>CM030369.1:205466080-206766118 GCA_003604175.2 Clonorchis sinensis
TAGTACAACCGCCAACGTGACCAAAGGTTCATTTTACAGGTTTAACACGAAATTCTCTTTACCGTTTGAACTCGCCAGTGTACTTTGGTCAAAAAGTACACAGCCCAATGAGATGTACCAGATAAATCCCATAAATGCCAAAACTATTTCCATAACAGCGTACGACATCGTGGAATGTAGTAAGCCGCAGTTACTTGTAGCAGACCTAAATAGAATGACCTTGAAAGAACGTGTAGTCGGTCCACCGAGTGGCACAGTTACTGGTATCTGCATGAGAAACGAAGACTTCTTATTAATTAACGAAAGAAAACAGTCTGAGGTCACAAGAAACAGAAGGTCAATGGTATGGTAATTTCGTTTATTTTTAAGTTGTATATAACCTTTCTGTTTGTTCATACTTCTACAGCAGAGGCAATAGAAGATTGTCACTGAGTGGGATCTGTTTTGTGAGTGAGGTGGGAACTTATTGACACAAAAGAAGCGGACCTTAAAACTTACACTGACTGACAGGTCATAAGCATGAACTTCTAGCGAACAACCATCGCAGGTGCCGTCGTTCTTTTCACGTTCATATCACCCTCGTTTTAACAGTTCTGCTTCTGTTCTGGTGCAATCATTATGAGTGTACCATAATATCAAAGGAGGGCTGGGCTTGTATAGAGTTTAGCTCTTATCAGCATTGATTGATAGTGCACATCTTTGGACGTGCGGGGGTCTGAACTCCAAACAACTGAGATGCGAGGGGAGCGTGTTACCACTACTCAGTCAGTGCTCGTGAGATGCACCCGAATTATCGTATCTATGTCGGACTTATGCTGAGCTTATGACGGCGGAAGATTGTGCATCATAAACTTCTGATTAATACCGTCAATCCCTCACCAAGTCTGTGCGGAAAAGCACCGAAAAATGGTATGTCCTGCCCTCTCTTATCGTTGATACTCTTTCAAATACATATATCCGAATGCCTTTTAGCGATCGCTTTCAAAATAGAAAATGCTACAGGACGGATACTTTGCCCTAATAGGACGATGCAAACCCAGTTGGCCTTGGTAACTGCTAGTTTTGTATTCCACCTAAACGTAGTGAGTGGTCTTCAAGCAGCATTAGCTTTTACACTCATATAGTTATTTTTTCTGAGGACTTGCCCCAGAAGACGATTCACACTGTAAATTCTACCCATACTCCTCCTCGAAACTCACTTAGCTGCCTTTGTCGGACGAGAAAAGTGTAGCAAAGATAGGATTCAACTGAGGACCCAGTTTTAGTGCTTCATATTCAGGCACGTCTAACATGCCGTACTGTGTTGTGCAAAATTTACCATGGCACGTATGGACAAACTGGAAGAAGAAAGTGATTTGTCCGTCATGCATCTAACCCGGAAGTTTACAATTTCCTTTAAATGGCTGCATTTCAAAGTGTCGTGTAATTAAAACAATTACGTCCCAGCTGCCGTGAAGTGGTTTCCGCCCAATTAAATCCAAACTGCAGTGCAACCACCAGTTTTGGAGTCGAAAACTTTCTGATGCTTCAGAAGTCTATTTTTATGCAATTTTTAAGGCTACTGCACAGTCTGGGATAGATAGCGGTATCTTTTTATCGTAAACTCCCGGCTGGCTGAATGGATAAGACTGTGCACTGTCATTTCAAAGACCGAGTTCGGACTCCAAATGAATACGCTCCAACTGGCTAACGACCAAACTGCTGTACACAGGTTTCTTCATTAGCAAGAAGGCAAACGTATCGCTATCTTTATCTCACTATACCACATTCTAGAGCGGATAATTGCCGAAAAGAGTTACGATGGAGAAATTACAAAAATCTCTACCCCTAGGAGATGATTCCTTGAAGACATGCAGAATAGACTAGCTGATGGTTTTGTGGTATCTGTTCAACCTAATTCTGATCACTCCTTCGATTGATGTAATTTACCCAAGGTTGTATTTGCCGAAGAACTAGCAGACCTTCAAAAGGTCTGCGCGGAATGAAGTAAGCAGGATCAGATGATGATATGCCTTCTCGGATGCACCAATGCAAACATACATACAAGTGATTTTTGACGAGAGTTAAGTAAACAAAATTCGTCGCTCGAATTCATCTTGGAAATTCGGTGTCAAATCAATGCTGAAGCAGACAGAACGCAAACACTAAAATCATACAGTGAACGGAAAATACTGACTCACTGATGCCTAAAAAAAGTACCACAATCCAAGTAAATTGCTAGGGACAAAATGTCATGCTCCATATTAAAGGTTGCACCAAACCGAGCATTTGGGCTGCACATTCCTTGGATGGATAGATATGACTTCCCCTCCCCATGGGGTTAGGAGTGTGCTGTCAAACAGCGAACTTTGATGGACCGTCATGGTAAAAAAATCCATTTCACCAGGCAACATTTGGTTGTTGGGTAAACCGTTTTCTAGGTTTACAGCTTGTGACATTACACCCTGTGGAGTCCTTTCTTTCTCCCAGTCGGGGTGGTGCAAAAATATGATTCTCTATGTGTGTTGTCAGTCCGGACAAGACCAGCTAGTGTCGCAAAGTTCTCAGTGGGGATTCGCCCACAATGAATGGAAAATCGCAAGAGTAGCAGAATAAGCAATAGTGTCGAGGCAAAAGGAGCTGTACATGAAGTTCAGGGCTGCATATGACCACCACTCCTTTGAAGGGATATTGATTTTTTTGAAGACGAACCGAGTTGATTTCTCCTCAACGTCACCATGAAACTGACAATAGAAGTTATTTATTTGCGCAATTCAGAACACCTGTCATTAGAATTTGTTAGAATTCTACTGCGTGAAACGAGCGAAAGCAAACGCCAGATTGATTTTACATCGTTTTCTAGACAATACTGTAAAAATCAATATCCCTTATGCATACAGTCATACCCTTATTAGTCCTCATATGTAACGACCATCCCCGCATTAAGACAAACAATGTCATCACCATCAATAATGAAAGAAAAGTCTGGGGGGGAACAATGGCTGCAGCACAACCATATCAATTTATTCGAGTACAGTACCACCATGGAAAGATAAATTGGGACCGGGAAGGAGGACCACCTACAAGGTGCCTACATCTCCAGGATTTATTCAGACAATCTGGTTAGGAGATGACAGTACGGCTGCCACTGGCATCGGTTAATCGCCATACTGTTCAGTGTCTCCAACTAAGCACAGAGAGGGCTAGTTGGCTCTCATCCCGGAAAGTGAACAGCACAACAGCGTCCCTGACGAAACAGTGAGTAAAATAAGCAAAGAAGAACAGTGGAAATCCTTTGTGGGCATCGCTGCTTGTAGGAAAGCTCCAAATGCACTCTCATGCACCCACAATTAGGTGGAAATAAAGAACTCATGATATCCACAAACTTTTGGGACACACCCTTTTGAAAAGACCGAACTTGTCGAGAGAATCAAACGCACCCTTGAAGTCAAGGTGCATTACGGTTTTAGGGCACCTATGTGTACACCGTTGGTCTTGATGGAGTGCTAAGTCTTGGTCCACACCCCCTCCCGACCGGAATCCTGCTTGGTATCCTCGGATCCCGTCTTCACGTGCCCTCGTTTGACAAATTATGTATCAGGTTATTGTGGTTTGTTTATCTAAATTAGGCTGAAGTTCTCAGGTGTATTACTCCTTATAAACCTATTATGACCAACACCTCAGGTCAGTTAACCAAAAGGTTTAAGCACCCGAACTGCTATTTCCGGTGAACAAAATATAAACTGTGGTGGAGTTGGGGTATCGTACCTGAATGCTGAAAGTAGGAATGTCATTTCGTTTTATCCAGCTAGGTGCTGAGGTTTTACAACAAAGGTGTTGATTTATCGAGGCATCATACCTTGTGGGTAAACGTAGCATAACAAAAAAGCGACAAGAGGACGCTTCGAGCTATATGTGACGCCCAGATCTTGAGGGAGTAAAATACGACCAGTTAGACTTTAGTGAAGTTGGATAATCCGAACTAGTTAACTCGATTAACTTGCCATGGAGTACGTGGGAAACCCGACCTAACTGGCGGCGAGAAACGAACAGTTGCTGAAACAGTCGTGATATTGCCTTACGTGAATAACGGGAAATCCTACGTTCTACAACTTTACATCCTTGGGTGGGAAGCAGTGTTCCTGAGATCACTAACATGTTCAAACATTAAACCTGGTTTGCAGGTTACCGTGAGGCCCGAAGGTGTCAAACCTATCACCGGACATTGCATCACGAGTAGAATAACATCGGATTAAAAATCGAAGCTCTCCAGGACAATAACAGGAAAGGTAATAGGAATCTTAAGAAAACAGTAACCTCTTATGTGCACTCTTTACGACAGCTCACTGTTGTTCCTTCAACTGAGCATGGCGTTATTATAATATAGATTGAAATCCCAGGGGGCTGGGGGTTTACGATAGTTTGAGGTTAACAAATGATTATTCGAACGACATTTAGCGGATGATCTTGCCAATCTGTTATCGGTCTGCCTTAGAACACAGTCAAGTCACTTGACCTTGTAGACCTTTTAAGTCAAAAGCAAAGCGTTACTCAGCAATAAAGCTAACGACTATTTTCCAAGCGTGTCTGAAACGACGTTTTCCCGGTGGATTGCAAGCTTTCCCCAGCTGATCGAACCACAGAATTTCTCCTTCTTGACTTGATAGCTCACAAATTGCTACTCGTCTTGTTGTATCACTACAAGACGCCAGTGATTCTTATGTTATTCTCTGCCAAATCGTTTGCACTATTCGAAATAAAACGCTTTTCTTCCTGTTTTTTTTTCGAACGATAGGTAACAGAGATGAGTGACGAATAGTTGCCGTTTACCGGTGAAGTAGAAAACACATTTTGAAGTTGATCGAACAAGTCGAACAGAGCATAGCCGGTCAGCACTGAATGAGCACTAGGTTCTACGAGTTGTAGCGCAAAATTAGCCTCTATCTTTAATTGTTCGTGTATCCATTGGGGTGACTTAATTTTTACCCTAAAGGGGAATGGTAATCAACCCCAAATTGTCTGTTCTGATAGTGATACAAGAACAACTGGGGCGAGGCAGTAGCCAGAGTCAAACGTGGATTTTCACAGCAAAACAAGAAATACCAAGGTTGATTTGGTCACGTTGCAGTATGAATACCTCTTCAAGCTGCGCATTTTATTAGTTCTTACTTGCAAACTATAAATATTCGCTGGTTTTTATTAATAATTCTGGCCGATTAAGATAACGCCACTGCGACCAGTGATTTAGATGCCCGAGGTGGTCGCATTCGTCAACCGATACCGTCATACCAAAACTGAATTCGAAGTTCTTTCTGACGAATGTCTGGTGTTGTACTCCCCCCAAAAAACGGGATGCCGGAAACAGCCGAGTACTTGTAAGGTGTAGTTACTTATATCTATATATATTTATTATTTATCTACTTATTTTATCTACTTATAGAACCAATCAGAACTTCTACTTAGTACTACTTAATCTTTTTCACTGTTGAGGAATGCTTTTAGGAACAAACTCCGTGAAAATCATCTTGGGTTTTTTGAAAGAAACCGCATACCAACCAAGAAAGTACCGAGAAAACCACCATCAAAAAGCAACCAAATGTACGAGAATAAGACAGGACCACATTGGTGACATAGCAGCGCGAAAATTTCTAGTGGGTTAAAGCAGACCACGAAAATTCGGGTGATAATTTTGGATAACCTATTTCTATAAGAACCTTGTTGTAGGTGGCGGTGGAATACTGGTGCACAGGAGGACCAGTTGCATTTGACAAGCTGGTGAAGCTGAGGATGAAAAATCCAAGAAAGGGCCATCCGATGGAATCGGAACTTTGAAACTCGAGCACAACTGAAAAGCTGGTAGATTTGAGAAGTGGCTTATGTGACAGACATTTGTGGAACTGATCGGAAAGTAGAACTGGTTCAAGGTAGAATAAGGGATTTCGCGTAACATTTCTCGTGGCATAAGGCAGGATGACGTGATGTGATAGCCCCTGCCACTGCGAATGCGATTTAATGGAAAAATAAAAACGACCGTGTGACAGTCGACATGCTAAGTTGAACGACTCGGTCAGATGGATCGAATTCATATCGATCAATTTCGAGTGGATGGGTCGTGCTTGTCACACGCTTGATTTGGCCGGTTGCCTTGTGGGATGACAGATGCTCAGCAATCAAACGAAGCAGGCACGGAGTCATACGGTTACATTCGGAAACGAAATAACACTTGATAAAAGAAAAGACGTGGGCTTTTACCCTATCCCTGATGCTGGTATTTGAAACCAATCAACCCTCGCCGATCAATTCCGGCAAACTAAGATAACACACTTAGATGGCACGTTCGTACTTCCATATACCGTATTTTATGCATACGTACAAATTTGCCTGCTAGTCGGCGCCTCATCGAAAACAGTTCTCCGCAAAACTAATTGTTTTCAGGTGGCAATGTTCAGTAGAATGAAAGTTTCAAACGGAAAATAAGTATGATGGAGTTTTGGGGGATGATTAAACCTACTTAAGGAGCAGTTGGTGGGTTGTCCATAGTCTTCATCGGTCTTATGACTAGCAATGAAAACGCATCTCTGTCGTAGACCTAATACACTACTCGTAAGGTTGTTGGAAACACCTCGACGGCCCATGACCAGTTTTGCCCTTCTCGGGGCTCGTCAAATAGACGCGATCTCCAGGTTTCCGTCAAACTTTTACTCTACTTGAACCGAAATTGCATGTAATGCGACTTATTAACCCATCTACATAGCAATTTAGTTTTGACGGGAGACTCACCTGGTACCCAGTTGAAGAATAAAACCATAAACAAGTGATTCAGCTGGGTTCCAGGTGAGTCTTCTGTTCAAACCAAATCGGTATGCAGATGATGATGCAGATAATTCGATATTTCTGTCTTACTGACAAAGCAGTTAAAGTTCATCCAGGGGGATGAGGAAAGATAGGTCAATTAGAACAACCCCAACTCCTTCGAAAATCAGCAAAGCGCCAGTCTTAAATATCGTCATGGAAGATCACGTTTGAACTTAATGTGAAAATGGTTCAAACACGGGAACGACTGTGAACACCGTCGTGTAGTAAGAAAGAAGTCCAATCAAAAGCGAAGGTAATCAGATTGAAGTGGAAACCATATCGCACAACCACTCAGACTTGGGAAACCAAGTCCCCCATGTTGTTTACCTGCGTGGACGTAGCTGATCGGGGTGTCCTTCGGTAGACGTAGCCAGCCACAAATAGATTGTCTGATGCAATTATCCAACCTTTTGGCCGTGTTACGGTAGACTTGACCAAGCAGGAGTGAATATGTCAGCTTCGGTATCAGTTAGTTCCTCGTGATCTTCATTTTTTGATGTGGTTTCAACGTGGCACGCGTCACCTCATGAAACAGTTTGAGCAACTGCTGTCGGTGGTTGAAGGCTCCTTTCCCCTTGAAAGCAAAGGGGGTGTCCAACTATGTCACGGTGTCTGTAGGACTCAGAGGAGTGATGAGTTCCTAGCACAATGGTTCGACTGAGACTGCTGTCGCCCGATGTTTCCTGTCCCCACAGATCACCATCGCTTTCGTCTTCCGGGCGTTTATCTTCATACCAGCTCTTCCCAACTCTATCGCAGCAGCTTCGGGCTTCTCTTTAAGTGAACCTGACTTTCTGCACACACGACCCGGTCGTCAGCAAAGGCAAAACCATCCACTTGGGTGTCATGGAACTGGTATCCTAGTTGTGGCACCGACAATCCAAGAACCTCCTCGATCTCCATGATGAACAACAATGGGGAGAGTGGACCTCCTTGCCTCACACCTCTGTGGCAATGAACCTCGGAATTGGGGGAATCTGCTTCAGCATTCCCATAAGACTGTGCGATGTATGGAACTAGGGGTGACGGTGCTCCAAGCGCCTCGGCAGATCTGACGATTGTGTCATGCGAAACCGCATTAAACGCTTTCGGGATATCGACATACCCAAAGCTGAGGTTAGAAGCAGTCGCTGAAGAGTGACGAAGCAGGGCATGTAACAGCGATGTAGCTTCCAAACAACCGTCTCGATGCAAAAGTGCAAACCGGAGTGAGGGCAGTTGCAATCTGCTGTTCCAGCGATCAGGAAGCACCTTATGAAAGTATCGGACAAGAATGGATGACGCGGAGATTGGTATCAATTGGTCCGGTGAAGTAGGATTTGGGATTTTCGGAACTAGGGTACTACGAGCACGACGCAGATGTGGGGGACAAACCCAGATAGTAAGAGTAAGTTGAAATACCCAGCAAGCGCGTTAGCATTGAACCGGTGGATCATCCGGGCGTGAGCTGGTCCAGACCTGGGAACGAATTGCCCATAACGCGGATCGTACGACCGACTTCTTCTCTTGTAATTGGCTCGAGCAAACTCCAATCGCATGGGTGTACTACACGACTTGGCCGGCTATCCACGTGTTTTGGAGCTGAGAGCAACTACTTCCAATACTGCTCGGCGCAATTGCCTTTGTATAGATCCTTCTATGACCCATCGAGTACAGCAGACGTTGAATCTTTCCGTCTTTGGTGGTATAGGGTCTGGATGGCGGCGTAGTTGGCTCGATGGATCTGCTTTCGGTTGGCCAGGACCCGATTGGCTCGCTGATGACGGCGTCGGGATACAGTTTTCCAGGTGTATGGACACGTGGAAGGCGTGGAGGTCCAGAAGCGAGAGGACTTGTTCCGGTGTCATGATGCCAGACTGCAACCCTCGGGCAAATGCCAGAAGCTCAACACTAGCAAGCGAACTGTCAGCGAGTGAACTGTCAGAGTGACACGGCGCAATCCACGGTTTGTTTAAACCAGACGCTATAGTCATCGGCTTCTGACGAGTAGGCCGCTATTTGACCGATGGTTTGGTCAGGGCCACCAGATGATGATTCGTCTTGTTGTGCTTGCCAGTTAAGCACCCGTAACCTGGTTTTGATGCTGATAGCCGATCGACCAGGAAAATACTGCTCCAATCTCGCGAACAGCGCGGTTTGCGTGTCATTTATTTAGCCGGGCGCAAGAGTGATTGTGACTCTTGTTGGGATCAGTGGACACCGCAATTCTTCACTCAGCCAAGCTTATCTGCATTATGCTGGATGTGTGTGCCGACGGTGTTGACTCAGGCCTATCTTCGTCGGAAAAAGGTGGGAACTATCAGCGCAGGCCAACTGGGCGACCACGATCGTACCAACACTTTCATTGTCGTGAACTCGATGGTGGGCTACCAAGCCAGCTTTCGATTTACACCACTTGCCACATTCCTCACACGTGAGCCCCACGAGTCTCTCTTGTGTGCTGGCTGGAACTGATGTGCAGACGTCAGATGATTCGTATCGTATATTGTCGAAAGTAACCAGCATATTGTGACCAAATAGGGTGGTTAGCACTGTATGGATTTGCTGAACTCTTAGCTCACGGGGCTACTCAGTCGGCACCACGAGGAGGTGGTTCAACGTGTCTTCGACTAAACGTACTCCTGGAGGAGCTCGAAGTTGACGACAATTCTGAATTCAACTAAGTATGCAGAATTTGCCCCCAAAAAGGACAGATTCGACAATCAATTTGACGAACCGAATCAGTTTCTGGAGTTCCGTTAGATGCAATTCAACTTTTGCGAAAAATTTGACCATGGTGTGACCCGAGAAAACGGTCACCAAGTTCACCTAATAATTCCGTTTCAGCACACTCGTGTGGCTAAAATTGGGAAACAAGTAAAACAGGTCCTGACACATCATTCAGCCGAATGACAAAAGTACTAGCATGTAAAATTTACTATGAATTCTCATTATACAAATGAATTGTCTGAGGGCTGAGAGGCTGGGTCGGACCTATTGGAATGAATGACCATTAGCATTCGACCGTGCGTTGAAGTTTTTCGAAGGCTAGTATGAAGTCAATGCTTTCACATGCCTTCTTCGATGGTTGTGTGGGTGTTGAAATAAGCTGCATGCAATCCTCCCTTCTGGCTTATGTGATTTCCCGAGGATGAACTTCGAATGGTTGGTTTCCATGCGAGACCAAACTGAATCTCAGCTGAATTGCTGGTTTATGATGTTCTTCAAAAGAGTGTGCTGCACCTCATGTTTCAGTTGGTGAGATATTCGAGATGCCGCAATACATGGTATAGACGTAACACACTACACATCAGATTGCTGAAAACTGATCGACAGCCCATGACCGGTTTCGTCCTTCCTGAGGCTCATCAGATAGACTTAATCGCCGAGCACCCGTCAGTTGTATCTCCTGCTTGAATACGAAATTGTGTACAGATTAATCAGACACGGTGGTACAATGACGGCCCCCAGTTTCCGTCAAACATGTGTTCTACTTGAACTCAAATTGAACGAACTTCGAATTCTACACTCATTCGAATAGATTGTTTTTTCGGTAGACTCGTCCAACAGAATTTCGATGACTGCGCCTAATTTACAAGCCACAAGGATGGCGGAACCGTTCGTGAGCTGACGAAGATTTTTCAGCAATCTTCGGGTTAGGTCTATGCAAGTTGCTTTTAGTTGTAAATGAAAATTGCAGGGAATGCAGAACTTATGCGGCCCGTTCGATATCTATTCAATAGGAGCCAATTTATAATTCGTATCAAGAGAACTGCAGATATACCAGTTAGGTCAGATTTCTGTCACGACAGTTCTTCCTATGACTTCCTTCACACTGAAATCATGTCTTCAGTTTACTCAGTTTAGACTATCGGGCAGTGAATACGCTCTGAAATTTTTGCTGCGGATGATATTAAGTTTTACTGCTTCTCTCACCTTTTGTTTAATCCTACCTAGAAAATATCAGTCAAAATGAGACTTAGAGGTAAGCTTATTCTTACCATCCGTTTCCCTGTTTAAGTTGCCCCTGAATAAGAATTTGGCATGATGTTCACATCTCAAAATTGGTCCCTTCAAGTCACCTGTGGCAGTGGGACACTAGGCATTGCAGAAGAACCACAAATATGATAAATGATGTCAGAAAAGGTTAATGAGACGGAGATGGTTTGAATTCGAATGCTGTAAATGCACTGTACGGACGCGAGGATACCGTGTAGATCTCGTGCACAGTCTACACTGGCTGGAATATTTCTTTCTGCCATCCTGCATAATATCGAGATTTATTCATGTCGAAAATGGGAGTCACTCGGTAATCCGAGATTATGAATCTACGGTGACATGTGCATGCAGAAAATGACTGCATCTGCCGATGAGAGATTACTACATTTCGTTGTAGCGGTCTGACTTCTCTTTTTTAAGCATTTAGCGTAGTCGGCTATTTGAGCCTCTGTCATCAGTAAGGAGTTAGCCCCCTACGCTCCGATAAATGCGATATATCAACCCCACTAAAAAGGATGCTTCCAGCATCCTAAGCTGGCGCGTCTAAAAAGGATCGCTTCTAGCTCATAGACTCCTAGCTGAGTCTTTCTGTTTAGATGTGACGGGGCCTGTGATATGCAACAGGTTTTGACGATAATATATCAGATATTGTTGGGCCCTACTGTAAATTCATCAAATATACAATCCCAGTTGGATAGCAACTGGGTCATCCGGGTAAAAAGTCCTCCTCAAACTCGAGTTCCCTTTCAGTTTGTTTCGTTTTATCCGAGGGAAACAAAACTTTATATCTAACGGTACATTTTGAACAGTGTGTTACCAAGTAAAATTTCAATGATCTTTGAACATATTGTTAAGGCCGATGAGGAGATATTTTGTTTTTCAATGCGCTTATTTTTTCGCATCCCAAGATTTTATCAGGCAACGTTGCGAAAGAATTCAACTGGTTGCATTCGTCTCCGAATCGATCTAATTACAGTTGAAGCTTTTTTTAGGTTCATCTGCTAAACTGCACTCGGTATCGCAGAAGGGACAGCAGTCAGGTTACGTCAACCTTCATAGTCATCAGAACGCATGTAAAAACACTGCTTTAACCCTTGGACAAGCAGTGGCCTCTCTTTAAGAGAGAATCGACAACATCATAATGCTATGGTCTACCATTGTCAACCAATAAAAGGTTGCCTCTAAGCTGTTATCCATTTTATAACATGCAAAGCTGCCTACTGACAAGAATTTACTGGTATTCAAGCCCACAGATGCAGTGTTTAGAGTTTGTACCTCACAGTCTGGGGGTGTCCCTACTTGAAGTTCGCCAACCGAGTCCATTTTAGGTTCATGTAGAACATTAGCTTGACTGTAACATGGGGTCTTTCTCCACTTGACAAATCCCAGAAAAGGCGAAGGCGGTCGTGGACTGCCGACGAGTTTTCAGAATCCTTATGCTTCCACCTTCCACCTAGACAAATCTACATTTGTCTATCAGAAAAGTGTTCGAAAATGGGACGGATGATTTGGACAGGATTTATGTACGATAGTCTGGGATACAAGTATTTTTAACGGGACATTTGAAGGAATGTCGGATGAGCAGGAGCAATCCATGACTAAAGAGCGGTGCACTGGGCAAATAGTGAGAATGATTCCAACGGAGTGCAAATGTTCATCTTTGTGCGCTTGCAGTTGTGTTTCATATACACAGCGGGCACTCTTCTTTTACCTTTTCCTGCTGGGACGTCGCAATAGTTTTCACAAAGCTCCTTAGTAGATCGCGCGACATGAATCTTTGAGCATTCTTATGGCAGCTTGAAGATGGCTGGGTATATATGACGTCAGGAGTTTAATCTGGTCACAGTATATTACACCCGAGCAGGACACTATGATACGTGATTTAGCTACGTTTGAACAGTCAGCTGTTCTCACAGAGGACCTGGATAGTACAAAACCATGGGTTTGAAAACCCACTACATATCGTTACGACAGCTGAACATAGGTTATGCCTCATCTTTCGTAGTAGTACTGACCAACCCTTTAATTCCTACTGAGGACCGTCGACAGTGAATGTGATGAAGCTTGAACCGACGGGATCAAACTGGGGATGCAAAAGCCCTCTTCCCTTGTAGTGCCCGGAAACACAGGGCTTGTGCTCCTTGTTTCCCTTGTGACAAGATTTCCTCATAAGACTTTCACGCTCCACCTTTCATTCGTGAGGATCAACTCATTTAGCTACCCAAGTCATTTGGAATTTGTGTTTGAGCACTCATCAATCTTTGGTTTGAACCCCAGCATACGCAGTGCTGATGGCGAAATAGCAGTTAGCTTTTCCGTTGAAGATAACTGAACAAAGCTTGGTGGAAAAGCATCTGCTATTTCCAGTACCGCATTCGGTAGATGGACAAAATCAGTTCAGTGATGCTATCGAATTATCAATACTAAGTAATCAAAGTTTCCAAATGACGAGCAGACACACAGGCGGTTACTCACAATCAACAAATACAGGTATTTAGTTTGGACTTTCCAGCCTGCCATGTTTAAAGTCTTAAATACTCGTTGCAGAAAATCCGAAGCTTCCCAAGTACCTCAAGACACCAAGACTATCTTTGGTTTTGCAGTACCTCTTCCAATAAAAAATAAGCTAGCACCAAGTGAAGTACTGCAACCAAGGCATAAGGTTGACAGAAATTCAAGGAATTCTCCTACATGAAGAGCCACAAGAAGGGCAAAACTCTCCCCAGACTGTCGAACATTTTTTAGCAACCCTGTGGGTAGTATTCAGTCCAAGGGGATAACTGCCTCTTGAAATCAGTGGATGGAACCTCATTTACTGGTCCCATTGCTAGCCAAATTACCTGATTTAGTACATACTTCTGTAGCAGGACGAGTTCAAGTCTCTTCAATCGTATTTTGCGCACAACCATCGTTTTGTCCACTTGCCTAGATGTAAGCCAATAATCCACAGTTTCAATTCCTTGTTAACGGGATATGGTCTGCTAATCTCCTGCGTGCTATTGAGCTTGACAAAATGGTTATACTTCAAGATTTTCTCGTCCTGCTTATGGTTAAGCACCTCAATCTGAGAAATACATTGTATTCAGTAACATCCCTTTGGTCTCTAATCTTTCCTACTGAAAACGTAGTACAGGATTCTTTTTCCGACCGGAATTGTACAGATGCTTTTTTAGGAGCGCGTTTGAAACCTTCTAACGAACTGTCCTTATAAGTAAAAACTAATCCTGTTGGTTTTCATAAAGGACACTACTCACAAGGGTGTTGAAAACTCTTCTACAGCCCACGACCGGCTTCTTCCTTCTTGGGACTCATCAGGTAGGCGAAATCCCCGAGTTTCCGTCAGCCTTATGTTCTAATTGAATCCAAATGCATCCATTTGCATTTCAATGTGGTCTCCACAAGAAACTCAACTGAATCTTTCGTTTATGCTATTCTTCAACATAGTACTCTCAGTTGCACTTATCTATAAAAGTTGAGTGGTTTAATGTGCTGGCAATAGAAGTTTCAAACACATCAGTCTGGTTTGTAGATTTCTCATCATTTATTCTGGCTGGACAACATCAACCTGAGAAGGCATCAGATTTGGTTTTCGTTTCTAGTAGAGCCTGGCAGCACCTGGGAACTATGGAGCTTTTTGTGGTGCTTGATGTAGGCTACCAGAATACGAGATCTCACGATACATTGTATATGCGTAATGCGAATGAGTGTATTTCGCTAATTTCGTGCAATTTGGGTTCAAGTAAAACACGAGGTTGACGGAAACTCGGGGATTTCGCCTACCTGATGAGTCCCAAGAAGGAAGAAGCCGGTCGTGGGCTGTAGAAGAGTTTTCAACACCCTTGTGAGTAGTGTCCTTTATGAAAACCAACAGGATTAGTTTTTACTTATAAGTGAGTCACTCGTGAAAACCAAATTGATATGCAAATGAGTGTATTTGTTACAGTCCTCTTAATGTTAATTCAAAGTTTTCGAGAAATATACTCATTTGCAAATCAAGTTGGTTTTTGCGAGAGACTCAACTGGAACCCAGCTGAATCTCCCGTTTGTGATGTTTTCAGGCAACTGAATCAAGTGTGAGTTTTTTGGAGTATCGGCTCCCTTCATGTAAGCGGGGCTAAGCCGATTGTGAACAGGAAAAAGCTCAGCTGTAGCACGCTTCCGGTGCCTAGCTGCCATGCCACCCGAAGGAAGAATGAGGGCTGATATACTGCCAGGTTGCCCAAGCCCAGACAGGGGAAGTCGAGAGACAGAGGTCGGGTTCGAACCACGGACCTTCCGGCCAGTAAATTCGCGCTCTAACCACTTGGGCCATCTCGCCCTCCCCATTGTGAACAAAAGTGTAACTACAATGAATTCTCCGTTTCTGATAAATGGAACTCTGGTTTTTTGAATAATCTCATATTGTTATCATGAACACATTAATATTTTCGGGATCTCTTCGTCAAGTCGGAGCATATACAAGGGTTAAACTAACGGTGATGGTCAAAATGGGCTTTTCCTATATGTCCAGTGGTTAAAATAGACGCGGAACAGCAAAATAATTGGGAGGAGGAAAAAGTATAATCTAAATGGATGCTTGCTTTAGTCAATAACCGAACTATTCATCCTGACCATCGCCAATACTTGAACCGGTTGAAGCGTGCTGACCTGCCAGAGAGATACTGAAAACATTATCGTTCGTAATTTTGTGTTCTGGTTTATGTTTGTTTGCATGTATATCTGTGGTGGATGATATCATTTACATACACTGGCTCAGGCTTTTTCGCTCCCCAACGGTCACACCCATCAATTGTGAATGCATCGTCCGTTGATTCGAATGCAGAATTATGATTCGTGAGTCTGATTCAATCTTGACAGTTTGACGAGGTTCAAACGATTGCTCATTATCACAGACCTACATCTATGTTACAACTGAAATTTTGTTTTTATGTCTTGGGCGACCAAACTGAACAGCATTGCAAGACAAATGTTGCCCGAATCGGCCGGATGGGCGCAGTTTCCACCAGTTCAGCCGCATCAACCTCGCCTCCCTCTCGTCACACCAAATCATCATTCACATTCGGCCACTCTGTGGTCGAATGCCGTGTACAAGCCAAAGTGCGAAAGTTTGTGTTTTGTCATCTGTCATGTGTGAGTTCGGAACGAAACAGACGGCGAATTGAGTGTGAGGATCCGCGTTGAACAGCCGAGAAGTACGAACGAAGAATGTACCCATGTTCATGAAATTAGCATATATACTATCGTGAAACGGTTATAATACTGACCATTCTGTGCACACCCAAAATTGCACTCACATTCAACTGTGCCAAGCATGTGATGTTCCTTGAAACATTGGTACAATGTCCATCTGGTATATCTTCCCGGTAGACCTGATACACTACAAGTGGTTTGAAATCGTAAATGGAAAGAAAACAGTCACCAGGAGGAAGGGAACTTGGCGGGTATCCCATGTGTTACGCACCAGTGGGTATCTTCGTAACCCGCTCACTGGTGCTGAAGCAGAATAGACAATGTCCAGGAAAAAGTCAGTTTGTACTAACCAACCAAGATATATGCATACACACAGTAACAGTAACGCGCAGTACATACAAACAAAACAGATGGATATGTTACTGTTACAAACTGAACTTGGTCATGGTTGTCTGACTGGAGTCTGTATTTCCTAGTATCGTAAAAGTTCCAGGGTCTAAGAGAAGAAAAATGAATAGAAATTGCTTTTCCCAATGTGAAGGGGGGGGGGTTGAAGTAACTCTATCCAGTGGACACAACTTGACCACGCCCTGCTGAGAGTATCAACACTTTGTGTTGATACTTGTCCGCATGCATACAAAAGTGTTACGTTTCCAGTCAGCTCAGTCGTGCGGCGCTTTTGACCGAACATTCGCTACCGTTCGTTAGCATCTCTAATATTCTGCAGTGGACAGCCGCCAGGATCCACAGGGGCGAAGTTGTGTAAAACCATGTGAAAGTAAGGAATGTCATACGACGCGTCACCTAAGTTCTGAAAAAATCCTTGAGGATGTGTTTCTGTCCAGCAGGAGTAACATGAGATGAAAGGTCAAGGCACACGGTGCATTGGTTCGCACTGATGCCAATATTGAGAATCGTAAATAGTATGTAAAGTGTATGTAAGGTACACGTTAGGTTCGAATGCGTAGCTTCTCAGAGAAGTAGCTAAACATTATTGCTGAGCTGGCGATGGAGGACTTTTTCTTCCAAGCATGTATGTGTGATTCTGTTTGAGATAAAAAACCCAACAGTTTGGCACTCCTGTTTGGTCCACGTAATGAGATAGTTTGTTCGCAGGGAGAGTTGGAGCTGCCATTTGCTATCGCACAGTCACTGAACCTCATGGGATGACAGAGAAGTTATTTTTTCCAACTGATGTCTTGAAAGGCTAATTTGCTGTTTGCCCAAATTCTTGAGTGTTATTGCATTTCAAACGGTTTAGTCAGCCATGATTTATGAAATCTGGTCACAGGACAACATTGTCGAAAACAGTCATGCACACAATTCCGTAGTGCTGAATGAGTTTCATCCAGGTTATCTGTGATAAGCAGCGTTTTACAAAACAGTTTTGCTGAGCTGTTCGTTCATTGGTCTTGAGGAAATATGAAAGGTAAATTCTCCTGGAGTGTGGTACCAGGACTTCTATCCAAATGTCTGAGAGAAAATTCATCGCATCTAGAAGGAAAGTGGGGTTGACTGAAAAGGCAAAGTGGTTTGTTGCTTTGTGTGAAAAAGTGCATTCCGAAATCGCGACGACGCGTTTTTCTGGCTGAGAATTCTACCAGCTAAGCTACCGATGGTAATTTTGAACTTTAGAAAAGTAATTCCAAGATATCTGCCAAGGAATTTCAGTGCTTACTCTCACATTCTGTGGTTTGCGATAAGCCTGACTTCCAGTACGATTTTCCACAATGACTTATACGTATGCACGATCAGGCTCCGAGTCTCCATTGACATTGTAAACCTTGTTACGGCTGAAAAAAAACTAGAAATTTTAGGTTAATATTTTAGCTTATTTTCGCCCCAGAACCTGATGTATACAGCAGACAGTAAAGTGGGGCTATAGACGGACAACCAAATAATTGACTCGTTCGTATGCAATGAACGCAGACTCGTTGTACTGAATTGAAGCAAATCAGGTCTGGAATAAAACAGTATAGACTTGAGTGAACTGGGACGATATAAAAGTCACAAAAAGCACCGAATAATGACGAGTTTTGCTGCTACCTCTCTGGTGTTCCACCGTCATCGCCAAAGCAGCTGCAGTGACAACAACAAAAACAACACCAAAGCAACTCTATCAAACAAAATCCACCTGAATCAATTAGCCTCAACTGGTACGAACTGGTTGAGCTTGGGTGGGTGTGCGCGCGCGTACGGGCGCAGGATATTTCGAACTACCCGTTCTTGGTCGTTTCAACAAAACTGCTTCCGTTTGCCCACCACGCATCACTGCTCTCTCAGTTCACTGGAGCGTATGATGAGATTTACGTTAGAGCAGTGCTGCAACAGCCGACCAGCCAACCCTGTCCACTTTCACACACACACAAACACAGCTCTCCTAGCTGAGGGAAGGGGCATTCAACGATCAGATTTCTCTCAAGCAATTCCTGTTTTGAGTTTTCCATTTAAAGGTGTGTATGTCAGTTGTGCAGGAAAAAACGAGTTTCCCTCCAAGCAGGCAGTTGCTAATTCGAAAACTGGGTGGGCTAGCGTTCACTAGACAGAGATTTGATGGGACTTGATGTAAATAAACCTACATATTGTGGGGTGTAAGTTTCTGTGGGCCACTGTGTTCAGCAGCCTCCTGTTTTTAAAACAGTTGATATTTCGCATGTTACCAGGCAGGTTGGAGTTTCTTTTGATCATGACGGCCCCGATTCTGTAAGCAAACAAAACATTTTTGTAAGCTATATTCGGTGACCACCAGCAAGTTTTAGTATTACAACACGATTTCTTTGTTAGTAAGTTGTAAAGGGAATGTTCGCTACAAATGTCATTACGGTACTCTCACCTTTCGAGAAAATATCCCCGGGGGTGCAAAAATTCTTCTCAACGGAGGCACAACTTACGGGTTGAGACGAAACTGAGAATCTTTTTGTGAAAATTATGTTGCAGTTGAGATTTTTCGATTAGAAATTTCGCGTTGTTTCTAGCGAAGTCGCTGGATTCGCAACACCCCTTTTAACATTTGCATGTTTGAATTGAGCACCCTTAATAAATGTGGTTATCAAAGCGCTCTCAATAAGATCACTGCTTCATTTATACAAGATTCGTTTTCCTTTGCAATTGAAGAGGTACTCGTACAGACCCGTCGACCAGAAAAATTAACTTGTTTCTATTCATCATTTTTTTAGCCTGCTTTACCGACACTGTCTATTTTCAGACTCGAGGCTTGTCACCATTCGCTGTGGTTCCATTCTCTGGCAACTGAACTTCGCTGACCAGTCTTCTGATGTGCATATCGATTTGGCCATCGTGATCGTTTCGACGGCGCAACAGCAGCGGCCATTGTAAACGATAATTCTTGCGAGAATCATTGTGTAGTAGGACTGGACAACACTTTGGAGACTAGACTGTTAGCAAAAGAGTTGAAATAATGGCGGTTTCATTTCACAGAGTGGGTGTTGAACTTCAGGTAAGTTCCGGCAGTTCTGACTAACACCTGTGTGACGAGTAGACCCAGAGATCTTAACTCGAAACTGGAGCCTTCACACCAAACGATGGAGCTTTTCCGGGATGCAGAAGTTGACTGCTTCACAATTAATCTGGCAATCTCTGATAGGTTAAGCACAAGTTACTGTTGACTAGTTTAGCCTCATTATACTATCCGCCCCAGTATATAGCTCCACTTGCTTGCTTTTTCGAGAAGCTACAACACGAACCCTGGTTGGAACACAGAAAATGAACCTGGAGAAAACTCAGAGGAAATGGTTACACGCCATCCATCTGGCGTCGGACTTGAGAGTTCCACCTCCCCTGTGTACTTCTGATTTCGAACCAGAATGGCTGCACGTGCATTCAAATGCTTAGAGTCATGCTGCAAGAATCTTACCAATCTTAGAATATGGTTACCCAGCGAATTAATCCGCTGCTACTTCCCAATGGTTGTGATTCATAAAGCACGTGACAATCACGTGACGGTCCTTTTCCGTCGATTAAGCTTAGGAAATATCTCTCGCAATTTTCTGTGGACAGACTCCACCATAGTTTTGCACCACATTAGAAACACATCATCATGTTTCAACATGTTTTCTGCTCATCGCATGGGTTTTATTAGTGAACACAGCCGTCGTCATTTCCAGATGATCTCCCTGCCCTGTTTCTGTGAGGTTCATAGAGCCCAACGTCTGCAATGGAGTCAAAATAATCAGCTGGTTGTGCCTATATATTTACTGAGGAAGTCAGAGGACGACTTGGAAGTGAGAAGATCTTCCGCAATGGTATATCTTCCGGTAGTTGAATGCAGTGCAGATAAGCCAATTTGTCACTGTTCTTCCTGGAACAAGTTAGAAAGGGCGGTAGTCTGGTTGCTTTGATTTGAGGGTTACTTGGTCACCGTCACACACAACGAAACGACACCACTGGATGTAAGTAAGTGATTGGAAAATAAGTGGTTTCTTTATGACCCAGAGGCATCGACAACCAAAGAATCTCATCCATTACCGTGATGAACAGTATTGGGATCGGTGGATCTCCCTTCCTAACTTCTCTGTGGCAATGGACCGCCGAATGAGGGAAAAAAAGTTACAGCTTTCTTATAAGATGGGGCGATGTGTTGTCGAACTAGGGATGACGGTGCCCCTAGTGCCTCGACGGATCTGACAGGTATTTCATGCGAAACTGTCTGTAAACAAACGCCAAACCGGGGCTGGAATCAGTTGTTGAAGAGCAACGAAACACACTCTTTGGGGGAAAAACAGCTTCCAAACGGCCGTCACGATGTAGAACTGCAAGCTTGAGTGAGGGTAGTTGCAGTCTACGTCTCCATTGCTCAGCAGACACTTTATGAAAATACTGGACAAGAACGCATTACTCAGAAATTGCCCTCAGTCTGTCCGGTGAAGTTGGATTCGAGAATTTCGGAACTGGGGTAACCTAAACACTACGGAAATCTGGTGGGTAAGCCCTGGATAATAATGGCAAGTTGAAATACACAGCAAGAGCACTGGCTCTGTGCCGGAATTTTTGGCGGTGGCGGTGTTTATCCAAATTTAGGGTTGTGTTAGCCACTCAGCGGATCGTGAGGCAAATCAAACCCCAATCCGATGGCAGCAGTGTGTGACGTCACCAGATATCCATCGGTTTGGGAATAGAGCACCTATATCCAGTATATTTTGGTGTCTGAAGTTAAGCCGCAAAATCCTTCAAGTAATTCCTTCCACAACACAGCACAACAGAGACTGCATATTTCCGTCTGTGATGAGGTGAGTTCTGACTGACGACGTAGGTAGTTCGGCTGATATGCTATCGGTTGTCCGGCAAAAATGGGCTTGCTGACACACAGGATTCTAAGTGTGTGGTGAGGTCTTGGATGCGTGGAGGTCCATAAGCCACACTGCCTGCTTCGGTGTCATGATACTAGAGTGCAACCCTCGGGTTAAAAGACCGGCACTAGTGAACGAACTGTCTGAGTTGGATTCCAAGAGTGATACGGCGCTATCCACGGTTTGCTTAAACTGTCTGGCATAGCCTTCAGAGTTGGATGGCTGTTTGATTAATGGTTTGGTCCGGGCCACTAGATGACGATTCGTGCGGATATGTCTACCTAATTGTGACTCGTTTATGTGGTTATAAGCGTCCTTGTCAGAATGGCTGCTACTTTGAGGATGACTTGTCACAGAAGCTAAGGGAAATGGAAGTCCCATAAATAACTAATTCAGAACTGCTAGCGCAGTTTTCTGTAAGTCTAACAAGGTCATGTGCATTCATAGTCACCGGTTTCTGGAATAAGTACACGAATGTTTGAGGTTTGCTAACCCCAAAAAGGAAGAACAAAATAAAAGCTAAGAAAAAGGGTGTTAAACCTTCCACATGATTTTACTTCAAACAGTGGTAGTCTTGTCCTTGTCGATTAGATCGTCACCAGATTTGCCCTTGTGAGACCGCACCGACATCCCCTTGCATTATGAATGTTGCTAAACAAGCGCTTATGTTTTTTATTGACTTCCATTGTACAGTTGCCCTTCGTTGTGGTAACGTTGAGAAAAGATGCGCTTAACCGAAGAAATGTCATAGGTTTGGTTTACGGTGCTAATAAGGGACACTTCCTGATAGGACTCATATTAATGTACTGCAAAGTCAGGCGAAATCGGCCTCAGAAGGCCACGGTAGCTGTACTTTCGTAAGAACTGAAAAACTTACCTTATTGTCAGCTAGAGGTGTTTTCTACGGTTGTTCCCTCTGTGCGCGACCAATTTATGAAGGCTAATTTTAGTTCAATCTGAGAGGCCTATTTCAGTCGAGCATTCTTTCGCAGAACCGACCACTTTGAGATAACTTTTGTTCAGGGTCAACTGCACAATCGGCTAAATTCAGCTAGGCCTTATCTTCTAGGGCTAAGTTAATCAATAATGAAAGATCAGATCACACAGATGAGAACACTTGTGCGTTTTTAAACCATCTTTCTGTCCAGGGGCCTTCTTCGGGTAAAGGTCGTCGAATCTGACCACTTGGTTTTACTACTGTGCTAGCGCTGGGATAGATATCAGATTAGCTCCAGGGAGACTTGTGAACCGAAAACACAAGAAGAATTTAGAGTAGCTGCCCTTCGCGAAGACTTCGGTTTAGCTAGTTTAGCTACATAAACCGCGTGGATGAAACTGCTGAGCAGCCTTCCATCCCAAGCAAACCTTAAATGATCCGATGTGTGTCAGACAGAAGAATGAAGCAATATGGAATGCTGGCCTGCTAAAATAAAGTTGCGGTTTTGTATTCATCAAGCGATGAATCATTTTGTGCCTTCTACTGCGTGTGTACACGTTGGAAAGAAGTACACATCCATTGAGGCACCTACTGACGTTTCGTGGGTCAAGCAATGTTTTAATGTAGCCCACTAAGGATAAATTTCTCTCGTAATCTCAAAGTGATTTATGCGATACACCACCATGGGCGGTTAGACGCAACACGGGACAAGTAATTCGTTTTATACAAATTACTGTAGTAAACATATATAAACCTCATTAGTTCTAGCTGGAAAGTGGGAAGCTGGAACACTATATATACATGTACCTTAAGCAGCATTTTCACGCATCGATGTCCTGATGTGACCAGTATTCTCAAAGGTGTTCACCAAACTCAGGCCTTGATAGTGAGATTCGGAACCTGCCACTCGACCGGTTTCGAAATTTAGTTGATTTCATTTCTAAGATCTTTGGAGTTCCAAAGCTATGGATCAGTTTGCCAAAATGGACGTTCCCTTGTTTTGTAAATGTACATTTTTAGTAGTCCTAGTTTTAAGGCGAGTCAGTTAAAAACCCCATTGGTCTACGTTTCGAGTGAAATAGGAGCTCCATTACCGACTGACCGACTGACTGGCATTCTGTAGTTCACCGTCATCCGATTTGCTTTGGCAAATACCCGGACGGTCGAGGAAATTTACCTTGTCGGGGGATTATTTGTTTGATACCTTCGAGATCTTAGGTGCTGTAATCTTATATTTCTTTCCGGCATTTCGAGGAGAATCACCTTGGGTTAACTGATGGCCAACAAGTCCGGGACGGCACGAGCACATACGGTGATACTGATTGCAGTCGTACTAGGTTCTTCCATTGGATCCAAATTCTCTGGCATGAATTTTCGATAATATTTGCACGGAAACAGCCCTTTCGGTCTCCACGATTAAATCTCCTCTGCTGTTTCAAATTTCCATTTCACAAGGTCTTAAAACGTAGCCTTCAAACTTTCGGCTACTTTGTCCAGGTATAACCGTTTCCGTCAACCGGAATCCTATTACCCAGTATTCAGCTATCTACACAGTAGTTTTCTTGAAATTCTGTTTTCCTTCATTGGAAAACACTTCCTCGACCACCACTGGTGCACGTATATGGCCATCACCCCATATCCGCCACAGATTCGTGCTGAGACCAAAGTGGAGAATGTCATGCTATTCTAGAAATTTGGCTTCATTAGGTTCGCTTTGTCTCACTAATGTTGGTGCAAGCAGCTAACGACAGTATAGTTACGAATGAAGCCTAGTTTCCCCTCTCTCCGTACAGGGGAACTATTATGGCATTCGTGAATCCCTGTGAATCTCTTTCCCACCAGCTGAATTGTGTCACATAGTGAACTGTGTTCTCCAAGCTAGAGTCATCTTAATTGGAGAGCACTTTTGCAAGCATTTACTCTACAGCTTCGTCCTTCGTCTGCGATTTCGTATCTCATACCCTCGTTAGTCTGTGAAAGACTTTGTTTTTAACAGTGCAGTCTACCCACTGCGACGCAGTCGCTGCTGGGACCATCACTATTTTCGAAACTTACGTCTGCTTGAGACACGTTTCAGTAAATTGGAGGGTGTGGTGGACGTCGGGTCCATGGGTGAATTTAAAAGAGTCATAATATACTTTGTGCTATCATCGAACAATAAGTTCTTCAATCTGCCTAAATGGCTTCCTCTGCCTTTGTTCCCTGACGCGGCTCAACAGTAGATTCAGCGTTTTCCTATCTTTTGCAGCCTGTGGTTTCCCGCCTATATATGTGAGAGAATGGGTAAAGGTTGTCAATTACCAGGTACTTCATACACTGGTTGGATGAATCAAACTGTCAGGGCGTCTAAACATAGCTAACTGATGTATTTAACTGCTGTTGTCAGTATCCGGCATTCAATGGCTTCTGTGGCCTGGATCGGTTGAAATCTGTCAATACGGAGACCGGGTGATGATAAGCTTAAGATCTTGCAGGCATATGACGACAATTTTTGTGTATTCGGTATTGGAGGCGGCAAAACGTAGCATATACGAGTGGATTTTAAGTCTTGTTTTGATGAAATGCGGACTTATTGCGCTGTAGACTAATTGCACAACTCACGAACGACTCAGTGACAGGCCATACTGCATTCGGGTGCGTACGAGTAACCGCTGGCCATACAATGAAGTTACGCTGTTTGTGAATGGATCTGGCTTTGTAGATGGCTACTTTGTGAGGTTTGTTTGTTTGTTTGTGTGTGTGTGGATAGTCACCTTTAGCGCCTAAAACCCAAATAGTATGGTATATGAGGCTGTTTAGCAGCAGGGAATGGTCACGTTTGACCAATGTCCTAGAGTCTCCAAATGGTAGGAGTTTCGCGCCTTTAGGAAATGATGAATGGATGATACCAGTCCCACTATAACATTAGGTTGGCTTCTGTTGAGCATAATGTGCCGGCTTATGGCTTGATTACGTCTGCGCAGTGTCGACAGTGCGAACTCAGGTGCCGTAGGACAATAGATGGGATGAATTCTATGGCGTTTTGAATCAAGCACTGTCTTGTCTGAGAGGAAAAAATCGACATTCTTGGGAATGCCAATGATGAGCCCAAAAGAGTGATGAATAAGGAGACGATTTATGCATGTGAAGCAGTGAGCAAACTGTTTGCACTAATTGCATGTAAGAAAATGCCACCTCATAGTAATGCACATGTGCTGAGTAGACGTCAGCCAGTTGGGGAGAAAATGGAAACAATCGTTCCATGACTAGTGTGCATGAAGTGACCACATCACTGGAGAGTTGTCGAAGAGAGAAGGCATGTGTGATAACGCAGCGCCGCAACCCTCATCATGTGTATGCGTGTGTGACTGTCATAATAAACATACTGTCTTCTTTCTTCTTCTAGGTACCTGGTTAAGACGAATTGACCACAGAACTCAGCTGCTCAGGGCGTCCAGTGATGGGGTAACCGCTTTCGCCCAGGATCACATAGCTGATTTAGTATATTGTAAGTTTCGTTACAATCAGAGCAGTACATCCGACGGAAGATATATCTAGCTATCATCTACATTTGAACACCTCACATGTCTACAGTTTCCGCGCACCTGGAAAAGGATTTTCGCCCTTGGGGTACGTACTGGAAAGAGGGATTAATTTTGGAAAGTCCACCGGTTCTGATTTGCTGATCCTGCAGGAGAGGAAATGACCAGTATGCCCCGGAATAGCATGCCCGATACTGCTCTTGCTTAACCTGGTGCGTGCCTAACTAGGGGCGCCACAATAAGCCCAGTAGAGCTGGGGTCCCCACCCGTCTTCTCGTCCACCTAAACGAACCAGCATGGAAGCGCCTAAGTCGCCTAGGATGGGCTGACATCATGAGTACTGATATCATAGGCTCTATGAGTGAAACTTATTCTGTTCCTGCAGGGGGTGATATTCACTGGTAACATCTACACGGAAAATAGCTAGGTAAAAGGTCAAGTCGTTTTCTGTCCAGAAAGCGCATGTGTTTATTTATATCGCCAGTCTGGCTGAGCTCCTTGAGCTCACCCAAGAGGTGAACGATCTGAGATGAGAGGGCTCGTCAGGCCTAGATACGAGCCATCTAATCCCTGAAGTTCGTGCCACAATTAAGGGTACCTGATAACTGTATCTGCTACCACCCAAAAAACAAAGAAACATATGCGTACTCACCCAATGAGCAGACACTGACCAGTCTTATCAGGGTGAAATGGCAATTAGTACTTTAATCGAAATTTAGTGGTTAGAGGTCTTTCAAGTTCTGGTCTAAGACTTGTCATCACGTGACGTCCCAAACTTTAGCGTATGCGGCTGGTCTGTGGTACAACCTGTTGGAATACACCCAGGGTTTCAGAAGACATCCCTCGGAATCCAAGGCCCATATTTGGATTTGTGTCACTGACTAAAGGATAAGACGTTCCGAACTTCCCATGGTGACGTTCCACACACCAGTGTCTTCAAAGTGGTTTACAAAAATCGCACGAACAACAGTTACCCTCCAACGAACCCTATGACACTTCCTAATTAACAATTCCACAACCCAAAACAGCAAACAAACATCACTGACTGATGGTGATATTGATTGTACGGAATTTTCGACAAATTTTCTGTCAAATAGTCAACTCGAAACAGAAGCGTTTCCCTCTGGCCCACCCAATGAATCATGTTTTTCGCGCTTGAGTTGTCATATAAGCGTGCTTAGAAATTATAGCCGTCAAAAGCTATTAAAAATGCAGATAGCCTTCCATGTCCAGTGCGGATTTCTAGTGGCATACTTTCGAAAGCGAACTAATGTACGTGATTTACTTATGGAAATGTACCTACTCATTTTCAGCAGAAGTAGTTTAATTTGGAGCACAGCTCGGACGTTGAATTACAATCCGTTTGGCTAGATCTACTACACCTGAGAGACATTTGATATCATTTCCAAACGAGCTGTTTTCAATCAACATTCCTCTAGTGGCTGAACTGCTGAAATTTTTCTATACCATGGTCGAGGAACATGTTCATAAGGAAAGCAAGCGTGTGATGAAAAACTCGAGAAGAAATCAAAATAACACCTGGTATTTGAACAAAATCGTCCGCCAAGAATATTTATTGCTCTGCTTTTGATGTTGCTTACGGAAGGCTACTTGAACTCTAAAAATGCCAAAAAAATTTGTTAGCCTAAGGGGAAATTTAGTATCTAAAACTGAGACGACGTCACATTGTTCCACTAAAACCATAATAATTGAAGGATGTGAGAAGGAACCACTCGGACAGGAAGTTCAAGCTCGAAACACCTTATCAGCACAGCTTGTCAATGTGATTTTGGGCCAGGTAAACGAGGCTGCGAGGGGACGACAGTCGGTACCTGAGACGTGTTCTGGAATTGGAAATCGGCTCAAACAAAACTGGCCGAAAAGTACTGAGTATCAAAATAAGCCTGAATGCAAATTTTTAGCCAGAATTTTTATGCTAGTTGACCAGAAAACAAACAGTAGAACAGTAGTCATTCTCGAACACTCAGGAGAATATAACTGGCGAACCTCACTTCCAGTATGAGAAGATATATGCAACTGAGGTTTTGTGGCCTAAGTATGAGTGCGGAAAAGCCTAGTTGTCGTACTTCTATGAACACTACTTCAGCATGAGAGGAGCAGTCGAGGTTTCTAGAAAGGATCGCCTCTATATATTGTGGATGACGAACGTCACTGATAGTGGGGGGTGAGAGGATATGGGTCATAGTCTGATGAAATCGTCTGATTCTAATAATTGAGAGAAACATGTTGTTGTGGTATATGCAAGATAAACAAACCTGCAGAAACGATATCACTAGTTCGTCCAAATTTGCTAGTATGTTCAACCTTGGTTCTAGGTTGTAGACAGTAGAAACAGTCACAACGTCGTCGGTGTACTTAGATGAGAGGATGGGAAGGGGAACAAAAATGACAGAGAGACTAGTGAACGTTAATCAAATCGGTTCGTTTTTAATCCTGAAAAATAGCCATGTTCTTTCGTCATTCTTTTCCAATAAAAAACAACCAACTTGGCCGCAGAGCACGACTGTCGATAGACAGACAAGCGAGATACAGAGAGTGGAATGAGTTATCTTTGAAGTAATAGTGCTGTTTGAAAAAAAATAACGAAGAGCTGTAAGCTTAAACTTAAGTTCTCTTATTTTATCAGACAATGCGTATAAATCTATTGAGCAATCATCATCACTGATTCCACGATACTACCCATAAACACGACCCATCTGGGCGTTGAGCTTCGAAAGGGAAGTCTACAGTATTGGTAAGACCAAGGAATGTAGCTAGTCAAGGCCACTGAAGAGTGCATAAAAGTCTGAGTTTGAAAAGGAGTGTAATTCACGGATAGTAGTTCCGGTAGAAACAGACAAGTTTACAAGGGGAAGGAAATGATGGAAAAGAACCCAGCTATCGAGGCTTACATCCTGACGCTAGCTGGTTGATACTACTTGAGGAGAGTCGTACAAAAAATGCGCAAGTTTTATTTTATGCGACGCTCAACTTCACCATATTTGTTGCGGACAGTTCTTTGAAAAGAACTATTAACCATCCACCTCAATGATTCTGTTATACAAATCATTGTGCAAATAGCTTTCTCGAACCACTGCAAGTCGCGTTTTGGTACTGCTTACGCCTTGGGAGATCGACCAATTGGTTCGTTGCTCTATGTGGTAGGCAGGCATTTCTGGAAATCATTGATGGCTTTCACGACTTATCAGCATATTCTGGCCTAAGTGCTGACGACGATTCAACATACTACTTTCTTCTGCGTCCCTTATGTCTGAGGATGAGGCAATTATGATGGTTTCTGAGGTGTGACCAATTCAACAAGGTGGAGGTGAAAACAGACAGGTTTAAAAAATACCCAGAGTAAGGTAATATCATGCATGACCTTAAAAACAATCGTTCACAAAGATTTCAAGTGCAATCCAGATGGCGACGGTTATTCTGTAAGTACGTGAAATCCAGTTTTTAACTAAAAAATCCGCCAACTTTACGAGATCGTCGACTCTTGGCGCCATTTAAGTACTATCCCTTTTTTGACGTCCAAAGAGATAATTTCATCAGATGTACCTCATATAGTACGGTGCAATGCGTTAAATTTGAATCCATCAGAGGTTACAGAAAACCGATGATGGTGAGTTTACACGTCCGACTTTCTAGTCTAAGTGGCTAGAGGTTGCATTCGTTCATTCAAGATTCATGTGGGTAAACAGTTAAACTTTGGCCAGTACTAGGGTAGAAAACTTACCAACGTTTGTCGAACATCTCACAAAATGCTAGGTTAAGAATGTGAGTTCAAGTGCGGTTCTGCTGACCTGCAGTAATAAGATGGAAGACTTTGGTGTACTGCATAACAATTGTGAGAAGTGTTGTGATGAGATCCGCCTGAACCCGTTGACAAAAGGACAAGCTATTCTATTCAGGATATCGAGGGACAACTGCACGCGAACCAAGAGATCTTTTCGTCTGAAATAAATAAGTGAAGAAACATCAATCCGGCTCCAGCACAGTTACCATCCTCGACACCACCATCAGCGATAGTAGAGGAAACATGAGTGGTATTTAGGCTGACAATGGCTTGCCAGTTGACTTGCTCGATGCTCACCTATGTTTAGGTCGCACATATTGTGCGCTACTATATTTCCTCCAGTAGTATATCTTTAATCGCGCAGTTGCCAACTTGGTGTCTGACTTCAAAGTTCCCATTCGAAGCAGTGAAGTATAGAGGAAAGCCGAAATAACTTTGATGGGAAGTTCTTTTTACCAACCTGACTGACTGCTCCCCGAAAAGTGCATAAACTGGAGGCAACCGCGACCTGAAAGGTAGATATGAAACTGAAAAAAATTGCCCGTTGTTGCTTTGTCTCTGACTTCTCCTAAATTCCTTGGAGATAAAAAGAATATCCACGACAAAGAGACTATGTTCATTTTTCCGTTTGCTGTAGCAAGAAAAAGATTTCACCTTAATTAGATCCAAAGCTCTTTGACAGAACATTCAATGAGAAATTCCTTTCCTACGGACTCCTCAGTAACCTGAGTACTGTTATCCACGCCACTTCAGTGAAATGTTAAATCCTTCGAAACAATGAAGTAAGATCAAACATAGAAGAGGAAAGAAATGTCCTTTGATCAGACAGTTGTGAGAGGCTAGGATTGATATCCCACCCGCAAAACCTGTAAAGCGTCAGAAAATAACCAAATTTTAAACAAGAAAATCACTGCAAAAATACAGCTTTTACAGCTCTCTGGTTTAGAGCCCACAGGTAGGTGATGGATAGCGGAACATCCTTCAGAATGCAGCTCCACTAATGCCTGGTAAAGCGTTTCTGTTGGTAAACATCTTGGTCCTGGTGTCGGAAAATTTACCCCTGCATTCTTAATGGATCAGTTTGAACTGGAAGGTGATCTTGAAACTGTTTCAGCAACATTAAGACAAACATTTTCTATTCACATTGATATTTATTTCTCACTGTTACTATGTTTGGAAACATAAGATTTATTGTATGGCTTGCCCACATTGATATTTATTTCTCACTGTAACTATGTTTGGGAACATAAGATTTATTGTATGGCTTGTTCCTTACTTGTAACCTGGATTAGAGTTACTCAATAACAATATATGGGATCCAGTTCTAGTTTCCATGGCAAGCTAGATTTGAGCTTAAGAATGAAGGTGAATCGTTTAAATAGCCTGCAGATTGAGGAGTTACTTTTGTTACGTCCACTTTGTTGCCACTGCACAGCTGGCAAAGTCAGTATTCTATGAAACCCCTATCTTAAGTGGCCAGTCCACCTTGAACTCTTCAGTTTTATCAGACCAGATTAAATAGCCATATACAAATTATATGACCTCGGAAAGTTATGAAGCCGCATTGTCTTTGTTTTGATTTTCCCGACTTACACAATGGCATCCATTCTGAACCTAAGCTACATTTATACTGATATGCAGCGGAATTTCAAGGAGGATAACCTTTTTGCATAATCTTTGTTTCATAGTTTTTGGTTTGACTATTATTCTGTGGTTAAAATCACGTGGAATTTGTGATGAAGAGCTGGCTTTTTATCAACATCCCGTTTGAATGTTGGATGGCAAATCCATGTTGCATGAAACTCCGTCAGTACTTGCCATTGGGACGCTAAACGTGATGAGGCCATTGTTTGGCGCTATAAAGGCTTCGGAAATGTATTCCCCAAACTACTCACAACAAGGTGATCTGTTTCAACAACATGTAAACTGAATCGCTTTGAAGATTATTGGAACCAGGTCCATTCATTCGACGATTACGAATAGTTTGTCGAATAATGACGTGTAAACACATCTTACAGGCCACAGTGTAAATACGTTGGAAGCGAGAACCCCCCGAGGAGCCGTAGTTTAATCGCATATGTCTGGCCGATTTTAATTCCGTATCTTTGTAGCTACAGAAATACCAAAAATGACATTATGATCGTAGGGCTGTCCAATGTTGGTATTCGTTAATAGAAAGAAGTAAATAAACGGATCTCAATATGTGGACCGGTTGCTCAAATCACTCCTAACACACCAGCATGGTTAGATTTCGTCTGGTTTGGCCTGTGCACAAGTGAGTCACAGAGGGCTACTGTCACTGTGAGATTTTGTTCTCCAATGTCCTCGACTATACGCACTCCATACTCCCCTCAACACAAAAAGCTGGCCAAGCCAGCCGGGACAACAAGCAACTAGGCTACTTCATTCGCAATCGAGGTAAAATTGAGTGATAGAAGCACCAAAATCGGGATAAGTATCACTGATACAAACTCAGCTCCGGACTCCGAAGCCCTACTGCCGCATAGCCCCAATTTATTTGGAAACTTTTCCGGGAAAGAAGAAGCATGAAGGGTAAAGTGGGGATATTAATGGTAGCAGGCCATGAGAGTTATCAGACGTTAACAATTCCAGGTATTCCAAGACAATCTGGATTAAGACTGACGAACAGGGATGACTGCTTCTGCAACCAAACTATGAGACGTTCACGCAGACCCCATTCCCGAATGTATATGATGTGGATTACAACTGTATGCCAATTGTATAGAACTTCGCAATGAAATGCACTTACACGAACTGATTAGTGGTAAAAAGACCAGTCGTCTTCATTAAATTTAGCTTTTTTAGTGCTGGATATGCACTTGTTATGAGGATGATTATGTCTCCTAAGAACTCCTGTAGCTGCATGCTTGAAGGCGATGATGATATACTACTAGTCTATTGTTCACTGTGCAAGTTAGAGTACTGCATAACTACGAGCTAATTATCCGTGATTTGAAGTCTGCTGATGATAGAAATCACGGCCGGGCGATACATAGCATGGTGCTCTCGTGCCCAGACGTATTTGAGTGTAGCTAAGTTTACGGCCAGCGATTTCTTAAGCTAGGCAGTGAAACGAAACTCACACATTATCGATTGTTTTCAGCAATCAGTTGGGCCACGTTGAGTAATGCGCAAAGCCCCAAACGTCGAGCCATTCAAATGGAGGTTTATCCAGAAATGCGGTACTATTAATGCAGTAATAAAATAATAGAGTTTTACAAAGCTCAAATCGTGGGATTAGGCCGGCTTCTATACACTGGTTTAGGAACTGCCAATTCCAAAAGCGATCCCAAGGTTCACACCGACTTAAGGCAAGGTGGGCACAAGATATCGTAACCCACTTGCTGGTTCAAACAAGACGTACGGTGACAAGGTCAAAGAGCGGTTTACGTTCAGGTCAGAACAAGAAAAGTAGTGTAGGCACAAAACTGAAAGAACAACAACATCAACGGGGAATGACGTTGTACATATATAAATCTAATGCAATCATCGGTGTCTGTGTGTACGCCCCTTCGCGACCGATCTCCATTTGCGCCTAAGTGTACGAACACAGGAATAGCGAAACTACCATGTTCAGCTTGTTTTCTATGCCATATAGCCACATGACGGCTTAGGTCCACATGAATGTCCGAAAAGTCTGAGAATTCCACCAGGAATACATAGTTTCAGCGAGTTCTATTTGATATGCGGCATCTTCTCTTCTAGGCTGCACCGGCATTTGGTTAGGGAAACCTACATTCGAAACGGACTATTGAATGCTAGAACCTTTGTGATATGCGTAGAACCAAGCGACTGAGCATGCTTAAGTAGATCAAAAGGTTTGACTTTCAGGGCGGCTCAGAGTCATGCAAAGCTATCTGACATTGCTTCATTCCTAACCACTTGTGGTGATTTGCAATCGAATCTGAATTGTTCATGTTAGAGTGATTAAATCAACTCTCAATGCAAACGTTGAACCGTTAGTTGTTTCATATTGTTCAGTCGGAATCACTTTTTTAAAATACGTCTTAACCACGTTTTCTTCCCCATTCTTACCGTATTCCCGTAGTTTCAGGGTTTCCTGATGACTGTTCTGTGTAAACTCGTCCATCATACCCCGAAACTTCGGTGTTCTCTTTCTGACTTTATCCCTGAGGTCTAGTTAGCAAAACGTGCTTACGTGTTTACGTGAGAGAATGTGTGTGGGGGAGCGTGAATGTAATGAGATTTGATTTGGAGAGCGACAGTGCAAGCTCCCTTGGTCTACGTACAAGCTCGCCATCCTGCTCAACCTGTTTTTGGTTCTCTGCACCTGTCTATCCTTTAATATATTGTGTTTCGTAAATAAGCTGCTTTAATTTACTCAGTGGCATCACTTAAACATGGACGGTCCGTAAATTAAATAAGAGTTTTGGACAGATGTTCATTATGATTCAGCTTCGACGCTTCTAAACACATTCTTCCAGTCCCGCCGGATTTCCTGAGCACAGCATTTAGTGCCGTCTGTCGATCAGACGAATTCGGCTTAAGTGATATCCAGAATGAACTGGTATGCCGGTTGAAAAAACCTCTGTCTTAAAAACGCAAGCACTGGTTGTGACCAGGTGGATGAGTAGCAAGCCAGAATGTCATAACAATGAGGAAGAATTCGACCATGCCCATCCTATCGGTAAAAATGTAGCTGCAGGATCGCCGAGAAAAATTCGCTCACAGTACATGGCCTTTACGAGCAACCGACCAGCGCACTAAGTCCTCCATTAAAAAACCTTTGGGTATTCGCATTTCCAGCAATTCATTTTCCGTAAACCACAAATTATTTACGCGGTGTCGACCCCATCACAATACTGATATCGAAATGATCAAAGATTAGTATTGCCTGCTTTGCCAGAACTGTTACTGTATCATGTCACCATCCTGGGATGTTGAAGAATATTGATTGTTCATTGGTTGGTTGAGTTAGGTCATTTGGCCACAAACGCTTCATCACAAGTCGAAGTGACAAGGTCAGCGCGTTTTAGATGTACGTCCCACTCACAACACATTTGCACTCATAAGGCGTTCCTCGACTGGTGTTGAAACTTTTGCAGGCATATTACCCAACGCTTTCTCAAGTGAAGACTATCCCCTCTTCGTTTCTTGGATCCGCCCAGAATAATGTCCATAATTTCGATTGTCATCTGGCTGAAAATGAATGATGGGGCATTCCAACTGACGGAGTACACGAATAACGGGCATTGCATCTTCGGGATCTGCTAGAAAATCAGCTACATACACAGACCAGAGTGTGACCCTGGCTTGTTGAAATCAGCTTTTATTTTGCACAGCCATGTACTGGCCTGTGTACCAAGTCGACTTGGCCAGTCAGTGTTTGGCAAAGATGAATGCAGTCACCTCGTGAGTACCGTCCAAAACATCTGAATCACTGGTGTTGGATTATTGTGCCCAGATTCTTTATTTGACAGAATCGCTTGAGTACTGTCTCCTTGGCAGTGCAGTCGTACAAGTTAACAGGCGATATGCTCCACATTTGCAGGCTATCAACTACTCCTAACAACTGGCAGTTATTAAAGACAGGGTCGCAAAAGTTGAGGAGCACCTGGAAAAAAACAGGTTTCCATACAGAGACTTTGGTCTCTAGACTATCACACACTAGTTTACGCAGCATTCTGAATTCACTATTTTGAGTGAGCGCAGTCTAGAATGCGTATTGTGTTGCTCAGAAGGTGCCAAACCTCTTTACCCTTTCAGCTGGTCGCTCCATCGAACTGAAGCGCAGGCAAGTGTGGCAGTCCACCAAGTGAACGGAACAGTCAACTAGCTGAGAAGCCTTCACTGAACATGGAGGCTGGAATCTCCCACCATAACTGAAAATGGGGGAATAGCTAGAAGGGGTAGGTTTGCTGGCTTTCAGGTCAACCTGCTGGACCTTTGGACCGCATTTATGAGTACAGATTTTAAAATTTCCTCAACTAACATGCACAATTCCGTTAATTTCCCAGACGGAATATGGAGTCTGCAGTTAAAGGCAAGAGCTTAGTTGCAAAAGTGACATACGACGGAATTTCCCAAGGGTTAAACAGAAACTGAAAAAATGCTGTTCGAATTTTAATGGAGGTTTCATCCTGTCAGCGAAGCCAGCCAATGCTGAGAAGCCGAGGAGCTTTGTACAGCTGTTATGTCCTTGTTGGAAATCATCAGCAGTGCACATCGCACGAGCACACCCTTTCGGCCACAAGTGCCTGATCAGCAGTATGTTTAGGTCTAAGACAGGACAGCGCTACTCATTCATCAATAACGGAGAACGTGACCCATAGGTGACCAATACGTACCATACCTGACCCAATACGTGACCCCATCACGAGGTCACGTATTGACCGGCTCTTCGAATGACCACGTCTCAGTGAAGCTATCCTTCTAAGCTGCTTATTTTCATACTTATTCATACCCGCAGTTATTCAAATTTTTCCTCTGGAAAGTTGAATGCAAATTTCAAGACTAATATACAATTCGCCACGTTCGATTTAAGTAGCCGAGTTTATTTATGTTGACTATAGGTATATTCCATTTAATACTGTGGTTATTGGTAGCCTTTTGTGCCACACAGTGGCAAATAACTTCAGTGAAATGACTGAAGAAAGGGGTGTAGTTCAACATTCCGACAGTTTATGGCTCAGTGATAGTTTCGACATTAGCAAAAGGAACACTTCTAATCCAACTCAATTCCAAAACGTAAACTCCCTCCGAATCATTATATTGGTGAATTAAGCTTTTTCACAGCTGACTAGTCCTCTGCTAAGTGCGTTTTCCCAACTCGGCTCTGTATTGGCCCGGGAATGAAGTATCTACTTAACTGTATGCTTCCATCCTGCCTCTTGAATTGCATTCATTCTCTGACATCCACTGCTTTAATCCGTGCCTAGACTGACCTCGCTGGTTTCGAACGTCTACGACACAGACGCGGAAACGGCAGCTGTGAACAGTGCAGCCTTACCAAGTGAGTGAGTGAGTGAATGAGTGAGTGGGGTTTGGAATGGGGATGCAAGTCCGAGATATAGAACAAATTGAAACCCACTGACTCCTGGCCCATGACAAATGATGATGGTGAATCTCGTCTGGTCAGTAGTGAATAATGCGACGAACTGGTAAAATTGCCTTTCTAAGCATGATAACTCCCGCAGTTATTCAGAGACAGCTTTGTTCACAGGAGAAAATACACTTTAAGAGGCCTTGTCCCGAGGAAGAGCTTCTTCCAAAGGAAACACAACAACGTCATCTTTTACGGTGTTTTGTTTAACTGCAGTGTCACTTTTATCAAAACGTCTTGGTTCGCAAGAAACGAAGAATGCTGTCGCAAATGGAGCGGTCACATATGAAATTAATAAGCACATTGCGTGGGTGATGCTAGTGACCATAGCCGGCTGATTCTCGTAATTACTGGATGCTGGCCAAGCATTCAAACCAAAAGTGCATTCGGTCGCTTCGTGTTAGTTTATGTGAACTAAAGCGCGAAAGACATTTGAGTTGATCCATCTGTTTCGGGCCTCGAAACCATTAATCTGAATAAGATGTTCAGCAAACTGAAACAAATGCATGCATATCAGAAAGTGTAGGCACCTCGGAATACTTTTACTAGCTAGCCAGCACCAACTGTCTTCCCTACTCTATTTCACTAGGCTTTCAAAATAAAACACGGTAGCGTAGCATCGAAGTTAAAGACCGATTTCGAGCTGTGGATAATGAATGACCAAATGATGAGATTATTCATTGTTCATTTTGAATCGGAAGTTAGAACTTTGTGGACACTTGCCAAAATACCTTCCAACGCTTTAAAGATCACCTATGTTCTTCGCGTGTAAAATGGTACATTCTACCAACAGGATATAGGAAAGACAGGTTTTTGGAAGCGCATCATGTATATAACCGGGATAATGAACATCTGGATGCACAGCATAGCGAAAATTTCACAGTATTATCTTGCACTAAAAATTTGGACGAATGCGCAACCCACTGAATATTTTCTTCTGATAAAATACGCCTCGGCGTTTGACTGAGATTCACTTTTACACTGAAGTCCGCGAAAAACGAAATAATCTCCTACTTGTTCAAGACTGCATTCTGTGAGATTGGCCATAGATCACGAGAAAAGAGACGGGTCGCAAAACCAGTCAGTCCACGGGATACCAAATGCTTCCCGAAATGCCTTAATCCATTGAGTGAATGTAGTCTAATAGCGCCTTCAGGTATGCTACAAATAAAGTTAAAAAGGAGATAAATCAGTCAGTGAGCTATCATTTTCCGTGAGCTTGGTCATTCAACAGATTAACTTGAAGAAGTGTATCATTTAAAAACACCGTAAAAACCTCAGCAATGAGGAATCTGAGATATCTGAATGATTCTTTCGAGCAGCGAAATATGAGTCTACGATCAACTATCATAGAGGACAGCTGATGTTATTTCATATTCCGAAGTCCATTCTCTCTGAACTGTTCCTGTCTCCGGAGCATTGCCCGAATCTGGTGGGAACACCGGATCAGCAATGCTGAAGTACGTCGAATGGTATTCGGGAGGAATAACTCACCCTCAATAGATGAACTGATCACACTGCATAGGCTGCGCTGGCTTGGCCACGTGCTGCGCATGCCAGTCGACCGACTTACTAGAAGGGTTCTTTTCGCACAACCACGTGAAGGGTGGAAACGAGCCAGAGGCGGTCAAACAATAACTTGGCAGCAAAGTATAAAAGCCATTACCAGCAAACTCAGCTGCGCTGGTCACTGCCGTCTTCCTGGATGGGGACCCCGAGACGGGCCACATCAATGGTTAGAGACATTGTCAGACATGGCCCAATCGCGCCCTCAATGGCGCTCGTACATCCAAGCTATTGCCTTCAATGCATAGCCCCCTTCTCAATTCCCCGACGTAACAGCCCATTGACAGTGGTGCATTTACGCAGCTCGCGCCTCCAATGCGCAGCTACCTATCTCACCTCCCCAAATCATCGGCGGCCGAAACTGTGGCAGCTACAACCACTATATGACAAGTACACGGTTTCTTACAGCTGGTGATGATGATGATGATGATGATGATGATGATGTTCCTGATGCCGAACGTACTTACGAACAATAAATGGAACTGCATGCGTGGCATATCCTGCGTACGACACTTTTGGGAGGCATTAAAACATATTAAGTTTGATGTTCTTTCTATAGCCTCGGCTGACACACATGGTCCCTGGATTTTTGACTCATGGACCTATTTCTGGTAGTTGGTAGGATGAACACATCATCTTCACCAATTACTGGACGATATACTATAGAAAATCAGTATAAATTATCGATTTCCATGTGGGTTGCATCTGTTGCACCTCAGAGTATGAAGCTTGGAGTTGCCGATGGCTCACGTATGTCGACAGATGCATGAGCCAAGATTGTACTGTGACACTTAAAGTTAGTGCACACCTATTGAGGCGCTCGTGTTATGCACCAAAAAATATTCACTCCTTGCTATAGAGGAGAATGTTGGTAGTTCAGGTAGCGATGGGTCAGTGGTTGTGCCACCACCCCATCGCTACGCTACACTACACTCCCCAAAAACGCACTGATGATGTCATCTTGGTTGGTGATGAAACGTTTGCAATCAAACTGCCCAGCTTAGCGAACAAAACAACTGCCATATTCAATCTTCGTTGTCACACTAAAGCTAAAGAACTGTATCTGCCAAACTAGCGTTCCTTTCTGTGTATGACTGTAATTCTGTTCTTCAAATATTTGATCACCGATAGCTTCAAGGTGTAGCCTATTTGGTCTCAGAATACCCAATAATGAAGGGTCCCGGATTTGAACACCTAATAAGTTATGATCGCTGAAGCAGCACCTGGAGCTAAATTGGCTGAATTAAGCGCTAAGCAAACCGAGACAGTTTACAAACAAACTTCTGTTTTAATCCCAAGCTATCATTAAGAAAAAGTACGCAAAAGCTGGTGACACGGCAACACGTGGTGAATTTTGCCACTGAAAAGATAAGTTCTGCGGAATCATCAGGTTTTACCGAGTGATGACCATGTAACTCTCGTTACAGCTAGAGCAAATTCAAGACGACATGGTAGCGATGCTAGCGGTGATGTGTTATCACTTCTTTATCGGGCTTGCCTGCCTGTCTTTACGAGATCTGTAAGGCCGTTTAGTCAGTTTTACTGATGGCGTCTTCTGGGAAGACTATCAGATGTGATAGGTTCACGACTGACTGAAGTTATGTCTTAAAAACTGTTGACCCTTTCTTTTCCAACAAGTATATATGTGACTGGAAGAGTCTTCATAATGTGACCCATCGAAGCTCGCCTCTGACGCCCACGTTTAATGAAAAACAGTGCGCAACTATGTCAAAATTGAATACTGTTCACCGAACAAGTGGAGATTGTACCTTTGACTGAAAATAATTGATTTTCGGATGTAATACTGTGAAGTTAAAAGCACAAGTTAATCTGCCAAAGACAGAGATGCTGGGAGTATTGGTTGTGCACAACTTGTCAGGCTGCCATTAGAACGGATCTCTCGCTGCCGAACGAAAGGTGAAGCAAATGCAGTCTACTTTATTTTCCAAAATTGCCTATTCGTACTGGATTGCGGCTGAGCGTGATAAAGAGCAGAAATAATAAACAACCAACCTTCGGGCCTGTGGAAGTAGGGGCAGTTGTCGGCACAGTTTAGCCAAGGTGGTATTGCTGCAGTCGGGCGGATGTATCGAGAACAGAGACAAAGTGTTGGAAGGGGGATTTTCATCCGTCGCATCAGATCCCGCCACATCTTTAGGATTTCCTCATTCAGAGTGCTAGGGGATAAAACGTGAGCGGTAGAGAACAGAACCGTTAACGGAGCCTTCAATCTATCCTTGACACAAAATAGACCGGGATCGGAAGTTCTGCGCGCAGCTAAGTTACTCGATAGATCTGAATGTGAAGGGAAGTTTCATACAATATTAATTCCTAACAAGAAAACCCGTCGGGATCACCCGTTGTGTTTCCTAATTCAAGGTATTGCTCAGTTGAACACACCGATTGGTGCTCGCCGAACGGAATTGGTCTGATTGAGCCATGCTAAAACAAGGCCGTAAAATCCTGACGTAGAACTTGACCCCTACTGGAAAGTAAGATATTGCTAACAGGAAACTGAAGCGAGTAACAGCTGAAGCTCTCACCTAAGGTATTCTCCAGTTGAGTGTTCTGCACAAAAGCTGCTCCATGTTTTATTTGGTACGATACTCGAGATAGTTTCCCTTTTTGATGAGTTCTTCGACAATCTGATACTTGGAATGTTCCGTCGAGAAAACACAGACGTCGTGCTAATTGAAAAAAAGCGAGACAGCCTTTGTGCAGTACATTCAGTTGAAGAGAAAAAACGAGAGATTCCACTGAGACTCATTTCAGTCTCCAGTTAACACCCAGTCAGCTTGCAACTGACTGCCGTTCATCACCGACGTACCATATTATGTTCAAGCAGAACATAAGGTTTATGGGAATTCGGAGACTGCGGCTAGTCGATGAACCTCAAGAAAGGCGAAACAAGTCGTAGGCTACAGAAGAGTTTTCAGCAACATTATGCTTTTTCATGGTGCTTTGTCATATAAAAGGCCCTGGAAGCTCATTTTCGAAAAACTACTTAAAAACCGTCAGGACTATGGAATAAATATATTGTTGGTAGTGTGAAGGAAATATTAGGTTCTACAGGATTGCTAAGGCTATCATCCAAAAACGACAAGCCAGAAGTTGACTGCGTCCGGCTCTGGAGTAGTACTCTGTACTACTAGAACCATCCACCATCTGGAAGTTGGACATTGTTTCACCATTTCTTGAAGTCTCTCCTTTGTTACGTAACAGCCTCTCACAGCATGGGCGCACACATTCTTGCAAGGACCCGCAACTTCGATCGTCTCAGTAACAGGTGAACAGTTCCGTAGAATAGCCCCAGAAAAATCACTCCGGTGTTTAATGAATAATGTGAGCTATCTTTAGCAGCTAACTGACGATGATTCACCATGTCGCGGTTCGTTCTGTTTCATTAGAATTCAGATCATTTCGCTTTATCCAACGAGCTTAATGAAGTCGAGGTTGCGGTTGGAATTGTCACTTACCCTTAGAATGGTGATCTTAATCCACTCTACGTGCTGCTCTACGGAGGTAGAGCGTTTTTAGCCCAATTCGGGGAGTATTTTTTATTAGCAGAACAAAGTAAACTTGGAAAATCACCAAGTTTGTTGGACGCCAGGTCATTGTAAATTGAATTACCATCGGATGGGTCTCTATTATACTTACTTGTTTTTTTAATTCTAAATCAAAGCAGTGGCCTTTTTAGTCAAGAATAATTCCACAGTTGAGTGGCTACATTGGTATAAAGTTAAAAGCTAGACATTTTCCGCACATTTGCGATGTTCTAAATTATGTTAACCTCTTCTTTATCAAGCACGTTTCCAGCATAATCTACCTTCGTAGATTTTGCTAGTCCTGCTGCTCCGTTTATTCAGATTTGAGAGGTTTATTCTCCGTTGCTTGTCCATTTCAACTCGCCAGTGGAATTCCCTTGGAAGAGATAGAACCGGCATGTGAACATTGGCCCTATTGTGAGTTGAAATAACAGGCAACTCGATGGGAACAAGGTACCTTGAGCATGCTTGAGCATGTTCGATTCTGGCACTAATCCTCACGTAGGAGATGCCATTAAAAGGAGAAAAACGGGGACCATCCAAAATTTACCTTGATTCATCCGTTTCGGGAGTAAGTGGATCCCCTTCTTCATCGTGAACGCCAGTGTTTGTTGACAATTGGGAAACAATGTTGTTTTGGGCTTCGCTCTCCAGCAAAGGCTTAGCTCTCAAGTCATGATTCACTTCCCTCGAGTTCACCGTTTGTCCTGTTTTTGAAAGAAAATCTGTCTCGGCGCTTTCTGAAATAGAAATCTCGAAATGTTAAAACTGCACTAGTGCACGGTTCCAAAAGCATTTCTAATTGGTTCCTAATCAGACATAGACTGGGCTGTGTTAAAAAAACTTACTATGACTTATTTTCCGTATTGGATTTGAGAGGAGGATTTTTGCAAGCTTCCTTGGACTTGCCCTGCCATCAGAAATATGCTTGTGGTAATCTTGAGTAATGATTGGTCACCCTTATTCTGTACTAAATACGGTCCAATGTGATTGGTTAACAAAGCTCTCATCACGTTAAATACAACGAACATTTGATGGACGTTCTATGTATGTGTCTATCTGGGGAGTTCCGAATCCAACTGACTACCTGTCACAACATATACATTTTGGTTGATGATTACGCGAATTTCGCCTGTACAGTCATACGATGCATACGGTGCACATAAGACGTTAGGTCGCATGGTTCGAATATATTCCCAGATATCAAGTTTTCAAATCCAAAAACTCATTGTGGTTGATATTGAACAGTTGTTAAGTCCAGTGTTGTGCCTAAACTGCGACTGACTCCTACGCGAAGATCACCTATTCCAGTTGCCCACGCTTAGCGATCGGTGGCAATAAATACCTAGAGTTTAATGGTTTATTTCAGCACCGGACGGCCTACGAGAAATAGCTCCAGATTTCTTTGTCCCTAGCTGCGAGGTAAGCCGGATTATGGACAGACAAGGCTTCAACATTCTTGATAACTTTCACGCTCTTACCTCTGTTGAGAGAACTTCAAACAACAATTCAAAAAGTTCAAATCGAATGGAAACCGACAAATCATCTGACCATCAAATCTTTAACCTTAGAAACTACGGGAATATACGACCATATTTGCAAGACATGTTAGAACACCATACCTTTTATTTTTTCAGATATTACGGTATCCTCCAAAACCTGGCATTTTGCACGCACACGTTGGCGTTCGAGTCGCGCGAATGCACGACGTCCGATTTGGGGTCTCACTCGATTGGTCTCACGTTCCGTCTTTGCCGTAGCAACTTTTCTGGTGTTTGCCACAAAGTAGGGATAACCATACAGTTCTAAACTTCGGGCTGAATTGGCTGCCTTCTCTTCATCGAAACGTCTCGCGAAACCGGTGGAACTGATCGACCGACCGGTGGCATCAGAAGAAAGTGCCAGAGGAGAGCAAGGTGGCTCTGTGTATGCTGGATGCAGTATCAGTTCCTCCTAGAGCCATAATAAAAAGGATAAGTAGAACAGTAACAAGAATGTCACAAAAGTGCTGTGTCTGTCAAGGACTGCTATTACAGAATGACAGCCCATTTTTCACCGATTATCGTTTGTGAGTTTTTACATCCATATGAAACCTCGTTCTGTTTACAACGAATCTAGCAAGAGAAACACTGGTAGACCATCACGAAGGTAATAACTTTAGGTTCACACAGATACTAGTTCTTCAGTAGTTATTAGGCGATGTCCAACCAGGGAGCAAAATCAGATATTCCACATAGGTCACAGTACGAGTTCAGGCACTTGCTTCAAACACGGAGGATTTTACTGTGTAAATAAGCGAAATCAGTTGGAAATTTGCCCATCAGTTCTATGAGTACATACAGAGTAGGGCTCAAATTTCTCTTGATGTTTGTGAGATATGTTACAACAACAATGATACACCTCTAAAGGCTTTTTTTCAGAGACTGCACGATTTCAAATCTCCTTACTGTCTACAAACCATAAGGAAACTGCTCAGAAGACAGGGATGATCTCACAGAACGCTCAGTTCCTCCACCAGAGCAGCAAGTGACATGATATGAACAGGGTGATTAGAGAACTGCAGTACAAAATCTTATCCGCATACGAGTAAATCACAGTGCTGATCGGACACTTGCGGTCCAATAGTGTAGTGCTCAGTTATTAACTGAAAGATGGAGAGGTCGGATCTTCCTGGAAATCCATCAGGTATGCACCGTAAGTAGTTATGAACTTGGATGGGGCAGCTGTACGGTGGCTGTAAGGTTTTCCGCACAAACGGACTCCAGTCTCAGGATGAAATTCTCACATGAACTCTTTGTCCCTCGGCAACTCAATTCTTCGTGGATCCACTTTTCAGCAGGACCAATCTCATTAACGTTATATTATCCAGATTTTCTGGTGAAGCCTCCAAACGCTTCAGTAGGCTGAAATATTACCCAAGAAAGACCAAAATGTGACCTTCAAGTGACTCATGGTCTGTTTCTGGACACAAATTCAAATAAAACTGCAGGAAAAAGCCTGAACGTCTGAATCAAGGCACTCCATGACCAGAGAATCGACGGGAGCCGATTGCTTCTTCCCGAGTAAATGAGCTGCACGGAACCGGTGATCGGTCTATGGTCTATGTGTGTATACGCCCTCTGATTGCCGCGAGTGTGCTCAGATATATAAGAAACCCTACCACATTATGACTAACAACAATTGCTGGGTAGAAGAAGTTTCATTGGGCTAGTAAGAAAATAATAAAAGTAGTTTTAAAAATGGTGGATTACCTCTGTAGCCTCAACCAATGATATTGAATCATGTGTCGCAGTTCTACCCTGAATTTCGTCACCTGAAAGATAATCAAATAAACAGCAACAATTACTCTCATATGGAGGGGTTATCATCACTTTTTGCCTTCCAGATCGTGTTTCATCTTGTACTGTATCACGTCGATTTAGCTCCATAGTTGGACTAGGTGGAATCTTTTGCATTCTTGTGGTTGGTTAACTAAACTGAAACAAACCTGCTCTAGGCACTCCGCACTGATTTCTGCTACGATATGATTGAACAATCTTGCTCGCTTTTGCTCCTTCCGAAGAAACTGCCGTTGTTTGATTTGTTTCTCCAACAGCACCCGATCGTTCATCTCCTTCAGACGAATAAGCCGTATGTCCTGCAGTAGAATAATTTTACATGAATTGGAAACTTACTCCATCCTCGGGAGAAAAGTGGTCTTTCAACATTTTAGTAATTAATTGGTAGCCAAATACGGAAGTTGTACCACAGAACTTTACTCGTAAAATGGTTTCTGAAACAGAAACACACCATTTAGGCAAATATTATTTGCAGTGCGGTTTCACCAAAAAAGGGGAAACCAAAGACTACCGATTTAACAAGTCCCCTGATCAACGAGAGCTGTATTGTTTGTTTTTGGTTTGTTAGATGACACGTGCGATTGAGTTTGTCCTGGGTTCGGTACTATGGGTGATCACTATAGACAAGCAAGCAGAGATCTTCTGTTTAGCTGATAACTATTTACACAGAGTTAGTTATGGGAAGAAGTATTCTCCCAAACGTTGAAATGGAGGATGAGTAACGGTAATCAGCGAACGCTTGTTGTACAACTGTTGCTGCGAGTTCCAAAAAGGTATGCAAGGAGTGAGGCCGCGGTTTTTTGGAATGGGCGGATGTATCGGTCATCCTTGTAAGATAATTACGTACTGACGGCACTCATACTTTGGAAGCCCCATGATAGGGATCTGTTTTTACAGTTGGACGTGAACATTTTCCAATAGGAAGTGGTTTGTGTTTGACCCCAGCAATTCATTGCTGTGCATTACATCAGCCTTAGCAGCTATGATCTCATTGTATACCTTACTGACAGACCTACGGTACACTGTATAAAAGAATATCTCATATTAGCCTGGGGGGCTCGGTGAGAGTTACACCCTAATTTGTTAGATGGTCACTTAATGTCCAATTAAATAGAGAGATTCAGGGAGCCAAGAGCCAAAATAAGTCCTCCATGGACCCTAAAATGAGCAATACCGAATACATTCGACATGTTTCATCGGTAACCACAGTGCATTGTGATTTTGCTGCAGTAAGAGTGGCCAATCTCTAAATTTTTCTTTTTCCCAACTGAGATTTCATTGTATATATGTAATGCACTACTCATAAAGTTGCTGATTTCATTGTGTTGGTGTAAGCAATCTATGTTGAACGTTATCCTTTTTGTGAACCACTGAGAGCGTACAGTGTAATTAAGTGATATTTCGACGGGATATGGCGTCACCCATATCCACCCAGTTCATCTAATGTGATCCAGTGCCAACAGCCATTTGGAAGGCCCGTGCTCTCGGTGGAATTCTCTTCGCTGAGCAGGTTACTTGCAGTTTATAAGTAGTTAGTTAGCATTTCACTTCCTTTTATCCCCTTATATCCACTTTTGAACCGAGTATATCCAACCGTCAAATCTGACCTTTTACATATCTATACCGGTGCCAAATCTCAACACACAGGAATAAAAGATCTCGTCATATCAGCCTAAGTGGTCTGAAAAACTGAGTAGAGGATGCCAATTGCTGATCAAATTGGCAGCTCAGCAGAACGGCGTACTCCTCATTCCCATTCTTGTGCAGCGAACGTTATATTGTCATGAATTTGTCATCGTTTCTTGCAATGATCTAACTCAAAAGAGAAATGCACACACGGCTAGGGCAGATGGTGAAGATAAAAAATGATCTAGTTTCTCAGCACTTCGCTTTTCATACGGACTGAGGAAGTGCGACGGTATCAATTGGACGTATGCGCTGTACCTGGCTAGCATTTTCAATGGACTGTAGTGTCGGACCCTGTCAAAAGCCCCTGAGGACGCAAGGTGTTCTTTTCCTGCCTGTGTGGTAGTTGCATAGAAGACCCGCCATCCTAAGGTTCTAGTAGGCCTCCCTATTACGTCACCATCATAGAGGGTAACCTGAGGGATGGGTGCACCGCCAGAGTTTTTGACCGTGATTTTGCCATATATGGTGATTAAGGCAGGACGTGAAGTTTATCAGTGCAGTTCTTCTAGCAGCTTCCGCTTGTTTGGAACTTTGGCGGCGCACTACATACCGAGAAAGATAATAATTACGCGGGAGTTCAGAATAGCGATGGACAGCGAGTTTCAGCTCAAGTCCACGAGGACTTAAGGCTCCGTGGTGGAGCCGGTAGTAGTTAAGGGCAACAACCAAGTTCTTTTACCTTGAATATAACTCATGATTCTTCGATAGTGGATGGCATGCTGGTACGAGTCGATTTAAAGCAACCCACCCTCTCTCAGATAGTCGAAAATCCAAGCAGTTTTGCATGTTACTAGTCGAAGAATCTCGGTGAGTGCACGTCCTTCAGTTTAAGAGACAACAAAACGTCGCATACCTCGAATATTCAGGAGTGCGGCGGATAAAATAAGGTAGGATCATTCTGTTTGTCGAAACTAACCTATATGGAGGCCTTAACTTTTGGTCTATAATAACCTGATTGTCGCTCGCCCGGGATTTGAGCTTGTGGTTCTTTGTTTTAAGGTTTTGAGTACTCGAGTTCGCAAAGGTCCCACCAGCTTAGACTACTCTACACAGTAGGCCATCAGTCTCTGCTGATTAGTCGGTATGTAGAAGTTGCAGAATCTCTTTACGGACACCCGTCCGGCTCATTCATAGACATTTCTGATGTCTCAGAAAGCAAAGTTGCATTGGAAAAATCGTTCCACGAAAAAACGACTCCAACAAACAGAAAACAGAAGTATTCAAGCAGTGACTTGGGCGCTTATTCAGGCTACATTAACACAGTTAAGCAATTTTGCAGCTTCTCGCCCACCTCAGATCGTTAAGTCTTCGAGATGTTAAAAAACTTTCCAATGGGAGCCGGTAATTGTGCACGGAGTAGGTAAATCTGCGAAGCCGCTCTAAGTATCCCAGTTTTTTGGATCTAAGGCACAATTTAGACCCACACCCCTGAACTTCCAAAAGCTTAATTTCTTGTTTGTAAATTGAACAAAATAGAAATTGTTTACTTCAGAAGTGGTCTTTGTGACAGACAGGGAACCAAGGCGTGAGTTGGTGAATGAACTTAGGATTTACAGGATTCAGAGAGTGGCAATAAGATCAGCAAACTGGCTGCAGGACAAAATGGATTCGTATCCATCAGAATAGACCCTGAAGAACTGTTAATAGCGTGCTAAAGCTGGGCCAGGTTAGCAGATCTCATGTATTGTCCAGTCTCCAGCACTAGATCAGTCTCACTTCTGATAAAGTGGTTCTAGCCCCCGCACCTGCAACCCACTGTCGTAGCCCGAATATTTTAGCGTTCTTTGGCAGTTTACCTTCTCTGCACCAGTTAGCCAGCCTTTTGGGATTATCCTAAATTTCCAACTCGTTTTCAGCGGAGTCCATCACGCTTCCTAGCTTTACATTGTTTACGACCAGCCGATAAATTCAGCACAGAAGACCTGGCAACGAGTATACATGCACCGTACACAGCCTGGTTCCGAGGAAATTCCTAGTAATATACTACCAATATTAGTTCCGGTTCAGCGAAGGCGCGGTTGACTCGCGTTAGCCACATTCCTTGTCGAACAAAATGTCAATCCACTTGTACAGCCATCGCGATTTGCTGAACTTAACAAATTAATGTTATTCAATCGGACGAAATCCATATCAAAGGTAACAGACACTATATGTATACGCGACGCTCTCTCATTTCACATTAAGCACCACTAATCGTCAGGAGGCCCGTAATACAAGATATCCTACTCGAGAATACATGTTCATCAGGGTTGGGTATCCCAAGTGTGTACAGGAATGCAGGTAGTATCCAGCTGACTACCTTTAAGGTTTGAGGACTACTACTGTCAGTGAAATCGTTATATGCTGACTGGAACCCTTACATTTATGGCCTTTTAGAAGCGGCTTGATTATTTCCAAATCAAAGTCTGAAAATACCTTTTTACTAACCGCCATGCCATGGGTTTCGCGGCGATTTAGGGTGGCTCTTTGAGCATGGCCGGATGTAGTCAGTTCGAGTCAATTTATCAGATATAAACCGTGTACCATGAGCACATTGGTCCCAGCTGCTACAAGTTTGAGTGCAGGACACATAGCCAAGCATTGAAGCCGATAGCTTTGATGCACGTACGCCACTGATCAAACGATTGGGCCAGTTCTGACAGTGTTATTATTCACTGGTATGTTGAGACCCAGGGTGTACATCTAGCGAGTTGATAGTTATCAACCTGATAAGTTTACTAGTTGGCGTATTCATACTTCTTTGCCAGGTCATATATTGTCCACCTTTTGGGTTTGGTCAGTCTGGTTCAGATGGTTTATTGATGTCAACAGTTCGTAGTAACTGTACTACGTATGTAGGATTACAGTTTGCCTCACGCATACATTTTCCCTCTGAAGTTTTTGCCACCTAGTAATTAACGGCCACCCCGACGTTAGTGTAAGTGGAAAGTGTCACAGTGAAGTGCTGCACAAAAAGCTTGGCTCGTTTTTGATGACACGAAGTGACTTCAGGCTTTGTATTCACTGCTCTCGAAAGCTTGCGCTTCTCTTTTTTCTTGCGATTTAATTATACACAGATTCCTTTCACTACGTGTTTTACCGCTAGTACGGGGCTTTTGTCGCACGCTTGTCTTCATTTGTCATCCTTCTCTTACAAGCGTCTGTTTTGCCACAGCTCTCCGCTTTTGCTGTCTCCAAAACGTTACTATGCTATAACACCCAAAAAATTGGCCATACATAATGCTGGAAACAAAGTCTTACATGTATGTTTCACCAAGCAGTCCAGATTAGTAGCCACAACATTGTAATTATTCTTCCACACAGGTTCCTGTATTGTTAGCACCAGCACAATTAATTGTAAATAGAAGATCCAATATCAACGGGGTGGGTTCTAGTTGGCCCACATAAAAAACAACTTTGCTTGAGAGGATAGGAATCTGTGCCGAAACCGTATTTTGACCAGTTGATGTGCGAAAATTTAAAACTCACATTAATGAGCATCCCGCTATGGTCTGCTTAATCAGTGAGTACGTGCACTCACCGCGGATTGCTATTGCCGGGACCTCTGTAAAATGCCACACGGGTGTGCACAGGCCCAGCGCTTATAGCTGTAGAAATTACTGGTAGCCCACAGAATCATTCGCTCTGTCGACCTCTTTCGGTTGTAGCTGATGTAAGCGCTTTGTTAACGTGGATAACACCATCTCCATAGCCTTTGCTGGAGCAATCAAACCGTTTTCCAGGACCTCGTAAAGTGCGAAAAACTTGCTTGGAAACTGAAAGACTGGCAGATCCGAATGTTGGACCAATTTACCAGAATCGTCTTCTAGAGTCTCTTCCAAATGCTCCACGATCAGATGTGAACCCATAGCGGGATAAAATTTCCGACTCTTTACACAGTTTTGAGGGTTTTGCTTGTGGCACGGTGCTGCCAGGCTCACTCAAGCATTGGTTATCAGACCAAACAGTAGTACTGCTTAAATCTTAAAGAAATATCCCAGCTTGTCCCGAACATAAATTGACGCGACGAATTATCGGACAACAACTTAAAGTGAGCGTGCGAACCGACGGTGAAGTCTGGTGGACAGAGAAATCCAAGGAATCGGAAGATGCCCATAAAGTCATTAATGCCAGAAGATTATTTCAGTTTATCCGTGCGACCGGTCCCCGGGAACCATCAAGGATCAGAAGGGAGTGACCATCTTGAATAAAGGAGAATGTTTGAACCGGTGGGCCGGATACTTGGAAAGTGGTCACCAGTTGCCACTTATCTGGAAGCTTCGGGTGACGTAAAACTCTAGGCAGGAGATGTTGAACCCCCTATGGCATCGGAGGTTTATGACTGCGTATGTTCTCTCAAGCTCCACCGAACTTCTAATCCGGATCACTTCCCACTCGCATTGTTCAAAGATGGGGGTGAAGTCATCTTCAGCTGGCGTTTGGCTGATCTGTTTGTCTGAATTTAGATGAAGGAGACTGCCCCACAAAAGTGGAGGGAGTCGGTGATAGTGTCCATGTTCAAAAAAGAAACTCGTAGAGAATGTGACAGGCACGGGGGATCAGCTTAACCCCTGTGGTAACGAGACTGATGGCATCACTTGTGCTTTGTCGCCTTATGGTAGCTCGTGAAATACTGATTCAAGGGGAGCAAGTGGGATTCCGGCCTGTTAGGGGTTGCGTTGAACAAATCTCCACTCTTTGTCAGGTGCTAAAGCAACGTGATTGTACAAACGACCCACAATTTTAGTATTCCTGGATTTTCAAGCCGCATTCATCTCGGTTGACCGGTCTGTTCTCCTTGACACGCTTGTCCACCAGGAAGTGCCACGAAAGTTTGTAAACATAAGAAGTTGTTTGTGTTCTCAGACTTCTGGGCGTGTGAGAGTATACGGAAAGCTCTCCAAAAGCTTCCGTACATAAAGTACGTCTGTCAGTGGCGCCAACCCTCTCCATTCCTATTTAAGTTCGTGATCAATCAGATAATGAGACGAACTCTGGAAGATCTCCAAAACTCCGGTGTTCAAATAGCCTGTGATGAAAACGTTGTCAATCTGGAATATGCAGGCGATATCGTTCTCGTCACTGAAGAGAAGAAAGTGCAAGGTCATGCTCCTGGGCATGCACTCATTGAACACACCACTTAAAATTCAGGGAGAGGCATTCAAAGCTGTGGAGCGTTTTACGTATCCTGGAAGTTGCATTAGTTCTGATTGTAGTGACAGGTAGGGTCAATGCACAAACCCGCAAGGTTCGGGTCGCGTTGGTTAATTTGAGACACGTATGGCTTCAAAGCGGCATATCACCAAATCTCAAAAGACGTGTGTATCGGGCTGCAGTACGGACTATTCTGTTGTATGGCTGAGACTTCGTCTGTTCAAGCAGTGAGAGCGAGAAGTCTTCAGATGTCCAGCAACCGTTGTCTCATAAGCATGACTCACGTGGGTTGCTGTTGGAGAATCTTTAACGAGACAATCAGAAAGCGAGTTTTCGGTTGTGCAGCGAGGACTCCCATTAAGGAATGTGCCCAGCACCAGAAGCTGATTTGGTGAGGCCAAGTATTGTGCGTGTTGAGTTATCGTTTGTCGAAGAATGTGCTGTTTTTCTTGCCCAATTCAGAGTGGCTATATATTGGATGTCTGCTAACGTATACAACTGATTTGGTGTAGAGCTGGAAGTGCAAGCCGGATCCATCAGGAGGCTACCTTAGACGGCCTCTCAATTTTTACAACTATTTATTCATATTCCGATGTTGGTGCAGAGTAAATCTAACTCAGATTTTCTGAGTATTCTTCTCCCACCAGCGCAACTCGAACCCCAAATGACACGAAGACCATCCTGTCGTATTTAGGGTCTACTTCTGCATTAGAATAATCTCGCGAGCCAAAGTCCAGGCAACATGGCTGATGAATCTTCGTATGGTGCATGGAACGAAGTGAGAAAGTCCGCTGATTCACGGATTGCTACGCAGGATTGAGGCTTTCGCCCAGGTTTCTCGGATCGGATTTGTTCTTGTAGTTCAGCGGCTGCCGTTTACCTGAAAGTCACAAGCAAAAAAGTGAGAGCGCTGCTCTGTAAGTTCTCAGCAGGGACATTGAGCTTTCCAGAGCAGGGACCCGCATAAAGAAGTGTTTAATAGTGCTTTGAACTGGGTACTAGATGGAGCGTGGACGACTGTCAAAGGAAGGTTATCCTATCCGACATAAGAAAACATTTTGCGCTCTGATCTTGAAGATCATTTTATCACGTCCTCACCGTGTGTTGAGTGGGTCAACGGTAAAAAACCTGTTGGCCGAACATTGTTCAAACATGACATAAGTAATTAGTTGGTCTCCTTGGAGGCGATGATATTCCAGGAGGAAGAGGCCAAGCGCTGCGAGACGCGTTTCATAGTCCACGGATTTAGGGCCAGCAACCATTTTTGTAGCAACTCAATGGACACGTTCAATAAGGGTTACGTCCTCCTTGTATCCTGGGCGAACAACTTCGTCGGCATATTCAAACAGTGGTGTGAAGTAGGCCTCATAGAAATATTCGGAAGTTCACGCAAGTATTACTAGAGAAGGTGTGCCAAATCATCCGTAAAACGGTGAATGTTTTTTGAGCCGATTTCTAATGGTGCAGTAGAAAGAACATGTTTAAAGAGAGTAAGATACCAAAATCCTTTTTGGCATTTATACTCTTTTGGTACATTCCCACCATGCACGACAAAGGAGTTCGCTGAGTCCCCTCCGAGTGACATATGGAGGCACTTTTTCCATTGAGAGGAATTTGCCAATTCAACGATCACTGCCTTGCAAAGTCTACACCCATTTGGAGGGCACTGGCATTTGAACTACAGGATTTGAAATCGTCTGCAGAAAGTAGACATCATCATCATCATCATCGACAGCATGACATCAGTGTTGAACACCGATGCTTCGCTGCCGTACAACCATGATTTATTTGAAAGCCTTATTGTGAAGGAAAAGAATAAAGATGGATGGGGAGGGGACTTATTGCTCTCTTACTACAATCATTCCGAGGTGCCTACACCTCCAAACACTCATTCAGGCAATCTGGATAGAAACTGACAACAAGATCGCCACTGACATCGGTTGGCAGCCATATCTTGCAGCGTCTCCAACCAGGCGCACTGGGGATCACGCGGTCCCCATCCTGGAAGGCGAGTAGCACCGACAGCACCCAAGCGTTTCGTGATTTCTTTCATACCCTTCTGCCAGGTCAAGGGTTGGCCACCTCTCTGCTTACGCCACTCTGAATTGGGCACGGAAAATAGCACTCTCTTCGGCAAACGATGATTAGGCATGCGCAACACATGTCCCAACCAACGCAGCTTCTGGTGCTGGACACATTCTTCAATGGAAGTACCCGTTGCACAACCCAAAACTCGTTTTCTAACTGCCTCGTTACGGATTCGCTGACACCATCCCACACGAGCTATGGTTCTGAGACAACGATTGTCGAACACCCGAAGACGTCTCAGTTCCGCTGCTCGAACAGGCCAAGTCTCACAGCCATACAACAAAACAGCCCGCACTGTAGCTTGATACACACGTCCCTTGAGATTCAGGGACACACCGCTTTGACGCCATGGGTGTCTCAAACTAGCAAACGCGACCCGAGCCTTGTAGATTCGTGCATTTACCTCATCTGTCACACTACAATCAGAACTAATACAACTTCGAAGATATGTAAAACGCTCCACAACTTCCAGTACCTCTCCCTGGATTGTAAGTGGCGTGTTCAGTGACTGCATGTCCAGGAGCATGACCTTACACTTTTTGGGTGCAAAGTGCATACCAAAGGACGGGATGACTTTGATCAGTTCATCCAAAAACACCTGCGCCTTTTCCGCCTCTTCAAAGATGAGAACGATGTCATCTGCATATTCCAGATCGACAAGGTTTTCCTCAGAGACTATTTGAACACCGGGGTTTTGGAGACCTTCCAGCGTTCGCTGAAAGGTCGTTGACGTCGATCGGAAACAGCAGTGGTTCCAAAACGGAGCCTTAAGGAACTCCAATGGAGACCGGCGCTGGAGAAGAGTAGTTCGAGCCTACTTCCACTTCCGTCTAATAGGAACGCCCTAATCCAGCCTCGAATTTCCCCTTGAATGCCGTAAGACTCAAGTTGGTGTAGCAGCGGAAAGTGTGGGACTCAATCGAGGTTCGGGATTTCTGGCCCAATAGCAGATGAAATCAAAGGTCAACACACACTGGTCACTATGTCCCAGTGGAGCGTTAATTAGCACCTGATCAATGATCAAGGTGGTGATGACAAAATCCAGGAGGGATTGTAGCTGGCCTGCGTGGTATCTGGTGCGTGCGACGAAATGTTGAGTTCAAGCGCTCTGTTGAACTACTTCGGTCAGTGCCGCTGCAAAATGTACACTCCACCCGACGAGTTGGAGCTCTATCCAGGAGGATTGGAGGCAATAAAATCCCCTACCAGCAAGAGAAGTGGGAAATGTTAGCTAAGAAAGAGATGCTCAAGGGCTTGTTAGAGGAATTGTTTATCTTCCGGAGAACTCGAGGGGAAACTGTAGACGATGCTGGGAAGAAGAGGATCGGTCCCACGCAGCGGGATTTGGATCCACAGTGCATTGCAAAGGGGTACAGGAGTGATATCGCAGAGGAAAACCGGGATGCGCAGGGCCACAGGTAAATATAAAGCAACCCCACCAGCCCTTTCACGTTTTGAGTGAGCCCGAAAAATAGGGTAGCCGTCTATCGAGATCTCCACGTCAGATATATCTAGTGTGAGCCAGGTTTCTCTAAGCGCTATTATGGATGATTGTTCAAGGCAAGCTGACTATTTATTATCGTGAAGTCTGTTGAAAAGAGTGAGGCATTTTGTGGACAGGAATTTCAACTTCCAAGGTAGAGGCTTCACAGCAGCATCTGTGGATGCAAAATAAAGTCTGCACACCAAGTGAGGGAGGCGAAACCCGCCGCAAATATTTAGACTGAAAGCAACCGGGAAACTTGTGCGTGCCCCGAAAAACTTGGTACAAAGCCTGGATCCTCTGTATCAATCCGTGAATCCGTGAGACCTTTGGCACACCGAAACCTTTCTTTTCAAAAGTTTGCTAGTTTTTAGTGTAAATAGAAACAACTGCGAAAAAACACATTCAGTTCAACAGGTTCACGGGTTCACAGAGTACACGCATTCATGGATTCACGGATTAATACACAGGATTGAGACTTTCGCCCAAGTTTCCGGGGTAGACTGTGTTCTTGTGGTTCAGTGACTGTCGTTCACCTGAGAGACACAAGTGAGAGAAGAGTGTACCACTTCTCTTTATGTTCCTAGCGCGGGGCAATATGCTTGTCAGCGCGAGGACTCGCATAAATAAGTATCTAATAGTGTTTTGAACTGGGTTCTAAAAGAAGCGTGGACAACCGTTTGAGGAAGGTTATTCCACGCAGCTACTACCCGAAATGAGAAAAAATTTCGCCTAATGAAAGTGCTAGCTCTGAGCCTACAAATCTTACCATGTATTCGCCGGGTGTTTGCTCGATCAACGGTGGAAAATCTGTTGGTCCGAAACCTTGTCCAAACAGAGCGTAAGTAACTATTAGGTCTCCTGGGAGGCGACGATACTCCGAGGGAACAGGCCAAGCGCCACTAGATGCGTTTCATAACCAACGGATTTAGGACTGGCAACCATTTTCGTAGCAGCTTGCTGGACACGCTGAACGAGGGTTACGTCGTTCTTGCGACCTGAGTAGAAAACTTGGTTGCCGTTTTCAAGAAGCGGTCTGATGTAAGCCCCCCAAAGTGTCTGGAAGTTCATGCGAGTAATATGGGGAGGGTTTGCCGAATCATTCGTAGAACGGTAAGTGCATTTTGAGCCAATTTCTCATGGTTCAGTGGGAAGGACATGTTTAAAGAGAGCCACATACCCAAATCACTTTTGGCATCCATCTTCGTGAGGTCTTCTGGTCCTTCTTCACCGTGCATGGCAAAGGAGTTCGCCGAGTCTCCTCCAAATGACACACGGACGGACTTTTCGTCATTCAGAGGAAGGTGCCAATCCAAGGACCACTGCTTTGCACCGTCTACACCCATTTGGGGGGCACTGGCATTGAAACTCCACGATTTCAAGTCGCCCGCGAAAAGTAGATATGGACTTCCACAAATGTCTGGAAGGTCGTTGACGTACGTCAGAGACAGCAGTGGTCCCAAAACGGAGCTCTGAGGAACTCCAATGGAGACCGGCGCTGGAGAAGAGTAGGTCGAGCCTACTTTCATTCGGAATGATCTGTCTGATAGGAATGCCTTGATCCAGTATAGGATTCTCCCTTGAATCCGGTAAGACTCGAGTTTGTGGAGCAGAGGGACGTGTGGGATTCAATCAAATGCTTTTGAGAATTCGAAAAATACGGCATCCGATATGAGTTCCTCGTCCTTGGCTTGGGTTATGCTGTACATAAATATGAACATGTTCGTCACGCAAGAACGATTTGGGAGAAATCCATATTGAACTGGAGATATTAAGCTGTTGGAAATTAGGTGATGCAGGATGGCTCGTTTCAGAATGCGTTCCATCACCTTGCATGGCACGCTAGTGAGGCTTATAGGCCAGTAGCTGCCAGGCGATAGTCGGTCACCAGTCTTGTAGATTAGCGTGACAGTCGCTTCCTTCCAAGCAGAGGGAAGGTGGCCTCCGTCGGGCGACTGACGAAACACCAGATAGAAATGCGTTGCCGGTGTAAACGACTTTTCCTCAGGATCCGTGGATTGACTTCGTCCGGCCCCAACGCGCAGAATGGGTTGATCTGGTGCACAAGTTGACGGATGTCCTCCACCGCGAAGACCAAGTTGGTTAGAGACCCTTCGTAGTTACGCCTCGACAAGATTGGATGTGACGAGGACGTTGGGGCTGAATATAGATTTGCATAGTGTTCTCTGTAGGACTCAGAGACTACTATTTCGTCACTCATGGGTCCCTCGTTCCTGTCCCTCAAGGAGGGCGCGGATAGCTTGTTTCTGCGGTGATGTCTCATGTATTTGAACAGCACATTTCGGTTTTTCCGGGCTAGGTCCAGAATGGTGTCCTGTTTTCGTATGTTCCATTGGCGGAGTTATAATTTACAGCGGTTCCGCATTTTACGAAATGCCAGCTCATCTTCTGTGTCTTCTGTTGTCAGCTTTTTGGAAAATAGTCGAGATGTCTTCCAGAAGCCGCCGAATCATTTTGGGCTTGCGGCCCATCTGACTTCCGGCTGTTTTTTGGGATGAACATCGCGTCAGCTTCATAATCCTTCCGGACAATAGTCCTCCATAAGTCTTCCACTGAAGCTTGTTCCCAGTTTAGCTTGTTCAAGAAAGATGTGTATTCTTGAAAATATGCACCTCAGAAGTTTCGAATCCACGCTTGTGTGTCGGGATTTCTGGCCAAGTAGCAGATGAAATCAATGGTCAGCATACAGTGGTCACTATGTCCCAGTAAAGTGTTAATTAATGATCAATGAAGTGTCTTTCGTTGGTGATGACCAAATCCAGGGGGTGTTTGTTGGCCCGCGCGGAATCTGGTGGGTGCAATGACACATTGAGTCTAAGTGCTTTGTTGAACGACTTCGGTCAGCGGCGCTGCAAAACGTCCACTTGATCCGGCGCGCTGGGCTCCATCAAGAGGGCCTTCGCAGCATTAAAGTCACGTACCGGCAGGAGATGAGTGAAGTGGTAGCTGGAGGAGAGTTGCTCAAGGGTTCGCATGAGGGATTGGTCATCATGCGCAGGACTCGAGGGTCGACTACATTGGGAAGGAGAAAATCGGACCCGCGCAGTGGGATTTGGATCCACAGTGTATCGCAAAGGGGTGCAGGAGTGGTATCAGAGAGGGCAATAGGGATGGATTGGGCCGCATGTGAGTGCAAAGCAACCCCACCAGCCCTGCCTCGTTTTGAGTCAGCTCGAAATACAGAGTAGCCGTCTATTGAAGTCTCCGCGTCAGAGACAACTGGTGTGAGTCAGGTCTCTGTGAGTGCGATACTGTCGGCTGTTCAAGACAAACTGACTGTTTAATATCGCACAGTTTGCTGAAAAGGCTGAAACAGTTTGTGGACAAGCATTTCAACACTTTCTGCTGCCTCTGAAGGTGAAGAGCCGAGAGTTGTGTAACCAGAGAGGTTAGGAGACTTAATAACCGTACATCGGGTTTGAGTCGAAGGCCCCAAAGTGTCTTTGAGGAATACGTGCCTGCTTCCTCACTTGGTGGTTTCTAGGGCTGCTTTTCATTTGCAAGTTTTTCGCCCTGTGGAGCCCGATTTGCGGGCCTTTTACCTTTGGTGGGCGGAAATTTCGACCACTGCTACTTGTAGCTCTTTCAAAGCTGACTTTTGGACGACCAGATTTGCTGGTGTTCAAGGAGTTGGGCAAACTTGCGTCTGTTTGGTTTCTTGGGCAGTTTGGCTTGGTTTGATCGGAAAGGTGGTCTGTGAGGCCCTGGGCGCTGGGTGGCAGCACCGAGAAGTAGTTCTTTTGGTGGCGCTTTCATGAGGCTGGTTTTCGCAGACGACTGCACCTTGAAGCCAGCTAGTAGTTTTCTGATTTGGCGAATCGTATGGCGTGTTTGGCTGCAGTTGTCTTTCTTTCGTACTTGTGTAGACATTCGAGTCACCCGCGATCAGCGTGGCCAACTGGGTGTACGAGGGATGAACATCCAAAAAGTTCAAGAAGACGCGTTCAAGAAGAAGACGGATATTCGGCTTTTTGAAAACAAGGTGCATATGAGAGTTTTACCCTGTCCCGCGGTTTGTGACTGTGTATTTGGTGTTCTCTAATAAACAACTCAGTGGCAAAGATCTTCGCTTCTTTCGGTGGTAGTGTTGGGTCCATCATTCCCACACGTCCCTCTGCTCCACAAACTCGAGTCTTACGGGATTCAAGGGAAAATCCTACACTGGATCAAGGCATTCCTATCAGACAGATCATTCCGAGTGAAAGTAGGCTCGACCTACTTCTGCGGCGCCGGTCTCCATTGGAGTTCCTCAGGGCTCCGTTTTGGGACCTTTGCTGTTTCTGATATACGTCAATGACCTTCCAGATGTTCTTTCAAGTCCATGTCTACTTTTTGCGGACGACTTGAAATCGTGGAGTTCCAATGCCAGTGCCCTCCAAATTGATGTAGACGCCGCAAAGCAGTGGTCGCTGGACTGGCACCTTCCTCTGAATGACGAAAAGTGTGTCCATATGTCATTTGGAGGAGACTCAGCGAACTCCTTTGTCATGCATGGTGAGAAAGGACCAGAAGACATCACGAGGATAGATGCCAAAAAGATTTGGGTATCTGGCTCTCTCCAAACCTGTCCTTCTCACTGCACCTTGAGAAATCGGCTCAGAAGGCATTCGCTGTTCTACGGATGATTCGGCGTACCTTCTCTCGTATTACTCGCACGGACTTCCAAATACTCTATGGGGCCTATGTCAGACCGCTCCTTGAATATGCCAACCCGGTTGTCTACTCAGGACGCACGAAAGACGTAATCCTCATTGAGCGTGTCCAGCGAGCTGCTACGAAGATGGTTGCCGGTCTCAAGTCCATGGACTACGAAACGCGTCTCGTGGTGCTCGACCTCTTTACCTTGGAGTATCGTCGCCTCCGAGGGGACTTAATTCTTACTTACGCCCTGTTTGAACAAGGCTTGGCCAACAGGTTTTTCACCGTTGACCCAGCAAACACACGGCGGGGACACGGTAAGAAGATTTTTAAGCTCAGAGCGCACACCTTCATTAGGCAAACTTTTCTCATTTCGGGTAGTTGCTGCATGGAATAACCTTCCTGAGACGGTTGTCCACGCTCCCTCTAGAACTCAGTTCAAAACACTATTGACACTTATTTACGCGAGTCCTCGCGCTGGCAAACATACTGCCCCGCGCTGAGAACTTAAAGAGCAGTGCTACACCCTTTTTCACTTGTGCCTTTCAGGTGAACGACAGCTGCTGAACGACAAGAACAAAACCCGACCCGGGAAACTTGGGCAAAAGCCTCGCTCCTGTGTATCAATCCGTGAATCCGTGAACTGCATTTTACCCGGGTGTTGTGATAATGCCTACAGAAGTTAATATCCGCTGTATCACTTGACATTCTGTACCTCTAATTAGTATTTGTACGCTTCCTGTGAGATTGCTTCAAGGTACCCCTGTCAATTTTACCTTTTTAGTTTCAACCTCAGGACCATCGGTTATCGGACTGGTTGCAAACTTGTATCTCCCACCTGACTTCTGTAGAGGCGTGAGAACTCAAACAACTGATTCTTTAATGTGTCATGCGAATACTCAAGGTGAAACTAGAAACTACGGGGTGTCCTATATTTCTCAATAGAAGAATTATTCTATTTGACTTGCGTGAGCCTGTTTGTCACGCATCAAATTTAATGTATGAGAAGGGAATACTGACTCCTGTCGAATTGTCAAATTGAGACCTCCGATAGTTCCTCTACTAAAGGTCGATGGTATTACTCCGAGAATTTGCGGAGACTGCAGGCTAACACTGAATATGCGGTTACTACAACGCACCTGCACTACAGAAGAGCACAAAGATGTACTATATCGTTCATCAGGTTCAAGTATGTTCTCAGAAGTTGATCTACAAGATGCCTGTCTTCAGATACCACTGGACGAAGCGTCCAGTAATCTTACTGTGATCAACACACCTTTTGAGCCATTCCGATACAATTTTCTTCCCTTTGGTCTGAATGTTTTACCAGCTGTATTTCAAAAAGTCATGAATACTACTACAAAAGTTTTGGAGGGTGTTCAGACGTACCAAGTTGATGTCATAGTACCACTGCTGATAAAGCTACCCATGATATGCATCTATTGTCTTTAATGAAGCAATTTTCTGAGTTCAGTGTATCCATTCATTCACTTTGGCAGTGCCCTTACTTTTACGTCTTGGCTACAATGTGGAGGATAGTGGTTTTAAACCCGATACAAACCATCTATCTTCTTCAGTAAATGCGCCATCATCAACTAACCTACGAGAACTGCGTTCTGTTCTAGGAGCACTTCAAAATTATTCCCTTTTTGTTCCTAATTTTGCTAAACATGCAAGTTACTTGCTTGACGTCATATCTACCAAGCAGTTTTCTTGATCTTTCACCAATTAAAAGACGTTGCGTGCATTGGTTGGCCATCTTTAAACTTCAGCGGTTTTGAAAACACCTTCCACTGGAATGGGAGCAGTCCTTGAACAGTGTGACAGACCGGTGATCTGCAGTTCCCGTCGACTCTCAAAAGCTAAAGGTGGGTGTTCACAAACTCAACGAGGAGCACTTGCGCCATACTGGGCTGTAAGTATTTTTTGGTATCAGACTTCACTACTGCTACTGATCAGGAGGCCTTAAAGTTCTTGTATCATCCTGCAAAGTCTCTAGCGAAGTCATCTGCTGCTAGGCGCAACGATGGATTATTGCACTGACTTCGTATACCTACACGATTGTTCATCGTAGTGCAAAAGTGATTCCCCATGCCGATTTCCCATCCGGGATTCCATTATGCGACTCCTATTCAAACAATTCAGATTGCTTATTTATTCAACCATTACCAGTCAAGCGGGATGAACTTTTTGCTGATACCACAAAATGTTTTGCTCTCATTTTTCTGCGCTGCGACATGGCTGGACACAACAAGAGCGACGTCGACTTCCTGCACTTTACTGTCGCCGCAAAAGTTTGTCCATTACTCCGGATGGTTTGCTGTGCTTTGGGGATAGAATTGTCATTCCACCGACCAAACGAGCGACGTGCTACGTTCTTGTAGATTTGCACTCCGGTTATCTAGGTGTTTATAACATGAATTCTCTTGCACGCTTGTCATGCTGGTGGCCGGAACTAGATGCTGACTTCAAGTATACTGCTAAAAATTGTGTTAAATGTATAAGATTCATAACAAGTCTTCACAGTGGTATCCGTGGCCAGTTACTTGTGAAGCATTTCAACGAGTTCATGCCGACTACTGTGATCCATTTCCCGGTAAATACTATGCTTTATTGTTATTGACGCATATTCACGTTGGCCTGAAGTTCTTCTGACTACTTCTCCAAGTGCGGAATTCACATAGCAAGCATTGAGGAAAGTATTCAGCCAACTGGTTTAGTCACTGACAATGGCACACACTTCACTGCGAAATCCCTCGAGGAATGGTTAAAAGGTCTTGGATGTCGACATCCATTTACTGCCCCACGACATCCCCAGTCGAATGGACTTGTTGAGAATTTTGTCAGAACACTGAAATTTGCCATTACTTTATTCTCTCTTACTTCTTCTAAGGAATTAGACCATGGAATTGATGATTTTCTTACTGGGAAGAGTCCCGCGTTTCTTTTCAAATCTCGCTCGTTACTACGAGTCTTGACTGTGCCAAAACGGCTGATGTTACGTTTTTCAAGGGCAATGATTTACGACCTGCTACAGGAATAATACTTTCATCAAGTGGCAAACGTATGGTCACCATTCTCGATTTGGATGATTTCTCTAGTCACCGGAGGCACATTGATCAGGTTGAGTTCAATGTTAGAGGTCAGTCTGTTAACAAAACTCCTGCTGTTTCAAATAGTAATGAGTCCTTTGTAAATAATTTCATGGTATCCGAACAAAACGTTATATCTGAAGAACATACTACCAACGAAGAACCTGAAGTTTCCAATCTGAGAAAATCCGAACGATTACGATCAAGACCACCACTGGACTATAAACATCCACACGCTCATTCAAGGTGTGGCGGATGTGATGGACATGATTGATGCTCTATTTATTGCTCTATTCATTCTCGTGTTATAATATTCTAAGTGCTACATATACGTCAATTTGAATACGTACGTGCCAATTGTTACTCGGTGCTGAATTCTGAATTTCTAGTTCATTGGGTTATACTGATATACGTGCTAAACTCAATCGCTACATTTTTTTTCTGAAGGCAACTGCCGTAAACCCAAATAAGCATCCGCTTGTCTCAGGTGAGGACGCATGCCGTTTATTTGAATCCTTTGGTTTTAGTTATTTCATTGGACGCAGTACCGCCTACATTTTGGCATTCGTAATGTTCGTTTTTCCTTAAATTTTTAATTGATCCACGCACTGTTGGGTAAAATTCGTCAATATGTTAAGGACTATGGCATTCCAGTACTAACCGGTAGATACGTTGTTGTCCGGATCCATATACTGTGTTTAGAAGCTTTAGTTTCAAGGTCTAAGGCAAGGAGTATGTCGAACTCCACGCGGAAAGGTACGTATGTTTCTCTGCTGTTGGAAGCAAAAACCCTAGTTTCCTCAGTAATACGACGACGATAGTTTTGATTGGTTTTTTCTGTGTCATGTTCTGAATTCATTGCGGCCATTTCAGTGATACAGGGTGCAGTAGAAAAGGGGGTGTTGTGCTTCATATCGTTGTTTTATTCTAATTTCGTGGCTACGCAGTAGCAGCACCTACTGATTCTGGGGTACAGGTTTACCACCAGCTGTGCAAGCGGCCACATTCGAAGTATATTAAATATCTGATCACACAAACATCTTCACAATGGGAAAAATCAGAAAATCGTTTTATTGGGCTCAGGTCAAAACGTTTTCATGACTCCAAGTGGTAGCAAGTAAATAACATGGGGAGGCAATTCTTCAGGACAAGAAAAAAACCTTAAAAGTTCTCATCAACATCGTTCTGTTTATAGTACGTCAGGAAAGTGCAAAGTCGAAATGGCTGATGACCAGCGGACACCAAAGCAGATAAGGGCAAACAGCAGTGAATCTCTCTAGTCTGTTGAGAATAGTTTGTCCTAAATGTGGAACTTATTGCGCCACAACTTGTGCCCAAATTGCTCAGGTAGACAGTGAATGCAGTCATCTACAACAACAAGTACATTTTCATGCGAGAGGAAATCAAATGGAATGATTGATAACTTGTAGATATATTCGGTGAATTCATTTAGTGCAATGCACTCAGTGCTTTAGGCGGAGTCAACAGGCGGGTGCATTGCTCCTCCTAAATGCTGGTGGATCCTCCGTTCAAGGAAGAATTCGTCAAGATCTTCTGTGGAGATAACGAATGTGACGACGAATGAGTCGATAAAGGCGGTGGATAAATTCGTCCTTGACGAAACTCCGAGAGTTACTGATGAAAACATGTGTATCAGAGGACAGTACTTTGTTGATCACTGCTTCAGGACAAGGGCCCTTCGACTAGGTCGGCTTACTTACCCATGCAGGCCAACGACATCCTCCTATTTCATACCCAATGGACAAAATAAGCCTCCATCTCTCCTAGTCCGACAGCAAGAATGTCCTGAAGAATGGCTGTTTGACCAAGACACGTCATCTAAATTTAATGGATAAACTCCTAATATTTCGTTTAATTTTCAACTTGAACAAAGCAGAATTTAATGAAATCTCGTCAGTGGGCGCATTACCGGGAACCTAGTTCACAGTTTTCAAAGTTGAGTACCAGTACATACATAATTTGACTAAGCTGCTCATTTACATAGTCGTCTAGAGTAAACATGAAATTCACTCTTGTCCCTTGTGCAATTCACTTCACCACTTTGTACCGATATTTCTCAAACTAATGTGTGATACAAATGCTGACTCCAGGTTTTTGATCTGTACCGACATTGATCCACTCTACCGAAACGGTCCATGTGCCTGTACGTTTTACAAAAGAATGCACACCGACCACTCAACCACCGGTGTGCAAATAAAGCTGAGGGACACGTTCGCACGAGGATTTGAGCAGATAGAGGGCCTGTGCTTCGTCAAACTTTTTCACTAAACGCCTGTCGAAGCCCATTTCAGGTTAGAGAAATGCTAAGTAGGCGTCAGTAGAGCAGACCGGAATGGTTTGTGCACTTTCCCTTAAACCTAACCGCGGTTTCCACGTAAGGTCATACAGTAGTACATCAACATGTTGCCAAGCCAAACGTGGCCATCTTTGCACTAAAAATATCCTAAAACTGGACACTGTCAATCTCCTGCGCCACTCTGTTAGAAACTCCTTTTCTGGTGACTAACGCACAGGTGGTCAGTGTGAAGAGGAATTTATCAGAGGATAATTTTAGGAAAACCAATTCCCACACCGTAAGCATTCCCATAAAGATATTGCGAAAAATATGTTACAAAGAAACTCCATTCCTGAACCATTTTTCCTCATTTTCCCTTAAATTTGCTTTGTAAACTCAAAAGGGTTAAGCGCCATCTAGTTTGTTATATCGATAAATTCAAAGCAAATTACTAAGAAATGGAGCTTGAGCCACATTTAGCCCAACAATTTGATGATTCTCTGATTTTTCGCAAATCACTTGTAATGCGGCTGGGTGGTCTGTGAACCATGCACGCGACTTTGAGTAAAATCACGACAACGACGAGAAATCACTGTCTGGTAATGCTGTGGAATATAGGTAGCTTGAGTGCACTGCTTGGTTGCTGGTCTGTTCGCCGAGCTTGGCAGTTGGATTGCAAACTTTCATCATAAATCAAGGTGACACCATCAGTGACCCCGCACTGACCAACAAACGGATCACTGTCTGCCATGCTGTAATGGACGAACATGAATTCATCTACAATGAAGGCATACCAGATATGGTTATCGGACGGACAATCAAGGAAATAGCCTGCCCAGTCAGCCTATGCTGTCGTTCATTCAATGACGTTCCGTTAGTTCTCCAGGCTACTGACCAATTGCGATCGGTCACACGTGGCTTCCTAAGATAGTCCTCACAATCCGTTTGTTTTGACGTTCTGACTAAGTTTGCGTCTCACGCTCTCAATGATTTTTGGCATACGCAAGCCCATTTCGTGGAAAGGCTGATTGTCCTGTGGGGACTTGACAGTAACTTGTTAGAGCTGCACGTTCAGTAAATTCACGTTCGACAACCTCATGTCTTTCACTTCAGGCCAGGTTGCAAAACATTGGAGAACTAAAAGGTCTCACAGTTGAGTGGAGAGAAATGGTTATATTCCTACTATGCTGTGAGGAGAGCCTTACGTTACCGCCACAGCACTGCAGTAAGTGGCACTGCATTAGGTCTTTTCCAGCTGAGGACACGTGCGCCTTAGTCACAGACAGCCGCATCTACAGTGGGTAGAAGCTACGGCAAACTCCGTCGGCTGACACAAAAGCGGAAACCCTTGAATAGTGGCTTGACGAAGATGTTTACAATCAGAATGAACATTGTCCTCCTTAATACTGGTTGAAAGCCTATTTATTCTACCCCCAAGGGGAGTAACCCCTCATAGAAGAGGATTTTCTTAGTCTTAGATGTGCCCTTGTTTGCTGCCACTGGATTCTCTTACTCAGAGGCTAATTTTTGCGTTCCATCAATAAATTATTAAAATCGCACGATGTTTGGTTGTTTCACTACCCGTAAAGTGGATTTAACAGGCAACGACAGGGATGCTTGGTTTGGGTTGACAATCCGAATTGGTCGAAAACAACAAACAACAAACACGCGAAATCTTGCTGGCAGCATTTAGTGCTTAGAACACGTAAAAGCTTTACAACCATGCAACTCATAAAAATGACAACACAAATACGGAAGCATGTGTCAGCATAACATTCCTTCTTTCAAAATAGGAACGACTGAAGAGGATTCAGCTGACTGAATGTGGTTTTTACATCACGCTTTCTGCGAAACAAATCTTCTGCTTCAGATGTTGGTGGTTTCGAGATTTCGTAGAATGCATACCCACATGACCCTCGTTTGAAAAATCGTCTTCCTGTCCTGGCGTAATTATTCTGATGAGTCCACACCAAAGGGAGAGGGGAAGCACTGGACTCGAGTTTCGCACTTATTAGAGCTCACCAACAGTGCATATCCAATGACCGTGCCAGGGTTTGGGCTCCGTACATTTGACATGCGAGACGAGAGTGATACCACTACTCCATCAACGCACGTTAGACTCATCCGAATCGTCAAGGCCATTAGATGTTCACTGCTAATAAGCTCTAATAAGAGCGAAATTCGAGTTTATTTCTTCTCCCCCCTCTTGTGGACTCACCAGAATAATCACGCCAGGACAGGAGGACCGTGTTTCAAATCTTCTGTTGCTTAATTAAAATCAAGGCGTTTTAGCATTCGTCTCCAATATTTCGCTCAACCTTCAGTATTCCTCATGTTTGAGTTTGACTCACACCACAGAAACGGGCGTTAAAGTTAAGTGACTTCTGCTTTTACGTTACTGAACAACTCACTCAATGACGAAGATATATTACTTGGCACCTTAATTTGTCGTGCACTTTGCGACAATTGTTCTGTCATCCACATCCCACTCGGCCACTCCATTTTACCCAGATCTCAGTTATACACACTCTACAGATCGAACGAATATATGAAATCACAGCCACTTGATCGCTTTGATCTCATCAGATATCCTTGATGGGACACTGAGGTAAGATTTTTATAACATTGCGTTTTCCTATGAATGAGGACGGACAGACAGGCCAGCCATGGCCTACACACTAGAGATACTGGCTTTACCGTTGCCCTCATCGACCAGAGTTGTCTACTATCAAAACTTGAGAAACCAACTTCACACTTGCCAGGGTACACCAGAGCGACGCAAGATCCAGGATGTCACGATGTACATACGCATAAAAGATGTAGGGTTAGGAGCCGAACTAATGTCGAATAGATTCCTATTTATGCACAACTGGTAATTGGTTGTCCTTGTTGTTAGGTAATGTTTTCACGTGGTCGCTGGTAAACGTTCCAAAATAAAACTTTTCAGAAAAATATCCCCAGCAGGTAGCCTCCATAGATACTGTATCCTGGGGTTTTGTGTCTCGAGGCTTTGGTGTTCAAAGTTTTGACGTGTCAGAATAGACCGCCCCAGCAATAAACTGCCTCGAGGTGTGTTGACCACGCGACATAAAAACGGACCAATTCCAGGAGTATAGTTGCCTAGTAGTTCACCCGCAGCTGTTGTTGCAAAGTGACAGCGCGAAAGTTTATGCAAACTTGGTTACATGTCATAACTAACTGAGTGTTGCGGATAGTCTTTTGCCAGATTTTGTTACGCACCTAAACACATGAGACCGATTTATAGACGTTATTTCTGGGTTCTAGTGTCATAATGAATCAAACTTCTAACCTCTCACAGCTTCCATTTTTGTGTGGCATTATTTTGGTGTAAAGCTTTTCAACCAATGGAAATCATATGGACATAGACGTTAAAACATACACCCGGATATTTTGCCACGTTGTACTTTCACCTAACGATCAACTCTGTTGGCATTTTGGGACGTACTAGCCGAACGTGGATCAATTCAAAATACAAAGACTCACTCCAGGTGGACGACACCATATCACCTGAAATCCTTAATTAACAAAACATGGTAGCAGCTAGACTTGAACTACTTCGTTTGTACTGCTCAGTGGTTTGCCAAGATGTCACACTTCAGGTACAACAGTATCTGCCCCAGGTCACTGAGTAAATAAACGCTTGCTGAACAAGCAAACATCTGAGTTCCAACTGAGATCATCCGAACACAAACACTGGATCATCTCAATTTTGTATTGACAAATGGAATTAGACTTTGTACATTAGGCGATTTATATACGACCCCGCCGATACCGCACAACTCTCACTATCAGTCATCCATAATGAAGCTGGCCGCATGCACCGTGTTTCTTCTGATAGCATCCACAATGGCTGTTCCGTATGAGGTAAGTCCTGGCATAAGTTGATGATTAATTTCTGCCTCTTGCTGAAGGCAGTCCAAAGATGAACAAACTGTACAGTTTTTCAATAGGTGTCGATTACGTCACCGCGTTCACCGGCCGGGATACAGTAGAAATGAACATGAAATGAAACAACTGGGAGGGGGATATTAGTGCAGTCTTACTTTGGAACTCAACAAAGAGTGGCCCATAGGTAAAAGTCAGACAAAGCATTCCTTGCCACTTTTGTTCTCTAAGATAAAAACCGGAAACAAACGACGATCTTCAACAGCACGTCACTCACGACAGCCCCCTAAGCATGAAGCGTCTAATGAAGGGTTTGAACGCTGAATAACAGACTTAACAGTTTTCACCATGGCGTGATGAGAGCTAAACAATGCGAACCTGTTTCTATAGACTACATCTTCTAACGTCTTATAAATCTTCGAATTCAGATGAGAAATTGCACTTGTATTGTTTTTTTATGAGAGGGTCGTGATGTCGTCTTGTGTGTAACTGGTATTAGCCACCCATGGTTTATCAAATCTAGGTTGTGATAATATGACAAATTCCAAGGGCTTGATTTCCTGTCTGGCGGTTGATTGATGGCAGTGAGGATGATCATCTGGTCGAGTAGATAACCCCACGGGGAAAAGGCCAACAGCCCATTGCTCACCGAGTGTTACAGATAACATTGGTCAAATTTTTCTGTCAAAACGTAGGGAAACTGTTGTTGAACCAAACAGCAAAGGTTGGCTTGGCTTCTAGTGTGCAACGTTACCTAGAGTAGCAGTTATACACGGCAAGTTCTGCATGACCAGGAGCCATTATTTCTTGTTAATCCAACCATAGTTCTAAAACTGGTCAGTCCTTTGAAATGACCTAGTGATGCGATGCAGCTTGGAAGTGTCCGTACGCATTCTTCACCTAGACTTTTTCATCCGGGCAGGAACCAGAGGTCACGGTTTTTCCATTAGGTGGACCTTGCGTGGAACTTGAGGCAGCAAAGTGAAGTCCTGAAAGTAGAATCCAGTTCTGAAAGAAATTTTTGTGCGATTTCGTAGTACTAATAAAAGTATAACTTTACGCAACAAATATAATAATTTTTAGAGCAATATTTTGGCCGAGAGAATCGCCACATTAGATAATACGGTTCATTCCATGTTGTCGACATGAACTGTAATGAAATTCCCAGTTGCTAAGATAATTTTGTTCATTTGGGGTACTACTCAGTGTTGTCGGCCAGAAAACCCTAGGAATCGGCCATTAGGTTATTAGGACCTGTTCACGGCTTGACAGATGTGCTCCGTAAGTTGAGCACTTTAAGGCAGCAGTACGGGCCTGCTGAACAACACTAACCAGTACTGCTTTCGTTCTATTCAACAACGCTTAACCGGATGTGCTATTGATAACAAAAACCCCGCCGAATGTTTCCGGTTGAACAAGTCATCTATTACTAAATAAACAAAATTCACTGAACTGTGAAAATAAGTTTTACATCTGTATAGGAGAAAGGGAACTTTAGGTTCGACGATTCACCCATTGTTGATAGAATGAGGGGATTTGGAAATCATCAGTCGAGTTTCCGACCTGTAAGTGAAGACACTCTGTTGAGAAAAGCAAGACGGCACTATAAAAATGCTTCATTCTTGTTGGAGATAATGGCGATTAGCATCTCACTGAGCTCCAAGAAGATTCGAAGTTGCAACTTCCCCGTTAGCAGTTCGACCACGAGCGGCTTTTCAGCAGTATGATCATCTTGCACTTGGAGCGTATCGTTTGTTTAGCACGTTTGCTTATATGAAACTTTGACAGAGAATACGTTCTCACGTTGAGTGCCACCCTTCCCTCAGTCTTGATCTTTTACGCAAAGCGAAAGAAATGCAACTTAAGTTGAAGAAGTGTAACTGATGAAACGCAGAGTTGGACTGCGTTCACTGTGAACGTTAAGGATTGACCACTGATAGTCTCTCGCGATTATTACATTCGTACTTTTCACCGGAGTTATTGCAGACTTTTTCGGAAAATGATTTGTATTAAACTGCTGTTGGAGGTGTCGTTACACTATTTTGGTCTTAAGTTGCTTACTCCAGTTTTTGTACGAACTGACTTTTTTTTATTCAAAATTCTTATTGCATAGACGGAACTTCCAAACCAGCCAACTGAAGGTTAGTTTGAAGCCTGGTGATAATCTTCAAATCAGATTTTGCTTCTTGTCTTATTCATATTCGTTTTATGCTAGCTAAGAGTGGAAAACATAAGAAAGTGCCCGATTGTTATTCTGTCATAACATGATAAATTAACAATGCAGTGCATGTTTCTCGTATCGTCAGTTGTTATAACAATACCCTTAGATTTGTAGGCTTGCGTAGTCTGCCTCTCGTATTCACATTTATGTCCCCATTCATCAAATACGTCAGTTCATCACGGAGTCTACAAGATCTAAACATAATAGGATGCTCGTAAATTCCCCTACCACTACCACACCAGTCGTGCTTTGACTTCAGTAAAGGTCTGTAACTGGGCGCTGACGGGTGCGTGAACTAACTGATTAGTTTTCACACACATACACACATTACTCTGATGAGAAATATGGTCTGGCTTGGTTGATATAACGGTGACGTGAATAGGCAAGTTAACGTCCTGCTTTGGTCGTCTAACATCAGCTCAAGAAAAGACGCGTACGACAAGTCGTGACGTAGGTTAGCTTATCAATTTGTGTTTTGGTATGCTATTATCTGGATTTACGTAGATGGATGGGAAGCGAGTGAGGTGTTAGTATCTACAGTTTTTACGACTGCTCCCTAAAAGTGTGAATTTACGCAGTTCTGTGATGCTAAGGAAAATAAAACCACAACCTTTGTTGGCTTTCTGTAGCGTTTAAAACCTAGACCGGTGGGACGCGGTCACGGAAAAAATTTGATGAAAGAGATGTAGCAACGGAAAGCGTACAAGCTATCTCAAACAAGAGCTTTGATGTTTGCATAAAGAATGATACAATTTACGGAAAACTGGATTTGTCTATGAGCAAAAAGAAATTAAATTAAAGCTACAGTCGGATTTTTTCCGAATGCTGAGTCTGCTTGTTTGAAGAGGTTTCCTTCATTTTGCGAAACTGAAAGAGACTAGACGTTACTAACAGATTATGGAGAATAGTCATCGCTAATGAAACAGTTGTAACATTTTAATATCATTTAAGCGGAACAATCCACCAGGACTCCGGGTTTTCGTTCTAGTTATGCGATGCGAGACCATGTCAAATCCTGACTTTGTCTAGACTTCAACATCCTTGGAGGAATGGGTTGTAAAGTTATAATGTGATCGGAAGTAAAGTGCTACTGTGACGACCAGAAGGATTTATCAAGTATAATTTTCCCACAGGTGTATGCATCTCCCTAACCAATGATGTGGGTTTAAGACTGTCATTTCCTTAGGTGGTTCGGGTGAGACTTGTTTCGATGCCCAGACCAATGGTGAATTATTCTACTGGCTAGTCATCTAGTTAAATTTTGAAAAGGGCGAATAAAAAACATAAAAAAGACAAGTGCTGACAAAATGAAATGGCTGCAGAGTTCAGGTCAGTAAGTGAGGTTCATCTTGTAGCAGAAGGTTTTTTTCAAAAATCTACGAACAACCAAGGTTATATGCGCTTCCTCAAATGCCTGTCAAACCCATCTGTGATTATGAAGACCCTGCAGACTGTTGGAATTACACTACTTGCAAAGTATGCAACGCCACATTGCAGCCCTCAAAATATCGACGCACCAAGACGCCGATCAGAAATTTCCAGGTTTGACAGAACAGCTCGAAAGTTAGAGACCAGGGATGTTTTCGATAGGCAAACTGGGGACCCCACAACAATTGTAAAGCCGGTCCAGTTCAAAGTCAGAAACACTATACCCATTGAGTTCAATGAATCGATTGAAATGTCTCAGGTCTCCTCGTGCTACCAACAAAATACAAGTTGCCCAGAAGGAAGACTAATTCACACCACCCGTGACAAAACAGTTAATGCTGTTCAAAGTGCTATCCTGGAGATCGAAACTCGCTGGATTTTCGGGAGCTGTGAACTAAGGTTCACTAAAGTCAAAACAGCTGTACAGAATAGATTGACTATACTTACAGGACGAAATCCCTATTAGAAATTTTTTAATCTCACACTACGAGCAATAAATTCATAAGGTCAAACTGTGCCATCGGCGAATCTTTTTTGTCTGCAGATTATTGCAGAGGACCACTCATGGCGCAGGTGTGGGCTGACCCGGCTGACCCTTGTCTTAGTTTAGTCCACTGAAATCGTCCAGTATACCTCTTACAATAAACAGTGCCAAGACACTGAGACTCCATGCGAAAATCTCATTTATCTCTGTACGACAGACGCAAATGGCCATTTCTTGTTATTCGTTTGTTTATTCCAGCTTGTTTGGTTTGCATGGGTGTGCTCACCTTCATCAAAAGTAGACTTGAAGATCGGGAACTTCGAGAATATTTGGTCAATATTGCAGAGCAAATATGTCATCTCCTACCATCAAAAATCACGGAAGAGGTTGGTGAAAAGTGGTTGCATGAACTTTTCTGATTGAGTTTCACGCACTGTGATTATTGTGTACCATAAGTCAGCTAGGATTTGTTTTGCCCAACACTACCATCACAAGACTTATTGAAAATTATCGTGGTATTGAAATCCTAATAGACTGTTTGTTTAAGTTTTAGAAAACCAAACATCGTCATTGTATTTGAGAGATGAATTCAAAATAGAGGGCAGAAAAAAGGAAGCGAGAAATCTGTGATCAATTTAGTTGCACAGTTTTGTGAAGGAGAGCAGCAGATGTGAATAAACTGCCTATTTCTGGGCATTTCGGGAAACCTCTTCTAACTTTGACCTTCAAAGTGGTACATGCGGCGCTGCTTGCACACATCAGTGGCTTCTTCGAAACCTTTGGCCTAGATAGGTGGTGGTGAGATCTCTACCTCATAAATTCAACTCATAGCAAATATACTGGCTCAGACTGGACCGGAGGAAAGCATGTTCTGAACTCAAAATTATGTTTCACCAAACGGAGTTGCAACTTACAACTTGTTGTACTTGTAAGAAGATGCAGGCGGCCGTGTTGCGGTGCCAAGAAGATGCGGGGTTAGTTTACTGATAAAAAATGTGCAGGAAAGCCGCACTATTAAGCCAATCTAGTAGGTCGGTCAGGTGATCATTGATTGCTCTGCAATATATACGTTGGAATATATGCTCCGATGGGTGCGTAAGTAATGATTCCACCGGAGGTACTTCACACAGCTACTCTGATCTGATCAATATTAAACTGGCCTGATCCTAACTGCTCCATGACGAAAGATCATAGCTAATTATCAGTGGTCCCCAAAATGAGTCAGAAAAGCTCATTTTGTCGTGCAACGATTTCTGGTTGAACTGGATGCATCTTAAGTTTGTGGGCCCATTTTTACTCCAATTTCGAAATTTTTCATCAATATTCAGTCAACCCTATAGTATTATGAGCTTGGATATGATTTGATCATGTCGTGAATCACGTACGTACGAAAAGCAAAATCAACATAGCAGTCGTGGGTGCTCTTGGGTGATTTTCATCCAGCGGATCAGAAATAATCAGTGTCAGTAGACTGAACTGTTACCTTTCGTTCGTTCTTGCTCTGAGGATGCATAACAATCTTACGCATTGGCTGAAGACGTGCACTGCAAACAAATACCATAGCCAGACTCTTCATATTTTATTCCGTTCAGTAAATTACATTCTAAATACTCTCAGAATTTAGTAAAAGGAATCAGTAGTTCGTCAAAATGAAGCAAAAAACGATGTATTGACCGCTTTTATTACCAGTAAATAAGTATCCTACGAATTTATGACACCCATTTGAGGTAATCTAGAGGAGCTCTGCTAAGAAAGAGTATTGCTTACGGTGTTTCCCACAAATCAATTTGATTACTATATTACGCTGCGCTCTTATTCTCCTGGCACTGCAATGGACAGGGTTGCTTTACTAATCCGGTCCGGAACATTTATGCTTTCAGTGGAAGCTTTTTCTCCTTTCAACGCAGCTGTCGGTCCGCTTTGGCATCCGAATCACCGAAAGCTTTCGACCGAGGCTAGTCGGTCTCGGCCAGTTTCATCAGCTGCGTATGCGCTTGCTTACTGACTATAAAGTTTGTATTCCATCTTCTGTGGAATATACACAGAATATACACAGGAATATACACACAGTGAATTTCCGATTGACAGACTCAAGTGCATCAGAATTGAGCTCCCGATTCACACCTGCCTGCCACCTAACAACAGGTCCGAGGAGAAGGTTGGTCGACAGCTTTCGATGCGATGATATTTACGCCAAATCGTCCAGTATACCTCTTACAATAAACAGTGCCAAGACACTGAGACTCCATGCGAAAATCTCATTTATCTCTGTACGACAGACGCAAATGGCCATTTCTTGTTATTCGTTTGTTTATTCCAGCTTGTTTGGTTTGCATGGGTGTGCTCACCTTCATCAAAAGTAGACTTGAAGATCGGGAACTTCGAGAATATTTGGTCAATATTGCAGAGCAAATATGTCATCTCCTACCATCAAAAATCACGGAAGAGGTTGGTGAAAAGTGGTTGCATGAACTTTTCTGATTGAGTTTCACGCACTGTGATTATTGTGTACCATAAGTCAGCTAGGATTTGTTTTGCCCAACACTACCATCACAAGACTTATTGAAAATTATCGTGGTATTGAAATCCTAATAGACTGTTTGTTTAAGTTTTAGAAAACCAAACATCGTCATTGTATTTGAGAGATGAATTCAAAATAGAGGGCAGAAAAAAGGAAGCGAGAAATCTGTGATCAATTTAGTTGCACAGTTTTGTGAAGGAGAGCAGCAGATGTGAATAAACTGCCTATTTCTGGGCATTTCGGGAAACCTCTTCTAACTTTGACCTTCAAAGTGGTACATGCGGCGCTGCTTGCACACATCAGTGGCTTCTTCGAAACCTTTGGCCTAGATAGGTGGTGGTGAGATCTCTACCTCATAAATTCAACTCATAGCAAATATACTGGCTCAGACTGGACCGGAGGAAAGCATGTTCTGAACTCAAAATTATGTTTCACCAAACGGAGTTGCAACTTACAACTTGTTGTACTTGTAAGAAGATGCAGGCGGCCGTGTTGCGGTGCCAAGAAGATGCGGGGTTAGTTTACTGATAAAAAATGTGCAGGAAAGCCGCACTATTAAGCCAATCTAGTAGGTCGGTCAGGTGATCATTGATTGCTCTGCAATATATACGTTGGAATATATGCTCCGATGGGTGCGTAAGTAATGATTCCACCGGAGGTACTTCACACAGCTACTCTGATCTGATCAATATTAAACTGGCCTGATCCTAACTGCTCCATGACGAAAGATCATAGCTAATTATCAGTGGTCCCCAAAATGAGTCAGAAAAGCTCATTTTGTCGTGCAACGATTTCTGGTTGAACTGGATGCATCTTAAGTTTGTGGGCCCATTTTTACTCCAATTTCGAAATTTTTCATCAATATTCAGTCGACCCTATAGTATTATGAGCTTGGATATGATTTGATCATGTCGTGAATCACGTACGTACGAAAAGCAAAATCAACATAGCAGTCGTGGGTGCTCTTGGGTGATTTTCATCCAGCGGATCAGAAATAATCAGTGTCAGTAGACTGAACTGTTACCTTTCGTTCGTTCTTGCTCTGAGGATGCATAACAATCTTACGCATTGGCTGAAGACGTGCACTGCAAACAAATACCATAGCCAGACTCTTCATATTTTATTCCGTTCAGTAAATTACATTCTAAATACTCTCAGAATTTAGTAAAAGGAATCAGTAGTTCGTCAAAATGAAGCAAAAAACGATGTATTGACCGCTTTTATTACCAGTAAATAAGTATCCTACGAATTTATGACACCCATTTGAGGTAATCTAGAGGAGCTCTGCTAAGAAAGAGTATTGCTTACGGTGTTTCCCACAAATCAATTTGATTACTATATTACGCTGCGCTCTTATTCTCCTGGCACTGCAATGGACAGGGTTGCTTTACTAATCCGGTCCGGAACATTTATGCTTTCAGTGGAAGCTTTTTCTCCTTTCAACGCAGCTGTCGGTCCGCTTTGGCATCCGAATCACCGAAAGCTTTCGACCGAGGCTAGTCGGTCTCGGCCAGTTTCATCAGCTGCGTATGCGCTTGCTTACTGACTATAAAGTTTGTATTCCATCTTCTGTGGAATATACACAGAATATACACAGGAATATACACACAGTGAATTTCCGATTGACAGACTCAAGTGCATCAGAATTGAGCTCCCGATTCACACCTGCCTGCCACCTAACAACAGGTCCGAGGAGAAGGTTGGTCGACAGCTTTCGATGCGATGATATTTACGCCAAACATGAGCGCGTATGTGTGTAAAAGCGGGGAAATATATTGCAAGTTTGGGATGGTCAAAATATCCAGCGGAACGCACAGGCTTTGAAGATGCAGTCGCGTCAAAGCAAAATGTAGCCCGATTTGGTCATAGCATGATATTCGTTTACAGATTAATCTGCAGTAACCATGTTTCATTAGATACAGAACCAGGATAGGTTCTGGAATATTCATCCCATTTAGAGACGGATATAGTATTCTGCGGTGCACATTCAGTCAGTGTGGGTTTCATTGGAAAGTCGGTCATTTCTAATGTTGTGTTTTATAGTAACTTTTAACTTTATATGTTTTTTACTCCACTGGTTCGCAAGAAATATGTCAACTTTATCCTTTCCTTGATCTAGTGTGGAGAAATTGTACAGGAACATATGGATCTTGCGCTCAAGTCATTTGGAGATCTTATACAACCAAGGTCAGCTTGTCAGGTAAGTTCAAAGGCATTCTTTAATTCATTCTTGGACAAGCAATTCAACAACGAAACAGATGCAAACAGACCACACAGTGTGTTGCCTGTGAAAGATGACGTTATCAATGGGGCGTCGTTGTCGTCGAATCACTGGCTGAGTAACGTCGAAGCTGGACATCATTCCTACAACTTTCCAGTTTTTGGGACCTAGTACCTTAAGTGCTTACTGATTTTTAATCAAGCGATGATATAAGTGGTTGCCGATTCAGTTTTAGCAGCGTTCTGTCACTTGGTTGCACGCTATTGCAATCCTGTCAAGGAGAGCCTTTTAAAAAAAGCTGATCTTTTATAGAGTTTATACAAACATTTTTGCCTGAAAGTGATTAATTTTAAGCCGTTTTCCCAAGTAAGGACGATCTTGGGCATTCCAGCAAGCTTCTCCCCTCAATATTCTTTTTCTAGAGGGGTTAGAATAAGTAATATCGTTTCTGAATATGCCAGATAAACAAGGCATAGTTACCTGCCATTTAGTGGGTTTATCAGCTTGCAGCTTGTCTTGCAAAAGACCATCCATTTGTTGATAAAAAATTAATACTGGTTACACATCATTTCAGATGAAGAGAACACTACCATATTAGGAAACTGTATTGTATTCTGTACCAACTATTGAAGTGACCATCATAAAGTGACCTTATTCTATCGGAGACGTGGTATCCCGCGACTTTTTCATGGATCAGAGTGTTTTGCATACTCTCACCTAATTTTACCCTAGCATTTTCTAGAAACTTTTCTTTGAGGACTATAATAGGAATTGGACGGACCCGGCCAAAAGTGGTTGTTCAGCTGAGCAAGTTGGCTGTAATTCATTCATGTCAGAGAGCGATTTACGCGCAGCCAACGCATCAGTACCAGGCGCAACACGTACATACCAGTGAGCCGTACTTCACAAATTCCAAAATTTGAGGGAAATTACCTCCAATTAAGCTCAAATACTTTAATTTTCCTCCAGATGACGTTTACCAATGGCCCTCTGGCTGAAAGCAACTGAGCTGAACTGGGAACGTGATCCACCTGTGTCGATTCAAAATACACGCTGATATACAAAAAGAATGAACAAGTTTTACTGAATTCTTGGATGTCCTACATTTGCCCAATGAAGGCCGATGCTCAATTTGTAGACTCCTCAAAATTCACATGTTTTAAGTAGCAAGATTTTCATGTGAAATTCTGACTGTTAGCTTCAAATTAATCTGCGATAAATCTCGGTTGAAGACCAAGCGATATAAATAGTTTCTGCCCCTTAAGAAATGAAGACTATTTTGGGTTATATCTCGTACACCCAAAAAAACACACGCCTATGGCAAATGACGTCAACTGTGGTTATTTACTTTAGGCATTCTATTTATCCCACTGAACGTGTTTTCTGATTATTTGCTGGCAGGTACTTCAATTCTGTGACTATCTAAAGCTCAAAGTCCAACGGATTCCGCTAGAACGTGGTGAGCTAAAACAGGCTACTTGATTCATTACCAATGTCTGTATAGGATTAATACGGAATTAATAAACACGTACGGTCCCTCTTGTGTTTGCTCTTTATGTTTTCCAAACGCGTTAAGATGGACCGAATGTACGATGGAAAGCTGATTGGGAGTTTTGTTTAATCATTACTGGAGTGTCAGTACTAGTGATTTGTGTCAGGCTTAATAAAACCCGCTACTCACGAACTGACTGGACCTTATCGCAGTGCAAGGGTTTATGCACTTCCGTGATCTATTGAAATATATAATGGGGAATGTCCATGTGACACCTACAGACCGTCCTATACCACTTTGTTCAATGGTTAAAAGTCTGATGAACATAGTCTCTTGGTTGTGTTTGGAACAGGCACGGCTTGTTGCTTAGAAAAATGTGAAGCACGGGCATTTCATTTCGAACACCTTGTGTACTGTCTTTTGGACCAAGAACTTTGGTTGAGGTGTCTAACCTTCCTGCTATTTGGGATTGATGTCCTGACAATATTCCATCCAGCATGTACAAGTAACGATATCATCATGCTACACCGCCATCGTGTGGCATCATCAGCCGGGTTGCCTTATTTGTTGCATACTGCATGGAGAGTAAGAGCAAAAGGATACTGTTGACGCCTCCCCATTTTTAAGTGCGTCTTTGTCCTCTTCCCTCAGCCCATTAGTATTGCCCCCTTGTAAGTCCGTTCGTGACGCCTTTTGATCTTGGCTCGACTCCAGGCCTCATTGTACCTTCACCGTCCTATGGTGGCTTGTGAAGCAACGAACAGAAATCTGCAAGCTGGACGCTGGCATGGCTGAGACTGCCTTGGCCATATCTTTGCACTCCTTTGAGTGCTGTAATGGCATCATGCGTTCAAGCACCCACGAATTTGGTATGCACAGATTTCACAAGCTCATTTGAATCTGTTTGTGCGTCTGCTTTTCCTAACGGGCTTTCTCATAAGGGGTGCCCCAGAAGTCTGTACCCTCAGGTTTGCGGGCTCGTTAGAATACATGGAGAGCTTTCCGGAAGCTTTCATAAGAGACTGGTTTCCGACATGTGTGCACACTTTCTCTATTGCTACTCACTTCCGCGTCCAATGAAACAAGGAGAAGAAGACCAGGTCTTCAAAACTTGGTGTTCAAAAACGAGTTGATGAAAGCTTTGTCAATCTAGGGCATGCCTTTAAAAAAGACGAGAAAACACAAGTGATTTTGGATGAACTGACTAATGTTCTGCCGTCTTTTTACATGCGCTTTGCACCCACATAATTTAAGGGCATGCTACTGGGCATGCAGTCAATAACCAAGCCACTAACAACCCGGGGAGGGGCAGTCGAAATTGTGGGGCGGCTTACATATCGTGCAAATAGTGTAAGCTCCGACTGTAGTGTGACAGATGAGGTATTTGCGTGAGTTTTAGGGCTGTGACCTCCGCTGTTGATTTACAAAGCCCATGGTGACAAAGCGGCATATCCCTGAATCTCAAGGGACATGCACACAAGGCCACTATACATGATGTTTTGTGGTGCCGTTGTAAGACATGGCTTCAGCGAGTAGTCCTCCAGGTCTTCGATGCCAACTGTTCCAGAACCATAGTCTGTGCAGGCTGGTGCCAGAAAATCCCCAAAGAGACCAGAAAACAAATGATGATTGTACAATAAGAAATAAAACAAAGGACTGGGTACGGAAGCAAAATCTGCAATGGATTTTCAATGCATTGGCCGTTTACTGAAAAGAATGTTACTTTCCGCATTCGGTTTAGTGTACCACAATCGGAGTTGTGGTCATCTTTTGATCTGGCATGAGGATATGAAAGCAATCACCAGAACTCTGGGCAATGTCACCGCGGTCCGACTTCTAGGTTAGAATCCGCGTGGTGCTCCGGTTTACGGTGTGAGACACTGCAAGATATGGCTGCAAATCAATGTCAGCGGCGTTCTTGTCCCGACTGTCTGAGTGAGCACCTGGATGTGTGCACATCTCGGAATGATCGTAGTAGGCTAGCACAAGGTACCTTTTCGACCCTGTTTAGTCCTCTCCTTTTCGATAAGAAACTGTGATCCTATGGCAGAGAAGGATCAATGTTGACGACCGATATTTTGCTGTCATTATTGATGGTGATACAATAAAACCCATACGTTAACCTGGCCGATGTGAATTAGTACGGTGGCTTGCTTAAGCTTTGAGTTGTTCGTACTATAAATGAAGCAATTCACTTGTCCCCCACGTTGTAGAGTCACTGTTCCCCTGTGCCGATTTTACTAGCTCTGTCTTGTTGCAATCCGCTAATAACTATTCTGAGCAACAGGGTTACCAGCGAATGGATAAGCTATACTACTCTTTGGCCCTTAAGTTACAAGCTGCAAGCCTGAAAGAACAGTAAAGTAAACTGCGCCCCGTTTGCGAAAAGCTCACTCAGAGCAAGCCTTAAGACACTGCCTCTCACATATGCTAAACGCAACAGGGTCGGTGATATGAAAATTCGTCTACCAGTTGAGCTGCGTTTGTCCAAACACTGGAAAACAGTCAGATAGAAGTTTGTGGTCAATAATCTTATTTATAGGAAGATTTTTTCGCATCGGACTGTCAAACTAAGATACACGTAAGTAGCGACTGTAAGCGCACTTGTGATGGTCATAATAGAGCGGACTCATTACTAAGACCAACAAATACATAAGGGAAAGTCTGAGTACCCGAGTTTAGCATTTCACGGTTGAAGCTGTCAGCGGAATTTCCAGGAACTGCTTAGCTTTTCTGAATGGGTTGTGTTTTCACTTGTTTTTACCGTTGAAGGTCTTGTTTGCAAACTGTGCCAGAAAACACTACGCGTAGTGAAAAGCATCATTACTAGTGAATCCTTTCTCAATTTGATTCGAGACCAATTTTATTTGGTCTGCGACCCGAAGCTGCTTGTGCACGATCTGGTGAGTTTATCAACCTTTATGCACTCCATTATTTCACGCATTTGATGGCCTATCCCCATGGATTAGCGAATACTTAATCTGGCGACTAAAGTAATTCACTAATAATTCCGACCTTACGTGAGTAAATGACCCATGATAACTCAAACTCCCTGACCGGTGGTCCGTGGTTCGAACCCAACCTCCGAATCTCAACTGTTCCTATCTAGGGTTTGGCAATCTAGCAGTACGTCAGCCCTCGTGCTTCCATCAAATCACATGACAGTTACGCACTGAATGATTGTTATACTTTATTTACACAGCTAAATCTGGGGGAAAAGTACTCGGATAGACTCCGCTGTTCAATTAAGAGACGAGATAAACATGGCTTTGGTGATGAGTTTGACGATCACGTTTGCACTAAGCACTGTAAATCTAAAACAGCAACCCAGTATTAAAAACCCGTTACCCCGCCTTAAAGGATGGCGTTAGCAAACATCATTTGTTGATCTAGCCTAGTATTGTTTAGATGAAGGGGCCAAGGTTCAAAACATTTCTCGGAGTTACTTGGTGACGAGTGTAAAGTCAAGTGTGAGCTGACTTCTAAGCAATTGTTGTAGACAAATGATTGATCAGACTGGTTTACAATGTACGTTATGATGAACCAAAAAGCACTTCCACCTACCAGTACTGTGATAGACTTCCTCCAAAGAAAATGACGAAGACCAATAAAGAAGCAAACACAGGGCGACCTGTTTCAAACTAAATCCATTACGAATATACATGTATCGCGATATCTCGAATATCGTAGCAACTGGAACATGAGGCGGCCTGGTGCAGCACATTCAGTTGCCTGAAAACATCGCAAACGGGAGATTCAGCTGGGTTCCAGGTGAGTCTCTCTCAAAAACCAAATTGATATGCAAATGAGTGTATTTCTCGAAAACAGTGCAATTTGGGTTCAAGTAGAACATGAGGTTGACGGAAACTCGGGGACTGCGCCTACCTGATGAGCCCGAACTGGAGGGGCGAAACCGGTGGTGGGCTGTCGAAGAATTTTCAGCAACCTTATGAGTAGTGCTTTACGTACATACATATATCGCGATATCTCGAATATCGTAGCAACTGGAACATGAGGCGGCCTGGTGCAGCACATTCAGTTGCCTGGAAACATCACAAACGAGAGATTCAGTTGGGTTCCAGGTGAGTCTCTCGCAAAACCAAATTGATTTGCAAATGAGTGCATTTATCTAAATAAGTCCATGTTTATAGCTTTGAATCTCTTGGGCGATTGCGTTTCTTTATGCTAATACTGAATCTGAGTTCGTGTTGTCTCGCGATTTTGTCCTTTCGCAAACTCCTCAAGATGAGAGCCAAAAAACGATGCATAGTTGGTCTGACTAACCTAAACCACATATAACTGAGAGGATTTACATCTTTTGATCTTCTTTTTGTACCACACAGATATTCGGAAGCATCACAGCCGTTGTTGCCAGTAACTCAGGTTTCCTCCGGAGTCTTTTAAACGTCTAATCTGTATTAATATTAATTTTTATCTCTAACCTTTAGTGCACACAGCTGATGGAATCGTTTTTGGAAGACATTGTTATTCACATCAACTCCATTGAACCTATGAAAATGTGTCAGGTAAGAATACTAGAGGACATAGTTCCTCAAACAACAAAGATTTCTGTTTTTAAAAATCACTCACTAGCCATGATCAATTCGTCAGTTGATGAAGGCCAATGAAGTTAGGATGCATGAAAAAGGAACGTGTTCTGATATTATAAATCATTCAATACTATAAATCAATCAGTAATTAAAAGCAGCTACCCGAATTGTAAGTGGCCAGGTTGAAGCAGAAACCTGCAACCTATTCCTTTCCAAATTAATGTTCAGATGCTAGAAAATCGCATTTTTGATCACCAGTCATCAGTACCCCTAAAATTTCAGCGCAGTATCGGTTAGAAGATAAATTTTCCGGATTGTATACAAGAATGCCTATTTAAAAGAAAGAGGAACGCGTACAATTTTGCGGGAATATGAATAAAAATAACCGGGAGTCCAATGGAGAGGCAAACTCGAAAACGAGGTAGCCAGAGAACACACACGAGAACGAAAGACCTGAGAAACAACTGTGAAAAAGTATTTGGCTGGAAAGTCTGACATTGTGTCATTATATTGAGACATCCGTCTCTGTTTGCTTCTATGTTAGTAACACTCCTTCGAACTAAGGAGTGCATAACGAAGATTTTGTAGTCGGACACCGGACTGCATCAGTTCTGTCAAAGAAAGTTCCTCTAATGTTGAACCACTACTTTGAAGGGCCTAACAATACATTCTTCTTTGGCCACCATTTGGGCTTCGTTGCTCCAAAGGGAATCCTCCAAGTGAAGATCACTGATTCACTCAACATGCGCTCTATCGGTTAAAGTTCTGAATAATTTCGCAGCAAGTCGTTACAATGAAATGGGTTTTTAGGGACTTTTGATTTGGTTTGTACAGTGCGGCCATCAGGCGTAACTACATAAGGACTACCGACAAGGGCTTCATCGGGTACGCACTGTTTAACGTCTGCAGCTGGTCAGTGCTTTTCGGGTTTTCACTTACACTGGGAAATTTGGGTTCGAATTTGTGACTGGCTGTAACTATTAGCGCAAATTTTATGTCCAAACTCTGAAATGATCTTTGCGAACTTGTGGGTGTTTGTTAGGGGATTTTGTGGTGAGTGTGAGAATTGAGTAGCAAAAAAAAGAAAAAATTTGACTAAGAAACGAAGAATACAGGTATCCCCCAGTTCGAATCCGTGGGGTAAAGGTTTTCGTAAAAAAACTTGACTAAGAAACAAAGAATATAGGTATCCCCTAGTTCGAATCCGTGGGGTAAACGTTTTCATAAGTAACAGAGTGGTTAACGAGGTATCCAGCTACGCTGCCGTCTGTATATATACACGCCTTGCTAGGTGCTTCTAAGTAAGTTGTCTTAGTATTGCTCATTTGTGCCTTTGCCGTTATCAGCTAAGCATTAGCACCTTGGAGAGAAAGGTTAATTTTATACAGAATTAAGGCAAGATAGCGTTTCTGTGCCTTTTAACCATTTGTGTTCCCGTTTTGTTTGTGCTTCTTCTTTTGCTCAGAAATGTCATATGTGCAGCCAATGATCAATCAGTATGTGGTGAGTACTTTTGAAAACTAGGTCTGTTTAATCAGAACAGCCAAAAAACAAGTTGTACCATGCCTAAATTTAAATGTAGTTTCAGTAGTCGCATAGCAAACGTGAAAAGTGTTTAAACAATGGACGCTATAACAAAACGATTGGAGCACTGAACGTCAGGAAGGGAAGTAGGCTAAGCTCAGTCCTCGTATTTTTCAGTATTTTCTGTGTGCACACAGTTTTGGTTTCTGTGTTTTTATCAAGATATTTTCATGCAGCCTGGCAGCCTCTGGTTTCTGGTGAGTAAGTGTACGGCCAACCAGGAGATCAATCGCAGAGGTACGTCTTTTAGTCGATGATCCTCAGTTTCATTTAAAGGCCGGCCGTGTTGACTAAAAGCCTGTAGCAAATGATTTGCGACATCTCGAGATTCTCCTAAAAATACATTGATCAGTTATGTCGGTACAAGTGTCACCGCAAGTGTAAACAAAGAATAGTACACACATGAATTACAAGAATTAAACAAACTCCGGGACCCAATTTAAAGTATATTCATCCGGAGCGTAGAAGCCCTGCGCGATTGAGTGGACATGCATGTAACTCAAGCACTCTTAAATGGTGTGTAATCCAGCGTATAAAATCTACTGAAATGTGGATAGTACTATTTCAAGGAGTCTTACGATAAATACTGTTGCAAAGTTCCATCAGAACACCAGATAATTCAGGAATTAGAGAAAAAGCAAGTGTATTTATCTTGAATGGATAATTAAGAGCGACTGATATTTAGACTAGCATGTATGTTGTAATCACTTCAAGCAAGCTGAGCAATCAACAGCGTCCCAGCTTTTGAGAGGTAAATGTCTGATCTTACGAACTTCCGACAGTTGAATGAGTCATGTCGGGCTGTTCAGTTAACTTCATTAAATTTCCTACTCACAAGGATCAGCCGCGCTGCTCAACGCATTTATCAAAAAAATTATGCTTGAAACTTCATATTATTCTGCCAAGCAGTCACCCAATTCCTTAAAAAAAATCCAACTCAAATATTTTTCCGAAAGCCCAAATATTTATGGACGCCAAATAAATATGAACTCTTTTTGTTTGAATTTCAGCTGAGAACCCTGTATCCCAGTGACTGCCAACGTACGTTCAGTTTCATTTATTAAACATTATATATAATTTGTTTTTCTGTTAAAAAAATCTTGATTTTGGACCAGTGCAACATTACTCTGTTTCCGTCGGCTGTAATTCTGCCCTGCACGAAGAGACCACACAAGTAACTGGTAAATCTACGCGCACTTGGCTAATGGTCCCACATCATCCAGGGATGTGTGCAGCCCGTAGTTAACAATTCCACATTTTCGGTTAATATCTAAATCAGATCAAACTGTTCTGAGAAGTATTTTGCGATAAAAATGCTGATAAAAAATATTGAGGAAGTATAACACTCCGTCGGGACCATCCAGGGTGGCACAGGTTTACTAGACCTCCGTTAGGAAAGAATTTATTTAATAGTGGAGTGCCTAGATGCACTGGGCTATCCGACTGTATGAAGGCTGGAGATATTGCTCCCATATGTCTTTGACTAACACTACATCTGCATTGAAGGCCGCATGTCCTCTTGAGAACGGGTACTTCTCCGAATGTGATGGCCTAACGAAGGTGCTTTGGTAAAACCCATGGTTTGAATTTGCGCTAATTATATCTCTAAAGGCCCACTTAAAACGTGGGTGAACCAGAATTAGCTCCGATTGCTTGATTCACTAAAACCAACCCTTAGCCTATGGATATTCTTCAAGACTACTCGATACAGGGCGTCTGGATTCAAGAACTCCTGCATACACTACTGTATACATTCTGTTCGATGTCATTTTCACATGCTCACAGAAAGAAGTTGCATTGGCATATTCGGCTGGTGATATTCTTAAGGACTGCTTTGCTCTAGATCCTGCAACATGAATATGCAAACTTTATTCGTGCAATATAACTCTTACCAAATCAAAAAAGTACAGGTGGGTTTTTTGTTTGATTTCACTGGTAGACCATGGAGGATGGTCACAAAACCTACCCGTAAGACTACTCAGCTTTCCATAATTTAAGTCTTGAACTCATAAAGTCTCATCCCTTACTTCTGCGTCTTTTCTGTTTTGTTTTCTAGAGCTCTCCACTTCTGCATTATCTGCGATTTGTTGCAGCTCACTGTTCGAAAATCCATGCTGAATTTCTTCTAATTCAGCTAGGAAACGTGCGGGCTTCTCTATAACAATTTGTGCTTTTTATCTCCGAAAAAGATCTTTGAGACTCACTGTCGTTGGTCCGGAAATTTATCTCTCTACCTAGAAAGTACTGGTTCAGTAGCGAATGCACCCATGACAGGTTCCGGCACTAAGTGGTTGCTATCATCAGTTGTTTCAAGAGCTCACTTTTAATATTGGGGGAAAAATTCACCAGTTGCTGCACCTTCTTTTGTTGTACTAGCGCCTGTGTTATGTCCTGGGCGTCTTTCTGGTAACTTGCCATGGCGGTCCGCAAAGATGTTGCTAGTGAGCACTTTTAATCGGGTGCACCAAAGTCAAGTTAACTGACCGCGATCCGATAGCTATTTAAAAGTAGATAAGGTCTACCTATTCGTCAAGCAATTTCAGTGCATATCAGATCTCCGTTAGATACGAGATTTTCCTAATAGCTCGTCTACTTTCTAAATGCAACAACTGGCTATTCTAAAGAGGTGGTGAATTATATCGACATGGCGCAGAGAAATCTGACGAAAATCTCCCAGCCTACTTTTAGTGATTTTTATTGTAAGAGCATGCGAACTCAATAAGTCCATATGGAAGACCTTGGGGAATGAAACGCACATTGGCTGCAGAAAAGACACTAATGGATTAGGCAGTCGAAACAACATTTTTTTGGTTTTAGGTCAGTGAGAATGTATAGGAATTCTGTTTGCGCGCAGGGCAGTGACCATGATAAATAATGAATAAACAGACGTTAGAATCACTGAATTAGTCCGGTTTGAACAAGTAAACGATGAAGTGACTAAGAACAATGTTTCTACAGCTATTCCTGATTATCACTTACAGGCACTTAAACAAGACTGAAATACGTGGATAACAAAACTTATCAAGCCAGAATAGTGTACTATAAAACCTGGGGACCGACAACATAGTAAAGTCACTACCCGCAGGCTTGCGCACCGTCAGCGTGACATGGGAAAAATATCTACTTACTTTTAATACGCCTAAGAATTTTCAGCAACCTTATGAGTAGTGCATTACGTATATACATGTATCGCGATATCTCGAATATCGTAACAACTGAAACATGAGGCGGCCGGGTGCAGCACATTCAGCTGCCTGAAAACATCACAAACGGGAGATTCAGCTAGGTTCCAGGTTAGCCTCTCGCAAAAAACAAATTTGTTTGCAAATGAGTGTATTTCCCGAGAACAAGATTTTCTTACTCTGACGTACTCCTGTCTTCACTGGGCCTCAGGTTCATCAATTGTTTTATGAAACAGACAGAGCAGCTCTCATATGAAGTCCCTACGGAGACTTGGATGGTTTAGTTGGTTTGCTGCCAAATTTTTCCACATGCAGTTGCACAAGGTAAAAATATTACGCCCATTTTTCAGTCTTTAGACTCAGGATATCCGAATGATTGCGTAATGGGACGAGTGAATGAGACAAAAAAACGACCTACTGGTTTCACATTAATCCTGAAATTATATCCTTCTTAGCCGATGAAGATTAAGGTGAAACACAACTGGAAACAACTTGGTAGGCTTAGTCCGAAAGAGTATTACGGAAAAACTATTTTTTTTCATTAGGTTCAACGTTGGTTTATTGCGCCACTGAAACTTCGATAATAATGCTTTCTGAGACAAGGTTTTAGCTCAAACTGAAGAGGCAACACTTTAAAAAGCTTGAATAACGGATTACGCACAAACAGACAAACGCAGTGCAACAAGAGATAAACTGTTTGTGAGAGGACGTTTATCAGATTTTAAGTGTTAACATTTTGGGAAGAGTAAAGTGAGAGGAAATCCAGTAGTTTGCTGCTTTACGTGGGGAATAAATATGCGGCCAAATTAACATGACGCTTGTATGTGTGGTTTTACAATGAAAAGGCTGGTTTTAATGATCCTACAGAATGGAAGCCACAAGTGTACGTTGTATGTGTTGCAACACGGATCACAAAAGGACCAACCAGACCCCAAGTGAGGTGAGTATAAAGTACTAATCGGGTTAGAGCCTAAAGCTGCCCTTTGAAAAATAAATAAGCGCAGGCAGGAAGAGAAGAACCACACACCCACCCGCGCACTAACATCTTCTTCTAGAATAAGGATGATACGTCTTTAAGTCAATTTCCACTATCGGTGAACAGATCAACTACCAACGAATACACCAAGCTACCAATAATTCAACCCACTTTCAACAAAGTGGAAATGCTTTAGAATGTCACCAGAGACGCAAAGAGAAATAACCCGAAGATACTTGCAATCAAATAATGGTGTCATCCACAAGCTCGAATCAGATGCGGCCTACACTCCATTTCAACTTATCCAAATGCTGCCATAAACATGAGCTAGCTCTCATTCTACCCACTCCACAGAACCTCATTGCATAAGTTTCTGCAAATCTGCATGCTCCGTAATTAGCCACGTGAATAAAATCCAGCCACAATATTCGCCTTAGAAACTAACTACTCGTGAGTAGCCAGAGATATCACAAAATTATTTAAACCCGTAGGAACGTACTCGGGTGTACAAGATAGGGTGGTGTAGGTCGACTTAACCACTAGGCTTTGGAGTTTTGCATTCATTGTGACAGACGCATGTTTCCACAGTGTATTAATTTTACATCACGACCATTTCTGTCTGATTTCGGGTACTTTCACAAAGCTACTTAATCAATTGTTACCAATGATCAGTGGTATTGATACCACTGTTTTAGTGCTACATAAGGCAGCGCACCAAGGCATATCGCACACCAAGAGGATCGTACAAGTTCCTATGTGACCATCCTGTGATTATGTAATTCTGCGCACCTAACTGAGTTCGCCTTGTTAAAGCATTTACAAAATATACTACCGTTTGGATGTATGCTGAATGCCTATATGTACAAATATTTGTGAGCTGCCAATATCTAACGCTTAGGGTCATTAATATTCAGACGTTGGACTCTGGCAATCACTTTCTCTGAAACAAGGAAATGATATGTAAGGGTAGGCTATCGGTTTATTTGTACCGTCCATTCTAAAACACGAAACACAAATTTATGGGTTTTAATGATGCGTCCTTAACCACTGTAACTCCGTACTAACCCAGGCGAGGCCAACTAGGAACCTGGATCAACACTGTAAATTGGAACACTGTAGACTGGTTAACACAGTGGCGTAGGACATATGTTATTAGTGTAAGAGGTATATCGCACTCTGCGTAAACCTGACTAATGACCACAGTTCTCGGGCAATCTTTAAAGCCAACAGGTCGCAATGCAAGAGCCGGTCGCTGCGAACTACGTGTGACTAGTATGTAACCACTAGTGTTATTCTTAAGTCAGTCATTTTTTATGATAAACAGGCACTGGTGACAACTGAAACAAATATCGTGAATTCAGTAAGAAGTAAAAACGGGCCATTATTCGTTTTATTCTCCTCTTAGAGTTTATTCATTTCTGATGTCAGTGAATGAGACAGATTCACAATGCAGCCATCTGGTGACGGGCCAAATTACCTTTTCTTTTGGATCGAATGGTCTCAGTTATCTAGAAACGTTCACTTGGGAAAGGGGCCATTGTACATCTAAAGTTGATCGCTTCCGGAAGCAGATAAAAAACAGTGAAATTGCTAGTCTTTATTTCTCGAAATCAGTCCAATTTGGGTTCAAGTAGAACATAAGGTTGACGGAAACTCGGGGACCGCGCCTACCTGATGAGACCAAAGAAGGGCGAAACCGGTCGTGGGCTGTCGAAGAAATTTCAGCAACCTTATGAGTAGTGAATTATGTGTATAAATGAAATTACTGTTTTGTATGCTTTGTAAGTACGTTACGCTTATCCTGAAATGATGCAGGGAGTACTGAAACTGTTTTTAGTTGAGAAATACTAAACCAAAGCGGCCTTCCTCCATAAGCATCACACTACCTCGAGTGAAAGTAGGGAGTGGAACCAATCTTTATCCTGTCCCATATCATATGTGGTTTTTTCTAGAAATATCCGTGTTTACATATCTAATCAGTCCGAGACGTCCGAAGTTTGTGCAAGCAATATGCAAATATGTGTCACAATATGCACATGGGATTGAACTGCGAACTTCAGCACTTTTTGATGCAGTCCAGAGTCTGCTTGACGTGAGTGAGCCTTCAAAACTTGTTGTCTACTCGTCCAAATTTTTCAGTTTTTACGTTTCTCAACGTATGTCGACCTTTATATTTTACTGGACAAATCTCATCGACATCGATTCAGAGTTGGAAAACTTCCTAATCGTTGAATACTCATATGTACAGACTATGCCATTGCTAGGCCTGGTTAAAAAATTTAGAAACCGGATATTCTGCGCCGGTTTTGCAGGAAATGGTTCGGTGGACATTGTTTCGCATCCCGAGTAAAAAAATCACGTTGAACTTACGTTAAGGTCTCCATGTTCGCTCAACCCACGCCAGCGTATCACACACAGGCATGTGCGTATACGTAGAAAGTAAAAAAGACTCTTTCTAACTCTCTGCAATGTTAGGACCAATCCTTTCCTGTATGGAATGTATCGCAGTAAGCCTTCAGCCAAACGGAATTAAAAATACCCCTAATAAAACCCACACGAGAAATCCTCAAACAGTTGCTTGCTCCAAGTATCCACTGATATCTGTGCCTTGTTCTGGTAGACTGAATTAACACCGGGAACAATTTTCACGTAACGATCGTTTGTGTGCTCTATCTACACAGCTGCAACGTATGTAAGAAAAACGGCAACATACTTTTATAGATGTATTTATAGATGTATTTATAGACATTAACTTTCGGTCGGAAAATTCATTATGTCACGTTTAGACGCAAGCCTGCTTGACCCGATGCACTAAAGGGATGTCAAAACTAGAATTAAAATTCGCTGTAGAAAATCCGCTTTTCGAACATAATTATTTCTCGAAGGAAGATGTCTTATCATCCCGGTGGCTTGGAAAGCCAGTCTGCCGTACACTGACAAGACTCCTATGTTTGAAATTTTGGTGAACGCTGTCAGTGGGTTTTCTTCACCAGAAAGATACCTACTGGCTTTCGCAATTGCAAACTGGTAAACAAAACGCCACGTGCTTTTCCTGTGCAAAATCTTCCAAAATAAAGCACTTAGTTAACCACTGGTATTTTGCCGAGCCAAATAAACCGCTCTTGGTGATAGCTAACGCCAAGTTACAGAACTAAATTAAGCCTACTTTAAAATCCGTTTCCTATAAGGACCATTCTTTTGAAAGGTATGGGTAATCCTCGTCTGTGAATAGACCTTGTTATGCCAAGATAAGTTTCGCTCCATCAAATGACTCTTCGCTTCTTAGCGTAACACTATATCTATAACTCTGTTGAAACCTCTCGTTTTTGTGCTGTGTTAGTTTCCCAGTAACCACCAAAGCAAATCAGACTAATGGGTTTTTTTTATCCACAAACCCCCCACAATAGATTCTACGTTATTTTAGCACAGGGTCACAATATTCATTACCTAGATCGTTGACAAAACCACAGTTGAAATCACGCTCGTATCAACAAACCGAGTGCTCAACAGCTAAGCTGGTATGTAAGAACCTATAGTATGCATAGATTAGGGAAAGTATGGCAGCAAGGTCCAGTTTGGAAAAAATATTCTTATGTTTGGAGACATGTCATTAGGCGTTGGATAGTTGTAAGTAGGTCGAAAGAAAAACGATTTCTTCTCTATACAGCTTCACGCGCTAGACTGAGTTAGCGGTTCTAACTCTCTACGAAAATGGTCAGTTATCTTATAGATGCTCTACTGAAAGCACATTGAGTTTATTTACAAATACTTGTGATGAGTTGCTTCCTCTGGTTCGCCTTTTTTATCCACAAACCCCCCACAATAGATCCTACGTTATTTTAGCATAGGGTTACAATATTCTTTACCTAGATAGTTGACATTTGGATGCACATTTGGATGCACGCTCGTATCAAAAAACCGAGTGCCCAAAAGCGAAGTTGGCATGTAAGAACATATAGTATGCATAGATTAGGAAAAGTATGGCAGCAAGGTCCATTTTGGAAAAAATATTCTTATGTTTGGAGACATGTCATTAGGCTCCGGATAGTTGTAAATAGGTCGAAAGAAAAATGATTTCTTCCCTGTACAGCTTCGCGCGCTACACTGAGTCACGGTCCCAACTTTCTATGAAAGTGGTCAGTTATCTCATAGATGCTCTACTGAAAGTACATTGAGTTCATTTCAAATACTTGTGATGAGTTATTTCTTCTGGTTCGCTCACTGGAGAACGACTAGCACTGTATAGCCAGACGGTGGCGGTTCACGCAAAATGAACGGAATACCAACAGGAGGCGAACGTACGCAAAGTTAGAAGCTCTTGATTTTGCGTTTCACCCAAAAGTCTCCTGGAGCTGAAACTGATTTATCGATCTCACTTTTGGCTGGGCTATAGGTAGACCTGGTTCATTGAGACATCAGACCAATAGGTTTAATGATGTGTCCAAAAATGTCTTACTCCTCAGGGTACAGATCAGTCACGTATATTTTAAAAGCCTGGTATGAGGATAGGAAACCTCGTTGCCTACAGAGAAGCTGTTTAATATCACAGTCATGATCAAAAAGAAATCGATACTCTACAAGTGGAGAGCGGCGATCAAGTCCAGTCGCAACCCATTACATGGTGTTTGCACACACTCCCAACCGCAGGAACACATCTTGTGGTCCCAGTGCATCTTCGCAGACCAGTCTATGGTGACACAAAAATGGTGTTATGTGTATGCTTACGCACATATTAGTTTTTAGGTGGAAGGTAGTTTCGGCATTGAAAGAAAGCCTTGCTTAAAAGGTGAGTGGATAGCTGGTCTGTCAGGAAACGGAGCATGCTTTAAGGTTTGAAACTGAACTACTCAGCACCCTAGACAATTTTAATTAAACTTCTGGGCCACGAGATGTAGCGTGGATATCCAGGTGCATACTGATACACTGAATAGAGTGAACCAATCAGTAGATATTAGTGCTGATCAGCTTCACTCCAGATGCATTCGTTCAGACATGCTCTGATTGTATGAAGCTTCAACTATGTTTAGAAAGTGTTGTGGAGCAGTATCATCCTCCTGGATGGGAACTCTCCCAGGGGATGGGGGATTGCAAAATGGTATTGCCAAGTAATGAACCAGGACTTCAAGGTCAAGATCTTATGACTGCAAATGTGGGCGTCTTTCTGTTGGTTGAAGATGACAAATTTAACGCCTGAAAAGTTGAATGCTAGAGAGCCACCGCTGTGGTTATGAGACGGACTTAGCTCCAATTAAAAGATGCTGCCCAAGTTACCTTTGTAACATGGAGAAAAACTCAGAACCATTTTAGTGAAAAACCGTTTGCCCCACATCTCCTTCCCGTTTACTGAGTTCCAGAGGAATACGATTACATGTTATATGTTGACTCACCTAAATTAACCCCACACCAGATTGGACTATCTAGATATGTTGTTTCTCTTGCTGTCGGTTTTAGGTAAAAAGTAGTTTTACTGTGGCTTTATGCTGGCATAGCTTAAACCTTTTCTACTTCCTGCCATAGTATTTGTAGTAACAGGTTTTCTAAGCGCCTGTAAGTTGGTAACTCTCACTTCTGCATAGTTCTTATTCATTCATTTTGTGCCGGCCGACAGAGATAAGGTCTCATGCTTGACCATTCACATTACTTACGCATGGGTCTTTCTCACCGCCACTGTTATCGATCATCCGTGACTTATCACCTGGACATGACCTTCAGCGTGTTTTCTAAACGGTCAGTCCGCTGTCGAACTACACACAAGCTTGTGCAACTTTGGTCAATTAGCATGCAAACAGTCAGGTGTCGGTCATGCAGGCTCAACTGGTGTCTTTTGGAGCTACGGTAAAATTAGTTACAATGCTGGAAATCGAACCCCAGTAAGTTGCCTGCCACTTGGATCGATTAGGTTACAATAATCTTATTAACTCAGAATTAAACACATTTTTACTCGACTGAGGGTACCCGGTAAGATAAACCGGTATATTGAGGCCAGTGAAAGAACTTCGTCGGCAACAGATTTCAGCTTTCGTGATATGACACATAGGTGGCATCAGCATAGCAACAAGGTGAACGAATCAAAGTGGTTGCAGCCTTGTCAAAATTACACAGGCATCAATGCCGCAATCGACAAACAGTGCGCAAATTGAAACACGCGCCTAAAGTTAGAAAGGAGTGTGTCGCAAAAAGTATAGGAGACGTAAATCTATCGATAAACGCCCAAGCTTACCGACCGGAATATATAACGCCAACTGGTAATAGCCGAGAAACAGAAACAGTTTCTCTGACGTAAAGCAAGGGAAAAGTAAAAAAAGATGACCCAAAAAGCGAAAAAACAACCGAAAATGAAACAAACACCCAAGAAAAAGGAAAACAGTAGTGTGGAGAAGCTTGCGAGAGTTCAGACAGACTCGGATTAGTTTCTTTAATAAGCATACCTAACATGGTCCGGAGGATTTTGAACGAAATGAACAATAGTGTGCAACGAAGGTCAAAGCAGTGAAGTAGGTGATTTTTCCGCTCATTTTCGTCTATTTATCGCGCGATAAAAGTGGAACGAGTGGAAGAGTGAGAGGGAGAGCGATCGAGAAAGCAAGTTGGCAAAAATAGTGTACACTAATAGGTTTTTTGACATCTTTGAATTCGTCAAATTTAAGTTCAGTGCTCTCGTTCTGTTCTTGTGGAATACATTGGGAAAATAAACCGACAAACACAGCCGTAAAAGAATGCGGTATATTAGTGTGGTACTGGAAAAAAAATGGACAGAACAGTTTTTTGGAAAAACCAATTCACGAAGGTTTTGTCGATTGCTTTAGCTTTTCCAGTTTCTCAGGGAACGCCCCATGCTGCACACCAATGTAGGGGACTTCGCCGGACATCAGACGTTGTGGTGCCTCTAACAGGTAGGTGTAGACTAGAGGAAGCGTAACAGCTTGGCTCGGTTCGACCACCGCGGCGTACAGATAGAATTTGAAGAAATGATCAGCTTTTGGAATCCGGATAAGATATGTTATACGTTCATAGTCTTGAGTCATCGAATCTTCTGGCTGCTCAACTTGTTGCAGGAGATAAGAGGTGCAATCCTAAAATTAAGTTGGAAGTGGGAAACAAAACGTTCATGTTGTCGAGTATAGGTAAAGTGTACTTAACATTTTACGCGGTTTTTTGTGTATCCAATTGATATGGATTGTAGTTAGTGAAGAAAGTCCCCTTTCGCTGATCCGGAAGAAGCTGGTGAATTCGCGTAAAAGTAACGAATAGAACCAGCTAGAAGAATATTGCATTGTTCAGGCAGACAAAGAGATTTTGTCTACTCAGCTGATCAACCGAACGCAAGGGACGAAAACCACAAAGTGACACAAATCCCTGGTGGACAACAAGAATAGGGGAAAACTGACCTTTCAGGCGGTTGGTCACATTAACCACTATCTTGAAAAATCATGCAACTTTAAGAAGAAAAGATTAAAATACCTATCGAAACACATCTAAAATGTTTTTTCATGTTCGAAAACTAACTTTGAAGCTTCGCGATAGTCATCAGACCTACCAGAGGTTTAGCACAATGCCAAAACAAGCTATATAAATCGATGAGGCAGCCACAAATTGGCTGCATCTGTCTGATTGAAGGAAAGCTGCAGAGCCTACGTGTCACCTTTCCCAAGGAGGAGGTGACTTCGTTCTAGGCATGGCAAAAGCCATTAATTTTGTAAACTATCTGCACTAATATCATTTTCTTGTTCAAAAGATACAATGGTGACTGTGGAATGTATAGGAAGGCTGGTAGTTTACTTGTTTGATGAATACTGGTATTGACTCAATGAAAAATACATCACAGATCTACTGGATTGGCTTAGTTCCAAAACAAAGTTTCCATCATAGATTTAGTGATTTGTCCACGTATCACCTGCTTGGGTTAGAATGCAACTTCTAGGTCTGGTCGTTTGTTTATCCATAGTATGGAGGTGTGCGTAAGTCACGATTTGGTCGATAATACGGTCCAGAATTTTCTCCATTTCGGTGGAAATGACGTCTTTTAAGAGAGGAGCTTCCAGAACCGTTGTTCCATCTATCCACACCTCAGAATGTATTATATGAATTATAAAGTTATCAAGTGAATCAGGGATTTTCATGAACTATGGAATACAAAAACATGCCAACAAAATTTAACTTAGTCCAATCCACATTTGCAGCATTACGAGAATTGATTTATCCCGTATCACTGCTTGGTTAGCCACGCATTCCTTCCTGCCACACACATTTCTAGTTCCATAGTCGTGATGCACCGCACCGTCCGTAATAGAACTGCCTGGCTAGGTGGTTATACGAGCGACCACCGAACTATATACTACTTAAAAACGCGACTTACTAGACATTCCTGATTACCACATTTCCCTGAAGTTTGTGGAAAACGGAACTATAGAACTAACCTATAATCAGTTTTGCGACGCTAGATCGAAGACAGTGCTCACTTGGTAAAATTTAGCCGCGCTGCATCATGAATTCACCAACCCGTTAGCTCCACTGTGGCCCGCGAATGTTCCCCTAATTTAGCAACAGTGGTCCCAGTTACATTTTAGAAAAATATACCGTGCAAGGAATGATGCCCAAACCGCAATCAACGAAAGCCTGTTGTCCCGATTCCGTGTCACTGCTTTCACCCGATTGTGTGCGGATATCCTCAACCAACCCGTTACAGTTCTGTCAAATCATTGCTTGATCTGCGAAGAAACATCTGAAGAATAGCCAAGAGGACTACAGTGCGTAAACGAAGGATTTGAAATATTGAACGATTGCCAGAACTTCGCTATCAAAGATGTTTTTAGGTTTAGTGTTAGCTAGCTTAATTGCCGGCCAGACGGCTAACGATACAGACCAGGTTGTGTGGTACCCGCCAGTGAGACCCCACACACTACACTGGGCGCAGTCACACTGCAATAACAGAACGACTAAGACGATAGACTACATAACTACCTTTGGTGTGGTCAGCTCATCAGCGGTAGACGCAAAGAACAACGTGCACATGACTATTACGTTAACCGACCCAATTTCACGTGTCCAAAAACCCCATATTCTCATAGTTATCAAGACAAAAAGCGTTTTGCCAGAATCTCTCTGTCCAGCATTATGACCGGCTATTTGTTAATCTTTCTTCCGGTATAAGTAACTCCGTGGTTTGGCGTGAGTGTAAAAGCTCAAAAGCTACTAAGTAACCCGATTGAACGAACCTGTTTGGTAGTCCTACCGGTGACCTTAATGTTTCGGAATATTAAGATGCTGTTTGCTTACCCGCTTTAGGAAGCTTAATCAGGACCTTGTTAGAACCTCACAATTACTCGTTGTTGTTGTATCTTCCGAGATCCACCGATGTAAAATAACTTAGGGTTAGCCCAACTTCAATGGTCTCAAATAATCACCCTCTAGTCCAAATCGTTTTTCAACAGAGTCACAAACCTGTTTCATGCTGTAAGAGCGGGATTGCCATCTATCTTGTTAAATTAAATTTTAAACACCCGATTGACTTTGCTGGTTTTCGACATATTCCTAGAACTTCGTGGGGACAGTTACCTCCCCGGAATGAGGTAAATTAACCAGATCTTTAGACGTAGTAGAATCCTACTGAGTTTTGGCCAGCCTCAATGTCAGAGTGCACTTTGTCACCATCATTAACCTCACTCGGAGAGCTCACCATAATTGCAGCTCTCTCTCTCTCTTCGCTTATCCACTTCTTGCACACCCTCAAGGTACAAATCACCTCCTATGAGAACTGTCATTTACCGGAATTCAGTGATTAGCTGTATGACAGTACAGTTCACGTTTGTACTAAAGCGTTGCCTGATACCTTACCGTCACATTCAGTCGTCCAAATCACCCATCTTTTGCAGTGCGTAAAATTATGCATGTTTTGATCAAACTTGTCTATGATTGTTTGCGACATTCGACAAGAACGCATGAAGCCAGTGCCCAAAAGCTTGATACAGGGCTCATGCCGTTCTTAAGCCAGCTGCTAGCTTTCAACAGGCACGGTGTTTTTGCTCTTACCTCCGCGATCTTATGCTGCTGGGGTTACACGGGATTCGTAGGTTTATGAGTGGTAGCAAATGCGACTCCGTGCAGACCACACACGCCATCACTTCCACGCGGAAAAGTCTGGCGACCCAGCCATTGTTCACAGACTAATCCGTACAGGATAACAGCCAAACATAGATACCTGCCACAACTGAACGTTGGAACCTATGGAAGCTATTTACTTGTGGGCAAAATCTAGGGAAAAATTTCTCATCGTGAAGAACATCCGTTTCTCAAGGTAAATGCTGATTTTCCTACAGTTGTTTGGGAGAATGTTGTTGATACTTTTTTATGGTCATCGCTCGTGTCCAGCCAAAGTGCCTAACCCAAATAGATCATTTATTTTAAAAGGTCCCGCAATTCGACGGATGTTTTCTAAAAGTTGGAGCTGTTCTCTAGTCGGACGTTAAGGTGTATTTAAGAATATTTATCTCAGTTCTATGCTACTCACCAAAGGAAACGGAAGCTTTAATTGCGCACCACATTTTGGCTTGAAGTGAAGCTCAACCACCTTTGAATAAACATGCAAGGTTTCTGTCTCTGCTTCCGATACTAGCTTTGGTAAGTTTGATAACGATCCGAGACACCAGCGAATTTCCAGCGAATTTTCCTTGCCTTCAGAAAGCCCGGCCAAGTATCTTACTGTTTGGTTTTATGAGGTGCTGGACAATTTTTCACCTTGTTGTCAAGTGGGTTAACTAGGGCTGACTCCAACGTTTTGCAGATAAAGCTACTCTGTTGCCCATCCAGGTGAACCATGTGTTTTTCTGCTATCCCGGTTTGGTAAAATGAAAAGACACGTTTGGACAACACTTGTTGGTCATACATAGTTACCCACTTTATAAAATAGACACAAGTCCGCCCCCTAGATACTAAAGTCCAAAGACGAGCACCGTGATAGTTAATGTAAGCACATGACAACAGGTTGAGTCATTTTTTCTTTCAGTTTGCTGATCAGCTCTGAAAGAATTCTGTTCACATTTATCGGAGTGGTTCAACTAGGTGCCCAGCTAAATTTTGACGCTAAAATCAGGGAATACTCACTACTTTGGGCAACAATCTATCTTTTTATTACCGGTCTTTATTCTACTGGAAAGCGCTACGGTATCTGTGTATTGGAAGGCAACATCTATATCATCCTAATTCCTTCGAAATAAGCAGTCATTTATGCAAATTCAGGCTATCATGTCACGCAGTGAGACCACAGTGAAAGCAAAATAGGATAACTTCTTTACAAAAAAATAAACAGCCTTCTGGAGTCTAACTAACCTCTTCTTCTGCTTCGTTAATATCAACCAAGTGGCCGACCATGTATGGCTTAGTTCTTGTAGACCTTTCTAGCACGATTTTTAGGTCACAACTTTGAGGACCAACAGTTTCGTCGCTGAGCTCCCCTGAGTCTCCGGTTGCGTCTTCTGGCACCTTTAATCCGCTCGTATCTGACTCATGTGACACCGGTCCATCTTTCTCGCGGTCCAACTTTTCCGATTGACTTACAAACTCCCGCATCACCTCACTCTTGCTTCGAGTCTTTGTTAAACCTCGAGCTCCTTTGGTTGGGACGTGAATAAGCGGGTCCGGGTGACTGACTGTCCTCAGGCCAAGAGTAGACCACGTTGAATCTGTGGACCCTAGAGTCACGGTGGCCAAATGTTTCCGGACAGCAGGAGAAAGTTTGATTCCACAGTCCGCGTCAATCAGCAGCTGCCACACCTGTTCCGATATAAGATGGGAGGAAATGAATAGTTAACACCCAAAGAGTGGTTGAACGGACAGAAGAAAATAATCGAGCTCCGTTTGAATGCAGTCCAGTGGAGACATGTGACGAGATTTGGGAAAAATCACGAAAAGATTTGTGATTCATTTGGTTGTGAGTATTTTCACTGCTTCTGCCGAACGTTTAGTAACCTGAAGGCTACAGCTCGGTAATAACCAACTGAATGAGACAAACATGGGGTACAAAAATTATGCGCTTATAAAAGAACTGTGTGGGAAATACAATTTATCTGTAGATGATCGGGCTGTTTATTCCTTAAAAGCATGTTTGTGTGATGAGCTCCAAGAAGGGCAAAAGCAGAGCTGGTTTGTTGAAGAGGTCCTAGCAATTTTTCAAGAGAAAAACAGCTTTGAATTTCCCGAATCCATTCGTCGCATTTAAGCCACACGCTAAACCCCATATTTTGGTATTCGCAGTAACATCATTCAGACCAAACGACAGTGCATGTATTGGATAAACATCAGTGTGAGATAAGGGCCTGACCGTTTTATTTTACTCAACTTAGAGCGGACTTTTAAAGGTAGAATTTTCAAATAGCTTGTGAAAATTTTGTTAGGATTTGCACATTAAACATTTTGGACGACTAACAGGTGCATAACTTGTGCCATCGCTTTCGAATTTGTTAGACAGCCTTCGAAAACAAAAAGAATGTGGACCGATTCTACGGGCCTTTCCACACAAAAGCAAACTATTTTTGTCTGATTCTGTTTCGGAAACTCCGAAAAATGTATTCGAAATAGCTTCGGAATGCTTAGACGAAGGGGATAGAATGCGCTCACTAGAAGTATCCCGTCATTTATGATGCTGTTAACGTACCGCAACTCACACACGGTAAGCCTCCTCGTCATTTTCTCTGCCCTGACGGTTCACACAAATCCAGCACAGCCACCACCTCAACTATAGGTAATGACAGTTGTTTCTCGGCTCTGTTGAAATAACAAGTCGAAATGACTACAGTCTGGATAGGCAAATCGAGGTTTAAAAGGAGCTGATAAAGCGAAAATTTCTCGTTGGGTTTTTGACGGACTACATCATCATCCTCATTATCATCGTCAACGACAGCATGACATCAGTTTTCAACACCGATTGTTCGATGCCGTACAAACCATGGTTTATTTGAAAGCCTTATTGTGAAGAAAAGGATAAAGATGGACGGGGAAGGGACTTAGTGCTAGCTTACTACAATCATTCCGAGGTGCCTACACCTCCAAACACTCATTCAGATAATCTGGATAGAAACTGACAACAAGATCGTCACTGACATCAGTTGGCAGCCATATCTTGTAGCGTCTCCAACCATGCGCAATGAAGATCACGCGGTCCCCATCCTGGAAGGCGAGTAGCACCGACAGCACCCAAGCGTTTCGTGATTTCTTTCATACCCTTCTGCCAGGTCAAGGGTTGGCCACCTCTCTGCTTACGCCACTTTGAATTGGGCACGGAAAATAGCACTCTCTTCGGCAAACGATGATTAGGCATGCGCAACACATGTCCCAACCAACGCAGCTTCTGGTGCTGGACACATTCTTCAATGGAAGTACCCGTTGCACAACCCAAAACTCGTTTTCTAACTGCCTCGTTACGGATTCGATGACACCATCCCACACGAGCTATGGTTCTGAGACAACGATTGTCGAACACCTGAAGACGTCTCAGTTCCGCTGCTCGAATAGGCCAAGTCTCACAGCCATACAACAAAACAGCCCGCACTGTAGCTTGATACACACGTCCCTTGAGATTCAGGGACACACCACTTTGACGCCATAGGTGTCTCAAATTAACAAACGCGACCCGAGCCTTGCAGATTCGCGCATTGACCTCATCTGTAGTCCTTTAACGGACTACATGAACACAAAAATTCTCAGGCTGGATATACTCATGTCACCAATGATGTGAGATAATACGTGACCTCAGCCGGTTCACCATGATACAAACGCTGGAAAACAGACAGCATTAAATCATCAATTAGAAATGTTCGGTCCTAAGAAATTAGGAACGACCACCTCCATTTTTGATTACAGCTTTTAAAGGAATCAACTCTGTGGCCTGATAATTGTTGGGTCCCTTGTGAGTATTGAGAAAAGGCAGGAACTGGTAGTCAAATATTCAACAAATTCAACGAATGCGCTAGACCGAGAAAAGTTAATCCGTAACCTATTTTTTCATGATAAAACTTACGTATTAATGTTCAGCCCAAAGAGGATTTTCATACAAATTGCAAAAAACACTCCCAACCCTTAAAATATCAGTATTATTCGTATCTGCGACTAAATGTGTGCGCTCGCATTAGCATAGGTACTTGGGAATAATTGATATGAAGCGCGAAATGCAGAATTAAAGGACTACTCAACTCATCCTGAATTTAGGTCAAAACGTCGATTGCCAGACATCGAATCCACAGAGGATATGGAGGTAAAATTGTCCCAAACCATACCAACGAACAACCATCCAATTAGACAAAGTTCCTGAAGGTTACTGTGACCAATTGTTTTAAGTCTGCAGTCTGTGTTCAGAAAGATATGAGGATAACTCTAGGATTTTTTTGGTTTAACAGACTGATTACGTTTTCCTAGACCTAGATAAGAAATGTCACTTGATTTGTAATCCTTCGCCCTTATCTCACGTTATTTGTCTTCCGACAGAAGTGAATTCAGCTTGAAGCAATGTGGTGTAGTTACTGTGTTGTTAAAACCAATTCGAATGCCACGTCCAAAGAAATCTTGGATACTAACATAATGTCCGTTTATAAAGGTCAGGTTTAACACATACATAAAGTACTGACCAGCCATGTATTTCCGACAATCGGCCTATGAATCCATTGCGCTCAACCGATGTTTCATCGGTAACCATCAAAACTGCATATATTGCCAAATTAGGACATATGACTCACGATGAGCCTGAACACTGGCATACGACCCCTCTAGAGAGTATACACATACAACCAAAAGAATGCCTTTCTTCACCAGTTTACTGGAATAGACACGCTTGATTACCGTTGCATGTTATCGGACAATGTGTACATGAGATGATCAATTTTGAAAGGCAAGTATGACTCAGTTGTGACGCGAGTGTGGCAAGCAGTATGCTGTGGCAGTACATCACCAGTAGCCCGAATAATCTTAATGATGTACAATATTATCACCTTATCTCCAATCTGCTGGATCTCTAAGGGGAAATTTATGGATGACTTGTTACGCTGATTTGATTTTCAATACCGGAAGTTTTGAAAACAAAATTGTGACGGGGGTTTGAGGAAAAAATGTCTTGGCATTACGTTGCAAAGATTCATCCAGTGTTGAACAATCCAAACAAAACTTGGCTTCCTGTGATCTGTCATTGGTTCCATTAGAAAGCTTTCGGTTGATGCTCCCATCAAGTGCATGTCGGCATGATGGCAGTATCCGAGTATCCAGTAGCGTTCTCATTCTACGTCGCTGTCCACGACTGGCAGCGAGCTCTAAAAGTCAGATTTATTGGAATTCTTCCAAATGCAGGCTTCATGCGAAAAAAACGTGCAGTCGATTTTACCTCATATGATGGCAGAAAACATCACAATGTGATTTTCCTATAAACCGCTGGAGAATGAACATGCATCTGACCTCAATGAGCTTTGTAGAGGTCAGGCGTGATCAATGCTCACGTACCGTGCTGAGGTTTTCATGGTCTGCCACGCTTCGGCGAGATAGCCTGTTCGTACTGACGCCGAAGCCTGTGATTTGTTCATTTACACGTGATTATCAACATTTCAACAATGGCACTTCAAACGATATTATTAATAATAAACGTTTAGCATATATTCAGGGTAGTTGTTTCCGATGGTTGGCTGAAAGCCATTAGTTTGAAAAGATGTTGCCATCGTAAGTTTGTTCTTGTTAACAGTGCGTGACACAACGGTGGAGAACTGAAACAAATTTGACGGCTGCATCATCTGGTCACAGGGAACAGGCCAGGGATCCTTCTGATTACTGTCCTTTGATTGGTTTATCATAAAGAGATTATTTTTCACCCAAGAGACTGGCAGGCTCCAGAATGCTACATATAGCACTTTCCCAGGATCGGCGATCAATGATGGTGTTGACGATCGCCAGCAGAGATTAAAAAGATGTTTTGGGTTTCTTAGGATCACAACGCTGACGGATGTTACTCGGCTGGACGAAAGCGTCGACAAAACAGACATCATCGCACCAACTACCAATATATATGATCCCCACATAATCGGAAACACCGGACAAATTCTACACGACATACTTTTTGAAGTCGTCAAATGAGCAGCCAGTCAATACTGCTGCTTCTGCCGACCGAAGGGAAACATTGCCATACAAGGCCCAAGTGAAAGATGACCAAACTGCTGATCAGCTCCATTAGCGGGAAGTTAGACTATGCAACTGGTGCTTGAAAAGTTATCAGTTTGAACCATACTCGGGAGTTGCAATACTTTTTACCAGATGATAATCAATCAAGCTCAGTAATCCAATGGAGGAAACACTACTGAAGTTATGCCAAACTTTTAGAAACTGCATGAATATCTGATCTGTGCTTCAGTAGGCCCGCATGCGAGGACGATAAAACCCGTCAGAGTCCTCAACTTGTTTACTCCCATCATACTTAGCAGCATTAGACTTTCATCTGGAAGATGAAAAAAAAACGAAGTTTCTCCGCGCCGGGGAGGCCAATGATGAGCAAAAAGACGAGGAACAGCGACCGCCCAAGTTAGGAATAAGCATGTTATGAGGGCATCCGGAAGTAATGTCGTACTGTCTGCTGAGGCAGTAGTCAAGGACAGTATGATGTTTTCCCCAGGCGACCGTTTTTTCCATTGGTATGACAACAGTGATGCTTTCTTCACCACAAGAAGAAGGGGTTAGAAACGTTCCACTATGAAGACCGCAAACCTCAAGCGCCCAAAGTTTGACCACCTGCCTCCGAAAAGCCAAGAGCCCAGTGAGGTTCAGAACGTAGCTGCTGTGTGCATTAGCATTGGAATCAATAAACGTTTACTTGCTTTCTGATTCTCCGAGATAGGCCAGCCCCAGATGAGATTTTCGGGTCTTTGACTTCCGAAAAGTCTACTCAGAAAACCCCAATACTCACTTTCCTTTTGACTAAACTAGGGCGTTGAAAGCTAAAAATCTGCGCAAAATAAGCGTGATTTAGTTTATGGTTGAGCCTGTAGTTAATTAGTGAAGAATCCGCTCAAGAAGAATCTCAGACCATTAGATGTAATTTCGCAAATCGCCATCTCAAGTTAAAGAAAGAATGGTGGATAAAACGCGCTTAAGAACATCAGACGTACGCAGGTCGCCGCCTTTATACAGAGTTCTTTTGTGCAAGGAAAGAACTTTGTGATTCATGGGACCAAAAAACTGACTGTTTGGAGTCTCACTCATCAATAGTGCTCATACACCAGTCGAAATTCGAATGAAATCGAATGTGTCAAATACCGCGGCGTATAGAGCAGTAAGATGTGGACAATTTAGTAGCCAAGAAATAGCTACAAATAGCAGTTTTATAGACGCAGAGCTGTGGAAGAAGGTCCAGGATAACGAAGGAGCACCGGCGAGCGGTTCAAAATAAGTGGTAGAAAGATATATTTCTCCATTTAGTCACTTCATAATGTGGGGCTGAGGATGAGCCACTACTGCCCTTTCTCAAATAGAAAACACAGAGTGAAGACTGACGATTGCCTACCAATCATTCTATTGCGCAGTGTTGGTGATATACTGGTTCGCATTCTGGTAAATCGGGTGAACAGAACATTTTGAAATAAATCTTTGAGAGGAATAGAGTAGATCTCGGAGCAGTTGGGGCGCCGTTGAATCAACTTTGCGGTGACACAAGCACAAAAGAAATCGCGCGAGTGCAATGAGGCACTATTTATCCCAAAGGATTTTGGTCCGGTGGACTGAGAAGCATTGTGGATCTTTATTCTAAAGCGCTTGGAAAACATATTTGTGCACTTGTCAAATCTTTTCAACCCGAAATGCAGGCTAGTCGTTTAGCGCAGTTCAACAGTGACACGCGGGTAAGATCTAACGGAGTTACCGCGCCAAAACTATGCGGTTCGTACCAGTGTGTGCAGAGGTTTCTCGAAATTCAGATGATGTGGTAATTCACTGCCTTCTGGATGGCTGCTCTTTCTACTCAAAATACTTTCTGGGCAATAAATTCTTCATAAATCGAAGTTGTGCATGTTGTAATTAAATGAGCCGAGCTACACTGGCCCCGTTCAGAAGACGTAGCGTCTGATGGCATCGTTTGTGCCCGCAGCACCCCTTTTGGCATCAATATAGATTCTGACATGATTCTTTCCTACTAGCAAGCTCCTTGTAAGACACGGAGGCAGAGGAAAGCAACATGGCACTCCATTTAAGTTTCTAATGCCTCGAAGAAACTCTGAAGAACAGACAAGTGTTCGAAGAGGAATTTGACTTGCGAGTAGTGAAGGCTAGCATTGAGCTTATAAAACGTCAGAAACGTGTTCTAAGTATTCACTATCTGCAGGAGGGCATGAAAATCGCGGTGTATCCTACTACTCTATTTCGTACACTTTTGTAAGGTAGCGGGGCATGGACGGTATACCGGTTTCGTCTACGGTATCTGCGAAATACTGTGCAGCTATTTTGGTTAGACCGGTTTTCCAATAATCAGGTTCTTCATAAAGCAAAAGTGTACGGAATAGACAGTATCTTAACTCACAAACAGCTTCGGGGTTTAGGCTATCTGGAACTTCTGGTATCGGATCATTTCCAAACTGTGGCTATGTGAACAGTTGTGGGATTTTCGCCAAGGTGGTGTAAGACCAAAAGTGGGATGCAGAGACAGAATTTAGTTTGGTTTAAGTGGAGCTGACTTTGAGTTCAGTTCATGCAGAAATACAGCCATGGACATAGACGACTATCGAAAGGTCACAGGCAAAGGTGTGCACTTGAATTCTTAGCAGACCTCGATTTTTGGATGTACGGGTTCCATTCGAAGACGGCTTGCAACGACTGTATCAAAACAGAAACCTATAAACACATGGAGTTGCGCAACCTGTAAACTCATCTGCATAAGCAAAATTGGACTTTCTAAACGCAAGCTAACACTGTAGTGATCCTCTCTTTCATATAGGTCTTTATTGCTAGATTCTGGAAGATACGAATAGTCCACGGAACTAAAGAATTTGTTTTATGGTCTAATCAGGAATCTGATTTCTTTTTTTCCATTCGCTGAAAATATTCTTAAGAATTCAAGGAAAAAGATCAAATGACAGCGTATTGAAGAGATAACAACAAGAGATCACAGTATTGCCTGTTGCGGTTTCCAAAGCTATTCACTTTTTTGAGCTTTTGGACCCGAATTCGCTTCTTTCTCACGAGTGGCGATTAGTTACGTACGTTTCTTCAACCGCGCTAAACAAAACCCTGTTTGAGTCTCGCCACTGAAGCGAAAGCATACCCAGTTTGAAGCAAAACCTTTTTTGGAGTCAGGACAACCAGAAAAAAACTAGCAAGCACAACACTAACCAATGCAATGGCTTATCTAGGACTCAAGGGTTCGTTCGTTGTGTGAAAAACAAGCGGGCTTTTGAATGGTTAGATTGCGTGATTGGGATCGGATATATCTGTTGTCTTTTAAACAGAACAGGGGAACTACTTAGACAAGAGGACACAATTGCCAGTGTACACTCTAAGTAATGGATTCGCCACTCAGATTTCCCAATTCCCAACAGCATGAGACTGGCTTTAACAAACGAATTTACCACTTAATTGGACAGAAAGACGGAAATATTTTCTGCCTGTCTTGGAGGTACAAGTAGGCAATTAGCCAAGGAAATGAAGGGCAAAATCAAATTCTACTTAAGGTCACACTACTACTTCGTGTCAAAATGAGTACAACAATCATTTTAGGTTTTTTTTAGATGCAAGACGTACAGAGCTTATTATCACAGGAAAAATGAAGAAAATGCGCGTAAAATACTTACACAGGCTTTAGCTTTCCATCATTAAAAGTTATTTGGGTATATTTGAAATCTAACGGAGTGATTTCCTTTTAATTGATATTTTGAACATCACTTTCAAGCTTTTCGCGCTGTCTCTCGTTTGCATCCGGAAAAATACAATAAAACTGACCCACAAACGGGATCATCTTTATTTTGTAGCAATATTTCATTAGCTTCCGGTTCAAACTACGCACTGAAGCCATAACGCTGACACTTCGGCTTTGTAATAGTGAATCTGCAAGCCACTGTTGTAAGAGGACGATGTGTAAACGGCGACATAAACTTTCCATAAAGATTCCATCGGATAAGTAAAATAGTAACTTGTAGAAACAAACTGGTGATATCGAATTTCAGAACCTGAGGATCTATGATCAATTTATTGTGTAGATGACCACACCAATCCTTCCCCAGAGTGTGATGTTGCCATTCAGTGACGTGAACTCTCAAGCAATTCAGAGCATACAGCTGACCGAATCTAAAAAGCACAGTAGATTTCTTTATTCGGGGATAACGCGTGTATGTTTGTACAAGGCTGCGTACAAACGGGTATTGAGGGCGTTCATGATACCGGCTGGAGACGCTTCTCCGGAGTGGCAAAACATGGTCTTGGCCCTCTGGTATGCGCCTGCCCGAATGTTTCCTCTTACAGCGACCACTTTCTTGCAGCTGGAAAGATCCGACTTCTCAAAGCAAACCTACCCTAAAAAGCGCATTTACCACCCACTCGATTGACCCCCTGCCAGAAGTACCAGGAAACGTGTGTGAAATTGGATATCGCACGTCAGCATACAAGCCATCGTCAAGACATGAGGCACACACGTACTAAGACGCGTATCTAATTATAAATTCATGTATGAATTTTCACTCAAGGTCCACTTGACCCCTTAAGATAATGGAGTTGACCTAGCTATCGATGAGCGACTCTACATAAACAACAAACAGTTAGTAAGCTGCCTTTTGAATTGACGGGTTTATAGAATCCGACCCGCTTTGTTTTGTGATGCCTCCATGAAGGCGACGAACCACAGACGGAACCGTTTTAGGACGCCTCCGATTCAGAACTTAAAACGACGCCTGCATTTAGCTACATTTTATTGTCTTTTGTCTCGAGTCTAGAAAACCATATACATTGATAATATATATAGTGCATTGATATAATGATACAATAAAGAAGTTAGGAGCCAGTCAGCAGGGAAGTCTATATCTGCCAGGAAAGCTAGCCAGACTTCGGTAGGATTGGCCAGTAGTTCCAAAGAGAGGTATTCTGCAGAATGTCTGATCGAATCCAAACGTTGAAACAATAAGCGAAGATACGATAATTTTAGATAGCCCATGAAGTCCAGCACTCTTCAAGCGACCGACTTCGCTGTTCATTAGGGAATAGACACCTTAGAGAAACACCAGGCTAAACATAGGCCTATTCAAATCTCATGCCACAGAGGCGTAATGCAGTCAAACTGCTAAAGTGTAGATTTTTTTATTGTCGTTTTCAATCACCGTAGGTCCGATTAAACGGGGGAAGCTGAGCGGATCTGTTGGAGGCTATCAAGAATGTACTGAAGGTGCCTTTAACATACTCAAATAAGGTTCAACGTTTTTTCTTAAATCCGTTATCACAGATGTTCACAATGATTGTCTAATTGAAGGTTTTTGTTTGTGGTATGTAACCACTTTTGAACACTATTTAGCTAATTAATTAATTATTCGCCTATTTGGGCGCAATTCTCACGTGTTTACGTTTGTGTCAAGTATGCAAATTAATAAACCAAACAGACCACATATCCTTAGCAGAACCGGTCAGCCCAGCTTGAAAACAAAGGTCGAAACAAGAAAAGAGGGTCAAAAGGAATTTCTGACTGTTTTGACAAAATGATCGAGATGTGTGGGAGAAATGAAGCGAAAACCATTCGTCATAATTTCCAAAAGATTTGTGTGGTGGTTTCGAGAGAGTCAGTGAGCCAGAGGATCTAATCATATTTTAAGAGCAATACTCATCGTAAATGGACGGTTTTGGTTAATCTCATTGGGGTTTTCTATAGAAAGGCCTTCTGTTTATCTGAAACCTGAAGGGGTGATGATACAAACCTTGCGTTTCACTGGTCGGTAGAGGATGCTGGATCCTCAGGGCTAAGATTTTTCCAAAGACCATCCTAAATGGGCTTAAAATTAGACTTGCGCATTTACAGAAAATGTGTGAAAAGCACTCACATTACCTGACAGCATGGAGACAGGTCACATTGTTCGGAGTCAGACTTAAACTAGTGTCCGGTTGTTAGATCTAGATCCACACTCAAAAAATTCGACTTTGTTACGCTACTTAGTTTAGAACTTTATATGCCCTTCCTCATGTAGCACTAAATAAAGCCAAATACGAGCCTTTTCAGACGTTTCGGTCCGATTTACCCACATCATTTTGTTGAATGTAGATTTATAATATATAACTTCGAAAGACATGTATCAGACATTTATGTCTGAGTGTTGAATCGGTTGAATATTTGCCTGCTTGTCAATTTCATATGCATTAAGCAATGCCTGACAGCGTGATGTATTCCGTCCAAGACTTTGTAGCAGAGTGACATGTATTTACCATTGGTGTCTGTCCCAGAGTGCACTAGAATGCCCCGCTAGAATGCACTCCACAGCAAAAGCTTTTTTTGTTGTGGAATAGTGCAACTATGTTTGACAACGAAGAACCAAAAGAAATTCGAAATGAGCAATTGATGGTCAGCTGCCTCGGAGACTGCACCCCAGGGATGCATGTTGGCCAGCTTGACAAAGCTCTCACAGTCCTTCAGTGGCGGAGTGTGTGAAAGAACCTGAGACTGTGAACCCTCGTTTGCGTTCAAGTGTTGGGCGGATCATTTGCATTTCCAATGAATAATACAGGTCGCAATGGCTACCTATCCGGTTTCATTTCCAAACAACTAAAGTGAATCCGTTGCCAACTCAGCGGGCAAGAGTTGAAGAGTACTGTTTTGATGTGTGTACTGATTGGTAACTTAAAGACTGTTGCTGTAAGTTACAGTACGAATTTAACCTCATTATCTGTACACAGATCTGCACAAGCCAGGCTATATATCCACCGCTGAGCACCTGTGCCTCAGCACCTGCCTCGGCCAACCCACACCGTAGATCAAGTGCGCTTTTGAATTTAGTGTGAGCTCATGAGATTCATTTGCTTACTTTGCACATGTACTTTGATCACTTGTTTTGCTCATCTGTACCGCCATTCATCTTCCGCGAAGGCCATCCCGTCCGACACTGGTATATTAGCAAATGCATACATGCGAATGTGCGCAGCTGATCTACTTACCAATGAGTGTTCTTGTCCCGTTTGCTGCGCCTACCCTGATTCATTCCGACATGGTTTCTGTGTGATCCCACTGCCAATCAGAACCACAAGACTGTCCTTGGAAGGGACGACCGCAAACCACACTAGAGAGCCAACATTTCGCTCGCCGATGTTTGGTTTGCGGACACTGCACTGTGCCGGTCATATTTGTGCACTTGTTGACGCCACGAACCTGGACAACTGAGGTTTGTGTTTTATAGCCTTGCCTACCGTTGTGTAAACAGCACCGTAAACTTTAAAACCCTATTCTTCTTTTTGGTATTCTGGTCGGTCAAACCTAAGCGTGACTGGAAGTTCCGTATCGGGACCCTCAGTATGTACTGTAACACAGCTAATACCTTCTACATAAAGACAGCTTTCAGTTCGTTCGAGGGGTAAAATTGTTTTTATTCAAGCAGAAGAATTCACTGACGTGTGGATTAGAGTAAGGGACTCACCTCTTCATAAGGTGCATGTCGATTCAATGAAAAACATTCGGACTACAGTGTGAACCCTATATGTTAGTCGTTTTAAACCGATAACATCAAACATTGTAGTGAAAGGATTTGAGTGCATTTCAGGGCTGGGGTATTGATTTCTTCTGCAGTTGCTTCCTTGTGGGGAAATAAAGTTAAAAGGAGCAATCGAAAGTATTCTGAGAAAGGGAAAACCACCATTACTGGGGGGGAATGGTTTCCACCACTTAGCTAGCTTCATAAATATGAAAAAATCAGGCTACCGCTTTGGAAAGGGTGCAACGAAGTATGCGTCGTAGCCTTAGCCCACGACAGTTGCAGCATCATGAAAACAAAGTGAATTTAGCCCTGCAGCCGAACTTAGAAGACCCAAAAGAATCAGTTACTACAAGTCATTGTGGCACATCATTCGAATTAATGAAACGCTTAATTTTAGAAGAAAGCCAAGTGACGAATTCTGTCCTATAATATAGGCCTTACACCAGTACTGTTAATGCTACGTGTTAATGCAACGTGCCAGTAACTTTTGTCAGATTCTGACGGGCATTGAGTGGTTTGAATGTCGCCAATTGACTTAAGCCTTGTTGAGTGTGATATTTGTTAGGAACTATGCTGGTATGCTGGAAGTCGCACCCAGATTCGTCTGCCAATCAAAATATGTTCATGCAACTCTAATCAAAATAGGCATTTTGGAAAGCGGTTTGATCACCACTTGAGCCATCGAAAACCAGACAAGCTGTGAAAAACAGAGGGAGTAAGACCGGAAAGGCAGCTAAAGTTATCATCATTCCCAAGCAATAATTCATGACTGTCGAACCAGACGGGACCAGCTAAACAGCTGTATCTCACAGTGTATGCTATTGATGAACTCGCAGCTTACAGTGCTCACGAATAGCATTTTAGTAAGCCAAAGGCTGTGCCAAAAACAGTAAAAATAAGACAGCATTTTCAATGACGAAAAGCTTTAGCTGAGAGTAGCCCGTTCTAAGACTAAAAACATATTCTTATGCTCACGCTTTAGCAAGCAACAGCACTGCAGAACTGACCTTAAGAGAATCACTACTGCTATACTTCAAAACAAGCAATTTGGTATTGATTGAGGAAACTGATTAAGTACAATAGTCAATTATTCAGATCACCACTGTCTTCCTATATTTGGTCATTATGAGTCCCTGATATACACCAAGCACATTTTCAAATGCTATTAATCACTAATTTACAGGCACTGCTACCTATTACCGAATTTTCTTCTAGATAGCCACTGCACAGTCAGTTCAACTTTAGTTCATCTAAGCCCATCTTCAGTTAAAAACTGACTATTGGTCTACCAACCAAGTCTTGCTTCTGTCTCCAGTTACTATTTTACTGACTATTTAAACTGTGTATCACGTTTGTGTCAACCTTGCACACGCCAGCAAAAAGAGCACATGTATCACGCATAGCCATTTTTTAAAGCCCGTCCAACTATGACCTCATAAATCCCTCGAATTGTAACCATGGGCCACGCCCATCGGTAGGTTGCGGCATGAGAAAAAAGTCGAAAATTTACTGTAGTGAGGATTTTGTCAACAAGCATGACTGATTTATTTAGTCGGTTTATCTGAATTTTGTGTTAGTCTTGAACGTCATGAAATAGTATATGTCACGAGAGTGAGACTGGTTTATCGATTCTGATTAATCTTTGAAAGTCATTTTCTCACAAGCGAGAAGGGCAGAGCAGACAATCCATGTGCATTCAGTTGAACAGAAACACAGACAGCTGTTGAAAGCAAACTAATTGGTATCGATTTCATAGTAGACTCCTAAAAATCGACGTCAGCTACTGTTTTCGAAACAGTGGTTTGTTCCCATGTCTATGAAGGATGCGAGCAATCAACTACTTTTGGCAAGCAAGGAGGAACCATACTATATCATGTTTTTCGCAAATAACTGCAAATATATAACCATGGGTTTCGGTGAGGCCATTTAGACTTCACTGTAAATTTTTCATCTCGGTGACCAAGTAAGCGCGTTCAAAACCCCATTTGCAGGGTCTTTAGCGGCTCAAATTCGGCGCCTCCGGATCTAACTAAGACCATGTCAGTCGTCTGACCTTCACTGCAAGTTGATGTGTTTGTTTTAAAATCCAGCCAGCAAAAAAAGGTGTTTGGAAATATAAAGGAGCCTTTCTGGACAAGTTGGGATTTTTCAATCATTATTTCGCTTGTTTGCGCACCATTTCTGGTTTGAGAGATCTTTTAACTTCCTGCTATACAGTCCAGCACACTCGACTGAGCATTTGCAAAACCGATTCTCGGAGCGCTCTTCGAAATCTATGCAATATGGTTAACGAAATTGCGGAAGCAAAATAGGATTTATAACCCAAGCAGTGGGCTGAATAAAATTTCAGTTTTCAGGTTAAGCAGAGTTGTTTTCTCAGAAAAAAAATCGTGGATAATTTCCACGGCCCTCAGTGATTTAAATTATGCTTGTAATTAATTAGGAGACGCATAGTACCGATTAAGAAGTCATCATTTCAGAAGTTTGAAAAATTTGCTGATTGTTTTTCTAGCTTTTCTTAAATTATGATTATTGTCTTATTTTTGAAGATCATGTACCCGCTGTTTTACGGTTGAAAGGCCACACCTCAAGAAGCAAGAAAAATGAAATGTTGCAGATATCCGGACATACAATGTCTGAAAAATCATGTAATACTGACATGGAGCAAGTAGAATTGGGACATCAAAATCCGGAGTTAAAAAGCGCAACTAAGAAGTACATGAGGAGACACAATTCGGCATAGTGGGTTTTCAGTGTATAAATACTGAATGTACGAAAAACCAGGCCTTCAGTTACTGCTGGCGTTACTATAGTGCATCCACTCACGAGGCTCTCAGTGAACACATCCACGGCTTTTCTCGAAGGATACTTAGAAGTCAACTAATGGAAAACTGCATCCCAGCCGCTTTGTTTTTCATCGAGTCTGGATAGCTACTCAGGTAATGAGATACAGTAGTATTGCCAAGTTAGCCTCCGCTAGGAAAGGCTATGAACTGTTCAACATTCATGTACGATTTGGCGAGCGATTTTCACAAGAGCATCCCAGCAGAACCAAAATACATCTACAACCAGGTGGCCGAATGAAATGGAATATGCATCAGAGACAGCTGGATAGAGATAAAGGCAATCTTCTGTGTAGTGGGAAACACAATAGCTGGTAAAACTATGATGCCTTGATGAAGGAAAATCGTATTACTCAAAAGTCGACGAAACTCAAACACTCACCAGGAAGTATGAAGTGTCTTCATCTGCATTAGCTGGAGCACCATACACCTCGAGTGCGTATTCACCAGCCGAAGGCAAGAAGGCGGTAATAACACAGGTTGGCACTGGGTGACCCGCGGCTGTGCCTGTTGACCCACCGCTCTTCACCGACGACAGTGTGTTTGCGGGACATGCGTCCACGGTACGCACCAATATGCATCCGTTCAATTCAGAGGTTTCATGAAGCAAGGATTTTAGACGTGCAGTCATTCTGACCAGTTTCTCCGTCTGCATTTGAGAGTTTGAGCAACAAACTTTGTAATGCAACCAGACAGTTCCTGAAGTATGTTAGAGTTCTATGCAACTAATTCTAATGATAGAAACATTATTCATACCTTTTTTAATCGCACACTATCAACTGGAGACTTGCATGGAGGACAATATGTGAAACTTAGTTCGGTACAAGTTTTGGTGGGCTGCGTCATAGTCCAATACACTGTTGGTTTGACGACTGCGTTAACAGGTTTGAAATCGATACATTCTACTGTCCACTGTTGCGAAATTTGGACTCATTAAGATTCGACCAAATGTCATTTATTTGAATTGCCAGTTATTAAGCAGCTTGCCTTAGCAATGGCACGAGTTCGTCTCATCTGAGCGTCTGGCGACATAACTACAGTAAACCTGTGCACTCTAAATAAACTTTAAATAGCTCATTTTCAATGGCACGAGTTCGTCTCATCTGAGCGTCACCCTACACAGCCTGGCGACATAACCACAGTAAACCTGTGCACTGTAAATAAACTTTAAATAGCTCATTTTTGATACGAATGATCCCCACAGCAGATAAAACATTCACCGAATTCAAGGGGGGCAAAACGAATCAAGATTATGTGGTGGACCAGGCAAGCATATTTTAGAAGTTTATATTCATATGTGCAAAAGACATAATGGTGAATGGACTTTCACTGCATTGTACATGCTAAACTGGCCTTCAATTATCAGCTGAGATTGGATTGGAGGACAGATGCCACTCGTGAACAAGGAAACTTCAACGATAAATTAAATGAGCAAATTAAAAGGGATTTCGGAGATTTCACTTGCGTATAAGCATTGATGGACAAAAATCGCACAAAAATCGTGCGAAATGGAAGTTGGAATTTGCGTATAAGCATTGATGGACAAAAATCGTACAAAAATCGTGCGAAATGGAAGTTGGAACTACAGAGTTCTTCTCCGGATTTGTACTACTATCAGGATAACGGGTAGACGGAGCGCTCTTGCCGGAACACAACAAGATTTAAAATTTATCCGTCTTACGTGTTTAATTTTTTGTCACGTGACATTAACATGACGAAAATGGCCCGCATTTAAAACTTCTGTGCGCTGTTCCAGGATGAACAAAATACTCATACGTCAGACAGAGCTTTGGATATCTGCCATCCGAAATACCTGTTCCATTTAGCACTGATTGCTTTTGAGGAATGCGGCAGGGTTTTTCCAATCTCCACTTACCTTAATCCTCATACTTTTTTTCAGGATATGTGCATTTAGTGGACAGAACAGGACCCTGAAGTTTCAGTGGAAACCTGTGGATTTCTCACCAGCTTCGTACAAACTTCGTCCAGTGTCGTTTAGATTGGAAAGGAAGGGGCTGGTTTGCTAGTCATAGCCTATTTGTACGTGAACATCTTTCAGTAAGGTCACCAGAAGACATTAAATTTTCAACCGACTTATGCGATTGATCTTGTTTCATTGTTTTGACTTAAATAGGTATCCTATGCCTTACAACCTGACAGAAACGGCATCGATACACTCAATGTGGCATATGTTGAATCACCCATACACAAATGGCTTACCGGATTAGTCATTGCAAACCGCACTTCAAAAACTCCATCGGTACTTTTACGTATGGCATCCATATCTGGGGGTAATATTTTAACTTTCAAGTCACTAGCTTTCTCTGTCGGTCCATAGTGTGACTGCGCAGTGGGTGGGAATGGCGGAATGTTGATGCTTCCAGGTTTTTCGGATGGTTGTGCCGAATCGTGCCCTTTGGCCTCTACCCGGTATTCACATATGTCTGTAAAGAGCTGTTTGGTCAAGAGAAGCAGGAGGGAGAATGCGGAATATTAGATATCTCCAAATACAAATGTTGTTCAGATTATTTCCGTCATTTTAAAACAGCATGAAACAGGTTCAACTAATTAATTAATATCCGAATAACAACGAAGCAATAGCTATTGTTGTAACCTACTGTTTACAAAGGTTAAACCAGTAAAAAGACAGTGGATGCACCGCGCGAAATTCAGATTAGGAGACGATGATTTTGAAGCTCGTAAAAGAATGCAAGACTTCTTTCTTTGGTTGGCTTCGATATTATTGGAGTCCATATATATAATGCCGTTATAATTAAGAAATGGCTACTGAGAACACTGCCTTGCTATTGCAAAATAAGGTCAGATTTAACCGAATTTTCACCAGTTAGCAACCCTGAATTTTACATAAGGTGTCACGATGAGTCAACCCGGTGATGTTCTCAATCTATACGCATTTCGGCCAGGTTACGCAGGGCTGGATAGGTCTCGGTAATCACAATATATAATCACATTTCACTCAGTCGCACGGTGAGTGTCTTACGTCCTTCAGACAAAATACCGGCAAGCAACTCTACATGAGTTACTGAGTTGTTCGAGTGAGCAATTCTGATTCGAGAGGCAGACCAACCGTAGAGTTAACCTCGACTGGGTTCCAGCGACTTGTTATAGTAAGATCAGATCATGTCAGTTATCCCACTTTCTGGATCTACATGATAACACATGAGATATTGACCAATATGTTCCAGTTAGTTAACATGATCGCTCCGCTAAAGCCCTAATGTGAGATGGCTCAGTGGTTGGACCGGAAGGTCAAAATCCGACCTCCGCATCTCGACTTTTCCTGTATACGCCTGGGCGAACTGGCAGTATCCCAGCCCTCGTGCTTCTTTCGGGTGGCATAGCACCAAAACGGTGTTACAGCTGAACGATTATTTGAGTACTGATATATACAAAACCCAATAGGATGACAAACCGCTCGTGTGCAACCAAGCAGATCACTTAATTCTCGCCAGGCTTCCTGACTACCAGTTATACGTATCAGACTGAGAAGAGTTGGCTAATACACTTGCTTTACAAAAAACACAAGGGGCCTGTAAACTTTGTAGGCATGCAGAGGAGACAACACGCATTATGTGTCGAGACGCTGGCCTGTTGTGTTTCCACAACTATGAATATCTGTGTATGTCGTCGGGGCGTTTCGGGGTTAAAAAATATGACGAGGGGATTTCCGATAAAAAAATAATGTTCAATATGGGTTGACTTGTTTTTATAGCAACCGTCCAGAGATATGTTAGTATGCTTTGGGTTGTTTTTAACAAAAATGATGTCATTTAGCAGCTTTCACGTCGTGAATACTAATTTTGCCACTCATCGCACCGAAAATTTTCCAAGGTAATTTGTCAGTGTTTCTGCGTTTCTTTGTGTCGTGTATACTCAATGTATTCGTCACAAGTCCATATAAATATGTGAGATGTTTGTCTAATGTGACATAATGTAAGCTTTAAAAAACTAAGGAACTAATGGCTAGTTTTTGGACATCCTCAGATATCTTTTGATTCTCTGCATTATTCGTATTGATTCCGTTTTGCGCTGTTACAAACTTGTTGAATCTGTCCTTAGTTTACCAGAATAAATGATGGAATCTTTGCAAACTTTTCGCTCTGCAGCTTTAACAAATCAAAATTCTGCCACCTGGTATCCCAATTCTATCGTTAGTTTCCTGTCTGAGGAGGGATTCCGGTAAAATCTGCTCTCACAATCGACCTCAATGTTCATCGAAGGATAGATGTTTTTCCAGCTTCCCGTCAAAGTCAATTTGGCAACCTATTCACTCAGTGTAGAATTCAGTCTTGTTGGAATGATTCGGTGTGCAGTAACAAACACTGGTCGCAAGTACCACCAAATTCCAAGATGATGTTGGCACCGAAACAGCCTAGACACGCTTACGACTGAGACCTGTACCGATAAACAGCGTGGATTCAACTGGATTCAAGGAACAAATGAAACTCCAGGTAGGCTTAATAAACAGACACTTTGAAACATTTCAGTTTGCCATTTTCACGAAGGTTTCTTATCATCGTATGGCAACTTTAGGTAAATATCAAAAAATCATCAGTAGCTTGGAAAATGTGAGCAACGCACAAGTGTCTTGTTTATTTGAGGGAAATGTTGTGAGGCGGCTCAAGAGGTCGAAAGTGAGACATAGTAAAGATAATTTGATGGAAAGATCTAAATTCGCTACTTACGAAGGCTTCGCGTTGGTTTGGTCTTCTTTTGCCCCGTACTCACAGTACGGAATTACGTAATTACGAACAGTAGTCAAAAGGCCTCCCTGCAGTGCTTGCGATTTCTGTGCGTTGAGACTTTTTTACTTGTCTCAATAGAGGAATGAATGTTTTTACATGCTTCCGGTCCTTTTGACGAATTTTACGTTCTGTTTTAAATATTAGTCTCAAAATCTGATGTCACTTATCTCAGACATGTCTCTCAGCTCCTAATGGGTTTTCCAGAAGAGTTTATCATATCCTGCTGAGAAAAGAACGAATGACACTCTGTTTTCCTCTACCACTTTTTAATGCAAAACATATCTACTCTGGACTTCACCATGACAAGAGGCATTTATGCACTCTATTGCCTGTCACAGTAGACAAGTTCCTGTTTGAAAGCACAGTTACTGCTCTTTCATGCGACAAAAGCAGATAGTTTCTAGCTTTTTCTCAATTTGTCAGCGCACCTGGGAACAGATGTCGAGCTGTAAAATCACGAGGGTACTGCGTCCAAAGAATAGCACGCCTGCCACTTCATACTTACTTCAGACAGTTTTCAAAAGTGCATGGTGGAACAGACGACTGTGATAAGTTATTACTTCAGACAGTTTTCAAAAGTGCATGGTAGAACAGACGACTGTGATAAGTTAAACTGTTTTTTCGTATCATTCCGAGCTCGTGTAATTTGTACACACTATAGTTGAGTGGATGAATATGTTGGTAGACACTTGAGCATATGCTTCACCAGTTACTGATACACAAACTTATCAGTCAGTAACGAAGAACACATAATTTCGGGCTGGTTGAGCGGATGATTTTTGGTGCCGCTAAAAACTCACCGGATCGCCAACTTTGCGCGCATACATGGTCAGTTTATAGGCGCCAGTCTTTGGAAATCGGAAACTGAATGTTACCGTGCAGTCTCGAGGAGATATCTCGTGCATCCCAAATCGCGAAAGATTGACACCCTAAAAAGGGACAGGTGCAGATGTAATATGAGAATAAGCAAGCAGAAACCAAATCTTTGACACATTAATAGAGCCTTGTACTTCTGCAGTGAACACGATTTCCTTTTGTACTTTACCACAACGTGTTTGCCGGTCCGGTTAATCAGAAAGGGGTGCACAGAAACAATAGGTTTTCCACTCAGTACTTACTTTTAGAACCTATACAACGTAAAACAAACCCGAAAAGTCATGCGAGCTTGGAGGGCTGATACTTGCTGAATGGGTGCAAACAAACATTAAATGTTCAAAATATTTATATAGAGCTACGCCAAAGAACCGGTATGATCAAGAAACTATGTCACCCACTATGCCACACCGCTTGAGGAGGTAAGACAGCAGCATGTGGTTAACCGATTTCTAATTTATCTAAGAAGACGCAAACAGGACAGAGTATATAGAAGAAACCAATATCACTCTTAAAGCCAATAAAAAAACTGGATAGCTCTTTCTCAACCTCATCAAGCTGTCCCAGTCCGGAAATTTCCGCCAAATTTAATTCCCACCTAAACACCAAACCGTATGTTTGTTGCAATAGAAGTAATTCGTAGATTAAGCTAGTGCTGACCTTGTGTGAAACATAAAGTTGACCACCGGTCAACATAGTGAAACATACATCGGGATCCCGAATAGCTTTTCGACTGAAGCTTGAGGTGGCCTTCGTGCGGCACATTCAGTTTAAGGCTAGTATAAGCATTAGATTCAGACAAGCTTCCTACCAACACCAAACTAATTTGCGAGTGTGTCTCTATCGCAACTTGTGAGAGACAGTTTTCTCAACCCTGACAGACCTTGAATCTGTCCTTCCCAGGATTCGACTATCATAGGAATTTTTTCACCTGAAAGATTTTTCTGTCTACCGCTTTCGCACCGGCGTTGAGTACCGAGCTCTCCAATTATCATTTGCTTCGCGACATTTATTAAATATCAGGAAATTGATGTGTCGATAGGCACTTTTAGCAACATGGTCGTTTCCAGGTGACCTTGAACATTATGTTGGAGTTACTCCCATTTTTGCCAAAACAGCAAGGTGACTAGCTAAAACCCCAAAAGAATAATCTCCCGAAGCTTCGACTTAAACTTTTTTAAGCTTAGTGAGTATCCGGCTGTGGGCACTCCGCATTTTCACCATCATCAATATCATCATCGTCATCGTCTTCATCATCTTCAGAGACAGCAACATCAGTGTGAACACTGATACCTGCCTGAATTACAAACAAAAGGCTCTTTTAATTATATCTAAAGCCTTAAAATAGAAGGATAGATGAGAGAGGAGTGTAATACTAGGCTTTAGGTGCTTACACCTCCAAACGCCCAATCAGACAGTATGGAAAGAAACTGACAGCATAAACGCCAGATAAATCAACCAGCCACCGCTTCTTGCAAAGTCTTCAACCAAGCGCACATGGGTGTTGCGGGGATCTCATCCATAAAGGTGTTCCGCATCAAAAACGCCCAAATACTTTTCAGTCTCTTCCACATCCTTTTGTTCAGTCACGTGTTGTTCACTTAGCAGCTTGCTCCATTATGATGGAGGCAGGGAGGACAGTGCTGCTCTCAGTGTGCGATGTTTCGGCATCAGCAGCATATGGCCGAGCTAACGTGAATGATGATGCCGGATGTTTCCCGCGGCTCAAGTACCTGACGCACAAACAAACATCCGTATTCTAATTACCGAGTTATGAATTCGTTGGCGTCATCCGATACTGGCAACGTTTCTGAGTTATCGGTGGTTAAAAATCTGGAGACGCTTGTTATCATACGTACGCTTGGGCCATTTCTTTCAATCACACATATCGCAGAATACTGATGGACAAGAGACTGTCAAATGACCGGTTTCCTGAAATAATCACAGCAAAAATCTCGAGTTCAAAAGCTTCAGTTATGACACATTCTTTAGAGACAACACCGAAGATCACCTCTACTGCAAGGGAAACTAGAACTTCATATCAAGAAAGTTCACAATTAGAAAGCGCACATATATGCCAAGAAGCCAAAGGTTACAATGGGTGCTTACATCAAATCTTAGTAGGACCAATATTCGCATTCAAAAAAATCTCAAAACCTCTGAAAACTGTTTGCATGGAAGTCACAACACTGAACCACCCGGCCGAGAAAATAAAAGTTAAGTAGTTTCGCTAGATTTCAGCTCCCCGTTTGAAACTGTCAAACGTGTACAGACAGGCTCTGTCAACCGACACAAGCGGTCGTTTTAGGGTTGTTGATGAACTGGCTGAATTTCGCGTAGAACGCAAATCACTGTTGGCTACGATGGTCCGTATGTGAGTACGATAGTCCGCAATTGGGACCGAACGAATCTGTCAGGTATTCTGGGATGTGCTTCTGATTATTTTGTAAATGCCTGTTCCGATAAAACAAGCAGGTGACAGATGACCCAAATTTTGTACTAAATGCTTTTTTGTCCAGTTGATTCGCCTTGTCCGTATTTCCTCTAAGAATGAACCAATGAACGCGCAAGGTTATCATGGAAATTAGGCTACCTGTATCTTGGAGGGGGGCAGACGGGTTTGAATTCTTGAAGTAGTTAGAAAAAGGAAGCGCTGTGTTACTAAGTGGATGATCGTTGACAGCTAGTATTTTTTTTTACCAATTTTGAAGTGTCAAAGCAGCTGATTTGGACGGAAGTTTCGAAAGCGGAGAAAGCATTTTCCCCACCGGCTAAGTCTCAGCTATTCCTGGTGTTTGTGTGCATTTAAAGGAAGCTACTGCTTCCTTCCCATGAGTGCTTTCCCAAAAATACACCCTGTCGGATGGATAACTTTGGGACGAATTCATAGATTAGAGCTCCACTCAAATCGGTGTCTGCACCTAACACAATTATGGTGTCCACTATAATACGGGATGGCAGTGCATGACGTACACGAATATTTATGGCAGTCATACTCCTGCATTTACGTGGCATGTCAAAGTGGCTATCGTTCAGTGGGCAGCGGGTAGTCCCATGCAGAACTACAGATGAATTATAGATGAACAGATATAAATAGTTACAGCCGACATAACTAAACACTGATATCAAAGTAGAGACCTCTGGAGAATAGCACGGGGATATTTTGACGTAAATGTTTGACAACCATTTCCAAAGAGATCAATACCCGAATCCGTTCGGGTTTAGACAATAGACTACCTCATATGCGTTATGTTCAGGGGCGGAGGAAGTTTTAGCAACGTATCCTGCTACATCATCCGTATAATGCCAGAGAGGTTGTGCACTTCGGATTGAGCATAGGACAATCTGATACAATTAGGGGTTTGGGCAGACGGTTTATTTTCTGATACTGACAGTTCTGTTAACCTGATTATGGAGTTACTCGTATATCACATTCGAAGCACAGCACGGCAAATGGATATTTCACGAGAAGACGCATGTAATACTTTTGTACTGGTAGATGGGTACCAGAAGAACCACGGAAGGCTTCTAGTAGATCGCTGCTAGTGTAGCTCGTAAATGGTTGGTAAGATCAGCCTCAGATAGGTGGATTTGAAATTAGTCTACCCGGTTTTGAAAGGCGAAAAAACGTTAGTGTCATATCATTTAATGAAGTAGAATAACAGAAGGTATGAAATTAACGTGAACAATCGACTATGAGGGAACGGTATCCCAATAAGCCGGTCGCTTGTCGCATAGAAGTAAAGTTAAAACCATCGGGTGAATGGCCAGAAAATGACCTGGGTTTTACTTACTGCTGTCAGGGCAATCACTGACGTTCATCAGATTGATAAAATGCGTAACAAAACGAGCATTTGCAATGGCAAATATCGATAAAATGATTATGTTCTCGCTGATATGTTTGTTTATTCACCAGCATCTAAAAGCTTTCGAAAAATTCGTTTCGAAAGAGTGATTAGAACAGGTAGGACCATTGGTGAGAAAAAAGCGTCCTTAGTCCTACTCACCAAGCGGCCTCAAGGGGACAGCATTCTATTAGCTAACGAGTGCCTTCACAAGATGAGTCACTCGTTTCCTTATAATTAGATTTTATCAAGGCGTTTGAATTTCGCCCAACCAAGGTAAACAGCTTTGTGTATTCACTCACCTCAAACATCTCGTCGCGTCCATCTAGCTTCAAGTTGAACGTGAATAGCAGCACATTAACCAAATTTGGCGGAATGGCAAGTTTGACGATCAGTCTGTCCTTCACTTGAATTACACCTTCTTGGTGAGAAAATAGACCAAGGCCGTGGGTGAAGAATGCCGGTTTGAGCAGAACTCCGTCTTGGAATTGCTGGCAGAGGAAAAAAAGATTGAGTAGTGGGTAATCACGGCTGCAATTGAGCAGAACTCCGTCTTGGAATTGCTGGTAGAGGAAAAAAAGATTAAATAGTGGGTAAATACGGATGCAGAATCGATTTTGGATCAATGAATAACCAACTATCAAGAGTGGAAATGTCGTAAGGGCAATCGGCATGAAAATCACAGTATTCGAAACAAAAAACGCACAAACTTCTGAGATTTAGAACGGGTGCTCTGCATTTTGTTTCATTTTGTTTGTAAAATGTAGAATTTTATGAAACAAAGAAGTTCATTTCTTTCCCCTTTTAGTGTTCCCTTAGGAGAACAGATGTAATAAACCAAGTATAAAACGGGAGATCCTATGTTTACGCTTGCAAAAATGTTTAAATCGATCGTCATTGTCCCAGCAATTTCTTTTGTAGAGTTTCAAAATAAAGGACAAATACGCTAAGGTGGCGAACCAAATACCTTAGTCTTAAAATGGTCTGTATGAGGAGAACATGGTGTCTTATAGAAGCGGCGCTTCACACAGTCGGAGGTTTTGATAATCCAAACTTTAACGAGTCTCTTCAACTTAATTTAGATTGCAGTGCAACAGTCAGTATTTTTGGGGATATAGTGTGGTGTAAGGAAATGTTTTACGATGTAAGTTAGCACCCATTTTACGGCCCAGCACACTTGTAGAATTGTCAAAACAGCTCCAAGTACGTCATCTTAGCAAGGTCCGTGGTAGGGTAGCAATGACGTGAACAATCTTCCACAGTAAGGGCTAACGAGCGCATGCTGTTGCAGACCGATCGAACACCGAAAAGGAAGGTAACGAAACCGGGATTATCAGTAGTCGGAATTACGCCCCGGATAAAAGCTAATTCCGGCATCAACGGACATGTCCAGGTGAGTGAAGATTTCACCCACTACATAAACCGTTTGTCGCTTATTAATTTCACCACTTGGGGTGGAAGGCTGCTCAGATTTTAAGACTATGACTAAACAAAGAATACTCTAATATGGAATGTCAATGAACTGGCTCTATTTCCACAACTCTTGCCCCGGAGCCATATCAGCCACCTACAACCCCACGGTTGTCACCACGGCACAATGGTAACCTTCAATTTCCACGAAATTACTTAAGGCTTATCCAGTTCGTTGAGTGCGAATTTTCAATTATTAATGATCTAGAACCACCTTGCAAGGCAACAGGATAAAACAGCTTCTTATGAAACGAAAGTGAAACAAAAAAGCCTAACGGTCTAGCTGTGTTTAGCAAGGTTAATTATTCCTCGCCTTGATGCCTTGTCAACAGTAAACAAAATAAGATGCTCACTCAAACCATTTGTTTAAAGCTGTCTGCCACCAATTTTTCAAAGTGTACCTGTTCCGCCATGTACCCGTCTGGGGCCAAATTATTAACTATCAACCCTAAACGATCTCACTTTTGTGGTAAATTAGTACACGTGTTGTACTTGGTGTAAACTAACTAGACTGACAGTAGACAGTATCATTTCCATAACCCTAAATTGTATTTTCCTCTTTTACAAAATATCATGGAGGAAAACAGCAAGACCATAAAATTGTTGCATCTTCCTTGCTTCCCCTTTGGGATTCGCCATTATGGGAGTAGTGTGATTTATTTCATGGTAAATTTTGGGATAAAAAATTTAAATGCGGGAGTTTGAGGCCTGTCGTGTAGAAAAGCATCCATTTAGTAAGAAACCATCCCCAAGTTTAACCACTAAAGCCAGATAACCAGTGATATAAGCACAGGCCTGGTGCATTCCGCAGTGAAACGACATGGCATATAGCCAAGAGAAAACATTAAAGTTAGAGACTGAGATGCAAATGCTTCTAAAATCTGGCTTTTGAAATCCTGCAAAACTTTTTTGTGGTTCCAAAAATGTTTCGCCCGGGAGGACAACTGTATGAGTTCTTCATACGCTGCTTGAAAAATCTTTGTCATGTATGTCTGCATAAGCTCAATGAAGACTTGTCCGGATATCGCATTCAAAATGCAGAAAAAACTGTCTAATTTCCACTGAAACTGGCACACTTGCATGGAAATGGCACGTTAATTAAGCAGAAAGATGTGCATAAGTGCGTTTGGTCAGTGATGATTCATTTTTAACTGGAAAGATGTTTTAGAAAACAAACGATTTGTAGATTTTGGTCTGGATCCCAAGTGTAACGGTAGCAAAAATCGTTCATACGTTTGAGGAAGCATTTGTCAATAGTCAACGGGCTTGGTCATGGTATGCAAATTAGTTTTGTTAGTCAAATTTAGGGTGACGATGCGACTTGTTTATAAAGATTTGTTGACAACCAGGTGAAACCAGCTCAGTAGATCAAGTAGTTTGTGACTAACTTCATAGTCACACAGTTGATACCTCCGCCCGGGGTCCTCTGATACTGTAAGTGGGCTGTAACAGATCAGCCCAAGTGAGTCAATCTAAAGAGGTAATATATGGCACCACCGGAGTGTACAAACTGTACAGCCGAGTGCGTTAGATCCTAAGAACTTCTCATCGCTTTTGCTGAAAACAAATTATTTACTCCCTGTTCTGTGATAAGCTGATGTTTCATTTGGCTTCAGTTAACTAGTATGTGATTAGCTTTGGAAAAACTACTGGAGTTGATCAGGTCGGCACCGTGATTCGTTGTCGATAAGATAACAAGTAAATGACGGGGATTTACTTCGTTTCCGTTATGGGTCTTCCTTCAAGTTAGAAATCTGAACAATTTTGAACACCTTGAACAAACCTGAGCAAACATCGCAAAACATGCTAGATCTTATCATATGAACAAAAAGAGCCTGCCAAATTGATCAACAGAAGACGCCATCATTATCTAGAGTCTCTAGAGTAGAAATCATTAACCCTACACACTTCCATTTTGAGACGAGTCTGGTGAACGGAGCAGGACTTGGTCACCTGATTTTCGTGTCAAACTTTAAATCCCCTACTCCCTTTGGGAGTACAGGGTAACCGAGATCAAGCAGATTTTGGTCGGCCTAAAACGTGTTAAAAATCATGGCAGATTCGACTACTGCGGGGCCATATTTTCTCGTAGGTCACGAATTTTGAGGGAGTGCCGCCCGTAATTGACTTCATTTTTAGAGTGTAATCTCAACTGATGCAGGCTAATGGTAATAACACTCTTCTTAACCTTCCGTGATTCCCCTGGAGGACCTGAGAATTAACCAACCGTGGACAACAGTAAGGTCGTAGGCCAACCGACATGTGTAATTTGTACCCAAACATCACCTAGCGATTGTTAGATGCGTACTGAATTTATTTGCCAGGGCTGTAGACCACAGAGCTCACGGATTATTTATCATCGGGCTTGTCGGTAGGGGCACAAAAAGTTCGAAAGCCAATCTGAGCATTTGCAACAAAGCTCGAAGCATGGGCAAAACAAGGTGAAGTAAAAAAAGATTCACGAATATCTCCACAGGTTGGAAGTTTCACGCATGTAGCAAGCTAAATAATGTAAACCTGAAGTATATTTTTACATTGTTTTGGGAATTTTGCCTATCCATTAAATACTTGAGTGACTTTGAGATGACCAGGTAGTTTCCGGCACCTCTCACTAGCCCAATGTGCAGCATCAATGATTACTGCAAATCAGGTAAGTATTTTGTGCAGAGACGTGGCTAAATATGAGAGGTCTCCTGAAGGCTCAGCTGTGATGCTCCGGCTATTTTAAATAACCAATGCAAGATTGAAGCAAACAACACATTCTTCCAGCCTAGGGTAGGATCCCTGCTGATTCGAAAAACTAATATTTCTTTGCCTTGATTAATTAGTAAGTAAATTATCCCCGCTACGTAAATTCATAGACAAATTAATTTATTTCGCGGAGTTATATTGATTATATTTTCCTTCGTCTGCTGGTTGTCTAGTAGTATCGGTCGCGGGTTTTATGACTACCGCAACCGGCTGAAAGTACCGAATTCCAAAGAGCAATTCGAGGAGAAAATACTCTGCCACTTTGTTCAACGATAAGGCGAATTTTCTGGACTTTTGAAAAAAAACAGTACTGTATTTACAAGCTAAATGCATCTACTATGAAAGTTTAGGAGTTGGACTTTACAGACTGGACTCCTTTGGAGACACCTACAACCTTTAGATAGAACTGCCACATATGAATCATTGTTTCATGAAAGTAAACGGAGATTTTGTAAACCTACTGCATTCAAAGGAACCAAGCCTGTCAATATCCTCACTGTTATGTTAAAACTCAGATTAACAGCAGCTACAGTGGCTGATGGAATTGCAGGTAATTTTGAACCTACGTTGTTGTCTCCAGAGGAACACCTGGCCGTTAACCTCATTTCAAGTTTTCGACAATTGTAGCACCCAGTAGCACTCAACAACAAGAAAGCAGAAAGCAAAATTATTTTGGTCTCTTTATTTTTTGCCCGTGCTTATATTTTTCATTTGTAGGATAGTGAACGGCGACGGCACGTTAGTTCATCCGCCCCCTTTGGCATTGTCTCTTGTCTACGGTGCGAACAATTTTCACCACCCCGTGTTTTGTTTGCATGCCGTTAAAAAACATTATACGTCATGCCTCCAGTCAAGCACACCATGGGTCTAATAAAACTTTGTGACGCAGATTACGCTTTTTCTTTGCTAAAGCAAATGACTGGAGGTTTATTAAGACCATAAGTTACTGCTAGAGGGGACGACTGTCCAGGCAATTGAAGTTTGCTTTGATGACCGATGACACAAGTGTGTGTGTGTGTCTAAACGTTACCTAACTATCGTTAAACCTTATCCAAATTCATCTGATTTGATAGGATGTTAAGCGAATGAAACTACGACGACCATCGACAGTGCTCAAAGCGACTAAAACCAAGAGTAGCAACGTCAGTGTTCTCAGTGCCAAAGCGCTGGGCCGTTGGTGGACAGCAACGCTTGACAGTCGCTAGTTTGCAACGGCTTCACATAGAAGAAAAGTCTACAGATCCGTTTGAAGTAAAATCTGTAAACAACGCAACCAAGTTAGTAGATTCTGGAAGCCGGAGCAACTTTTACAGATCAGATCATTCCAAAATCCACGACATTATCACCAAAATGATCTTCTGCTCTCATTATCATCATCTTGTTGGCCAATGGCGGCGTCAAAGAATGTTGAACCACCATCGTACAAGCATTTCAACGGCTGAGCATTAGGTTTTATCCCCTTAAATTTAGAACGTTCAGCCTATGAATTAAAACTCGGAGCATATTATCCTGTCTAGAGAGAATCTTCTTTTGTGAAAGTGACTGGTTCAATACCTTTAAGGCTATTTTTGCACTAACCCCCGATACACAAACCAGAAACAAACTTCACAAAATTTACACTATGTAAACTCCGTAAACAAAGTACTTTCCAGATAACTAAGGAAAGATAAAAGCCGCTTCATTCAGCCTTTTGTCCCCGATAGAAAGCCTGGATGTACCGTTTGATCATGTAAACTTGTGTGAAGACAATCCATGATGGTTATCTATGAGTTGAAGTTGGATTCTCAATGCACTGATAACTTGAGCTCGACAGATGATCAAACTTCCCCAACCAAACTGCAAGCTCAGTAGACAAACCAACGGTCAACTACTACTGTTGCGAACATTGGTTTCTCCTCAGTTGACGTGAGAAAACTTGTAATTCAAGTAATTAGCTCCGCAAACAAAACATCAAATCCTCGTTTAAGTCACCAGTATTTTGTGAGGTTTGGCAATGTGCAACGTTTTTGTGGATAAGTGCCAACAAAAATGCATTTTTTCTCGATTGTAAACTGCAACCTCTATTTACACACGACATTCTTTGCAGCCGTCCTACAAAAAAGGAAAACTTTGTCGGTATTTATTTATAAAAAGAAATCCACCTAACCGTTCCACCGTGTTTTGTTTCACCTCGAACTTTCTGGCTGTGTTTTGGACGACAGTTATTGCATTTGGACTGGACTTTGATCCGAAACTTGTGACTGAGTCTGCTCGTCTAAGCTTGCATCGGGTCTAATCAAACTGGCCTCACTGAGACTAGCTTGGAACTACGTACTTGGCACCGAGTTCACTGTGCTCGATCGATGAGAAAACTAACATTTTTTGCTGTTCTTACAAAACCCTCCAACTGTTGCGTGTGTGCGTGAATTTGTTGTGCGTTCGTTGTTGTATGCAAATAAGCAGCCCACTGACGTGGTTCAGCCGCGTATGTAAAAGCGCAAACAACCATGCGAGACAGCAGCCCACTGACGTGGTTCAGCCGCGTACGTAAAAGCGCAAACAACCATGCGAGACAAATAATTGGGATTTCACAGGGTGGTAAGAGGTAATGGTGACGGAACAATTGGTGGCCTGCCCAAACAAAACCAACAAAGACCGCTGCCTAGGCAAATGGTTTGGACGTAAAAGTCACTCACTCGAGGTACGGCTTATTCTTAAGTACAGATCACATCCACTCCCAGCTCTTAGCTTTGAGCACATTGAAAGATGTTATTAGAGATGTGCACTTACGTTGTAAACGGAAAGCCTAGTTTTAATAGACATTTGTGTAGATGGCACAAATGCTGGATCGATGAGCATCCAAACGGCGGTCCACATGGTTCGAAGAAGCCTTTGTTGGAAAATCAACATGTTTGGTACGGATAATTTTGCTTCTCAGATGAAGCGTGACGGTACAGGGCAATGACCAGGGCAACAGAGTTTGCTGGTAATGACTTCCATGCCTCGTTGCCAATTCAACGTTTGACCTTCCTTGGCACATTTTCACCCTTCGCGTGGTTGTGCGCAAAGCGCACTTTGAGGAAGCCGATCAACTGGCATACGGAGTACGTGCCCAAACCAGCGCAACCTATGTAGTGTGATCGGTCAAGCTATCATAGGTGAGTTATTTCTTCCGAAAACTGTTCGACATACTTCAACCTTACTGATCCGATGTTCTCACCAGACTCGAGCAATGTTCCAAATACATCGGTGGTCATACCATGAAAGTTATTGATATCCCCAGCGCTCAGCCACCAGGTTTCTGACCTGTATAATAATATGGAGTGCACAGCAACATTGTATGCTCGACCCTTGACGGATAGACTGATGTCACGCCTACGCCAAAGGTGAGACAGGGTCGCGAAAATTGCTCTGGGCTTACCAACCCGGATGGAAATAGCATGCTCAGCGAGACCACCGGGATTTATATATAGGTAGAAAAAAATGTCTACTATCCGTGAGGAGGACTGTCTGCAAACGGACAAATCTATTTTGCCAACAACTTGTCTCGTATACTGAAACCTTGTTTTCTCCATTTTATCCTTTCATCAACGTCCTATTGGACGGTTTGCTGTTTTATATTCTGATTGATTTGGCTCCACATCACGGAACGTGTCATGTTTCCATTACAAATTCCTCAAGTTCGTTCGTCTTCTCGATTCTGGTGTAGCCGACGAATCTGTGTGATATATCATTAGAGACCATAAAATTACGTCAGCGGATTGATCGACAAACATGAAGTTCGTGTTCTAACCCACCTAGTCTTTCAACAGTATTCTGTCCCTTGCAGATGCGAGATGCATGCCAAACCATGGGGTGGATTATTTACTGCTGCCTGCATTACAATGTCATTAGATCCGAGAAGAGTTATGCTGTCTACGTACTCGATATCTGTCGGCAAATGCCATGGAATCAGTCACAGGCATTAGAAGCTGGGAGTGAGTGCCCGATACTCATATGAATGACAAAGTTGAGCAGGAAAGGTAAAAGTGAACAGCCTTGCCCGACAACCCTTGATGTAATGATGTTGCGTCACGCCTTAACAACTTCTCATCGCTGACAACAAATTATTAACTTCACATTTTATGATAAGTTGATTTTGACTTGGAATCGGGTAACTATTATGTGATTCATTTAAAAAATAATCACCAGAATTACTTGATGGTAGTACAGGCCGTGTAAATGTTCTCTCATACAACTGCTTTGCATTACAACTCTGACTTGGAGTCCTTCTGGGTATCCGTTTAAATGGGTTAAATGCGTGCTCACTAGTGTAGGGGATATCAGTGTAGAGCCTCTTTGTGGATAAAGCGCTTTCGTTTTATCACACGGAGTGAGGTGTTGCCCAATCAAACGATCAGTGTAGTTATTTTTCAGCGAATAAAATTATTCCCAAATAAGTTGGATGAGAAAAATGATAAGACATCTCCACGGCTAATATAATTCTAAACACCTGTGACCAGAGAATTGGTTTCCAGTAAGCTCCGAACATACGACTTGAAGAGTTCAAGGGAAATGCACTTGCTGCACACCACATTAAAGGAACATTGTTACGCTTACGGTATACAAACGTTCCTAAGTTTCCTAGTTTATCTAATCAAGTGTATCTGATCAGGAAAAGAAGTTTGGTATAACCATTCTCAGCTGGAGCTTAATTAATCAGGACGAAAAATCACTTGGCTGATTTCCTTCTGCGCTAGGGGATGTTGTTCCAAGTCCACAATAACCAGTGAATAAAGCAAAATCAAAGAAACTCACTTGCAACGTCATTGGTGGGTTCAACAGTTGCCACTCCTCCTCAAACGGAAAGTGAGAGTATATGAACACGCTCGGATTTGCATTAAAGTAGAACATATCGGTTTCGTATTCCATCTTGCCAACTTTGGCGATCTGCGATAGCCGAGCATTTGCACTCATAGCCAACCGTTCGGCCGCCCACATGGAATCAAACAGAGCCCATTTACCGTCAATATAGGCTGCATTCCACGCGTGCTGAATTTGATGGATAGGTGATTGCTCACCGGGTTCTGGAGGCATCTTTTGGTCGGTTAGTTTCATGCCAACAGTATAGTCCACCCCCTTGGCAAGCCCCTTCACCATTCGGCATGGGATGCCAGAGTAACGACATAAGGATTCAAACGCCTGTCAGAAGAGAAAAGTAAGGCGTATAGAATAGGAAAAGCGAAAATAATCTGACGACTCACCTTAACGAAAGCACAGGTGTAAAAATATTTTATGGAGCTTCTTAACAACGAGATAGTTTATAAGCCAAGATGAATGCTGTTTGGAAAACCCAATCAACCCAAAACTTCGTCCTAAAAGAAACTTCCTAACGAATAGATTACTCTTATGTAGAGTTATTTGTTACAAAATCTTGTTCTGTTCGTTTGTAGTTAAGTTTGTTTCCGTTAGCAAGAATTTCAAATTACTAAGATCCTAGCATCTCCATAAAGTTGTTTTATAAGTTTCTGAAAACGTTTAACTAACAAGAATGTATAAATATTCCTAACTGGTTTGCAACACCGGGCTTTCTGACAAAACGTTTGTTTGTTTATACCGTATATGTGTAAAATACATAAAATTAGTCCACCTGAAGAAGGCTTCACTTTTTGTTATCATTACCAAGGAATGTTTTGTACAGCACTTAAAAGGAAATGTAATTCATTGTTGAAGAACTTGATTTTGGGGAGTCCGTATTGGCTTTCCATACTTTTTTTCACATTGTCCACAGTTGTCAATAAACCAGCCCTTTTTCCGGGCGAAAACAGATATTCTTCTACTTTTATCGACATTTCATTGGATGACTGTTCATATTGGCTCGTGACAATTTTTTGCATTTTAACTCAAGTATTAGTATTTCACCGAGTTTTGTTTGCAGCTTGACTTTTAAAATTCATTGCGTTTGACATCAGTAGGGCGTCTGCAAACAGTGAGTTAACCTACGGCAGGCTGTCTCATTTTAGGTGAGGTATAATCAAGCAAACGATTTCTTTCAATTCACTCAGCCGCTTCGCCATAGTGGCTAAATGTGTCAGGCAAAGGGGAACCACTATAGGCCTTTGACTTGTAATGATTACGAACGGGCATCCATTATTCCTCACTTTGGTAAACACAGTGCTCATAGGTCCCATTAATAGCAGAAAAATTATCGTTCGCTTCACTAGTCATGAAAATTGTTGATTTTTTTCACAGTCAGCTTCAATACCGTTGTTGCAAAGAAGCAAGTCGGCGATAGCCTGAATCGCTTTAGTAGAATGAAACAGCACAACACGAAACTTTGTAGGCTTGTGCAACGTTAACACGTTGATGTCTCTAACAGGCACGCATTTCTAGCTGTTTTGCTTTGGACGATTCGCTATAATTTGCGTCACACAAGGCAGCAAGAGTTTTGGAATCCCTTTATGTTTCGATAATTAAAAGTTTGGATTCACTTGTTTATTACAGTGGTGGCGTACATTTTCAAGAGTTATAAGAGGCACATAGACCATAAAAGAAACCTCCAGTGAACCAGTGGGCTCGGGTCAATAAATCTTTTGGCGAGCTGGTCCATAAAGTTTTGTAAATAAAATATTTGATCTCAAGTCTGACCAAATAGCTTCGAACCTGCTGCGTTACTCAAACGCATATCTCATGGTCTCATTGCCGGGACATCCTCATTTTGTGCGTAATCCGAATATGTTAAATTACTACCGAATGTTAGATTTAATTCAGTCGATGGTTATAAGTTGAGTGAAATCCAAAATGCGCGACAACTGAAATTCCCGCCCCTGATTGGCTTACGAAATCCTACAGATTGACATACACCAAATGACAACAATCGGATCACAGCAAAAACCAATACAAACCCACCATGTAGCCTAAACAGGATAGAAACGTTTATTTGTGCATGCGCGTGCAGAGTCTAGTCAAAATGCCAGGGAAAAATGGGTTTCAACGGTGTAGTGAATAGGCCTTCCTGTTTCTACACTGTCCAACAACCATTGAGTGCATTCATCTGCAGGGAATGTGGTACTGTCTGAGGATAATTCCAACAGAATATAGGTCACGATTATAACGAACCTGATGACTGCGCGCTGCATAAATCCAAGCAGTTCTAACAGTCAAGTCACCGAGGCTGAATTCGATGGATGAAATGCTTGTTCTCGCTTGACTCAAATATAACGTGCGGACGTGCGGACACCAGACGTGGAGCACTGAAGATCTTAGACATTCATAAGCCAAATTATGGAATTTTGGAAACCCCGAATAAGGTCTGAGGTTCAACTTGTAGACTCATCTACATATCAACTTGGTTTTGACATAGGACTCACCTGGAACTCAGCGAAAACAATTGTGGACTGTTGAAGAATTTTCAGCAACCTTAGGAGTAGTATACTGCGTCTTTACAATCTATCGCGACAGATCGAATATCATATCCGCTGAAAGATGAAACAGCCCGGTGCAGTTTATTCAGTTGCTTAAGAATATTATAAGCGAGAGGTTCAGTCAGGTTCCAGACGCCTACCTAATAAGCCCCAAGAAGGATGAAACCGGTCGTGGACTGTCAAGCAGTGTCCACAACACTTATGCGTAGTCTAATACGTTTTTGCACGGTCTGAATTTCTGTGTAAACTGTTAATCCTTTCGAAAATGTAAATTCCTAGCTCTTTAAAGAACCTTAGGAGCAACAGGAATATTTGTCTCGAGGCATTAGTCAAATTTTGGTCTGCCTTGTCGTCCAGGTGCAGAATTGTGGATTTAAAAACGTTGATGATTTTCCAAGACTTTGAGCAAGAGGAGCTTGTGCTTTTGAGCACGGAATAACTCCATATCCGCAGTACAAGCAACAGATTAAATTGTAAGAGAGATTATTTCAAGGCAGGAGAATAGCTTCGGTGCAAGCCGTCCAGGTACCAAAACTGCAACTTCTGTTGCTGTTGTTGGTTACGAGTGTCCACTCAACATCCGTTGATTTTGGCGCCAATAATAAGGTCAACGTTATAAAATAAAAGCGAGCAAAGCGCTCTACAGTAAAGCTTTGGTGAGAAGAACTCAGCTGACAGAACTGAGCCTTGGTACAGCTGAAGCAGAATTAAACAAGATTATTTTAAAGGGATGGTTTTCTTTAGGCTTATCCAGCAGTGTAATAACACCCCCATAGGAAAACCTATCGACAAAATGCCTGTGAATTTGATTTCGAAAAATTAAATTCTCGATTAGGGTTGAGTTTCAGGAATATTCAGAATACTGCTTACCAAGCCCGTTCATTGGAGGATGGAACAGGCTTCGTAGAAGCGTAACCGTTCGCAAATGTAAACAATGAAGAACAGCCTTCAACCTAAAATCTCAGCAAACTGCGCAACAGCTTATGTTGTAAGCCTTCTATCTTTCTTTTTTCCCAATATTTTTTCTAATGTAAGGAGAAGAAAATGCATATACCGGCAGATTCAGCGAGCAGGGCGATTGCTGACAAAGAAGCTAGATAGTTATTGTGTAGTTCGCTTTTCAATGTAATCATACACAATTTTGCTTCAAGCGACTTATTGTAACGACTTCTCAGTGGCGTACCGTTGCTGTCTACTGCATCAGTACAGCGGAGCATCATATGTGTGGGAATCAGACCGTCTGCCACCCTACAGAAGACCTCCTGGAAGGGTGCGATTTTGGCCGCTCCCATGAATGCACATTTTTTCCCGGAGGGCACTGTAACAAACTCTATTTTTCATCAGATGTAGGCAAGATGTTTTATAACCACACTGTGAAGTACGCGTTAGCAAAAAATACACATGTGTGTCTGGATGCAAGTGTTTTTTTCGGTATTCCGATCATTCTTAATGTACCTAACCAATTCCAATAAGATGATAGTGCATGGCTTTGTGTCGCCATAAACTGCCGCGTAATCCTTTAAAAGTTCTACTTTCTACGTGGTCCCAAGGGCCAGTTAAGAGGAATCGCAGCCTTCTGTCAAATCGTTTCCCGTAGTCAACCTCTTGTGGAATACACATTATCTCCCTGGACAATATGTGCGTTAGGACAATATATATTCAAACCCAGGTTAAAAACTAAGGTGTTGTGTTTTTTTTCAGCTTTGGACACCTTTTAGAAAGGTTAAAAAGCCAGAACTGGCCTGTATTTTTAGTTTCTCATGTTCAGCTGCCTACATTGTTTGTATTTTCTGTTACTGGAATTATGAAATTTCTGCTGAAAAACCGGAGTGGTCATAGTTTTGTCGTCTGCCCATTCAAACCAAAGGCTAATAGCAAAGTGCCTGATGTCCATTCTGACGAGCTCTGCACCAAACGGGACGAAGACAGTGGACCAAAGCCTAAACAACACGCCATCGACAAGCACGTCTAAACTCTCAGGGATGGAGAGCCCATTAACCTTTATTCACTTACAACGCTCGCCTTCCACAACAAAATAATACTGATTTTTCACCCGTGTCCTTGTGTGGTAAATGACAAAATCCAATGCGTATACAGTGCAGGAGTTCACCAGTTGTGTAGAAGCTGTGGACGATAAATTATTTTTAATGAAGATCTCATTTGGCTAGATAACACAACAGTCGCTTGTTCAACTATTTTTTTTTGACCGGAGATGGTGTCGATCTCACTCAGTTGCGTGTACACGTGTTTCTAACAACGGGAGACTTTGCGCTGGAGAATAGCACACTAGTTTACTCGGAATTAGAAGGCCTGTGAGTTGGAATCCAGGCAGCAGTTGCTATACATTAGAGTAGAAAACACTTCAGTAAGATAAAGAGTTCGCTACCTGAAGATGATAAAATGTACAACTTACTCGCAAGTAAGTAGATTTTCCGCGAGTGAACTCATTAACCACCACTTCTGGAGAGTCCGGGCTCAATGTCTTTGATTTCAACTTTTTGGCTTCGTCGGCGAATTCAACTCCATCTTTTGCACCCTGCTCTAGCTCTTCCATGGTGACGAAAGCATCTCGATCTGTTGGGATGGAGCAAAGCCAGGAAAATAAGGCCTTCACTTTTGCTTCGTCTGTATTGAACTCTCGGCTACCAATCAAGGCCCAGTAGAGATCAGCCCATGTGGCCGGTCGTGCATCATTGTGAGCCAGCTCGTGCGCAATCTGATCTACCGTTTGCGGATTGTTTATGCTGACTGTTGTGGCAGGGGTGGGTTTGACAAAGGTACTCTTGTCCAGATTTGGGCTGATTTTGTCAGGCGATTGTTGGGGAGCCGGAGATGGTAGTTTGCATTTGGTTGGCGCGGGTTTCAAGAGGACAAGTTTGGGTTTCCTCCGTTGAGGTTCGGACAAACTTGCTGCTTCGGTTGCCCCATGATTGGCACTCGGAGCAACGGTTTCCACAACACCCACTGTCAAACAAAGCAAAATATTGTCAAGCTCAATATCATTTTCCTTGCATACTAATAAGTATGGATTAGTCTGTTCAGAAACAACCAAGTTCTCTGGATTTCTACCGTATTTGCATAGGCCTTCGATACGACACATAAGATTACAACAAAATAAGTCCCATTCTGGAAATACACACCTAATCAGTTAAACCAGATGGTCTTCAGACACTCAGAAATAGAGTTAGTTTGGTCTTTTGTGAAATCCGTGGCAAAACTAACAACTAAGTATTAAAATTCTTGGTAATGGCCACATAAGCTCAAGGTATTAGTGTCACGAAGGCAGTCCCAATCAAGCTGTTTTTCAACGTCGCAGCCCTAACAATCTGAATACCGTTTGGTAAGATTACCATCATAGCAAAATTCTGGACGGTGCCGTTCAAATGTTACAGTAAATCTACCCACTGGCAACATAAGCATGGATTTGTGATCAGCCAAAAACTTAAATTTTGCCCAGAGCCGTGGGACTGACCCATACCAAAAGTCTGAAAAAGGGCTTTTATCCTTTTTAGGACAACTAGCACCGCGTAACTCATGTGTCGAGTACAGGAGAGTTAGCAACGGCATCTGGTACTGTTTAGAAGAAAGTTATTCACACCACTGATTGCTTCATTTCTGATCCAGAAGATTGTGTGCGATTTTCACTGGAGGATCGTTATCTGCACACTGCTTACTACACAAAGATTAACCAACCGTACAAAGCTTTGGGACTTTCCAGCATCTCGTGACTCTAAAATTAAAAGTGAAACTCCCCCTGAATAGGAAACTTATGGAATAGCTGCTAACCTCAAACGACAGAGTCTTAGCAGCTTCCTGACATACTATGCAATACGTAGAACTCTAAAATCCAAAGATTCGGTGACCAAAGTTATTGGCATGCCTTGACCGCAAACTTATTAGAAGAGCAAACGGATTTAATTCGGCACCTCTAAATTGATCGAAAATCATAGAAATGTCAAAAAATTGTTATAACCTGGAAAAGTGGTTCATTCAATGATCGGAAATGCCAGGTATTCAACACCATCGATCTGATGGTGAGACTAGCTTCCTGATATATGCATCTGAATAAAACTATTTGTTAGTCACTAAGATAGGCACATTCAAGAACTTATCTTCATGTCATTTATGGCCCCTAAATTTGGATAAGTTGGTTTTGGAACCGCATCTTGAAAACTCAGATTTCAGTCTTAATTTTAAACTAGGAGTAATTTTTTTAAAATTTTGCAACCTCCGTCACTATTCACTTTATAGCCCACAGTTTCCACTCCCATACGTTTCCAACCAACTTCGGTCTTATCGAAACCGCAGGCCTTATCCATATCACTCTCCCAGCCATCACGGGATATATAGCGTCAAATTTCAAAGTCCCGTGAGAATAAATCTAGATAGTACTTAGAAAAGCAGCGTGACACAGTGGTCACATATACAGAATCAGCCGTGGTTCAGTGACAGGGGTTTTTCAGCATTTTGTACTAATATTCGGACTTCCAAATTAGAGCAAAAAAGGTCCATTGGGAGGTCACGAAGTGGCCAAAGTGAAATGTGTCTACCAACATCATCAAATGTCAGCATTCATCTGACATCAAGTGAAAAGGACTCATCAGGCGAATTATCTAGAGCACGTGATTGTTGGGTGAAAGCGTTGAGTGTAAAATAAAGAAGATCGACGTCAATTAAACTAGAGCACAAAAATAAACGATGTAGCGCAGGGGTATATGAACAAGCAAACACCCGCCTAAAAGTTATGTACGGACAAGCTAGAAACCTGTAAAACTTCGCAAGTTCTCTTGCACAACCAATCCTCATGAGGTAGTCCAGAACCTTGTTAGGCTATCAAAGATAAGGAAAACTGTTGAAATCTCCAACTTTTTTCAAGTATAATACAAATTTCCGAGGTGAAAAACATTAACAGAGACTTCAAGCTAACAGCCAATCTCCTGGGGACACTATACTTCCTTACAAGCTTACACAGACGATTTTTTCCACACCGATTACTGAATTAGGCAGTCTTTCTTCGCAATTGCAGTCACCTAACAACTATTCCAACTGCCGCGTTTGAATTATCATAATCGATTTTTACCGAAAGCTGCTAACCACAGACCGATCAGTTCATCTTTCACTCGCATAATCCTGGATCAGAGACGAATGAGAGTGAGACGTGTTGCAACTAGTCGTCTGCTTGTCCCGTAATCTTGATTATCGTTAAAAAACTATAGAGACCAGAGTTTATTTTTGGGTCTATTGACTTCACGTATGGCAAAGCAAATAAATCCGTATCTGCTGATCCATTTCGGCCCAGATACTTCGAGCAACTGGTCAGCTGTTTCGACGGACAGTTGACAGACTTACAGACTAACCACTTTTAGTTCAGATGAATCCGGAAGGAACAACAGAGGTCTAAGAGAATATGTCTGTCCAAGATAATTGTGACCATATGTGAGTAAACACTTCCCGTTGACAGTACTCTTGAGATTAGCTGCGTCTCACAATGGAGTTAAATCCAACTGGCCTCAACTTACTTAACAAAATAACACTTCCTTCAATTCGGGACATTTGGTAAATGTAGGTGGGTAATATTCTTCAACATGGAAAGCTCCAGTAGTCAGACGTCAGCAGCGCAGACTGGTCCATTTAAACCATGTGTAACGGTTAGGATAACTTAATTCATTTTGAGTAACTTACTCAAAGTACCTTACACATTGAGATACCACATCCCTCAAGTAGGCTTAAATAAGAATCTCCACTTAACAGCTGATGGCCAAATGAAACGAATATCTTGGGTTATACTCCGGATGAGGTGCAGAACGCTAGAGATTCTCAGCGTCATCACGTTAGATTTGTCTTACCAGAAGTCCCAATGGCATTAAAGAATTAACCAGCCTGATCCAGTAGGAATATCAAATTGTGCCTAGGTCGATATACACTATTTAGACTTTGTCAATCGCGGTTATTCACCATAAGATGTAACTATTAGTTGAATCAATCGAGCAGGGATAAACTAGAAAGTTGCCGGTTGATCAGGTGGCCACTGATTTGTTTACTGAGGTTGGCATGGGTTGTAAAGGTTTTGCCACCATTGGAGGAAACACCGCGTCTCCCCAGATGAGGAAGAAAAGTATGCGAACCAGTTGTCATGCCTGATCAAAAGATTGATTACCATTTGATCAAAGGTCAATTGACGTATGAATTTTTCAACGCAGTGCTTGAAAGTTAATTGGGATTTGTTCCTCGGGGTAAAAAGTGCGCATGCCTAACGAATAGCTGACCAAGGTCTTTTCAGGCTAACATAACTCACTGAGCAACGGAACGCCTTGAGGCGCGGTTGATTTTGTCGAATTTTGACTTGACGTGGTATAAACAGTTCAGTGGGTTCAGCGTTACCGATACGGTTGTTAACGCCAAAAGTGACCTGTCGCGTTCGAGCATGTTTCAGAGACTAGGCCACCCACACTGCAAAGTTGAGATATCCCACTTAATTTGTAATGGCGGAAGTCAAACACGTATTGTGATAGGTTAGTTTGTTATCCAGTAAAACTCTTTTTCTTCTCAGGTCATCGAAATGATTTTATCGTAAACTTTCACAAAGGTACCATTTCGTCCAACAGTAGGTTAATGGATTTATCCCAGTAATGATACTACTGGTATTAATGATCTAAAGCCTCAGAAAACAGCCAGTTTATGTCCGGTGGAATGGAGCATAAAATATGAAAGGTTTGTACAACGTGCGGTGAATGACAAACAAACGATTTTGCTGGTCACCGAATAGCAACCTAACCCAGTACAATCTTGCTGCGTTTTACACAACCACATTAGTGTTCTCTAAAGATGGCTGAAGATCCCAACCAGACATCTCGCCTATGAGTTCGCCCGTTTACGTAGTTCAGGAATTTCATTTTTGAGTCCATTAGCTGGCTTTCGAATGAACACTTAGGCTACGTTGCTCCAGCACTACACACTGACAAAATACTGGACCATTCCATTTTCACAAGGCTGGGTTGCCTCTCATTCAAGTAATCTGCCCAAATCCGTCATTCGCCGTGGTCGATTCATCCCGCCATAAATTATAAAGCCTATAGTTTTGAGTCTAACACGAAACCAAAGGTTGAGGTGATCTCTTTCATCATCAGAACAAATTAGACCTCAGGGGCATTGAGGAATTATTCATAGAGGTTTCCTTCCACACAGTTGCGTGAATCACAGCTGTCACAGTTTGCTATTGTGTGAAAGATAAATAATAACCTGGTATGCGCATTTGTGCCTTCATTCAAGGTGACTTTTAAACAGTAGTAAAAACCAAGTAAAACTGCTAGGAAAGAACGATATAGAACAGTCAAGGTGACTTTTAAACAGTAGTAAAAACTAAGTAAAACTTCTAGGAAAGGACGGTATAGAACATTTAAGTTCATTCAACATATTTGGTTAAATTCACATGGGACTAGGTACATTTGGGCAAATTACAGCCATGTGAGACCTTCCTTTAAGCCATTGACTTGACGCATATAAGGCCTGCAATGGGTCTAGTCTAGTCGAAAGTAATCATACGGTCGGACCAATTTAACAGTACTGGATTACTTTGACGGGTAGATGCACACATGCACGATTTCAGTGAAATTCTTGTATGAATATACAGATAAGCACAGTTGGGATCTGGACGAATGTCCCGCAACTATTCGTCTGGTTTTCCAAAATGTCACCAATGATAGGCGACTCAGCCTTGGCAAGATACCGTGTGTCCAACAAACTTGACATTTCCAGCTCCAAAAGTTATTTTTTTTGTTTAAATATCATTTAGAACAGTCTATTATATACAAGAAAGACTGTGGACGAGACAAGTATTTTAAAAAATCACGTTTTCTGAAAAATGGCTTTGTGTACAACAAGTTCTTTACAGGAAATCAGCAAGAATCAAGGACCCACTGTTTATACGACAATTTGCTTAAGCCCGCTGATTAGTTTGAAATTCTGGAAGCGCGGAATTTTCCCATTTCCCGGAATCCCGAGTAGCTCAGAGAACAACATCATGGATTTGTACTTCTGTGACCTTGATTTCGTTCTTTTCATGAGTCACTTGCACCAAAAATCGAATTTATTGATTGTCTGAACCACTAGACATTTGTACACGAATGAGCAGTTTGTCGCGCTAAGTTCAAGTTCTCCACATAATCAACTTTAGCTGGCTGCAACATCTGACTTTAGAATGATGGTCCTGCTTTGTTGTTGTTGAAGGGAGAAATTGGTCTGCTTTCAGAAGTGAAGCATTCAAGACATCCATGAAATTGGTCATCTCTATAATTGACTTAACCAAGAAGAAGACAGGTGCCTGATTTGAGATCTTCGTCGGCCATTGGCTTCAATTTAGGTTGTTGATGAGTTAAACAGTAATATGATACACTAGGCACATTTAACGACCGGTTGCACATACGCACAGCAAGCGATTTGGCGAAAATAAGTGGCTTTTGCTTGCCAATTATTAAAATTTAGAGGAGAATGACTATCTTAACCAGACCCGTATTCATCTTTAACGTAAATAAAACACTGGCCGTCAACCGAGGATATCAGCTGCGATGTAGAAAGGTAAATCATAGTGACTCATCAATGGCCTCCGCTGTCCTTAAAGAGTTTAATGCTACCAAAGCGACTGCAAATGTATCGTGTTTCTAACAGAGCCGCGGTCCTAATGGCCAATTATGCTTGCCGACTGTTCTTCAAAGACTGAAACTTCTGGGTTTCAAATCAGGCTTTTCTTAGGCACATATTGAGCAACGACAATGCCATTGCCAATTATCATAAATTGTGCACAGCTATCTACAAACTTTGGAAACATGTCACAGGTGACAGGACTACAAGTTGGTAGCAAGTCTTTCATCGATCTCAATTAGGCCTCAGCGCACGATCTTTGGTATCCAGCTATTAATTACCTCATTTTACTTACAGTGCAAAGGCTAATGTACTGTGACGCATTAGAAAACAACATCTCTAGTTAGTGCATAAACCGACCTCTACTTAATTACGAAAACTGCCAATGACTCCCCTGATATTACTACTCCGATCAATACTTGTAATAGCGCAGTCGCTGACCAATATGTACCAAAGAGCTCCCCGAGCAAAAAGGCAAAAAAAGAAACTGACAGGAAGCAACGGTATTGCTTTGGCAACCGTTCGATCCATTTGCCTGGGCGGAACCCTCCTCTCCCATGGGTAGAAACTGCTTATTAACGGAAACTGTATTTTATGGTGCTGTTTGGTCCTGTTGAAAACAATTTGGTTGCCTAGACACAGGAACGCGTAATTAGTGAGGCGAACCAGTCAGTCCAGAAATTGTGTTTTGGTCACATCGGCTGCTTAATATTTGTCTTGTGAAGACATGATGTTTTGCAGTTTGTATGTGAAAAAGTGTGTGTAAATGATGCAAGCTACATGCATGGAGGAAGTTGCAAAAGTATGGAATATCTCTTTAAAATAGTCAATACTGTTATAATCAGTTGGTTATAGGTCAGCCAACCAAACTTTCCCGTACAAAACGACGATCAAAAAAGCATCGTCAATTTCGGGTCAGGCTATTTTCCTCGTATTGCAACAAATCTCGTAAATGCAGATCCCAGGCTAAATTAGCGGACAGCGTGCCTGTATATGAAGCGGCTTCGTTCGAGATACGCAGTAGTTTTAGATGCACTTTAGACTGATGGTTAAAAGCGATGGTTTTTATGTCGATTGGAATTTAGCCGGTATCATTCTATAAATTGAAAGTTAATATTGGGCCAATGAGAAACTCAGTAACTTTATTGAATTTGACACAAGTAGATCACGGTATCTTCTACCCAAATCTTCAAGTTTTGTTGATTACGGTTAACACACCTTCGCGATACAACTTAGAAATTTGCGGAAAACCATTTACAACCGACGTGGACTCCTTTCAAGGTTTCCTAATCAATACTTGTCATAAAGGGCCATGAAATCTACGATAGTTGTACGAGATGCACGGAGGCCGAAAGGCAAATTCTGGAAGTTAAGTGCACCAATCTCTCACTGTTTAAGGCTAAACGCGTTACGAGTTTAAACTTCTAAAAGCGTCATCAATGATCAATACATGAGACCGTTGGTTAATATCGCAAGGGACTCGTCAGTAGAATTTGCTTCACTCCACTCCCCTAGCAGCTTTAATTGTACGATGTGTTGCCATAAATTAGGCACTAACTATGGGTTGCATCAAACATAAACTTCCCTTTCCTATCTCACAAGGGCAAGAAAGTGAAATTTTAATTCATTTCTGAATGCATCTCATAAAAAGTGGAGTGCAAACATTGAAATGAATAATCGAAAAGAGGGAGAGCATAAACTATGACGGAGAAGCCTTTCCAAGGCGAAAAAACACGATTTTCAAAGCACACGGACAATCCATTTTTTTGATTACTTGGCACAAGGGATCGGTATACATTGGTTAATTATGGGCGCTGCTTTGAATGGATAGATGTTTTTACTGCTTGTTGGTTTAATCTTAATTACCACCTCGGCGAATAGAGAAACAACCAACCAGCGCATTCGAACTAGTCATATTAGGCGACATCGTTGCTTCAGAGTGTCCTCCTAACGATGACGCAGAATCAACAGGCGGCTTTTAACAAAAACTTGTGTTATCGATTGAGTGAGTTTGTACGGCAGGGATCTATTTGCCTCCGACAGATTTGACATTGCTTTCATTTAAATGCTACAGACAAGGCGGTCTGAGCGTTGGTCGATTCTGACAGTGCATCTTGATAAAGTAGCGCAACAGGAACGTACAACTTATTTTATCATTTTCAAGGACTGATGTGAAAGGAAGAAAAACCTGTTCAACTTCTGAATCAATATTATGAATTTCACTTAAGTGTTGACCGAACGTGAATTCAGTATCCACATGTATTTCACAAACTCTGGCTTGAAATTAAGTGTTCAAACCCCGCAGTCTATTTGAGTTGTGTGATTCTTGGTCTAACCAGCTGCTGAGTAATTCGATCAATCAGCTGACTTCTAGTCAAAAAGTGTCGCCTGATCAGCCTTCAGTCCTGATAAAGGACCTGATAATTCTCAGGTGTGCTGGAAATTTTACCGAATATATGAGGCGGAATTGCGGTCGGGTGTCAGGAAGGTCAACCACATGAGCGCTTTCGTGTTTAGTAAGACTCATCAGGTGCGCTTTAAGAGGTGGGATGCGCAACAGTTTCATCAGCAGGTTTAGGCCTCAACTTCTTGGTTTAACCATTTCAGAGAAGTTTGGCTTTTGGGCTTCCGCCGAGACATTTGAAGATTCTCATCAAGCGTTTAAAAAAATACAGGGTAATCCCACGAAAATGTCAGGATTTCTGAAGAGGCCAAAATGTAAAAATTTGGCGGTAATATCATTGAGCTAACTAAAACGGAATTGCGTTTACCTCCGTCTTAATTGCCGAAAAAGTGTGCGCAAAGCACGCATAACATTGGCAAAGCCAGCAAACTTTCGCTCACCTTCATCTACTTTGACTGTCTCCTTTTTCGCGGATTGCTTCTTTCCCTTTTTGAGAGGTTTTGGCGTTTTTGTTTGTGGTAATGCATCCGCATCCTGGATGAAAAATTAATCACAAAATCGTTAGTTATGGACATAGAACTGGATTGGTTCTGAAAATTGTATGTAAATGAGGGTAGCATAAGCGCAGGACTACACGAGCAGGGTTGATTCATCTGAGCATATCTTTTTCACCTATTATTTTTACTGTGTAGGCGGTGCTTAGTCATAGTTGGCAACAATAAACAGCTACTCGGATTTTGTGACAAAGAGACACAGGAATCGAGCTTGTGAAACACATATCGCTTGTGAAGTAGTCTTCACTCGACCACATGGATGTCGCTGTTATTAAAATACATTTTTATGCTCTGACTAGCTTAAGGAATGAACTGCTCCAAAGCGTATGTGATATACATGAGTGCTCGAAAAATGACAGACGTGTAGAATGCACACTATTTAGTTTCCAATAGCTGCACTGTAACTTTATACCACAGGGCTTTGGGTAAGATATGTTGCATTCTTATAGATGTTTATTAGGCTAATACACACGAAACAGAAGAATACGAAACTCAGTAATAAGAAGTTCATCCCTTAAATTTCAACCAGAAGGAAGCAGTAAATGACAATTCCACCAAGTCTGGCGATGGATAGCGTGCCAGGTGCCGAACGGGAAGAATCGCACGTAACAATGACACAAAGACAAACCTTACCCCACTTCTGTCTGCTACGTAAGCATTATTTACCGGGGAAATGCAACAGCAATAACACTGGATTAGCCAAGAAGAAAAGTCAACTCAAAAGTAGACTTGGGTACCCTTAGGGGGAGGTTTTCAACCAACAGGCAAGTGGAGATAGTGAATGAACAGTAAGCTAGGGTAGAATTTGTGACGGCGATGCATCAAGCTCTAAGCTAGTCTTAGAAGAACACCAGGCCACTTAGAACATCGCAAAAGTTCTGTGCGTGGTAATTCTGCCGCGTTAAGTTACCGTTTGCACCGCATGCGGGAAGTAAACATGTTCTGAGATTAAGTTGTACTTGATTCACTTCCGTGAGTTACGAAAATCGTAAAACCACGAACATCCTCTAGTGATCAAGTGTTCTTTAAGTTGGTCTGGGAATATTGCAAAAAAACAGTAAATCTAGTGGAAAGAAGAAACGCAGTAAGATTGACAAATGAAATGTTAATGAGTGGCAGTGACACGGTTGTTATGTTATCGAAAAATGGCGAAAACTAGTTTAAATACAACGGAAGCTGAGTTTTATGGGTAGGATTACGCCAAATTTGTCAATTTTGATCAGCATCAGAGACAATCATCCTCAACCGTAAGCGGCAAAATATGGATGGAGCCATGGATACACTTACCTCAATTGAGGACGCAATAAAGTCTCGACAATTATAAAGAATTTGTGGGACAAAACTCTCCCTAAACCATCAGAAAGTGTGTTCAATCTGGTTGGTAAAGCCAAGTTTTAAACTTTTTTCATTATCAAAGCAGCCATACTAATTGTTAATTACGTGACGTAATTATTTGTGTTTCCCTATTGCTCAGACCAATTCATTACCCTTCCGGTGGCTGCTCCAGTTTCAAGACCGAACTATTCTAATTTATACAAAGTCGATTTTATGTTAACTGTTTTCTGTAGTCGATTTGCTCACATTTCTGGGCTTGTTGTGGAACATTTGTTCAACTTTGAACTGAACAACATTTGTCCCGTTTAATTTGTCCCATAGCACACTGCCCTTTTCTGTACCCTCCTGTGTTGCTAACTGCCCAAGGTTCAACCTAGCCGTAAGCCTTCCTTTACTTCTGCACACGATTTACTGTTATTTTCTTATAGAACCACGATTTGCCTGTCTGTACTGTCTGCCCACATCTGAATTCAATATACTGCTCGACTGCCCAATTGCGATTACCGAACAAACGCAGGTGAAGTTCGTAGAACTCAGTTTCGCCGCAATTGTTCCTGACCGTCTACGTTGAATTAGACTGCCCGTTACTTGTCAGATAGGACTCTTAGATCGTGCGTTTAGGCTAAGTAACCAATTTTTTGCCTTGAGATCACGGCCTTAGCACAGGATCGTACACTAATTGTGACTTCTCGAATAGGTAAAAAGTATTATTTGGGACGAAGAGCACCGTATTTATTGACGGAATTTTTCTTCTATCTTTGGAACTAACACATGAATAACTGACATTCAGAAACAGTATGTTCCTCCATGACTGGAGTTGCCCTTGTTTTTGAATTCATCAAAAGCGGCCATCAAGAGGAAGACACTAAATAACTTAATTAAAATGCGTCCCTGTTCTGGTTCACAGGTTAAGAAAAACAGAATATGAACGGCATCCTTTTCCGGTTCACATATCTGCCGTATTAAGCGCACCAGAAACAACTCGCATTTTATATCTCAGGGCACTTTGGTTAGTGTAGCTAGGCATTAAAAGGTATGATTTTTGTCGGCTTCCTACTTATCGACTCTCTAATTTACCGACTTTCAGTTTATCAAACTGAAGAGTGCCTTCTCAAATTTTACTTTACTCTCATGAAGTTCGTTAATTTTTGTTACCCGATCAGGTACTTAGAATTCCACTGTGAAAAATCTCTGTCACTCACTACAGGTTTATTTTCGTCTTCCCCAAAACACTCCGGAGAAAGAAGGAATCAGTCAAAAATCGATGGTGCCCGGAATTTGACAAGTTGACAAAACAGATGAAGGCAAAATCCATTGGCTGACCAGAAACTCTCGCAACATCTTGCTTGCACTACGAGCTGTTGTGTTATGTTTGGACATCTTGAGAAATCGTGGGGGACTTTTCAGCTCCAGTACAGATGAAGTTGAATGAGGCAGGCTCTCTCATGCTTTCAAATCGTCAGGACCACTCAAAGATTTGTTCGCGTAACACGCAAAAGCGATGGTAACTATAATGACACTCGACAACAAACTCGGTGCAGGATAATATGAACAAAAGTGGAACAAACATGCGGTCTCAATATTGTTACCTTTGTTGCTTGGCTTGTATAGAGATAGCCACTGTAAAAACTTGTCAGTCTTTTTAATTGGTTTTCCTCCGTCGGAATACTACGGACTTGCAAGGGGAGGTCAGAATGAATTCAATGAAAAGAAATATCGATCGCCTGTCTGAACATCTTTGTTCACGAAATTGTTTAACAGTGTAAGCCAATCGGCAGTTAAAATCAGCTAGATAGCTGCTGGTTCACATTAGTTTACATACCATCAAGTGCGCTTCATACTTTTATCGCATATTTTTGCTTTCGCCTCCCCCATCATTCAACAGAAATGAAACGATGCGTTTACTATTCCTGAATTACGCAGACGCTTTTGACAGTCTCAATCGAGTTCTGCTCTGTTGGTGATGAGGGTAACAGGTAGCGGTAGGTTTAACATGTATGCAGCAGCCTTGCTGATCCAACAGTTTAGCTGCTTGGATAATCGAAATTCGCGACCAAAACGTGTCCGCGTGGACAAATGTCCAAGGAGCTAGTCTTATCTTTTACTTCTGCTCCGTAATCTCAGCTGTGTCTATCAGTGTATTGTGGTTGTTCATGGGCTCAGCCTTTAAGAAACACATGTAAAATTGAAAACCAAACCAAATAGGATTTTTGAGTACTTCCAGGAACGTTTCACTTTTCATGAAACTTCATGCTATGAACAATGCTTTTTCTCTCTCTATTTAAGTAAACAGAATTGTTGCTTTATTGATATCCAGCTCCAGGTCATGCGTGGTCACCTTCTCACAAGACAACCTAACGGGTGATGACTCGGAGTTAGCTAATCAACAACCCCAGATGTTCCCCTCACTCTAAAGCTTTTCTGATCAAAGAACTTCGAATTTGTTCACGTAAATTCAGAGTGGGATTGTAATGAGAAAACTTAAGTCATATTCCTCAGTTCAGTACTGCATGTTTTACACGATGGATTTGACGTTCTCCAATGTTAAACTCTGGTCACTATAAAGTGACTTTAGAATTACAGTTCAAACCACGGAAGTCAAAACAGTTAAAATCCGAATTCGGTAGGTTGGCTTATGGAACTTTGATCGGAAAATGCCGGGGTGTTGTTAACTATCCATTGTCTAATGTTAGGTCTAGTATACAGTAGTCCAGATGCCGACTGCGTTCTTGGGTTACTGGAAGAGGCATGCGTTCCCGGTGCAAGTTCGCGACAGTGGGTGACAACAAATACTTTGCCAAACTCAATCTTTGAAGACATTGCACCGGTTCTCACCTCAAATGTGGTTTTTACTGGCAGCATCACTTGCTAAAACGGTACATCCGTTAAAAAGCACACAAACCAAACAAGTCGCATTATTAGCACCGATTGTGTGAGCAATCCAAGAGTCGTTTCGTTGCGTTGCTCATTACCCCATTACTTCAGCATTAGCCCAGCGATAACCTGAACAAAACACGAAAGTAATTCATCTAATTCGAGCCTCTTGGGGCCAGAAAGTTGGTGAAACTAAAGGGCACTGTTTCTGAAGTTAACTTAATTCAACCAAACTGCAAACATATCGACTACCTTTATTACCAATAACATTGCTGTCCTCATTTTGTAAATAAGCGAAGAGTGGATAAAGTGGGATGACGTAATGAGAGTACTGAAAATAAACAGGCGAAAAAACAGCATGATTTTGCAGAAAAAACTACTCACAAGGTTGCTGAAAACTTTTCAACAGCCCATGACCGATTGCACCCTTCTTAGGGTTCATCAGGTAGGTGCAGTTCCCGATTTTCCGTCACCTTTATGTTCTACCTGAACCCAAATTTGACTGATTTCGACAAACAAACTGATTTGCAAATCGGTTTGGTTTTCACGGGTGACTCAAATGAATCTCTCATTTACGATATTCTTCAACTGAATGTGCTGCACGCAGGCCGCCTCATGTTTCAGTTGGCACGATATTCGAGAAATCGCAGTATATTTTCATAAAGGTAACTACTTACAAGGTTGCTGAGAATTCTTCAGCAGCCCACGATGAGTTTTGTTAATGCGCAGGATTGCAGTCACACTTGACATCTGTCAGTGTTTGCTCTCAAGTCCTCTGCGGTAGAAATCGACCACGGGAAACGGTTTTCTAACTCCCCATATCAATTTCACTCACTAAAGGAGACCACGTGTTTCAAGGAGCAGTTCACTAAGGCAGCTAGGGGAAAGGCTAGAATCCTTGGTAAAAACACGTGAAATTGGAACACTGCCCTATTTCTGAGCCAGGAAGTGAGGTATTTCACAACCTTAAAGAAAAAATCGGCACTTCCGATTCAAACATCGCAACGGTGCATTACAAGTGTACACGTTAACTGTCAGCAATTCTATGTTTGAAGTAGTTAAGACATTCCACTTAGGTTTTTTGACGAGTTATTCACTAGCACATGGAATGCCGCTCAGGGATTAGTTAAAACAGTGTCATTAGTGGGGAAATTGACAGAGTACTATTGTACAGTGTCGCAGGCAGTGAAGCCATGTGAGCCAGTTGTGGGGCACCAGGAATGCGACGCACAGTACACTACATGTACAACATGCTCAGTCTAACAGTAACAGGGATTTTCGGAAATAACCTTCAAAATCTTATACATTCTCTTGTTTTCCTGGAGATATTATGGACTATGCTTTACACCTATTTTGAGGTATAATTTCCACTACATTGTCCACCAGGGATATCGACGCAACTAATTTTTTGTTGTTCCGGCATATTTCTAAAAAAATGTCAACGAATGATCCAAACAAAGGTGGGTTGTTATCAATTCACGATCGATGAAACAAAGATGATCTCAGCCTACGCCTAAGTTTAAATTACACACAAAGCCTTTGTGTGACGACTGATCGATATTAGAGAATCTCCTTCACCTCCAGTTGAAGTTTATTCCACAGTACGTGTTTACACGGGTCCTGAGGGTATTCCGTTTAAAAACGAAATCCATCTATCTGAAGAGGAGTTTTTAGCTGTTTTGAAATAATGTGTTTTGCCGGAACATGAACATTTTGACACCAAACTACGTCGGCAAATCTGTCATTCAAAGTTGTTAGACATCGAACTTTGGTTAGACATGGTCATTACTAAAGCCAAAATACTGTTTCCGGTATTCCAAAGTGATTTATGGGGGATACGCTTTTGCTTTAGAGGCTTTTCCACATTTTGAATGTAGCGCGATGGATTTACAATGTGCGAACCTAGAAGTTATGACGATTTCTTAGTTAAAAGTTTGCAACAGTGCCATACTCACTTTTACTCTAAGCTTCTGGGTTGCTAAACCTTGATGGTTCGGTTTTGTGAGGAAGAAAGATTTGCTAAAAATCTATTGGAGTTGGTGACAGGTCCTTTAAAACACAAACAGCATCAGGTTTTGAAACACACTCAGAGCATTTGGAGTTTCAGAATTCCTAAATGCTGCTACAAAAGTGGATGCAGATTGTGCTGTTTGCCGTTGAGTGCATCTTGATCCGGGTCGAGGTTTGGTGTGTGCGCTTACGGTTCACATAGCTCTGACATTAGGATTGTGTTTCCACAAATCACCCACCCAAATCACACCGCTTTACTGTAGGCTACTAGAATAAAGGCTGTGATCTCCAAAGCTGAACCTTTTAAAGAGCGAATAACATGCTTCGGAAACTTGCTAGAGGCTTGGCTGTGGGCTGAACCCAAAGTTTAGCTGAAGGGATTCATCCGACCCGCAAAATCTGGACTTTCCATAAGGTTGTGGTAGCTACTCAAGACAAAGAACTGGTTCTCAAGAGTGGTACTGCTGCATTCCTTCTCCAACGTTTTTGACCCCCGTCAGCAGTAATATCAGTAACTTATTTGAATTCACTAAAAGATTCAGATAAAAAACCGATCATATCTGAAGAAAGCTAGTCAGTTAATATCGGTTGAAACACTTGGATTGTCACATAAATTTTAGTGTTGTTGGACACAAAAAGGTGTTCGTTACTGTCAGGATACGCGCAGAGGACGTTCACTGTTCAGGATGTTAATTTCATTGTCCTGGACACCATTACACTTCACTACACTCACTGTCGTCACTCAAGCCTCGTCGTGATCATTGTGCCGCCGACCTACCACTTTGTCTGATCAAGTACGGTGGTGTTATTTGTGCGGCCCACTTCCAAGATGCGTCAAACATGACTTCCTATGCGCTTCGCTGGAAATGTCGCAAGAAATGGTGTGCAATCGTAGTCAGTGGCGACTGTGCTGTCCTTTTATTTCCATATTGTCTGACTGGGCGGTTAGGGGCATATGCGTCTCAATGCTTGCGATAGGCTAGCATCAAGCCCTTCCCCATCTACTCTTCTCTGTTCTTTTCACTTTGAGGACCAAAATATAATAAAGTGAATGTTGTGGTTGTACGGCATTGAACATTCCGTGTCAACTCTGCTGCTGCTGCTGCTGCTGTCTGTGATCATGACGACTGATTACGCAGTTATCCGGACAATGACGTCATAAAAGGGTCAAAATTTGGTAAAGCTATAATTCAACTCTGTCGATCACACACAAGCAAAATGATAAACAAGTATCCTGTCAGGGTCTTTCACACGAGATGGCAAGTTTTCAACTGGGTTTCGTTCATCAGGGGCACTTTTCGCCTTGCAGTTCAGGAGAAAGTACGGGATCTTTCTAGCAAGCAAATGGGAAGATTGACGATCCGCGCGATGCGTTAGTTGCATTCACAAAACCTCAACCTTAGCCGATTTCGCCTGGCTTGGGCCTGGCCAGCTTACAGACAGGTCTTATCGTTCAAATATTCTCGCCTTTCTTTAAGGAATTAAGGAAATATCTGACCGAAACCTTTCATTAATCTTGCGATGCATTTCTGTCACATTAATAGCCCAGGCGTCTTGATGTGAAGCACCGTAGCAAGGCAACAGATAAGGCATGTTGCACTGTGTTCCGGAGCATTGTTGCAACTATCACCTGGGTACTTGTTCTACTGTGACCGACCAGGTGACATGTTTTTGGTGAAGTGGAAGACGGATATCAGCCTACTTCACCACTCTTGGTCCATGTGAGAACTTGGTAACTGGCGTTTAACACACAGCTGCACCGAAGAGGCGGTCCTGTCGCATCATTCGGCCCCATTCAGCGTGGCATGAAGCCGTAGTCTGTAAAAATGCGCCGATGGTGGCTTATGTATACGTGTTTGTTCCTCCGACACTGTCAGAACAACATGCTGTACTACCTATCTGAGCCACCTGTGTGTATGAACCTATCAACGTGGATCGAACCGAATGTTCCAACCCGAACAGTCAAACTAGGTGCGACCACCGATTCATCGGTACGGCGAACAAATGGGCGACCTAGTTTATCAGCATCCCGCCAAGGCCGTTGACCAAAATCAAACTGTGATAGTGAAAGCAAAGTTCAAGGACATGCAGGTGTTGCGGCTACAATGAGGGGTCTGTCACGATTAGCAAAACTCAGGCAAAGAAATGCAAATACCTAGGAAGTGAGATTAAATGACCTATCCAAAAGAAAAGCCGCTTGCGAAAGCCCATGCCTGACGAAAGGTGAGGGTGCTATTACGAGAAATGACGCCATAACGCAGCTTGGAGTACTGCAACTTCATACGCCATTTTCCTTTACATTGTATAATCTAACAACTAATAATAGCCCTGATTAATACACTAGAAAACCTCCTCAAGTAGGAATTCCATTTTCCAAGAGAATGTGTATACTTTAAACGAACACATAGTTCTCCTAGATTGTTTCAATCTTGGCGGTGAACGCATACAAGAAAACAGAACATACTTTTAGGATCACTCTCGTTCTTTTCTCCCTATAAGGCGAGTTCAGTGAAAACCACTCCAAAACAGAGTTATTCGGATGAAGTACGGACACCACTGACAAAAAAAAACTTTTTCGAATACAAGATTTAAGCGCACATGTGATTTGAACCACAGCTAAAGGCCCCTACTGAGTGAGGTTTAGTCCGTAAAGAACGTTGAGGTCTCCAGATATGGAGAATGGCGTTGTACTCAATCCTCAACATCTGTAACCGATGTCCTAACCACCTACGCCCCAATCAAAATGCTATTCAAATGATAGATGAAGTGGTCTTTCCACAGGTGTGTGAAATCCGCATCACCGATTCAGCCCAACTAGATCGGAATAGCTCACGAGTGCTATTGATTAGTCTATTTTCTAAGTGATTTTATTGAAATGACGAAACCCAGAGAATTCTGCCACTCCTGTATGCTTTGCGCACAGGTGTGATACACAGCGTCTTGTTGAAAGGTGAACCAGAGAGCCTTCGACCTGACGAAATGCTTCTTATACTGCACGTAAATCTGACATCCCCAAGCCCCAGTTTTGTAGGCTTGGCGTTTATCAGGTCCTCCGCGAGGATCGTTAAAAGTTACGTGTAACGCTCGACCACCATCAGAGTCAAAGTTGATAACACATTTGGTTGCCCGAAGGTCGAAATCCCGACTGGGAAATTATAGAAATTTGGCGTACGGTCGAGCAAATATTGACAACAATATGAATGCACTGTTGTACTAACAGTGGTAATCCAAGTGGGGATGAAAGTCAATAATCCATCGTCTAACACTATGTTCAAAAAGGTGATACTAGCACCGGTAACCGCTCCGGTTAACCGAAAACTCAGTCCACACACTGGTCAGGTTAGGCACCCAGTCATACGTGACTGGTTAAAGCTTATCCGAATAAATCAATGGCTCTGAGTGTCGAAAATGTATGTGCACAAAAGTAGAGCAGGAATTCTACACTGTGATGTTTGTTTCGATCGCTGTGACTGAACCATACGATACGAAAAGGCATTCCAATCCTGTCACCTAATCCGAACCAACCAGCCGTTTGTGCGTAGGCTAATAAGTGCCAAATCCGCTTAAATTGTCTACAACATGTTGCGAAACCTAGACTAAGAGCCGTGGATAGTGTATGCGTCACATAAGCTGAAGAAGTTTAGCTAAGCATTTCATCCAACTTATCCACTTTTAGGATGAAAACCAATAGAAAATGGTCCAAAATCAATCACGTAGGTCGGAATGAGCTGTCGTTTGTAATTTTGTGTCGTATGGTTCATCTGTTTTCTCCAGATTAAGTGAACAGTACACGACTTCCTTGACCTCATTCACTGACCAGCGGAAATGAAATGGCTTCCAACACCCCATGCACTACAAGTAGCGAAAAGCGTCCTGTTGCTTTAAGTAACGCGAGATTCGAAAACAATACATGGGCCATATTTTTAACTTACAGGGGAAGTTTGATATTAACCAACTTGCCACACACGGTGGACCCAAGTTATGGAAATTATATGTTTTAGTGTCAACGAATGCATCAAAACTTATTACACCATAAGAATAAGCAGCAGGCAAGTAGCACAATAAGAAACTACGTTTCAACTTCCTCCATATGAAAGAAACATCACTATTTGATGATCTGATAAAAATTGGAATTCATCTCGTCGGTTAGCTATTCAAGCACTCCAGGAGATAGCATTCTGAAAATCGATTCCCTACCATTCATTTCAGGAAACGTAAAGCAAAAACAATTAGAAAAACTTGTGGTGTTGTTCTTAGCTAGGAGACAAAGAAACATGACAAAACAGACACCAGGCTAGGCAAAACGCGTCCCAGTAAGGATTAGATGGAAATACAAAACTCTTAGTCAACGCAATTTGATTACCAATAGCAACGTGTGCGCAAACACACAAATTCGGGCACGAAACGTCTGAAACCATGAGGAGTTCACACTAGCAGCATAATCACAGCAATTGATATGATGATCCACTCGATATCGAGTGAGTTGTACAGAAAAGCAGCTCTCAGGATTGCTTGTTCCCCAAGTTCTGGAAATGTTGCTTATTGCCTTCTACATGCATATAACCATGCCGACGTAAACATGAATAAGATGCGATGAACCGGTTTGAGCTGATTTTTAAGATTAGTGAAGCATTCTGGAAACGGTGTATTGTGGCTAAACAAAACCGGGTTCAATAATGATAGATCGGTGGAGGCGTTAAGCGGGAGAAATGTCGCAACTTCAAAAGATTCCCGATCGCACAAATCATGTTCCTCTTATTAGGTATATCCAGAAGATAGAGGAATCGTACACGCGGTCTGATTATCATCGAGTTTACACTATTTTACACCACACTATGGGGCTGGTAACCACATATTTTGTCTGGCATTTATGTAGACCACTTTCGCGTGCCGCGTCTCCCCTCTTTAAAATCCTATTCCAACAACTCCCTCTTTGTCACCACACTGCGACCAATCCCAAACCTGCAAGGACTATTTGAGTGACTAATACACTCTTCTGCATACCGATTTGGTTTTGGCGGGTAAATTTCTCATTTATGATATCCTCCTCTAACTGGGCCAGAAATTCGGGTGATTCTCCCGCGAAAACCGAATTGGTATGCAAATGAGTGTACTGGTTACATTTTGTAGAGTGGAGCTTCAAGTAGAAAATAAGATGAACGGAAACTTGGGGACTGTGTCTACCTGATAAACCCCAAGACGAAGGAAACAGGTCGTAGGCTCCTGAAGTGTTTTCAGCAACCTTATGAGTAGTGTATTGCGTTTGTACGATGTGTTGAATTTGAATTTGAATTATTCGAGCACTTTTATCTGTTTACTGTTTTGTCAATTCCCAACCGTTTTCACCGTGAATTCTTGGTAATCTATAAGACATTTTGTGTTGAATCACTCAGAGGTGTAATCTGAAGTGATACAGGATCAACTTTAAAATTGTATTTTCTACGATCTCTCGTGGAATGCACATTTATCTACAAGTTTATGCATTATTTATCGAGTTATAGCCATGTGATTCGTTCAAAACTGTGTTGAAATAGCGACATTTCTAAACTGAAAAAAGGATTCTTGTGTGACTTAAGGCTTCCGTAAATATATAAATAAAAAATAAACTATAAATGTTTGGGTTGCACTAAACCAATGTATTTACTATGGACAAATTTTCACCATTGTACCTCTGTATTTTCTCTTACCCAAGTCGTCGCCAACTAACAAATGTCGAAGAGTTGATGTATAGTGGAACTGTGTATTCTTGTTCAGTGATTAAGTAATATTGATCTGCAGATGTTTTTCTCCATCCAAATACCGTTTATAGTAACCCCCTGACAAGCGAACTACTGGTCTCCGCAGATGACTTTCAATTGACCTTGTTACTACTTCACGTCATTATTTACATATATGTTCCAGTCTCACTGGGGCTTCATTAAACGTGCTCTAGTTGATATTTCCAGTAACTTCTAGGATTTATTGCACAAGATCAAGCCCCTTGTAGTATGTAGTGTCAAGAGATATGTCGGATTCCAGTAGCTTCTCATATAGGATAGGAAAGGAGCCTACACTTGTAGTTCTGTATGAAATGTGGATACCAGAATTCTTGACGGACGCGCCTTCAAAATCCCACAGAAATTACTATACTACGCAAACGTGCCGAAAACTGTGGGATTTGTAAAACTGTTAGAGAGTAAACAGAAGACCTACAAGCTCGAGGACACCCGATCCCACAAACACAGTTATCAGAATTTGCCAGCTGGTGTTCGTGAAGAAACTGACATTTTTCTACTTATGCCTTAGGGTAACTCTCTGCTTCTGTGGTTGGCATTCGGTGAGTGGTCGTGGTCAGACGAATCACCCCTTCTTGTCTGGTGTTTTCTCATGACTATCTGTTTTTCCACACTCACATTTCCTTACGTAAACTTCCTGGATGAGGTTTATAAGTGGACTACGCTTTTGCATTTTCCTTGATTCCATCCTTGTATTGGGTCCGTCAAGAATTGGTTTGCAAATAGCCTGATAGCAGAGTTTATCAGCCACCAGAAATCTTACAAAGCTCACCCCATAGTACTGCGTGCGACACATCCCTTGTGGTTCTGGATGGTTCTGAATTTTTTATGGGATGTTACACGTTAATGAGTTTGGCCTTTCGGCCCAGAACAGCTTATGAATCTATACTGTCGCAATCCACTGTCGCCTCAGTAAAAGGTAGAGCTACGTAACGGCTGCAAATCCAGATGATTTAGGGTGGGTTTTCAACAAACTTGGACATTAGCCTTCGCAATTTTTGAAAGTTTCTTGAGAATAAAAAACCGTAGTCCCATGTTCCTAATTTGTGGGAGAAAACATACTAAATTTTTCCACTGGAAACCTGGCTGAAAAATTTTTAATTGAATGTTATTACACAACTCGAGCAGCGAAATCTGAAAAAATACTAATCACACTTCCCACCCAAGCGTCTGTTAGTTTATTTCTCACAATTATTTGCGTCATTTGATTCGCTGCTGCACAAGCTCCACCACCGCTGGTGTATTTCACGCACTGAATTTCAGGAAACTCCACACATGTGGAAAAAATTCTTTATTCAGCCGAAAACTCACATCAAACGCATCTCACCTGAAAGTATGATATCACGCCTGACTGAATCAGGTAAACTAATAGTTTTGCTAAGCAGTCAAGCGATAAACTATGGATAACAAGAGAATATTGCTTGTTCGTAAAACCTACACAGTCGACTTGTTGTACTCTGTTCAGATACACATTGTGGTTAAGGGGAGGGGTTCTAGCATCATATTCGAAGGTGAACATTTTCTAAAACTGCATGGCATTTGTGCAATTCCATTAGGTAATTCGTAGTCAGTTGACCGATTCCATTGTGCCTACTGTGTTGCCAAACTTCAGTTGAATATGTCAGAACGTACAAGTTGTAAGCGATGCATATGATAACACCAGCTTACAGAAATGCAGTAGGTATCTCGGTAGGAGTGAATACACTTCTGGATACACAGTGGAATGCTAACCTCGTTAGGAATTTCACTTTTGACGGCATACCGATTATTGAGTATTGAGACATGACTTGTTGGGGGCAAAGTTGCACAGACTTCGCCTAACAGATATCGAGCAGACATCTCAAAAACACCGGATAGTTGAAGTGAACTAGACCAATTCATTGTGAATAATCGGTGGGTCGTTCATGATTCTTAGAAGGCCGCGCAGAAGGGTGGACTAGTGAAAAACGCCATTGAGTCAAGTTATTGAGGTGGATAAAGTCATGCGGCACAGACATATATCAATATTGTATAGCTTTGCATATACTTTCAGTACATAGTGACCATGCCTCAAAACAACTTGGATTTGTAAAAGTATGTACAGTTGGTGAATTTATTTTGCGCCCATCAGATTTTTCTTCACTACCTCGGATGCCTCTTGACTCTTTAAGCGAGTTCTGACTGAGGTGCTTGTAACTAGCTGGAATGGGGCGAGAAAATCGAACAAACACAGGAATATTCATAAATGTACTGGGTAAACAACGAGTAAACTGTTAGTTCAGCGGGATTTGAACGTTCAATGACTTCAGATTACCGTGCCAAACAGCGTCTGTCCGTTCGAATTCTCTGTTGCATACCTCATCAGAGAATCAGGAAGAAGGTTCGGCAATCGCAGTCTATTTTGGGGTACAATTGACCTTACTCAGTATGTGGAAGCGCTCATTTAAACAGTACGTCTAGCCGCACCGCTACGACTTTTTCAAAACTTTGATGTTAGCGCAAAACCGGACAGTTTGTAAAACTTATATCAAATACGCATATATATTCACACATATTTTGCGCTAGATGAAAATTTTTTGGATGTGAAAAATTCTCCAACGCTTTGTGGGCCCTCGATTTTGTTGTGGGGCCTTGACCAAGCGCAGCGTTTTTTTAGAGAGGGTGCCCATAAAATACTATTGTGAACCACAGGAGAGTATGTACCAGCACAGACAATCCTCTAACAAAAGGCCTTGGCTGCTGGCATTATCACACATAAACAAGAATGCCCAAAAACCCAAAATGAATTTTGAATTGTATTGAGAAGAGTTTTAAAATTCACATATGACTGTCCTTTACAGGACAAGTCAAAACTACTCTCATAGGAGCTCCTTTACAAGGGGGCAAGCAAGAAATGTACGCCTTCATTTTTTAATTCAAGGTAATAAACTTGTGGAACGTATTATGGGGGTTAGAAAATATAGCAAAACCATCTTTCGTCTACAATGAAAACAGATATGTCAATGCCTATATAAGAGCAGCTGTGAACTGCTCGATGATAAAACCATCCGCGTTCTTAAGAAGAACCTATTCTCTAAACAAAAACCAAACTCAATTCATTTGTGTCGACGTGCAACTGTAAGATAGGTAAAAAACGTAGTATAATTCCAAGTGAAAACTTCAGATTTCTGTGATGGGCCACGCCTATCAGAACGTGATCTTACCGATGTGCAATCTACTTTGTTTAGCTATAGGATTTATGGGGTAAGAGCTTGTCGGCTGGTTTACTAACACTCACAAACACCGGTTATTTACCGTTTTAGATCATCTGGCTGTGAAATTTGCAAGTATGACAGCTGAAACTACTTCGGAGTGACCCTGTTAGCCTAGCTTATCAAAAACGTATCAAAGTTTTCAGATATTCTGCCCGTAAGACTTGAGATCACTTGAAAATCTATATTGAACCTTTCATCGATCACCCTCTCATTCACCTCTTCATCATCTCAGGTCATGTGTTATCCTGTACAGTACATCTTATCTCGAGTATCCATTATTTCAAGCCAGGATACATCGCCAGTCCTCCTAAATCTTTGGTGAAGAGAAAAGTGCGCGTCTGCAGTGACTTAGCTGGTAGAGCTCTGGTCAGGTAAGCAAGAAATGGAGGACTTGTATCAGGTTCAGGGACACTCTCTGTTAGTGAATGAGTAGGCAAGGTACTAATTTATATGGAAGGTGGAATGTAAATGGTTGCTATGCCTTTAAGTGAACTCTATCAAGCTTGGCAGAGTAGCATGGAAGCATTGGATTGCGTATGCAATTTGACGCGAGGGTACTGATATACGAAATTGGGGCTGGAAAGCGTCACCAACCGTACACTCCGAGCCAAGTTCGATATACCAAATGGTGGCCTTATTGTGGTCCTTCCGAACCATCCAATGATCGGGTCGCGCATGTAGAGTTGCTGTTAACTAATATTCTTTAAGTATTTATTTTACTGCTGGCCTGTTTCTGTAAGTAGAAGAACTTTTTGAGTAGAGATCCAAGGGTTGTGATGATTAAGGGTCTCTTATTTTCTTCAAACAGACCTGTCCTAAACGATCAAACATTTGACGTCCCAGAAAATACTTTGTTCACGGGCGTTGTTTGAATTCTGTTAGGTCAGCTTCTTCAGGCTGTGCTCAATGGCGTAGATGTGGACCGATAACCTAAAATCAGTGACTACAAGCTAAATGTTACTCCTGAGTCACTCAGGAAACTGTTAGATGTCCTTTGCCGACATGTTCGGGTCAGATTACAGGCGGAGTGAAGGTTTCACCTGGGTAGACACTAGATAAAACGTCCAGCTGACACTCCCTTCTAGAAAGTGGACGACAAATCTAGTTTTCCGAGCTCCAATGCAATTTGATTAGATGGCAAGATCACTATAAGAATATCCAAGCTTGTACTTAAGCGAAGCAAACAGTCGGACAGAAGCTTGACCTTGTTCATTTTGAACTCATCTGTCCAGGAGGGCGCAAAAGTTCCTTCATAATATTTAGCTGAATGTTATCTGTCTCACAATAAGACTATCACAGCGGTTTAGCACCGCGAATTGGTTTCTCAACGTGAAGGCATTGCGCTCTGGTCACATGTAAACGAGGTGACAAACGATAAAATGTGTATGGGAGCCCCTACCGTTTACTCAACGATCCACTGTGAAATCTCACCACAAACACATCATCCTGAAACCCATATATCACAGCTTCGTATATTTGATGTGATAACAATCAGCTGCGCTGCGATTTTGTTTCAAATGCCAACTTGCTTCACTGTTTGCTTTCTATGCATAGAAGTACATAAATTGTAGTCATGACGAAGCTGTCTTCGTATGCACGACATAGTTCCGTGACGATGCGATGGCGTCTGAGATTCACTTCTTTGTTAAGCTGAGAGTTGTGAGCATACACACGCACAAATCTGATAGTCGAATTATCAACGCTCCACTGTGGTTTCTCATTGCAGCACTCAGATGGTGATGAATATACCTAACTTGGGATGCATCCTACAGATTAACAAAGCTAAAGCGTTTTGATTACAGATATTTTTCATATGTGGGGATTAAACAGAGCAATCTTAAGTGACTGAAAAACTGAATGACTTTGGACAGGACCCCATTCATAAGGTTGCTGAAAACTTTTCAGCACAGACGGAGCGAAGCAGACAAAATGAGTAGGTTTCGAATACATCTTAGTAAATAAAAAACACGATCCAGTTTATCTGTTGCTCTTTGTTTCCAAACTTTGCGGGCCTTTGTATGTTCTGATAAATTTGTTGGATTCCATATAGTAAATCGGGAGCCATGGCTGCTACTGGACTGTTTGACAGATCGGAAATACAACCTAGTCACCAATCCCTGTCACCAGGGACACCTAAAAACTATGCGCTATTGATTTAAACGAGTAGACGGAAATGGTGCACAGGTAACGAGACCTTTCAAGTTCAGCTGTTTGTGAATAAGTCTGTAGGTGATTCGAAGGCGGCGCTTAATTTTATCCCCCATTTGGCTAAGGAATGTGTCAGCAAGTTTTACGAATTTTGTGCCATCTGTACATGTTAAAATTCGCACTCTTTCTAGATTGAAATGCTTGCTTCGTCTTAATACTTTCCCTTCGATGGAATGACAGTTGTTCATATTCCTCGAGCTACCAAATTCCCTGAGACGCTGTTATGACGCAGGAGTTTGATAAGTATCCGTATGTCAACTGCCATTCAAAATAGTATCCGTGTTTATAGGTCACAGAGCCACCAAGTAAAACTAGCCGTATGTTTAGGGGGCAACCTATGATGGACGTAGAATAAATCTGTGCAAACTGGGTGCTTTGGGTTCAACCGATATTGCGGTGTCTCGTTCTAGGACATCCCACAAGAGGAGGCGACTCTCGCGACTCTCTCTCTCCTAGATCTTCTTCCTCAAGACGGTAGTGCTGTGATAGCATCGGCAAACCTCGAACAGTGTAGCTGCTCAAAATTTTACGGGCAAAATTTCCTAAACAGCAATGTTGTAAACCAAGGCTTATCACTACTATGAGCAGAAAAAAGTTTGGTATCCCATGTCCCTAAGCTCACGATGAAACATCTGTGTCTGCTGGCCACAACACGTGGATACGCAAAATATAGTCAATGTGCTGTGAAGTTAATGTAATATCTCTAGGCATATGTTTGTCTTGAATCAACAGTGAGTCTTCTATATGCTTGCGATATTATGCTTCTCAGAATACTGCCTTCTGGCGGAGAGTTGTGACAAAGCAACTGCCTCCCAAGATGTTGTACCCAACGTGATGGTTTTGACGTATCAGTTCAAGAAGTACTGTCAGTAGAACAGATTCGTACAGAGTGAACAATTAAACTCAATGGATCCTCAGTCCCGTTTTCTAGTTCGAGCATAAGAGAAAACGGCAGCTCGTAGCACTGTTTTGCCTGTGCTCACTGAGAGGCACTGAGAGTGGCTCGTGTTGCAGAAAATTATGTACCATTAGCTGAACTTGCTTGTTGTTTCCCTCGTGAGTAGGTCTTTGGCCAAATAAGCCAAATGAATGATAGGCGCACTCCACAAAAGAAAGGTGTTATTAGTCTTAACCCTCGCGACTCAAGAGATTTACTCTTATCCTGTGTTTGGGCGATCGACGATAACGCCAGTGAAGGGTTGTACGAACCAGAAGGTCTGACTGTTGGAACATGATGGTCCTTCTGTCCACTGCAATCTAGTTAAGGAGCTCTTTTTGGGCAGAATAGTTCCTCTTAACTGGAAAATTGATTCACTGCCTCTTTTGGGATCCAGCTAAATTAGGCTCGAATAACTCCACTGACATTCGATCACTGCGTTTCTCGACGACCTTCCTAAAGGAAAACTGAAAACGTTGATTAGCCGCGGAAAAGTGACACTGTATGTGCAGATTTGACTGTATTTAATCTTCGTTCGATTAAAGGCCAAACGACCACAAGAATTGATTTCTTTAGTGATACATACATTTGGTCAAGCAGGGAGTTAATTCAGGGCATCTGATATAGAATGGGTCTATGCCATAAAACAGTTAATTCGCCAGAATCACCACGCACAAGGTTAATTCCTCCGATTTCCAAGGGCAGAAAATGTCTCATAATCAAATAGACAGTAAGCCCTTTTCATATAGCCCAATTCATTTTCTACGTCCCCAAAAGGGCACAAACACTTTGTGCTCCGTATACGACTCATTTCGACGAAATCGATTTTCGTCCGTAGCTTATCGGTTGTATGGTGTCATCGTTGCCTGAATGATAATTAAGCGCGCTATTTACATTCATCCAGGAATCAGGTCATTACCAATAAGAATGACGTGAGACTAAGTGAAAATGAACGCGCCCTTGATTGATCGATTTATCCGGAGTTAACACACAACAAAAAGTGAAGTGGCTGATCTTCAGGTGAAGAGTAGGTAGTCCAAAGCTCTCTAGGCCTTTTTATAAATACTGTCAAACTAGCTAACTGTACATAATCTTTACCGAATGGAATTTTTTAGATGCAGCTTGTGTGTGAAAACTTTTTTCCCTCACAACGAAGTCCCAAACTGTCAGTGCGAGACTAATATTCAGCCAGCATTCAATCACAGCGAGTGAAGTTATGAAACTGCATGCAAATGACACCTGCATTTTCGTCAAGGTTCTTATCTTGCAGGGTATGAATCGGGTGGACGAGTCTATGGGACCGTGTGGGGAAACATTTTATTGAAATCCATGACGGAAAACCGAAAAAAACTAGCAACGTACAAACCTGTTAATCATCTGATCAGAATGGAAACAAAGTGCTAAGTCACAGATTTTCTCCGAGCACTAGTCACTGAAGAATTCGGTCGACACTACTTTACATGATAGTATATGTTTGGCTGCGTCATTCCGAGCAGCCGCCAGTCATATCGTAACTTGTATCTGAAGGGTGGCTGGCTGAACTCTCTTTCGAGGTTCGTGGTTTGCTGACTGCTGATGATTCGGAATGAAGATTTAAATGTAGTAGCTTGGTTCACAACCTTGCCTCAGGATCAGGAGACTAGGAGTTAAAATTCTCCACCGTTATTTGAAAACAAAAGGAAATTTGTAACTAGGGTCGGATAAAAATCAACTTTAAATAATAAAAGTGAGAGGTATACGCTTAATTGAAATATGCCAGTAAACAAATGGAGAACAAGTAACCGAGCAGAGGAAACCGTTTTGAAATCCCGTAGTCAGGCTGTACCACATGCGTGACCGGTCAGCATCTAAATGTTGGGATATTCCCAAACGTTCAAGTTAGAGTTTATATGAGGGCGGGGATTGGATCGCTAAGAAGTGGGGTTGATGCAACTGATCAATTGACTGTGTAGCCTCTGTCGCCCCACTGATAACAGGATGGTCGGACTGGCTGGTCAAGACAAGCAATGAACTAGGGTAGGATGCCTCTGTGCACACGTCTCGGTTGGACACATTTTGATGGTCACAGGTCCCATCGTATTCATCAATATAATCACAGCTTTATTCGGTATATTCAGTTAATATACAATTGTAAATATGATTAACATCAGAGGTGTAAAACTGACCTGTAACTCCTGACTCGCCGACCTCCACCTACACGAGTGAGCTACCCAGTTGATGTTAATTGTTGAGCCGGCAGAACACGACTCCATGCTATATGGTAGATCAGTAATACAACTAATATCCAACGCGGTCTTATTTCCCTTTGTGTGCATAGCTTTCTATTGGGAATTCAAATCAAATTTCAACCATCGAACCACGGAGACCAAACCGCATGAATGCTGACTTGTCGAAGCTTGGTCTTAAAAGCTCCAAATAAATCCTTTCGGAAAATCAATGTAAAAAAGATGAACTACATAGCTAGTCTCCGATTTGTTTATTGGCAAGAACCTCTAAAAAAGATGGAATGTTTTAAAACCTTGAGCTCACCACAAAGTCCCATTGGCGTTTTCGGAAAACTAAATTGTTATGAAAAAAACGGTCCGTTGTTTTATTTAACCTCTGTATGGTGCACGAAGACTGTAAAATAAACTCAACAAAAGGGGTATAGCGAAAAGGATTAAGTCGTACTAATTGAAATGGACATGGATATCGGCTAGCCATTAATCATCGGTCACGTTTCTGTTTTACGTGCACCATTCAAGACACTATAGGTAGCGGAACAATCTGTAACCTGGGGACGAATGTACAAAATTAATGTCAGCCATCCATCATTTCGTTTGACCTGTTGCAACATCGTCACTGACCAGCACGCATAGGAATCTATTAAAAGTTCGAATACGCTGTTCAGATCGACAGGTTGGCTGCGGTCATCAGAAGAATCTTAAGCAAGGGACTACTTCCCTGAAAATGTTCCTGCTGCTTAATAGCTGTAGTCTGGGCCTAAGAAGAACACCATCCGTTGTGTATCAAAGAACCGTTATTCCATGAAGATTGGTCAGTGAAAGGAGAGTGTTTGTAGTAAGTTTCAGGGGGGATTGCAGATGTATTTCTGTATAATTGAGACAAACGACAATGGTTGATTTCAGAGAGTAGAGTGTTTTTTAGTGCAGATAGCTCTGAAGGACGCAATAAACATCAGCATGTTATACCTGGAGGCGTTAAAGTAAGCCTTGCCTTCCACAAATAATGGTGGTTTCCATCCTCACTTGTCTCCCTCTGAAGAGGCTGTCCGAATAGACCCATCAGTAGTGGACGCTTCCTCGAGTTCTCTTTTCTGGGAGGGAAGTTACTACTTAACTGTGAATCGCGGAACCAAACAACATTCATCAGGACTAGACGCTGAATAATCGGAACGCACTTTGGACACTGAATAGCCGAGAGAGTAAGAGGTCAGCGTGAACAAATTCAAAGAGTCCTTATGACCCTCCATCACCCGGGTAAATGGAATCAAAACTATACTGCACGGGCTGAAGGGGGCTCTCTGTACAACTCGTGAGTCCCACTCAGAACAGAATCATATTGCTTGATGAAGTTATTCAGTCATCTGTTTGGTCCGGCACATAAACATATAGGGTGTGGCAAGGTAGTCCATTCGCACGACCAAAGAGGGTTGTTTACAGTATCCAACACGTTGGTGATCCGCTCCGCTTATTAGCTAATCCAACTACATATACGTGTGTTTAACTGGTGCGGCTGAACCCATGAGGTGCTGTCCTGAAATCTAAAGCAACGTTCTCGTGAAACATGGATTAAATCAACCCACAGACCACCTTGGCAAACCATACGCCGATGCATATAAAACGGGATACACAATTACTCAGACAACTGCCCCGGGGTTGTTAAAATAAACTTCAAATCTCTCGTTCAGTTCACATTGTTATCCAGTTCATTTAAAGCATTGGTAGGTATATGTTTGGCTGCGTCATTCCGAGCAGCCGCCAGTCATATCGTAACTTGTATCTGAAGGGTGGCTGGCTGAACTCTCTTTCGAGGTTCGTGGTTTGCTGACTGCTGATGATTCGGAATGAAGATTTAAATGTAGTAGCTTGGTTCACAACCTTGCCTCAGGATCAGGAGACTAGGAGTTAAAATTCTCCACCGTTATTTGAAAACAAAAGGAAATTTGTAACTAGGGTCGGATAAAAATCAACTTTAAATAATAAAAGTGAGAGGTATACGCTTAATTGAAATATGCCAGTAAACAAATGGAGAACAAGTAACCGAGCAGAGGAAACCGTTTTGAAATCCCGTAGTCAGGCTGTACCACATGCGTGACCGGTCAGCATCTAAATGTTGGGATATTCCCAAACGTTCAAGTTAGAGTTTATATGAGGGCGGGGATTGGATCGCTAAGAAGTGGGGTTGATGCAACTGATCAATTGACTGTGTAGCCTCTGTCGCCCCACTGATAACAGGATGGTCGGACTGGCTGGTCAAGACAAGCAATGAACTAGGGTAGGATGCCTCTGTGCACACGTCTCGGTTGGACACATTTTGATGGTCACAGGTCCCATCGTATTCATCAATATAATCACAGCTTTATTCGGTATATTCAGTTAATATACAATTGTAAATATGATTAACATCAGAGGTGTAAAACTGACCTGTAACTCCTGACTCGCCGACCTCCACCTACACGAGTGAGCTACCCAGTTGATGTTAATTGTTGAGCCGGCAGAACACGACTCCATGCTATATGGTAGATCAGTAATACAACTAATATCCAACGCGGTCTTATTTCCCTTTGTGTGCATAGCTTTCTATTGGGAATTCAAATCAAATTTCAACCATCGAACCACGGAGACCAAACCGCATGAATGCTGACTTGTCGAAGCTTGGTCTTAAAAGCTCCAAATAAATCCTTTCGGAAAATCAATGTAAAAAAGATGAACTACATAGCTAGTCTCCGATTTGTTTATTGGCAAGAACCTCTAAAAAAGATGGAATGTTTTAAAACCTTGAGCTCACCACAAAGTCCCATTGGCGTTTTCGGAAAACTAAATTGTTATGAAAAAAACGGTCCGTTGTTTTATTTAACCTCTGTATGGTGCACGAAGACTGTAAAATAAACTCAACAAAAGGGGTATAGCGAAAAGGATTAAGTCGTACTAATTGAAATGGACATGGATATCGGCTAGCCATTAATCATCGGTCACGTTTCTGTTTTACGTGCACCATTCAAGACACTATAGGTAGCGGAACAATCTGTAACCTGGGGACGAATGTACAAAATTAATGTCAGCCATCCATCATTTCGTTTGACCTGTTGCAACATCGTCACTGACCAGCACGCATAGGAATCTATTAAAAGTTCGAATACGCTGTTCAGATCGACAGGTTGGCTGCGGTCATCAGAAGAATCTTAAGCAAGGGACTACTTCCCTGAAAATGTTCCTGCTGCTTAATAGCTGTAGTCTGGGCCTAAGAAGAACACCATCCGTTGTGTATCAAAGAACCGTTATTCCATGAAGATTGGTCAGTGAAAGGAGAGTGTTTGTAGTAAGTTTCAGGGGGGATTGCAGATGTATTTCTGTATAATTGAGACAAACGACAATGGTTGATTTCAGAGAGTAGAGTGTTTTTTAGTGCAGATAGCTCTGAAGGACGCAATAAACATCAGCATGTTATACCTGGAGGCGTTAAAGTAAGCCTTGCCTTCCACAAATAATGGTGGTTTCCATCCTCACTTGTCTCCCTCTGAAGAGGCTGTCCGAATAGACCCATCAGTAGTGGACGCTTCCTCGAGTTCTCTTTTCTGGGAGGGAAGTTACTACTTAACTGTGAATCGCGGAACCAAACAACATTCATCAGGACTAGACGCTGAATAATCGGAACGCACTTTGGACACTGAATAGCCGAGAGAGTAAGAGGTCAGCGTGAACAAATTCAAAGAGTCCTTATGACCCTCCATCACCCGGGTAAATGGAATCAAAACTATACTGCACGGGCTGAAGGGGGCTCTCTGTACAACTCGTGAGTCCCACTCAGAACAGAATCATATTGCTTGATGAAGTTATTCAGTCATCTGTTTGGTCCGGCACATAAACATATAGGGTGTGGCAAGGTAGTCCATTCGCACGACCAAAGAGGGTTGTTTACAGTATCCAACACGTTGGTGATCCGCTCCGCTTATTAGCTAATCCAACTACATATACGTGTGTTTTACTGGTGCGAGGATACAAAGCGGCTGAACCCATGAGGTGCTGTCCTGAAATCTAAAGCAACGTTCTCGTGAAACATGGATTAAATCAACCCACAGACCACCTTGGCAAACCATACGCCGATGCATATAAAACGGGATACACAATTACTCAGACAACTGCCCCGGGGTTGTTAAAATAAACTTCAAATCTCTCGTTCAGTTCACATTGTTATCCAGTTCATTTAAAGCATTGGTAGTGCTTCTTAGCCTGAACGTAGGCGGTGAATAAAAGAATACACCCTTTTTCCAGGCTGCACCGTTAGGTTTTTTGCTCTCACGTTGGCTTCCCACGCTTAACCTTCTGGTTACACAGTGTGAGTCAACATGATCTTGTTACGGTTGGACTGAGATTGTTGTACACACATGTACATATGTATAAATAATTAAGCATGCAGAATCTAGAACTGAACGTCATCGTACGAATATGCAAAAAACCATGGAATATACTTTTCTTCACGGCGTCAATTCCAGGTTAAGGATAATCCTCCCACCAAGTGTATCATGGCCCAAGTTACACTTCGGAGAAAACCACTTGTCTGAAGCCAACTTAAAGACTTCCACCACACTTTAGTCTACACCTCGACCCTAGTGAATAAATCAGACTTGTTGCATACATGAATTGCTGTCATGACGACTGCCAATTAGCATATCGGTCAAGTTCGCGGCCCGCACTTTGCTACAGGTACTGGTGCCGCGCATCAATGATTAACTGACTGTAACAAGCAAGAGTTTTGGTGTTTGTATGTGCGTACCATCAATCTGGAGACATGTATTGATCTGATAGTTTGTTGCTGAAAGTCAGGTTGACGTACGTGCACCTTATCCGTCACTTTTTGGTACCACACGAGAAGCAGAAATGTTGCAGCTGTTTCAGAACCAGCAAACAGGTATGGGGAAGCATTCATTGAACAGGCTTCCACCATCACACTCTTACTGCGCAACACTACAGCATCTCTAAGAATTTTTTTATGATAATCGCCTTGAAGTCTTGTAGACAGCTTGATTACTCAGCGCAGAAATTACTTGAGGTGTATTTTGAATAGTTTCTCATTTAGTGTCTCATTCATTCATCCAACATGAAGCCAGCGACAGAGTTAGATCATCGCCAATGACTTTTTTGTCGCATTACACCTGTACAAAAGAAATCAGCTCCACTGTGAAAGTGTACATTTAGAATCTTAGCTTATTGAATGAGTAAATTTGCATTAGTCGCCGGTTAATGCTACTTTTCGATGCACGACACCAAAAATTGCACAAAACTCGCTGCTCGCTGAATCGAGTGTGTGCTGAATGCTTTGAGTGATGTTTTTGGTCTCGATTAGTGTATTCCCTACCCGTTTGGGAAAAAAAGATCACGAGGGATTTTCTTCTGCTTCTTACATCAAAAAGAAAAAAACACCACTGATTACAAGCTACCATTGCATTTAGTATTGGATTCTGGATTTGATAAGTTCGTACCCTAATCAGATATAAACAGATATAAACACCGAGGAAATTCTGCGAGCGGGCAGAGTTTCGAGCGAAATACGGTTCACCAAGACGCCTCTTCTTACATTTAGGGAAAATCATAGCAACTGATTAGATTGAGGGAGTGCAGTTCACTAAATTCCAAGAAATGAGTTTTGGGGAATCGGCCAAATTTGATCAATACAAAGGGCTATCAGTGAGCGGCGCTAAATTCCACCCTGAAAACGAATTTTCGGGTCAGTTTTCCACCGTTTACTAATAAATTTGAAAGTTGCTGAATGCTTGGCACTTGATAGAGGAGATATCATCGACGTTCATTTCAGGATTTCATTACTAATATTCACTAATAGACGGTCGAATAAGTTGGTTCAAAAAGTTGACGCTTTCAGAATTTTGATGGGCTTAAAGACATTGCAGTTAAACAGTTTATACCAACAGCTTATAACATGCTTCTGTTGCGTTTGGTGTATAATCTTAATCGGGGGTCTTGTAGCATTTTGTTGGACTATTGTGGTTTTCACCATTCAGAAACATTGACAACATTGAGAACATTTATACAGATAAAGTCGGACTAAGAACCGAGCTTTCGGGTAAACATAAAATAATTTCTCACTGAGGAAAAGGAACCACCACTATGCTCGCAAAAGTAAGAAGGTCCTGAACCATCCTCATGAGGTGTTTAAGTCTGCGGCCTTAATCCCGAAGCAAAATAACATTGTTAGGTTTAATAACTCTGTTCGAGTAAAAATGACAGCACTTTGTATATGACTGTGAGCCGGTTGTCTGAAGGAATCGTGTTACAAAGCGCAGTCTATTTGTACCTCACATTACGAAAGAACCGTGCGTCTCTGATGCCCATATAAAAGACCCTCTACGTGGAAAAGTAGACATTTCTAACTGCCTTCAAACAACGACCTATCAAAACTTTTTAGAAGGAAAATAGGGAAGCGCTTATCCAGCGATGTGAATGGGAATATAAAATGAAGCGAGAATGGAAGTATCAGAATCAATGTAACACCCATCAGTGAATTTGCCTCAACAAAAACTATGAAGATGAGAAGCTGTGACCTTTTCTGATGCCTAGGCACCGAAGTTTAGAGGCTGACTGTGTGCCTGTTGTCAACTGTTAGATACTACTTTGACCCCTAGACAAATGCTTAAATCGACCAAACTTTTTCATATTATTGTTTCATGTGATCCGCTCTCTCTATCCTTACACTGTAACGCATCAGAGTACTCATAAAAGGCCTGAATTTTACCACCAGTAGGTGCTAAAACGAAAGAGCATGAACGTGACTCCATGCTGACAACTAAATTCAGGTGGCGTTGACAAATTGTCGTCTAACAGTACATAAGCTAATTTCCAAGCTGAAAAAGTAATGAGCAAATTAAAGTACATTTGCCTTATTAAACATCATACAATGAGTTTCAGTTATCTAGTCACTCGATGCTGAAAACTTAAAAATGCCTACTCAGCGGAATTTTTTTGGAAATTTACAAAGTCTCACGTCAAGGATGGTCAGTAGATACATTGAACGTAAATGGAGTGACCAAAGAAGAACTAACAGTTAAGCGAAATAGGGGAGGACTCGGTGACCGAAGAAATGGGTCCTGATATGAAACGTCTGGGGACCTTCATGGGGTCTGTGTACCATTTTTTATGTTGGAATCCACTTCGACTAGCTTTATCACCAAAGCGGCATCATCGAAACACGTGCCTTAAACCCTAAGTCCACAGCATTCACCATCGTCACCTGAAGCATGGGTTTCAGTGTGATACATCAGTGAAATACCATTGTCATGTACTCGTTGGGTCTGCTACCGACAGTTCAGGTGTAATCTTCTTGCTCTGCTGGCAAGTAACTTAGAACTAGAACACGTATTCGAAATGAAGTTACTAATTAGTCACTAAATATCTCAAACTTTGTTGCTTCTCAGTAGATATGACGTGACTCATGCCAAGACAATTGTGAACAGACCGGTATAGCACACGTGTAGTTAGATATCGACTGCTTTCCGATTGTATCGATTGTTACCAGCTAATCCAGGAAGACTGTTAATCGATCTCACACCATGCACAGTTGTACAACATCCAGGTGTGTGCAGGCGTGTACCTGAGCACACTTATTGGATTTGAAGGCATGGAAACAGCTTATTAAGTGTTAGGGCAATGTTGCAGAAAAGTACGACTCAGTGCTCACTACCAAACGAATAGTTCATTATTTGTAATGGACTTCATTTTTCCGATTGAATGATCAATCTGTAAGTGAACCTTGACCAACAGCTTACTAAAGTAGGTCTTGTAAATAAACTCGAAGAATTTCGAAGTAATCTGAAAACTCCTATGGCAAGAAAATTTCAGTGCATACGGTGTCACAACTTTCTCGACTCTTAAGGTCTGTGCAAATGAACGGTATTCAGCGAAGTGGAACTTAGCCCAGGCATCCAGTTCTTGCTTAATTTACACCGAACGTAAGATGTTGGGAGGGCTGTTCTCACGATCAGAAAGTCTCTTTTAAACAGACGTACAAATGGCGTGTGCTACCTTCAGTTCTTGTCGAAAAACGTAAGCTATTTCATCTTGCAACTTCTCAGGTGACCACCTGGCTCTTTGGAACGTAGGTGATGCAGGGTTCACGAGCTCTCGTGCAAGAACACCTAATGTTGATGAATATGTCGTCAGGACCGAGTTACCAGTTCTACATCAACAACGGGCCCCCAAAACCAGAAATACCATGCGGTCATCTGAGAATTTCAAACTCTTCTGAAACTAAATAACTTCTTGTACGGTCGTAACTTTCGGGATTGGAAACTTCGCCTACATGTCTTTGAGATTAGTGAAACATAAATCGGTGAAACGCATATGTAAAAGTCATTCTATATGCGACCTGAAAACAGATGCTTGCGTACTATACAGAAATACCATACACTACAAAGTGCCGGATCTACTACTGTGATCTGACTACATAAATTCCCGTGGAAATAAATCTATGATCCAAACGAACTTTGTAAACCGGGTGAATGAAACTGCCAAATAGCTCAAGGGAAACTCAGGTGAGTTGAAATGTGTCAAGCAACAGAATGAAGCAAGGTGAAGTGAAATGTTGTCCTGTTGCCTCAGAGCCTGGTTTCTGTATGCTGCTTGCAAAACGTCATCACGAGAATCCTGCAGTTCGACGGAGACCCCATTGTTTCAGCTACTAGTTTGCTACTTTAGGCGTCACACAAGGTTGTAAGGTAGCTCCTTATGTGTGACCGCCATTCCGAGCCCCATAAATACTCACGGTGTACGCAAACATGAGTATGTATTAAGTCTTGACTAAGAACGCACACAGACGGTTTGCATAAACTAATTAAACAGAAGCAAAATAGTTTACTTTTAAATAAGGCTCTCATAGTTCAAGCATAAAGACCTCGTAGGTTTTGAAAAACAACGGGGGGAAAACCTATCATTACTAACAGTCTAGTAATTGAGTACTAGTTTGAAGAAAGGATATCAGTCCCACAGTTCTGGTAGTGATGCCCCGATTCCAATCAGTATTCTCACCAGTACATATCAAATTCAGGTCTTCCTGTTTTTTGAAGTTGCTGACGTTTGACTTTGGAATGCACTTACTTTTATTTCCAGAGTCTATATCTTTTCAAAGCCAGCGATTAATTCGTCACAACAACCATCTAGTCATTTAAGGAAGGCAGTTTACTCTGATTGTTCTAGTGATAACAATGATTCTGCTCAAAACAGAGCACAACCGCCTACTTATTGGGGCACAATTCCATAAGACATTTTCAAAATTCCAAAATTCTATTCAATTATGACAACAAAACCATTTCGCTATAGTAGCAAGCACTATTTCTCTCCGATGAAGCTTATTACAGTTCCCGGAAAAATACTCTTACTGATAAGACGTGAAACTAGCTCTGCTATACAGAACGCTGTCCTTTTCATATTCGTCAAGCTAACGGCCGGACGTTTAGGCTCCAAAATAAGGGAAGCTTGGTCTTGACATACATTGTACACACTGATTGCTCACGGATTTTGAGCTCCATGTTGAATACAACGCTCCATACACCACCCTACTATTTCCTATAGGTATCTAATGTTCCACAACCACACCGTGCGAGTTCAACCCCCATTTAATTTATACAATGTTTGAAGGGTCTTATTTTCTGTTTACCTATTTTTGATAAATATAGCATACGCTGGCCATAAATCACTGAGGAAATGTGTCTTTTGAACATAGAACGAACAAGAGTGGTTAACAAATACTTACCCCAGTCCGTTTCGAAAAACAAGAAAGTTTTTGTCCCATGACTCAAAAGTTTAAATAAATCCGTCCTAAGGTACTCAGTGGATTGCCTCGCCGACGGGATGAAACGGAGGCCAAGGTAATCACAGCAGAATTCTCCACGCTGAAAGTAACGTGTTTCCGGCTGTCTGGTTCGTGCAGCGCCTCAGCTAAGATAGCACTTGCTTGTGACCCACCCGACAGTCAGCCACGCCTCGTCAAACCCTACTGTTATTGGCTGACCATTGTGCGTTAGTGCTGGCCTATTTAAATGCGCGTCTGTGTGCATGTGGATGGCTCATGTTGGGTTGGACCAATGGCTAAGCAGGCACGACGCACGCCTGTGTACACACAGTGCGGCCGGCACGTGGCCTTCAGATAGACGCCAGTACGTCAAGGAGGGCGCATGCAACTCCAGCCTGACCATACTGTGTGGTGGATAATTCATGTACCGTTGTGCTGACGGTCAGCAGTGACAATAACTGTGGCAGTCTGTGATTTCCCCGGAGGCTAGTTACTTCACAGGTAACTGATAGATTTCAAACGGAATTACAGTATAGTCTGATACATTTTAACGACGGACAAGGGCGCACAAAACCAACCACCAAGAATTAATCTAGTATCCTACCTACAGTGTTGTTTAGGCCTTCAATCAATGCGGAGCGCATAAGTTGCAATCATAAGGTTTCAAAGTGATTTCGTCAGGAATTACACACACAAATAATACGCGGGTCTAAAGAAAGAACAAACTGTGATGCAATCAGCTCATCATTTTTATGTTAATCCTATGTTGTGTCTTGAATGCTATTAAATGGGGATTGAGAGGAAACACAAGCGGACATCGCTTCGTTTAGGAGAATTAGTCACGAAATCCCCAGAAGGATGCAAATTTATGCAAAAGGTTTAGACAAATAATCGGAAAACAAAGGGAATGCATTACACGAGAAGCTGTAAATAGTTGATTGGATCTTGATTGTGCTGAGAGTTTCCACGCATTCCTCACTTCCAGCTTCGAATATCATTAATTTATTCGCTGCTCGATGCTTGCCATTTGCATCTCACTACTGAGTTGTACTCACCCATCGAAAGATAATCGACTAACTTCATAATGGGAGCCTCTTCCCGGGCTTTATCCCCTCCATCAAGTCTCAGTTCGGGAGATTTGGAAGCCATCAACGGAGATTTCTTCCTGTAAGTAAAACAAGTCATTACTGAAATGCCGAGGTACACTGTACAGCTGTTTCATCCTTGTTGAGAACTGAGAGGAGCGCGCATCTGACAAAACTCACAGAGATTCGTAAATCTCATTCTGGTATTTGCTTGTTCATTATCTTCGGCAAGCAGACGTCTCCCATTATGGCTGGATGTGTCCTTGTAGACAGGGCGGATTTGGTGAAAATTCAGCGGACTAGGCTATTCGCGAAAATGGCAGAGTCTATCAAGGATCCACTATAAGTAAGGGCTTGTGTTCGGATATTTCACCTTATTGCATTTAAAACAATTTGTTTTGCAAACTGCCCACATTCGAACGGTTTTCTTATGTTCTGATCCGTTTAAAATAGTTAAGGAAGGTACTGAACCAGAGTTGTTTTGTTAATGAAGCATTGTCTGGATCATACCGGGGCTCAAAACCTAAATTCGAAGCGAGCGGGGAATCACTACTGCGTCTGCGCTAGCAAATTCCACAGCACTGGAGAATGAGGAGCTGGGGAGCAAAATTCTTCTACCCAACGATACTGTGGCTGAGCTCAACCAATTTATCGAAAGCTCAGTGCGGCTGGCCTTATGAAAGTTTCGTCATCACACATCAACATTAATCTTCATGAATTCACTTTTCTATTTTTTTCATGCTTAGGTGCGTACATGGACTTTTTCAGTGGAATTCATGCCCTAATTGCGAGAAGAGGGAAGATTGGTAATGCTTTTGGGTGGGATACGGATGTCGATGCTTTATGCTTGTTCGTCTGACTTAGCGTTTGTCGCGATAATTGCTCTGGATTTGCGCATTAATTAGGCCCTCTCTAGTTCTGCTGACGTCCCTTTTGGTTTCGATAGTATTGTCTGAAATTTTTCCGTGGCTTTGTTTCGTGATTTTTATGCAGCACTATTCTTGATGTTGTGGAATGCAGCTCAGTTGTATTCTCCTCGTGTTGCTAGATACGGTCGAGTATCGTCTTCTCATTGACAGCCAAAATAAAAGTCCTCGGTTAACTGTTTCTTTGGAAGAATTTCGTATTGCCAACGTTCTTCTATGACTTTGGTTCTCCTGGTTCCTAGCCGTTCTTCAAGTTGTCTTCAATAGTGGACGAATGCAGCACTTTTTGCGCTGTCTTGGGTGGCCGGTTGGTCGGTATGTCGCCATCCTGTGAACATCGGTTTGTATTTGTTCGTTCAAAAGTTCAGTGATGAGCATATGCAAGAATGCCAAATTTTGATTATTTTTTTCTTCTACCATCGTGGACGTTTGTTAGTGGTTGAGCCCTACCGATGGTAATGAAAATAGTGTTATGTAGCGGATCAATATATTTGGGTTTATATCTTATCGATCGTGTTAAACGGAATGGTACACTAGGCACAATGGTATTGTCTCAGCCGGAAGACCTGTTCGGTCCCAACTGTTGTCCGCTTCGCATGCAGAAATATAGGCGACACAGATCTACCGGTCAAGTATTATGCTGCTACACTCGTTGACTTTGCACTATCACGTAGGATCTCAGCCTATGCGGACCTTGGTTGCAGACCGAGAGAGGTGAAGTGTGCTTTTTGAGGTCAGTTTTTAGAGGGGATACATATTCACTCACAAAAAAAGCCTTCACCATGCTTCAACCTCTGCACCTACTTTACCTGGATAATTCATTCTGACACAACAGCAACATAATTTCTGGAACCATCTTGTCATCCAATGCAACTGGATTCTCCCAGAAGTTAAACTGGAAAAGTGTAAGATCTCAGCAAATGTCCGAATGTTTCATCCCTATCAACATCATCACTACGGAGCCTGATAAAATGCTTTGCTTCCATCAGGCTACTTCAAAGTATTCCTTACCGTCGATCACAGTGAGATCCTCATTTATTGGTTATTTGTCGATTCTGTCCCGCAAGTACACGAAAATCATAAAAAATTTAGCACAGAGACACAGGTAATTTGGTTCACCGACTATCGACAAATAAGTTATTGTTGTCTGCAAAACCTCTCTTAAGCGGACGATTACACAGTGAACCCCATTTTTCCGCTACTATTAACCCTGAGTATTCCGACCGGACCCACTCTAGCCACCCCACGATCCATCGTTTAATAGACATCCATCCACGACACTGAATAAAGTTCTAGCTGTGATGCTGGGTCCGATCTCCTGTCAACCAAATCGGACAGTCATCCAGCTACTGGTAAGTAGTTTCACAGTTTATACCTTATCAGTCATCATTAAGGGGTCACGTGTCCGATTCCTCTTCATACACCAGAAGAGTCTTTATAGAAGCGAAAGAGTTCATGTGGCTGTGCATTTTAGAATTTGGGCACATCATCATGCTGAACTGAAGTCTACCCAGGAAATACATTTTTACACGCGACACAGTGGAGTAATGGTCTGAAAGAAGAGCTTAATATGTTCGTCCGGAATGCTTGGTTGTGCTAAACTGCCGCCGGTAGGATCAATGAAGGTGGCGGATGAATTTTTCACTTGTTAAAATACAAGTACAGTTTTATTTGACGGACTCATAAGCTTGGTGAAAATGCCTCAACAATGTACCACCAGTTTAGCGCTCTTTGGCTTGTAAATACGTGTATTTCGCTAGTTGCGTACAAATCAATGTTCAGGTAGAATTCGAGGTTATCGGAAATCTGAGGATTATGCCTACCTGGTGAGCCAAAAGAAAGGTGGAGCCAGTCGTAGGCTGTTGATAAGTCCCCAACAGCCTTATGAGTGGTGCGTTTTAGTGCGACATCTCAAATCTCGTGTTAATTAAAATCTTTGCGCAGCACCTTCAGCTGAAGAATATCACAGACAAGCGATTTAGCAGGATTCAGGAGAGTCCCCGCTAACTTCAACTTAGTTTGCATATAATCATACTTCGCCAAACGTGCGCAGTTTTTTTTTCCGACAGTTCTTGTGTTTCCTTGAAGTACAATACAACTTCCTCATGAACTTATTGACCAATAGGACTGAAGTAGTTGCGAACCCCACAAATATCTTCTGTAGAACAACCCCTTTAACGTCTAGTGGGCGCACAATGACACTTGGCAAAGAACAAAAATCCCGACTGTGCTCAACATTCCGCACGTACACATAATGGAAGAGGCATCATTAACAAACACAGATCTGGAAATTGCCATGGTGTTACAACCAAAATGGGATTTGTCGAAAAGTTTTCACACACAGAGGAGGAACACCCACAACTAAGCCTACATATGCGAAAGGAATGTCTGCGTCGTCCCACTTTTGTCTTCCAGGGGCTACATGCATTTGTTTGTAATAAATGGAAGAAAGTCATCCCTAAAATCTACTGAATTTACCCTGAAATACGGTATTGTAAGTGGACAAAGAATGGATATGTGGTTACTGGCTATGAAACGTTAACAGGACAGTGTGTTACTGAAGTATGCCAATTATGACTTACACACCCATATGCATACCAAATTGGTTTTGACGGGAGACTAGTGTGGAACTCAAGTGAATCTCTCTTTTTTGCTGAAGTGTGTTCACCCCACTGAAGCGCTCACGTGTGGTTAGGTGAGACAGAGGAACAAATCAATCCATAAGTCACTGGAACCTGTCTGTGACACTTCTGGTTAAAACATTTAGTGTGATCTCTCGAGTTTTACCAAGCCATTCCAAAGTGTCCGACGAAAATGCACTTGCAGCAGCTGACATCCTGACAATTCAACTGAGGCAGCCGGCTCGTTGTCACCAGAGATGTCACGTAAAATCGCCGCCCCTGCCATGCAGAGTCAACCTCCATTTCTAACAATGAACCCCAAGTGGCTGTACAATTTATAGAACAGTTTTATTGACCAAACAATGACTGATTTTGCTGCAAGTTGCTCAGCTAGCAGCTTGACTACGGACAGCAGTACATGCACGCATGCAGAGTGTTTTCTAACGAAGGATAATCAACGTCGATCTGCTCCAAAGATGCACTTGTGTTATTTCCTCTCAGATTACCGACACTCTGAAGAAAAATTTGGCAACGATACTAATTAATCGCTTCTCATTTGTGTTACAAAATAAGACGGTCGCAATAGGCATAAATGAGGTTTTTTACCTTTCAGTAATTGCTTTTGATTAGTGTACTTCTGGTTCTCGTTCAGTGTTAGGAAGGATAGTTGATGCCGATGATACGTTTTTCTGCTGGAAAACAGGACTAGTACCCGTGGAAGTTTCAGTTATGGAAGCCAAGACGGTCGAAATTAACACACATCACTGGAAATAAATTTAATTTCATTGTTTTCGATGAACAAGCCAACTCTAGATATTCTGTTTCGCAACGAAAATGCTGTCGTTTTGTTCAGTTTTCAAAATCCAAAACAGATCACACTGGATTACATATCGCACTGGCATTCAAAGTACTCATCGCCCCGTTTATTTTTAGATAGCACCGGAAGTCTGTGATATGAACTGTCACAACTATTGTGGCAACAATTCACCTGTCTAAAAGTCTTCTGTGTAAAAGACAAGGCCGTTTTTCATTGTCTAGATAACAGTCGCTGTCTAGAATTATGCGCTGGAAATTTTTTGAAGCCTGATGTTCTTCATGGTAGACAATGCCCAAACTGCCGAGAAATTAATGACAGCCTTTTAAAAAACTAACCTGGGTACTGCCTACTCATAGACTCAGTCGATCCAAGTGGAGAGAATTTCACGTCTCATGGTTGGGGATAAACGATATTGTAGGGAAGACAGATCCGGCTGACACCAGGAACGCGTGAATCTACCTCCAACATTATGAATAGAAACAGTACTGTTCACGTAACCCCACCTTATTACTAAAGCGTAAGTAAGGCTGTTGCACCCGTTTTTAGCAGAAAAAGTTTCATGTTGAAAGAATGCTGTGTCGCTAAGTGACCACTCGAGGAAGGTTAATGTCAACAACAGATTAATCCTAGAATGCCTTAAATCAATCGGACTTGCTGCTCAAGCCATCAGTTCAAAAAGTATTGTCGCGGTTATTGGGATTCTCAGATCATAGGATTTTAGCGTGTGGCAGATTAGTTTAATTGTTTTTGGAGTGCTTCAATCGTTGCTGTGCTAATAGGCGTTAGGGCAGACGCTAACATGAGTGTGTATGAAGCCGTCCGTAACTCTGTTATTCTAACAGCTGTTTTAGTTTATTCAGCCATCAGACCCTTCCACTCAGGTACGTTCACAAACAGCCATCCCGCAATTTTTACTAACCATTAAATTAACATTCATAAGAGTCTATAAAACCAAATACAACCTTGGACGCATGTTCTGGGGTATTTTATTCGGGTTCGAACTAGGCGAAGCGCATTATGTCCACGATGGCCGAAATAAATTTCTCTTCATCCCCGGCATTCAGCAGTGTCACAATGACCCTGGACGCAAGCTACAAGAGGTTAACACTCGACTGACCATAACACGACTACCTATAGCCGATTTGTATGACGTCACCAGCAGTAACTCGACTAACGGGAGAATTTCCACAATTCCACAACGCATATCCATGGACATTTTTACGTCCTTCAGTGTGCCAGTATATACTTTTACGAAATACTGAGTTCACCAACATCTTTAGACAAGTAAATCAATGCAAGAAAACATGTGTTGGTATCCGGTTGCATGTTCATCGAAACGCACCAACTTCAGCGTCAGCATAGACGGTTTTGCACATACCCTCATCCAAAATAGGAAAACCAATATTTTGGCGAACTCACCAGAAAACACAACTGGGGATCGGAGACACCCGAAGACGTTTGAGCAGGTTGCAGTAAAACTAGGCGGAAATGCAGGAGGTGTGTATTAATCATACTTGTTTTTCCTCCTAAACTTATGTAGTGTTTTTCCAGAACAGGAAACCCTAACTTCACCCAAATTTAACTATATTTACCTGGTTTAAAGTAAAAATAAACTCTTATGGGCCCGTCTGCTCCTGTTTGTCAAAAAAACCCGGATTTTCTTGTTGCAATTTACGCTGAATGAATTAAGACCATCGAATTTACGCAAAATTGTACTATTTCAGTGCACTGTGACTATCTTTGTTGCAGAAAAGAATGTAGAATCTGTCTATTAAAGCCGAAGCAATTTTTCCTCAAACCCAGCCTACTTTGTCGCGCGTGAGAGTGCAAAAACCTGACCTCAGATTAGTGCAACAAACTGCTCATGGGTACGAGATTTTGTCCTTACTAAGCAGGTGCAAGGATTGGTTAAAACCATGATTTCTGATGCAGTTAGAGTATCCGCACAATAAATTCTGGCTTTCTAATCATGGATAATTCTAATTTAGGACGACCAAACACCAAACAACTCAGCATCCGCATAATTTTTAACTGGCAACCGACCATAAATATGGATGTGTAAGCCAAGAAGTTATACGTCAAAAGGCCGATTAACACAGGAGCATGTGACTTATATCTGTTTTTTTTTGGGGGGGGGGACTTCACGAAGGGATCGTAGAGTTGTTGGTTGGCTCTTAACTGCTCAACCTACGGACTGCATTGTCATAAGACACGTGGTGATTCTCATAAGAATAATTTGTTTACTGCTTCTGGGGATCCTATGCGTGTTTGAGGAAACGTATTCGGAAGATAACAAAGCCTGTGAATGAATAAATGTAAGTAGTGGCGGATCAGGCGTCAGATGTGACATACAAATGGGATACCTCTGATATGCCATAATTAGAAACTGCTTGACGAAGATAAAGGTTTCCGTTCGCAGCATAGCAAAGACAGCAACTGGGTCATTGCCCGAGGCGTTGGGCAAACCAATCGTGTGTGATCACGCTCCATTTTGCTGGTGTAGTTGTACCATCGCCCACGTTTTGCATGTAAAATATCCGTGACTGAATTCCCGATACGTCCAAAAATATACACTGAGCCCTGATAACAACAAAACGCAAATTCAATACCTCTCTTATCGATGCGGATTAAGTTTGCTAGGACAAGAGGATGACTGTTTGAACGAGGGGAACAGGAATGCGAATTTTAACAATGCCGTGAGGACATTCTAGAAAAGTTAGCGTAAAACTGAAGCACAGTTTGTTTTAAGACCGATTAACATAGCGACAACCCTTGGTATTAATCTGGAATTTCCCATTGCTAAAACTTACCGACTAATCTGAGGTAGTAAAACCAGCAGCTATTCTTCCGAACAGTAATCACTCATTTGGAACGGACCCGCTGTTCTTATTTTGGGGCATTGCTCTTGCTAATGCTAAGGCAAGCAAAAGCCAGTACACATTCCTGAAACATCAGTATTAATCTAGCTAATGACTGAAGATGGTGACTCAATTGTGTCGCTCCCTGTTTGAAGTGTATGCGGTTTCCTCCCTCCCCTCCACAGGCTTATCACAGGTAGTTTCTTCAGGACACTATAAGAAACGAACCTGAATCGACATTTAAGGAAACAATCCGGTCGGAGCCGGACAGCGATACGTAGAGCTACCCAAGTAGCTGGCACATTCTACGTGCCGGTTGTTCTCGCACCCTGAAGCGCAATCAGACGGTACTCGTACGGCGTACATAAGCTCTCAGCTTTTCGCTGATAGATAAAAGATAAATCCGGGATGATGTGTAATAGTCAGGACATTCGATTAACAAAAAGGTGAATTCGACATAGGCCACTACTTGGAAGACCATGAATCCTGGTGCCTAGTAACTTGTGACTGAAACCAGCTCAATGTGAAAAACGTCTGCACAATTTTCGTGTGAAAAAGCAATTTTCCCGTTTTTGACAACGCCACTTTCGATTCAGTAGAGTTTAGCTGCAAAAATCCATTGGGCCATTAAATTGCATCAGTTTGCTTGGTACTTTAAGTTGATTAGATATTTTCTGGATGTTGGATTGCTTCGCCTCCAATAACATTTGATGAACATTTAAAATTTCAGTTTTCAAAGGTAGCTCCTTTACAGACATCGATTTTCAAACGAACAGCTCCGCAAAAAATCATATTTTTTATTCATTGTGAACATCACTTCTCCCAACTCTTGGCGGTTGTCATTCATTCTGCCAGGGTTCTGCTGAAAAAGCTCGGAACGTTTCCACTGGAGTGCGGGTTTGTTTGCCCGAAATTGTCTCAGTTTGATTATCTCAGCATTTTCACAGCGTCCTCCTGTAACTTACACTCAGTGGCTTGCAGCTATTTTTGGCACTTTTACAAGTGGTTCACAAGTGCTACAGTAGTGACCTACTCAAGTAAAATATCTGGTTTTTACACTGTTGTTGTGACATTCCGATATCAGCTTCCTGTTCTTACACGAAGGTGCTCTCGTTCTTTGTTGACGCCAAAGCTGCTGGCTAGGGAACTGGTGGTTGTTTATCTTCGCTTCTGGTTGTCTGTTGACTAGCTCCGTTACGAACGCCCAAAGAACAATGCTCCATCACTAACTTCCAACCAAAAGACCTGGATTAGAAGGCTCAAGTTCTTCAGCTGTACGAAGACAGTCTGGTAGATGCATGGTCGAATTATTGACCAGTGAAGTTCACAACCGTCCCCGCAAAAATATGATCATAAATGTTGGGGACAAACTGCTCCATGACTGTTGTCCTTCAGCACCCAAAAGGAATTTAGCTGGCGACCAAAAACAAAATAATAATGCTGACGGATGGCTTATAAGCCTATCCACTAGCGCTTTTCGGAGGATATATTGAAAAAGGATCCAAATTTAACTTCAGGAGTGAATCAAGCGTGGACCGCACGGTTAGCCTAGAATATATCTCAAAATCCTATGGGCTATGGAATGATTCTTAGCAACAAACTCGAGAATCAACAGGAACAGAAATGTACGGAATATCTCCAAACAGATGCTAGAAGCACTCAGAAGGTATAAAGCAGAGAACACATCTTGTCATGACTGGGTAAAGGTTCTGCAGACCTACTTTCACGATAGCGATGCCTGTGCTCCCATTTAGCTGGACATGTTGGAAAAGACGCAAACGGTGAGCACGTGTGCTGCCCTAGGTCAGATCGCCCGATCAACTTTGGTGCTTACACCTGTGTCACCCTGGTTATTAGTAACATGTTGTATCAGACGCACACAGATTTCACGTTTGTTGAATTATCCGGTCAAATCTCGAACCAGTAGAACAACAGCCGTAGGAGTGGGGATGTTTCCAAGGTAGTTATTTGGACAGGTCATATAAGCCCATCCGTCCGGTTCTAAAACATACAGACATGTGGTCGGGTGACCTCGAATGAAATTTGACGGAACTATTGTTTATAATCATGGTAATCGGCCTGAAGTAGCTTAGGTTTCCAGAAAGTTGCATCACTATCGGACTCTAGACGGTAATACTGCGATATAGTGTGGGTACTGCTTCAATTCTCGTGACTGATATCTAAAAGTTCAACTTTATTGCTTGTAATCTGATCAGATAGGGAGAAGCAGCTTAAATATCCGTTTGAAGCTCAGTGAGAATGGATGCAGCGAAGATTCGCGTTACTCTTTGGTGCTTTTATGAGTTGGCATTTCCTCCATTCTCGGTCTAAAAAAGTACAGGAGGTCTAGGATGAGTAGGTTCGGTGCCCGTGGTTGCGTCATGATGTTCAAGCCAGCTGGTGGAACGAAACAGGCTTCTGCACGTTCGCCTGCCGATTTAACTCCGTCGAGTCATCGTCGGCACCAAACTCTCGCATTCAATACCACATTCTTTTCCGTCCCTCAATCGTGCTCAGGTGTCTTGGGATCCGCGCATTTCAGGTGTTGGTGATTGCGGGATTTTGTAGAATGCACATTCACATAACTCGTTTGAACAAACGTCCTCCTATCCTGGCGCAACCGTTTTGGTGAGTCCACTTCAAAGGGAGAAAGTACTGACATCGAGTTCCTGTCTTATTAGAGCTCATGAGCAGTGCATATCCAAAGACTGTGCCAGGGTTTGAACCCTGCACATCTGACATGTGATGCAAGCTTGTTACCACCAACGCAGCCCAGACTGAACAGGTGAACATGTTCGCACTTGAGTGATGTGGGTGGAAAGCCCGACGAAACTTGAGTCCAGCGTTCCCCCCTTTGGTTTGAACTCACTAGACTGATCTGCGCATTGTTTAATGCCAATTCCGATATGAATGCCAGCCGTTTGCAGCACTTGATGATATCGGTGCTATTCAAGACAGATTCGGAAAATCTAAACAGAAGAAGAAGCCCTTTCTTCCTCAGAAGGCGCATTACGGTGTGTGAGCCAATGGTCTAAAGAAATAGATGTACAATGAACCCATCTCTAGCCGCAGTTCATTCATTATGGTGGTTACGTTTGACCAAGTTGTGTACTGGAACATCTAATTAGTTTCAAGTTTCAAGTAGATTTACCTACGTGCGCACACACGATACACAAACTGAAGCCTCTTGCAAAGGTGGCCAAGTGAAAACTAGTCCCTTTTCCATCCTGTGGTCAGCCGTGTGTGAAAGGCAACGAAAATTTTGAGTATCCACAAAGCTGTTTTCTAAAAGCAACACACTGGTCCACAGACAAAATACATCCGAAACAACTACTCGTTAACAGTCCAGATACAAGACAAACGGCAAAAACTTTCCAAGCGGATTTCTCTGATTGTTTTTCTGGTTTAAGTTAGGAAAACTTACAGTGCAGTGTATCCGTTTAGCTAACGTTCAAGTGAGACTGTATCCAGGTCCAGGATTACTATTTTGCTCGCATGAAGCAGAGGCACAGACGAAAGTTGAGAACGCAAAAGTGGAGTAGACGGTAAAATATTGTTAACAAACCAGATCAGTGTCTTGTTCTCGAGATCAAAAAATCGCCCCAACCGTTTTAATTGCTGCTGACTGACGGGAGTTCTGACGCAGATTTTGATTTAATCATTCCAATTTCTTGTGTGATCTAGGCACCTAGAGGCCCTTCTTGCCCGATGATTTGATGTCTGTACATTCGAACGACCGAAATTGGGAAACCCGTGTAAACAGGTGATTGTCTTCAGCCGAAAAGTACCTTAAAGCATTTCAATGACCGCTGAACTTTTGAACGAAATACAATTCCCTAAGGCAAATGAACATCTGGGTTTTGAGAACGAATTTGTTTCCAAACTTTCTGCTCCAAGAATTTTTATACTTTTGCCATATTTACAGTGACGCTGGAAATCATATATCCCGTTTGCATTAAACTTCAGTTGTATTACGTAAATCTAGCCAGGACCATCCGTAGAATGAAACTATTTTCTTTCAGTGTGGATCACCTCACAAGCGCACACAAGTTGCACATGAACACAGCGTGTCTATCTGTAACATGGAAGCTGCATAGTTTCCTCTAGGCAAACATCCCACTGTCATAAGCTAAACATAAATGCACGACCCTCATTAATATTCATACAGGGCCTCTAACTAAGCAGATACTCAGGTACCTGATATTCAACAGTCGCTGTGTCAAACGTGCATCTTGAAATCCTTTGTTTTACTTTCTGGTTTATGTTACCGCCTGTTGAATGAAGCCCACAAAATCAACTCGTTTTGTCATTACCTTCCAAGTTCTGTCAGACTGTTTGCTTAGCCAGGCTTTTATGACGTATTGCTCACGTCGGACGGGCTGTACCTATATCTACAAATCGACCAAACTTTCTCGGATTCCTTGTTTGCATTGGACATTGTTGTAGATCACAAACAAGCGATTCATTCGGGTCTCACTCGGGTCTGATTTTTGAACAGCAGAAATTCATTCAAAGTCGAACGATTCTGAAAACCTCACTGGAGATTCTAGAAAACATCAAAGCCGCACTTGCAGCTAACCTGCTCTATGAAAGCTGAACACAAGAAGAATGTCTCTTAACAGCCGTAACAAAGTTCTATCTTCACATTCAGCGTGTGCGCATTAATCCAACCAATATACTTAAAGCTAATGAGCAGAATTATTAAGTACTGGCTAATTATATGATCAGCATAAAAGTATCTGCATTAGGCTGACTGCTCAATTTTGCTCCTCAGTCCAGTGTACCGGGAACGAGTAGCCATACTTTTAGCCTTGTCTGTTTGTTTCTTACACTCTTATCAGGTCAGCTGTAGACCACAGTAAAACAATGCATAAGCTGATCGGTCAAACGAGCGTAACTTCGTTCGCAGGCCAACCCCAGGAACAATCTTATTCATAAATTTGGTTGATCATGTACGGATTGTCACGCAACGCCAAGAAAGGAACTGTGTAAATCACGATAAGTTGGGAATATCAAGCAACCGGTCACAACTGAGAACCCAGGCGAATTGCAGCTGCAGATTTTGACAGCGTTACGATGTACCGTTGGTATGTGGCAACTGTTTTTAACTCAGCTTTCAGCCTCTAGGCTGAACACTGTCAAACAATGAGACCAAAACCAGATGCGAAGCGAATTTGCTTTCGCGTAATTGCGACAGGAGCATGATGAACGTTTGTCAGTTGGACAGGCACACCAAACTGGTTATGGCCACTAACGCAGTCATAATCAGTTGTCAAATAAAAGTAGCATGACGGCATGACAACTAATGTTTTTCGTCTGCTAAAATACAACAAGTATATAGTGTGGAAGTAACCATTTCTAGGCATTTATTTTTTATCGCTCCGCCGCGTTTAGTTAAATTACAGGGTCTCATGTCCTACGGGGAACACAGAAGGCAAGACCTGCTATAATTAACAACAAACGTACGCCGCTTTGCACGAGAAGCTTCTGGCTATCGTTATTCAAATGAACAAATAACAAGCAGCCAAATCTCTTGATTTTTTGAAATCACCGCTGATAAGCTGAAAGAATTTCCGTATTAATAGGCATCGAACAGTACGCAGAGGAAGGCTATGCTTCCCTTCCGAAGTGTTTTCCTTTTTCCCAACACCGCCTACTGAATCATGTTTGACGGGGGACGTTGTTGACGACTAGCAAATGGACTGGGTCATTTCCAAAGAACCCCACCTGAATGAGCACCGTATATTTGGACATTTCCAAAGTGAACAATTGGAGTTTTTGCATTCAAAAAGATGATAAATCGAGTATAATGTTTTCTGGCTAGTCACAGTAAATTTCTCCAAAAAACCATGGTTTTGATGAATTACAGATCCACCCCGCTTCCCCTGGGAGACGATGAGTCTGATATCTCACCTAAGTTCCCATTCCCCGCCCAAAGATATCTACATCACATTGTTCCCCACTAACTTTTTTCAGTCGACCTTTTTATAATGAATTATTTAATCAGGATGATGAAATCGATTACCGCTTTGTCGATCCATGGTCGCTATCCATCTCACCAAACTATGGGCGGAAAAGAAATCAGTGCAGAAGGGTGCACTGATCTAAGTTCAGATGGTATGTTAAGTATAAGTTCTAAACTTTATCATCTAGGGTCCCGTCACCATGAAAGCTTTAGGACACCGACACCACGAAACACCTCACTAGGACAAAAATGTGAGTTGCGATACTTTACACAAAATATTTCAATGTTTACCAATCACCCATTCCTGTTACCTTAGTAAGGGTATAAACCTATCAAATTCGGGCTTCGAAATCTCCGGTTTTCGCTTTAGTGGTCGATTCGTTTGTTCACCCACTTGTTTATTTGTTTATTCATCCGTCTGTTCACTCATCCATCTGTCCATCCACTCATTCATTCATTCGTTCATCCATACCCACATTTACCAGTCCATCTGTTCATTTACCCCATTTATTCGTCCATCGACGTATTCACCCACTTGTCCGTATGTTTGTCTGTTCATGACCTCACAAAATTATTCATTCTTTCATTCATTTTTACTAAAGCCAGTTCATAAGCGGTTCTTAATTAGACGTGTACGCAAGAAAGCAGACGTTTCTAGCGTTCTTACCACCCTTTTTGTCATTTTGAATTCTACCTGTATATTTACATGAACCTTCTGCTTGCAACCCTGTTAGCGTAATCTTGATTTTGCTCACGTTCTTATTCCATCGCTTTTAGAATGCTTCCCGAAGTGATATATTCATAACAAATCCTTGCCATTGTTTCCAAGTTGCAGAGGTTTATCTGTGTAATTGAAAGTCTAAAGTCTTATTTCAAAATACCGGGAAATCTTCCAAGGATTAGGACCTAACGTTAGACGTCTGGAACCTAGCCCGGTTTTCGCCGATCCTGTCTGAAGGCTCAATAACTCGATCAAGTAAATTAAACGATTGCTCATTTGGGCAAATTTATTTACTGTCTGAGGAGGAAAATACGACTGAACTGAAAACACACTGATACAATTTAAAAAACACTGGCCACAAAAACTTCAACGTTTGCATGACTGGGATGCCCAAAAATTGAATATGAACCCAGATTTAGTTGTTAGTAATCAAAGAGGTCTATTTTTGAAGCCGATTCAAAAAAGTCCTGAAAGTTTTTCTCTGAGACAAGGCTGAACAAGTGTTACATATTGGAACTTACGTTTCCTACACTCCGTGTGCGTAACATGATGTTTGGCTGGCCAAATCTGTTACGACCGTCACAGGCCGATTCACACATTTACAGTAGAACTGGCCAAAAGGATTCACCTCCACAATAATAGCCTAGGTTTCCATACCACCTAAAAATGAGCAGAAATGTAGAGCAGTTATACTCCCTTCCAAATTTAAAGAATAAAAATGAAGCCTTTTCGTCATAGACATGCACCAGCTTACAGCACTTACTGCTGCTACTGGAGAGGTTGATTGTGATCAGCCCCGTTAAGTTTCAGTTACCGATAATCTTTCAGAGTGGAGCTGTGGTCAGTGGATTTTATCAACTACTGTGCTGTAAATTCTCACAGATTTTTTTCCTAACTTCAAACTTTCCTTTAAGAAGAATACTCCAAGACGTATGTCACTTTACACAGAGGGAACTTCGCGAAAGTGTCTTGAAAATACACGTTGTGCAAACTGATAGATGATGTATACTAACGTGTCGAGACGTTATTTAGCTGTAAATTGACCTTGTGGAAAAATCTAATGCGAGCATCGGATCAGTAGTGCTGGTGGTCTTCGGGAACATTAATTCTCCATCGATAGATCAGATGGTCATGCCCTACAGATGATGCTGGTTAGGCCGCGTACTTCGTATGCCAAAGGGCTGTTTGTCTTGTAGAATCCTCTTGGACTGGTCTTGTGTCGTATGGAAACAACTCAGAGGTGGTCAGTTTATGATTTGTCAGCGAAGCAAGAAAGTCCTTACCGGTCAACTTAGTCGCTGTATCAACTGCCGTCTCCCCTGATGGGGAATGCAGGTCACCAATGGTTGGTGACCCTGACGGATTTGGCTATTTCACACAGCCAATGGCGGCACTGCATCAAGGCTATGGTGCAGCTCTCACTCCCTGCCATATCGGAAAAAACAACCATTCCCCTTCAATGCACCGGTTGGACTATCGCTTCCAACAAGTGGCTTTCATATCTGTATACTCCTCCCCGGTGAAAAAAGCTGTGGCAGCTGGAATCACTGCAGTTTGTGAACTGAAATACTTAACTTGCCAGATCCATCGGATGGCTTTCATTGAATCTGCTGAAGCCTTATGTATGCGGGTATTCAGATCGCCAGGATGAAAAAAATATGAACGCACTAGACTACACTTTACTAATATAGTTTGCTCCGCAACGGTGTGTTTTGCTGGATCGGTTCATTGATCCTAACTTACTGGGATTCAGTTCGCGAGTATTGACCGAGTTGACATGGTCCTGAACCATTATCGTACACCTATTTCCCCCCCTGGTTGCGAATTATCAGAAGTGCTCATCTTGCGCATCGTGAAGAAGTGTGCAACTGCCAACATGCCGGATGGTTAGGGACATGAAAATATTCCGTTAAAGTGCAACATGCTAATTATCACCAAAAACACATGGGTTTTAATTTCTGTAGAGGTTTGTGAGGTGTACGCTTCGGGTGATTTCCAGCAAAAGTTAAACAGTTGCGCAATGGATTTCTGCTTTTGACTTTATTTGCAGGAAGATAGCTCACCCGGATATGTTTACTCTCCCTAATTGCTTGCGCTCTGCACTGGTCGGTTGATGCTTGGTGCTGATGAGAGCAATATTGATTTTCAAATCTGGACAAAAAGTAGTCGATTCTGCTACATTTGCGTGTCATGTCCCAAGTAGGACAACATACAAACTAGATAACTTTTGTGAAAGTAAACTTCTAAGGAATTAATAAAAATACATCAGTACCTCAAAACCGGTTTTGCCCCCTCGGAGCTCATCAGTCACGCGCAGTCCCCAAGTTTCCTTCAATCTCATCTTCTAGTTGAAACCGAAATGTACGGAATCCGTGAGGTGTTCCCATTTCCACACCAGTTTGGTTTTAACGGCAGATCACTTTGTTCCGGTTCGAACTTCGTTTATGAAATTTTTTCAACTGAATTTGCTGCACATAAGTGGACTCTTGTTTCAGTTGGTACGATATCCGAGATACGGTAGCGTATCTTCTTGAAGGAACAATACTCATAGGGTTACTGAAAACTGTTTGACAGCCTACGACCAGTTTTTTCCTTTATGAAGCACATCAGATAGGCATGGTCCCCGAGTTTCTGTCAACATTATGTTCTACTTAAGATCAAATTGCGCGAAATGCTCGAAGCACACTTATTTGCACACCAGTCTGAACTGCACACACTCAAGGAGAGTGATCCTCAAGAAGAGTGAATCCGGTCGTGGGCCGTCGAAGTTTTCAGTTATCTTATGAGTACTGCTCCTTCAAGGAACTATACTGCGATCTTCCGAATATCGTACTAAAGGGATGCTGAGACACGTGCACTCACTCACAACCGAAGAAAATTATAGATCACCCAAGATTTTTGGGCGACTGAAGGTACCCGAGAAAGTCACGATAAGTATGAGTGTATTGAGCAAGTCCCACTTCCTCCGATTGATCGTCACGGGTGCTATCTTACAAAGTTCCGGAATATTAACCACAAACTTGATGCGGGAAAACGAACGGTCCAATTCGAATTATCATCTGGAATTGGACCACCTTACTCGCGACGCTTCAATTCACTTGGCCTACTATAATATGTGTCACGTACTAGCCAGAATAATCAATCACAGAAAACAAAGTTCTTTTGCTACCCTCGTCCACAGATTACCTTTTTTCTCAAAATCGACCGCTCTTCCTTCCTATCCCAAACAATACTAAAAATAGTTGGGTAGATGGAAACGAAAATCCTTGTCGCACAAGGTAACAAAGCCACGCTGGAGAAAATGAAAGGTGGTCTCCTTTTTCTGGTATGCCACAAAGAACCGTATTCAACTGGCTTATCCAATCACTACCGTTTGTTAAAATAGTTTGCCCAAACAAATCCTTCCGTAAGTCTTGTTTGTGTGATTGCCCAATTTGTATAGATGGATATTTCTTGCAAACCAAACTTTCACCGATCAGTGTCTCTCAACATATTTTGGTCAAATGGCCTCTGAAACTCCTCAAACCACTAGGTCAGCGTTATTTTCACTAGTTTCAAGTATCCTAAACATATAAATGACAAATATCCTATTGTCAAGTGAGTTACTTCGTTTGATGTTGACTGCCTTTCTACATATGCAGGGACCATGTTTCCTAGGAATAAATCGAGCAGTTTGTTAGAAGTTTTGGATGGATTTCCGTATAATTAGATTGACGGAGGCACAACATAAGCCACATCTGTGATTACGCGAGAGGGATAGTTCAGTCCGTCTATCATTCGTACGAAACTACCACTTTTGTTTTGTGGATGTCATATGTATCATGCGTAGTGATGCTGAGACCAGAGATAATCTATTCAGGACTTACGTGCGTCACATGTTAACATTTAACTTACTATCAGAGTCAAAAACGACAGCAAATTTGTATTTCTTGGTGCAAGTGGATTCATCAGCAGAAGTCTACTCTTTGTGTAATACGAGAACTGTGTGAACAACTTTCTTCAGGGAACGTCGGACCTGCTCTCTCAGGACTGGAGCCGATTGCTCCAAATGGCGCATTTTGGGAAGGTCGAAAGGGGTCAGTGTTGCGCGAACACATATTCTCAGCACCCGAAGGGGTCTTTACTGGTCAACAACTATCGAAATTCCGATTCTGGTCGTATTTCGTATCACATTCCTAACGTGGGCTGAGACAATAAATCACTTCACATCATATTCGCCATGTCCACAAGTGTGATCATTAACTTCGTCGTACTAGGTGGAGACCATTGCCCAATACAGCAAGCGGCCGTTCCAGGTAAATCTGCCGATGAGCGCCTCTCAGGCCGAGATTCGTAATGAGTTGCTTTTCGAGTCGAATCATATACTAATTTTCAGGGGATTACACTGCTTGTCAAATAGACTACATTCTAGTGGCCACTCTTTGGGTATAGTCTGTTGGTCCTACAATTAGGAGGAGACCTTGAGTAGCTGCGCTTCAGGTCAGTTCTTTGCTTGCATAGGTTTCACAATCCATTTTATCACCCACCACAAGCTCCGATTCAACTGATAGACAAATCTCGGCTTTAGCCAGCAGCCAACTGACTTCCAACTTATCACCGCCTCCCCGTGTTCACCTACTCTCATTTGGAAAGTCCTGGTCCAAACGAAAGATGGCCATACAGCATGTCCTCACGTCGAAAGTCGGATAAAACTCCGACTCCACAAGAACCGGTCTTCCGAAAGAGCAATCGTTATACTTCAGCAAGTTGTTCGGCTATGTATGATCCATGTTTCCTTCCTCAGCTCGCGTCATGGCTCAACTAGAATATGTCGTATGGAGTATTGGTCAGAAACGATCATTTCTGGAGACAACTACAAATGTTGACGAATACGCGCAGCTCTTTTGGTTCATCCGCCGCGTTCCGTACCAACAGCAGGATCAAAATACGGGTTTCGTGACGCCCATAGTCGGTGCTGACGGATTACGGGGGAGAGCTTTAGGAATGGACCGAAAGCTTTTACTCAGTATTGGGTTAATCAATCACAGAAAACAAAGTTCTTTTGCTACCCTCGTCCACAGATTACCTTTTTTCTCAAAATCGACCGCTCTTCCTTCCTATCCCAAACAATACTAAAAATAGTTGGGTAGATGGAAACGAAAATCCTTGTCGCACAAGGTAACAAAGCCACGCTGGAGAAAATGAAAGGTGGTCTCCTTTTTCTGGTATGCCACAAAGAACCGTATTCAACTGGCTTATCCAATCACTACCGTTTGTTAAAATAGTTTGCCCAAACAAATCCTTCCGTAAGTCTTGTTTGTGTGATTGCCCAATTTGTATAGATGGATATTTCTTGCAAACCAAACTTTCACCGATCAGTGTCTCTCAACATATTTTGGTCAAATGGCCTCTGAAACTCCTCAAACCACTAGGTCAGCGTTATTTTCACTAGTTTCAAGTATCCTAAACATATAAATGACAAATATCCTATTGTCAAGTGAGTTACTTCGTTTGATGTTGACTGCCTTTCTACATATGCAGGGACCATGTTTCCTAGGAATAAATCGAGCAGTTTGTTAGAAGTTTTGGATGGATTTCCGTATAATTAGATTGACGGAGGCACAACATAAGCCACATCTGTGATTACGCGAGAGGGATAGTTCAGTCCGTCTATCATTCGTACGAAACTATCACTTTTGTTTTGTGGATGTCATATGTATCATGCGTAGTAATGCTGAGACCAGAGATAATCTATTCAGGACTTACGTGCGTCACATGTTAACATTTAACTTACTATCAGAGTAAAAAACGACAGCAAATTTGTATTTCTTGGTGCAAGTGGATTCATCAGCAGAAGTCTACTCTTTGTGTAATACGAGAACTGTGTGAACAACTTTCTTCAGGGAACGTCGGACCTGCTCTCTCAGGACTGGAGCCGATTGCGCATACGATGTTTGGTGCAGATGCATTGTAAAAAATCTATTCCACTCCCACCTTAAGCAAGTTACGATATATCTCAGTGCTACGGAAAAATATGTATATTTGGCTAAAATACATATGAAATGATTGGCCCGTATGGATAAGTAGCCACTGCAAAGCGTCCATATATCAATCTAAAGCGTTATGAATTCTATCTCCGCTGGTAGCCAAGTATAACTCTTCTACTCTGCCTACCTCGACTTGTGCGTGCTTATGTACTCTCACAAACAAGCACGGTAGTAACGTAGCCTTGTGACCGGTCATCAGATCACCTACTAAAATGATACCGCTGACCAATATCCCCAAACATACTTAACACGGAACAGATTTCAAAGCTCATTCATGCTGTAAAACTTTGCGATTGGAGCTGATTTCCGGCTTGCTATTAGAAGACTTGTACCGTCTATACGGCGTACCTCAGAAAAATCAATGTCGCAGTAACGCATTGTCTTCAGATATACAGGGTTTTACTTCTTCAGCTTCTGATTTTTCAACACTACTTCAACTAACTACTTCAACTAACACAGACAGAAGCAAAATGGTGTAGTTTTGTAGTTCTACCTGCTGATGATTATACTGCTAGGAAAATAAATCTGTCGTTTTGTGGATCAATGATCTAGCCTCCAGTAATTGACGTCACTTTTACTGTATGGCGTTTAGCTTGAGGAAGATATGTGACGAGTGAACGACCGCTTTCTGATTGATGTATTCGGCGTAGGTAGGGTATTCTACGATCGTGGCTCTTCATTGCTACCTTTTTCCAATGAGTAACTTTCTTCTTCCATACTTTCAAACCAGCTGGTGCCGCTGTCACTCAACAAGAGTTCATTAAGGCGATTCTTGTGAATTAAGATCGTAACAAACAAGCCGGTGTGTCTTGCATCTTGTTGAAGAAGATGATCACCCCTCTTTGGGACTGCACCTACGTGTACGGTTTCGCAGAGTCGGACACTAGGCTTAACAGCAGTAGTGACTCGGAAGTCTTCCCAAAGCTGTTCAACCAATAAAGCATGTGAAATACGGTTAAATTAGTAAGGTACGAAAAAGTACTAACATATCTTTTCAACCAGTTACGTATAGGCACAAATTTCTGTTTTGTATCCATTACCTACCTCAGGGGTCCCCGTATGAGCTTGTGAATACAACTTGAGAGTGTCAGTTGGAGGTAATAAATGTAGTTCGACTGAACTACACACGACCTGCAAGTGCGCCGCACAGTTATTAGAACAAACGAGAAATTTCTTCCTTTGTTCCAGCCCATCAGTCAGTCGACACGGCCGAGGTGTCAAGAGGTAGTGAAGCAGCTTTCCGATTGCCTCCATCAATGCAAATCTAGACAGAGGTGTTTCTGTTATCATCCGCATTTCAAAAGTACTGGGATGGCATGTTACCTTGTTACGAGACTATAGTTAAAACGGCAAGTAGAGAATAAACCCATAGACAATGATCAGTTGGACCTACTGAGTAAAACAGTGCGGTCTTAACAAACCCACGCACGGCCATGCCCAAAGTATTGAATGGCGTGAATAACCATCGCAAATAATTACTTCAGTATCTCGCTCGCTGCACAATCAAACACTTATGTTTCACTTGCGCAGTAATCAGGTTAATACGCGCTTGTTGTAGAAACGTGAACTCAAAGGGGGCATCCAATCTCTTCGACTAAGTGTGCAACAGAAAACTTGTGCTCTCTTCTTGGAAACGCAGCCCCTTCAAATGCACCCGTTATTTTGTTGAAAGGTCAGCAGTGTTGTTTTATTCAGAAGGACGTAGCCTTGCGCCCAACAGTTGTCTCACACCCTTTCCAGTCCGCATCCATTGATTGTGTGTCAAACGTGATAGTTTTCTCTTTTTCATTACACCCACTATCGTAATGTTGCAACTCAAACATTTCTGTCCCATCTTATCTGTGTTTCCAAAATCAATGTTTTGCGTTCAGCCAATCTGTTTGTATAGTGTATCGTTTTATCGTGTATGCGTCTGTATTGTTTGATCCAGATACATTGTGATGTTAGCATACAGACGGGTGAGATAACAGACAAAAATATGAGCTCAACTACTCCTGTTAACCGCTGTCTGCTTTTGGGCATTGGTTTCAAATTAATCAATAGGAATGGATACTTAGCAAACTGTTCTATCCCAAGTCTGAAATATACATCGCCAAGACAGCTGTAATTGCTTTGTAAATTCTGTGGAGGTTGTAAAATAATCTGACTAGCAAATCAAAGCGTTTGGGACCGTAAGTGGCTCACCTTATGATGGGATCCGATGAGTTGTCTGGTGGAAAGTAAAGTATTCTGCAGGTTGCTGCGACGGTTCAACAAATTTTCACGGAAACCACCATCGTATTACTGAGAGCTTTGGCCGAAACTTACGTATTTCGCGGACTTTTCACAATGTGGAAGGACCGATCCCATAATCCATATATCGGGAGACTTCTGGCATATTTTACCGCCAACCCACTGCTCAGTAGTAGTGCCTACTAGCCAATCCAACTAGTTTGCTACTGCACCCATATAAGGTTTCAAAAAATGGCGCCTCGTCCGAATATTAGACGTAACTCGTAAGCCATTTAAGGGGCAGCTTTTGAGTCTGTGGTAGCTAACCAGCCGTTCGAACAAGAAACGAGGTCCCATGTGCTTCCAGGTAGTACGCCGAATTGTAGTAAACACTTAGCGCATCTGCAGCAAAATGTCGTGCTGTTTGGAGCCAACTGTAAGAGATGATGAGTATGCCCATGAGTGTGTACATCCATAACAGGTTTTGCCACCGACAGATCAACCATTATCCTAAATGTGGTTCGGGAAGACCATCGAAAATCAGTAGTGTATACTTATCCCTCTAATATATCGGCCCGTAGGTAACATGAGACCGGGTTTGCTATAAATTGCTAGCGGTTACTAATTTACTCGATGAAACAACAAAACGTCCCGTACCATTCGGCCGCAAATTTGTTACTAACCTGCTACGAGCTTCGTGTGTGTCCAAGTAAAAGACGGCGCCAAATATAGACGTCAATATTCGCCCCTTAATTTAAAGTTCCAGTCATTTTATTATCTCTCGCCTTCCGATCAGATTTTTTGGGCTTCACGAAGCCGACAATAAGGTTCTGTAAACGAAACCCATCGAGAAAAGTAAAGCAGTTGGAGTTTTTATTGTGAGAAGTGTTCCTTCGGGAACAAAATCACTGCGTTTGAAAAAGTACCATGATCCAGCGACCTGCTGTGTGGCATTTGAAATCTAGTTATTAAATTTGAAATTAAAATATGAGAAAGGCTTATGGACAGCTGAAATATAAGTGAAATTACAACAGTGGCTTACGAGGACCTATTTACTTAATTCCATCTAATTCATTGCTCACCGTATTGGATTGTCCTACACTGAAAACGCTGTATCTAATCTCTTTTGGATAAACTGAATTCGAAACCAGTGGGATTTTGTTTGGTTGGCAGTATCGCAATTCGCCGGCTCACTTGCAACGAGAACCAAATTACCCAAGAAGTAGCGTTGCAAATGCTTTCTTTACTTTCAAGACAGTTTTCTGTACTACTAGCTTCTTTGGAAACCAACTCACTCCAAGTAGATTTACGTCACTTTATTTTGGACTTTAAGTTATTTTTTTTAGATAAAATGTGCCTCTAAATAAATTTCAAAAGATTTTGTTTGGCTGTTACAGACTCAAAACTTTATCTAAATTCACACCCCAATTTGTCTAGCCTGTACAGTGTGTCGTCAGCTGTCGTAATTTGTGCCGGAGAACCCAGCACAGCAGCGCGAACCTAAAGCTAGTGATGCTCTGAGCGCATACTGAGTGTATGACCGATTTTATTGCCCCAAATTTTGCTGCGGCTTTCTCGGTTTACTAGAAACTGGAAAGTGAACATGAAAAATTTGGGTAATTAAGTCACCTGAAATCTAAATTTGTTGCAAAGTAGGGACCCAACATAATGAACACTGACCTAATCCTCTGACCAAGGCAGACTGATTGGTCAAATTCAAGGTGATCGTTTTCGAATTATGGTCCTTCTGGGACTGTCCATTAGTCTTTTTTTTCTGTCGCACCATTCTTGGCTTATCTGTGGAGTTGGTTACTTGTATAGCTTTCTCACCAATTTGAAGGTTTTGCATTCAACGTTTTGAACTATGTAGACCCCCTCGTTATTACGTTTCAGACTAGGTTTAACGGCGATCCAGTATGAGACTATAGACACCAGCCAGACCACACGCCCAGTTGGTAACCAGGGTATTCAGAATTGCCGGATATTGTCTCAGCCGGTTTCGTGCTGCTACACACAAATTCCAAAGATTAAAACGTGTCATTAAGTAGAACGTCGGTAACAACCGCGACAGTATCATGAACGTGCTAACGGGTACGAAAATAATTCAAAGAAGGCAACAGAACTTATAGGTACTTATTACCAAAAGTTGTAGGTAAACCAGAATATCTGGCCTTTAAAGTAATCAGTTCGAGGATGACGGCATCTATCTTATCCACCAGACTTTGATACGTTGCGCAAAATCAGTCGTTCTATTGATAAAAATTATCCAATAAGTGATATTTCATTTTTATTGCACCAAACGTTACCATTTGTTTTCATTTGTGAGTACGATCCCATTTTTATTCTTACGAAATTTGGGTTATTTGCCGAAGGGGCAAAAATTTCCATCCGTTATTACGACAGTTAAGAGAATTGGAAAAAACAAACCTTCGACAGACCCCGGTTTTTTTTAAAAAAATCACTCGGGTGACATCAAACCAAAAATCTAAAAAAGCATTGCGTCAAAATTTATTTTGTGCTACGGAGAAACTAAGTTGGTATTGAAAGCAGAACATCTGACGTCAAAGAGTTTAGGTGTGTAGATGATAAAACGGGAACTTAACAGAAAGGAGATTTCCGAATATTCACCGTGTAATTTACTGCCTGTGGTCTTATCTGCAGTAAAGCATCTGTAGCTCCGCTATCAAGCGTTTTTGGGAAAGTACCGGCATAGGCCATAATTTCACAAAAGGCAGTTTCTATATTCTATTGGTTAATTTATCGGAGTGCCAAAAATACCTCACTTTAAAATAAGTTCAGTTGGAGACATTTGGCTAAAAATGCTGTTTAATCGCCTCAAGTCAGTCATACGACGAATATTTAAAAAAGCTAGTTTTTCTCCCCAGTTGACCTATCAGAAAAATATCTTCAAAGGCTACATTAATCAATTTGTCATTGAGCTAAAAATAGTGCATTGCTAGTTAATTTCTTTGACTCCGGAAAACCGTGCATATAGTGTGGCACACTGCGGGATAAAAAGCAGTTTTCGATTCACTTGAATCATTTCCATCTATCCCCCCGCACTGCCACCACAGTTCTTTAAAGCTAAGAGAGTGACTGTTCTGTTTTTGTTGTAAAATTGGTCACAGATAAACGTCGTCCTAAACAATTCCTTGAAGTTATTCCCCCACGAGCTTCCTTCAATTGGCTTACTGGAATCACACAGTTTAGGACTTTCTTAAAGCAACTGGGTGCTACTGATGAATAACGGTTTCAGTCGTTGACAGTAGCAAAGCTATAGATTTGCATTTTTGATCAAGTTGCATAATCGGCTGGTGTGATTCTCTAACCAGTGTTACATACTGTCTGTAAAGGAAATATGTGCCGACCAATTTTGTTCCAGTCCAAATGAACCCTGAGGCAAATACACTTATTTGCACATCAATTTGGTTTGCACAAAAGATTCAACCAAATCTCTCGTTTGTGATAGTCTTCAATTGGATGTGCTGAACAAAGGCTGCCTGATGTTTCGGTTGGCACGACGGAATGACCCTTTTCCTAAATTCAGTGAACTGTCATCAAAATCATCAGATCATCTGGTAACCTGTCTGTTTCTGTAAGCGAATCTCTATTCTTATCCGGTTGACTCATTTCCTGAGGTCAAAGCTGCCCTGTCAAACATGTTGAATGCTTTCTTCCTTGTTTGGCCTCGGTAATGGGCACAAATCTTTTTGCCTACGACAAGAACACCAGTAGATTTATCAGCTGACAACGTGCTCCCCAGCCCATTGAACGTCATTGTGGTCCTATCCAAGTTTTCGGGCATTTTTCGATCCTAAATTTTCATTAACTCCTCCCTTATCCACACACTTGCAGACGATACCACCCGTGTCATTCATTTTTTCAATGTTCACAACCACTTGAATCTATGCCAATTACCTCAGCCTGGAAGAAAATCTTGTCGGAGTTATAGAAGGCTCCTTGAATCCATTCTCCAAACTTCAGGTTTGCTTAATGCTTCGGCATTGTTCATGTGCTTGTTCCAAAAACCGACCTTGAAATATTGAATCAAACAGACTATGAAGTATTTTTGCTGCAACTAACGATGTTACTGAAAACTCTTGGACAGCAACCTTTTGAATAGTGTTCCTTCAAGAGATGGTAATCCAAATCCCGAATATCCTACTAACTCATGTATGGGGCTGCCTTTATGCAGCACACTATGTTGAAGAATATCATAAGCGGGAGTCCAGCAGAGATCTAGCTGACTCCTCAATTTGGTGTACGAATGGGTGTATTTTGCAAATCCCAAACGTTGACTAACAAACTACAAGTTCTAGGAATTTTCCGCTTATGATTTCCCTGAAAAAATACATGCTAAGCTTTTATTTATTCGAAAGCAGAAACAGTAGTTTACACCAGAGCTGCTTTTGCCTACAAAGAAGCATTCTTCGCCTGATTATAGGAGTGACATGTAGGTGGTCAGTTTTGGTCTTTCTAAGGCAACATGAGTGTAAGCATAATTAGTGTATCACAAAGTGTATCGTCGATGAGGAATTAAAGCAAAGTAAATGAGCGACTTTTGTTGAGGTTGCGCAAGAAAGTACAACTCACCTTTCTTTGCATATCACCAGTTCGGCTGTGAATATACAGATCAATGGAGAGTAAAATATTATATATTTTCATTGAACGCTGTGTCCACGGATTGGTTTGGTTTTTTTTCAGCCAGTATTTATCTATACAACTGTTGAATACATTTCAACCAAAGCAGCTATCGTTCGTGTGGGTTAGTGGCATTGGTTAATCGATAGACAATTTTGTTTTCTTTGGGACTGTGTCGGGTGTGATATCACAAATTTCATACAGCAGCCTAAGGGCTGTATATACACGACAACGTTTATAAATCTTGCTTGCGGAAACAGAATGACATTTTCCTTAGTATCATACTAACTCGGCTTGGCGCATTTTGAGCTGGGCGGCGATAATTTCGCTGAATAAACAACACCCGTCAGCGACAGCAAAACACAATCGCAGTTGGCGACATTGAAGCGCAGTGGACTGGATTCATCCGTATAGCTGAACTGTTCAAACGTCTGTCTGTCTGGCTATGCTCCATATGCTTATGTCAGATAGTCGCTGGTTAGATAACCATACACCTTACATCATACTATCAACAATTTGGCCCAGCCCAAAAAACTTCGATCAGCATCGAACGTCGTTTGGGGCAGGCGTTTTTCTATTACACGTAATGCTCCTTCAGGAGGAACGGCCACCATATTTTCTAGAAGCTAATCACGGTTATTATGCTAGCAGCGCCTTGAAACCTCCTAAAACCACTGTTTAGGTCTACACGTTACCATGCAATTTTTCGAAAGTGTAGAATATACCAATTATTAATAGACAAGATGAACGTAACAAATAAATGTTGTGGAATTTTACCTATAAGGCTATTTTTATGGCGAGGAAATATGCTTTGGTCCAACTAGGCAAAATATCATGTGTGGGAGATTCTCCCCAAAACAATTAGATTCTCCTTGCCACGGTTGACTACGGGATGACTGTAAACCATCAGGCTCCGTATCCGAGAGTTATACAGATTTTTTTCTTTATTTGCTGGTCATTTTGTGGCGTCACATGTTTTTTTCACATAGCATTCACTCACTCCTAAAAATCATTCGCTGCGACCGAAACGTCCAGCAGCATACATGGGTAAATTTATGTTGTGTTTTTCCGTTACAATCCAACCAAACCCCAGCATGGTATTTTGAAGGCAAACCTCTTTAAGTCATCTATATTTGTTACCAAACCATTACAAGCAACCCTGCATTTGCAGTTTTGGTGGGATCTTGCCTTGTTCCAACTCCCGATAGAAAATTTCTTTCGTTCTCATTCGAATTGCTTTGAGTCCCACTCGCACTGGGATTTTGTGCAGCTTAAAAGAAGATCCTTACCACTGTTAAACGTTTTCTTCATCTTTGCGACATGCTCAAACCCTGAAAGCCAGAGTTTATTTCATTCCAGCTTTCTTGAAGTGGCCCTACTCCACACAGGCACAGTATTAAAAATGTGTATATCGTAAACAAACCACACTAAAGAGATTTTTAGAGCTTAGCTTAGCTAAACTAAATTACACTCGTGAGGAACCTGAAGTTCCTCTATGTAGTCAAACGGAACTAGATAGGGTGCAGTTGTAGTCGGCCACGTCACTCATGCCAATGCTTCAGAGCTTGCCAAACCGGCTCCTGCAGAATTTCGAGTGTGGCTTACAGTCAATGGCTCTCCTGAATCTGCGCTCTCGCCATCAATGCTTACTTGCCAAATTTTCAGTCACTCCAAATCACTATACAACACGAACTGGGTGATAATGTTGTTGCCTCAAGTGTTCAATCATATCTCCCCTGCTACTTCATTTTCCGGCGACCGAAACCGTGGCCGCTGGAACCAACGTATTCTTGGTACATGTTCTATGGCTAATAAACTGAAGGCTGATGCCTTCACCATTCACCGATTCTGGCCGATTTATATTCGTGACAATTGACGAAGCTAATTTTCTCTCTACCCGGACCGTACTGTCTATCGGTCATGTTTCGCACACGACCAGGGAGGATCAATTTTGACACTACAGTTGCTTTTTACGAAGTATTCTCCTGTGCGGTGTTTTCCTTTTTATGCGAAGGGGATTCAATCAATGGACTCCACCTAATCTCCTCACCTGCAACACTTTTCACTTGAAAGAATGCTTCTAAGGAATAATTTACGTGACTTGCATTAAATAGAGTTTTGGAGGGTTACACTATAGACGTTCTCTGCTGTGACTTTCAGCGTACCATAAAATTTACTTTCCTTCCTGTTTCTCTGAATGTGTTAGCTTTTACACTATCGTTCATATAAAGGCTTATGGGCTTGTGTTGCATCATGCGGCTTATTTACTGGGTTAGAAAATGGATCATAATGATCAGTAAATAGAACTTATACTCCTTTACACTTCTATTCGCAATGAAAATAAATTGCGAATAACACCTGGGCACAGCAGGGTGCGGGACGGCTACACTGAAACTGCCCATCGACTACCAACACATTGCAGTTTATTAGACTAATGGTCTCTCAGTTGGTCAGCTAACTGCACGTTTTTATAGTCCACTTGCTAGAACAAAGATACCGTCGATCAGGAAGCCGGACTATCTCCAATGGTTCAGGGGAAATCGATCATATCACTGTCCTGGTAACTCTAGCAACTAGTTTGTTGTGTTTCGCAACAAGTTATTATTTTCAGATCTTGTAGTTGGTTAACTGGTGAATCCCAATGTTCCGTTATCGCATTTTTGCACCTTGAAACACACAAAACTTCGTCTAACTGAAACACAAGATTTTAACCTAATAGTCACTGAATTATTTCTTTGACGCTGAACCTGAACGGTTATAGATGTTTAATGACGCTTCTCGTAAGAACTCATTTGAGAAGTACTTGGAAAGTTTTCCTTCTCAATTACGTAGGTAATTTCAATATTTTTTTCTGGAACTTACGAACGAATCTTAGTTTTGCGTTTCAAGTTTGAGACCCAGGAAACGCAAGCAGTTAGGTAGGGTTAACTCGGGGAAATTCTCAGTAATGAATAAGACATGGAAGAGCTATAGAAGCATCCGAGACTTTGCACATCCACCTTCATCTGGTGTACTTTATAAAGAATTAGATTTGAGTATATTTGTGCTTTTCAGGAACCATTTATATTGTCCCTAAAAATCCAGTCTAAATTTGGTTCTTCTCCTTCAGTATCACTGGTTGATTAGCAAAAATATTTATGAGCTTGTTGATGGGTAAAAATTAATAGCTGAGCTGATCAGGTCCGTAGCTGATTCGTCCGAGATGAAAACCCTCAAGATTGAGGTCATTAAATGCATTTTCCTGAGGTCAACAGGCTGAATCAGCAAACCAGGAGTTCGCATTACTGATCGCCCATTGTTGGAGATATCAGTATCCCCAAAAACTGTTTATTTTTCGAGTTATTGCCAAATTTATTTTTTGAAATTTTGAATTTTTAAATTTTGCACTCCTTTTCGCCATATTGTGCTCAATCCAAAAAGACCGCGCCCCTTTTCTATCGACCAGTTAGACGTTGTATGTGCTAACGGACTTATTGTTCCCCAAGGCCCCCAAAAATATATATATTGGACGATTGAAATTTTGAATTTTTAAATTTTGCACTCCTTTTCGCCATATTGTGCTCAATCCAAAAAGACCGCGCCCCTTTTCTATCGACCAGTTAGACGTTGTATGTGCTAACGGACTTATTGTTCCCCAAGGCCCCCAAAAATATATATATTGGACGATGCTCTCACTGTACTTCGCCTTTGGTTGAGGCAGTAAAAGTCCTCTTCTGAAGGTCTGGTCTTCTTTTTTCTCTCTGCGTTAGGAGTGGTTGGGCTCGCGTCATAGCTGGGGATTCGTGCGCTCGTTCTCGGGTCGCGTATAGCCGTTGATCGTACCCGATTCCGGTACATAACATCCATAAACTTCCATGTAAAGCCAAAATAACATTCGAAGAGAGAACAATCCACATATGTAGTAAACTTTGCAGACCACGAAATAATGTGGGGGAACAATGTACATAAGAGAATTAAAACAAGCTCGTTGGATTTTCACCTGATCGCAAAGTAGCTGAATTGATCCTTTAGGTTAACACTTTTGAAAAGCGGCAGTAAAAGGCAATAAACCAAAAGTTTATTCAACGTAAATTCATTTGTAAGATTGCTACAAAGTACACCGTTCCTTCCAGATTATTGACCTATCTTGCAGATCTTTTTTTCGTCTCAGTGTGAATTTGCAGGCCAACTAATTCTGTGTTTACGTTGTGACCCAATCCACTGAATCGAGGAATTTGCTGATTGGAAATTCATAAGCCATTCAAAACTCGAACTGGAAAAAACTTTTTTCATGCTTCGGGAAATAAGCTTTGGAAGAGAATGGGTACATAAGTTTTTTCGCCTATTACCAGTGGCGACAAGTCTCTGTTATGTTGGCCTCGTATACCATAATTTAACAAAAACCTTGAGCATCTTTTTCTCTCCACTGTTGTCGGGCCAACTAAAATCGTCTTCATTTTCATACAAGCAAACATAAACCATATATCGCTCGGTGGATGTGGCGTAGGCTTCTCGTGCATAAGAGGTCCGTTTACAATTCCGTTGGAGAATCTGGTAAAAAACACGGAATCAAACATATTGCCCCATGCGCAGCTGCCGTAGTTAAGTTGATTTGGCATTTGGGAATTCAGTTACCCGAACTCTTTCTTCCTGAAAGCTGGTACAGACAAGCAATGGCTAAACACCTGTGTTCTGTCTGGCTGACTGTGGCCGGGTAATGCGTCCAAAAAGACTAGCCGAAACCTCTGCTTGAAAAACGGTAGTTGGCTGATTGCTTGCAAACCAACAGCAATCGATCCAACAGGTAAATACAAACTTTCTCGGTACCGCTCTCTAGTTTATTGAGCAGGATTCTCAGTAGCTGATCATCTCGTTTCAACAACTTACAATATAGTGAAAAGCCGGATTTTGGCGTGTACCAAATGACCTTCACTTTTGGCTCCGTACCCGGCTAATCGAGCAATTCTGCCATGTGGTGTCACTCAAGTAGCTGGATTCTTTCCGGTGCCAATAGATCCTGCGCTGTTGGTATGCAAAAGAACCTGGATTCAAAGGAATTAGTTTCGTGTTGATAGATTCTGCATGGCAGAACATTTACAGTTCACTCACGGAAGCTAACCTGGTTCACAGCAGTGCACTTTCGGGTTGATGGGATGGATGTAGATTGGAAGTCTATACAAGACGACCCAAAGCTCACTGAATACGGAATGCTTGTGCGTGTTTTTGGATCAATACTTCATCTGATGATTTGCACACAGATAGAAATTGCAAAAGAAAGCATCAAAGCCATATTAAACCAAAAAAATGTAGATGTTCCATCAGAAAGCTGCTGCACCGTTTGACAAAGGAACATACTTCCACAACCGAGCCAAAGATACTGGGACTAGCTTGCACCTTATCTGTACTTCTAACAAATTGCCTGGTGTTGTAAAGCCTGCATGCTGTCTTACTAGAAAAATGCTCTTATGTTCATCATGTAAGTACTAAGGAAATTAGGGGGTAATTCACTGCCGAAAAGGTCAAACAACGATCAGTCACCCACTCAAATAAAAGCTGTGTTGAATGAAAATGTTTGAAAAAATACGTTTGGTTTTTTCTAGGAAGCGGCTTAATAAGATCACTCAAATACTCTCCTTTGAAGAGGTTCTTGGTGACGCAGTGAACGTTGACAAAATCATCGTTATCGCACTATTGATTTTGAAGTGCTTGGCATTCGTTTTGAGTAACTCCAAAACATTCCTTCGTCGCGTGCAGATAGTCGAAGAAATCACGACTTCAAAGCGGGTGCTGCTCATTATATATATATATATATATGCACATTAGCATCAGTGAAGCGTTCCGATAGAGTTGTTTCTCCTGACTTTGCCAGTGCTATCATAGCCCAGCGCGCATTTGCACCGGATGACATAGTTTTCACATAAATCCATTGACTGGACTAATTGCCCCAATTAGAGGAACTGTCGCTGCGTGATTTGAACAACTTTTCCCTAAACAAAACCAAAATGAATGATTCGATGCAATTTTTTGGGTTTGTTTTGTTTACAACTAAGTCTGCCTGTCCACAGCTTTCAAAAACAACTGCTCAGTGAATCAGCCCTAAAAGTGTTTGCTGCGACAGACAAGACCACTACCGCTTCAATAACGATTCATCCGCGCAATTACCGCCACGGACCAATGTGATATTCCGGTTGGAGTACAAAACTTCCGCTGGGTTGACAATGTCTGTTTGTAATTCTATGTATTCAGCGTTATCCTGACTACATAACTTTCAGCATCCAGTAGAATGTGCAGACCCACTTCGTATTTTGGTGTTTCAGCGCACCTAAAGGCAAATAATCTAGAAAGGTGTTGAAAGTTAACTTAACTTGAAGTACCCTAATGGTAGAAAGACGAGAATGCCTCTTTTTTTATCTGCAATAATTTATCAAGCGTTTAACAGCCTTCCGCCAAAATGTCGGTGAAAACATGATCAGTAACCGAAACCGCGGTGCGTCATTCGTTACAGCGTAGGATGATCGCGGATCACATATGAGTGAAAGAGAAATTCCAATTATGTTTCTAATCCCTTGATATGCTTGCTATTAGACAATTTGCGCAACTGCATAATACCTGCATAATACCTGTTTTAGCCGTTTTTAAAACACCCTTCCCATGATGACGTAGCTTGAGAGAGTGGCTGTCCTTGCTGTGGCGGCATATGAACTCGGTTGTGTCTGCTTTGGTTCACAAACCTTGAGTCAGTCAAACAGCTGATCGTGGTTCAACAATTACTGTTCGTCCAAGTTGATCTACACTAAAAAGCAGATTAGCACTGTGCAGCTGCTTTGTCCTTATTTAGGTTCACCAGCAGCATGTAGCTTATGAATCTGCTTGGAGATTCGAACAGGCAACCCCCAGGTTAGTAGTTCAGGCCTAAACCATTTGGCCACGAGCGGACGATCAGCAGTACGGTTAACTTCGCACGTGGTTGGGATATAGCACCATTCATCCTCCACGTTCTTACGTGGACACGTGTTTGCTTATCAGATGGAGGGTCTACTCGTCCCATTTAATGCATTCTTCTTTCCGAACCACTCAGTTTTGCATAGTTTGGGAAGAGTTGGAAAGTTTAATCAGGACTGTGTTCTGTAAATAAACTGCTTCAATTTAGGCTTATACAATAAGCTCTGTCTAGAAACAGAACGCCAACTTACTGACCCAGTCAAGAAGCAAAAATTAACTGAACTTTGATATTTTGGGAGCCGCTCAAAGAAAACCAATAAGGCCTCTGTTTCGGCGAACGTTTGACCCTGAAACTGTTGAAACTTTTTGAAAAACAGCAGCTTGGTTTTATGATGCGGATGCGAATTTTGAAAAAAAACTTTCAACAAGAAAACTTCAAATTCAACTCCAAATCAGATTCGGCATGTCATCTGCGTCTAAATTACCCTATTCGGTGTAAGCAAGCGGCCTTTTTAAATTCAGTCAATATTACTAGTGGGTAATCGAGTGTTTGTTGTCCTGTTTCCCTCGTTTGGAAGTTGTCCTGTTGTCGTTTTCCCATAACAACCGGTAAACCGGTTCCAGCCATCAATATTTTGACAGGTAGTCATCAAGCTTCATCGTTCTCTCCCTTACCGGGCCATCTGTTCTACATCGAATTTTCATTTTCATAAACAATTGTAATCAGAGGTGGTCGACAAACACTGCAAAGTATTTCTCATATCAGATGACATTTGAATCAACTAAAATCTCAGCGGTCACCCTGAAGGTTATACAAAGCCCTCACTAGTAGTAGAATGCAAACTCTGGTATGGTGTTTTAGACGCCCAACGAGGTCATACCTCACGTCATATACATAGGTTAGGTAGATTGTGGAAGGCATTAAATTTCCGATACATCATGAAATCTCACAAACATTTATTGTCACCAAACCGATGTTAGGTCAGCAGACGGGATAAATGCAACGAATCAGTTGTGTCGTTGATGGTGATTGATTGATTGATTAATTAATTAAGTGTAAGAAGGGAACCTAGTTGCTTAATCCGGTTTCCACATATTGGAAGTACCAATGAGATAGATGTGTCGGAGTTACACTCTGGGATGGCGACAAAAGAAAATTGAACTGATGACTGTCCAGAAATATGTAAGTATTTAGAATAACCATTTCCCTTTTGTAAATGTTTGTTATTGGGAAGTTTACTATGTAGAATTCGATTTGGATTCAATCGATCACTACTTACCAGCTTAACGCGATATTCAGCTCAAACGTTTCTTCACAATATAAGTTGCAGTGTAATGAGGAATTCAGGTGTTTCTAAAAGTTAGTCATACTTGACGTCATTCATGCATAAATAGCTCTGAATCTCAGTTTCAGTACCTCCAGCCTTAGCTACAGCAATTCTGGGTCGTGAATAATAACTTAGCAACTCACTGAACTAAAATCTTGCCTTGATTTTCCCGTTCCTTTCCAAGTTCAGGCAATCAGGTTTTCAGAACGTATCACTGACAGCAACTGTATATTGCATTTATGATCAGTTTCGGAGTGATATTTACAAAACTCCTAAAACACCCGGTTGCGTGATTCACTGCCGTGAAACTCGATTAAGACCAGTTCACAAAAGGACACAGCACCGTAACCCGGGGTTTGCAAGATCCTGCTTATTGCTAAAAATAGCATTTTTTATCTACTTCCGGTTCAATTCTCAAGCCGTCTTGTTCTTAAGGATTTTCAACATTTAAGATCCTTCTTTTCGGTCTACTCATCCTGATGCAGGACTTGTGATAATCCTACACACCTTGCCACTAAACTTCACAAGTTTTCATTGGCTCAAGTGTCTTGTCGTTTCACTCCTACCGAGAACAAACCTCATCAGCGTTAAACATAGGTGTTGTTTATACGTAATGCAATCTGATGAGTAGTGCGTTACGTATATACATGTATCACGATATAGCAAATATCGTAGCAACTGAAACATGAGGCGGCCTGGTGCAGCACATTCAGTTGCCTGGAAACATCACAAACGGGAGATTCAGCTGGGTTCCAGGGAAGTCTCTAACAAAACCAAATTGATTTTCAAATGAGTGTATTTATCGAAATAGGTGTTGTTTGTTTAAACTTGAAGCGTCAATGGTTGAATTCCTGAGGACCTTGCCTTGATTATGCTGGGTAATCTGTGGAATTGATGAATTAATTGGCACTGAAAACATTATGAATTCCGCCACAAGATAGTAAGCACCATACCAAAACTGAACAAGAATTCTACAAGCAACTGCTGTGTTTGATGTCTTAACGATCCGATGGTTCTAAACTGAGCATTAGGGAATAACTGATGGGCTAATGGCACACTACGTGCGGTACCAGGTTAAGCTGATGATGGTTTTTCAGTTGTTTAGCACTTGTGTTGGCTTTGAACAAACCGTTAACGTGATCGTCACCACCAAACTCATCCGACTTCTTATTCGCACTATAAATCTACTGAAAATAACATTGGATTCAAAAAAACAACCGCCGGATTAATAACAGGACTCGTGTGGAAAACGTTTCTGGTTATCGTGGAAATTGACCGTGTAGAGTCCGATTTCCTGATACGCCTAAACGCGCAAGTGCAGACAAACAGGCTGACAAACTTGGATTTGAAAAATGCCAATGTATCTGCATCGGTCTAACATCCGCTGGAACTTCGAACCACACTCTATAGAGGGAGCTTTTCTCATCAGGTCAGTGTACATTCGTGTGTATGATGTACCCAATTACTTTTTCAAACTCTGCGCTGGTGTGAAACATATGCCAGTTCAACAAAGTTTCACGATTCAGAGCTTCGAAAAAATATGTTAGATAAAAAAATCCCACTCATTTCCACTGTGTTATGGCAATTGTCTGATTTATTCGGTCGCGAATAGTAACAGTTAACTTTTAATGTGAGCTTTTTTGGCTGTTAAAACAATTTAATTCGTCCACGTGCCCTGAAACCACTGAATCTTTGAAAAAATTTGGAACAACCGCTGACATATTGGTGTAGGGTGGCCATAGTCAGTTAGTTTAAATGTGTATGACATTTAGAACTCGAACTAAATAAATATATTTTTCCTAAAATGTGTGCTTTTGTCTGCAAAAATGTTACAGGATTTGAAAAGCCCAATCTGAATTGCATTACTGACTTTGGTTAACAAAATTTCGAAAGCTATTGGAATCTGCTCTGGGTTAATTTTGAAGTCACCATGAACTTTAGAAAAGGCAAATCTCAACCAAAATTTGAATATTATGGTTCACGTAATCGTTAACAAAACACATTAAATTATGCGCGTCATTTTATCCAAAAAAGATTATGTGGATGACGTCGCTCACCAGGATGATAGACTAAAAATAGCGAGACTGACGGCAAACATCATTCGATGCAGAAAGAATTCGAAACGAAATTTCTAAGCTGAACATTTTGGCGGAATTAAAATACCCTGAAAAAGTTTGCTTATCTAACTAACATTGCTTATATATACACTGCATCTTCTCTTTAAGAAGATGTTATGTAAAGAACACCCCTCGACAATGACTCTTTCTCAGATGATCTTCAAGAGCTAGCCAGTTATTGATTTTATTCTTTGGGGGATTTGTCTGGGCAGAAAACACAACGAAAAGAAGCTCGCCTGGTTTTGTTCGATTGCCAGTTCTCTTTCTGATTCTAATTTTCCGTTCTTCTATTCACTCGGTGCTTTTATTATCATCGTCAATTAACTCAAATTAGAAACCGCAGGGACACGTTTTTACTTTTCTCATGAAAATTAAATCTTGGCATATATTCAGATTGGACGACAACTTAGCTGTTTTCAAGTTGTTTTATATGCGTTTTTTCTGGACGTCCCAAGAGTTACTGCGGATGAACTTTTACTGCAATGTTCCACCGCTCCGGAGTTAACCAAGTGACTGTGTGGCCGAACAACCTGTCAAAATTTCTCAGTTTAAACAATAAAATTTTCCAGCCTGTGACAGTTTAATAAAGCGCAGTACCGTAGCTTTTCAAAATACCACAACAAATTCCACTTCATTTAAAGACGGTCTGTTACCCTAGATGTTTTTGCGCAGTAGACAGCTTGACTAGATTTCCGTTGTAAGATAGTTGATTGCTAGACAGGTTCTCTAGTAGTCTGTCGTTAGAGTAAATGATGTGCACGCTACCCCATCGTTAGATTTCAGACATCTTTTGTATAAAATTAACGGATCATTCAAATGCAAAGACGTCCGGATTTCGTCTTTATTTCAGAATGACAAGAATAATGGGTCTGATATTAGAGCATTTTACTGGGTTTTCAGCAGAACAGTTGAACTAATGGGTTAACCTTGGTTTGTATTATTTTCTCAGATTTGTTTGTCGGTAGAATTTTACTCGAGGGCCTAGCGGAGTTTAAACTGCCCTAAGAAAGAGTGCAAGCAGTTGTTTTTTTATGGGCTCATCAGGTAGGCGCAGTCCCCGAGTTTCCGTCAACCTTATGTTCTACTTGAACTCAAATTGGACTGTTTTTGAGAAATACACTCATTTGCATTTGAATTTGGTTTTTGCGAGAGACTCAACTGGAACCCAGCTGAATTTCCCGTTTGTGATGTTTTCAGGCAAACAGTTGTTTTTTTTACCAAAGTCGCCAAAGTGCCCGAAGACTATGCCTGATATAGGGTGTTCGTGAGGAATCAGAAAAGGCAATCTAGGACTTCTGCGTTCACTAAGATAGGTTGCATGAGTATACAGACTACTTTAAGGGGCAAAACAGGCGAAGATTGCGTTAACTGGCCAGACCATTCCATCTTGTTATTCTTTGAGACTTAAAAACACGTTTGCACGAAAATCTAACGTTTAAAATATGCTACCCAAACTTGAGTCACTAAATTCCGTAAAACTTGCCACTTTTGGTTTGAGCTAGAAGCAATACGAACAATACGACGAATTCTATCAATGGGCATGAGAACTTGTAGCTGCAAGTTCAAGTTGTTTTATACGCGCTAATTCCCTTACTGCCGACCACAAAATATCCATCTAGGCCAAAACCGATGGATTGTCCGTGAGCAAGAAACCTTCCTAAATAAAAGCTCTCATTTATCGTTTTGGTCTTTCCTTGTAAGTAGAAAGGCGCGCGTAAAAGTGTCGGTAACCTAAACGGTCCCACCCAAGCACCCCCGCTGAACTTATGCACTGTGCTGAGTCACCAAAGCCATCATTGTGTGCATTGCGCGAACACACGCACGTGTATTTTAGGCACATCCCTAGGTTCAGACGTAATTGATAGGCTTATCGTCCCCGTTTTCCATTTATTACCTCCCATGTGTTAGGATAACCTGCTGTGTTTGAACCTAACGGGAATTACATAGTGAAAAGCCACTCCCAACCGATAACGTCAGGTTATGAACTTATGTCGTATGTCTCCAACAACGTCTTATTTTTATTCGAGACTTCGCCCAGTAATCGAAGCCAGTCTATGTTGAAAAATTGACAATCATTGTTAAGCTGTTTCATCCTTACTGATAACAATTAGCAGTGAGCATTCCGCAAAAATCCTCCCGCTTTATCGTTTGAACACTCAACCGTTCGGTCATCAGCTTGTGACCGAAGTTTGATTGACTCCCACACTGCAGTTTGCCATTGTTCTCAGGATCACCTCATTCGTAGATGGGTTTGTGTATAATGAAATGAAACTAAACTGATGGTTAGAAACTTAGTTCGGGAGTCTGCGAGCCAATGAACTTACATTGTCCCTTTAGGATGAGGATAGAATGAATGTTTATTTGCTGTTCCGATATCGATCGTCTAAAACAGAAACAACTGACAAAGCTGATCGTTAACATTTTGAGGGCAACAACCCAGTTTATTTGGTACACCCATATCTCAAGCCATCTGGACAGAAATTGATATGAAATGTTCAATTTGTGAAGGTAAGTTCATTTTGCAGAAGTGCCCTAATTTCTCTGAAGATACTTAGCCATGTCCAATCATTTTCACTTCTACCCAAGTTGCATCCGATTTGAATGCACTGCGCCTTTTCGGATTTCAATCTGAAAACACTGGCCGGTAACTACAACTATTGCCGGTAACCACTTGAGTTGCTCTATGCCTCAGACAGGTTTAGTGTAAGGTTGACACTTAATGGGACTGTGTAATTTACAATGTCAGTGGATAAGACAAACTACTTGTACTCCGTTTTACTCTCGCTCCGTCTCAAAGTCCGATTCGGTTTTTAAAATGGCACGGAAAATCCCTAATTTTCAGATTGCCCATGACAACATCTGACGGATACAAACCCACGCAGGCTTAAGGATATCTCAAATCTCTCTCCTAGTTTACACATGTACAGCAAAAGCGTCCTCATTTGGGTTCACCTTTTTGCACCAAGAAGACAAGTTTTACACGAAATGCAGACGCTGGCAACTGTTATACGTAAGTGGCGGAGAGAAAATGAAGTCAGGCTGAAGATGTTGTTGCCGATTTGGGTGTCTAGGTCCACTAATTTGGACCAGGTTGTGTCATCGGCTTTTGTGAAGCCTGATGACTGGTCCAAACAAGCCCTCGGAAGACGACTATACCCGATTCACACCTGCATGTGGCGTAGTTCTGTTTAGACTATACATGGCTGGCTACTTGCTCATGCAATTCGTTCGTTCTTGGTTTTCTCTCCAGTAGCAAGCTGGAACATACAATAAAATAGCACCAAAAGAAGTTCTGTGGGAAGGGTAGACGGAGGTTTCTACAAGTGTGAGTGTTTTTCAAACCGTCAAGAGTCTACCTCTATGCCAAGATCCGTTCAATATCAGAGGCTGGGTACAGCCGAGAAAATTGCGAATCGTATGTGTACCCAGAGTGTGTGTACTGTGTAAGCGTTCCCACATGCGTTGAGACTTCCAGGGTCTGCTCACGTGACAGCTGGCCACCCAGGCCAATCGATCGTACAAACGGTTTTTACATGTCCACACACAGACTTGTCTGTAAAGTTCATTTTTGGTTTACAAATCCTCTGCATTGAACAGAAGAGGTTGCAAAAAAGCCAACTTTTACCAAACTGTAATCCAAAAACAGTAACTAGCTGCTGCAACATAATAAAAGTTTGATTAGGACTTTACCTTGCAAGTGAAGTCTTTGTACTGGAAAGCTGAGATGCACTGTATGTTTGTCCTATCCTAGAGGGTTATCAGTGGTAGTGCGTGAATCTCTAGCGCAATTATTGGCTCTCTTCATTGCTTAGGAAACTCAACTAACGAAGAAAGAATGAGAAAAACATTTCATAAGCTGCATGAAAAAGTGCTGAATGGCAAGAAACACGCGATCATTTGATGTGAACTGAGTGGTTGAGGTTTGATAACACCGAATCTTACCTAAATATGAACCCATGATAGTTCAGTATTCTGGTTCAAATGTACTCAAATCCTCAGGGACCACGCCAGAGCGTGACGAGAGCTTCAAGATATAAATATGAAGGTGATTCAATTTCATGTCCAGGTAACCCAGGCGGTTCCAAAATGTGGCATGAAGCACGATGAATTATGCATCTCTCAGGAAAGTTTAACTCGACTTCCAATCATCTCCATGATTTTTTTGGAGACGCGTTAAGATAAACTTAAAAATCCTACCGAGGCATCTTTTGAAAAACTTCCTGATGACAATGTAAAAAAGGTACGTACCTCCTGAACCATGCTGAACGATGAACTCGAAGAGACCATCAGGTGGCGAAATCATGTGGGTTTGTTTAGAGTCAAGTCTGTTGCTTTACATCAAAATGTCAGCGCTAGTTTAATCTACATTCGACCGCAATTACGCGGTTTGTGTCTGACGAAGGATATCGCATTGCGAACCTGGGGTTATTGACATCCAAATCCAACCAAAGCTCAGGGTACTTGGCTTCCCAATTTTCGAAGGAGACAAGTTTAAACTATCGAGTAAGAATTCCTTGTGTTAGTGAGACCAATCATTGCTGGAAAACCAAGAAGCACTGTACAACTGTTTTATTCTTAGTGGGAATCATCAGCAGTGCACATCTAACCAAAGTCCAGACCGTCTGAAGATCACGAACTTACGGCTAGTATTTTGAAAACCTCGCTGTCCGGTCACGAACGGCTGATCTGCAGTGTGGTTGGCTCTCACTAAGACAGGATATAGCGCCACTCATCCTTCAGTATGGACACTACACCATGTGGTCTCATGTTGACTGGCTCCTTCAGTGACGAATTTTCAGGGGAAGATCCGCTCACCCTGTGAAATTAGTCATCCTCTGAGCCACTTATGAATTAATAATAGTGTGGGGAGATTTGGTAATCTTCATTTGGGTTGAAAATTGAAATGAAAGTGAAACCTAAGGAAAACTGAAAAATAACAAATCTCCACACATCAGAACTCATCCCTAAGTTGCTCAGAGGATGACGAATTTCAGATGAGTAAAACTTCCATCTGAGAAGTTATCGCTCGCGCAGCCAGTCAAAATGTGACCACTTGATGTGGTTTCTGTGAGTGGAGGATGAGGGGCGCTATATCCTGTCTAAGTGTGAGCTAATCACACCGCTGATCAGCCGCTCTTACCGAACTGTAAGACTTTCAACCACTGGCCGGAAGGTCGCGGGTTTGGAACTCTCTGGAATCCCGTGGAGCCCATTTCCGATGATTTCCGCTAAGGATGAAACTGTACAGTGCTTCTCGCCTTTTCGGTTTAGAGGAGCTTCAATGGCCGGACGAAATGTGAAAAGAAAATCACCGAATCTCCTCACTTTTCTGAATTCCTTCGAATCCGAACTGATCACGCAAAATCAACATTTCAAGGTTGTAGTGACCAGTTATCACAAGTTAGTCTCATACTCGGCAAAAAATACTAGCACGCCTTTGAAAGTTTTATATATTAAGTAAGGTTAGATTGAGCGGTCAACTAGGTTACAGCTACACACTTTCTCCCCCTCTTGTTGCGCACCTACCACAGAATGTAAAAAGTGGTGTAATCATGTGAGCCCAAGTTTCCCGGTAATTTATCCCAATCGGCCAGGGAAGCACAGTGTATTCAAAGCTTTGCCGTAGTTGGACCGTTATTTTCTCGCAATAGCAAGTAGAGCGGATAACACGCCTATACACAGAGCATTTTGGGATTTTCTGCTTTCCACGTGTCAGTGCCGGCTAATTTGGCGTTTTCTCAAAGTTAACACGATTTCGGAAAAAGTGATGTATGTTTGCATGCATCAACGCAGCTGTGTAGTCCTGAAAGGACATACAAAGCGAAATGCTGACGCTGCTAGCATACAAAATAGAAATGTCAGGAGACATGACGTTATGGGGACATTATCAAACAGGAAATCAATAGAGACTACCGACAGTTCACCCGTACTCGTTCACACAACCTTGTTCATCACGGGATAGAAGCTTTTGCTTTTCCGTTGGCCGTCTGGTTTCCGGGAGCATCAGGGTTGAAAGCTGCAAAAGGGAGTCACAAGAAGTCCTGTTGTTTTTATCCCAGTCCCTTCATTATATCTTTTTAAGAAGAGTAATCCTAGGTGATGCACTACTCCTAAGGTTGCTGAAAATTCTTTGACCTTCAGCAACCTTATGAGTAGTGCATTACGTATATACATGTATCGCGATATCTCGAATATCGTAGCAACTGGAACATGAGGCGGCCTGGTGCAGCACATTCAGTTGCCTGAAAACATCACAAACGAGAGATTCAGCCGGGTTCCAGGTGAGTCTCTCGCAAAAACCAAATTGATTTGCAAATGAGTGTATTTCTCGAGAAGAGTGATCCTACTTTCTCGTAAAGGAAGAATTATGACCTTGGGCGCTTCTATCAAAAGAGTAAGCTGCCCCTCATGGGCACCATCAAGTTCGGGTTGTTGTTGTTGTTGTTGTTCTTATTTATTCTTCAATCTTCGATCACCATTATAACTCTATAATTATCCGCTTAGGGAAAGGGTCGTGAGCCAAATCATGTGAGAGGATATCAAAAAACGGCAGTGGAAGTCTATGGTGTCCGGTTCACCCAGCAAGTGTGCTAAACATTTATCTGAGTATTCTGATTTTGTCAGCTCCGACTGTCAAGTTCTGTACGTGCGTTTGATGACCTCGTCCACCAACCTTGACAATTGTGAGGTCTCTCTTCCATACAGAAAGTCCTACTTCCAGCTGAAGGTGAAAACAACGTGTATGGTTAAAATGTGCTAAACTCTAAACGTGAATAATCATAATACGGAAGCAGCTTACAACCATACCATTTGATAAGATCACGCACAGCCAGATTTCAGGCACATTACAACCTACACTCTTCCCCCCAAAAAAACTTCCATTCAAAGTCAACTTGCTTTCCTCCGCCAAAAAGATAAGATTTCTAAATCTCATCAAAACACAAATAGCATAAACAACGTAGGCAAAATAACAACAATTTTATCATTTTCGAAAGGGTTATTTTTTGAGTGAAGTAGATTGACTCAGCTCAGCCTCGTGTAGCGTCCGGAAGGACTATCAGGTCTTGTTTCAGACGTTTTGGAATTACAAAACGTTCCACCGTCAACGGCCAAGTAAATTCGGAAAAACTTTGGAAATTATTACAACCGGATGTGACGTTGACGGATTTTGTTGTACTGTATGTTTCTGATTGCTTGTGACAACTGTCTAGATATAATCAAAGTTTGGAGGACGATAACTACAAATGTAAGCCGATTTAGACCTCTTTGGATACCCGGACAAAATGGGGCGTATCCGATGTTCTTAAACAACTACCACATCGAAAAAAGCACAGACCATCATGCAGATCTCACCGCTTGCCGCAATTACTGCAAACACATCCATTTAATCAGCAGGACCATCGTTAAAATTTCGTGTACAGCCTCATTGTGGTGACCTTTGTAACCTCTTTGGTTTTGGGTCTTGCTCCGGGCCGAACCACTGAATTAACAACAATATAAAGTAAGAACCAGCTGGAGCACTGCTAAGTTGTGTTAAGTGTAAAAAGAAAGTACTGGTTCTGCACAAAAAACGTCAATTGACAAAACTGTGATCAGCCACTGGTAGCTAAATGAAGGTTCTTCTAATTCTCTACTTAAGATCTCGGGTTTGTGGCCATTATGCTTTTTGACAAAACGCACCCCTTCTGTGATTCCCAAAGGGAATTAAACGGCCATATACGTGTTCTCAAACGTTCGAGACTTCTAATTCTGCACTACACTACTTGGGTTTGTAGTCATTTCAGTTTTCGAAAGACACACCCGTCTGTGATTCCCAAAGGAAACTAAATAGGCATAGATTTGTCTTTGAATTTTTGAGGCGAGTTTCCGTGATGAGGGGCAAAAATAAATTTTGTCAAACTTACGTGATACTGACTACCTCAGAAAACAATTCTTTGATTCGGTAGGCGCCACAGCCAGTCATTTGCATGAATTTTTGTCTCTGTTCAGTCCACTAGAGTCTACGTGATGTCGAACTCCCCAAGTCCCAGTCCATTTTGCGCATAAATTAACTTCCAATCTGCGTGCTACATTTAGCGACGTATTCATCCACAAATTTGTCGCAACGCATGCTTTGCTGACATTGCTTGCGACGCATGTCACACCTACAGGAATAAGCAAGCGAAGGAGAAGACGCGTTCGTTTATTCGGCAAAACCTAGTTAGTATTTCGTCGGTCTTTGTTTACACTATGTGGCTAGTACTGGGGCAAGCGCGTAAACTATTGATCTCTATTCATTTCTTTCTGATGCATTCACAGACAACAGAGTTTTCAAGTTAATGAAGAATAGAATATTCAATCTTTCCTGGCTGCTTGGTCCGGATTTGCGTGACAGTCGATTCCGGGCGAGGGTCATTACAAATTCCCCATTATCAACCCATCGTAGAGAGATGGCGATATATGGTTACAAAAACTGTGAGAATAAAGCATTTTTACCGTAGAATTTATGTTGGGCATGAATCTTCGTGAGAACCACGTTATTTGCACCCAGTTTTATGTGCTTCAGTATTAACCCAACGGTTACTCTGAGTTAAAATAAAATTCTAAAAGACGAAAATGATCGAACGGTTTGTGTTATGAAGTGTGGTCGTTCTTACAATTTTCTCTTCTGTTCCATTGACCGGGACTGCGGTCTCAAAACGGTTGCCTCATTTCCCTCCGTTTGTCTCCGTGCCTTTATCCAAGTGACGGTTAGTTGCTTGGTTTAACTCTGGAAAACCTGTAGGAATCCTGATCACTCCACCAGTGTGGTTAGTCTGTTAGTGAAATACGATTATTTACAAACACCTTGGTTTCGAAAGGATCGCAGTTAAATTTATCCCTTTTATGGTAGGCTTAACGTACATCACGAAGACCACCTTATGTCTCTTGAGTAGTATTCAGTTATGAAAATATACTGTGATATCTCGGTTATCGCACCAATGTGGGGCGATTTTGTACAGCGCACTCAGTTGAAGGGTAGCATAAAACGATCCATCAGCCGGGATTCGGTTGAGTCTGCCGTCGAAATTTACAATTGAGTCTAGGTTGCGATTTGGGTTGAAGTAGAACAGAAGCTTGACGGAAACTCGGAAACTGCACCTAGGTGACGAGCTTCAAGAAGGGCAAAACCCGTCGTGGGCTGTCGAAAAGTTTTTAGTGACCATCTTAATAACATAAGAACACCATAAATCAAAACTGAAGTCCGCCGCAGTTTCGACCAGTCATCTCAGGCTGGTAGTTTTTCGAATAAATCTGACTACTTGCGAAGTAGTATGTCTGAACAACTTTTATGAGCCCTTGCTGTTCCTAAGACGTCCATGGACGATCGGTCTGATCAACAGATAGCCAATTTTTGTGAGAGGTAAAACACCAAGTTCAGCAGCTCATTTGACATACGATTAAAAGTAAAGGCAGTTATTTTGACTGACGTCAAATCATTGGGAAACGTGATGTGTACTGTTAAGACATACTATTAGTAAAATTATTCCAAATACTTTGCTTATTATCCTTCGCTTACGTAAGGAGTTACCTGAACCCATTTACTCTGCTATGAGGGAATTTTCTAGTGTTACGCATGTTTAAAAGCTTTTTTGCCAACATGGTTATCGTTGTTCCTTGGGAAGGCGATGAGCAGATCATTAGTAGACCAGCGGCGTATTTCCTGCTGGCAACCACAGGTAGTCTTTGAGTTATGAAAACAGGGGTCACAGAACTTTCAATGTATGTACAGTTTCATTTTTCTAGGACAAGCTAGGTCGTCTGTTAATGTACAAGGATCAACTATTCACGTTCGGAGTTCAATCGATAAAAAACTGAAAACCTGTTGTAAACTACTAACCTGATAGTTGTAGGCAGGAAAACAGACCACGCCGGAATACAGGAGACTGAAATCTTTCGTCTAAACTTTTATCAATAGACAAATTGCCATAATTTCCTATATCTTGGAAAATCCCACTCTATTTAAAAGTGTGTGAAGTCCAGTAAGGTTTCCGCTGATATCCCAAAATTGCCGCTCAGTGTGGTAACCGTTGTGTGGCAGTAGACAGAGGGAAAAAAGAAGACTAACGCTGGGTTTAATCGTGCGTTTGTCCACAAAAACCATCATCGTCGCTAAAAGCAAAATCACCGAGAAAAACTGGTGATTCACAGATGTGCAACCGCGTCAATCAGGTTGAATGAAGACCTGTAGGAGAAAAGAGAAAAGTGGGACAGGGAGAAGAACCCAGACACAGTCTATCACAAAACCCATGGTGCATATGTCTCACACAGACACACTGGCTAGAAACTGACAGCACGGAAGCCATTGGCATCGATTTATCGCCATACCTTTTAATGCCCCAGCTAGGCAAAGAGAGTGTCAAATCGGCCCCAAACTTCAAGACAAACAGCACCAACAGCACCCAGACATTTCACAACATGCTTCATTTCCTCTTGTCATGTCTTTCCACATTTAGGTTTCTGCCACTCTGCTTTAGGCGTAGAAAACAACGTCATTCTCGGCAACTCGTGTGCATCAATGGTAGAAAACTTTCCACTTTAGTTCTTCCAAAACATAAGTAGTCCACAGATGACGTGCGTGCTTTGGTATGCTACCCAGATGCCGTCATAAGAAATGATTTGGAAGCGGAATCATTCCCAATTTTCAACTCTATCTATTGTAGCCATTTATCTACGCCTGGAAGCCCCTCAAGAGAAGACCTACTGATAATAGAGACTGACGTGAAGTGGTGACCCCGAGTTCCCTGTACTGTACAAATGAACTCGGACTTCTAAATATTCGGACATATGAGGCGATTCGTAGATAATCAGTTTCGTTTTTGGACATGTTTTATTAAATGTATAATCGTCAGAGGTGAGTAGGGCAATAATCAGAAGAACTCCATGCCGAATTCATGGAAATGTGAGACACGACTACGGTCTTCATCGAAAGATGAACCCCGGAAGCTCCATTTGTTCTGCTGAAAAAGGTGGGGAAGAAATAGAAGGCATCTGTCGAAATTATTGCCTCGTCACGCGACTACCAGATACAAAATATGTTTGCTGTAATTTACTGGGTATCCCGAGTGAAACCAGCATGTTCGTTTTTGTTGTGGGGACTTGAACTAATTGCGCGTAAAATGGAACTTACTTCTGACTCCGTAAGCATGGTTGACAGAGGCGTCGAGCCAAGCGTAACAAGTAAATCACTGTTTTTCGACCGACCTCGTCGTCGGCTGCGGTCGCGCGCACTTTGCGACCAAGTCCGGCTTCACCCTAGATTGACAGCTCCACGCGAGTCCTCAGACACCTATAGGTATCTCTACTGAAACGGTAATAAATGAGCTCCACTGAAATGGACCGGATGGTGTCACCAACGGTCAGTCATCATGTAATCAGATCCGAAGTGACCGCCAATCATTTTAACGGAACCAATAAGTGAAAAGTTTCTGTCCAACACGGAAGTTGCACCTGACCTTGACAAGCATACGCATTCTACGTCCGGTAGCAGAGCAACACTTGAAAAGCTGGCCTTCCGTATGTTTTCTTCAAATTTTTGGCTCAAATTAGGGGCACAAAGTATTGTAAAAACAAGGATGAAGCACAAACATTTTTAGGGCGAAATAAGTAGGTGTCGGACGGCCTGGTGGTTGAATGAACTGGTACTTTTTACTAAATTCTAAGCCCTTCGATGAGACAGACGAGACCAAATTGCGGGCATTGCCGCCAAAATTAAAAAGTAACGGCTTCCTGGGAAGGTTGCTCGCTGCGAACGTGGAGCAGGGCAGCTGACTAAATGCTTGAAAAATGGCTAGAAGTTGAAGCGTGCTATTAGAGAAAAGGGGGCTGGCCCGGATGGGGATCGAACCCACGACATTCGCGTTATTAGCACGACGCTCTAACCAACTGAGCTACCGGGCCACGGGCGAGGAGTTTGTGTTTGTTTATTAAGACAAAGGAATTCAGTGTGTTGTGTGCATATGGAAGATCGTGGTCTGAGATTCCGGGTTACGAGAGCAGTATATGACCGACCGAAGAGGGCACACATGTATGCGTGAGCTACCTGTGCTATTGGAAGACTGGCTGAAGTTTACGACAACTTTGGAAATTTTGCGTGACTGCTGTTTTCTAAATGTGAACATGAAGTCCGTTAATTTCCAAACAGGTTCCAGAGTGGAGCCGGTTTGACCGGGTGCATTTACTCTTTGTGACAAGTTAACGAATGATTAATTCAGTCACATTGAGGAGACTGTCACATCATAGTGGAACTATCTACGGAATATCCCTCCTCTCTTGAACCTCTCAAATAATTCGGTGGTCAAAAGGAGGTAGTGGCGTTGTATGGAAGTCATTGACTAGATAGAGTATTGTATTAATAAATAATGACCACCGTAGAAGGAGTTACCTAAAATAATACCACTCACGTTTTGGAACCCTCAATTCTAGAAGGACGAAAAGCGCCTTTTTTATCAAGGATGCGCGACTGAGCACCGATCTGTTTGATTGTCCTAACCGACAAACAATCTTAAGTAGATCAGAGGAAGAATAATTCATATAATGAGCGAAACTTCCGTCTGAGAAGCTGTCATTCGTAGCCTGTCAGAGGCTGTCCACAACGAAGCATTTATGTAACTAATAAACAGTAGAAGTGCTGTATGAGCTCTCGTGTAATTAACTCACTCTTGAATTCAACTTAATCCGCTGGCGATTCTCATTAGCTGAAGCGCGGACGTGTTTGTTTTCCGTAAGTTAAATTCCTTTCCTGCAAATTCTTCTACTACTCGATTGATTCCATGCTGGCAATGGTAAGCTCATTACGGAGGTTGTTACCAGTGAATGTTACATTCACACCTAAACACAATATTTACAACATTTGTAGCATCGTCACTAGCCTGGGACCTCTCTACAAGGCTAGGTTTTTTCATTCTTCAAAACTGAAATCACTTTTAAACGTACCTCACACATGCTTCTGTAAAGTGATCTCAGTCTTCCTGGACCTCAGAGAGTGTTTTTCAACTGTCACATGGCACTTTATTTAACAATGCGAGCTGATGCCATGCGAACACCATGGCTTGACCATGGTAGCTGGTTGTGGATGAAGATGTTCCTGATTCTGTGTTTTTGATTTCTGAATAACAACAGCGTTCGTGATCCAGTGTGGCCCGTAAAGGCGCATAATCGTCTGCACACATCTCAGCTGAAATTGGCCGAGGATCTGGATGGGAAGTCCGTGTACTTTGTGCGTGGCGCTGCCGTCCATGAGTGTAGACAACATAATTGTAAAAATGCTGGGCGACTGTTGTGTGATTTCTACTCTACCAAAACAGCTAAAATTTGAGGAACACGCTGTACCATCATCATCATCCACCTCTATATTTGGTCGGTGCTGAAACCCAAAAAGAACGGTAGAAACAAGCGCTAAGGATTGTGATTAGTTTAGCCCAAACGGGATGTTGCCATTGCCCACTGTTTCCATTAGATGTTGCGTTTACCTTCAGTGTACATTAACGAGATAAAATTGTAAGCAAGAACGACACGCAAGCCTTCGAATCATGTAACATTTATTTCGCTGGAAAAAGATTTGGAACAAATGGATGGCACCGTCGAATGAAATTTCGAACGTTCCCATGTATTGTGGTCAGACAGAGGATGAATGAGTTTGACCTATTTGTTTTACTTCCTTGAAATCTGCGGGTAAGGTTCCGTGAGGCCAAACTTTATAGCAAAATGAAAATATTTGATAATGTTGATGAAATTTTTTTGGTTGGCGCAGCTTGAGAACCGTCAAGATGGAATTCTGTTAACCGCAATTTCAATGGCGTCGGATACGCAATGGTTAGAATATAGACAAAGCTGGGCCCCAGATAACCCTTATCACGTGCACCGCTACGTAGGCCGTGACCATCAAGATTAACCTTACTGAATGGCATGAATCCGAGATTCGCGAAATTCACACAGTCAAGACCGTAGTAAGTAGCGTTGGGCTCTTCCGGATTGCTCAGTTGTTGTACAACACTGGGGACGTCACATCTCAGAGCTTCTAGCTCATGCATTGTAGCCGTTATTTTGGTTGCCATGTCCTTCCATGATCTAAACCGGGAGTCACAGATTTCCAGTTTTATCCATGGGTTATCCCACCAGCGAAATTTAGGGAGTATCCACTATATATATATATATATATATAGTGATGGCTGTAATCAATGGAATAGTATTACAAACTGACTGAGTCCTCTTGCAAAACGATCCTTCCTTTATCCTCAGATCTTGTTCTACGGCAACGCATCTAGCTATTCTTTGCTTCGGTTTAATGGCTTGTACAATTTTATCAGAATGTGATGTGTAGCAAACTGAATATTACTCAGTCACTAGCGCCACTCACAGCCTTCAAACTAACAGGTCAGGTAGTGGTGACATTCCAGCTGGTTATGCATTAGACTGTATCTTCGGGGTAATTTGAATGTAACCAAGGAGATCTGGTCACTTTGAGGACCGCATTGTAAACACCGAAAACAACAGCACACCTGCCAAGACTGAAAACACTGACAGCATGTAGGCCTGTAACCTAGTACATAAAATCAGCCCGTTTTACACGCGCTTACTACGTAGGACGCTGTGTGGTTTGACTCTGGACGTGTAACATGAGCTGACTTATTGGTCTCTTGATTATTTCATGTCATAGCTGCTTTTAAGTGATTTCCCCCATAAGCATTAGTCACCAAGCCTTTCATCGCGAGAATTGCTGAGGAAAACTAAGTTAAGTTCATTCCTATTCAAGATTCACTTTAGTTTACGGCTACTCTAGTGAACAAACTTTCAAACAAAATTCTCTAGTTCCCGCAACTTTCCGTTGTATCAACTAATCGTTTTAGACATGGTGAAATGCGTTCCGGTGTGAAGTTTTCCGCATTATTTGCCCTGAAACCGATCTACTGTTGCGGATTCCCGTTTCCTGGGCATCCGAGTTTGTTATCTAGTGTCAGATTTGAACAGGATATGGCTGAATCAATCGTGACCACTTTATCTACCATGAAAAACCGACAGAAAAGGAAGAAGTTATGTTTGGTTGTTTGCATGGGTCAGACTAGTTGTCTGTACCGATTCTAACCGGATGCTTCGCTTGTTCTATCTCGCTGACTGTTCATTATCCCGCCTACAGACACAACCTAATTTACTTCTCCCCACACGAATGGATTGGGTGCAACATCCAAGTAGTGTCGTCTACTGCCAAATTCTCTGTTTCAGCGTCGATCGATGTCTTCTGGTGCTCTGCAAAACTCCTGGTTTTGTCTTGTTAACAACAAGCAATTAGTAGGATGTGTGATTTGTAGTTGTTAGTTGTCGGACAGTTTTTACCAGTACCGTGTTTGGTGCGCTTCTGCTAGCGATTGGGTGACCGTGTTATGTGAAAGCAAATTCTTACTTTTGTCACATATCTATAGCAGCAGAGAAACAGGAAAATTAGCATTTTGGTTTGTTTTCTAAGTGTGTAGGTGAGCTTAGAATATCGCACAAGCGCTGAAGAGAAAACGGGCGTTTAGGTTGCTCTGGGCACTAGAAAAGTGTACTAAGGTTTACGTTGATTACTACTCTAACTCCTCAAAGGTTGCCAAATTTCGGGTGTGTCTGTTGACTTTTGACGCAAGAGGAAAACGTAAATAGGTCAGTTACAATTATCGATTATTTTTGAAGAGCATGGTCACAGACATAAAAAGTGAATGCAAGCGATGAATGCGAAAGGGTTACAGGAGAATATGAGATAAAAGAAAGAAATGTCTCATTCGAAGTCATGCAACCAACAGTTCCAGTCAGATAGGATGAATCCCAACGTACGTAAGAATTTTGGTAAGGAAACATGCGTGTAAAGTCTAACAACCGAAGAAAGGACAAACAATGCTGAGTGCTCTTCAAGGCGCGGTAAGCGCTAGCACAGTCAAGACTCGCACATCAGGCACAAAGTGTCCGTCATACTGGGTCTGGTGTGAGATTCAATGGCAAGAATGTACATTCAACGCCATGTGCCACGCATAAAAGTGTCGTACGTACGCAGAGAACCCACAATGGCGAGCAAACACAAGTCACTGACTGTGACTTTAGAAAGTCCCAGTCCGATAACAGCTTTGGCGGATTGAGGAAAGCAGATCCCTCGATAAGAGATGATCATCGGTTGGTGGACCAAAAAGTCCACATCACAACCAATAGCACGTAGAGCTGAGATTATGGCGAGGGAAAATTCATCAGCACCATACTTCTGCTTTTTCTCATTCCACACAGTCACTCCGCGCCCATCCGAGACTATGCTGACGTCTATTACAGTCGCTCGGCGCTCCCGAACGGCGATCAGGTCAGGCTTGATGAAGGACGTCGAAGTTGGTGCTCTCAACTCCTCAAAGACGGTGTATCCCAGGCGACGGAGGCGTTTTGCGAGTTCCCTTGCAACCCGATTATGACGAGCACATCTGGCGTCATGCGTGATCCAGCAGGACTGCAAAATATGCACCAAACTCTCTGGTTGGCCACAGTTTCCACGACATAAGATCGTCTGGCCACCGTGACCATGTCGAGCGCTTCTAACTCTTGTCCTGAGCAGGTTGCATCGGAGCTGGATACCGCGGATAAATATCCGAGGAAACACTCTTTCTGGAAATACGAGCCATCGATTAGAAAGAGACGAAGCGACCAACTCTCGTAAACCGCGACCGTCAACGCTGTTGTGCAGGCTATCACCCCAAGCAGCCACCAGTTCTTCCTTGGTGTTTACGCATGAACCATGGACACGGATCGGAAGGCTGAGATCCCGAACAACCTTGCCAAATGCGGAATCGTTGACCACATTGCGTAGTACACGGCACTGAGTAGAAAGCAGCTTTTCCATACGCACTCTCCGCTGCATCGGGATTGTTGCACTCAGACTTGGGATACCAAGTCCCCCATGTTGTTTACCGGCATGGATGTAGCTGATCGGGGTATCCTTCGGTAGACGTAGCCAGCCGCGAATAGATTGCCTGATGTAGTTGTCCAACCTTTTGAGCGTGTTTCGGTGGACTTGGCCAAGCACGAGCGAATATGTCAGCCTCGGTATCAGGTAGTTCCTTGTGATCTCCATTCTTTGATGCGGCTTCAACGGGGCACGCGTCACCTCGTCGAGCAGTTTGAGCAGATGCTGTCGATGGTTGAAGACTCCTTTCCCCTTGAAAGTAAAGGGGATGCCCAAATATGTTACTGTGTCTGTCGGACCCAGAGGAGTGATGAGTTCCTCGGCGAAGCAAAATGGTTCGACTGAGACTGCTGTCGCCCGATGTTTCCTGTCCCCACAGATCACCATCGCTTTCGTCTTCCGGGCGTTTATCTTCATACCAGCTCTTCCCAACTCAACCGCGGCAGCTTCAAGCTTCTCTTTGAGGCGAGCTTGACTTTCTGCACACACGACCCAGTCGTCAGCGAAGGCAAAACCATCTACTAGGGTGTCATGGAACTGGTATCCCAGTTGCGGCATCGACAATCCAAGAACCTCATCCATTGCCATGATGAACAATAATGGGGAGAGTGGATCTCCTTGCCTCACACCTCTGTGGCAGTGAACCTCGGAACTGGGGAAAACTGCTACAGCATTCTCATAGGACTGTGCGATGTATCGAACTAGAGGTGACGGTGCTCCAAACGCCTCGGCAGATCTGACGATTGTGTCATGCGAAACCGAATCAAATGCTTTCGAGATATCGACGAACGCCAAGCTGAGGTTAGAAGCAGTCGCTGAAGAGTGACGAAGCAGGGCATGTAACAGCGATGTAGCTTCCAAACAGCCGTCCCGATGTAGAAATGCAAACTGGAGTGAAGGCAGTTGCAATCTACGACTCCAGCGATCAGCAAGCACCTTGTGAAAGCATCGGACAAGAATGGATGATACGGAGATCGGTCTCAGTTGATCCGGTGAAGTCGGATTAGGGACCTTCGGAACTAGAGTAATACGAGCACGACATAGGTGTGGGGGACAACCCCCAGCTAGTAAGAGTAAGTTGAAGTACCCAGCAAGTACGTTCGCATTGAACCGGCGGAGCATCCTGGGTGTGAGCTTGTCCAGGCCTGGGGACGAATTGCCCATTGAACGGACCGTACGGCCGACTTCCTCTCCTGTGATGGGCTCGATCAAGCTCCAATCGGATGGTACTATTACGCGACTGGGCCGGCTGTCCACGTGTTTTGGGGCTGAGAGCACCTGTTTCCAGTACTGCTCGGCGTCTGGAGGTAGGCCGCAGTTGCCTTTGTACAGATCTTTCCATGACCCATCGAGCACAGCAGACGCTGCATCTTTCCGTCTTTGGTGGTATAGGGTCTGGATGGCGGCGTAGTTGGCTCGGCGGATCTGCTTTCGGTTGACCGGCATCCGATAGACTAACTGACGGCGTCGGGATACGGTTTTCCAGGTGTGTGGAAATGTCCTGGAGGCGTGGAGGTCCAGAAGCGAGAGGACTTGTTCCGGTGTCATGATGCCAGACTGCAACCCTCGGGCAAATGCCAGAAGGTCAACACTAGCAAGTGAACTGTCAGCATGGGATTCTAAGAGTGACACGGCGCAATCCACGGTTTGTTTAAACCAGACGCTATAGTCATCGGCTTCTGACGAGTAGGCCGCTATTTGACCGATGGTTTGGTCAGGTCCACCAGATGATGATTCGTCCTGTTGTGCTTGCCAGTTAAGCACCTGTAACCTGGTTTTGATGCTGATAGCCGATCGACCAGGAAAATACTGCTCCAGTCTCGCGAACAGCGCGGTTTGCGTTTCACAAGACGGATATAAATTGTTAGCCAGGCGCAAGAGCGATTGTGACTCTTGTTGGGACCAGCGGGCACCGGAATGCTTCACTCGGCTGAGCTTATCTGCATTATGCTGAGTGGGGTGTGCGTGCCGGCGATGTTGACTCAGGCCAATCTTCGTCGGAAAAAGGCGGGAACAATCAGCGCAGGCCAATTGGGCGACCATGTTCGTACCAACACTATCATTGTCGTGAACTCGATGGTGGGCTACCAAGCCAGCTTTTGATTTACACCACTTGCCACATTCCTCACACGTGAGCCCCACGAGTCTCTCCTGTGTACTGGTTGGAACTGGTGCGGAGGCGCCAGATGTTTTGTAGTGTACATTGTCGAAAGTAACCAGCACATTGAAACCAAACAGGGTGGTTAGCCCTGTCTGGAGTTGCTGAACTCTTAGCTCACCCAGACTGGCGTCCAGGCTACCCAGTCGGCACCACGAGGAGGTGGTTCAGCTCGCCGACTACCTTTACCTTTAAAACCTTTTAAGTAGTGCACTTGGAGTTCTACTTCATATGTTGCTCACATGTTTGCTCCGTTTTACGTACTCCCAAAAACGGTTTCCTCTGCCCCCGGACAAGTACAAAATTCCTTATATAATACAAACTCTCTAAGGTATTTGGAGTTGATAATGACTAATTTTTTTGTACTAGAGTCCCTTTAGTTTTTGCGAATTCACGGCATATCAAACTTAGCGATCGGTTTTGACTAAGAATTAAAAAGATGGTCACTTACTACTTCTAAACGGAGGTCCACTTCTTACTTACCTCGCATGTTCGGAACTGCTCAAACATGTGCTTCGAATTTTTTTTTATTCAACAGTAAGTCTGAATTTGACCGCATATGAGAAATAAAATAAGTAATTCGACTGTATGAGACAACAACTTCCGGTAGGTACACTTATATTAATATGTGATCTTTCAACAATGTGACATAAAAATGCATATCCTGACCCCTCTCCAGCCTATTGTCTCTATTGTCCCTTCAAAGAGAAGTCCTGGGAGATTTTCTGTGAAAGAAGGAGAACTTCCCAACCGATGATGGCCTCATCCATCCTGCTGACACTTCTTTCTTCCTATCGGTCGTAATCCTCTCTATCATTCCGCCGGCCAAATTCCGGTCCCCTCATCCATCCTGCTGACACTTCTTTCTTCATATCGGTCGTAATCCTCTCAATCATTCCGCCGGCCAAATTCCGATCCTTTCATTCCACACATCAAATCGCGCATAGGTTTGTCCGGAGAGCCATCTCACATGTGTGAACTGCTCATCTATCAGTGATTTTTTATTTACGAGCTTGATATTATTGTACTCTACTCTGCTATGTGCTTCCAATTTCATCTTTCTTTTTGTCAGTATTTGTGAGTAATTCATTTGGGCTCATCGTTTCATTTTTCCGCTTTATTCTGTCTTTCGCTTGCTTATGTCTCAATAGGCTCCTCTGCTGCATCTTCTGGAAGAGTACTGGACTCAAACGACCTATACTTGTGATGCTTTTGGTGAGGAATAAGAAGAGGCTTGTTGACCTGCTGACAGTCAAGACCCGTTTTCGTTAGGTCTATTTTCACGAACAATAAATTTGTTATTCCTCGCACCACGATATGAAATATGGTGGTGTCAGCTGTGAAGACAAGTTCAAGCAAATAGGTATCCCCTAACTTCAAAAGTTCTCCTGTGATTTTCCCATTGCATCATCTTTGGTCACCGTCAACAATCGCATTCAATCATGCGATAACCGGTGTGTTTATTTGACACTGTACCGTACTAACTTGAAAGAGAAAGCTGCCTTCTGAAAGAAATTTGAATGGTTGACACCTACACTATGTTTAACTTGCATTATGTTCGCTAACAGGTCTTTATTAACGTGTATTGTGTAACGGTTATTGTTCAACAAATGCCATTTTCTCACCTACTGTTGAATGCGCTAGTTGATCTCCCTTTGTCCACAAGAGTTGGTTAAACATTTTAATAGGTTTTCTTGAGTTATTTTGACCCAAACCGTTAAATCCGATACTTTTAACTATCGAATCTAAAAATCTCCACTACTCCACGGGTACGCAAGTCGTGCGTCACAGCATCCGTTGCATCCAGAGTTGGTGACTTGTGGTCGGAGCCAGGATACGTGTATCTCAAGGCCATAGCAGGATTCTATAAAAGCCGGCGAACAGTTGCAACGATTCATTCCTCTCTCGTTTCTCGTGTGGTCCAGATCTCTGCAAAGTGATGCCGAACTGTTCAGCCACGACAAAGCTGGCGTCTATTATGGCGAGGCCAAGGATATTACACTCTAGAATGCTATCACGCAAGCTTTTATTATCATTTAAAGTCATAAAGGTTCACAGAACGCATCGACTGACGTACGCAATGTAACATGGCCGATGGTATATTACTATCGCGTTATAAAATTTCGTCTCTTCATGGAATTCGATTTCAAATTTTGAGAATTTTGGCTGAGAAAGCTCACTTGTTACCCCTGCCGACATCGCTTTTCGGCGTCCAAGTATGAGAGGAAGTACGGGCTAGTGCACTCGCAATCTGTTGATTACGCATTCATGGCGTACAAGTGTGTAAACACACCATCAAATTGGAACACCAATAGTGTGCTCGCGTGGCGTTGTTATCCGCATATTCACCCCATGCACCTGTTCTCAGGTATGCAAATTCCGAGTGCTGCTCGTTCATACATTTGGTTCTCTGCGACGGTCGCCTTATTATAGTCACTTTCAAAATGCAGCATTCAAACAGTCTGAGAAAGTCTGACCAGCAACTATATGCAAGCAAACCGCCGATCTGACAAGAAGCGAGAAAATGTGACTTGGTTTGTTGGGATGTTTTAAGTCGTTATTGAAAATCCGTGACTATGTTTGGGAAAACTGTGGAATTGGCCTGAAATATGACTGATCGTACTAAAGCGAGCATCGTGTGTCCAACCTGAGCGAAGCACCCTTGGTAATAAAAAATGAACTGGGTCAAATAAGCTAATAGGTATACCAGACGGAAACTGAATGATTCGTCCTTGGTGTTTACATGTGTTCAGGTCATTATCAACAGGCACAAGCCTTTGGAAGCAAAATACCGACGATTCGTTAATGTTCCATTGGTCACTGGCCGACCGGATAGTGGGTTTTGGTCACTATTCTCTTACTGACTATTACTAATTATTTTTTGTCTTCAGGTGCAACCGCTGGATGCAACTTTGATTACTAATTATTTTTTGTCTTCAGGTGCAACCACCGGATGCAACTTTGATGCCTCTGTATTTGTGTTGCAAGTGTTATTAATAAAACCGTTTTCTGAACCACTGGCTTCACATTTTCCGCAAACATAGGAGTCATGGCAACCAAGGGATCCAGGCATTGCGTTGAATATAAACTCGCGTAGGCATCCAAAGGGTGGCGTAATTACATCGAGAAGAACAACTTCCGTCATGCTCGCAACCACGCAAAACTACCATTAAATACTGTCCCCTCCACATAATTAACCGTTCCACAATGCGCTCGATCATATTCTACAGCTACCGATTATGCAGTTAAGGGGTAACCAACAGCAAACTGATCCATAAATTGGGCGAACGAGCTGGTGCATTCAGGTCGAAGAAAGGTAGCTTCCGTCAAGCGATTGATGAAGCACATACAACCACATTTGGCCGTTTGACCGGTACACTTTTCGCCGCACGGGGTTAGATAGGAATGTTTGACCAATGCTCAAGCGGAGTTGCCTTAAGTATACTTATGCGCCGCTCATGTAGCCCGAACGTTCTGACTAGGTTCCATTTGTGCTTCAGTTCAAGGGCGTTACTCGTGAAGGGCAAGTTCTTTCAACGCTGTTCCTACTACCAAGTTTTACAAGCAAGCTGTCTCGAATCGTGTGATGAAGATTCCAAGACAGCTGAGCTCTGTCGACTTGTCCAACCAATATAAGATATTTCGCTGGTCCATCTGACGTTTCATTCAAGAAGTGCACCCATGTATTAAACCAAAAATTACTTCTCCATGTACGTCCTATTTAACTGAGTAAATATTTTCGTTTTTTGTGTTCACATAGCATTTTGCGCCCAAGAGTTACTTCGTCTGACTGTACAGACATACCTAACTGATATGTGGAATTTTCTGGCACAAGAGCCGGGAATAGCATTTATCCGCTAGCTGCGGAGAATGTGGGGATAGTTTCGTCATTACACACCAGAGTGAGGGTGGTCAATGATAAGGCGAAGCATCCAAATATATGGGTTCTCATATCCAGTGGAACCAGTTTTCGTGTCTAGAGGGTTTCTTAAGGGAGCGTTTTAGGTAGCCAAACAGCCTACACGTGTCTACCATCCAACGGATGGTATGAACAACTTCTATCGCAGGTGACAGGAACCAGGCAGAGAAGACTAGAGAAATGAGAAGATCATGCCGACCAATTACTACCGTGATGTCAAAATGTCGAAAGATTGGTACCTCAGGTACGTTTACTGCTGGTAGATCTGTGGCGTTTTGTACCTTTATTTTGCTTTCATTATAACACTACGTATTTCATCAAATACATAATGTTTTTTTTGTTTGAATACGAAAAACTACAAAAACGCGCACTTGTACGATTTCACGCAATACAAACGTTGTCACGTGCTTCGACTCTTCTCTTCTGATTTCGCTCGCGCTTACAGCGGTCATTCGTGAGTCTCATGTGCTACCTCTGGTATCAAAACATTTCAGACCATCTTCGGAATCTATTATATGTGGGAACTGTTCAGAGGAAGACCCCTGGAACACCATAATTGGATTATTGTTTATCCTCTGACCTGGGCCAACGACGAACTATTTTAAAGAGAACAATTATTAGTGAGTCTGTTCCATCTGACCTCTTTATTATTGTATACCCGACCTAGCGTTATTATTTTTATTTCTTTGCCACACACTCCTGGTGAAGTAACTTATTGGGTAGCCAGACCACTACAGATTAAGTGGACGTTGATCTGTTCGCTGGGCTTGGCAGATCGCTCCCAGAACATTCGTTTCCAGGCGAAGTCATCATCAGTGCGCAGATGAGTGGGCGCTTCCTCCTTATTTAGCTGCGTTTATACAGTATTTGGGGAGTATGTAATATCCAGTCACGAGACCAACCACTTGGTTTACACCGTCCTAATAATATTATTGGCCCGATTTCAAGTTGTGAGGCCTTCAGGTCTGTATATCCCGTATTCCTTTGGTTGATTAGATGGCTGATTTGGGGTGTTTCAGGGAAGTTGTCAACTACTATCTTCCCGGTCTGCTATGGGGTGTTTCAGGGAAGTTGTCAACTAGTATCTTCCCGGTCTGCGTTCCGTTGTAGCCTTTCTTCCATGCATTAACTTGGTAGGCGTTGAAAATTCTATTTCCAGTAGTGTTTTTCGTCCATTATGATTGATTTGTTCAAAGTTTGTTTGCGTGGGCTTCAGTGGCCACTTGCACCTCGCCGTGCAATGTAATTTTTCTTCTCGTATTCGCCAAGCTGGTTGAATGGTCTATTTATTGAGTTGTTCTTCATGGATCTTCACTTTGTCGTTTCCGTTATAGTTCGTGAAAGTGCATTGTTCCCCTTGATGTTTTTGTTTTTGTTTGTCTGCTTCTCCTATACTTGCTCACTCTGGTTTGTTGTGCGGATACGCATTCAACTAGTCAATTTTGATGTGGCTGTTGATGTGGTTTTTAGTGGAGTGCAATGCTTTCATAAGTTCACCTTTTTTCCTTGTTGTCGCTTGAGTCAACATGTGAACAGTACTCTAGCCGAATTTCTGTCCATCTTGATTTTCGTGCACGGAGACGAGTGAAAATTGTCGTTTTTCGGTTCCAAGTTTCTGTTCATGTATTTTTGTAGAGAGCTTCATTCTTGTTTGTTTTACATAGTGCATGTCACAATCTCCGCATAACACTGTGTCGATTCGTCCCTCTGGGTTTGACAGTGTTCTCCGTAGTGTTTGCAGTCTTGTGGAGCACTAATGCATTCTGCTGCCGTATTAGCCGCGCAGTTATTCCCAAAATATTCCTGATGTATGAAAGTGTGGTCCGTTCGCCTTCTCCATGTGCTGTTGCGTTGGCTGAGGTGAATTTCCTGAGAGTCCACCAGATGAAGTTTCTGGGGTATCCATGTCTCTGAAAAGCCCTGTACAAGCGTTGCTCTGTTCTCACTTCTAACTCCAAGGTGTTGCAGTGAGTCTCAGTAGGCTTGAAAAGGATCCGGATGCAACTTTCGACGGTATGGATGATTGCTACAGTAATTGAGAATCTGATCTGTATATGTTGCCTTCCCGTAGACTTTCGTTTGCATTTGTCCGTTTGGTAATCTTGTGGTGAGGACGTCTGTGAATGCCAGTATACCATAGATTTCTTGTTCCAGTGAGAAGTAGATAGTATCAAAAACGCCGTTTATTAACAGACTTGTTTGTTATAGTTCACTCCTTTTGATGGTGACAAAAGTTTCGTCTACGTAGCTGATTCATCTCTCAGGGTTTATGTCCGGGAGGGCAATTCGTTCCAATTTTTGCATTACAACTTGTGCAATGAATCCAGAAATCGGAGATTCCATCGGTGTTCCTCGTGGTTGTTCATAGTACTCGCCGTTGAATTCAAAACGTGTGATCGGGCATAAGCTACGCAATTTGCAGAGGCCTTCTCTTTCTAGGGATCTATTTGGCATGTCTGTCAAGTATTTCGGCGACAGTTCTCTTGGCGGTATCTAAGTCTATCGATGTGAAAACTGAATAGACACAAAAACATTATTTCACTCGCTTCGTTGTTTGTATTCCCCTGTTTTTTATGAGTCGCCGTGCGTTGTTGACTGAGTGTTGTGACCCACTGATGAAATATTTCACTCCCCTCTACAGTTCATTCGACGGGTTGTAAATTGGAGTCCCCCAGAATGACAACTGGTGGTAGCAGTTTTGTCCTTTTATCTGCTTCCGGGAGTCCACAGAAGCAAGGAATGGCGGAGTCCTGAGATATCATTTTGCAGTACTCTTTTCTTGTGATCATTTGAAGCTCTTAGATATTCTCCAGGTTTCTACTGGTTTCGTCCGCAAGCTTTTTGCCTTAATCATTCTCGACTCGGCGATGCGTGGCCTCGTCATTCATTAGAGCTTTCGCTTTATTGATATAGTCCGGCCTGTCCATGATAACTCTCAGGCGTCCTTTTTCAGTTGGTAGAATAATGATCATCTTGACTTTCTGAAGCTTGTTCATTGCCTACTTTTCCTTTGATAAACAGGGTACTGCATGTTGTGTTGCGTGTGGTGGCTGGGATTACCGTTTGGCGGAGATGGGGTTGAGTACCCCCATAAAGTTTAGTTTGCTTCATTATTGCTTCTAGACTAGGGAGAGATTCTAGGTTAAGAAAACAGCTCGTCAATGAGAGACTTACATATCCTTAAGCTTCCAAACGACAGAAACTGCACTTCCTCCTTGAAGGTATGCAAAAATGCATCTATTTTCGCAGCATAACAGATCAAACACCACTAAGTCACCGACAAGCTCGGATAGCTTACAACAGCAGAACAGAATCTTCTAATCAGGAGTCTAAACTTCAACTCCAAAGGCGCATATGTGCATAAATAAAAAATCACCCGAATCTACACTCATTTTTTGCAATTTGTTTTAAATGTTCCTCCTTCTAAATTTTCGGCTCACATTCAACTTTGAACTTGCAGAGCTATAGCTTCAGGCCACTCACTAAAAGCAAACCCGAATTATTTCATGGGATACCATGGAGTGTTCGAATTTCCGACTTTCACGGGGAAGGAGTTTGACTCCTCTGCACGTTTCGGAGATATGTTGCTTCTAGTATTTTGTTTAGGTGAGTAAAATTTTGAGGTCATTGAGCGCCACCGATTCGAATTTCATGGCCCGTTTTCGTGATACAGCACGAAAGTAAACAGCATACTGTAGCGTTCCGCGGTTTTTTACAAGTTAGATAATATCCACTGAACACCCATTGCAACATCTATCCAGAAAACAGCGGGTTAGTGTTTGTATGCGCAAACTCCCTAAATGTAACAAGTTAGGAGAAGTTGTTCAGCAAACTACGGCACACCGCGGTTCATTGGGAAACTTGCCTCCCATTCAGCATAATGATAAGAGATGATTTAATGCGTTGTGCAGTATTTATGAGAGGATACACCGCTGTGGATAATCTTTATTCTCTGATATGTGCAGCATGCCGAAATATCTATGTTAACTAACAACAAAACAGTATCTCTCCCACTGGAACTAATCGCGGGTACTTGATGTGAAATCTGCCCATTAAGAGCACCGAATCCTAACTTCGTGCCACCTCTGCTTCCCGATATCAATACCATGTGATTGAATAGAGTCGACAGCTCCGTCGTCCTTATCATAACTTCCAGCCATCCCAAAATCAACCGCAGTACCGGTCTCAGAGTCGTTTACGGCCCCCATCTGTCACACCACAATCACAACTATTACAACTTCCTAAATACGTGAAACGCACCACAGCTTACGATTGAATAGAGTCGACAGCTCCGTCGTCCTTATCATAACTTCCAGCCATCCCAAAATCAACCGCAGTACCGGTCTCAGAGTCGTTTACGGCCCCCATCTGTCACACCACAATCACAACTATTACAACTTCCTAAATACGTGAAACGCTCCACAGCTTACAGTTCCTCTCCCCGGATTGTAATTGGCGTGTTCAGTGACCGCATGTCCACGAGCATGACCTTGAACTTTGTGGGTGCAAAGTGCATACCAAAGAACGGGATAAGTTTGATCTGTTCATCCAAAAACACCTGCGCCTTGTTCTCATCGAAGAGGGGGGTGAAAAAGCCTGCAGGTTCTAGATCGACAAGTTTTTCTTCAGAGGTTATCTGAATACCGAGGTTTTGAAACCGTTCAGTGTTCTTCTCATTACCTCGTCGATCATTAAGTTGAATAAGAATAAAGAAAGTCATACTCTGACGGACACCGCTATGTGTACTGAAGCTTCTTACGCTCTCACACGTCCGGAGGTGTGAGATTACACAGAATGCATTATGTGCACAAGTTCCCGGATCATTTCTTGATAGACAAGCGTGTCAAGAAAACAGACTGGTCAACCGAGTCAAATGTGCCCCGGAAATTCAATGGAACTGAAATAGTGGGTCTTTTCCACGTATACTGTTTTCCGAGTACCTGAAAACTGTTTGCTAGTCATCAGCGTCCGTCAACTATTTCCATACTATGTCCACCAATTTCGCGGTTCCTCTCCTCGAAGATGTGAAAGAACGCACCGTTAGCAACTCTCAATTCAGCTACACGTCCTCTCCCCAAACAGACCCCTACCCTATGCTGAATCTCATTTTCCGCCTTCAGAAATCGGGAAAAGGGAATACTAAAATAGAAGCAACTTTTGCCGAACACCTTTGTCGCCGGCCCGAGCTTCTTCTGGTAGTATATACTCCGGACAATCTCCCCATGATCCCAAAAATTCATTAACAGTAGAGCAAGGAATGCCAACAGGGGCTCACTAAATACACCCAGTGAAACACCTCAAGGCAACTCGCTTTGCAAAGCTTTTACTCTTCGTCTTACGTCAGCATACTAACTATGATGACAGTCCCAGTTGACTCACCCGAGACATCAACTTACGGGGCTTTTCACGGACCCAAGTAGGACGTCGCTTGACGGTGCCGCGACTGCTATACCTAATCGGATGGCTTGATCGTAGCTAACCGTATCCCAAATATTTCCCAACCGAACGTTACATGCGCCCGAATAACGTCCAAATCCGTTGAATTTGTGTCAGAAATTCAGAGCACTGGCCACTTCAGTGTACTGTTTGCTTTTTCTGTCCATAAAACTAGTAACTATTCCAATGACATTATCAAGAGTTCAGCAAACTGCTGGAGATAACGCCGTGCCGTGCATCCGATATGGCGTCCGCCCTCTACTGTTCTTACTTTACATTAATAACGTCACTGATTCGATCACCCATGGATCCCCTTTTCTGTTCGGTGATGACATTAAGATAGCTTACACCTTTGAGGCCAGTGACTCTTTTCTATTCTTGCTAGCGTTCAGTCTGACCTGAATTCTTTATCAGTCTTTATCCTGTCTTTCTTTCGCTGTTCCAAAAGGCCAAGCCCTGTCACACCGATTCCAAATTCCTCCTGGGATGCTTGCTCTTAAGGGACTCTCGATTCCTACTCTTACCGAAGTGAGAGACCTAGGCCTTAGGTACTCCTGTGCATTTAGCTTTAACCAACATGCGAGGTATAGAGTGGCTAAAGCTCGCAAGCTCTGCGCTTACATTCGCTGATCCTTCCATAATAAATCATGTTTAATTGCCATCTTTAAACAAGTTTTAAGACCCATTATTGAATCCAGCCTTGAATTCGCCTCACAGTATTCGCAGGCATGCCGGACTGCTGTGGAGAACGTGTAGCGCTCGTTTACGAAGTCCTTGTTTCCGGTGTCATCCACATTACCGTACCGTCTTCGCCGCTTGTCGCTTGGGTTATATCCATTATGGCTAAGGCGCATTATGGTGGAGCTAGACCTTCTGCATCTACCGGCGGGCTTACATAGCTGACTGCTGCCCTGAATTTTCTTCCTGTATCCCCTATAATATCCGCAACTTTGGATGTTTATTCTCATTGTCGACATGTCGAACTGTCTTTAGACAAAACTTTTTCCTTTGCCTGTATTCCAAACTATGGAACAAGCTCCCCTCCCATATCCGTACTATCTCATCTCATGTTTCCTCACCATATGTGACAGCCAATCCCCGTACTTATTCCCCTTCACCCGATAAAATGAATCCCTGTTGTTTTATTGAGCTATTTTTATAACTTTTATGGATTTTGGTCAGACATCGTTTTTGTGGTCACTCGCCGTCGATATCTGTTTCGATGTGACGATATCGAATTGGTGGCGAGGTGAACTACGATTTATCCTCAGGCTGGTGGTTGTACCGCCTTATTTTGTAACTCTTACGGTATCTGCAGAGGAGAATCTGCTGAGGCATGTTGAAAATGTGTATATTATTATCTTGTAATAGTACCGTTATTCTAGAAATCGGATTTCGTGGTCCTTTAGTGAACTGGCACGCGTCACTCAAGCTCGAAAGGCAGATAGCCGTAACAGTACTCAACAGTTCTACGGTTGGAGAAAATCACGGATAAAGCCCCGTCAATAGACCTTTATCCACCGGAGGATTCGAGGCAAGTCGGCCATTCGGGCCATCCCTTAGCTAGTGGTTCACCTCCTGGCTCTGACCCATCTAAGCTTAGAAAATTAAAGTCAGCTGCACTGTTGCGAGCACAGATTAAGGCAGAGGAAATGGAAAAGGAACTGCAGCTTATGAAAGCCCGTAATGAGGTGCGGCTAGCGGAGTTTGAGCTGAACTCAGACGATGATTCCGTCGTCAACTTACAGGTCGATACTCAGGTTAAGGTAAAGGACTACCCAACCGGAATAGGAAATAGCACGCCTATGTGTGAAACGTCAGCGGCACAACCGTCATACGCAGTCAAGCCGGACTTACCTAGAGTGGACTTAGAGACTTTCGACGGCAACCCACAGTGTTACTGGGGATTCATCCAACAGTTCAAATATTATGTAGAGGATAGAGTGCAAGATAACGGGCAGAGGATGCTGTACTTGATTCACTATTGTAGATGTCCAGCAAATGAAGCTGTGGCTGAGTGCGTAATGTTGCCTCCGGAGATTGCCTACGGTAAAGCAAGTGAACTATTAAGGATTTCTTTGGGAGGGGACATAGGGTGGCCAGAGCTATATTGGACGTTTTGTTCAAGAAGTTGAAACCGCTGAACGATGACGCAGATTCACTGTCCCGAGTATCGATACATCTTCAAAACTGTCACGTTGCTCTAAGTCAGATGAATCACACTAGTGGCATGAATTCCACCTCGATCATAGAGCGAATTCTTCGCACGTTATCAAGGGACGCTCGCCGGAACTGGGCAAAGTTGGCTGACACTATGTACAACCTCGGAAAACCTATAGGATTCGCTGACTACTTGTCGTGACACCAAAATAAGCTTACAATTGGCAGTTTGAGGTGCATTCAGAAATAAGGTTTGCGCTTCGCGAGCTGTGACAGCAGATTTTCACAGCATTGCGGCCAAGGTCTGAAGAAATCTAACGTGAGAAATTATTGTCACTTCTTTTTGTCCGCATACCTAAATGTAAAAGATAAAAAATAAACATCCGGAGATCGTAGGTTTACTGATCTGTCAACGCAAGCAAGATGGCGTGTGGTGAAAGGGAAATGGTTACGTTTTATATGCCTAAAACCGGGCAAAGCAAGTAACAAATGCGATTCTCCTAGGGAGTGTGGTATAGAGAGTTGCTGAGGTTCTCACCACCATCTATTACATACTATTAAATGTAATAACAAATGCCAACAAAACCGAATCAATTTGTTTACGCAATTCCACACCTCAAGTGGAATCGGGAACTAGCCTTGGCGTTGTACCGGTTTGTGTAAATGGTCCCAATGGCAGCGTCCTCACGTACGTATTGTTGGATAGTGGGTCGGGCGTAACACTGGTAGCGAAAGACTCGCTTGATGAGGTTGGTCTGACCGGTGCTCCAACAACTTTCAATTTATCAACAGTGAGTGGGCCCGCTACTGCTGAGGCTGGAAGTCTCAGAATTGAGTTTGAATCGGTAGATCTAGATGAGACCGTAGCGGCTGAACAAGCCTGCTCAATGCGTTCACTGCCCATCAATCCATCAGTCATGAGCCCAACAAAGACAGCCGCAACAAGCTTCCCTCCCATATCCGTACTATCTCATCTCATGTAGGCTTTCGAAAGGCCAACGATTCTTACCTTTCTATTGCGAGAGCTTAGCGCCTTTTCGCGCCTCAGCTTACACTAGACACTTTTTTTGAAGTAGGCCCTAAGCCCTTCTGATCTGCGCACTCACCCCGACTGTCCTGTTATTAAGTCCTAGCATTTACACTCACCAGAATGAACCCTTTAGCATTAACCCACAAGCGCGACAACCAGCCTCCCAAGTGTTCTTGTCTATAACTTACCACTTTATATATCTCTTATGCAGACGTTCACTTCTTGCGACTACATCTGCTTCCACGCCGTCGTGTGAAGTACGGCAGTTTTTGACCGATGAATTCAGCCAATTCCTCACCAATTATGGCGTATACAATCACCACCGGAAATGTCGACCAGCCCTCTTGAGTAGGTGACTCATAGTTGAATTTCGTTGTAGCAGATGATATGTCTTCGGTCCTGGCAAAACTTCAGGGGAACGGAAAAATTCTTGTGATGCAGATAGAGGAAGGTCGCTTTAGCCACATACGCTTCTCAAAATGACAGCAGATAGCGTTGTTTCGACGCCTGTCGACGGATCGCTCGTGCTCTGGGTAAGCTTTTTTGAAGCCCCCAACACTTGGTCTGCAGATACAAGCTGTATACTTTCTTGACCACAAAATGTTATGCGTACTGGGCGACCGGTTATGTATACCTTCGTGGAAAGCAAACAGTTTGTTCAGATGCCTAATTTTTGGCTCATTTAGGGAAATGATGGGTAAGCAGTATCAAGAGAAGACTTCTGGCATGGACAAGTTGGCGGCGAAATTGCGGGCAGCAAGAGGGCTGTGAAGTCACTTTGTGCTACTTCCATATTAGAAAAGTTATCAGGAAGCACGTATGCATCATACAACATTTATGTACTTTTGGTCACAAACACACTCTGTGAATAGCCGGCACGCTTTCCACTCCATGATTGCTTGGATAATGCTGTGCAATAAATTTTTTGTTTATCATAATACAAGCACACAGATTCCGGAAAGATTTGCCACAACTGCGCTTTACGAACCCACAGATCGTCTTTTATTTTGCGCCTCACCGGTTGTACATTACCCGCAAATGGGTTATACACGCACAATTCGGGGTGGTTTACTTTATTAATGTGACTAACAGCTGTCTGGAGAATGTAACAGACCGCCTGAAAAACCAGATGCGTCACACAGACACATTGGAGTACACCATACAGAAGGTGTCTCGGCACGCCGAGTAGCTCATGCGAGAATATGAGATGCATGCGTCATACCAATGCGGTCGACGGGAAATTCTGGATGCCAGCGGCTACGTTCTGTCCGTTGGATGGTCACGTATACATTTTACCCCGTTTTGAGGCACTTGGGACCGCGAGTGCCGACAATGCACTACTATAGTGTTAAAACAAGCCAGATGAGGTCAACCTAGGTTAGCTAACTTATAACTCGTGGTGAGAACACCCAGGTGCTCCCAGACGGCTGACACCTGTGACGGAGAATGCATGTGCCCATTCTGCCAGGCTATGTGGCTCCCTTGCATTTATTTGTTCCCCGTATTTAGATACTGGTCGGTTCCAAGCAGTAAGAGCCATTCTTCATAGGTTGCTTCCCAATCCACCAAAGTCGGCTGTCGGTTTACGACCTACCGAAACAATGTGTACGCATTGCACTTGTTCCCGAGCCAACATCGACAGATTTCGACGGCCTGCGTGAACAACCAAACCGAGTGGTGGATAAGCTTCAGGGGCTGGAAGCCAGGAAGGCCGCAGCCATCAACAAGCAGTTGATAGTTCAGGGGCAACTACCGCTGCTCCAAGGCTCAGTGTCTGACACTGACGACCTGTCTTTGGTGGTCGAGAATAGTGCACTTCACCCCAGGTGGTAGTCTAGGGACACAGATTTGGCTTTTGTGTGCTTTGTGACTGGCCGAGTAGTATTGGTGACCTTTAGTGTGCAAAAGATCACGTACCGTATCACTCGGCTTTTTTCGTGTTGAAACCTGCCCGTTTCTTTTCAGGCCTGTCCAAAGCGGATCGGACACACTGCAGCACAACAGAATCCAAAAGCTAAGAGAAAAAACGCCTAAACAACTTGTTTAAGAAAAATGGATACCCATGGAATTTCATCTTGAGATCATCAGGGAGCCAAATACGATCGATGCAGCAGCACAAAATACAAACAAACGATTCACACCCCCGTACACCAAGAACGCCGCTGAAATGACGGCAAGGTTCTTACGATAGCACAATACAGCGGTCGCTTACAAGCCTGCGAACACATCGTGGAGAACACTATCCATACCAAAAGGGAAATTAAACCTAATGACGAAGAACAATATCATACACGGGATCTACTGCAAGGACTGCAACAAACGGTAGAAAGGACAAACAGGAAGGAAGCTCTCGACCAGAATACATAGACACAAGCTCACCAATGAAACACACAATCAATTCTCCCTCATTTCTGCCCACAGAGACCAGGAGAGACACGAGTTTGACTGGAGCAGCGTTCACGTACTGGCTCAAGCAAGAACAAAGAATGAACGCAAATTTATGGAAGCGTGGTAGCCTACTAAGGAAGCTATCAACAAACATATCGACATGGATCTCATTTACCAACCACTAAGGGCGAGAAAACGCCAGAACCACAAATATTTGAGCTGCAGAAGTAACCGGGCGGAGAACCCATGAGAGGAGCAGGGAAACCTCACTCATATGGACACATCATTTGGATTGGAGGAGGCGCCCAACCAAAGCACCATTTTAACCGGCGGAGGCAGGGACACTAACAGTTGCAGTGAAGAAAATATGGCGGTGCAAGCAACCAAGCAAGCTCAAGAACGTCAGACCACAACGCAATGCCAATGATGGCTAGAAAACAAACTACTAAAAATGGAAGGCGTCGAGATAACCAATCAACACAAAGGAACGCAGACCACAACGCAAAAGATATCATAAACGGACCAATAGATTCACGAAAATCGTCCTCCAAGTGACCAGTCAAGTCGGAAGTCAACAGATAGTCTTTAAAAGCTATATAACCGCACGTAAGTAAGAAAGAAGCACGCGCCCAACTGCGCACTGATGAGGTCTTCTCGTGTGGTGACGAAAAGTTTGGAAGCCAATTGCCAAGCTCAACGAACAGATCAACAGCTACCTGATCAACAACCAATAAACTCACCCAAGCTACTAATATTTCGACATATTACCAGAAATTTATTTTTGATTCTTAGCTTCCGGCGCGTCCATAAAACGCGAAGAGCTGCTTGCTAGCCGATCTGCGAGAAAAACGTCCTGTGATGTTGCCCTGCATTGAAGCACAGAATTTCAGCACACTTTGTAGCAGAAGTTGGTGTGCATTCGTATTTTTGGCTCCAAGGAGGCGTTAACCGACAACCGCGAGTAAATGTCTGACTAGCGCTGAAGGAGCGCCGGCTAGGGGAAAGAGACTACGATGATTTCATGTGACTCATACAATACCCATTATCTCCAGACTGTCCGTCTCTTATTGAGACCTCATAAATTTCATGTAAGCCTCGTACTTATTGAGGGTTACAGTCTGTAGACACCAAGCCACGGGAAGTCACGCAATGCGAATCAGCCGTTGAAGATAACGTTGTGTAAACAAACTCCACGAGATTACCGCCACTGAAGTGTTCCTTTAAAAGGATAAGTATTGCTCTCAGCTTATCAGCTGCCTGCCTCTAGGACGTCAGTAGCTCAAGGAACACAGCGCATCAAGACGGCCATACGCTTTCCGGGGGACATATGTACTAACCAAAAAGACCAATACAATTTAACTTTTCATGTCGTATAATTTTGACGTTTTTCCCGGCAGAGATGGATGGGCGCGCTTCGGCCAGCTATTAGGCGTCGTGGGACCCTAGCTGCATGTTAGTCGTGTGCGTCAGCCAGGTTGATAACATGGTGGTCCTGGCATATTTTGTCAGTTACAAAGGAAAACTGCATTGTTTAACAACGAACTCTCATGATCAAGCCTGCAGGCCTTACGTTTTTCAAACCCCGCACGGTTTATCCGACAATAATAAATGTGCCTTCCGTAATCATAACTTTTAATAACATCTATCCGGGTCTCTGAACCTATGATTCGGTACCCAACCAATAAAGTGGAAATAAATAGCGAAAATCATTTGCAGGAGGGGTATCTCCGCATATTTCGCATTCACGAGGACCATGTGGTTTCTGAAAAGTCCAATTAATTGATTTAGTTGCATAAATATCCGCAACTTTCTCCCATTGTAAGCGATTCACGTTTTACCGCAAATCACGCATTGCATCAGGCACCAATCCCGCAGTCTGTGGTAAATGATGACCCTGAAGATTCACTTACTTAAACAAATCACCCAAGCAGAAAATTTGCAGAGTAATTCGTTACGCATAGACCTTATGCACCACAAAGTGGTAATTTTGAAAACGTGATAGCCCGCGAGAGCTCAATTTCATTGTGAGAATATAGATCGCCTTAGCGGTGGTCTTAGGTTTCATTTCAGAACGACGGGCTGGATCATGGCAATTCTGCGCTTCACAAGATCCGTTGCTCTGGTTCCTCATTTCCCACAATTTGAGGTCTTCTTTCCATGTGCTAGGCAGGATGCTCCTTGTTTTTCCTTCGCGCGTTTTTTGCTCAAATCTTAACGATCTGATCTTACGTCAGCTTGTTATGTTCCTCAAAGAAAGTGAAACCCTAGTAACTCTCCATCCCCGCCCGTGCGGTTTTAGGAGTGACCGCGTCTGTACAAAGTAATGTCCATTATTTGTAACACCTTTCGTTTTCCGCGCGATCTTTGGAATTCAAAAATCCCGCCAATCATGTTTTCATTTTGCTTGTGACATTACAATCATGCCTGACGGTATAATAATGTTTATTCCAAAATTTTGAGTAGCATGCCGTCAGGGGTGACCGATCATAAGGTTGCAGTCAGAATAGAGGCATGACTTGCGGGGACTGTGGGCACAGGGGGTTTTGGGAAAAGGGAGAGCGTCGTAGGCGGTGGGCTTTATCCGATGTAGACGTGGCCACCACTAAACCGGCACCGGTTGGAAAATCATCATTATTTTTGTGTTCATAATGCTGCATTCGTTGACAAACTCCATTTGGACGATTTGACCTTTGGGGTTTTGGCCCAACTAATTTCTGCAATCTATACCGGGGCCGTTCTTGTCAGGGCCAAGCAGCAGGCGGCAGGCGTGGATAAACCTTTACTGTTTGTTGGCATCGAAAAGTCTTTGATACAGTCTGCGTTGCCGCCATCTATGTATGGCTAGTTAAGGAGATATTACGGGTGAGTGCAGGCAGTCAACAACGGTCGATAGGTAATCGTGATGGTGGAATTCCTGCTGGATACCCTCATCTGGAAAATCTGTTGGCCGATGTGTCCTGACGAAATAAATCACTTGTAGCGGTGTCCGATTGGCCAAAATATCATGCTGGATAACCTGTACAATCACTGGCGCGGCAGGGCCGGAGTGTGCGAGAGGCTGACTCGCGTGGTCATCGACGGACCGCGCGGGGTTGACGGTGTCTCTGTCGGGTCTGTGATTTGCCGATTTGGCGCGACATTGCATCTGCTTAGCTAAAACAGTCTGTGTGGCGATAATGAACACCGAAATCGTAGTCAAGGGCGAGAGCTGGTCGTGGAAACCAAGTGCCGAATAGGCATGTGCACCGGATTTCGACCAAAGAGTTGACAGCCAGTTTTTCCGTGATCGGCAGCCTGTATCACCATTTTGGTACAGAGGAATTTCTGGCGTTTGAGTAATTCACAAACAGATGCCAGTTTTCCGGAGCTCGGGCCTTAGCAGCTACAGCTTCAGTGTTCGCTGACCTTTATCTTTTTATAGTGAATAAGTTGGCACCAGCGTGTGCCTATGAACACCCAATGGCTGATGTAAGCCGCTTGCCACGAACGATTAAGCCTTTGGTGCTCAAACGTCCACCCTTTTGCTAACATCAGAATATAGGAGGGCTGAGCAGTTAATCACCACTGGCTTTGAGTGAAGCTAAGAACCCCATGCAATCGTCTACTCATAGTGACATCCGAATGTCGGGGCATATACACTATCGTCAGCGTGTTCGAATATGGTGGATCGTCGAGAGGGGTTTAAACATTACCGTTTCGCGACCGCATGCAAGCCATCAAGCATTACCCGATGGCGCGAATTCTGTAGCTATGTGGTTGGTCCTACCAAATTATTTATGAAACGGATTTAGGAGCAGACAGTCAGCCGGCCCTTTATTGTTAGAGTTTAGCACCGGTGTAGCACCCAGCTCCCCAGAAATCTAAATGATACTGCTGGCCCTGCATCCACCGCTGTCATCAGCCCTTTAAAGTGGACGCTTTGACTGAGAATCCAAGCCTTTTCCCGTATAGATTCATGTCACATCGGTAACAATGACCGAATCTTCTTATGCGTTACACCTAGCAGAGCAGATGAACAAGAGTACCTGGCCTCTGGCGCTTCATATTTTCACCCAATGTTTCTTTCGCGTTCCTGTTTTTCCACCTTTTCCTCACCAGCACACAGATTCCAGCCGAAGGTAGGCCAGTCACGCGCCGTGAAAACTTCCCAACTTCACGCAACTTCTCTTTCCCTACGCTTTAGGTCTTTCCTCCTAGCCTCACCTTACTGTCTATTGCAGCCACAAACATGCGAATTCACTAGCAACTTTGTCAGTATGCCCCCTCTGAGAGCAAATCGTTGCTGGTTGTTCGAAAATCTACAATCCACATATGGCAGCCGGGTTAAAGGAGAATTTGCTCTGTTTGCACTAGCGACAGAAAACAACCGTGGTTCTACAGTTATAGCGGTGAGAGGTGTCAGGTTTATTGACCAAATGTGAGCAGGAGTCATTTAATAAAAGAGAGCCGCTGCTGAACTGACCAGTCTTATTCGAATTCCGTGATATGGTTTTAACTTGAGGGACTATCCATCAGAGTGCGTCATAAGAGATCATAATGGTGCAAAAGTTCAACTCTGACACCCACCGATGATGTATGGGGGAATGTGCCAAAACACGAGGTAGGCTGTGAAAAAAACTGAGTATCGCAACGTTTTACCACCCAGTATTAAAAAGTAACGGACTCTTTGCAACGAATTTGTCTGATGACGGGTGTACTGGTATGACCCGCATAATGTGCCCACCACATTAGATATCCGGTCTTGCGACAGCTACCAAACACCAACCACAAGAACAGACTTTCGATATGTGCTGAAAGAAAACAATTTCCCACGATGCTTGTTAAAATACCGTTGGTTTAAGGCAAGACATAACCAGGGATTCTTTAAACTGCCGCGCTTGGTCCATACAATTTCCTGTAACTATAAGTCGAGAAGCCAAACCTTGAAGTACGGTCAGGGTTTCCTGCTGGTAGTCAAAGTAAAATATACAAATAATGATGCCGCAAAGGCGAAAGCAGCTCATAATATTTCTGAAAAGATAAAAATTGCACTTTTCAAAAGCAAAGCTCGTTTGTCCCACTAAAGAAACACGTCGCAGCAAGAAAATCTGCGTAGGAGCAGTGAAATAAATTAGCGGTGAAACAAAATCTCAAAGTCCATTGAGCGACCAGGATTCATGTGATCAGATCTCTGTCTAAAGTTAAGTGCAGCTGGTTGGCAGAAACAACCGGTTAGTAGAACGAAGGGCATTTTAGAGATTCTGCCGGTGGGCTTGTAACCATTGTTGGGTTGAGTCTAGGTTTCAAGCCCGTTGCATCCGTGCGCAGTTCACCTTCAGCAGTTAGAATTGCTTACTTAGGTTGTCATCGTAATCTAATCCTAATCTATTCTAAGCGGATCCCAAAAAGGCAACTTATCGTTAAACTTTGAAAACGTCCTGAGTTCAGCAGTAACTGCATGACATACAAAACTCACTGGGACTATTGAAGCTGCATTTTACTGCGAAGGTCTTGATATCCAGCCGAGCGGTGAATAATTGCAGCAGCTCACGAACCACGCTGTCAGTACTGAACCAAAGAAAAATTTCAGAAAAACTCTAGTCTCTATCATAAGGGCATGACTGAACTCCCCCCGCTGAACCTCCTTAAAAGTGCACCGGATTTGCGCTGATTAGAGGCTTCTCGGGGTGACACGTGGGAAAGCCGGGGAGTTATTGTTGCAAGATTTCCTTATTTCCTCCCCAAGAACTAGCCATCAAACTGCGACAACGACATAGTGGCAGCGCCTTCGTGCACGAGTTATGGGCCATGCGGATATGCCCAAGTGGGGCTTAAACTAAAAGTTGCCAAGTAGCCATTGAATCTTTATTATTTACATTGGAACAGCGCGGCCGTGACCCCGGGTGCACCTGCTCTCCTTGTGTTCAACAGGTTTAGCAACTCTCGGCGTTCCACTAGAGAAAAACCGAACCCTGGCCAAGGGGCTGACGGCCTTGGATGACGACCTGTCATCTCTGGACAAAGATTAAACACTAGAACAGCAAGCCGCAATACCATCTCAGAGAGAACACCATCTCCCCATCAAGCTACCATTTACACCTGATTTCCTTACAAAGTGACACCACTGAGTCTGCTTAGTCTCAATTAAAACCATATTTTTAGACAAATTTGCCCGTTGTCTCCACTTTGCCATCCCATTTTCTTTTTGTGACCCTGGCCATTTACCCAACCGCCCGAGCCACTCATGGCCAGCAATGATTTTCAGGTATAGTTCATGTCAGCCGGCTTCATCATTGAACTAGCTGTACCTCATGCCCATTGTCTTAGTTTCTTTCGGTTTCCACAACCGCGGTGGCTTTTCAGGTAACAATCATGTCTCGTTGGTTGTACGTTTCTCCAAGATGTGTTGTTGCATGCCGCGTTCAGCCTGTAACGACCCGACCATGCCTCAATTGGCATGTTCCCTACAATTCTGGGAATAAACCTGATGTTATTCTTATTCTTATTATTTCGGATACTTTGTTTTTCGACTTCTCACAAATTTTTACCGAAACGCGCACGTCCCGGTGACCCTGGCCATGGGCCTAACAATCCATGGCAAGGAGGCCTCAGCGGTTGTTTTAGGCTTTAGTTCAATTTGACCGGCTGGGTGACGCAAACTCTGCTGCTTCACCAGATCTGAGGTTCTGGTTTTTCATTTTCCGCAGTTTACACTTCTTTTGTCATAGGTCAGGCAGGGCGCCTCTAGTTTTCCCTGCCACCTTCAAATCCCAACGGTCTGATCTTGCTCGATGTTCTCTCCCATACTCCCATGCTCGTGCCGGGTTGGATAAAACCAATCGCCTATGACGCTCCGTTTTCTTAAAACCCCCTGCACCCACAGTCCCCGCCAGTCATGCCCTCATTCTGACGGTAACCTCATGATCATGCCTGACTGGATGCCTCCCACAAGTTGGGGATAAACATTATTATTATTATTATTTCATGTACCATACTTTTCGACTTCTCAAAATCATTTTAAGGAGTCGCACATGTGCCGGTCCTCCGCAAACTCGAGTCTTACGGGATTCACCGGGCAATTCTACGCGGATTAATGCGTTCCTATCACACAACATTCCGAATAAAAGTAAGCTCAAACTCCTGTTTTGCTGCGCCGCCTTCCATTGGAGTTCCCCAACGCCCTGTTTTTGGGACCATCGTTGTCTCCGATATACGTCAATGGCCTTGCAGATGTTTTTTCAAGTCCATATATACTTTTTGTGGACAACTTGAAATTCTCGAGTTCAAACGCCAGTGCCCTTCAAATGGATGTAGACGTTGAAAAGCAGTGGTCCGTGGATTGGCACCTACCTATGAGAGATAAAATTTGCGTCCATATCTCACTCGAAGAGGACTCAGCGAATGCCTTCGTTGTGAATGGTCAAAATGGACCAGAAGACATCACGATAATAGATGCCAAAATGCAACTGGGTATCTGGCTCTCTTTAAACATGTCTTTTTAACTGCGCCATGAGAAATCGGCTCAAAGTGCGCTCACTGTTCTATGGATGACTCGAGATACCTTCTCTCCTATTACTCGCATGGACTTCCAAGTAGTCTATGGGGCCTACGTCAGACCGCTTCTTGAATATGCTAACGAAGTTGTCCACTCAGGACGCAAGAAGTGCGTAACCTTTATTGAGCGTGTCCAACGAGTTGCTAGGACTATGGTTGCCGGTCTCAAACCCGTGGAGTATGAGTCACGCCTCATGGTACTTGACCTCTTTCCCTTGTCGTCTCCAAGGAGACCTAATAGTTACTTAGCCCCTGTTTGAACAAGGCTTGGCCTAGAGGTTTTTCACAGTTGACCCATCTATCACACGGCGGGGACATATTAAGAAGATTTCTAAGCTCGGTGCACACACTTTGATTGTTTTGGAGTTGCTGCGTGGAATAAACTTCCTCCGATGGTTGTCCACGCTGCACCTAGTACCCATTTCGAAGCGCTACCGCGCTGGCAACCTTGCTGCCTCGCGCTGAGGACCTAAAGACCAGTACTATACCTTTTTTCGCTTGTAGCTTTCAGATGAACAGCAGCCGGTGGACGACAAGAAAAAAACCGACCCGGGATACTTGGGCGAAAGCCTCGATCCTGTGGGTGAGTCCCTAAGTCCGTGAATCCGTGAACGAAAACCTGTTCTATGGTCTGATCTAGGAGTGAGAAAACCCTGGGACTCTTCAAAGTTTTGTTTGAGTCATGCACCGGAACTCTTCCCTGGGCAGTAACTTGACACGCTTTCTACCTATACTGTGATGGTTTACAGTGAGGTTTTCGTTGGAGCTTTGCTGGCTTTGACATGATTTCTAACGTGCTATTCACATTTTACCTAGAGTGCATCCGGACCGGTGACTATCTACTCACCGATACATGTGACGAAACTACTGGGCATGTGTTTATCGTTCCTCAAGGTTACCCTCCTTCTAGCATTTACTGGTCTAAGGAAGTGGTAGGTTGTGTGTTCTCAAATATCGTGTGGTCTTCCAGTAGCAAGCGGGGGTGCCAAGCTATAAATCATTTCGTTCATCTCTCCCCATTCTGCGATTCCTTCAAGTGCTATATAGCAGTTCTATATCTAATTACCCCATCTCTACCGGCCTACCATCTCACTTCAGATGCGGCTATGGTGTATGGGACCTCTGGTTCAAGAAGGGAACGATTTCTTCTGTGAACGCGAGTCTTTCTCAGCTTGGAGGTAAGTGAACATTTGGACATACATGCCCTCACGATACGTGACCTTGAAGCCGCGGCAGTTCAAAAATATGCGCTCCCTGTCCTTCGTCGATTTCTTGAACTTCAGGGACATATACACTACGAATTCAAAAAATCTGTGTCTGTTCGATGTCGACCATGATGGAGTAAGTCACAAAATCATAGAGTAGCGTCTTATTTGACAAAGTAACATCAAGGGACGCTTCTGGCCTGGTATCAGCAGGTCTCCAGTTTATGCTAACCTCCCTGAGATAAATGGAACTTTAAAAGAGGCTGCCGCCTGTTTTACTAGGCGTTCGTAATCGCGTGGCGCTTAAATGAAGGCTAGGTGAGAATTAGAAGCCCATGTTTTGATACGTCTCAGTAAATGTCGCATTAGGATGACTATTCTTACTGCCTATAGTTCTGATGAAAAGTGGCAAACTTGTTGATGCCGCTGCATATTGCTGGGAAGCATGGGCCTCATGTGAGAGTTTTCACATGGGCAACATGTTCGTGTAAAAATTCAGGTTGAGCAATGAAGGAAGGAGACGGGAGAAGAAGCAGCAGAACCCTGAAAAAGAAATGCGGGTGGAAGAGACGGAAAATCAAGAAATGAAAAAATAAAGGACCAAAAGAACTTTGCATTCTACTCATCGTAGTGTTCTTGTGTAGCTGCCTTCGCACCCCAACGAGAATCTGGATCGCCTTCTACAATCTGCCGAGGTGGACTCCGACGATTACTACGACAACAGCAAACCTATTGAGCTCTCATACCCTGCCGAGGCCCGGTTGGCGCGAACTATCATGGAATCAGCTGGCTATGCCATTTGCGCAGTGAGCACGACAGGATATGCGGTATTTAACGTCATAATGAACAAATAGACCTGTGTTCTTATGTGTAGAAAAAATTTCACCGGGGAATTGGGCAAACGATAGGATGGGGACGATTCTGGTTATGACGAAAGAGACAACAGTGATCGTTAAACCGCACACCTGGGAGTGACGTCTTAACTCGAATAAAAAGGTGCTGGCGGGTTAAAGCTTAAACAATCCCCGAATTTTTTGTGTAGATTTCGTCCTGCAAGTGGAGCCGAGGAGCACTGTACAGCTGCTTCATTCGTATTGTGAATTATCAGCCGCGCGGATCTCGGGAATTTCCAGAGAGTCTGGAACCCGCGAACTTCCGGCTACAAGTTTGAACTCTTAACCGTTCGGCCACCAGCGGCCGCTCGATTGTCCTTTCCGCATGTTTGGTCATGCATTACGTGATTGTAAATTCAACCTTTATATACGTCATTACTACAGCTGGAATTGCAATACGGGATCAGCGACGAATGGTGCTGGATAGATGCATGCGGTAAAACCTGGAAAGTAGATGGATGTAGATGGATGTTGCGTCTGATTCAGGTGGCACAGTAAATCGTACAATGTTCGTCGATAAGGCAGAAGTCAAGTGGGAGTGGTTGGCGGCCATTGCGGGGTCTGTTTGGACAGGAAGGTGATACTATCCACTGAAATTGATTAGTTATAGAGGGACGGATCGAAGTTGGAGTTTTTGAGGTAACGGTTCGTGTTGAAGCCTTCGAGAGTGGGTTTAAAGAGTGACCTTGGCAGGATGAAAATAATATTCACGTCCTCAGTGGTGCAGGTGATGTAGAAGTAGGCCGGTTTCCATACCAGACAATCCTTTTTTCACAATATTCACCTTTCCATAAGCGAAAAGGGCTTCCTTCGACTGGTCCTCTTGTGTGGAGACAAATGCTATTTAGTTTGGACCCAAGCAGCTTTGGCTACTTAAAATAATCTTGCTGGCTTCAGTTGATTATCCACAGATGGACCATAGACTGTGAACTCTTTCATGGGCATTTGCTCGAATTGGATGACAGGTAAACAAAAATCGAATGAAAATAGCCCTGAAATCCATTTTCAAATCAGGGGTGAACATTAATGGTTCTTTTATTGATTCTTCGTTGATACGAAGCACTGGGCTAACTGGTAAATCGCATTACTAAGAAAGTACAAACTTGATTGTGCTTTACCAAATTGTACTGACGGGATTGCAGGCAGCCAAAAATTAATAATGGATTCAGTTACACACGCCATTACCACAGTTTTCTCCAAGAAATAAAATTCGCGTTTTTATCCATGACGACGCATTTTTACCAACTTCGACGGCGCTAAATCTATGCTCGTATACTACAGATCTATATTAACTCGTGCTTGTGTTCACGCGGATTTCCGCCAATTCTCCATATACAGAGCAAATCTTTGGGGTATTGGATTGATTTTGTCTGCGCCTTCAATGATCTCATGAACTAGTAAAAACGGGTATTTCGGGGGATGTTCTAACTCAGTAAAAATGTTTGAAATTCATCGTCCGACGCAAGATTTTTAGATTTAGTATCCCATTAACTCATGAATTTAAGAGATGGATAATTGATATTATCGACTCTGAGCCATAAGTTTGAGTTAGCATTTAGGTGTTTATTCTTTCCTTAGCATCGTCCGGACCGTTTCGCGTACAAAATTGTTATTTTGCGTTTAGGATCAAGAGCTGGTCGTTGGCTTCTGGGATTCTGGTCCTTTGCTTGAAAACGGTGAGGCGGACGCGGAAAACCTCCCAGGTGCTATTTATGTCCTTAAACACCACCGGATATGGAAGGCCAATCGTGAGGTTGGGATGGTCAGTTTTTCTCCTTCCTTTGCGTTGATTAATGACATTTTTAGGTCCTGTGCGTCACTGCTGGTAATATTGTGGGGAAGGGCGAGGTAACTCTCAGATGGTTCTGACCACTGGCGATATTCTTGACAGCCTTGGATTTTAGCTCTCTGTGCTGATTCTCACTGTTACGCCTTCGATGCTATAAGCACGAACACTACTGAGCACCCAGTAACTTTTTTTTCATTGTCTATCTTCCTAAAGAATCGCAGCACAACGAGCACGAAAATGTCCATTCCTAGGGAAAAACTGTCACAATATTTACCGTTAAAAATGGTTCATCACCAGTTGCTGGCTTATAATGCCAAGGACATTCGGATCATTGAGAGCGGTACGTTTACTTTTTTCTTGTCTTCCATGGGCTCACTGATGTTCAAGTGCATAGTTCTTTCTCAATTCTTACTCCCTACTAGCCACTTTTGGGGCGACTTGGCTCAGTCATTAAAGCGCGAATTTACTGACCGAAAGGTCGTGGTTCGAACCCAACCACTGCATCTCGATTTCTGTCTATGCTTGGGCAACCTGGCAGTATCCCAGCCCTCGTACTTCCTTCGGATGGCATGGCAGTTAGGTGCCGAAAGAATGTTACAGCTGAACGATTATTGTTATTATTACTGGCCACTTAGACTTGATGAAATTCCATTAAACTGTACCGCCTCGGCTGTAGTTTATTACGACTCTTCTATTTTTATGCGCGACTTTTATGGCATAAACCAGTGGCTCTGGTCAAGCTTGGGTTAAAATTTGCGAGCCTTTTTGAGTAGCCGCTATGCAACCAGAAGGAACACAATGACTGAAATACAACTGAATTCTCCGGGCCAACTTAAGGGGAATCAAGATATATAAATTAGGCCAAATCTTTATTGCGGTATTCTTGCTGACAGTTTCCATCGTATTTTCAGAGCACTTCGAAATTTAAGCCCCATGAATGTTTAAGTCTTAACCAGGATTTTTACTTCTTTCATTTTCATTCCATAATGAGGCTTCTCAGATGAAGCATCATCGATATCTTGGGCGGAAGAGCACATTCAGATCAATCCGACTAGCTGCTTGACTTACTCGAATTTTCATGTCCATGTCTTTCATGTAGCTATTCTGTGATAACTCCGTGTACATCTTCCCTTCATGCCAAACCTGTTTACATAAACAAACTAGGACAACATAAACCCTACAATTGCCAAGGTTTGTTGTACTGTTCTAAGAGTGTACTCGATTGACGGAAACCCTTTGGGGGTATGCAGCCGTACTCCCTGTGGCTAGTGTTACTATGTGGAAGGCCTCATTGTTGATTCATTGCCGTCAGTCTCTACGAGTACGGTCTCTCGAAGGCTAGACTGCCTGTCTTTGTTCAGGTTCTCTTAGCGGTACCAGGTACATAATGGGGCTCCAGTATGCTGGGCCAGTGATCATCTCGAGTCTCCGCTGGATCACCATTGCCTTGAGTGACAGTGTGCACAGTGCACTCCTATCTTGGAACGCCGCCTCGCCCACAGTTGGGATAGCCCGTTTTGGCAGTACCCCATGACTTCAACGGGAATCTCTGTCTACACGCCCATCTAATTATCGTATTTCACAAACGGGGACAAATTGTACGACGAACTTGGTCGATGGGATATCTGGCTGTTATGTAGTGGGACTGAACTACCCGCATAGGCCAGTCAGAAGACTCTACAAACCATAACTTGAACAGGTTCAGCCCAGGACAACGATGCGAGAACGGTGAAAAACTTCTCAGCCGACGTTTGCCAAGTTGGCATTCGAATGATGGTCTCAATTTGATCATGTTCTGGGAAAATCTTTGTGGTCATCAACGATACATCGCTGGTCTTATCGTGAAGGTGGAATGGGGAACGCGGGAGAATAGTGAGCACCCCCATTCTGTGTTATCTGAACAGTGAAAACTACCCGCCTTAGAAATGATCGAGTTTGCTCCCAATTTTCAACACGTGACAAAAAGGAATTCGAAAATTATTGTGTGATCACCATTCCCGGTTTTGCCGCTGGAGCCTTTGCTTCTGTACTCGAAAGATTTTTTGTTGTTCGAACACGAGGAGTCCACAACGCATTCGTCCCAGAATATCCAGCTTACATTGAATTCTCGGACTTTAATGGAAATTATAGCACTATACCACTGTTTAGATTACAGACTTCCACACTGTATTATACTCAATCCTCCACCAAGCAGTATATAATTTCCTCGCTCATGACATGCAAACCAAACTTGTCGTTCGCATTAAACAATATTGTTTTCAGATGAATTTATCTTGTATCATCGAATCCGCTCCCTACCTAAAGCTGCTACATTGTCGTGCTCGTCAGACTTCAGTATAATGTGATTTTGCGGACTGCACCAGCTGAAACTCAGCCCCTTTAGGATGCAACCATGTCGTAGGACCCAATAGGGAGCAGTACGACGAAAAACAGCGAATCCTCGTACTACCAGAAATCGTGTCACAAGACGGTTTGGGCTACAACCGTTATGTTCGCTACGACAGAAATTAGAACGGAAAGGTGCTTCTCCAAGGCGGACAATGTGTGCATGCTTATAGGAGCAGAGATGCTGCCTCCCGACAAAAAAGGACGCATTAGAAATGTCAACTTTAAAAACTGCGCACTTTGATCACCAAACGGCTGGCCGTGACCATCGGAGCGTTATTCATTGTGGTCGAAATACTTTTATAACCAAATAGTCTGGTGAGTTTCAGAAGGTACCTACAAGGCACAGTGACAACAGAAACCAGAATTCCATGCCTTCCATGTAGTGTCGAGCTAGATCAGTCCTCCGACTGCATTGTGGTTCAGACGTTGAAATTAAAGGTTCGGCCCAAAGTTGGCCCCTATCTTCTGGCTCAGCAGTCTGGAAGATCTATGTCCCGTGTATAATGCGGACCGAAGGGAGAAGGAAGACAAGTCTTCTGTGACGCGAGGGTTGAAACTTAGTTGCTCTTCTGGACAGGGATAGAGGGGACACTCCTCAAAGGTGAACCGCTTTTGTTTCAGGGCAACTCAAGCGCTAAAAGGTAAACCTCGCCGAACTCGGTGACATCTAACAAGCTGATCAAAAAAGCTACGGAAGGCGGGCTCTTGTTCTATCTTCTGCTGTGGTCTAACAATACAAAGATGCCGACTTGAACACCGTGTCAGAGTTGTATTTGCAGATCGCACGAATCAGAGAATAATGGATCAACGGAACATCCCCAACTTACGAATGATGAGCACTCAGTTCCGGCCATCGATGGTAAGGTTTACCGAATTTCTCGGCGCCCAACCCCCCACAATTTCACACTCGAGGACCGGGAAGAAATTCATTCAGATAATCAGACCGAAGAACGACATTATACCGAAGTTTTTGGAGCTCTAACGCGGAGGCCATCGGAGAGTCACATCCCAAGCACACCCGAAAACCAGTAGGCTCGAATGTGAGCCCACATATTCAAGCAGCTGCTGTGGATACGACTGGGGTAAAGCAAGGCAGGAGGCGAGACTGGTCTGGTGAGGATGACTCGTTGATATCCATCCAGGTCCAATGGGTCGACATCGCTCAGTGGTCAAAGCGTGACCGGAAGGCCCGTAGTTGGAATCCAATCTCAACATCTCGACTGCTGCTTACTAGGCTTGAGCGAACTGGCAGTCTCAGTCCTTGTGCTTCCTTCGGATGGCATGGCAGGTTTGTTACGACCAAACCATTATTATTGTGGCTCCAGAAAAGATTTTGGCGCGCGCCAAATCACTCATATATCCTACAGACGCAGAAGCTCGACAACAACTCACAAGTGCCAGGACCAATCTCCTGAAATACCTGCGGAAAAAAATGGTGAGCCTAACAGAGTGAAGCGCTCCACTCATACGCGGACCGCCTGCATCAATAAAAATTCCTTACCGGGTTGGAAGAAATCCACGGATCAAAAGTCCAAAAATATTCAAAGGCCCAAAAGTCCAAAAAAGACCTTCAGCTGATATAAGACAAACAAGTTGGTGAAAAACATCACAAGCTCGATGGAATCCCGGATGCCTGGAAACACTTTCTCATTGCTCTACCGGCCAGAATATGTCGACTTGAGCTATATGGCCTGTTTGCACCAACATACTGTGAAGACATATTGGCTGACTTGCCTATAGTCGCAGAACTACTGAGGGTCATAAACCAGTCACAAACTGTAGGAGAAGCTGAATTGGACGGTCTGCCAGCGGAACTGTTCAAAATCGATAGACTCCGCCTGCCATACAGCATCTGGCAGTTGTAAGACGTCCCGTAAGATTTCAGGGATGCAACGACAATTCCTCCATATAGCGGGAAAGGAAATCAACGACAGACAGACAACTACCGCGGACTCAGTGTTCTCTGCACTACAGGCAGTATTTTGTCCCGTATCCTTCTCACTCGACTAGCCCGTGCCTCTGAGGCGTTGTGCAGGTCTGGTGAGAAAATGAGAGCAGTAGTGCTGAGGTATGTCAGGTGGTTTCCGGGAAAGTTCAATTTCCCTCGATAGATAAGCCGATCTCACTTCATGCATTATGATGGTTAAGCATGTGTTTCATATGCCAGAGGACCGTTTGCTTCGCAGCGCCCTCTTCGCCCACCCTTTTATTGAATGAAGACGATTGAGATGCGGTCGGCCGATGACCTGGCAACGAAGCACGAACCCCCTGCCAGCCAACTCAGCCGCGTTGGTAACTGCCGTCTTCCCAGATGGGGACGACGGGACGAGACGAACCAATGGTTAATGACTCTGAGAGGTACGGCTCTTACGCAGCCAACTGCGCCCTTGCACTCTCGCCTTCAGTGCATAGCCTCCGCTTCCTGCTATACTGGACAAACAGATCCATTTGTCACTGGTGCACAGTTTTGGCTATCGCCTCCAATGCGTGGTTCTCATTCCCTTATCCTCTTTATCCTCGGTGGGCGAAGCTGTAGCAGCTGAAACCACTTAACTTTGGCGCTCGATTTGTGAGCTGGAAAACTGGACTGAACTGATTCTGAAGGAAAATGTATCTGAAAAGCACTGTGGAGTTCGAAGCAGCCGAACTGCGCTTGTCCCAATTTTCACCCCAGGACAAATCCTAGGGAGATTTCTTGAACGGAATCAATCACTTTATGAACTGTTCTTGGACTTTACCAAAACCTTCGATCCAGTCAGCAGATTGGCCTTATGGATCATCCTGCAAGAGATAAGCTGTAGCCTGCGGAACTACCTCGGACGATTAATTAATGGCCGTCGAGGTGGATCAAGGGTAAGTCGCGAAATTATTGACCGGAAGGTCTGTGGTTCGAACCCGACATCTGTATCTCAGCTGCTCCTCAGTAGGCTGGGACAACCTGACAGCACCTCAGCCGGGTGGTGTAGCTCATGGACAACCAAAGGGCGCCAGGACTGAGCGGTTTCCTCTGTATGATCTAGACTCTTCGGTTGATGGGGTTCTTCATGCGCGCACCGGAATATAGTCTATCCGGGAACTAATATGGCCGCCGTTTGAATACGATGTTACTAAGCGTCCCCGAATACAGTGAAAAAGGGTGCTGGTAACAAACAACCATTAAGGGATCCAAAGTTTACGAGGCTATCACCGTTTTCAAAACGCTAGCCCATTCCAAACCAGCCAGTTATATGGCGCGTGTTGTCTCGTCCACCAACTCGAGCTTTCTAGTCACCCGCTGCTGTCATGAAGTGTTCCTTTGGGGTCTTGTTGGCTGCCTATTTATTTTTGTTTCATTTTATTTGTTGGCTACCTACTTAAATTATTCACAGAATTTTTTTACTTTTGGACCTGGTACAAACATGGGGTGCAGCTATCACAGTCAACTACGCGGGTGTTCCTTTGAAACAAACCACTGCAAACCTTGTAGATACTGTACCTCAGGCGATAAACACGCTGTTTATGGCAGTCAAAACATTTCGAATGCCTAATTTTCCACTGGTCCGCTGTGACAGTAAGAACTGTTGGATCCATGAACCTGGATACGTCATGTACCTATGTTACGTAACTGTCTCGGAAATACAGCTGACATCTGATCGACAGTCGTAAAGACTGCGGATGGCAATGCTTTGGCTGGGTACGAACCTTCCAACAGCTAACGAAGGGCTTCTTTGTTACGCCGAGAACCCCAGCTTGCCTTCCAGTCACCGCAGAAACTGGGTCGTTGATAGGGCACCCGCAGCCCTTGGACAACCGAATGGGACCGGAAACCAGGTTATGGCGCGTGACACTCGCTTTTACTTTGATGAATAGGACATCCCGTACTTCTGTGTTTTCTCCAAAAGCCGCTCCTTCACAAATGCACATCATTCATATACTTCATGATAGATATGCTTGCTGTTACCTGAATCAGTCTTCGGGTGAACTAAGTAACGTACCATTTACATTTCCGTAGCCACAGATGACACGTTTAGTGCAGTCGATGGACTTTGGTCAACATGTTATAATACCAACCAAACTGCAAGCACGGGCACTAAATCAGTTTCATTTTGGACATCCAGGCATCAACCGCATGAAAGCCTTGGCGCGCAGTTATGTATACTGGCCGGGTATGGACAAACAGCTAGAAGAACTTGTACAGTTCTGTTTCAAATGTCAGCGTTCTGCAAAATCGCCTCGGAAGACCGAGTTATCTTCTTGGCCTACACTAACTAACCTTTGGTCGCGTCTACGTGTTGATTTTGCTGGACCAATTAACAATCAGCATTATCCTATCATGGTTGATGCTTATAGTAAATGGCCGGAGATAATCATGGTGGATCACATCACTCCTCGCTGCACAATCTTGCAGGTCACTCACATCTTCAGTCGCTTTGGTACGCCAGAACCACGTTTCAGACAACGGTAGTGCATCTACCTCGGCGGAATTCCCCTTGTTTTGCAAGCAAAATAGCATTCATCACATTAGATCACCGCCATTCCATCCTCAAGCTAACGGCCAAGTCGAACGCTTTGTCGACACTTTCAAACGAGCACTTAAAAAACTTAAAGGGGAAGGAACATCAGCGGAGATTATTGAAACTTTCTTGTTGAGCTACCGTGCAACACCTAACCCACATGTGCCAAACTACAACCCACCCGCGGAAGCTCTTTTTGGGCGTAAATTCCGTTTAGCTATAAATGTGGTACGCCCATCTCCCCCGCATCCGCAAACAAGGAACATGCATATGGGGCGACAGTTCAACCGTCGTCACGGTGCCGTCCACACCACGTATAAGCCCGGTAATTTGGTTTTAGCTCAGGACTCTCGCAGCGGCGGAAAGAAATGGACTCATGTTTACATCAAGCACCGCATGGTCACGTCATATACGAAGTCGACGTACAGTCTACCTCATGGGTTCGTTACGGGAATCAACTTCGCCCTGGACACGCTGCACCGGTTACATCGGATAACCTAATTCTTCCGGACAAATTTTTCTTGTATATCTTTGAGTCAGCATCTACACATGTGCCCCATGTGCAAGCAGGCAAACCTCCAGTCGAATTCATATGCACACCAAGACAGTGGTCCAACCGTAACCCAAAACCATTTACACCAAAGTAGGTGACTCTACATCTGAAAACCTACACACATTTTGAAAAAGGTGGTGTTAGGACATTCAGATCCTAACGAACAGTTCTACCTTTTGTATTATTTCACTAAGATTCCATTTCCCCTCTGTTGTAGCCGACTGAGCCGCAGCGCTATTTCTTCCATTGGTTCATCTGCAATATAGCCGATCTTCGTCCGCTGTCCTTTGTCTTCTTCCTTGAGGTTTTCCCCACTCAAATACTAGACTATCAAACATGATAGAATAAATTCCATAAGCTTTTAGATCACCCAGCTGGCACACAGACACAACAGTAGTAGAAGGCTTGGGATAAGAATTTAGGGGCTACTTGAAATAATTCAACAGTTCGTTCACCGGGTTCACGAAAGATGCTTAACGATAGCTGTATCTTCTGAAACTGCTTTAGACTACATCGACCCGGAACTTAACGGCATGGACTTCCATTGTCAGTGTGTTTCCCTTGTTGCAGAACCGTTGATTGCTTGACGTTGTGTACTACTAATGTTGACGGATGGAATTACCGCAATCGAGCTAGGTGGTGCTGTGACTGTTGTCGTCGGGGCTAAGGTGCTTACACAGGATTCTGGCCGATCGGACTGAGAGTTTATGGTGTATAAGTTGCGCTTCCAACTTGGGTGTTGTTTGCACAACCAACTACACACACTCCCGCAATATTGGTTTGCAGAACGGTCAGTGGGGTCCATAGCTGTTGGAACACAAACCCTTAGTAACGAAGTCAAGTCGTGCCAATTGAGTGGACAGCGTTAAAGGCTACGTAAGGTCCATATGTTGATGGTTGATTCGGAACCAAGACTGCGATGACCGGCTGGTTTGGCACTGACCAAACAGGTGAAAGCAGATTATTCTGGCTGCTTTGCTGCGGATCACTAACCGATTCTAAAAGGGTAGCATGATGTGCACATGCTTCTGCGCATCAGTATCCCTTTATGTGCAGTGTGTTTTTCGCATCACGCGGATCTTTTCCGATCCATTGGGCGTCTTAGCTTGGGTTGTCTTCGATGGTCTAAAACTTGTATTGAATCATCCGAATAATGTTTCGATTCATACTTTGATTGCTCTAACGATTCTTGAACAGTCATGTATACTGGACGGTTTGATTCAAAGAGCAATTTTTACTAACCCTACCATGTCATGGTCATCGCTTCACGCCCCAGTGTATACATTGATGTCCAATAAACCCGTCCTGTATTCAATTTTAGATGGCTGTTGTGAAGTGGCTGTTGCTCATTCTGATAGGGTTGTCAGACTGTACACCTGGTGCCCTTCAGAGGAGAGACATGTAGATGACAGTGGTGGTGAAATACCTCGTGGCCGGTTTGTCATTTTGATGAAGTGGGAATTGGCTGGTCAGGTGAGTCGGTTTCATCACCACATTTCCATAAAAACTCTGTCGACCTGTGCCAACAAGTACTGGCATAGTTTTCTAGCCGAACCGCTTAGCTAAAGTTCGTTCCTCCTCTGCCAGCTTGTGTCAAGTAAGGTTCACAAAGGAAGCTGGGCCCATTTCGCTGATAGCGTATTACCTCATTGTGATGCTCATACACGTTCATTTCATTATGGGAGGATGTGAGCTCGAAACCCCCTAGAGTCTCGCGAGGTGGGCGCTGCCGATGGTTCCCAGTGAGGATGGAACATCTGTACACTGCTTCTCGGCTTTCAGCATAAGTTGACTTCAATTACAGGATAAAATCTCCATTGAGCTTTCCACTACTGTTTGAAAGTGTAGGTACCTTGTTCTTGCCCGCCTTCCCAAAGTCCCCGTCACTTTCATTTCCACTGTTTGTCGTATCATTTCCCCCTTAGTTGTGTGGTATTTAAGCACTGATATTCACTGTTTGTGTACCATTGTCGATACTGACCAACAAGTGATAGATCGCTGGTTCTGCAGGAGAATGGTCGGGTTTTCGGTTGGCTTTCTCCGTGTTTGTACTTTCGTTTTGGTTTTATGTACCTGAACTTCTCATTCATAAACAATCTGTCGTATACCCCCTAGAGTTCGGTTTGATATTTTCTTTGTCTATATTCGCTCCCATCGACGTCAAAGGGCGAATACCAACTTTTCGATTGGATTCTCCTAATGACGTCCACTACTTGCTCATTTTCGATCTACTGACTGTGATCTACCGAGATTCACCTCTTTTCCTGTCTTTTGTTTTTCATGTGGGCAAACCGCATTTTAGGTGTATCAGGTTCTTCTGTTTCCTGCAGTTGCAGATTTGTAAGCATGTATCAACCAATATGTCAGCTATAAACCGTGTACCATGGCACATTGCTTCCAGCTGCTACAGTTTTGATCACCGGAAAACGGGAGTGTGGGGCATCCAGCCAAGCCTTGAAGGCGCTGGCATGTTCATTTTGTTCGGAAATCGGGTAGCTACGCATTGTAGGCGATAGCTTTGATGCACGAGCGACGCTGATTGCGCGATTTAACCATTTATGCCATTGTTTAGTTGTGTCCTGGGGGTCTCCATCCAGAGAGGCGGTAGTTGTCGACCCGACTAAGTTTACTGGTTAGTGTTTTCGTACTTCGTTGAGAAGTAGCGGTTAACTAATAGAGCGCCTGTCCAACAGTCCCTCATTTAGATCAGTTTTTAGCACTTCCTTAGGACCTCAGTCGTTTTTCTTTCACGCCGAACAGAGCGAAACCGAAAAAATGCGACTCAAGCTAATTACAAAGTGGAATTCAACATTGGATTAGGTGTGTGAAATCGATGCCCCCCTAATGGTAACAGGACAGCAAGTTGCACGTACAGTGCTCAGTTCCAATGACCCGGGTGATAAAAACCATATTCATTGTACAGGCTTATCATGTGACATCAGTCATGTATATGCAACGCTATTGAATTGATGGAACATTCACTCTGGCGAACCGAAAAATATTACACTCTGAGGGGGGCATTTAAAACACCCATGGATAACGGGCTTTTTGGAAACCATGTGCTGAAAACATCCAAATACTTTATAGTGGGCGCCACTTCTGTTGCCCCGGAACTGCTGCTTTCTGTCTTTGCCAATACTATTTCTGTTCAGCTCCGAAATGAGTTCTGCTATCTCTGTCGAAGGATGACACATTTGTGATCTTGGTGATTTCCGTTTTTTGGAATGGGTGGTTAAGGAGTTCATTGAATTATTTCACCCTTCCGTATAATTTGGCTTCTACACCAGAAATCGGTTCATTTGAACTGTTGCTCTAGATGATTGTAGGAGGCTAACTGAAGCCTGAATAAGACCAGACGAGATAAAAGGGTTTCCCAACGTTGTCGACATCTCTTGCCAGTTTCATGGAGCTACCTGTCTCAACAAGTTACGATGGGCTCATGGGGATCGTACACCCTGTCTTTCCGGGCCCCGATATTTTGGTTGGAGAGAAGGTTGAGAATTGAACAACTTCTTGAGACCTCGTGCCACGTTACTTGGAGGAGTTACACAGCTGGCTGGACGACACTTTTGAGCTTTGTCTACTTGCCTACCGACTGGTCCTGTTTGATATATGTTGTTAGATTTGCGGTTACAATGTAAGTTATTTCAACCTTTTGGGTCTCAAAGATGAACACTTTGGATTGCCACGGTGGACGGTTTGTGGTAGCTCTTGGAGCGCAGCTTTAGACGGGCTGGTACGAGGCTATAGTCGCCAGGATTATCTGTTCCTGCTCCTCTGTAAGATATGCAGTCATCTACGGATGACGCTCGTTTCGACCAGTTTAAACTATAGTCGAGTTCACATACCGTCATTTGAGTACCGCGTCACTTGATGTCTTCGTGTGTGCTGGAAGCGTAGGTTGGTTGTAAATATTCGGTTGACACTTGCAAAGGTCGCGACCTGATTGCTGCTCTCGTAGTGGTGCACTGGGCTGAAGCTTCCAGGGTTGGGAGGGCTAGATGGGTCAGCTGGACGAATGCGAGAGTTTCAGCCTCAGTCACTGATGGATTATCTCTGCGGAATATCCGGTTGACTATATTCACGTTGTTCGTAGAATTGACCTCTGGACTAGGCATCTATAGACAGCGCTGGTTCATAGACGAAGGTCGCAGTTGGGTCTAGTGGATGACTATTGAAACGTGTTGCCCCTATTCTGTTTGGTACCAATGTTCATTGGACAATAGCTCGTTGTTGGGTTAGGACAAAGACAGTTTCGAGGATGCCTTCATTGTCATTTCGATCACTGTCGTACAGTTAGCATTCAGCACCTATACGTGACACCTTAAACTGCCTCGAAGCGGTTACTGGTCGTTTTCAACAGTAGGTGTTTGGCTGGAAAACGGAAAGTCTTGGATAATAACAAACAGACAAGTGACGACCCCATCCTGTATCACCTTCATGATGAAACTACTGTAACGATAGACCGACTTCAAACGCTTACAATATTCCGTAGACTTCACGAATTTTAAGAAGGCGAAATACGAAATATATGCCCTCAGGCGACACTGCAGTCGTCGGTGACTTACAAAACCGTATCAAACTGATTTATTATTTGGCTCCATTTCTCCAGAACATCTTGTGACCGCCACGTAGATAGCTCTGTTTCCCTGTGCATTTCGACTGATGAAATGGTTGACCGACGAGCCAAGCCTTCTTGTCCAAATTCCTGTTGGAGAGCCTTCATACAGATGCGCATCACCTTCATGACACCGAACGTTTGGGTTCATTGGGAGATGCCGAGTGATAAATTCCTCTTTCAAAAGACGGATATTCGACTTGTAACTCTCACAAAGCCAGGGGTAGTGTCTCTTATAGTCCTTCTGTGCGACCATCTCTGACCGTAAGCTGTCACCTTTAAGTAGTAGTCGCCTCAAGTGTTCTGTCGCCCGATGTTGGCTGATCCGTCTTTCTTGCGGGACACTGAGTCAACATGGCCAGCACAGTCAGATTCACAAGCTACAGAAATGATAAAGAAAATTTAAGATCGCACGGTGACCTATGCACAATCAACCAAGTTGTGGTTTGATAAGTCCACTCGTCACGACAGATGGGAGAAACTCTTGTGTGGCTCAGACGATTTTGCACCCTAATTGGAAAACGAACTAATTTCTTGACTGACCTTAATTGTTCTCATAATCGGCAAGAGCTAATGGAAGCCTCATGAATCTAGTTCAGGACGAGCTCCGCATACTGAGCAATAAACGCGCTGGTGACAAGCACACACTGTTTTCCCATGCCAGTCCCACCCATAAGTTTAGTTTGTTTAATAACCGTGGAGTACTTCGCATCGTTGGTCGCCTGCAATGGGTCGCTGTGCCGTTCGAGACTAAGCTCCCGGTCGTATTGCCAGGGATCCACTTTATCACCACATTTATTATCAAACAGTACCATGAAAGCCATGGTCACGTGGCTGCTGAACACGTGTTCACAGCTGTACGGAACAAATATTGGGTGGTACGGGAACACTTCGCTTTCGGACCTCGTTTCGTCCGGTTACCACCGTAGGCAAAGGTTTTCTACCAGATGGTGCTCCACTTTCTCAATACATGAACGAATTGCAATCGTAGACCGTTCGAATTCACTAGTCCTTTACGTCGGGCCAGTGCTAGACGACGTGGTATCGAGAAATGATATAACTGTCTTCACATACATGACCATCCGTTTGATTCATATTCAGATAGGTCATACCTCGGACATGAATTCCTTTCTATGTGCATTCTCGAGATTCGTTACTAGGCGGGGCAGCTTAGTCAAGATTTATGGTGACATCGAGACCAATTTGTGGGATGACGAAGCAGATGCGAAGAATTATCTTCGTAGGTGCAACCAGGATCAGTTCGCGACCGGCTTAATGGGATATGAGTGCCACTGAGTGTTCTCCATACCGAAGGCCGGCCACCGTGGGGGTGATTGAGAGAAGCAGATTAGGAGTATCAGGTAGTTTCTGCTGACATTGTTGGGAGACAGACCAGTAGAAGCTGAACTGCTTCAGACAACTTTAACGAGATCGAAAAAATCCTCAAATGCCGTCCATTGATAAAGCTAACATGAAATCCAGGAGATAACATAGCTCTTACACAACCACTTGTTGTTCCCGAGCGCGAATTTTTCAACGGCCAGTACGCCGGCTGAATCTCCACGTAAGCCCTATGGTTGGAGACTTCTGTATTCTGAGACAATGGCAACCAACGGCTACTTCTGGTATTAGTTTTCACTACTCGTCAGTAGCGCGGTTTATTTTAGTGTACCACAGAGCCGTTTTGCCTTTCTGCGGCTCGTCTCCTTTTTTCTGCTCTCGCCCAAAGTGTGCTCACCCTCTAGTTTCTGGTCTCGACTTTTGGCTGACTATCCATCTTCACACGCACTTTCATACCTTTTATATTTCCGATTATATGTCGCGCGACAAAGCGACCGAGTCGGAGATCGAACCCGGGGCAACCGAGCTTGTCGTCCACCACACCAAATCGGTTCCCTCAGCGGCCGTCTCTTGTCAACACCTTAGTGCAACACTCTACCTTGTAGAGTCTGTCCTCTGTTCTAAATGGTCCATGGCACGTGTTGTTTTTACTGTATTGAAAGGAAGAAGCCCTTCGTTGCGGAGTTGTTTATTAGAAAACACCAACTGAACAGTTACAGACTATTGGACAAGGCAGCAAAACTATCACGTACATCTTGTTTTTAACAACTAAATATCCTTCTTCTTCTTGAACCCGTATTCCTGAACTTTCCTGGATATTCATTGACTATCACGCAAATGTAAACGAATGCTACAAAGCAATTCCACGAATTCCGTAACAAATCCCACTTTCCATTAGACACAAGCGGAGTTACGAGAAACCACATATTATTCGCGTGCCTCATCAGTAGTATCCGCCGTTACAGTATTACACATGCTACTTTCTCATGCTGTCAATTGAACACTGCGGTTAATTTCTGTCTCTTGTTTGATTGGGAACTAACTACCGACTCTACTGGCTGCCTACCGTACACGTACTCCATTTTACTGTCTGTGTACATTCTCCGTCTGTACCCAGAGCCCTGCTGCCTCAACTCCCCTGTTTTTGCGCCGTAAAATCGGACGATTTAGGGTGTTACAGGACGCTTGAAGCTATCGTATTAAACGCGGCTGTGAATACAATATCTCCCTTAATTTTGTTTCTACTGCCCTTTACTTAATGACTATGGGTAATGATGATAATGAATAATGATAATAACAATGAATATCAACCCGCTCAATCCGATGGCGTCCTGAAACATCCAAAGACTGGAGCTCATAAGATGTACTCCCACCGTTCCGTCCCAGTTTCTTTGAATTCAAGTCCTGTGCACTGTTTTTTAATCCGCTTTGTGTCATTCTACTGCTGTGCTTCCTCGAATATTGCTGTTATTCGTATATTTTTTCCTCAGGTAAACAGTATCAGCACACATCCGACTCCTGACTCTGGCAGCCTGGTGAGTTTAAGTTGACCATTTTTGTTGTTTCAACTCAGAGAAATATATGCGCGTGATGCTCTACGCTTTCGGTGATCATTCACCACTTTTTCTTGAACGACCACCCAAACCAAATCGAATGCCATCCTATCACTGGAATTCTGTCACATTGTTGACATTCCGTTTAAGTTCATTTGGTCAATCATTGGTGGAAGGATATGAACTAGGCAGATGTGTCAGTTCTACTGTCCCTCTGAAGTGCCTGAGGCAGGTATTGCTTCGGCGCGACGATTTTATCGTAATTTAATGTTTGAAGCAACTTCAATTCCCGGATAAAATAACGTTGTTTTCCAGATAACTTCTCTGTTTTTTTTTCGGGCGTTATGGTTATTTTAAATCCGGAATCGCTTTGAAGCTAGTTTTTTCCATCCCTAAACTATTTGCAGCTGTTGGCTTCTCAACCCGGTGGTGGATTTGCCATTCTACATCGGAAATTCGAAAAATACCAGGACAATATTGTGTGAGTTTGATTCCCTATTTTCTAGTTATTTTCACGAGGAAATACATTCTGATGATACCAAAGAATCTGCTTAATATCAGCTTTTTTTAGGTTAGCGAATAAAGACCGTCTGAATCACTTATCCATGAAAATCTCATCTACAACCCACCCCCGGCTGCTTTCGACTGCTTTTTGTGATAGTATGGGAGGATTTTGTCCCGATGGGAATATTGAATAGCAGTGCAGTGAAGATTTCAGCCGAACTGGCGACAACCACCGGAGAGCTGTTCCAGTCCTGTTTAAAATCATCAGAAAGGCGCACCTGCGAATTTTCTGGATTCATGTTGAAACACTTGGCCATCCAGCATTGAGCGGCTTATCAACAGTTTGATTAGCCTGCAATTAGACGTGACATGTCTGCACTCATCCTCCAATCGGTCAGTGGATTTTTGTGATTGCAGATCATTGCGGTTTGGAATCCTTTAGCTCATTTCACCACAATGTTTGGTTTATTCTGGAAATTAAACACAAGAGTCAACTGCATTTCTTCGACTTCACTATGTGTCGCCAACGGAACAGATGTATTCAGGGCGAAATGTACAGAAGACAGATGTGGACGGGACAGTACATTCACCTCGAAAGTTCCGTCCTCTTCCTCCTCCTCCTCCTCCTCATCATCATCATCATCATTAGCTGTAAAAACTTCGTGCTTTCCGTACCTTGGTTATAGCTGTTACAGCTTCGTTCATCAGTGATGTAGGTAGCTACGCATTGGAGGCAATAGCTGATATAATTGATGCTTAAATACAGGAATGTCAGTGAACTTTTCATTGGGTAGGTCGCGAATCGAGCTATGCGGCGAATGTAACATTTAGGTTGCAAGAGAGCCATTGAGGACGCGACTGGACCATGTCTAACATTGATGTGTTCTATCTCGGGGTCTCCGTCCACGGAGATAGTGATGACCAGCGCGGTTGAGGTTGCCCATTATGGCTTCCATACTTCGTTGCCAAGTCATTGTTTGACCTCTCTTCCAGTGGTTATGCGAGAAGCGCTCCTCTTGTCTTGATTTTGCGGACATATTATCCCCTCTTCTCCAACTGAGAGTGGAGGCGAGATGGCTCAAGTGGCTAGATTGCGAATTTACTGACCGGAAGGTCCGTGTTTCGAACCTGACCTTTGCCTCTTGACTCGACTTCTCCTGTCTAGGCTTGGGTAACCTGACAGTATCCCAGCCCCCGTGCTTGCTTCAGGTGGCATGACGGCTGGGCACCGAAAGGGTGTTATAGCTGAATCATTGTTATATTATTGAGAGTGGAACGCAGCCAATTTTTGACGAATCGGGTCGCTGGACTCAATCATCCGGCTGTAGATTTATTTGGTGCGTCAAAGATTAATGTACACGCTAACTAAAAACAGAACTCAAATTATTGGATGAATGTGAATCCTAGCTATCGAAAGCTTATTAGGAAGTATAAATAGTCCTAGAAATTAGCGTGGCCGGAATATTTATGCAGTAAGGAGAAATATCAGTTCGGCAACGCCGAGAGTAAGTTAATGAAGGCCGCTTGAAAACGAAGGTGTGTGGTGTACCTCGAAGACTGAAGGATGGGACGCAATCGGTATCCCGTGGGGGGCATCTTTCGCGTTTCCATCACGGATCTGTCTTCCCCGAAGGGACAAGGGCTGTCGATTAGCAATGAAAAGGACAACGGCAACAGGATGAATTGTTGTCTTCTTAAGGTTAAGAAGAACGTCGCCCATTCCATGCGTACAATACTACTCTAGGGCGGGGGAATCGGGGTATCTTACTCAAAGGAATCTCTGGTGAAGTTAAGTTCTTCTGGACCTGAAAAAAATCACTCTTCTTGAAAGATTTGTCTGCAGGATTGAAAGTAGCTAAGGTTAGCTGTGATAATGATCTCACTCAAGGGCTGTCGGCAGATCGATGTTCAGGTGCCAGTTATCTGTACACGACATGGCTGTCCAACTTATCGAACTGTGCTTAAGGAACACACGCTTATGGGTCACTCATGCGCCACAGAAACTTTGTAAATACATTTGAAAGAATGGTCGGAATTCTGTGACATCTAACTACCGGTTCATCATGCTTGAAACTCGTCAGTTTAATCCCAACAGTCACATCTTAGATTGTAGCAGCTATCCATACAGTCGAAAAGAACACGATTAATCTTGTGCGTGAATTCAAGGACGACATGTTTCTAGGCTGCACTCAAAATTCGCAAATCTATGATTCCTTCCTGTAATGTTCCAATATTAGAATAGTCTTTTTATCTACCACACTCGGCCCTGGCTGATGCGTTACACTAGGTACGGGCAAAACAGCAGTTCACTTTGGTCACCTGAAAGGAATCCCTTTGTGCTTCGCACATGCAGGATTGCACGCACATGTGGTTTGCGGAATAAGCACCAGTTAAAAATGTTTCTAGCAACTTGATTTTCATATTTCTTTCGGTAGAATACGGAGAAGGCCGGTGGCTTACCGAAGACTCTTTAAGACGATACAAACCGGACCTGGCTGAGGACTTTACATACCAGGTAATAAGCACGTCCATTTGCAAGCTAGTATGGTTCTAACGAGAGACTCAACTAAATTCCGGCTCCTAGTTTGTGCCCTTCCCCAACAGAAGGGCTGCCTCGTGCGTCAGTTGGTGCGATACTCTAGTACTTTTTCCGGACATAAGGGTTGCTGGAAACAGTCCGGCAGCCTACCACCTGTTTCGTTCTTCATGAGACTCAGTAAATAGACTTAATCACCGAGCACCCTTCGACTTTATCTTCTGCTTGAATATGGGATTGTACACAAATGAATCAGACACGGTGGTACAATGGCTGACTGAGGAGAATAGTCTCATTGCGTGGTGAAAATTGTTGGTAAACATACAGAGTATAATGAGCAACGTGCAGAACGCTACATATAATTGATGAATAGCAAAGGACCTCGGGTACCCTGAAGTATGCCACTTTCGTGGTTAATTTGAATCTAAAACACGCAAAACAGGTGACCTCATTAGGGTTCCGCACACTCGACTGTTTATTTTGGAGTCACCGTTAGAAGCAAATTTGCATTCATTTTGGAGTATTGTGGATCAGGGTGCCGTGGCTAGGCACCAAATCACGACCTAACGTATTTGAATCTTGAAACTCTTCCTCATACTGGTGTTGCTGACCTGCAACGGTGACAGTTTGGCATCCTCACGAGCGTTATTTTCATTTCTATAGGCCTACTTTGGTCTACTACCCTCCGCGTATCACTAACACGCGCAATTTGGATGCCCGAACCTGGATTGTGGGCAACGTTCGTGGTGGAGTTTTACCCCCGGAGGATCATGTGACAGCCCAATCCAAGTCTCCAGACGACGCAACCAATTCAATCGTAGGCGTTTGCATGGCTGACGGGACTGTTTTGCTAATGAATCCTGCCAGCGAAGACGAAGCCGAACGAGTTCTTTGGTGCATTCAACTTCACTTCCGTGGTGAACTGTTCGGTTTGTCGAAAGTGAACTTGACGGTAAGCCCTTGTTCACTTGAGACAATATCCACAATGTACGTTTCCCAAGAATATTCGCTCAACGGTATTCCGGGAGCTTGTGCGTAGTCGTCCAACTTATTTGGTACATCGTCTGTCCAAATTGGCCATCTGCGACTTGGATCTGGGGATATGCAATAATTCATTTTGAAACAATTTTCCTTCGATTTTGAATGTTGAAAAACCGAAATGGAGCACTTGGGTACGATCACCTCAGTGGGACAGTAACATGCAGTTACTGTGTACAAGTCACAGGCGATTTGACGGAAACTTTGAATGTCGATGGCAAAACTTTTCTCTAACTGCCGACACTTGATTCTACTAGCGACTGACTTTTAATAAATACGGAAATTTTCACTGAAGGCTAATCTGGCGAATGATAATAAGGCCGATACGGAAGACCGAATATCTTTGGGCAAAATAATCTTGGCACGTTTAAAATGCTTGCTTTCGCTTGTAATCAGTCATCTCGTATTCCACGCTTATCTAAAACAACGATAGAAGGCCACCACACAATGACTTCGCCTCTTTAGTTTCCTGGATAACCGTTGCTTGGATTTCCCTACGTCCAACTTCGCACACACAATTCGTAATATTCATCACTCATACATACAATTTTATCTAGACTATTTGTGTTCCCTCCCTAAGCATACATCATCCAGTCCATCAATACTCGACTCAATACCGACTGCCGGTGACCTGACTGTTTTCTCGAAGCAAACCTATCGGCTGGTCTCTCTACCACCGAGAATCTGGGACAGAGGTGTGTCGGTACGGGAATTAATTGTCTCACACAAAGATGAGTTTGAAACCAGCTCGTCGAAGCCCTGTCTGTTTCTGGACTGGCAATTTACGGGAAACTCTTCCAGGTTTACCATGTATACTCCTGCAGATGTGCTTATTTTAACGAAATGAGGATTTTTAGTTGACTGTTTGAAAATGGTCACCTAGATCGCCTTATCAGCGCTATTTGGATGGAGATCAATTTTATCTCTTCTTCTTTCCTGGGCTTTATATCCGTATTCCTTACAATACTGTATGAACTTGCGTCATTTCATTAACACATTTCTATCTCCTGAATTCTCGCGTTGATGCTGACCATAATTACCCTGGCATTGCACATAAATCTTTTGCGTTTTCAGCTTGTCCGCTTTTCATCCCTAAATGCTAACAAAGTTTAAGATGGGTCACATTGTATGCTTTGAGAATTGTTGATGGAGATCAAACACGAATACTGTAGCAGTAAACTCTATGAATCTGTCACTTATTGATGGCCGTCAAAAGGCAATCGATAGGTGGGTCTGAATATGAATGGAATTCGTAGTCACACTACAGTAGCTGTCTTCAGTAGCGTGTTCGGTCTGTGCTTACTGTCCTTTGCTTGCCGTAATCTAATTGGTTGTAAGAATAGAACGTTCGATTGCTCCCAAAGTTCCCCACCTGTTAACTTGCGATACGAATCTGCAGAATCCCCGACCAATATTCTTTCTGTTCATTCTTCTTTTATTCCGTCTACAAATGGTCTGTCGCATGGGTATCACATGCTCCATGGCTCGCAAACCCATTTGAAGTAGAATCACCGTATTTCATAAAAAGAATAGGATGTCATCTGCCAGACTTATTCTCGTGACTCCGGTCAACGTTCTTCTGAAGAACATGCGTTGGTTCATTTATCCTAACGCTCGCTCCGCACGGACCAGTCCTTTAAGATGCTATCCATTGAGAAGTTCCGCTTTCGATGAACGCGAAATAGAATCAGCGTAATTGGCAATTCGGGGAAAAGCGGAAAGAAATTCTATCTGCATTTTGAAACTACATACAACAGACTTTCCCAAACGACCATTCAACACCGGTCCGTAGTGTGCGGTTCCCACAAAGGGTGACCTCAGGAATAGGTGAGTTGTATCGTAGAGGGGTAAGGGATGCATATCTCTCGAAGAACGATCAGCGGGGGATTCAAGGTCCAGAAAGCCAGGTAAAATATAATTCGCTTGAAAATAATACCCCCCCCCCCAAATCACCATGAAAATGAAATCCACATTTTATGTGGTGAATTGTCATCATAGACTCAACTAATGGGATCACTATTTTTATCAGGCTGTCATTTACACAAGTGCTAACAGAATCCTAGTCCAATTTACGTGAGTAGGGATGACAAGGCCCGATTAAACCTGAAGTGTACTGTTCGACAGTCTACAAATCTGCATACAGTGATCCATAGAGTCCGTCGCGTCCACTTAGATGTACTGATTTTCGCACTTGGTTTGAACTAACCTAAAGAGCCTTTCATGATCTTTCATTACGAAGTGCAACGTTTAGAGAAATGCATGTGTACCAAATCAGACTGCTCCTACATTCAATGAACAGACACCTTCAGTGATGTGCGTTGAATGTTTGTACCTCTTAAATCGAGTGGGTGTGGAAGTAACTAAAAACGCGGTATTGTTATCGTTTGCACGCAGTAAAAGATATGTACACATTTGGATACGGTAAACTTTCTGCGAATACTGCTCGTAGCTGTGACTTCTCCGAGGACAGACTTTGTCACTCTCAGACAAAAATTAATCAGAACAGCTTTACTATTTATGAGTAGTCAGATTATGTAGATAATTATACTTCAATCTCTGCGAATCAGCTGATAAATGGCAAGCCGCGCTCTCGAATTTCTAACCGGGTGTTATAGGGAACAAGGGTTCAGAACCTAAAAGGACCCTAAAAAGATACCCGGGGACGTGTTTCTTTATTGGGACTCATCTAATGGTTTCATTTTTGTTGAAAATCACCAGGCGTGCGCATGTCACAATTTCCGGGCCAGATTCTGAACAACAGTCGACACAGGGGTTGGATACCTTACATTCGAGTTGCAAGTAACTGGCAACCTGATGTTGACAGTCGCATGGGCATAATCCATCCTGTATCCTGCTCATATTGCCTGCTTATTGCCTTTTGTAAACAGACTCCAGTGATTGCCTGCTCCCACCGACGTTTACGTAAACAAGACATGTGAGCTGTCTGACACCTGCTACTTTCACGTTTCAGCGCGGCCACACCGACGAATTGTGTGTGTGTGCCTGGGATGGGACAACTTACGTGTTTAACCATCGGAAGCAAATTCTCCGTTTCCCGATGGGACAGTCTTGCCAAGCCTTTCTGGCCGGCTGGTATGCTGTTGAACCGGGAAGGAACGAACCGGTGTTTGTTTACGCCACATGCGAACACAGCCTGCTTATCTACCATAACCTCAATGTGGATCATCTTGTCGAGCCATGTCTGTCCCATGAACTATCAAACGACACATCGATCGCATCCAGTCTACGGGCGTTGCACATCGATCGTAAGTTGTTTGCTCAAATGGTTGCTCAGGACTCATACACTACGTAACATCTCAATCCCGCAACTATCACACTATCACTACAACTATCTCATTATCACGTGCTCTGGTGTCATGCTGTCGATGATGATTATCTGATGTTGACTAGCTCCTTGAATGGTGACCTCTGAGATGGGTGAGCTGTGTAGCCTGTAGAGTCTTCTCTTCGTTTGGTGCAGATAACTTATATTTTGTGCGCGGTAAGGCGTTGAAGTTGCAGGTCGGGATTTCATCCTGTAAATGTGGTCAGCGTGTTCTAAAAAATGAGAAGTGTGTAGTCGTTTAGCCTGATTGTGGAACCAGGCCCGCCACCCAACCGTTTTTTTTAATTTTTCACTCAAGGATTACCAGGTTGTTTACTGAGCTTTGCCACCTCCACAGGAGACTGTGAACGGCAGAATGGTCAACCCGTCACGATTTGGCATTCAGGTAACGTGACCTCATGTTGAATCCTTTTTGCCTCTTGGAAACGGATGTTCACTTTGTACATACGCGAGGTCCGGTTATATTGTGTGGCTCGCCTCCGGATAGAAGATAAACTGACAAGCGTGTTCGTACAATAGAATAAGCCGACTCGAGTTGTGAACCTTAGAAGGAACGACTGTGCGGCAGCAGCTGACCACCAGGTGATTTAACCAAGACTGTTTCCACTACAGTTGACAATCTTCAACTAAAGAGGTGTTTTTGAAGAGTGTACGTGGTGGCTCGTAAAAACGGTTTCATGAACATTGTCAACCAGGTTGTCCATTTGTATCATACTGTCTATCGGATAGGCATCGTTTATCGCAGCGAATTGTAATGATTTCAAGTGAGCGAATCACTGAAACATCTTAAGAAGAGTATTTACCGAACTGCAATCTCACGTGGTATCTGCCACTATGAGGTTCAGTGCGTATCTCATTTTTGGGTGTCACTTGCCGCTGCTTCGGCAATAACGGGCACCTAAGACATCTGAACTATAACATATCTATGATTTGGGGTACACAGTAGAGGTGTTGTCCTGAAACACAACTAACATAGTTGGTGGATGTATATATCCATATCTGACAGGGGGTGAGACAACTGAGCGTTCTGATATCGTGTATCCTCTTCGAGCTTACCGGACTGTTATTATGGTTCATTTTGTTTACCAATAGTTGATGTTGACAGCCAAAGCCGAGCGAATTCCTTGCTGAAGTCTAGACCGGGCCTTGTTAGGAGAATCACTCTAGATCAGACTGGTAAAAATTCTTTGCTGCTGTTACCGTACACTCGTTGGAGGTCACTTATTAGTAAGGTTATCCACAGTCGAAGCTGGTTCGATTTTGCATTGTTATGGCTATTGTTTGGAGAATCTCACTTTACTGGTAGCAATAAGTATGTGTAACTTATCGATACACTGATTTTTTTCAGCTGATGATCGGGACCAATTACGCCAAACCGTGCACCACTACCTGTATGAAGTGAGATAACGAGACCTATTTTCATCACAAGCTTCTTGACTATGCCCACTTTTCTTTTCTATTTTTTGTATTATTAAATAAAAGATCTTCAAGCAGATTCAGCTTCTCATCCTCTTTTTATCCACGGACATTGGAGTATGTCACAAATACTATACTATATTTTCTTTCGTTTACTTTTAGTGCCCATGTCCACCACACTATGGACGCCATCCTCAAACTCTGGCATATCTATGCTAGAGTTCATGCATTTTGTGGAACAGAAGCACAACTTGAACTTTGGCGGAGATTATCACAAATTCTACACATGGTCTATTGAGCAACTGAATCAATTCTGGTTGGACTTCTTCTTCCACGCTTTTGTGCGCCATTCTGTACCACCGACTCGAGTATGTCAAATGTGACGTTTTTTCGATATTATCGTGTGTTACGATCATCATGAAAACCCGTTTTTGAATGAATCCACACTTTTCTTTTCGGTCGATCAACATGTTGGAAAGTGGAATGGTACGCTGCGCATGGTGGCGTTGGCTCCTTTCGGTTTTTTTAGATCCTCGTCTTGAACCCGGGAATTCCCGTTCTACTGGCTAAATAGCCAGTTATTAGAGTTATGATAGAAAGTGATATAGAAGTGATATAGAAGTGATATAGAAAGTGATAGAGAGAGTTATGATAAAGAAAAGCACTATCATTTACAAAGTACGATTTTTCGATAAACGAAACCCTAAGTGTAAGTTGCATACACTCATCTATGTTGTGGTTTTGTAGACTCATCTACCTTTGATCGATTCATCAGTGTGAGGACCGAAACGAATATAAGCATATTCGGAAACATAATTCTGGAGTTACTTAGTGGTATTTTTTATTCAACCATTTTCATCAGCTCTCAACAATAAATAGATCTGATTCGTAGTTACACCAAGCATTCTGTTTACAAGAATTCCGTCTTTCCTTAGTCTTGGACAGTAAATTCCGCTTGGTCACTGACTCGATAAGGTTGTGCAAACGTTCTAAATTGACAACCTGACCGAGAGCTACCACCGTGATAGGATAGTTGAGCTTGCGTGCTGCGTTTATCCTATAGGTACTTCATTCCCGTCCAGAATAGCAGCTTGAATCGATTTTACTAGCCTTACCAGGCATTCTGAGGGCAAAGTCGTCGTACGGTCGGTCCTAAATTGGCACACTTAGATTGTCCACAGACTCATCGTGAACTCCGGTTACTTCTTTCCGCTGGGTACCGGATCCAACTTTAAGCACATCTCTTGGGCACAGCAGCGTCACAAGTCCGATTCATCCCTCACTTTATGTGTCTTCGGATTGAACCTCCCCCCCATTCAGCCAAGTAAATCAGACTGTTGAATAGTTGCCTTTGTATTAGATCATCCGAAAGATTCTAAACATCTGGCGTCTCTCGGGTCAGATTTTTGAGTCAATGGCTCAAGGTGGCGTATCTCAGGCACCATGATCCGACCTGAGCAAAGCAAGCAAAATCTGTCCACGTGGCCTCAGAACAACATATAATCAGTCTGTTTCATTTGTCACTTTCAATTCTCCTTGATCCTCTTGCCGAACCTGTGTTTCTATGTCTGTCAATTCAGCATTCATTTCTTAGTCGCGTATCTAGGTAAATAAAGACCGAACTTACACTGTTGACACGTGGGACTCTGCTGTACAGAGCAGCGTACAATGTCCAGTCTTTTTTAAACTGATCAGCATAAACTTCCGTTCGTTCTTGAGAATTGGTGTGCTCTACCTCTGAAACACGTATACGAGACCTTAATACTGCAGTGCATCTAAGCATCGTCCACAATAACACCCCGCTTCACTAAGGTAGTGTCTGGTGGGGTTCCTAAAAGTCTCAATGGCGTATTTAATGCGTTGAATGTGAGATCTGAAGACGTCGTGCTTGACGTGATTCTTGCGAACGAACGACAACATGTAGTCAGAATCGTCGGACCTTTCAAAGTGCACAACCAGTGATGAAAATCAGAGGACTTTCCAGACTTATCTGAGTGTTACCATCCTGGTTGGCGGTTTGAACGCCAAAGTAAGACGAGCAAACGAGTGGCCATCTTGGCTACACACTTGAAGAAGTTCTCTCCATGATTGGTATGCCAGTCACTTTTTACAGCTTTGCGCTGCTGTGTTTATTGAGAGCACAAACTTACGTTTCATGTTACCTGCTGCCTTCCTAACCGTAGGCAGTCGACCACCCAGTGCATCCACATAATGACTAACCAGAGATGACGATCTTGTATTCAAGAAACCCCACACCTTTTGCTACTTGTTTAGGGACTCTAACCATGCCTTCGTGCCTCTGTCATAGCTGGTCTCGCTGCTGTCAATAATCATGACATTCGCTACCTAAAAGATGCAGTTATCTAAAGAACACTATGTGCAGCAGCCATCTAGATGAGTAGCGAACAGGGAACAAACTGATTGGTTCTCTGGTGGTTCGAAATTCGGAGTTTGTGACTGTGCGCATTCGAACACAAAGCACTGGTCCAATGAAAAGTGGATCTCATAACGGACCATATCCCTGATCAATGCAAAAAAGGTGGTCCTGAGGCGAGAAAATCTCTGGAACAACCCTTGGATCGAGGTCTATTCCACCGGGCCCACAAAGCACCACAGAGTTAGATGGCTTTAGAATATGACTAATCTAATTCAATGCACCTAATTTCAGGCACCAATTCATCCGGCCTCCAGTGCATAGCGAAACGACGAGCGCATCTACTATCTCAAAGCAGAATGTGAGTAGCCATAAAACTGCGAATGCATGAGGTACGTACAGCCAGCACTAGTAGAAACGCCACTAACCAGCTGGATTCGGCGAGTAACTGGATTCGATATCGGACATTCAAAGTGATTTATTAACCGGTTTGTGTTGCGTCTTGTTATGAGGGTTGGTAGCACAACGGTTGACAAAGTTCGACGCCAGCCATGGTCCACCCGCGCCGTCAATGTTGCTCGTGCATCCAAGCTATTGCCTTCAGTGCATATCTCCCCGTCCAATCTTCTCAAGTGAAAAGTTCACTGACAACCTTGTATTTACTGATCAGCTACCACCTCCAAATGCGCAACTATCTACCCCACCTACCCAAGTCATCGGTGAATGAAACTGTGGCTGCGAGAACCACGGTACGGCAAGTACGTGGTTTTTACAGCCGATGATGACGTCTATATTTATGAAAATTCGTCAGGATGGAAATGAACAACCAATCCGACTGCGATCACGAGCAACCGAATTCGGGTCGTCATAATGGCAATTCAAAGTCTTATCCAAATGGCTGCCCATAACTTCTGCCTAACTATGATTGTTTGGTCGAAGACGATCAAAATGCTTCAGAAATATCTGAGCTTATTTAGTTGGAAAAAGCCTTGGACCGATCGGAAAGTTATCGTTTGAGGAAAGTTTGGGTAACTGTCAACGGACTGATTCCGGATCGCTTTCCGGACCTTTCTGAAACAATACCTGTAAGTCAGTTTATCTCGGTCGGGTCACTATGTCCAGGAATGTGTTTTGTCGGCATTTTTAGTGCGTACTTTCCCGGGATCTCATCACTGTTATTGGCAACTTCGCTGCTGTCGTTCGATTTAGTTCGGTCGGTTACAGGCATGTCATCATCTTTATTCAGCAGTCTAGTGTATTTTTGTGCCTCCGTTCCGCCATTTTGTCCTTCAGTAGTGAATTAATCGGGGTAGACAGATACGCTGTAATATCTCTTTAGTAGCTTGAGTAATGTACTGAGAGATGCAAGTGTTTCAAATTGGCTGCTCATTTTCAATGAAATAAATCTTGCATCCTCAGTCCAAATCTGATCGGTTGATTATAATCGTGGGTTGAAGAACTGCACAAGTCGACGACATTACGTGATTGGATGGCATAGGTGTTAACCAACGGGTCGCCACAGCCTTGAGGATCTGTAAAACATGTGAGCTGCATTGATTCAGAATAGCACTGAGGCAAATTGGTTGATTCAGTGTCTCATTCTTAAACCTTAACGTTTATTTCCTTTCTGCACTCGAGCTAACGTTTGTCTGAAAGCTGATTGTGAACCCAATGAGGTATGTGTTCTCTTTTTGTTGGCGTATTGTCCCAGTGTTGATAGCACTGGCCCTGAAGGAGCCAAGGATAATATTGGATTTTTACAAAGCAAGGTGAGCACCGAGAGTCAGTGTTCTCAAGACACAACCAGACTACACCAACACTTCAAAAGGTTACTTGTTCTGCGGGTGATTATGCATTCCCTACCTCTATCTAGACGAAAACTCTGGATCGCAAAACAAGGTAGATAAATACTCGTTGATGCCTCCTCAACCTTCAATCGAGGGTGTCTTTCCAGAAATAATCCAGTGGTAAAGCAAGTGAGCTCACTTGAGTACACGGTAGTCGTCCGAAAAGAGGACGCTAAGGCAGACTTACGTTGTTGCAAACTTCAGGTTGAAGTTTAGTTTGAAGGTGATTAATTATTGCTTGAAGCGTGCCGGATCCGATAAATTATTTGACCGGAGAGAATCCCTAACCACAAGAGTCAATCTTTTAAGCTCAGCCACAAGTTTGGTAAATATGCCAAAACATGGTATTTGTAGTAGTCTGAGTGAACACTCAGGAAACCGCTCATTTCTAGAGAGTTCCTCAAGCTAGTATGAAGCATGTCCTCTTACTGGCTCATTAGCACCAAGCAAGTTCATTCTTCAACGTTTAAATGTGGTTTCTGTTGTTTGTGGGACGGGATGCTCTACCCAATTTGCCTGTGAACTATGGAACAAGTTTACAGATTGTAGGATGTATTGAATTCGGAATACCCAACGACCGACATGAAAGAAGCAGCCGACATTCATCCTGAGAACATGTACATCTTCTTTTAAATAAAGACAGGATCAGCTGGCTTTTTGTGAGCTCCACTCTTGTATGATTCCATGGTTGTCACAGGCCAGATGTAGTTAGTTTACTTAGTCGCTCAGGGCTGCTACCATGGTATCTACGTAAGTCTCAGGGGCCCACGTTTGTCTCCTTCCGACAATCACAACTTGTACATGCCCATCCTCCTTTTCTTCCGTTTTTTGTCTACCGTGTAGGTGGTTTGAGCTGCCCCGTCTAGTGAGGTCACTCTTCAGAAGAGACTAATTCAGATTCGCCCCTTAAAACAGGGATATAGTCAATGTACTTGGGGGCAGAATTAATCGGCTTCAGAAGTTTTCCATAATCCGCCGCCTACGTAGTTTTTGGTCCTCACTTCCCGTTACTTGAATTAATGTGTACCGATTCGTTCCGTTTGGTTTATCTCTCAGCTGTACTGCTTGATGAGCTGATGACAGACAATACACCACAATGTGTTATATACATTGTGATGGTTATTTGCATATTTGCATTCGGTTTTCAATCGATGTCTCGTCTGTTAATTGTATTTGTTTTCGGAGACCTTACTCCAGACGATGGATTTGGACAACAATGTGGTCCCGTGGTATGCTTCAATCTAGCATTTTAAACCCAGTTTCAGTGCGAAAGTTAGTCATGTCACCTATAGATACATTTGCCCGGTAAATTTTGCATAGTTGGAAAACTCCGGGGGAGCAATCTGCTTATCTGTGCGGCTACTTTCGCCCTCGTCTTACGTGCCCACCATCCGTGCGTGGATGTTGGTCAACCTGATATGGTAGTTAGAACACATACGTTCCAATCTACTTTGTAACCAACCCTTTACTGCTCATTGCAAATGACTCGTTGTTGTATGTATGTGTTTTATAATAATATTATTATTGAGAATAATAATCGTTTGGCTGTCTAGCTGCCATGCCACCCGAAGGAAGCACTACGGATGAGATACTGCCAGGTTGTCCAAGCCTAGACAGGAGAAGTCGAGATGCAGAGGTCGGGTTCGAACCGCGGACCTTCCGGTCAGTAAATTCGCGCGCTAACCACATCTCGCGTTTTAGACATGCAAAATGTCTTCTGGCAGTTCTTACTAATTAGGTTTATGGTACCGAGTGTTCTGGTAACCTAACTGGTAAAAATAATTCCCAGGACAGGACTTCATGTTTCTTGGGGATCGGGGGTGTGGTTATGGTACCGAGTGTTCTGGTAACCTAACTGCTAAAAATAATTCCCAGGACAGAACTTCATGTTCCTTGGGGATCGCGGGTGTGGTCTTTCATCAATGCTCTAGTGCCTTAATGAGATACGAGTACTACCTTCTCCGTCAGCACCAACAAACGTGGTTTTGTCAACTGTATTTGAATCGAATTCATGTGTGTTTGTTCCTGTTACATACTAAAATCCATTTTATTTGCTATTTATCTTTTTTTCCTTGAGGCCATAGACACAACAGCGAAAATGTCTTCCATTCCCAAATGGTTTCCAGACTGTCGCTTAAACTACGCGGAGAACATCCTGTCAGGAGGGAAACCCTCGGATATTGCCCTTCTTGCTTTTTGTGAGTACTTGTATTGCGATGCTGCTTTGGTGAGACATGGTTGACGTTTTATCCCATTCATGATATGATGCATTAAACATGAATATTTTTTCTGAATAAAACCACCATTTCATTTCAAAGCACCGACAACGCTTCCCACCTTTTACTGTCCGCCAAATGGAATGGAAATTCTCTGAATTGAAAAACTCCCTTCACCAAGTCACTTGTGACTAGTTTTTGGGGGGATTGAGTTCCCATGACAATGGTGTGAACAACTATAGCAAGTCGTTCCTCATGTGACAATCTGTATTTTTTAACAGGTATTAAATATTGAATGTAACTGTTATAGCAACGTACGTTCCAATTCGCAGAGGAGCTGTGGGTAACAACATCTACACCCTCCATCCCGAAGAACGACCGATCTCCTTAGCTATCGCCCTAGAGAGGTTGTACTGTACAACGTGATTGACTCTCAAATCTCCTCGAACAGTTTATTGTATGTTGCGCCACTATAAAATATTTACTCGTTTCGAACTATGGTGTGTGATTCTGATCACAGTGTGGGGAGGTAGTGAGGTACCACAATTGAGCCAGACAGTTATTTTCCGAAACACGTGTCCCTCTGAACGTACCAACAGCTGAGAGATTAATGCGTTCTCGTTCTGCTCTACTCCGACTCGTCTGAGTTTTTATTATGTTTGTTTCCTCACAGACTATGTATTTTCACGAACTGATGTTTTTATTGCTTTCAGTTTTAGGTAGGGTTTAATTTTGTTTTGAACGGTAAAAATACTCGCATGAAGACAGTACTTTAGTTTACTTTCTGTGCGTCACTCCGACATCGTCCAAACCCTGTAAGTAAACTCAAACAAATCAAACGCCATAGAATGTCAACCATGAGGAACTCGGCTCCTTTTAATCTACGGATGAACTGTGGTCTGAAACTGGAGGGGATCTTGTTTTCCGTGCTACAATGCCAAGGACGCACTTCGGTTCCTCGAGAGTTAGTGTACAGTGTGAGGAACCGGCAAGTCCTGATGAAAAGGACCCGTTAGCGCCTGTTGGAGATCAAGCTAATACTTAGGTACCATGTGGCGGCTCCGGCGTACTTTTGTGTTGGGCCATCTCTTTCAGTGCATGCCTTTGCTAAAATAACTTTACGAACGAGGGGAATTCGGGATCTTGTAATATTTATGTTACACCTTTTTGGGAGGTGATGCATACTGGCTAGAGAAGGACTCCCTCGCGGTGCTCATAACAGTTAGTGCTCTCAAGATAATCTAAGTACATAATAATCATTTGAACTTGTCGTGTGGGAATAGAATTATGGTGGAAAGAAAATGATGTGGTAGACATCTATATTGAAGTTAATCATAACGTCAACCTTCCTTTGCTTTGTTCTCAATTATTCAATAAACCCCAACGATAAGGCCCTAAATTGAAATAAAATCGTGAATACTGACGGTATAGTGGCTATCATTAATGTGCAAACTTACTGACCGGAAGGTCCATGGGTCAAGCCGAACCTCCGCATCTTGACTGTCTAGATGTGGGCAACTTCACAGCATCTCAGCCCTCGTGCTACCCTCAGGTAGCTTGGCAGCGAGGGATCGAAATGGAATTACAGCCGAACCATTATTATTTATTTGTTATAACTATTATTAGCTTTGTTGATACAAGTATATAGTACATCGTTAAGCTTGAAAACTAGTAATGCACCAGCGTGTCCCTAATAGGGTCCTTGTTGAACGCCTGCTGAACGGCCATTCTTCGGAATTTCATTAACCGGTGATCTCTTTCCAAAAGTGAACTTAATATACGAGCATCTTCCACGGCGTTCTTGTAAAATTTGTACTACTAATTGTGAACGCTCGGTATTCTAGATCAATTTGGCTCACCTCTACTAGTTTTTCTGACCAGAATGTTGCGGCGTAAACACGAACGCTTGCATGGATAACGTTTCCATTACATCTTCCTAGGAAAATTCCCGCTGAAAAAAACGTTGGAATAAAATTTCCCCCCACTGATACGAAGGAGTATATCGAAGCTTTGAATAAGATAACTGTCAGATGGCAAACCAAACGGTGCATCATTCCTGTACGATTGCCGTTCGCATGCACATTTTGATATTTTCATGCCCGTCCCTCACTCTCAAGGCGAAGGTCGTGACCATGTGATCAAACTCACTTTCGGGGAGTTGCAGCGCCAAGTTATCCTATGCGCTCGAAGTTTGCAACATATTGGCGTGAAGCCTGGTGACAGGGTTGCGGGTGAGTACTGTTCTGGTTCGCTTGTATGTTTAGCAATCGAATATACTCTCTTCAAGAGAAAGGCGTCCCTCTATGGATTACGTTTCATTATCATCTTTCATTAGCCTGCAAAATGTATGAATCATATTCAGACTATTCTTATTCTCGGTCAGGACGTTATTGTTACAAAGCGGAGGTGAAAAACAACCCACTGTCAGTTCATCTTGTTTGAGAATCACCAGGTGGATATTGTGCGCTTCAATTGGAATCTTAGTATTTGAGCCTACAGTAAAACTTCACTACAGTAGCCACCCCATTCTTCCCCCCCCCCCACAAAGTGACCATTCTCGTTCGGTCTCATTCAGTGAGTTGGCATGTTTCGCCTTATAACAGCAAGGGTAAATCTGTGCTTAGGTCTTTGCTCAGTGTTCTATTCCACTGTTTGTTCCCGAAAACTGAAGTTTTAAGTAGATTTTTATGGCGACATTTCGCTATACTTATTTGCGCACAAAGTTGCCGCACTGCCGGTCGCTTCCACTTCCCTGAAGCAGTTATTTTCGGCGCAGAAATTTCCGATGGTGCGAGCTTCTCCTCGTTGCCTAAGTTCGATCTGGCTTTACTCATATCTTTGCATCTCACACCTACAAGTAAGCAGCTTGAAGAAAAAATAATTTGATATGTGGTGGGGAATGAAATTCGATACTTTTTAAAATGCAACTACACATAATATAATGAAAAGAACGTCTGTGGCGGGAAACGAATCAACTACTTCGTGCTCACTTGGATGGCTGCTCTACCAAATGAGCTCCCATTCAAACAAAGTTATGGACTTGTACTTCAAACACATCCGCACACACCTGCCTGACTAACTTCTTTCTTCTGCTAACTTCTCTTTTAGCCGTAGTCTTGTATTAGTTCCACTGTTGTTCAGCTGTCCAAAGGGGCTTGGTGTAATTTAAGATAAAATAGGAGGAAATTTGTCAAGCTTTTAAATGCTAACTTCGAACAGGAGAAACGATGTTCTTTGATGTGTCCATCTTCAAGTTTCCCTTTGTTCGTGCCACATTTGAAACGAAACTACTGTGCACTACATTGGCAGCTAACATATCATAACTTAGCCTAAACTTATTTCATGTCAAAAGTCGAGTTGGTGCTCAGTGTGCCCCCCAACAAGAGATGGATGTTAGCTGACGAGTGAACTTTGGTTTTGATCCATTCCTCTCCTTGTGTGATCCACCTGCGGCTGTTTGTGTTGTGGTGAAACCCTTTCGACTTTGCCGCGGCTAACACTTGAGTATGGTGTTGACAGCGATGACGTTAGCAGTAAGCAGTTCTTGATACATCTTGCCCAACAACTTGTGGATACTTGCACACATGAACTCAATTCTATCCTTGGTGATAATTCAATGGACCAACACTTGCTACAGAGGAAACGGAACAATGTCAACAATAAGGCAAGCATGATTTGCTATTCTTGCAGGACCTCAGTCTGCAAAGTATGCCTGAAGGACTCTTTCAAATTTCGGATCTCTCTATGTACGTATTTTTTAAACTTTCAAGGCAATTTCATTATATCTGATTTATGGATAGGTTTCCTTTGGAAATATATTCATTTGCATACCATTTTGGTTTTCCTGCGAGGCTCGCCTGAATTCCAAATGAGTCCATCGTCTGTGCTATTCTTCAGATGAGTGTATATGCCAAGTTTCTTGCAATTTGGATCCAAGGTTGGAAGGCAAGGTTGACGGGAATTGTGTGACGGCCTACCTGATGAGCCTCAGGAAGGGCGAAATCAGTCGTGGGCTGTCGAAGAGTTTTCACTAACCCTGAAAGTAGTGTGTTGTCCTAGTAGCTCTTTTGATTTTTGTAACATCCAATCACCAAGACGTTATTTTTTATCAGAGCAATGAACTGGAAACTCTCCTGGCTAAAGTGATTAGGTTTAATTTCCGTGCTTCAACACGGTTCTCGTACTTCTATCTGGAGAGACACAATAACTTAGTTAAACTGGCCACATTATGTGCAGTTTACACATTATTCTCTTGTGACAAGCCTGCTCGATCCAGCATGCAGAATACGTCTGAGTTAGGGAGATTTTCAAATTTTGCAACTTTTATATGGCCAAAAATTGGTTTTGGTAACCAAATCTCACGCTTGTGTTGTTCTTTTTCTCGATATTCTAGACGCTATTCTCGAAACTCATTTTACGTTTAATTGACTGAGTTCGAGCCCCGATTTTATTCAGTGGTTTGAGGAGTTTACAAAACTTTCCACCTAATTCGTCTCTGTTTTGTACGCATGCTCTCAGAATCAGTTCACTTTTTCTTTATATCTTGGTGCATTCAGGCTTCGTGTTCATTCCGAGCCAATAGACCAGAAGGAAGTAATTAGTGCGCTTTTTTCCCGGATTTCATGTTTTAGTAGACATTGCCATAGCACAATGGTCTTTTTCAGAGACCAGGAATCAAGATGTGACATATTAGGTCCAGTCGGGAGTAACGCACACGATAAAAAAAGCTTACGAATAAGGATATCAAAAACCTCGAAGCTTGCCACCCCAAATGGGTGGACACGGAACTAAATAAAAATTGATAGAATTTGAAGGAAACGACTTAGCCTACTGGATGTAGTTGACTTGCAGTCGAAACCTTAATTCCTTTGGGTTGTCCGTCGACTGTTTTAACTTCATTTTAGGTGAATAGTTTCCCGGTTAAGCGAGTGCCAGAACCGACCTGAAATGTTTCGTTCATCCATATATCACTGGTTTTTGTGGAATCTATGCTTTGAAACCTACAGTCCTTCTTTGAGGGTATTACGGACATTTATCACACGCTTTACTCTTGATAGTACTCTTCACTGCTTTTCATCGATTCAGGTCTTTTCCCCAACTGTGTCGAAGCTGTTATATGTTATCTGGCCACCTCGTATATTGGTGCAATATGGTCTTCAGCTCCACCTGATTTTGGTGTTAAAGTGAGTGATAATGTCCGTTCACTAACCACTACTGGAAATTATCAGTAGTCTAATGTTTCGACAGTTTCATCATTCCATGTCAGATCATCATCCTGATGCCCCCTTCTACCCTAGTTACCTATCAGGAGCAGAAAGAAAAATGAGCGAGGAAAAATTCATTCCGGAACAATACGTAGAAGAAGAACATTCAAATTGCTACATTTGTTGAAAATCACAACTTGTTTGAAAGTACTACTACCTCGGCCACGATGCTCTATCATTTGCCCTGTTCATTTTCACGAAGGCTGGTTTTTTGCGCAGTGCGCCAATAAATAATGCAAATATACATCTAGATGCGAATAGTTTGTCAGATGTTAGAGCTGTGACGTCATCTTTCTTTTACGTTGAAATATCGTTCCTCAGGTCCTCACTGCTTAACATGGATTGAAGCCTGGGTATATAGTGTAGGCTGGGTGGACATTGCCCGTCGGATTAATGCTTCTGGCCATCAAGTGTCTGGAGCGGGTCGTCTCCGCAACTCTGAAACCAAGTATGCATATGCAATGGAAATCCGAAACGTTTCGAAATTTTCCTTCCCGTCATTTGCTTCAGCATTCGCAGTACACTACTGACACCCAAGCTTTCTCGGCGCATGGTGCTTTTGTTAACGTTTTGGTACTCGACCTTAGTTACATTCACGTTTTCATGACTCTATATGTAATTTAGTTTTACACATACGCTGTTAGTTTCATCTAGATCAGCCGCACGGTTTGTGCGCTGCCTGAAGCAGCTTCGTCGTACGTAGGCCCTATGGGACAGGCTATAAAGGCCACCACACCTGCATAAGGTGGCTGATCGATTGATTTGCCAATAGTTGATTGCAGCTTATTGGTCCACAGACTGACCAGTGCATAACTAGCTTTGTCTTAAATTAGCCATTCCCAATTGAAAAGCTACGGAGCCGGGCCTATCATTTGACCAATACGATGTTCCACTTACCTGTCCCAGGATCAAGTCATCGACGGTAGGCTTACGGAAGCAGGTGTGACGAACATGTTTGAGCTGGATGGCATTTGCACAGGCACCTAGCTTACTGTGCGATGTGTTGCGCCTGTTATATTCGTTTAGGAACATCAATACGCACCTGGCTTCAACGAATCGACCCATTCATTGACGCACTATAGCTGGGTAATGAAGTATAAAATCCAAAATGCGTAACTCGTCGGATCTCCGATCGAATTCATCCTGATTTACAGAATTCGTATGCCAGCAGATTGTGCACTCCACTGACATTCAAGCGACTCTCTGACGACGGGATCTTAGGCGTTATGTTTAGGTATGATTTTCATGATACTTTGAGGCTGTCAGTATATAAGTTAGTGGAACTCACCCCACTGCAGTGTGCACATGGACTTCAAGGGAGGCGCCATTTTGTTCCCTTTCTTTGGATTGAGGATTATAATGCTCCGTGGGGTCATGGGTCGTGCCGTGCTCAACGCTCTGATGTATTTTCAACAGACAACTGGCGATGATAGCAGCAACAAGCAGTTCGTGGTGCATCTAATTGCTCATACCTGGGGGGTTGCACATGACCTTATTTCCATCTTTGGTGAGGACAAAATAGACCAATATGTGGTACAGAGGGGACGGAAGAAGTAACTGCAAAAAAATCACAGCAACAGAGTAAGCACCATTTATCATCCCTCTAGAACACCAATCGCCCTTCAACTGGTTTTATCGGACCAAGCGACTGGATTGTTCCCGAAAACCGTCGTATAGGTGAATGCCTTGCTTGTGCTAGCATGACTGAGTCCGCGCTCAGTGCTTCAAAACACTGCTGGCATTTTTGGCTGAGCTGAGACGAGGGTCCTTTGACACAAGTCGATTCATTTTCAGTTCATCCACTGTTCTATTTTGTTGAGCTTTGTCAAGTTAGATTGTTCGCACAAAATACATACAAAGGGTCGAAGGTGTGGTTTTGAAGCGTAAATAAAAGAGGAACAATGTCAACAAATGCTATGCTTTTTTCCCCCAGCTTTCCAAATGACACCCTAGTAAAGCATTATGTTCCATCAAACTTTGAGCCCCGGCTTTATTCAGTAGTTTGACATAATCAATTTGTCTGGAAATTCTATTCTGGACTCCATAGCTGTGTTCAACCTGATCAAATTGACCATATATGAACGGTTTGTGTACTTTTTACGGACCTCTAGTGTTGCTATGGTGCTTCCGTTGATGTCTGCAAATTATTCAGATAGTTGTTTTGAATAGAACTGCACTTGGTATCCAGGAGACAGCCGCTTATCTCCTTATCCACCCACCGTTTTTTCGTTTACCTACAGGGCATCGTCCAACGATTTTCCATGGTTCAACCAACTGTACTGTTCGCTGTCACTCGAACAGTTTATCGTGGTAAAACTTTTGATCAGACCCCCAAGGTTATTGAATTGATTCACGCCTTGGAACCACAGCTGAAACATGTGATACTTGTTCCATTCCTTGAACTTTTCGATATCATTACCAATGATGTAAACGTGGACAAGTATCCAGCTTGTCCTGATGCAGCTGTTTCTTCCATTCATCTGATTTCGGATGAGTGCTTTCTCCGAATGAGGACGGACGCTGATGTTCGACTGTGCGAGTACCTTACGTCAATTCCCCACAGGTAATTTTTTGCGGTCAGTTTCGGTCGGTTGTGGTTTCCTTCTTTAGTAATATTGTTTTTATTGTATATCTGACCATGACTTTGAGGCTTGAATCATGGGTGAGCATGGTACTCCAGTGCTCTGCGAAACATCTTCCCGGAGGGAAATGCGGTAAATGTATCCTTGTTTGGGTTACCTAATGCGTGCGCTGTAGTGCTGGCATTCGTTCTTTTTTCAGTTTAAGGTGGAATATTCTGTTTTCCTTGCAATACTCTTGCCTGTCTGTGGACGAATCTTACTGCGGCAGCTTGATGGGCCTGGATCATGGTCGTCAGCCCCTGTCAACCAAATCATCACAAGCTAATATTTGTTGTGCTACTTAGATAAACTGAACTAAAAACTTCAAAACAGTATGTATTTCACCATGACCTTGAAAACGATGGTGATTATTGTGACACGATAAATATGCAATCGTCATGCCTGCTCCATTCTGTGGTCTAGCCTCATCCCCTTCGGTCTATAGGATGCTGTGCGCGTACTTTATCTTGAGCAACAGTTCAAGGTTCTGCGGACTCAGAAAGTGACTATTCAATTAAGAAGGTTTTCCCCCGAGAGATATGGCACTGAGAAAAACCCTCGTGCCGCCGAACTTGTTTCCTCAACGGGGATGTTTTCCCGTCTTGCTTCTTGGGTCCATGATAAATCGCAACAGTTTCAACAGATCCGTGAATTTCAACTATATATATATATATATATATATATATAAGAGAGTTCAGCGCAAAACAAGTCGAAAGTGGTAACATCTACTGCGATGATGCCCACTCATTTAGAATTTTTCACTGCTTCTGAGGTTGGTAGTACCCACTCGCATACACACACACACACACTGTCCCCTCAGCTCCGAATCTTATTGGGGGAATTACATGCAGCTGGTGGTACTTAAAGTAAGGGTCAGTGAATTTCGGCACCGACCTTTCAAGATCATGGCTTCGAAATCCCATCTGCTTTGTGACTACTATTTGGTTTCACACCACAATAGTGTGTTTGAAATCAGGCTATCCGTCCCCAGTCCATTTGGCATCGGCGAACGGTTGTGAGGTTATTTTATTGTTGGCATGCACGCAACCGGTGAATTGAACCACTCAGTTCATATGATTTTGAAAACCCCCGATTCTACGCTGGTCGTGGAGATAACTCAGGAGTGCAACCTCCCAACCGCAAAATTCATCTATCCAGTCCAGCTCTGGTACTCGGCCTTCTGCTTCACCAAGCCCCCGCTCTTCACATGACATGTGTGCACTGATAAAGGTCGCACCTCGACAGTTTGACTTTCTTTGGCGGTCGCTAAGCGGTGTTCGGATGAACCAGAGCGGGATCATCGTTTTCATCCTGTTAATAGTGCATAAAAGTGTCCACATTCGAATTCCGTCAGACCTTCAGCGACGGATGGTACGTCATGTACTGATATCTGGTTCGACAGATGCGAAGTACAGTAGAGCTATATACACTGTTTCAGCCTATCTGTGCAATTGAAGAACACGGGTTGGTGATGATAAAGACCATATAAGGAACAATTGGTGTATAGAGCTAGCTTGGAATGTTGACTGCCGTCTTATCGGAGGTTGGTTGCGTTTATTTTTTGACATCAATAGCCAGAACCGTTGCATATCCAAGCTTAACTCGCGAATATGGGTTTCACGCTCGACATTTCACTGGTATTCACTTCCGATCCTTTGCCCCCAGTACTTCATTGCCGCTAGGAAATGATAAGATATACTTGATGGGGTGCAAAATGGAACAAAAGAAAATGATTGTAACTCAATTCAGATTGGTTTCAGGGAGTTCGACGTGAAAATTTCTGAAGCAATTTCACTATGGTTGCACTTCAAAGGAAAGCATTTGGGCGGAATGACAAAAGTGTGAACTTACTTTCCCACTCCCTTACTGGATTCAGTAGCGAATGTTGAAAATAGTTCGAACCCAGGTCACCGTTGGTTAGTGTGTTCTGTTCTGACTCCCAGTGGAGGACTTTTGGACTCGTTCTTGAGTAGGGGGTGGATGTAAGGATGTCTCAGGTGTCGGTTGCTGTAACTTCTTGTTAATGTCAGTCATCACAGCACTGAATCACCACTTGCGGAGACGCCAAGAAACTGATGGATCACGCCTCTGAAGCACCTTGGTAGGAACTTACCCCAGTTCTCTAGTCGGATAGCAACAATTTTTGGGACAGTCAGTCGACTTGTTTGTCGCTCTATCTACAGTGACCCAGTCTCGCAGCCGTCCAACAATACGTTCGGTACTTTGGTGTGAATCACGCGTATTTCGACACCCAACTGCATGTCTTCTTGATGTCATAGGTAGCACAATTCTGGTCGTTGATACTCATGCGTTGACTTCGTGTGTCACGTTATCGTCGGAGCTAATGAAACTTCCGAAACACACGTACTCCACAACCTCCAGTGTGGCTCCTTGAACTCTCAGTGGCGTTCATGCTGTCAGTTTATTTCCAGATTGTCTGATTGAGCGGTTGGGGGTGTAGGCACCTCGGAATGGCTTACATAGACCAGCACTAGTTTCCCTCCATCACCCACTCTTCTTTTCACCCTAGGGCTTCTAATATATATATATATATGAAATTAGGCGAACTTTATGGTGGTACGGCAGTGAAGCATCAGTGTCAATATCGATGTTGCTGTCTTTGATGATGATGATGATGATGACATAGTATCTTCAAAGAGTATACTTCCCGCAGCACTGCAAGCACTTTATAGGTGCAAAGCACATGGCCCTAGTCACCTTTTCTGCCAACGCTTGCACTTTTCCTTCCTTTCCAAAGACGAGCACTCTCTCTTCTTTATAATCCAGGTCCACAAAGTTCATTTCCTGGGACGTGTGCAATTGAGATCCAGTGCAGCTGTGAGGCATTTCACACTTTACCGTCGAATGAGTAGAGAGGTCTCACTGGTTTATTATCCTGACTCTAGACATGGATACCAAAGTAGTGATGGCTATGTTCAACGCATGAAATTATTATCGATTTCACCATATGGATAGATCTGTTTGAATGACTACTTGGCATTACTCTTCATCATAACCTGATAAGTGAAGTGTCAACTTTTTCCCTTTGGTCGACATTGGCACTTTCCAGAAGCCTGTCGTTAATTCGCTCAGTTTAAATTTGAGTGATTCCGGGGACTTCCTTCATGACTTGGGTTCGTTTAATTTTTTTCATCCCGTTATTTTCTTGCTGTCTTATTGTCTGTTTTTATTGGAGTGGACGCAGTCTTATCGATTCCCCCCTTTTCCCCCGCAGTTGTACGTTGCAGCAATTCCTGAAGCTAGGTCAAGTTGGCGACAGTGACGATTCTGAAATCGGACCCATTCAACTGCCGTTCTCACATCCTATGGTTATTATGTTCAGTTCGGGTACAACTGGACCTCCAAAGTGTATCGTTCATTCCGGTGGGGTAAGTATTTTTCTTGATTTTCGAGTGAACTCTAACTCTTTTGCTTCCTTTCGGAATCCTCGCCATTTTCTTTCATACTGTTCAACTTTGTCGAGCCTGATCGTACCGGTTAATTCACGTGAACACTCTGATTGTCTTCATTTCCATCAAATTTGCCTACTTTTTCAGACCCTGTAATCCTAATCGTAATTAACTGTTCATTGGCCTCAGTGATAATTACGTTTACATTGTTCCTTCATAGCCAGTAAACAGTATGGGATGAACGAAAGCGTGCTTTTCTAAAATGACTGGTCCCTTAGGAAACTTCGATCAAACTTCGAAGCCACACCTGTGTACTAGAAATCAATTTGGTGATGCCTCCGGCATGCGAATTGGGTGCGAAAACTTCCTGATTACCATCTGCGGAGGTTTTTTAAAGTACTGTTTGAACGATAACAGAACGACCACAAATAGCTCTCCACAACTCCCATGATTTCCATCAGCTTTGATGAAGAAAAGCTGATTCTCTCGCGTTGTTCTTCTAGTGTCAGCTAAAGCAACGACCCGTGTCTATTCAAAGTTTCGTTGCAATGCGCTTGTTTGAGTGGAGACAGTGACTTTCATTTGTTTCAAAGATTATCAGTCGCACATTTAATGTAGGTGCTCTTGGAGGTTAGTCACTTTTTGCAATTCGATGATGTTGTCTATCATCTTTCACGGCGTCGCGGACGGTTTATGTTTCCGTACTTTTCTGGTACCCCGCCCCATATGAGAGGTAGGATATCTCTTCTTCATTTACGGTGGTATTGTATCCTTTTTCCATACACAACTGTGCTTCATCGGTAACCGCGTTGGCTTCGTCTCCGGACCCCAATTCCTGACAGAACCGTTACAACAGAATTCAGAGCACAGCTGGTCTCCAGCCTGCCTGCTCAATTGTTCTCCTGGTTTTGGTTTACTTCCATGTTTTCGGGAGTTGTGTACATTGACTTCAAGCCAAATTTGATCACAATCAGTGTCCATCTCAATATGGACAAACTGTCCCAAACGGGGCATTCGCATGCGGAAACAGCTCAACATGATAGCTTACTCAACGTGCAATACTATTTACCCGATTCGTTAGCAAAATCCCGGTAGCTATTTTCAAATACCTTTTGTGAGCGAAACGTAAATTTGTTCTTCTTATAAGTCTACGCGTTCTTATTTGTTGTACAGAAGTAGCCACAATCAGAGAGATTTTTGTCAGAGTAAGTACCTCAACGCGGATAGCGATTACAGTGTCACACAAGCTGACGTATTCTACACTCACGGATTTTCCTTGCCATCATCGTTATTTTAACTATTCCCCCATTTGTTTGAGTAATTCTCTCCTGTTGTCCTTGGGTTGGCTACAGCAATGAGGGTACTGGTGGCTGGGGTGATGGGGACCGAAACTAGAGGATGAGGCTACCTAGAGTATGCTGACTAGTTTAGAGATTCAAGCTCGTTTCATCGACAAGTGTCTCTAGTGGCTAATGGCAGTAGTCAACCGTACTCCAGCCTGGTAGATGACGTTTGCTAAATCTTTCTAGGCTGTGCGGTCAAATCCTTCGTAACTCTGTCATCGGCTGACTACCATGCTTTAGTTTCCGGCCTGACGGATTCCCAAAGACCGCATTCAATAATCTAGGATACTACGATTTCCTCGATCAGTATTGAGAATGCATTTGGTCTGTTGCTCTCCAACCGAACTTTTTAGCCATCTGGAAGGGAAAGCCACGGTAAAAAGAAACGTAAATCTTATGTGCAATTTTTCTAATCGTATTGAGGGAGTAACAGCATACAAGCATTGTCTTTGATCGATTGTCTGATGTCTTTTCTATGTCAAGATCGATCATGAAGACAAGATAAGAGAGTGTTGCAAACGTGGAGTGGTTCTGTTCATCCTGTAAGTTGCCTTATTGCAGCATGAGGACAGGATCATACAACGTTCCCTAGCTCGGTGAACGTGTCGACAGTTGCAAGAAGTTATTCTGTTATGCAGAACGTCATGGCATTCACAACTTATTGTTGCAGCGTTATCTTCATTTTGAAATTCTAAAGTACGTCCAGCAAAGTCAGCTCTTCTTACCAAAACACTGACTGAAGCTGAATGAGAACAGTGTCATCACCGTACCCACTGTAGGCAGCATGCCGTGTGGAAGATGTGGTCGCATTAGCCTGAGATCCTTTCCAGCGTATCCTCGATCGTGAAGTTGAAAATAGGGTCAGAGCCAACACGCTTCATGGCTCTCACTTAATGTAGCGAACTCTGTGGAATATCGTCGTCGATAGACACCTTCCATGCAACCGAACAAGACATACTGTCCTGGGTGTAAATGATTCCTCTTCCATAACTTATTGTGTACCAGTATTCCCTTCGAGTTCGAGATAGCTCAGTGGTTAGGGCGCAAACTTAACGACCGGAAGGCCCGTGGTTCGAGCCCAGTCTCGGAAACTCGACTGCTCCTGTCTGGGCTTCGACAACTTGGCAGTGTCTCAGCCCTCGTGCTTCCTTCTGGTGGCGTGGCAGTTAGGCACCTAAAGGGTTTTACAGCCGAACGATTGCATTTTTTAAATTAGTATTCCCTTCATGGTGCAGCGCTCAGTCAGCTTGTTCGAAAACAATGCTTTCTTACCTCCATCACTGTTTCTGTGTTGTGATCATAGGTTGCGGTGGAGATGTTTATTGCACTGTATGCAGAACAAACAATCAAGTATGTCAGCATATAGTGCTAACACAGGACTACTGCGCAACCATCCTGGATGCACACCTCTTTACACTCTAGCTAACTCAGACCTACTGACGAAAGTAACATGTCGTTTTTGGACTTCAGCAATGTTTCTGCAGGTCGTAGTTAGAAACTGAAACTGGGTAAGGAGAATTCATCTATTTATGTTTTATTCGTCCTCAAATTTCCGGAAATTTGATGTTACGTAGTAGGCAAGCGTGCTTTTTTTGTGACGAATAAATGTAATGCATACTGTGGTTCCCAATGGGCAAGGTAAGAGTGCGATTAGAACTGCACCTATTTCATGACAGCTAGACAAGTGGGAGCACTGAGCTTGACAATGCTCCGTGACCAGTTATTTTATTTGTGATAGTATGTATCTAAAATTGCATTTGCCTGTGTTATCTGATTGCGTTGCCTGGCGTCAGCGAGTCAGCCAAGTGGCAATCACTTTACGAAAGTTGAGCTAATTATATTTTATCGTTTCAAAGCCCCAAGTAGGGACGCAGCTAAACTGGAGCGGATTCAGTTTTGACTTCTTTGGTTCCGTATTAAACTAAAGTCGACTGTACGTCTTTTTTCAAAAAACACTTCATGGTCATGACCATTTTCGATCGAATTGATCGATGCAGAAGTTCTGACTTAAGCGTCTTTATGCCTAGTTATTGATTTTACCTGCGAACCCGGTGGCGACAATTCCAACGATATATGCCACAATTCGGTTGGTCTTGCCTTCTGTTGGCGACAGTTTGATCCCCAAACGAGAAAACACAAGCAGTTTTGATTACCTAAAATATAATCTATTCAACCACCAGTGTCCATAATGAAGGGCTTACGATTTTCGAACTCATAAGTTGGTTTCCTCGAAAGCATCCACTTGTGTCCATCCCACTTGAATCGCGAGATTGGCGTGAAGGGTTATGATCTACTTATGTCTCTGGTGACAAATTTTTGAGAAACGACCTGTACCATCGCAAACAAAGTAGCATTTGAACTTTATTCAGACAGGTTAAGATGCACTGCAACACACCAGTACACAACCAGAACAAATAAAAAACCACCGGAATGGCTACAAAGTACTTACAACAACGTGAAACAACAGTCACATTCAGGCTGGCCAAGACGTTTTTAACATGTTACTCGAAACCAAAAGGAAGACTCGATGCAATGAAGAAAACTAACGTCATCTACAGACTTCAGTCTATATTGGTCAGACTGGAAGAAAACTGACCACTAGGATATATGCACACAAGCTTGCCAACAAAAAAAGTGAGCCGGTGTCACGTGTTTCAGTTCGCGGAGGTAGAGAAGAACACCAGTTCTCTCGGGTTAACCTTCAAACGCCCAAGTGATCACACTGATATCGACTCAATCTATCGCCGTCTAGAGCAAATACTCTGAACTCTGAACCACGTGGGGAAGCCAAACACCGGACCAATCGGATCAAAGAGAAAACAGTAATAGACATAGGATATCCATTTAGCCAATCAAGTTTACGAGAATCACACCGCAAAGCAAGAACGAAACGGACCAATGCTAGCGGAGGACGGGTGTTGCTGAATGAGTGCACTCAATGAACCAAACAGGTGCAACGAAACAAGGCCGCAACGTGCCTCAGATCTTAACCCGATCAATCAAAACGCGTGGGGGTCACCTCGGGATCTACCAGTCACTTTAGACTGCTCTGTCTACCTGAGGTCAGTGCGTCGTACGTAGGACATTGCGTACCTCGACGCGCCATGGAAATCACATGAGTGATTGGCATCCGTTTCAGTTTATGTTCGGTTGTGCGTTTACGGCCGCTGAAATCATCACCAAAGCGACCTTGCGGTAATTAACGCATCCCCAAATGTAGACTGCGGGACCACCGGTTGGTTTGGGCCTAAAAGTGCGTTGGGAAACGTCAAGCAAGCTAACGGTTACATCAGTATGCCTAGCAGAACGACCGTCACACAGTGCATAGTCCGCTGCCCCAAGGCACGGTACTAATGAGGATATCTGTCACTGAGTGAAAACAGCATGAGTGGTCCAAAAGAAAGAAAGTGGGGGAAGGACATTGTAGTATTAACCATTTGACTGGTTTTACTCAGATATGGTGAATAATGATAGATCGGGAGTGAACGATAAAAAAGCTCGGATTCTGCGGAAAGGATCATACATAATTGACTTTCATCGTTTTCTCGGAAAGCTGCGTGTAAGGAGTTCGAAACTCCCACATACAGATGAGTTTTACGTGACAGATTGCGAAAGGTAAGAACAACGAAACACTTATGCATGCATTAGCAAGAGGAAACATTCACTTCGAGGATACATTATGGCACTATCCCTCCCCCAAGGTGTTTCTTCAATGAAAGACTACTGTGCTGTAATCAGGTTAAGAAGATTTACAACATACTACGGTAACCCGAAACGTTTCATCTCAACTTCCGTAGACCAAGTGGAACAACTGATGAACAACACTGTCGATGTGCAACCTCAGAACAGTGGCGACTGTCAAACTTATCGATGACGGATAGAACCGACTGTATTAGCTGCAATAATCATACCGTACCTTCGCATCCAGGGCGAAAAATACCCTCTGGTTTCAGAGTTGGCGAGCCCATCTTCCAGGAAGAAACGTCACAATGTCAGTGTGCTTTGTCATTGATCTGGATATGCAAGTCAGCTCTCACACAAACAGCCGTTGTCTTTAGTGGTTACTGCATCGTCTGCTTACGCCATCGCATTTTGTTGATTTGACTCGGATTCCCGATGTATGCCATTGTACCATAATGTTAGTTTACATCTCTACCTCTCGGTCGTTTTTGGTCCTGAGTCGACTGTAGCCAGCAAATAAAAGAGTGGATCGGCCCACAGGACAAGTTCTGACGACAAGAACACATTGTTGATGCACCAGTGTGTCTCAGTCCTATGGATTCATGGTTGAAGTAAATTACTGCCGTCTGTCATTGAAAATACCAAAGGATGCCAGGCTTTCCGATAATTACTCGCAGAATACATAGGAGGTGCTTCGTATTTCTCGCGTCGCCCCCTAGGATACGTTCCTTGTCGAGGAGATAATTCAGTATCACCTATAACCGTTTTATTGTGGATGGATAAGTTTCCATGCAAAAGAAAAGGAAATCAGTCCAACCAAGACTGCAATACTGTGTACTGAAACTTTTGTGAACCTATCCGTGTATCAAATGATATTAGTAACGTCTTTTTTACAATTTCATATTATCCATGCCTCCTACTGAAAAGCGCCACATTCATTGGTTGCCCATCTCTCGTTAGTTTCTTTTTGAACACTCTGGCGGGTGGCTAGTAATCAGCGTTTTGAGTGTATAAACAATATGCAGTCGAATTTGTCACATAATTTGAATGTACAGTATTCCACTCTGACAATCTAGAGATACACAAGTCATGTCTTTACGTAATGCACCACTCATAAGTTTGCTGAAAATTCTTCGACAGCCCACGACCGGTTTCGCCCTTCTTGGGGCTCATCAGGTAGGCGCAGTCCCCGAGTTTCCGTCAACCTTATGTTCTACTTGAACCCAAATTGCACTGTTTTCGAGAAATACACTCATTTGCAAATCAATTTGGTTTTGGTCTTTCTCATAGGGGTTCGCTAATTAGTCAAGTATGTCACATCGGTATGTATGGGCGAGTACGATTTGGATTTCGTGAATGTGAACTGACGGCACGCATAGTTCCTTGTGGTTTTTAGCCTGTAACTGCGTCACTTCACGAATGTGTCCATCGATAACGTGGGTGGCGTTTTGTGCCGCGAACTATTTATGTGGTGTTTTTGGACGAAACGAACGCGAGTTTACAAAGACGTGCTAATTGTGTCACAAATCCCGTACCTGGATTAGCTATAGTTAGTTTTATCTAGAGGACAAATTATAGGATTTCGTTAAATCTACTGGTGTCGGTGTGGTACAACTACATCTTTGTATGTCTTCCGGGTTCTAAACCTGACTGACTGTCGGACGTACGAGCATACAACGGGACAATAGTATGTGCAGTAGTCTTAAAGGTTAGTGCCAAATCTGGACTGTTCTCCTCTTATTGTTCGAATGCGACGGGGATAATATTCTTTATCGAAAGATCCTTTTTGTCCAACACTGTTCGATCCCTTTCGCTTTATGAAGGCTAAGCCTATCCGGTCACCGCACAGAATACAAATCGCGTAACTGGTAGTCTATTCTGCCCCCCCCCTGACTACGCACCACGTAGGTGAATGACTCCCCAAAAGCATGGTCCACCGGCTGTGGAACACGAATTTTTGAGCCTTGGGCTTCCCATACTGTCTTTGCATGTTAGAGCGTTTGCTTAGCATATAACCTGATACTACAGACCTCGAAACAGAATGGGTGAATGTAATACAATGGTTCATTCGGTGATTGTATGGGGTGGCCCTCCATACAAGTCACTTGAAACCAAGTAGCTATCTTGCAGATGGCAAATCGGATGGAAAGCGACAACAGTGACGTTCCGTTTGTAAAATTAACGATCGGAACAAATGCACAGTTTTTGCCCGCGTTGCAGTCATCAGGTAGTCTTAACGTCTTTTGCACGATTCTGTTAGTGCCTAGAATTCAGGCACCAGTATTTTAAACCGTTATTACCCTGACCTGAATAGCATCCTCACCTTCTCAAATCCCGGCTTCCGGCTTCTCGCTGGAGGTTATCGTTTTATCTCTCATTTCACCTGTGGAATGAATTTTAGGTACATAATCTTTCTTCTTTATGGAACATCTATCCTATCTTCGATCCCGTACGCACCGAAATGCGCCACTAAATTTGTTATCAATGTCAGTACAGTGCAGCACCTAAGACCTAAATCTTTATTCCGCTCCTCTGTGGTCTGTTCCTTTTTCTCAGACTTTGAAGGTCTGGCGATACTCCAGGCCGAGTGCTCCTTGCTGATTGTGGTGACAGCCTCAGGCTACCTTCGCTAAAATAGCTTAAACGACTGACATTATATCCGTGTGTATGCTTGCGACAATTGATGTTAATTTAATATTGAATGGTACTGTTTGTCCTATGACCCGATGACGAAATGCTGTCTGCATTGCGTAATCTGCCCTTTAGGGATTTTGAACAATGTTGGCGACCAACTCGTCACCTCTTCCATCTTTATTGTCTATCATTTCAGGGAACTCTTATCAAGCATATGTGTGAGCATAAACTCCACAGTGACATCCGTCCAGGTGATCGGCTGTTGTACCTTACAAATGTGAGTTTCCAATTTCGTCGCAACACCGTACAGCGTAACAGCTAATCTCCCTCCTTCCCCATTTATCTATATTCATTTCCTGAAATTGGTGGACATTACGTTCACTTTGACCTTCATCACTTAACATCCAGCTATGGGCTCGTTTTCTACGTTTTCGACAATGCTTCTCTGAGCTACTGTACAATTGTGAAAAACCGACCGGTTAGAATGTTCATAGTGGTCCCACCTGTCCCCGTTTCGGAGTTTTCACTACCTTTATTGTACCGAATGTTTCACATTGTTCTGAATCGTTGAACTTCCACCTGAAAAATGATCAGAAATAACTGACTGTACGATCCTGCGTCTGCACCGTATAAATATTGGAAGATTCCTCGAGCGTCCATTAGGGATGCCATTTCTCGTAAACACTTGTGTGGTTGCTGAAAACAGACCTATCAGACCTAGCAAGATTGCTTTGTCATGCTCGTTATTTTTGGCCATGAACAAGCTCAGAACATTGATAAATTTAACACAAATGTTCGCTTTGTTGTTCTGTCCTAGCTGAACTTCACTGGCCCTTTAGTTGGTCCACACTTTTTTAATTCGTCGGAAAAAACGGAGTACGAATGGACGCGCTTTCTTCTGAAGTGGGGAAGTTCTCTTCAGATTACTTCATTCCATATTCACTGTTGATTGACTCAGATATGTGATTGTCCTGGGTTAGTCAAACTGCTATGTTTGCACAAAATTGCAGTGTATGTCACTTGAGATGCGTCGTCATCGCAGTAATCATGGACAAAAAGTGCTGACGCATGCGGTGTTTGGATTGTAAGAATGGTTGTTTTGTACGCGACTGCCAGGTACCTTAGGGAGAACAGTTCAACGAGCGTCACGATGCAAAATGTTTCTGTGGGAGCTAGTAGACGTCAGTAAGCGAAGTAACAAGGGTGTTTGCTATTTTTTGTCAAAAAGCCAATCCGTTCATCCAAGTCTAGTTTTCCATTGAACTAAACGAAGATTTTGCTTTATACTTTTGACTGATAGTTTCATTCACCTTCAGTGCAGTACGACAGGTGTGTGCTCTGACGCCCACTGAAAACCGCTGTTGCCATAATTTTCTCGCATAATCCCACGATTAGCTATTTGATGATAGAGTTTTGCACAATACTTCCACTATATTTCACTGAGTCTTATAAACTGAGTACGACAAAAGTTACAAACAGAGGAATTTCACCGTCAAGTTTTTCGTTTATTAAACAAATCTTTGCACAACCACGAAAAAACTTGTGATACAAACCTTCCTTCTGTCCGCGCAATTTGGATTTTCGTTTTGCTATCCTGGTCCCTAGGCAAATTAGAACAGACGTTTTCCCTGAAATGGAATCCGTTTCGCTTTGTTTGCGATGGATCATATAATCATGGTTCCTGAATCAGGAATGTGTAAAAACATCCGAATGAAAAATGAGATTTACGTAAATGTTTCTTCTTTTTATTTTTTCCATCCAAATGTAGCACAAAATTTGCCTCGAAGTAGACTTTGGCCGGTATCTAAGACGTCAAATTCCTTTTTTATATAATATGCTACTTATAAGAATAATAAGTACACGATTGTTGGTCGTGTGTCTCATTGCTCACCGACGCTAAGGATAGATACGCTGGAGTCCAGCTGCCAGACTGATCGGAAATTCTCCCCACTCCAATGGGGGAAGTCCAGCGACCTCTGAAATCGATATTTCCTTTCGGTTCTATCGGGACAGTCTGCCATACACCTACACGTAAATGAATCGATAGATGACAGGCGATATGGAGGACGATAGTGGAAACACTGAAGGGCAGGATCGCAGTTTGCAGAGGAAAACAAATCTGACCGCACAACATTTATGCAGAATGGTAGGTGTTAGTCGCGGGTTTACAGGGCCGGTTGACACCGTCCCGTCCTATTCTTAAGCCCAAAAACACCAGTTTGGCTAAGTAAATGCATCCATTGCGTGGCTGTTTCCCCTTTAGAGCCTAAGGTGTACGATCCACAAGCAGTATTGTCGTCCCAAGGCACTCTAGCTTACTTTTACAAATTTCTTGCTGTACCTTGATCAGTAACTTACTAGGTTTGTTTACGGTAGCTGGAGTTGCGAATGGTTTTTATCTTACGGTGTGTGTACCTCAATATCTTAAGAGGCAAACAACCATTGCTTTTTCACTCAAAAATAATTTTACTGGTGAGGTGCCTTATCAATACCTGATGACAGTCAATATATCTAACGCAGATAATGGGTTTTGGACCGCGGAATCTGCTACGTTCTCAAGGATTCATTGGTGGTCTTTTCACTGAGTTAGCGAACAGGAGTTATCGTCAATGCTAGGTTGAGCGGGTAAATTCCTCTTCTACCTACGTTTGTATAATTGTTTAAAGAGTATCCAATGACCCCAGCTTATTTGGTCAATCGCGAGTGGCTCTTTGGTAACTTGCTTGGCCGGTTTGGAACCTTGGTCGCCTTTTGGACTGAGAGATCAAAGGAGACATGGACTTTGACACAATACGGATTCGCAGTAAACAGTCTCAAACGGCCCTAGACTGACGACGTCTCATCACACAAAGTAGCCACGAGTAGAGGCGTTCTACAGATGAAGGAAGGCGAAACGGGAGCAGCCTGACAAAGAACAGCGGGACCCTCGCGCTACTAGTAATCACAATACGAGGTGGCCGGGGGTAAATTCCTAGCGGTATCTGCGATAGGTGTGCTAATGCAATAAGGCGTTTCTTTCATGCTAGCAGCATCCTCATATGTATGGGACAGCGATGCTGCCTTCGTCCGACGAAGGACGGATTAGAAAAAGTCCGCCCTAAAAAGTACACACTCCGATTGCCCAACGATTGACAATGAGCGCCGGCGCATTGTTCAATACAGTAGAAATACCTTTAACACCAAGTAGTCTGGTGCTGCTGAAAAGCCACCTGCTTTTTGCAGCCGCACCAGGAGTAAGACACTAATGCCTTCCTTCGTGCACCTTTAGGTTAGACTAGCTCTCTCTAGCCGAGCAGATCAGACTACTGAGTCCACAAAGTAATCCCTACTGCCCGCTCCTCACGGTTCAGACAGGATCAAAGGCTAGGACACAGGTACTCGAACAAAACACTACATCCTCCCACTGTCTTTTGAGTCAGAGGCTAGGAGCAGGGTCCCCGAACAAAACCCCACATTTTCCCACTGCCTTGTGGATGAGACTTTTGAGTCAGAGGCTAAAGGTAGGGTACCTCAACCAAACCCCTTTCCCCGGCCTGGGCAACCGGGAAGTATCGTTTGCCTGTCCAGTTTGGTGTCCACCGATGTCCCTCCCCAACCCCTACCCACCACACAAGCAGACGTCGCTGGGTCATTCCAATGTCAGTTATCTGGCCGATGTGCCTTATGTATTCAGCTGTGGGACTGAGAGCAACACCACTGTCATATATCCCACGAGTCCTCGTTTCTGGATCACCGAACTCACAGAGGGAGAAACGCGAAGAGCTGAGATGCATAACCATGTTTGAGTCTTGTATGCTTGTGTCACAAATAGAGCATACAGAAATTTTAAGGGAGTATAAGGTCTCAGTAAGCATTGCCTGTTTGCCAACTTGACATGAAGTACGGTCTTTGAAAGCTTGTGGGTAGAAAGGATCTCTTTGGTTTAGCTAAGTGTTATATTGTTTATTGTTAATGGGTAGGGGCTTGAGAAAGGTACGTCGGTCAGATAGTTGACAATCTAGTGATCCAGTAACGTGATAGACTCGATGCTAGATTTAGACGCCCGCCGTGACCTGCTGATGGTCCCGATAGTTAGTATCAGATCAAGTCACTGGAACTCCTTGGAACAAGGCTGGTGTCACTACAGGCTCATTCTCGCAACTACGACATGTACAGAGAACTTCAAGCTAGTAAGGTAACGTAAACGTTGGATAAATGAAAGGGATCAAAGCCGTCGGTTGTGCAATCGCTATGCTGCTGTGAAAGGTCAACGTTCTCGAAGGAAACATTTTTTGATGACTGTGTAATGAAAACCAATCTTCGGTAGAATAGTTGCAATAGTTTAACTAACATCTAGAATGAGACACTGGACATGTCCAAACCCTCGAACTCTCAGTAGACGTATCGTCCCCCACACTTATAAGCAATACCCCCTTTACACTGACGAAGTTCGTTGTTCATTAACTCTGGTCACCCTTGAGAAAGCCTTGTATGTCGACGGATCCCGAACAGCTCAAAGACCTGAGGTTTTTCGTCCAAATATGCCCCCCACAGGTGAGCTTGATTTTGCCAGACAATACGGCTCCCAATGAGACGCCAAGTGGCTATCATGGATAATCCTGGTCTGTGCACAAACTGTTTTGATGTTCAGTGTCGTGAAATTCATGTTCCAGACTGCCTTGGAATTGTGTGTCGACCTCACCAAGCGTGTGTTACAGCCAGTAACTTTTGTTCATGTGCCTTTCCGCCCAGGAAATTTACACTTGTATAGGGTTCCATGCTAGGCACTTATCCAAATTGCCCAAGGTCAGTTATTTCCCTGAGAAAGAACGAGAATGGTTTAGTTTGCCTGGATACTCACTTATGTAACGGGAAACGAATCATTCTTACTCGTGTTTACGGAAGTAATCCCTATCTTACTGCCTAGTCTAGTTAATTGCTTACATATCATTCCCATTTGCTAATAGGTTGGGTGGATGATGTGGAACTGGTTGGTCTCTGTGCTCGCCTTGGGTTGTTCTGCTGTTCTCTACGAGGGATGTCCTTTCGACTCGCGCTTGTGGGCTATGATTGACTATCTGGGGTAAGTGGATTAAACCAATGTTTGCATGTCTCAGTGTGTTCTTAAGTTCCCCATTTACTGGGTGTGTGGAGTAACGATTCAAATGATCTTGACTCCTAAGCTTGTCTGTTGGTTTACTCCCAGATGTATATTTCGGTTTAGTCGCATTCTTAACTATGATCTGTTTTCCATGATCCTAGCCCGCAAACTGGTCTATGGAGGATAGTAGTGCACTGGCAAATTCTGGCTGTATCGGACGTGATATGCTCCTCATTCGTACAACGTTTCGTAGGGTAAGATCCGCTGACGGTTTAGGAAAGCGGTCAATGTCTGTGGGTTTTTCTCCAGTTAGCCGAATCACAGAAAGTAATTTATTTTACGTTCCAGTCGTACTTCTGATCCGTCCACCGAAGCATCACGGACGCCCTATGGTACCACTCGTGTATGTTTGTTTCAAAATCCCGCCCGCGTACGATTTGTGTGATGAATTCTTGATAGTCCGGATTCAGATGATCGTTTGTCATATTAGCATTTCTTGTGTTCAAGCTGTGCGTCCCACCATCCAGATTTAACATTGGTAAACGTCTTGATATTTATTGGCTTTCTGTCTTCGTGAACCATATTGCATAAGTTCCTGTTTATGCTTTTTCTTACATGCTTATTTACTTTTAGTGTCACGGCGCTGGGCACAAGTGCCAAGTGGTTGGCTGTCCTTGAAGATCGTGGTTTAAAACCGGGTTAGTTACTATTGTTGTGTTTGCTTCGTTTTTCGCTAGGTTGCCATTGGACCTGTTTGCCCACACCTTCGGCAGGCAGGCATACACTGAACACACCAAATTCGTGTTGTTGTCAACCCAGAGAGGGGTCAAACCAAGTGGACTGTCTATTCAGACCACATCCCTTGTATTCCTTCTAGTTTTGCTGTTTGATCGTCTCGTAACCCAAGGAAGGGAAGTCCATAAAGTATGCCTTAGCAGCATCGACCGCGTAGAGGACTGAAAGTCACCTTTCTAATAGCGTCAGGACAACCATATGGCCACGTTTGACTGCAGGATGCACTTTTGTACAGACCTCTTTCAAATCACACGTAATTTTCTTTAAAATTGAGTATTTACGTTGTGTTTTCCTCGTCTATTATCATATGAACGACAGTTGAGAGATGTCATAAACGATGTTCTAATTGGTTGATTTGAAAAGCTTCAGTCTGCTCAATAACGCTATGGTAAACAGCTGATCAGTTGGTTGGTTCGGTGATGAAATTAAGTCGGTATAACTTTCGGGCTACTCGTCCAATCAATGCCGCTCTATATATCACTTCACTACGTAGAACGCAGTTTCGTTTTATTTGTGGGCGAGAGTGCTCATTGGTTAGAGCGCAAATTTATTGGCCGGAAAATCCGTGGTTCGAACCCGACCTCTGTCTCTCGACTTCCCCTGTCTAGGCTTGGGTAACCTGGCAGTATCCCAGTCCTCGTGCTTCCGGTGGCATGGCAGCTAGGCACCGAAAGAGAGTTACAGCTGAACGAAGTACCAATCTTAGCTCAACCATTCTGTTGTGCTACTCGTTTAGGAGGCCTCTCAAGCCTGGAGTAGGCACTGTGAACCTGAATGTATCTGGCAACGGAAATTTGATTTCAACATGCAGTACTTTACCTCGATGTGAAGCTTACCTGTTGGATGATTCCCCGTATCTGTGGGTATTCCCCTAACCTATTTTCATGGGACGTCAGGATTTGTCATCAGAAAGACAATTAAGGTTTTTGTGGTATTCAAGAACAGTCAGATAACTGAAGCATATACCACTAGATTATCTTAATAAACCCGCATAGTGGTAATTGTTTCCTATTGGCTGGGTTATCTCGAATAGCTATTGCATGTGCTTCCCAGCCACAGTGGAGCAGGAACAAGAAACGACTATATGAAGACCATGTAATTTAGTTCGGAATTCCTTGTTTACAAAATACTTCTCTCTTGAGAAAGTGACAGAGATACAAGAGACAGTTTTGACGATTGTCAATGAATACAATTTTCATCATTTGTTAATATCCTGAAAAAACATTTATCGGAAACTCACTATCATTCCCGGCTAGGCGCTTGTTTAAGAGGTTGGTTTTTTCAAAATTTTCAGAAAGATGCAGGTGGATCGAGAATTTCCAGAAAGTGCGAACGATTCGGTGTGAAAAACACACCACAGAATGACTGCAGATATTACACTTGATACCTTGATTAAGTAGCGTATGCGCGTAGAAGATTTCAACTTCTCTATTTCCAATACCTATGGATAACTGCAGTGTTTTACAAAACGACACCCTGCTAAGCTATTGTTCCTTCGGGTGGTGTCGAGAGGGTGTTCCAGCTGAACGATATCGTTCGAGTTAAGTTAGGCCAAAAAGACCCACCAACGTCACAGGATAGCCTCTTAGCACCATCAATGATATCGACTGTTTTCTCCACAATTGTTGATTGAGATCATGAAAAATGTCATTGGCATTCGATGCGCTGTCTTGGTAATCGGAACCAGAAATTGACTTCTTTTGTTCGGTTCTGGAGCGTTATTTCCCCTGGTAAGGAATTCAGTGAGGGATCTCCCGCCGCAAAATCTGTTCTCTTTTGGGTGGAATACTGTTAGCATATCGCTTGACCTGAATGTGTGACTCGCTCAGTGAACAGGCTGCTAAATAAGAATCGGTCGCGAACCCCGCTATTGGTTGACAGCTCCGTCACTCGAGGAAAATACTATCCCTGTGGACTTTTCAAATGACCGCCCAGCCTAAGGAACGACTTGGCATCAGTCATCTTTGTGCATTTTTGCAACAGCTTAAACCGTCAGTTCGTCACAGTTTTCTGTGACGAAATGAACACGTCCTCAATATGTTTGCGACCCACTTGATAGCTTTTCATCGACCACGTACGTATGTTTGAACAGCATTTGAACAGACATGTGTGGATCGGCTTCTCTATACATTCGCACTTGAGGAGTTCCACAGTCACTGACCCCGATCCTCTTGCAACCAGTTACCACAGGCCCACTCATTTCAGTAAAATACTTGTAGTTCCAACGGGGACAGATCACTGCACAACCCTAGCATGGTCTTCGATCAAGTGCTACTTGATGTACAATACTCTTCCACGGACACATCCTTCTCTGACTTTCTATTGGAGAAGAGTATTTCTCAGGTTGCCCCAAAACCCTTTAAACCTGATGGGCTCCCCTTCATAACCACTAGTTGCTGATGAGAAGCAGATGGACACAGCGGTCAGTGGAAGTGGCCCTGAAGGTGGGCCGTCGGTCTTCGTGCTCACTGTCGTCAAGCCCTTTCATTATATATGCGTGCCCATTTGTTTACGCTTTCGAAAGACGCATACTTTCTTTAGTCTCTGCATCTCTGTTCCAGCACCGACAACTCCATCTGGTTGTGCTGTGTTCTCTTTTTCCCACTTCAACTCATTTCTTTCTTAAGCACATCTTCTCCCCTTGACATCTATGTGTTGTGATTTCGCAGTCGGAGGATTTTCGGCCATGTGGACAGTGATCAGGCGCTTTGAGCAGATGCTAGCCAATGTTTGTATGCTCGGCCGCAAGTTATTTTATGGTAAATACTACCTCTGCACAGAAATGGCCGTTTCCAGTCCGTCAAATCCGATCCCATTTATTTTTTCACGGTCATTTTTGGCTCTCTTTCTTCGCATTTGTCGCGTCCGAGCCCTCCATCAGCTAGAACGGATTGTTTAGTGGCCTTTCACATAGAAATTTTCTATACCTCGCGATCAACGATTGTCTTATTTGATCGTTCCATGTACCTATTCGTTTCAGAGGTCCATAGTACCTTAATTGTTTTGTGGTTTTATTTTTATTTGCTTTCTTATTATATCATTAAGTAGTTGTGTTTGGTGGTGTTCTTACGATCGTATTCCCTTGCGTTGCACCGTTTCGGACTGAAGACTCAGTACAAAGTTATCAACAACAGAGACATGCTTTACGGTACAAATATACTGAACAGTTGAACATAATCGAAATGTAAGCCGAACTAAGCATTCCCGTCGCCATTGGTAGGTTTTATTTGTTCCTTCTGCATCTTCGTTCTCGTCAACATTCATTATTAATCGGTTGCTCCGCTGTCTGGATGTAACCATTTTTTCCACCTTACCTTACCTTTCAAGAAGAAACACCTGTTGTGAACACTCTGGCCTGCAACAATATTTGTTCCGCTGGATTTATCCAACACGTAACTGGTACGCACCGAAACAGTCGCCTTTTAATCTCCCGCCAGAAATATTTTCTCCTGACCAGATTACAGACCTTGATGGTTGAGAGTCAACTCTGAATCCACGGTATACAACAGATCTTCCGCTGGGTTGTTACGATTCCCGTTATCTATGGAGAATAGTCCCTTTAAAGTTTGTTTTGGTAACACAAACGGACTTCCATCCGCTTCCGCTATCTTAGTACTCTACAGTAGACTCATCCACGTCACTTTCCGTATCACCACAGAGGCAGTTTCAGACCGTTTCAGGCCAAAAAGCATTCTAGTTGTAGTCTCCCAACTGTTCGTTCATCTTGGTAACATTGCATTTGTACTTACTCTCAGTATGGTGCAGTGCGAATCGACCTGGCTCGGAAAGTACCCATTTACTTGCCCTAATCAAACATTAGGGCTGCAGTTGAAATTTCAAGTTTTCAAAAACTGTTCCGATTAATTTATCCCACCTAATTCTCTAAGCCTCACATGCTGTCTTCTGCACTTTTGCCATTATATGTTTTTTGAAATTCGTCAAAGCTTGTCAATTAGGCGAATATAAGCACGAAACTCCAAGAGTGCAGGTATGCGAATCGATAGATCGAGTAAGTTTGAAACCGCAAACGAGCTGAATATTACTGCACACCATAGGACAATCATCAAAAGGTGGGGAATTGGTAATTCGATGGCTATAAAAGTTTGTCGGGTACATTTCTTTCCTTATTCAAACAGTTTTGTGATCACATCCTACAAACCCGGTCGAATCCTACTGTTTCTTGTGAACGTTTGTTGTTTGAATTCGAATGGGTGCGTCACTGGACGGTGCAGACGCATCGACGGTTGTACTCTCAGTTGTTCTTCATCCGTCTGTCTCTGTAAATCACGTTGATAAGCCGGTTAAACGCCTGTCACTTTTTTCGGCTTTCTTCATTCGTACTTTTGCGTCGTTAAACATGGTCATTCTTTGGTCCTACTTAGGGACTGTCTCCTACTTAAACTCATTTCCACACTACTTTCTGACGAAGCACAATTTCAGCAGGTAGTGAGAGATTTATCAGACTAGGCAAGAGCACATGCGCTACTCTGATGCATGGCTAATTTCTAAGGCGCTTAAGCACCGAAGACTAGTTATCCACATTCCCGGATTTATTCAGCTTAGCTAACGGTTGGTGGAACTGCAATCAAACTGGGTGCCCTACGACTGTTGTCAAAGATCGAGAGAAGTGCAGTGAACGTCTGGATGGTAGTCATTGTTTGCCGGAACCTGTCAGTTTTTGTGGTTGGTTAACCAACTGCCGAACGGTTGCTAGTTCCACATTTGCTTCAGACAATTTTGTTTTTCACTTGTTTTTTTTTATCAGGTCAAACATACGCTTTGAAACAGCTGCGTACCATTTTCTCTACCGGATCTCCTCTGGCACCGCGCTCGTTTGACTTTGTCTATCGTGATGTGAAGTCGGACTTGATGCTTGGCTCAATCTCTGGTATGTTTTTTCACGTTTAGGAAACTTTAAGTATGTGGAACAAAGGGTTGGGTTATATCCACAAATGCTATGCAGAATCAAGAATCCAGTCGAAATGGCAGCTCACTGTAATGGATTCCCAACGAGCAGCAATACTCAACTGTGTGGGAGCCAAATCACATGCTTTTGGTAAAAATACACGCAATTTCCAGATAGCTCAGCGGTTAGAGCGCGAGACTACTGTTCCGAACGTCCGTTTCGGTTCATTCTGTATAGACTCGGCTAACCTGACAGCATCTCAGCCTCTTTGGTGTTGCATGACAGCCAAGCACCAAAGGAGTGCCACAGCCGAACGATTTTTTCTATTACGTAGGCCATTCATAAATGTACGTAGAGGGATTCTATCATGTATCTGGTCACTTGTTTCCGCTGATTGCTTATCTGTACGTGTTGTTCGACTTTAACATGCCGGACAAATTATACTCTTGCATTACGAGCCTTGAAGCATATCAAATCATGTCCATCGTATCTTTCAATCGATCGGTCGAATCCAGACTTATGTGCGCATTTTTGTCGCGGCGCTATTTTAGGTCACATTGTGGCAGTCTACGGTGTAGAGCAAAAGTATGTCCATCCGTTTTGCCGAGTGCGAAAAATGTATTCACGGATCCTACGAGCGAAGGTACGAGTTGAGTTGTGTTAAATCGATGGAGCCTCGGCTTGTTTACGTCTTCTTTCCACAATCCTATATTTCCAAGTTGTCTTTCATAGGTACCAGATACTGCATTGATACATAAGTTGCGGTCGACTCACCGTCTGTGACCATCGATAGAATTCCCAACACCCGTTCGGAAGGTTGGTCACTACGACCTTCACACTTTCTAACAAAAGTACCGTGTCCTGCTTTACATTGTGTCAGTTTGTTACAACCGTAAATCGAAAATTGAAATCGGTGGCTTGGCGAGAAAGATTTGGAACGAATTCGCGGGACGATTCGAACCGGAGGTCTTCCATTTTGTAGTTAAGTACTATACCATTGAGCCACATGTGACTGATCTTCAGACACTCTGACAGGATATAGTACAATATTCAACTACTAACTTGAATTCCCCTAAGGATTTTTTTAGGCGTGCACTGCTGCTGGTTCCCAACAGGGATGAAACAGCTGGAAAATGCTTCTGATCTTTTCAGCATGGACTGACTTTGCTTACGGAACGAAATCTCTATCGGGACTTTCACAGTTGGATCTTTGATGGGGGATACTCACACCAAGGAAACGACTGTAGCGGGAAAGAGTGATCCTGTGCAATTATTATCGGAAATACCACGCGCCACGAACCAAATTGGAAAATTCTTGAAACCAGGTTGACACCACTACCGACGAGTTCGCGCAGTTTAGGGATTTCAATTAAGCGTTGCCATTACTTCTGATTTGCTGTTCACTAATTTAGGTATTCAGACCGCTCTATTTTTCTTATTCCGATATCCGCAACAAGTTACGGAAGTTTTGGATGCTGGACCAGTAGTTTACCAAATCGTGCCTGCATGCACTCGAATATTGCCGTAAAGACGTTTTGTCGCCTGGAATGTTACTGTCGCCACACCACAAAGGTTGAGGGGAGCGCCCCTCTCAGAAATCCCGAATTACCTTACTTATATCTCTCGCTTATGTTCCCTTTCCTCTTGCCAGGTGGCACCGATATGATAGGCTGTTGTGTTGGTTGCTGCCCGATACTACCTATCCACCGAGGTCAAATCCAATGCCGCTGCCTGGGAATGGCTGTTGAATCCTGGGACGAAGATGGTAGGTTTACTTCTTCGATGGGTGATCTGATGTAAAAAGCCTAAGACAAGTTTTCATAGCTGATATGTCAAGAAATTTTCGGAAGTTATCTATATCTTATCGACAGAATCACCCACTTACGTATCTGTTCAAGAGGAAACCCTACTCCAAGCATAACATTTGGATGTTTCATTAACACCCGTTTTTTACGAGATTTACCACCCGATCATTCTTGTCCTCTAAGTGTGTTGTTCTGATCAACTCGCCTCCGGTCATCTTCAGCAACAAACTTGAGGTGCTAGGTGATTTTTATAGAGGACACTTCAGTGTGGACACAATGGAGGTGAATTGGATGTTGCAACAATAGGAGGCTTTATTATCGTGACGATTTCTAACGTAGTTCGAGGTTTCTGCTGATTCCCGTCATCTACTGATTTGATAAGTTTTCAGTGTGCTAGCGAATGTCGCTGAATTGGCATCTATTTTCTCTGTGAGCTTCGAGGTCGAAAGAGACCAGCATATCCGTATTTATAGAAACAGCCAGCCCTAAAAACTGCACCTTCCGATCGCCCAACGGTCGACTGTAACCTCCAGCACATTACTCAATACGGTCGAAATACTTTTAAAACCAGAGTCTGGCGCCGCTGGAAAGGCACATGCTGTATGCAGCCGCATCAGGAGAGACAGTAATGCCTTACTCTATGCGCCCTTGGGCCAGGCCAGCCTTCCTCAACCCAGTGGGCCAGAGTGTTTAGTCAATGGCTTCGGGACAGGTTCCTCAAGAAAACCCCACTGCGCTCTGTTTTACGGTTCAGACTTTTGACTCAGGGGCCAGGGGAGGGGTCCCCGAACGAATCCCCACGTCCTCCCGCTGCCTTGTGAGTTACACTCTTGGGTCAAAGGCTCAAGCTGGAGTGCCTCAACTAACCCTCTTATTCGACCTGGGCAACGGAGAAGCGTCATTCACCGTTACAAGTCTCCGTTCACTGACTTCTCCAGGGTGGGGTTAGAGCGCGAATTTACTGACTGGAATGCCCGTGGTTTGAACCTAACCTCTGCGTCTCGGCTTTCCCTGTCTATGCTTGGGCAACTTGGTAATATCCAAGCCCTCGTGCTTCCTTCTGGTATCCTGACAGTTAGGCACCGAAAGGGTGCTACAGCTGGATGACTCCCCCACTCGTCCCTCACCCAGGTCCTTCTTGCTCATTTGCCTGCCAGTCACCTCCCCGTAGCTGAGCTTATGCCCAGTAAAATGAATCAAAATAAATCCTTATGAAATTCTAGAGTTCCGTCCCATATTACGGTTTTTATTGTGCGTACTCTGTGTCAAATTGGACAACAGGTAGCTCTTGCTCAGACCTTGTTCTCCTCCGATCGATGTAGGTTGCGTCCCCGAAACACGCGTGCAAGACCTCAGTAACGTGATAGTCTTCAAACTGTTCGGGGCGGACCCAGATTTCGCGCTTTACTCTTCAGGTGTCCGGAAAGAGTGATCCTGTGCAATTATTATCGGAAATACCACGCGCCACGAACCAAATTGGAAAATTCTTGAAACCAGGTTGACACCACTACCGACGAGTTCGCGCAGTTTAGGGATTTCAATTAAGCGTTGCCATTACTTCTGATTTGCTGTTCACTAATTTAGGTATTCAGACCGCTCTATTTTTCTTATTCCGATATCCGCAACAAGTTACGGAAGTTTTGGATGCTGGACCAGTAGTTTACCAAATCGTGCCTGCATGCACTCGAATATTGCCGTAAAGACGTTTTGTCGCCTGGAATGTTACTGTCGCCACACCACAAAGGTTGAGGGGAGCGCCCCTCTCAGAAATCCCGAATTACCTTACTTATATCTCTCGCTTATGTTCCCTTTCCTCTTGCCAGGTGGCACCGATATGATAGGCTGTTGTGTTGGTTGCTGCCCGATACTACCTATCCACCGAGGTCAAATCCAATGCCGCTGCCTGGGAATGGCTGTTGAATCCTGGGACGAAGATGGTAGGTTTACTTCTTCGATGGGTGATCTGATGTAAAAAGCCTAAGACAAGTTTTCATAGCTGATATGTCAAGAAATTTTCGGAAGGTATCTATATCTTATCGACAGAATCACCCACTTACGTATCTGTTCAAGAGGAAACCCTACTCCAAGCATAACATTTGGATGTTTCATTAACACCCGTTTTTTACGAGATTTACCACCCGATCATTCTTGTCCTCTAAGTGTGTTGTTCTGATCAACTCGCCTCCGGTCATCTTCAGCAACAAACTTGAGGTGCTAGGTGATTTTTATAGAGGACACTTCAGTGTGGACACAATGGAGGTGAATTGGATGTTGCAACAATAGGAGGCTTTATTATCGTGACGATTTCTAACGTAGTTCGAGGTTTCTGCTGATTCCCGTCATCTACTGATTTGATAAGTTTTCAGTGTGCTAGCGAATGTCGCTGAATTGGCATCTATTTTCTCTGTGAGCTTCGAGGTCGAAAGAGACCAGCATATCCGTATTTATAGAAACAGCCAGCCCTAAAAACTGCACCTTCCGATCGCCCAACGGTCGACTGTAACCTCCAGCACATTACTCAATACGGTCGAAATACTTTTAAAACCAGAGTCTGGCGCCGCTGGAAAGGCACATGCTGTATGCAGCCGCATCAGGAGAGACAGTAATGCCTTACTCTATGCGCCCTTGGGCCAGGCCAGCCTTCCTCAACCCAGTGGGCCAGAGTGTTTAGTCAATGGCTTCGGGACAGGTTCCTCAAGAAAACCCCACTGCGCTCTGTTTTACGGTTCAGACTTTTGACTCAGGGGCCAGGGGAGGGGTCCCCGAACGAATCCCCACGTCCTCCCGCTGCCTTGTGAGTTACACTCTTGGGTCAAAGGCTCAAGCTGGAGTGCCTCAACTAACCCTCTTATTCGACCTGGGCAACGGAGAAGCGTCATTCACCGTTACAAGTCTCCGTTCACTGACTTCTCCAGGGTGGGGTTAGAGCGCGAATTTACTGACTGGAATGCCCGTGGTTTGAACCTAACCTCTGCGTCTCGGCTTTCCCTGTCTATGCTTGGGCAACTTGGTAATATCCAAGCCCTCGTGCTTCCTTCTGGTATCCTGACAGTTAGGCACCGAAAGGGTGCTACAGCTGGACGACTCCCCCACTCGTCCCTCACCCAGGTCCTTCTTGCTCATTTGCCTGCCAGTCACCTCCCCGTAGCTGAGCTTATGCCCAGTAAAATGAATCAAAATAAATCCTTATGAAATTCTAGAGTTCCGTCCCATATTACGGTTTTTATTGTGCGTACTCTGTGTCAAATTGGACAACAGGTAGCTCTTGCTCAGACCTTGTTCTCCTCCGATCGATGTAGGTTGCGTCCCCGAAACACGCGTGCAAGACCTCAGTAACGTGATAGTCTTCAAACTGTTCGGGGCGGACCCAGATTTCGCGCTTTACTCTTCAGGTGTCCGGTGATGCAGTGGCTCGTGTTATCTTCGGTGTGGGAGTTGTACTTAGCCTCACTGAACTGGATTCCAATAAACAGTCGTCTTGTTACCACTACTCCACCAACACGCTCGCGTCGCATGTCAGATGTCCGGGGTTCAAATTCCGGCACGGCCACTGGATATGCACTGCTGATCAGCTCTAATAAGAGCGAAACTCGAGTCCAGTGCTTCCCTTTGGTGTGGACTCACCGGAATAATTACTCCAGAACAGGAGGACGACCGTTCAAACGAGAATGGTTTGAATATGAACAAAATACCTATCCCGCAAAACCCGAAATGCAAACAGTCGTCTCTGTGCTTTTAGACTGACTGTTCCAATCAAGATCGATGCGTCCTGAAGTGTTAAACGGCGTTCGTTTGTTTTGTCTACGTGTGCTCGGACAGATGGCAACTTTGAGCCTAAGAAAGACAGCCTCTATCTTGATTTGTCATGGTTGTTCCGGTCAGCAGGAACTGCAGGTTATATGAATGCTCAGATGAGTCGACGATGTCCTGAAGAAGTCCACCTTGGCGGCGATTCGAGTTTGATGCTCACCGCACAAGTATTGGGGACAGCTTCTTCAGTTATGTACTAAACATCATTTTTTTTCAACCAGCGCAAGCGTCCACACCTTGTGACTTGAAGGCCACCAAATGCGAACCAGCCGTGGACTTAGTTGGACTACCGATGGAGATCTTCGATAGAAAGTTGTAGTTCGTTTTGGAATATACTACTTGATTCCGATCACGACATTATGCGCGCGCGCTCAATCTATTAGATTTCTCTCGGGAAAACTCTGGTTGATACGAAGCCATCCAGTTTAATACCTGCAAAGTCTGTCTGTAGGTCAACAGTATCTAGTTCAGTTGGCTGAGAGCCCTCCAGAACTTGACGTTTAAGATGGTTGTAATGACTAACTGGATGACCTTTGGCGAAAGATGAAAGAAGCCATGCTCACAACTTTTGAAACTGTCTGCTCGAGATCGCTCACACCTCAATGAACACCGGATCTCATCACAATCAGCAGCTCTGAATGGTGCCAGTAAAACTATACCAGCAACAAACGACTATGATGGCGCGCGCAGATCTGACAACCACCGAATAACGAGGAGCCTAAGGATTGACACAGGGAGATGGCAAAAGCCCGGGAAATAGTGAAGAACTTTGCAGCGGGGATCAATCGCACGCTTTTCCAGATAATCCGATCAATCCGAAAGGAACTCATTTCATTCACAGGAATGCTATCTTGAACGATGGGCTGGACACTTTGTGTAACAGTTCAGCTTGGCCCCGTCAGCTCATTCTGTGGAAAGAACAAATGAACCCAAGTGAAGTGTGAACATCATTCTGACATCGCCGATGGAATTCTAGTGTGCAATTTCACTGCCTCAACCAAACAGAGCATCTAGTCAAGACAGTTTACCCCCTGTAATTTTCAAAGGAAGTGACGGCGCCGTCATTGTTAACCTAACTACCCTACTCCAAAGTATTTGGAATGAGGAGAAATTCTAACAAAACTGGGCACCTCGACGGTCATTCCTACTTTCAAAAAAGGGGTACAGTAACATAATGCGATACCACCGCAGTATTAGCATTGTGGCCGTAGCTTCTGAATCGTCCTCTGTCATCATCCTGCGAACGCTGATCCATCGTCGAGACTTGGAGATTTTGGAAACCCTTACCAGTTGGCTGATTCGCGTTGGCAACCGCCTTCTCTCTGGATTAAGACCGCGCAACAGGACAAACCAATGGTCAGTGACTCTGACAGATGTTGTTGTGTCACGCAGTCGGTGGCCGTCCTTTATCAAAGCTATCACCTTCACTGCATAGCTCTGACTTCCTGCTATACTGAACAAACATGTCGTCAATTCACAGGTTGGGTCATCACCTCCAACACATGGCTCTCTTTCTCTCATCCTCCTCCCCGATGAACGAAGCTGGAACCACCACACTTCGGTGCACGGTTTGTGAGCTGAATTACTGACTCTTGTAGATCATCGACACCATGACATCAGTGTTCAACACTGATGCTTCGCTGCCGTGTCTATACCTGCAGACGCTCATTCAGGCAACCTGGATAGAAACTGACAACACGAACGCCATTGACATCGAATGGCAGCCATATTTTGTAGCGTCTCCAACCAGACTCAATGGGGTTCACGCAGTCCCTATCCTAGCTGGCAAGTAACACTGACAGCACCCAAGCGTTTCGTAACCCTTTCCATACTCTTCTGCCAGGTCAAGCGTTGGCCACCTCTCTGCTTCCGCCACTGAATGGCGTACGGAAAACAACAATTTCTTCGGCAAAAGATGGTTCGGCATGCTCAATACATGCTGGGAACGCATTATTGGTAGGAGTATCCATGACCGCTGCTAAGTTTTTTTTATCCAGTCTGTAATGTGGCAAATGGCAGATGCAGAACAGTAGTCCTTCCAGTTGTTTGTCTGGGCTGCGGTGGTTTTGTAATCACAATCACATGTCGTTTCATTTTCAACGCGTCTAGTCAGTTTGTCAAAAATATTAACTACCATCCATTTAATCCTCCACTCCTTCCAGGTCAGCCGCATTGGGATCAAAATGGTGAGCTGATAATCGCCAAGCCTTTCCCCTCAATGCCAGTCGGTTTCTGGCATGATGACAGCGGAAGTAAATACCAGGCGGCCTACTTTGCTAGATTTGGCGGTGAGTTGCTCAACTCGGATGTTAAAATCCAGATTTAACTTCGGTTTTTCAACCCGGTCGCCTTAGAGTGAGTTGGGCGCATACCAAAGTGATTCACTATATCTTTCGGGACTCGAAGTTGCAAACTCGCTGTTTTCTAACACTGAAAGATATATTCGAGTCTGTCCTAGCTTGGTATTCCCCTTTCAGCCTCCCGCATTGCCCTTCTATTTGGTCGTCACCGTAAATGCTGATGCCTCACAGTAGGCTTCTTTAAAGAAAAAAACTTAAGGTTGAAGAAAACATCAGACAGGGAAGAGGCCCGACGGGACAATACCACAATCATGCTGAGGTGTCTACGCCCTCAAAAACTTACTCAGATCATATATATATATATATATATATTCATAAAGCCTCGTAAGCAACATGATGACACATAATGCGACAACCAAATACAAAAGGGTGCCGCAAAGCAGCACGAATAATTAGGACGGAACTTCATAACACGCACGACATTGGGTAAAATTCTGTGGCATATTAGCAAACACAAATGCTTGGTCAGAGTCAGCGAATGCATTCCAGTAAGATCTAAGAAAAATTTCATACAACCTCGCTGCCCATGGCTAGGTGAGGAATGAGCGTGGGTGATGGACACCAATTGACTCATCAAGCGTGAGCTGCTGTTGAAATAAGCGCACGACTACCTGTGCAGGGCTGGAGTAGTCGTTTACCGCTCCGATTGAGTGGATGCCAGCATAATTTTGACCAACGGGGCCATTTTTATCGCTCCAAGTCTGTCAGGCTTAGTGTTCAGATCTTCGGGCAATATTGCCCGAATTCCTGCAATTGATCGCTTGAGTTAATCTTTAACTGCATCAGAGGCACAGTAATTGGTGTATATCTTGCAACGATGAAAAAGATTTAATTTTCACTGTGTTCCAAAAACCCTACGCGCACCGTTTAGTCGTACAGTAAAGATTCCACCGTTCAGTTAAAATTAGTCGAGCTGTTTGTTGGACTGCAGTGGGAGAATGTAGAGTGAATACCGTTCCAAAGTATTAGGAACGAGTTTCGGAGACATAGCGCACGTCAATATTTAGCGATTCCAGAGTCCGTACAACTTCAGCCTGCTGACCTATCATCCCCAGCAGAGACAAGTAAATATTTCTAGATGAACTAGGGAACTTCAGGCTGGACGGACCACGACCGTATTGAGGCATCTGAAAGATTTAATGAACTATATAGTGCGATGCACGTCATTCAGACTTTCTCATGCGCCCGTACGTAAAGCAAAGCTCAGGACCGAATTTCTCAAGTAATCCAGGACCTTTAGCATGATAACAGAATGCTCATCGTTCATATCTTTGCTGAAACACAGACAAACGGCGGTGTATGGCTTCATTTTTCTACTCCCTGCGTTCTTCTTGAGACCATGAACAAGAATCCTGTGGGCATAGCTGAAAATCGCTTTATGCAAATGGGCTACTTGTCACGTGCTAACCGATAAAGTAATATCCTCTCACTAATCCTGTTTGCGTGTCGAATTATGTATTCTCAGACTGTAGCACCGCACCTGGTTGCTGCATCCGTCAAAGCTTCCTTTATCGATTGAACTGTTCTCTCCATTTGGTTTTCATTGGGTTTTCCTACTAACTCTTGAGCCTATCACCGAGGGTGGTTGCAAAGATATGAGACTTAGTAGGAAAGCCCAATGAAAGCCAACTGGAGAGAGCAGTTCAATCCTTCACGTTGAATTTTCATCAAACTTGAGTCCGCACGTTGCATATCGGATGAACGCATAATTTGGCCTATTTGTGTGGACCTGTCTTCCGAAGAGTCATCCATTATGGCATTATTGATTGATCACCTCCGAATAGACCTGATCTATGTTGACGAATTCCGACGCCTTGTTTTTCTTGCACAAAGATGGTAAGGTAGGAATATCCCAGATATTTGACCGCCAAGCCTTCGAGAGTCTGTCGACGCTCACTATGCTGATCGTGAGATGTTAAAACAAATTACCCACTTTCTTCTGATTTATGGACGACTCATGAGGGCTTTTTGGCATCGGTGACCTAATAATGATCACAACGAAACAGCTGGGTAACTGACCAATATCAGATTCCTATTAGTTTTAGGTACTAATTGCACTACCTCTGATTCGTTCTGCAACAAAACTGTGTTAATTCTCCTTGAGCTTCATTCATTTGCGTATGATGTTTCCAACTGCCCAAGCACACAGCTATCTTTGATCACAATGATCAGAGTAGTGCCGATTTCCCCTGGTTGTTCTATTAACGTACTCAAGGGTTCGTTTCACCAATGTGGGCTGTTCACAAACCAACAACAAGACAACTAAATAGTTGAGTCCAATGCTGTATGCGCCGGCAAGACCGGTGACCTGAATTGTTGAGATTCTAAACGCACATCACAGGCCTGTGACCTGCTGTAGCTGGTCATTTGTTGGTGTGTTTACGTGTAAATGATGGTTGCGGAAATTCACTCCTAGTACCGTTGCAGATTTACCATCTACAACATGCTTGGCTGGCATCCCAAACGGATCTGTCGATCCGCAGTGACAGATCCCGCGCGTAGTACGTGAACTACAAGCGGTTTGCGAGGAGCCGCATATGGTGCTACGTACAAGCAACTGATGCCGATGTAACCTGAGGAAACAAGTTCGGAAAGCATATTTGTTGAGAGCCATCAACCGGCCCAAACATGATGAGTTAACAGTGAGCATCAGCAATGGTTGTCTTATTATAAGGTACTGACCTCATACGCCAATTCCCCCAAGTTTTATAAGGTTACCACGCTCCCCTTAGATAAATTAATAACGGTGCTTTCTGAGGATACCATTACTGTGCCTTTTATATGAGAATGGGTAGAGAGATGGCGTACGAATAGTCAAGTTGCTACTGATAGCTTTGTCTTTTAGCATGACGGTAGAATTGGGTAGGCTGATTAGATATCTGAGCGGACTAACCCAGACGATTCACTGGCGAGTCCATCGTGGTTTAGCACGGGCAGGGCAGTGTCTTGCGAGTCCGATTCTACTGAAGCGTGTGAGCCGTTAAGTTGCACAGACCCAGTTGACTCCGGTTGTCCGACCTTTTCGAATAAGGTGGTTATGTTGGGGCAATGGGGTGCATCGTACCTCAAAGATCTTTAGGCCTTTGCAGATGGCAATTTTCCTGGCCCTTCTCAAGATCCACAACCAAGATTACGGTTTTTCAAGCTTACGCGAAGGATGCCACTGTAGCTGAAATTTGACCGTTCACAATTTCAGCTTTATCTTTCAAATGACCGTAATTAGGTTGCTTCGAAATGCGATCACTGGCCATTCGTTTTAATTCGCCTATCCCTCGTATCTAGTTGTCTATCAAGGCGCCCCGATTCTGTTGATCTGGGCTAGTTTTGGGAATTCAGTTTTCAGGATTCCATCTCACCAATGAATTTGGAAAGCGTCTCAATGTGCTGTCGGTATAATGTCCATAGTGAACTCCCATATAGTAATGAAGACAGCCGAGCGTTTGGCGTACGATCCAGAACGTTTCCTTGTACACGGAGTTAAAGGTTTTCGTGAAGTCTACACACGAAGTGTATACTGGTTGCAGCTGCAAAGATAAACTCAATCGTGCCGCGTCCGCTTCGTAATCCATATTGCTCTGCGGAGGTATTTTCCATTAGAAAATCCCCATTTAAACAGTTGAGTTCGTCTGTCGAGAACTATTCTGCTGCGCGCAGAAGACTGATTCCTCGCTAGTTATGCGTTTTCTGTCAGCTTCAATTTCCTCTGAACATTGGTGCGCTTGTGGTGTTCTTGAACTCCTGTGGGACACTTCAGTCTCCCGGATGGTGTAAATCGTTGAAAAACTTCGTTTTCGAATACTGATCCGCCGGATATAAATATTTCTGGAGGCATTCCGTCCTCTTCAGCAGTCTTTTCCTTTTCCCTTTCGAAATCCACTAATTGTAGAAATAAAATTTGGGATAACCCATCTTTTGGGTTCGGGGTAAATTTGCACATCTAAGTTGAGTGGGTTGTTGACTGATGTCGGGAAATCTGCCTTTCAGACCTATTTAGCCTTCAACCCAAGTGGTTGCTCTGGAGGTATTGCATTCTTGGTTCATGGTTCCCAAGAGTTCCTTTCGACGTCATTGATCTGTACACGATTGGATTTCTTGACTCATTTTAAGCTACCGTTCCGTCTTCGTAGATCTTTATGAAGTTTGATCCTCGCATTCCAAAGCTCTGATATGTGCTTCAGGAGGAATGATACATACTACATAGTTTCAAACAAGCGGGGACGTTTCGTTTAGCTCAATGATATAACAGGTCCATCGTGCGTATGATCGGTACATTCCTAGTCGAGTACACAACCATTCGACCCACATTCCACTAAGCGTGCGTAAAACTCATCAGCCTGTGACGAGCAAACACGAATCAAAGTAACCGTAAACTGTACATCTTAATCTAATCAAAATAGTGTATTTGTTAGAAAAAGAATGTTCTGGATTCAATGACGGTGTCCCATTCAGCAGACTATTTTTGGAAGTGCTTAGGTCACATCAGTTAAAATCGTCGCAGAGAAAATAACAGTGAGAAAGTTATCCTTGAGACAATATCAGGTTTGCGATGTAAGCAGGTTCAGTTAATTATATTTCAGGAGAACCACTAATCAGCCCGTGCCCCGAAAACGGAGAACAATCGGTCTCGTAAGTACCACTGAACAAGCAATAGCGTATGGTGAAGTTATTTTGTTTTCTCCTCCGTCTCACTTTAAAATCTGGTATTTTGTTTAACGCGAACCTAACAAAATAAACCTCACCGTGTGTAACAACACTACTGGTGCTGAGTTCTTTTTTCTAAAACGTCCGCGTGATACTTGTTTTTATTTCCAACAGATTGGTAGAACAATTCCAGATTTCCTCTTACCCTATATCACTCGGTAAATAATCGACCTGTTTAGAAAATTTTTGCAATTGGTTGGCCCAAGGCTCAGGCCTTTCAAGAAAGAAGACTTCCAAGATGGAAACGATTCTAACGGTTTCCCAGACTGTTCGCCAGTTGTGCTGTAGACTTGATCACTGTACTTAGAGCAGAACCATATACGGAGAATACCCTGGCTTCCTCCAGGTAAGCAACGCCTTACATCAACTCCAAAGGCTACGTCGGATGTCCTTTGATTTCATCAATGGACAGGCGCCAATTACTTTGATACGTTTCTTCTGGTTGTCCATTAACTCCAAAAATTGGCTGCACTCTACACACAAAATTGCTGCATTTATCCAGTCGTTCCTTTTTGTCAACCCCTCAGAGATGTAACCCGGTGTTTGTGATAGTTCAGCCAGCGGGTCCACCCTCTAGTATGTGAAACATCGCCAGTTAAATTTCGATACCTTTCACTTTTATTACACAGATGTGGATTGCGGAAGAAAGGAGGACCCATGGTCAAAGACCCCCTACGAATAACGATACAGTTTAGCGAAAAATCACGTGTGCAATAACAAACATTAAGATGGATTGCGGTGGGCATTAACTTGGCTTTTCAACAGTTGTAGGTTATAGGAGACAGGAAATGTCAAAGGTAATTTGGAAGAAAGATGAGAAGATAGCGGTTCCACAGTGTGTGTGTGTGTGTGTGTGGTTGCAAACTGATATGAGGGACTCAGTGAGCAAAGAAGACTTATCATCCGAATGAAAGATACAGGCAAAATGAAAGAAGAAGCAAGCGCTGGTGAACAGTTAGCTTGTTGGTAACGGAGAAATAAACCGGGGGGTGCTATGTTTGGACGGTGATCAAATGTTCGCGTAGATGCATCGATGAGATATACAATTTTATGTTGAGTGGAATTAGGGAATAAGTCACGTGAAGCCTGTCCACCACAAATTGACAACAGAAGGTTAGGCCGAATTCGTAATTTGTAAATGAGGAGAATTTGGACAGGGAGTAAAGCATTTGCATGCCTGACAAATGAAACCAACCTTTCTGCCTGCTCGCATCCCGTGGACCTTAACATATTGGGGCCGAGATAAAGTATCAGTAAAAGACAGACTAGAAAGAATGGGCGGTCAGGATTGCGGAATGATAGCAGACCACATTAAGAGATTTAGGTCAAGAGTGGAAGTGCGTATGGAGGCGAAAACACGGTTGGGTAAAACGCTGCTGAGTTCGATAAGTCCCAGTCGAGGATGCTGGCAAAGTCGGTGTTCGGAGAACTAATGCCCGGTCGTTGCAATCGGAATGAAGTGAAGCCCTAGGAGTAGGACGAGTGGTGTCGTCCGCAAGGTTATGGATGAAAGAAGTAACGGTAGACAAGAGATCGTTCGCATGATGAAATGAAAATTGTGGGGCAGGGATCCAGCACTGATTTTCCGCGCCATCGCTTGTACACAAATCTTCCAATCGAAGCAGTCAAGTTTGGATGCAGCCCGTACACATGTGAGGCTTAACAAAGATATCTGTACGCCGAACCCGGTCGAATGTCGTCGATATAGGAATAAACAAAAGCCTTGAAATGACCGGGGCCAGTTCAAGAGTACAGTTACGGAACCAACTTGGTGGGATACCATCCGAACTAGGTCTTCTGCAAGTTTTGCGTTCTGACAGGAGACGACAAATAGTCCTCATTGTGATAATCGATAAAGATAAGTGAGTCGGAGAGGCTGGGTGAACTAATACAGAGATGAGAAAGAAAGAGAGCGAATATCTCTGCTTTTCTGACGTAAGGAATCTGAGACCTCCAGATACTTCAGGTATGGCAGGGAATGAGGAAGAACAAAAGTTACGACTGAGTGTTCTGACTAGGCTCTAAAAGGAACTACTTGCAGTTGACACTTTTGATAGCTGGGGCTGTCTTTCGTTCAATGCATTTATCTCGGAATCTGTTGATTACGGACTAACAAGTGTTACGTGCAGCAACCTAGCGCGTATTGGTTGTTGACCAGGTTACTGTTGATATGTTCGCCGATCTTCTCAATTCAATTGTAAACGTTTTGTCATCAAACGCAGAAATATCAGCGGGACCCATCCAACAGATCAACAGCTACTTGATCAATAACTAACCAACCCATCCTCCAACGCTGGTACAGTCTATTCGTCTTTATTACCCGTAGACATGCGTGGTTAAACCATTCCGGAAATGATTGCTTCCCGGGATGAGTCGGCCTATTTCATCAGGCAGGACAGTAGTAAGTTTTCCACCAAAACCGAGGGATCCTCCGAAAAACACCAGCACCAAGAACAGTTGCTACAAGCCTGACGCATACTAACCCGGCTGTGATCAGGAGCTCAGTTTGGAAAACAGACGAGCTTTGTAAGGGAACTGATAATAGAAATGGACTTGGACTTGGAGGCACGGTTCTGCAGGATTTGTGTGGAAAGATAAAGGGGGTCTTTCGTTGTGTTAAATTCGCCAAGAATGCAAACTTCTGCAGTGGAGTCGGTTTGAAGTGCCTGTTTAACGTCCGATAAAGAGAAAAGAGAGGACACCATCGTCATTTGAAGACCGATGAACGCAGCAAAAATATTTGCCGCATCGAGAAAAGTTTAGTTTATGCCAAAGTCGATAGCACAATTTTTCAGGTCAGGAAGACGAGAAACAGATAGAGAAGAATGTGTTTAGGCGCGCACTCCAATTGAACGGCGTTTAGTTAGGAAGTTGTAGGTGAATGAGGCTACCAGATCCAGAGGAACAAAACAGAATGTGAGATGGTGGCTCGAGTTCATTCTGTGGATGTTGCATAACGAACCTTTGAAATAGCATATGAGTGAGGAAATCAGAGGCTCGAATTGGTGAACCACATGATGCTCCTATAAGTAAGCGGTGGTATCTCTCTGGGTGACAGCTGAGCTTGTTTGTTAAATCGCTCTTTCCATTCAACCTTTGCAAAATTGCCCTCTATTCTTAAGAGTATCATGACATGACTAGAAACTTGACGCGATTTCGGCTGTCGAATCTTGTTCACATAACATCGATAATCGTGACAAGGTTTTCATGAAATTTGGCAAACTTAGATGAGTATCGAATTTTGGTTGCTCTACGGAACATGTTTTGTCCTGTAGGACCGGCGACCTGGTCAATTTCTACGTTTCAAAAGCAACATGATTCTCCGGCTTAGTTCAATGGTCGCTATTACGCAGGTCGTGCCACAGTGGTGTAACACAACTTTTTTTCGTTTTCCGTTTGACTATAAATCGGTGGTAACGATGTTGATGATGTGTCACAAAAACAAGCACACTGCCAAATTTGGTTGTTTGCGTTGGCATTCTTCCTTAACGAGTCTGAAGCAGACTTTATTCAAGTTCCGACCCAGAGCCAACGGTTTTGCTGCTAAGAAAACTTTTGCGCAATCCACTTATGTTGCATCACTCCCCTACGGTAATCAGCTGATTTGAAAAGTTGTCTTGGTCGTATTACAGGTATTTACCTCAGGAGTTACTCACCAATTACAGATGCGAACCCAATGTTTTACGACTTACGTCTTGACTTACGTAACCTCTCGATATCCTGTCGTTGTTAAACCCATGAATATTCGTCCCCTTCTCCATTTACTTTGTTTGCCTCAATTTATACTCCTCAGACGTTTGGGCGCATGGTGACTTCATTGAACTACACAGCGATACTCTGGGGCTAACTATCAGCGGACGGAGTGATGCGACTTTGAACCCAAGCGGGATAAGGTTTGGCAGCGCCGAAATTTACAATCTGAGTAAGTTTGCCGTACATTTTGGATGTCTTTATGCATTGATTCACTAAGCTGGTGTAGTGTGTGAATCATGAAAACAGTCGATTATTCTACCAGTTGTGTAACCGAAGCTTTGTATATCCGACATTCTCCAAAGCTTGTTCTGCGGTCGATGGTGAGAATGTGAGTGCATAGTTCAAGATGAGGCACTTAATGTGAATGAAGCCCTACTTGTGCATACATTTACTGAAAAAGTACACTTTTTGACTTTTGTATGAACGTTTAATGTGAGTCTTCAACTATCTCTTAGAAATTCGGGGTTAACTTTAAAATTAGCCATGAGTTTCCTCATGTTCATACTAGCTGTAACTCTGATCAACAGTGAATCCAGCGCAGCTTGCTCCTGCAATGGTAACGCTGCAAAATTCACCCAAGTTCTCAAACTCCGTGTGCTCTTGTGCACATATCACCTTAGAGCGCGAATTTGCTGACGAGAAGGTCCGCGTTCGAATCCGATTTCTCCTTCGGGTGGCATGGCAACTAGGCACCGAAAGAGTGCTACAGCTGGACAATTTTTTTTATTTTACAACAAAACCCAGTGAACTTAGAATATCGTGAATTCCTCCGAGGTATATTGTTGTTGGCTTTGGATGCGCAGTTGCGTTCCTACGGAAAAACCCAATGGGAAAGGTCGAAAATGACCTCTTCTGAGAAGCAATTAAAAGATCATACATAAAAGCTGGAAAGATCTACTTTAAGGAAGTAAAACCTGTTGCTATTCTCCCTTTGAATGCATATCAGTTTATACCGCGCTTATAGGACACAAATTCCAAGCTGTTCTCAACTGCAAGCGGTCGAAGTTTTCTACACATCGCTTCCAATGAGGACAGGGCCTTTTGTCTAATCCATATTTTATCTGGACTATCTAAAAAGACCACTTGAAGTCGGTTCCTTGATTTAAATTCTAGGGAACTGGGGAAACCAGATCTCAACAAGCAACACTCCTTTAAAAATCTTGGCGAAAACCGTTATTCTCTATGCTTGTGATTGTATGGTTAACCTTGTTTGTCCATATATATATGTATATATATATATATATACATATATATATGGACAAACAAGGTTAACCATACAATCACAAGCATAGAGAATAACGGTTTTCGCCAAGATTTTTAAAGGAGTGTTGCTGGTTGAGATCTGGTTTCCCCAGTTCCCTAGAATTTAAATCAAGGAACCGACTTCAAGTGGTCTTTTTAGATAGTCCAGATAAAATATGGATCGTAACACATCATTGTCTGATTACCTCCCCCACCCCATTGTTCTTTTTAGTCGAATCGTTACCCGCTATTTCTGACTCCCTTTGTGTCGCCCAGTCAAATCGGAGCCGTACGGATGAACGCGTTCTTCTTTTCGTCAAACCAGCTGATATCGCCGGCGGTGATACTGCACTGTCCAAAGAACTTGAGTACCAGATACGGAATGTCATCCGGTCTCAACTATCACCCAGGTTCCTACCGGCCATCATACAGAGCGTCCCTGAAATTCCGGTAGGCTTCTTGATGTAAAGTTCATTTCTTCTATTGCGACAGCTACTCTCTCACGCAACTCCCGCTTTTTTAAAAAAAGTCTGCTGCCCTTCCCCAATCCGATGTCGTTTTAAACTGGTTAAATGCTGGACAAGAACTAACCACTGCTGACTGTTTTCTGTGTCAAAGTTCTTCGCAAGTGTGATTCCGAGAGTAATTATTCCTCGATTTCCTGTCGTGTTATTGCACTATCTTTACGTGGGGTAAACCAGACTGATCCCTGCTTTGCAAGACAGTTCGAATTTGTCGGGTACACGCAATTTTTACCGTACACGACCTCGGCAGTCCGACATTTATATAGCAACCCGAATTTTTCTTAACTGCTCACAGTCGGTGTGTTCTATCACTGAATTGACACCTTGCTGGATCTTGTTTTGCAGGTTTTGAGTTCTAGTGTATTTGGGCGAACCTCAAGATTGGTATGTCTACTTATCAGACTAAAGATAGTTGTTTAATTTCCAGAAAATTTCGGTCGGTTTCAGACCTGAACTTAGGAATTATTTTGTCAACGTAGAGAGAGGATTTACGTGTTTTTGGTAAAACCGACAAAATGAACTCAGCTTTTGAAACTTCAAAATGACCGCTAAATTTCATAGATTTCCTAGCCCTATGGACAGACATCTCCAGTTTGGGAGAATTGTGTTGAAATTCGGCCTATTTTTCCGATCTTCGGAACAGCGATGTGCTCCTTAGCCTAGGGAATTATTTATTGCGATATCTAATGATTGACGTGTACAGTTGAGCTGTCGCCAAACGAGAGACGCTAAAACTCGAACTGACTTCTATGCTTGAGTATGTAAGTCATTCTTTTAAGGTGAATCTTGGCTTCCTAAAAGAATGAGGTGATTGTTCACCACTGTCTCTGGCATGTGTATGCACCAACCGAATTTATCCGTAGTCAGAATCAGCGAGTCACGTTTTCGCTGTTTGTTAATAGACGGCAAACAGCGGTCAACTTGTGTGCTATTTAAGTCCATGGACGATACACAGTGGACCGGCTACCCTTGTGTTCTTGGCTGATTGTACTTTTGCACGGAAATGAACACAACGCCGAGAGAAATTTGGCTACATATCCCTTGTTCATTGTTATGGCAGTTAAGTACCAGTATCTACTACTGGTGTTTTGCTGAAAATGGAGGTCATGATGCCCACTGTCAAAAGTCACTTTTTGGTTCGCGGAAATCCCAATTTGTTTTGCTACCATCTTTCATTAGGAAATAGGTCATTCCAATCAACGTCACAGGCAAAACGATAACGACTATCCTTCTGGATGTTAGACGGTCCGTTTGTGTAGTTCTCTGAAGGTGTCTCCTTCTTCGGACTAGTGTTTTGAAAAATGTCTTGTCATTCGGACCACAGATTTTGATTTCCAACTTTTGTTCTCTCAGGAGTCCGTCTAATTTTATGGAGTAGTATGTTCATGCTCCAACCTATTCCGGGTCACTGAAAGGTCGCCCAACTACTACGCCCTACAGTCCCAAACATAATGACTACCAGCATCTGATTAGACTGCTATTTCAGCTAGGTTACTGCACACACCTGAAAACCGTCTGCTAAAGTGCCTTCCAGAGAACGCACAATTTAGAAAATATGTCAGCAATGTTTCTCCGAAATTAGACACCGCTCTCACTCCCTAGCCGGATTACCGGGTTAAGTTCTTGAGAATGCTGACTCAGTCCTGCTGATGGCGTCTCACTCAGTATGACTTTCCCTATGCATTTAATACAGCTGTTGTTGATCAGTTTCCTTGAGAAAATGCAGCCTTTTCGCCAAAAAGTCGCATCAATACCATTGTATTGCTGTCGATGATTAATCCGTGCTAGCTGGTTTTTCGTCGAAATCAAGTCAGTAAACCAAGTTGTAATCGGTCCATGAAAACATTGGTCTCACATCGTTTGGTTTAACTTCGATTCCTATCATTCGGTGCACTGCATCTCCAATTTCTGTTTCAGTACACTGTGAATGGAAAAAAAGTTGAATTGGCCGTACGCAGGCTGTTGGAAGGCCAACCCGCCCATAAGGCATTTGCTAAAGAATCTCTTGCTGACCCAACTGTTGTAGATTTGTACGCCCACATTGCCGAACTCATTGGACAATTCGACTAGGCCAAAGAAATCCCCGTCGACCGTGTTGCAATTCCAAAATTATTTGTCTGTTAACATTCCTTTCTACAGAGCCCAATAGAAGGATTGGTTTCAGTTATCTATGACTGCTCGGTCCCAAAATTTATATTTTGTTTTTACCTGTCATCTGTCTTGGTTGTGAATTAGAGCGTTTTTTGTCGCTTACGCCAGCTGTTTAATTCTGATAGTTCATTACCTTTGTTTTTCTTTTTCTTGCCTGCTATTGCTGTTATCATTACGATGATAATATGGATTGCATCTATCATACCTGATTTATTTTCGTCAACTTTGCGGAACCAGTCCCAAGAAATTGATGTACCTGCTTCTCAGTTGGTTCAAATGTTGGAATTTCGGTTATCAGTATGCTGGTGTACAGCCATGCTCGTATCCACTCCGGTTCTGGAAGACAACTTTGAGTGTCTACGCTAAACTGATTACTAAATGTCTGATTTGGGAAACTGTCCGCATATACCGCAGTGTGAACCGCTCAGTTGTCCGATCACCTGGTCCACACACCATTTTTGCACTGATGTGTATTGTGGGCATGCATCACTGCATGGAAGACTATCACTGTCACTTTCCCCCGGGTTTGTGGGTGTGACATGTGCGTAACAGAAGCCCAGTCTACCTGTCACTGAAGCACCTGATTCTATCGTTCGATAATGCACCTCTCACGGCAGCCGAAGTATAGTAGGCCTGGCTTCACCTGGCGCTGGGCTATCCTCTTGGCAGTATACGCCAAATAATCAGTCTTGGGCTCTCTAAGCCTAGAAAAAGTTTTATCGGGCTTTCGATAAACTCTTCACTCCAGTCGTGCTTATAGCACCCCTGATTTTTTCCATAGAATTATTTTGGTCTTTTCAGACTCATGGGTCGCGATGTTTACCTATTAGGCTGTTACCACGGGGGTCGACCGTACACACCGATAAGTAGGCCAAGTGTGCGAACAGCAGCTGACCTTGAAGATGCTCCTTAATTTGAAAGGTCAAACAACACACCACTTGTTCCTTTTCTGGTTGAAAGTTAGCACGTGTATCGCGTCAGTTTGACTTCTTACTGCCGTATGGTAAAGTGACGTTGGGCGTACAATATCCGACAGATAATTCCGAGCTGTACTAGACTATATCAGTCAAGCAAACCCATACCCGGTCTTCATACCAAGATTTTGCAAACGATTGACTTGTTTTCGCAGATGTACCGGAAAGTTGAAACTGAATTTACTAGATATAGGGACTCGTATCGTAGAGCTGTTTTTACCTGTTTCCGTACTGTCTTTCGGTAGGTCTCTACAGCACCACCAAGTCTTAAATATAGGCTAACCCGCAATACTGACCACAAAATGCACAAGTAGACCACGTTTGTTCATGGATCTGCTGAACTGCGTCCACTTTTCACAGTTTCTTTGTTTTCAAGAAAGTGTGACCTACCGTAACTGTCGAAGTGTGCAACTACAGTACTGCGTACCTATATTGATACCGCACAAATCCATGGATGAGACACCGAAAAAAGACAGCTGAGCCCAAACCTGGTCACTTATGTGTTTATGTTTTCTTTCAGGTGTAAAGCCGCTCCACAAACCCAGGTTTTGAGACAGTTTGTGTGGTGCAGTGAACAAGTATTCAGTAAGCTCATCATCCGACGCCAAGTGAAACTGAGTGTCCGTGCAGACCGAGAAGCTTGGTGGACCCGAAAGGCCCAAGAAATGGAAGATGCAAAGAATGCTGGAAATGTGCGCAGGCTGTTCCATTTGATTCGTTCGACTGGTCCTCGAAAACCTCTTGTCAGCGAAACAATCAGAGACCAAAATGGCTCCCTGATATGCAATAAAGCAGAACGTCTGGACCGCTGGGCACAGTACTTTGAACAGCAATTCAGCTGGCCACCTGCTACCTCCAATCCAGAACCTGGCCTTCAACAGAAAGCTGGACCGTAAATATGGAGTCGCCTTCGGTCTCAGAAGTGTCCGAGTGTATTTCTCTACTCAAGCGTCATCGTGCTGCTGGTCCTGACGACCTTCCACCTGCTCTTTTCAAGGATGGCGGTGGGCTCCTCAGCCAGTGCCTGTCTAGACTATTTGGGTCTATCTGGGAGAAAGAGACCGTCCCAGACAACTGGGGTGAATCGATAGTAGTGCCCATTTTCAAAAGGGTACTCGCAGTGAATGTAGCAACCACAGAGGTGTTAGTTTGACTCCTGTTGTGACAAGGCTTCTGGCGTCATTGATTCTTCGTCGTCTTACGATGGCACGCGAAACCTTGACTCGTGAGAATCAAGCGGATTTCGACCGGGTAGAGGCTGCATTGACCACATCTTCACACTCCGTCAGGTGTTAGAGCAACGCCACATGTACAGACGACCCACAATCTTGGTGTTCCTTGACTTCAAGGGTGCGTTTGATTCTGTCGATCGGTCAGTGCTGTTAAATATACTTGCTCAACAGGGTATGCCCCAGAAGTTTGTAAACATAATCCGATCCCTATATTCACATACTTCTGGGCGGGTGAGAGTGTATGGTGAGCTCTCCAAAAGCTTCCCTACAAAAAGTGGTGTCAGACAAGGATGTCCACTCTCTCCATTCTTGTTCAACTTCGTCATTGATGAAATAATGAGGCGAACGCTGGAAGGTCTTCAAAACCCCGGTGTTCAAATCGTTGCTGGTGAGAGCCTTGTCGATCTGGAGTACGCAGATGATATCGCCCTCATCTTTGAAGACGAAAGTGAAGCACAAGCCCTGTTGAACAGACTGACCACCATCATACCATCTTTTGGCATGCGCCTTGCACCTTCAAAGTGCAAAGTCATGCTTCAGAACGTGCAGTCTCCGGACATATCCCTTAAAATTCAAGGAGAATCACTGGAGATTGTGGAAAACTTTACATACCTCGGTAGTTGTATTAGCTCTGACGGAAGTGTGTCTGATGAAGTCAGTGCAAGAATCTCAAAGGCTCGAATCACGTTTGCTAATTTGCGTCACTTGTGGCGTCAAAAGGCATCTCACTAGATCTTAAGGGTCGTGTGTACCAGGCTACAGTAAGGGCTGTATTGTTGTATGGGTGCGAGACATGGCCTCTACGGACAGATGATGTGAGGCGTCTCCAGGTTTTCGACCACCGATGCCTCAGAAGCGTGGCTGGTTTTGGATGGCGTCAGCGTGTTAGTCACGAGGTGATTAGAAAACGGGTATTTGGTTGTGCTGCAGGTACATCAATGGGGAAATCATCCAGCACCACCGACTACGATGGCTCGGTCATGTGCTACGCATGCCGAAACACCGTCTACCGAGGCGAGTGTTGTTCTCTGTGCCTCCTTCAGACTGGCGCAAACCGCGAGGTGGACAGCGCATGACTTGGCAGAAAGGCGTGAAAGAGATCACGAAGAGTTTGGGTGTTGTTGGTGTTGTACGCCTTCCAGGATGGGGTCCCCGTGACCCCGCCTGTGCTTGGCTGGAGACGTTGCAAGAAATGGCGGCTAATCGATGTCAGTGGCGTTCATGCTGTCAGTTTCTTTCCAGATTGTCTGATTGAGCGGTTGGAGGTGTAGGCACCTCAGAATGCTTGACATAGGCCAGCACTAGGTCCCCTCCCTCATCCACTCTTTTTCTCTTCTTTTCACTCTAGGGCTTTTTATATATAATTTATATATAATTATATATATATATATGCATATGAAACTAGATGAAATTCATGGTTGTACGGCAGTGAAGCATCAGTGTCAACACTGATGTTGCTGTCTTTGATGATGATGAAGCTCATATTTCTGAGGTTCCCTTAAAGCTGGCTTAATAGACATCTTCAAACCGGACCATCTAAATCAGAGTCAGTCATAAACGGTTCACGTCACACACTCTTGCTGCAACTGATTTTTGCATGTTTTGGTGCTGCTAATCTGGCATAAAGGCACATATGTTTACCACAGCAAAGCTAGAAGCGTGCAAGTCCGCCCTGAACAGAGTGAGAATAGCTACAGTCGGCTAAAAGCTTCACATGCTGTTCTGAGCCTGATAGTGTTTTAACCACCAACCTAAGGACCGAATGATAACAAACAGGATTCCTTTTATTTTTTTGTTCAGCAAGTCGTCTTAATGGGACCACGCGGAGAATTTATCAATCATCAGTCAAATTTGGTTGAAAAGCTCGAGTTTTGACGACATCCAACCAAACTAGTCTATTTGTATCCACACTCGGCTAACGACGGTCAGCTCTGTGATCTCCATGCTTTCTGACGACACTTCAGAGTGAATATCCAAGGCGTATTAGGGTTATATGGACCGCAGTTTGGCCGTATTCGTACAATTGTCCATGAATAACCACCTCGAAGAACCATTTAAGAGTGGTATCTTCCCACCAAAGACCAAGAAAAGCGAATTTAACATATTAAACCGGAATTCAGTGGTAGCCCGTATGATACAGTCCTCAGTTCGAAAATCTAGCAGTTCAGACCATATTTCAGGCACAAAAGACTAGATTCCAGATGTTATCAGGTGCAAACTGTTGAAGTTCGCCCATCCATCGAAGTTAATTAGAAAAAATTGAAAGGGTGGGCACCCCGGCCGTTTTTGGAGCATCACATCAAACAGAGGTGTACTTCATCATCGTGCTTCCCCGTCGCAAATTTAGCCACACTCACCACTTAATTCAGTTCAGTCAACATCGTCTTCTATAAACAATAAAGTAGCGGGACACCAACTAAACCTATCGATTGCCAACCATGATCGGTCAAACTCTAAATTATCCACGAAAACGTCTGCAATAGACTCTTGAGGGCAATCTTGATGCTCCCTGAACTGACATTCGACGTTAAGTATAGGACGCAATAGTAGTCGGTGTACTCAAGTGTGCTCTATGAGCCATTTCTGGCACAGTTACGTAACTAAAGAGAAGAGTGTTCTTAAAAATCCGGCGAACTCCCATCCATCCAGACCCACATCATTGCAAATAGACCCATGCTGTAACACACCAATTAGGTACCATTTAGGTAATCTGGCCTTTAAATGGTTTTTGCCATGCCAATCGTTGCTGGTCATGTACTACTCTGCATGCCTACGCCTTCCAGCAGCAATCGAATAGACATAATTGGGCATTGAGTCGGAATAAGATAGCACTAGCAGGAATGACCCAGTATTCTTTGTCAACTTCCATGGCCGCCAGCTCCACTCGTTTTGAAAACGAACTTACGGCCATTATTAGAAGTTTGGGCTTTGGTTGCCTTCTAACTCTAAGCCTTGTGCACTGAGAAAGGGTAATTTTAGCCAGCCCATTGATTCATCCCATGGATGTCTACGTTTTGCAGTCAAATCGACATCTTTGTTCGCTCAATCAAGGGACGTACAAAGGCATTTGCTGCAGTCAGATAGACTCAGTGGAAATGGTGGGAAAGTAAAGTCTATTTCACATGCATGCTTTACAAAAATCCAACCTAGCCACCCAGGTTAGGATCAGTTCAAGTATCCCGTAGCAGATTGCGTTCACTACCTTTTGTATTCCAGTATCATCAATAAAGGAGAATCGCAGGTCACTTCAATCAAGGGTGCAGCCAACTGGTTTGAGGTGGAAACCAAGTGACCGAAGGATAATAATTGATCTCCTAAAGTGAAAGGATCAAGAGAAGATGGGCAAACATACTAAGGTTCCACTTCAATCCTGTGGTTGTGACCAGGCAGGGTGCACCAACCGGAACCAGACCACAGTGATCGGCTTCAAGTCCGGTATTTGTATGGATTTGATGCATGCCCTATTTGAACAAAAGCTTAATAGAATATACGAAGTCCTACCGCAGGCAAGAGAATTGAGACGCAACATTCGGACACGAGATGAACTGGAATGGAGTTCATTCTATGAGCCTCGTACAGAGTTTGAATCAACCCGAATTCATGGTCCAATCGTCCACCACTCATATGGACCACAGCAATCGCGGCAGGTTTGTCCTAAGATACGGTTGTAATCTAGCTAGATATAATTACGCGCAAAGTATGTATGGCCTCGTTCACTATAGGTAGACATTTCGTGAAATCTGTAGCGTCTTGGTCCGGTGTTTCAATAACACGAACTGTTGGCTCAATTATTTACACCTGGCGTTGAAATTATGCGGGCTTACCTGTGATCTATAATAACTAAGGGCATCTTCTGAGATGGAATCAAAATCTCCGGTAACAAAGTCTGGAACGTAGTGTTCTTTATCAGGCAAACAAAATACGCGATTCGCAAAACCATCAACAAAAGCTACGGGGGAAGCTACACATTCGAATCAGACGATATTAGACTTACAGTTCACCCAAATACCTTTGAATAATGGATGTAGAGTGGAATCTGCACTGTTCAGAAATATCAAAGCTTTTCGGGCATCTGTACAGTTGTACTGGGTAGAAGAACAGGTGTACTTGGTAGCAAAACGGAAAGTGGTGTGAAAATCATTCAGCCTGAATATAGTGGTGTATAAGAGCAGAAGTTTGTGTTCTTGACCTGAAACGAATAATAAGCAATCAGGGAACACATTCGAATTAGCTACCGAGAACAGTGTTAAACTGAGACAATATTTCCACCAGGATGGCAAGAAGCAACCACGGGTTCATAGAACTCCAGAAATGGTATTCTGGTCACTGAAGCGTTAACGAGTTCCGCATCACACTTGGATGTACAAGAGGGGACAAGAAAGTCGAACGTAAATATAAAAATATAATTTGATCAGGCTGATGATCACCCAGTAATAACCGAGTAACATCATGTGCGGAAGCCTGTCAGTTTAACTTTCCAGCAATATTATTGAGATACCGGTTATTCACAACGATGAAACAGCTGTACATTTCTGTTGGGTTCTTTGGTATACGTCAAACTCAGGTAGAGGGCAAAATATATATTTGGATACGAAGCAAGATTACACAGACTTCCGAAAGTGAGACTCGGCTGCAGCAAAAATAAACCGACTAAAGCCTACAGGAACAGTTTAACTAGTGTTTGGAATACTAATTGTGCGAAGGTAAGCACCATATTATAGATATCTATTCCCATTGATATGGTTTTTGAGAATCTGAATTATCCTAATTAAAGAGGCTGTCGGAGTAAACTAAAATGCAAGAGCCCACATGGAGACATACAATGCTCCGAACACCCATGTAATTGTATCTGAGCATACCTTCAATGACCAACTCCACAAAACGTTGACATACTTTTCACATTAATGAGGGAAGTCAGTGTTTCACTTTACTGTTCATAAAAAGGAATAAGAATTGTGCTACGTACCTGACAGATAAGATAAACCTAGCAAATGAATAAGGAAATGCTGTTTCCCGCATTCACACAAGAGACATAACACATAAAAGATTGGTCTTGAGGATTATATGAACCCTCAAGGATTCCGAGATAATATTCAGTTTAATTTATCAGCTATAAACCGTGTGCCATAGGCACATTGGTTTCAGCTGCTGCAGTTTCCATCAAAGGAAAACGGGAAAGTGGAACATACAACCAAGCCGTGGAGGCGAAGGCAATTTCAGTTAGTTCGGAAACGTGGTAGCTACGTATTGAAGGCAATAGCGTTGATGCACGAGCGCCACTGATCGCGTGATTGGGTCATTTCCGTCAATGTCATTAACCACTAGTGATTTGAGTCCCAGGGTCCCCATCCAAGGAGACGACAGTTGCCCACCCGACTAAGTTTACTGGTTAGTGTTTTCGTACTTCGTTTCCAGGTCATACACCTCTCGGTCGCTTCCACCCGGCATAGGACTGGTAGAAAAGAGCTCTGTGAAGCAGACGGTCTTCTGGCATGCAGATTACATGTCTACACCAGCGCAATCTATGAAGCGTGAGTAATTCATCTATCGCGGGGAGTTCCTTCTTCCTAAGGCCATCTGGCGTACCTCTGCATTACTAATGCGATGTTCCCACCAGACCTAACCAATGCTGCGGAGACACCGACGACCAAACACTGACATCTTCCGTATGTCCTCTGCGCGTGGGGGCCAGGTCTCTGATTCATGAAGCAGTACGGATCGCTTCACGCAGTCTAAACCCTTTCCTTGACAGACAAACTCACGTCACGTCGGCGCCATAAGTGTCGGAAGTTGGCAAAATCTGCCCTGGTCTTTCCGATTCGAGAAATAATCTCATCTCCAGCCAGTCCACCGGAACTTATACAGCTGTCCATGTAAACAAATTTATCTACCACGTCAAATGGTGACCTCCGTCGTTATGTCGACATCTACACCTCACCCACTGAGGTAGAGGAAATACCGTTGGTTCCAGCAGAGCTCTGCGAATGTGGCCGCGTACGTTTGGTGAAATCTGACGGTGGCCCTTCAAACACATAACAGAGACCCCTGATTCGACTTTTTCAAAACGTCATCAACGTCCGTGCCGCGCGAGACACGAGTCATATTGGGTTTACTCTCTTGGAGTACCTAAACTTGCTACATAATTCCTTGTGGTGTAGAACATGGTTGTCATGCGGCAGAGCACTCACGCTTTCGTTAGAGGGACCCGCAACCCTGTTTTAACTGTCCAGTTTGTTCCAGAACGCAATGGGTGGGCAGGATTGCATAAGGGTAAAAATACAGTATAAATGCGGACGGCCAAAACTGTATTCATCCGATATGGCGTTGTGCTACTCTTGCGCACTCCAGGCCATAGGGAAACGGCGTTTATGAACATATCATTTGCCTTGTAGGCTATCCCCAACCGCATCGGACACATTCTACAACAATACCCGGTTTGTGCAATACAGGCATTTTCCCCACTCTTCTGGGGCGCCGGTCTCCATTGGAGTTCCTCAGGGCTCCGTTTTAGGACCTTTGCTGTTTCTGATATGCGTTAATGACCTTCCAGATGTTCTTTCAAATCCATGTCTACTTTTTGCGGACGACTTGAAATCGTGGAGTTCCAATGCCAGTGCCCTCCAAATTGATGTAGACGACTCAAAGCAGTGGTCGCTGGACTGGCACCTTACCAGGACCTCGCCACCTTTTTGAAGAGCGCGGAGTGTAGACCATCCGGGCCAGGTGCCATTGTCGCGCTTCAGGATTGAAATCTCACGCTGGATTTCGGTTGCTGATGATGGGTTGGTGTCGGTGTTCCATTCGGGCCTGCTTGGTTCTTCCAGTGGTTGTGTTGAAGGGGCGTGAACTGTTCTTGGAAGTTCTCAGCCCACCGCTCAAGATAGCGATTGAAGGAGTAAATTGCTGTTCTGTCTTTTTCGCATATCGTCTCACTGACACTTGCCTTCTTTGACCCGTTGATCGAATCAGTTGAAACAGGATGCGGCTGTTGCCTGCAGCGAAAGTCTTCTCCATCTCCTGGGCCTTCGAAATCCACCAGCGTTCTCTGTCAGTCTTTAAGCTCCTGATTATCTGATGTTTGAGGGATCTGCGTGCGCCATCATAGTCGCCAGTTGCTGGTATGGCCTTCTGGCAGCAATAAGATCTGCTGATCTAGAAGATATCCAGTGTTCATTGAGTCGAGTCAGACGGGTTGACAAACAGTCCTGAAAGCTGACAGCATTGCTTCTTTAACTCGTCTCCATTCACCCTCCAAGCAATCTTCATCGTCCACATGACTGTGGGTTTCTCGTAGCTTTCTAGCCAGATCAGCTCGATACTTTTCAGCTACTGAAACTTGTCGAAGTTGATGAACGGAGCTGCTCTCTTTCGACACTCGTAGCGCTGGCGGGGAGTGCTAAGCGGACCCGCACGATGGCTCAGAGTCAAGTTGCGTACCCCAGAAGGAGCAACAATCCTTAACTGAGGCTCTCCATCGGTAACTGATAGCCACGTGGTCCAATTGAGTCCACAACTGTCTTGTGGTAGGTGGCCTCCAAGTAACTCGGTGGGTGCCTTTGTGTTGGAAGTTCGTACTGGCCAGGAACAGACGATGAGCTGCACACAACTGAAGAAGCCGCTCTCCATTATCCGCACGCTCAGCATCGACTCCAAATCGACCATCTAACTGTGTTTCTTCCGGACTTAGTTGTCCAACTTGGGCATTCATATCACCAGCCAGGATTACTATATCCGTCCCTCTTGCCGACCGAAGCAGTCGTGACAGACCTTGATAAAACTCGTCCTTCTCAGTATCAGAACTGCTATCCGTTTGGGCGTATGCTGATACGACAAACAAACACCATTTACCGCACCGACCTGCGTTAATCTTAATTGGGCCAGACAACCGCACAGCGCGAAGGCGATTGTTTACTGGGATCCAGTCCATTAAGGCGCTCTCAGCCTTGTGGCTGAATGCGACTCCCACACCGTAGATACCACGAGCCATTGCGTCAAGATCACCGGATGCCCGAAGAGGGAAATGTAGAACATCTGGGTTCATCCTAAGCGGCTTGAGAAGCACGACTGAAATGTGGTCTTCTGTGTGTGTTTTGGAGAACACAACATACATCGATAGAGAGGGAAAGTGAGGTTCCAGCAAGGGATGCCTATTGTCCTACCCTATTGACATAAGGTACGGATACTGAATGCTGAAACGTGGATCAGATCTTTTGAGGTTAGTAAATGATTATTTCGGTATGCTTTTCTGGGCGATGGTTGAGACGAGGAACAGTGGCCAGGGGATTGGCAGATGGGTTGATCGCACTGTATTGTAGGATGGGTTGGTAGGTAAGACTGTTGGAAGAGGAGCCATGGTCTAGAAAAGGAATGTCCAAGTGCTTGGACATGGTTACTTTAAAATAAAGTGTGCACTGACGGGGCTTGATCGCGTCAACCTCGGCCAAATGGACACAGCCGAAGTATCTGGTTTAGGTGGACTCATCTGTGTCAGCCGTAATGAGATAAGCTTCCCTGGGAACCCATTTTGTGCAAAGGTGTCAGTTACGCGTCTCAGTACTTTATCCACAGTTTCTTCGAAGAATATTCAATAGGCTCTGTATGCTGAATAGTGGATCAAACTTCAATTGTGCTTCAAGTAAACAAAACTGAAAGTTTGTATGAGGCCGGACAAAGTCGGTTTTCCACAGATATCTTTGTATTACACTGTCAGGTTTCCTGCGCAAATCGATATGAAGAAAATGAGAGGATTCATGAGTTTCTGATTCACACGTAAAACTAAACGAGGGGTATTGGTCACATTTTTCCGTAATTCCAACACATTGGTTCTTCAAAGCACCATATGTATAGCATCCATGTATCGCCCATACAAGCGCATTGAGCTAGCGGTTCATTATAGCAACAAGTTTTCTAATAAAAACATTTGCCAGAAAAGGATTGAGTGGCTAACTAATTGAAGTACCGTCCTTTTGCTTCCTTCGGAGGCAACGTCAGTTAGGCAGCAAAAGGATGCTACAGCCGAAAATTTATTTTTTCAGTGGAAAGTCCATTATTGTACCGACAAACCCAAAATAATATCTCATGCCAAAAGCGCACAGCTACTTCTGTATCGTCATGTGTAAATCAGATAGCCTTTCTGTACCTGTATAAGACAGTTTGATTTGGATTTTAGCATGCGGGAGACCATTAGGGCGTGGTATGTGGATACCAACTTGTTCTCGAGGCTTCGCTTGTTGAGGCCTCAATGCAGTTTATATTTTTCAGCCTCTAAGTCTCTATAGATTGCGCCCACTCTTTCTCTGCAATCTTGTCAAAATTTATTCCAACCTATGAGATAGTCCTCAATTTGATCACATAGCCAGATTTATTTATCATGACAATTCCTTTCCGATGGTTGACAGATCGTGTAGAAATGCAAAACAAAGGATTGGCTTATCTCAGACGTAGATCTCCCAATTCAACTGAGCATGGATAGTCTTCGCTGGGAAGAAACATCGCCAGCTGAGAATGCAGCTTCAGGCAGACAGTTCTGGTAACAAAAATCAAGTCTGAACACACCCACTGTATTCAAGGGTGTGCGGGTCCAAGCACACGGATCGACCAACGTAGCTGATGTTGCTTAGTTTTGGTATCATTTTGGCAGCTAGCTCCACCCGTAGATTCTCCGTTTAAAGCACAGGAAATGATGCGAGTGCGACCTATTCCAGAAATAGCCATATGAATGTCAAAATACTGGGGAACTGCGAGCTTGCCCAAGCCTAGACAGGCGAAGGCGAGAGCTAGAGGTCGGTTTCGAACCAAAGACCTTCCTGTCAGCAAATTCGCGCTTTAATCACTGAGCCATCTTGCCCCAAAAATCGTTCAGCGCCGAAATATTTCACTCGCACTGTCTCTTCCCAAGGAGTCAACACTCTCTGTTGGTATATTGGCTTTCGAAAGTGTCAATGATAATATGCTGACATCTCCTTTGGTTGATTATGAGGTGGAACTGATTGGCATCTGGATTGAGTCCGGATCCTGCTGGCGTTGAACGGAGTCTCTCGAGAATCGTTCAACTGTAGCATCCTTTCGGCGCCTTACTGCCATGCCACCCGAAGGAAGCACGAAGGCTGGAATACTGCCTGGTTGCCCAAGCCTAGACAGGGGACGTTGAGAAGCAGAGGTCGGGTTCGAACTACGGACCTTCCGGTCAGCAAATTCGCTCTCTAATCAACTGAGCCATCTCGCTCACGGGGTCTCTCAGGGTGAGAGTGATCACCACTACTTAAGTTCATCAGCAAACAGACATGGTGATCCAAGTAACTAAGGTGTCACACCAACGTACATATTGAATAGTCTTTGACAGTGTCTCCCTTTGTAGGACGTCACTTCTCAAACGTCGACTCCGTTCACATCGGCGGCGAAACCCTGGCCTTTAAAAATTCCACTAAGGTGCAGTAACCGCTAAAAAATCATGCTTTCAAGGCCTTGGAACCAAGCGGCGGCGATTCAGTTAATCAAAATCTCTACTATAATCGGTGAATGTGGTATCCGCGTCAAAAACTCCGCCTATGTTTAGAATCCCCTCTTCCTGGGCCACCACACGATTGGTTATACAGGAAAGCAGTTACAAAGCCATTATGAGCATCAGTGAAAGGTAGGGTAGTCTGTGAGGAGTCTTCAACCTCTACAACGTTTCTTTATTATCGATCAGTGTTGGCAACGCGTCCGAATGAAGACGACAATTGATATAGCTGTAAACTCCACTTAGTTCTCTATCTGCACTCGATATCAAAGACGCTTTGAAGTGAGTGCGTGGCGGTGTGGATGTTGAGAGTTGTGCGGCTTCTACGCAGTGATAGCCGTCTTATCAACTGTCAGCCTCTTCCAAACGCATAAATTTGAAGTCATTTCAGAAATTTCCTTCTCCTGCACCCGACTGACTTTGAGAGATCGAAGGAGCAGCAAGTAAAGTTAGTGAACTAATGAAATGAAACTGCTGTAGCCTACAACGTGGAGAGGCGGTAATGGCAAAAATGGAGAGAGTTGAAAAACCGCGAAATCCGAACAAAAATTACAAAGTGGCGGACTTTCTCCAGCCTCCCCCTGTTGGAGGTCAATCCGCTGACCCCACCACGGATTGGCAGTTCAACAGGTCCTCTCAGCTCAAGCAGCTGTGGGGAATACAAACCCACGCAGACTCACACACGCAGAGCTTTGAACAGTGCCTCAAATGCAAATCCGAATCTAAGGTAGGGTTAGGCACAGGGTTGATAAACAACCGTTTGTATTCTTGCTACAAGATGAGGTCAATCCCAGGCAGTCCGAACGTTCGGAGATATTGACGCCTTTTTGGTGACCGACTCATTCCATCAAAATGTCGTGGATGTAGTTTCCGGACTACCGCATGCACGCCGTGCAAACTGATGATCTTCTAAATCGGTCCTCAGTGCATAAGGCGGGTATTTAATTACATGCATACACCCTTAATAGGATGATGATACTGACTGGTTTGAATCGCCTCCTCCAGACCGCGCACCCAGCATGCATCCTAAAGCCTTGTCGCGCGTCATATAGGAAGAGCATCCGGCGCCTAGGGTGTGAAAATCGTGATGAGTTAGGTCATAAGGTCAAGCAACATTTTGCGGTTAGTTCTTCGAGCTGAACACAGAACAACTGTGGCCTTATTTTAGTATCCCGGGCCAATGAAAAGTGAAAGGTAGCAGCAGGACGATTAGATACGATCATTACTCAAGTGATATGCCGGACAGTGTGAGTGTTTTAATCTACAATGTTCAGAAGCTTGTGCACAAGAATGCTGGAACCACAAGCGATGTTCGGGAAGAGGGTCATCACCTAGCAAAATAAACAAATAAACAGATAAATAAATAAACTCTAATTAATTTAATTTAATTTACAACAGAGCCTAGCGCTGCATGATCTGCCGAGTGTTAGCGGGAAAGTGGGACAAAATTTAAATGCTGGTCTAACATATTGCCCAAAGCAAGGTATTTTAACTGTTGTGAGGTCAAGGGATCCTAGTGTCTTCTCACCGCCCTATCCTGCCGAACTTTCACCATTGTCTCACTCCAACACTGAGCATGTTGGTTACTTCCCGCTTAGTGTATGCGCTCCACTCTCAAATCTACCTATTATAACCTTCATTATCCGTGGTTTGCTCTCCAGGCCTTGCGAGCTGAGGGCCGCTAGCACCACCGAACCACGCAGATTAACCTGAATAACTTGACAGCTGTCGATGTGTCTTGTGATCAAGCCCGGCAATCTTGCCACATTAGCTGCTTATTGAATCTAGCCTGATAGCGTGACAATTCCCACATTCATATACTATCCCGACGTGCACCAATTAATCTTCACCTGTTTTGCTTCCCCAAGACGTCTTTACCCGCTGTTCACCTTGTCATGTAGACCATTCTGCTCAATAGCGATACGTTAACATGATGTATCACCGTGCAAGCTCCCACTTGATCTGTCTTAGTGCCCCGTGTGATCACAGTGACAGTGGAATCACCAAGCTGGTCTCAAAAGTAACAAATGTCCCCCCTCACCACCGGACCGACATTCCATTATCGTTTAACTTTTGTGCGGGCTTCGAGGTTGGGCTACGCCCTCGGTGAAGGACCTGCACACCTGCTGATGCCATGCAGGTAAACTACTGGGTTTATTGTACAACACCCTCGTCTGAGTGTAGATAGAACTTTCTAGCTCAGTTCCGCCGGCCGACATTCGGAATCCCAGGCTACCCGCGACTAAGGATTCCCCATCTGGGGCTCCACACTACAAAGCTACCCCGTTTGTCTCACATCAGGCCCTCGTGCAACCCTTTTTAGGGATTCTGCTTCCAACAGTAGTCCTGAGAACATCTGGTCATCAAACGAACAGCCTGTCAGCCTCCGCCAGTAGGTTGCGCCCACTACCTTACGAACACAACTACTCCCCCCAGCACTGTCTCCGCTTTTATCGCATTATGTGCACACGTCATTGCATACCTCCTGATTGGTGCTAGGAGAGTGTAACCTGCTACGTGTCCTCTGGTGCCCCATTTAAGGCCACATTGACATGACGTCGTTGCTTACCCTTATCGTCGATGTCTGGCCACAGGTTTTGTGTGGTCCAACTCGTGACCCTCGTACTTAGACATGCTCTTCTGGTTACAGTTTCATCTACCACACTTCTTGGAAATTGGCTGCATTATTGTTTCTTGTAGGTGGGTATATTTTGGTGCAACCGCGCCGCAGAGCCAGTCGTCCTCCTTAGATGTTTTATTAGAATTCCTATCTGACTAGCCTTTCAGGACCAGGGCAAATTCTCCCTAAAGTCAGATGCGCCGGGCATCTGTGACGTCTTCCACGTTCTACTCAATGTCGCCTATTTGGTTTTACCGAGAAAAGCCTTAAGAGAGTTTTCTTCTTCAAGAAACTGAATTTTTCTGACCGTTGATAGCTCAAGTGCGTTATAATTATATTAATACGTTTAGTTCCATATTGTAGAAGGCATACGAAATGAGACATGAGCAGGTCGTTACTACCTGGTTGTGTGGCGGAGGGGGGCAGTGCAAGACCGAGGAGACATGTATGGCGCGTCGGGAGTAATCGCAACTTGTAGAAGACGTAAAAATAGAACAACGTCACACGAGGTAAGACTGGGTCGGCATTAAAGCCAGTTGATGTGAACTGAAGCCGAAAAAACTTTGTCGGTTATAAATGACCCTGGATGGTTGAGTTAATTGCTAGTATTAGTGCACAGTTGATGATAGCCATAATACGATTCAGAAGGTATATATGCACTAATAACAGTCTTTGCTATGGTTGACAGTGGTGAGTTGCAACACGTATAAAAATAAATACAATGCGGAATGTGGAGCAAGACAAAAGGGGAACTTATCGGTTGTGAGAGTCCCTTGGTGAAAGTCCGGACGGAGGTAACGTGTTTTCTCCGCAGCATAGTTGCTACACTTGTTCCATAGCGTAAAACCGGGATAGTTAGCCCCAACCGAACGGTTCAGCGGGTTAGAACTAACTGATCTTTTTTAAAGAGAACATCCAGGAAGATCAGATCGTTAGGATTTGAAGGTGGTGGGCAAAAACAAAACGGGGGAGGGAAAAGCAAGAGGCTTCCTGCCTGACCTATGACAAGAGAGGTGTAAACTGCGGAAACTGAGAAACCAGAACACCGGATCTGGTGAAGCAGCAGAGTTGGCGTCATCCAGCCGGTCAAATTGAACTGAAGCCTACAACAACCGCTGAGGTTCCGTGGCCTTGGATTGTTGGGTTCACGGCCAGGGTCACAAAAAGCGTATGTGGGCATGATGAAGTAAAGGACTAGCAAAGCGAAAAATGATAACAGGAATCTCAGAAACACTGTATACAGTGAAACTGTAGAGACTCACTGGTGTTGCTGTTGTGGGGTCGGGCATAATATTTCCTTGAAAGAGTGAGACGGTGACAACACACGAGCCAGAACGCGAGCTGTAGAGAAAATTGTTGATTTTTTGTGGGGAACACAGATTGAAAGTCCACCGAAATGGCAACATTCGAACGACAGGTTCAGCAGCTTGGAATGAACAAAACGTGGAGGCGGCTGTGGCCGGGTGAGGAAGTCATTCGTATTTGCAGTTAATGGAACGAGTAAGCGAGAGGGTACACTCAAGAGTTGGAAGGGAACAGTTGCGGGTGTGCTACCAAACTGGGTATGGCGGCGCCGTGACATCACTGGCCTGACATTCTTCAGTGTTCGGACAGCCCAGTAACGGACGTCACATTTAAGGTCACTGGGCTGGGGTGTGCAATTCTCTGAGCATGGATAACAGCTAACCAGGTCGTCCATACCCGATATTGCCAGAGTTCAAAGCTTGGTAAGACGAGGGAATGAGATGAGATTAACAAAGCATGGTGAATTTGAGGAGATATGAGATAAAGACTAGAAGTCTACCGCTATTAGGGTGGGGACAACAAGTGATTATATGAGATAGGATGGGGATGGATTTGTACTTAGTAGACTAGAAACCAGGCAAGGGTTGCGTTAGCTAACTTATGATACGAAAGTACAAGAGGTCTAGTTCAAACCGGTATAAGCTCGCACAGCAGTAGTGGGTTAGGGAAATTAAACGTATAAAGACTGATGGGGATAGACTTCTGAGGTGACTGGTTTATCCGATATTACTTGGTTTGGGCAGAACCATAACCTAGGAGGGAAAGTAACTGTAAGAGAAATATTCATCAGTCCCCGAAGCACTACTATCAGCTTCAAGTTAACAAGTGGTGCATGGCAAATAAATAGTCGTCGGGCACTAGTCTTACATGCCGGTAGTGGAGGGTTTGAAACTTCCGAATACACATATTTCTCATTGCGTATGCTCACTCCCGGGAGTAGTACGTAGGTGCGTGTGTTTTGTTTGATTGACCAGGTGCACTTTGGTTCGGTTCGGCCTCAAATATGACGAAAGCAGCTACAGCTCCGTACGTCGATGTAGTCCATGGGCATCACAGAGTCTTCAGGCTATCCCATCCTAATTTATTTATTTTTATTAAACAGATGAAAGTCCAGTTTTTCCTCTTTTCATCTTCTGTAGCCTACAGCTTTGCCAGCCAAATGGCACAACTGGGAGGACTCCAACCTAGCAGGTACAATCAGAAAACAACAGCGCTCTTTTATTGACTTCCTGAATTAAAGGCCATGCTCAGAACCACCATGGATGGGCAAAACAACCGTGCTACTGGAGGAGCGGCGGGTATAAGAACGCAACAGGGCGATCCTCTTTGCAGGACGCACCGACCACCACACGAGTTTTTCATCCCTCGTGCACGCTGCCAGACCTGCAAGGTGGCGTGCCACCAAACAATCATAATTGCGGCTTATGCATTAAAAAGGACTCCAGCCACCAGACATTTAATCCCGTCGGGGGGAAGCCAGGCCAGTTAAACAGCTCAATCATTTCGACCAAGCAAACGACAAACAGCTGCTAAGAAGGGCAAGCCACGGAGGCAAATTAGGCGGTAGCTACCATTGGGACAATGGGAACAGGGCGGAAATGGCCAGAGCGTGTGAACATGGTTAAAAAACGACGGCGCGTGAGCTATCGAGCCAAACAAAGGCGTACCGCAATGTCTTGTACGTGTGCTGAATGGGTTGTGTGGTGTATAATACGTCCTCAGGTATGAGAAAATCTGACATGCTTGGTTTACTTTAGTTAGGGTTAGGCAAGACGAGGCACCAATCATCAAACAGAACGGATAGAGTAGTCCAGGGCAGAATCTTAGCTGGGAGGAACCTGGCATAAGCTGCATTATGCAATTCAAAGAAGTAGCAAGGTGTGGTAAGGTGGTGGCTTATTTTTTAAAATAATTGTTTTAGTTTTTTCCGTCCACTAAATGTACTTTCGTCAACCTCAGAGGTGGTCTGGACCCCATTCATAAAGGAGATCAGGGGATAGTTGGGTATTAAGTAGGGCGGCTGCAGCCTCACACGTAAGGGAGTCATCTACAGACTGTAAAAACGTGTATCGGTGTGTGGTATTTCGAAACCGATCAGGGAGACTGTTCCAAATTCGAGTGTAGCAAACCAGGAAGAAGCAGTGGCGTAGGTTTGTACGAGCTGGAGGGCACACTAAGACGTTGCTGGATTTATGGAATTCATAGCGTGTATATGATTTTTCTCTTGGCCTAACCCCTGCTATAAAATCATTTCGGTACAAGAAACGGTGTAGGAGAGTCAAATTTAGCTTAAATCGTCTGATTCAAAGTGGTTCAAGACTTAAGATTATACAGCGGGAGCGGTAGGAGAGCGGGCTGGTCTGTGGGACTAACTTTTTGGTAAATGGACGTCGGACGTTCTCGAGTGCCAGCCTACAACTTTGGGTATAAAGGAAAGAGAAAGCAGGACGGAGTTATATCAGTGCAATGATGACATAGCTCTTCCCTACCCAGTGTGATGGCATTCCCGCAAATATTTTCTTCAGATTCTCGGCCAGAACCTCTCGCCCACTTGAGCCTGCAATCGCAACTACAATCAAATCTTTCACCTTGCCCCAACCGCCTCGTTCGAAACCGCTGAACCTATCGTTCTGAGTTAACCAAACTAGTCTCCTACCGTAATTTCGGGCTTCTTCTTAAACAAGTTCAACTCCCTTGGCGGTGTTCGTTTGACCCTACGCATTGGCGCTATTCCCCCATCAAAACCATCCTTTACGCCTGAGTTCCCTATAACAGTAAGACCAATGAGTCTACTCGATTTCAAATTAAGCCTTACTCTCGAGACAAAACTTGTCATTTGTCTCCAGATCAAATTCTTCAATCTCCATCCCCAATTTCGCTTTTTGTGACCCTAGCCATTTATTCGACCACAAAGGTCACTCATGGCCAGCAACGGTTTCCAGTTTTAGTCCATGCCAGCTGTCGTCACCCCTAAACTAGTCGTACCACATGCCCACTGTCCTCGTTCTTTTCGGTTCGCATAAATGAGGGGACACTCTGCATAATAAGCATGCCTCTTTGGTTGTAACTTCATCGCCATTGTATTTGCCTGTCGCGTTCAATTTGTAACGACCTGATGATGCCTTAATCGGCATGCTCCCTACAGGTTCGGAAATAACCCTACTGTTAGTATTATCAAAAACTCCTGGTAATTTTGTTTCATTTCTCATGCCGGCTTAGCCGTGACCAATTCTATTGCCCACTGTTTATGATTGTCCACTTTTTCGTGCACTCCTCAGTACTTGCCAGTTCCATCCAGTCGTGCTTTGTCCTGACTGTAATCGTGTGATCATGCCTCACGGTACACCACCCACTAGTTGGGAATAAACATTATTAGTATTATAAGATTATACAGCGGGAGATGTAGAAGAGAGGGCTGGTGAATGAACGTTGGACGTTCTCGAGTGCCAGCCTACAAGTTGGGTGTAAAGAGGAGAAAAAGCAGGACAGAATTCCACAATTGGTTGCACGGACAGCTTGAAAGTGCAACTTTTGAGTCTCAAAAATGAAAGGAGCGTAATATTAGAACGCAGAGCCTAGGTACCCGGGCAACCTGGAACTGGACTTGATGAGGAAAAGTAAAGGCGCAAGAATATCTGAGACCGAGGTCTTTAATCTCCGTGACGGGGTTGCTATTAGTTGTGAACGTACCAGCTTGGACGGAGCAGCGGCAGGAAGGTATATGGGACTTGGAAGAAGATAAGCTTAGGTTATAGGCACTTGACCAGTGGATCAGAGAGTTTATGTCTTGTTGGATCTGGCGGAAGGCAAGAGTTTTAGCAGAGGGAGGAAATGTGTAAGCGATTTCTAGATCGTCCCTGAATAGGAAGGGTTTACCATGGGATACAGCGTCGAAGACGTCGTTGATATATAACAGGAGGAGAATTGGAGCTTAGCACGCTCCTCTGAATGACTACACTGGTGATTGGTAGTGGGGATAACTGTTGGCCACCAATTTGTGTCATCTATCTCCCGTCAGATAGATAGGAGTTGAAGCACTGAAATAAGGATCCACTGATGCCAACAAAATTGAGTTTCTTCAGCAGGGGGGCATGAGGGGCCTGGTCAAAGGCTTTCTGGATATCAAACTAGACTGTAACAATAGTGTCCAGCATCATAGGCTGCTTGACGGTCTCAGAGTAGGGAACCTGGCAGTCATTGACGGATCACTGAGATAGGAATCCATACCGTCGGTCATCTATGGCATTTGTACCTAGGAGGAACCTCATTAAGGGGCCTTTGACAAGATGTTCAAGGGTTCGCAGTAACATTGGTGTATGATGGATCCCTCTGTAGTTGAAAGTAGTCTGCCTCTATCCGGACTTGAAAAGAGGGCAAATATCAGACTGTTTCCACTGGATTGAGACGATTCCAGATTTGATTGAGTTATTAAAAGGATTTAAGACAAGGGTTTTGGCATCTTGACCGCCATATTTTAAGGCACGTGATGGTATGCAGTCGCATCCGGGCACGGCGGAGTCCTTTATAGTTTGAAGAAGGGCTGATACATGAGCTAGGGAGACGGTCACGTTGCTAAGAGACGGGCGGTTACTCTGTTGTGGACATTTAAAATGTGCCGCGGGGATTGCAGGATTGAGTTTGGAGGGAAGGGGTAATTAGCAGCTGGCAAAGTAAGCGTTTGGGTGGCTTTCTATATCGACAGGACCGGTGATAAAAGTACCGTCGGTAGAACGCAGACGAGTAACTGTGTGACTGTTTGGGGTACAGAGCCCGCGGAATAGGCAGCTGAGTAATTTACAGCGAGAAGGGCCCTTGAGAGTTGCGCTCTCTTCACGGCATTCGAAGGATACGCATAAGGACTCTCGGTCAGTGGAGAGCTTGCTGATGAAGAATATTAATACGAAATCCCAAGAGTTTCGATATTCTTTGCCAGGTTGGTGTATTTTATTATCCAGGGCCTTTGGTAACTTATCATGCCGAGAGATACCAGGGTGAAAACTTTTACTGGAAGAAGCAAGGTGGAGAGGGTTCAAGAGGTTTTGGTAGATGTCACAAATGCGTTGTGTCTGATGAGAGAAAGAAGTCGTTCCAGTTCCAGGAGGTCAGCAAAGATGAAAAAGCCAGTAAAATATCTGGAGACAGGAGGTGAAAGAGAGAAGGACTCGGATGAACAGTTGTGTCATACCTGACTGCGTTGCACGAAGCGACGCAGCAATCGCTACCTGGGAAGCGCGGGCCAACTGCGGCCGCAGCCAGATGACCCTCCTCTGAAAATATTAGATCTAAGGTATGTAGGCCACGAGCGGGTCTGCGTAAATTCTGGGACCGACCCTCTACACTAAGTTGGGCAAGCAGCGAGACGCAACAAGTAGGGCCCAAAGAGGGAGACCAGGAAATATCCGGAAGGTTAAAGTCACCCAGCACAAATTTAGACGAATGAGGAAGGGTATGTGCAGTGAAGATAACACGGGGCAAGTCAGCTATAGAAGCTGGAGAGGAGGCCGATGGTAGGTAGATACAACCCAGCAGAACAGGTCGTTTGGTCTGTTCTATGGAGATGCAGATGGCTTCTGGAATCCCTTCTAGGCTGGAATCATTAACGGGGGTTGCAGGCCCTTAACCACAACTCAGTAAGTCGTCTTAAGCTTCAGCTCACCTCTGTTAGGGATGCTAAGTTAAACGTTCTACCATACACTGGAGGTTTGCCAAGCAATTTGAGTCAGGCGTGTAATGCAAGTCTCCATAAGGCCTTGATTTCTTCGGAGGCAATAGACACCCAAACATTAATCCATTCATGCATCACTGTGCCATGTAATGTGGTCTGCTGAACATCGTCTTGAGGGCATTCGTGGCAGTTCGATAGCTTGATTAACAAGGAGGGTACTCACGGTGCTTGTTAGCCTCGTTCTCTTCCCCAAGGCGGACTCAATGTTGCAGTTAGACAGTCTGATTTCCTGAATTAAAGGCCACGCTCAGAGCCACCGGCGATGGGCGATACACCCGTGCTACTGAGGGGCGGCGGGTATACGAACGCGCTATGGTGCTACGCAACAGGGCAGCCCTCTCCGCATGACCTACCTACCACCACACGAGTTTTCCATCCCTCGTGCATGCTGTCAGATCTGCAAGGCGGCATGCCAACAGGCAGTCAAAATTGCGGTTTGTGCATTAATAAAGAACTCCAGCTACCATGTATTTTATCCGGTCGGGGGAAAGCCAGGCTAGTAAAACAGCTCAGTCATTTCGAACAAGCAAACAGCAAACAGCTGCTGGGAATGGCAAGTCGCAGAGGCAAATGAGGCGGTAGCTATCATTGGGTATCGTGAACAGGACGGAAATGGCCAGAGCGTGTGAACATGGTTAATCGACGACGGTGCGTGAGCTATCGAACCAAAAAGAGGCGTATCGCCATGTTTCGTGCGGCCGCAGCCAGATGACCCTCCTCTGAAAATATTAGATCTAAGGTATGTAGGCCACGAGCGGGTCTGCGTAAATTCTGGGACCGACCCTCTACACTAAGTTGGGCAAGCAGCGAGACGCAACAAGTAGGGCCCAAAGAGGGAGACCAGGAAATATCCGGAAGGTTAAAGTCACCCAGCACAAATTTAGACGAATGAGGAAGGGTATGTGCAGTGAAGATAACACGGGGCAAGTCAGCTATAGAAGCTGGAGAGGAGGCCGATGGTAGGTAGATACAACCCAGCAGAACAGGTCGTTTGGTCTGTTCTATGGAGATGCAGATGGCTTCTGGAATCCCTTCTAGGCTGGAATCATTAACGGGGGTTGCAGGCCCTTAACCACAACTCAGTAAGTCGTCTTAAGCTTCAGCTCACCTCTGTTAGGGATGCTAAGTTAAACGTTCTACCATACACTGGAGGTTTGCCAAGCAATTTGAGTCAGGCGTGTAATGCAAGTCTCCATAAGGCCTTGATTTCTTCGGAGGCAATAGACACCCAAACATTAATCCATTCATGCATCACTGTGCCATGTAATGTGGTCTGCTGAACATCGTCTTGAGGGCATTCGTGGCAGTTCGATAGCTTGATTAACAAGGAGGGTACTCACGGTGCTTGTTAGCCTCGTTCTCTTCCCCAAGGCGGACTCAATGTTGCAGTTAGACAGTCGACCAGCTACTCTTTAATAAAAGTTCTATAAACGCCTATATTTTCGCTGCAGTTCCGTCAAAAGTATCTATCTCTGTTTTCGACAGACTGAAAATAAGCACCATGGTGTTTTAGTCAGGATGCGGGTTGCCCAGTTCGTGCGCCATGGTTTAAAGCCCTGTAGCAACATCTGTTCGAAGATTTGAAGAAGACCGTGGGAAATCCGATTCCTCCGTTTGAGTTTCATCATGAACTTCTTAACATCACTTTGGCCACATCAAGGTGCACGTTCATCATTGACTGCAATGGACCTGTCGTCGTCATAAGGCTCATAACCTAGCAGTAACTGTGTTCTAGACGCTGACCCTTGTTTTATTATATCACACGCTTTTACCGTTATCGCGATTTTTTTCAGTTTCTCAGCTGCAACTTAATCCCGATAAAATCTCTAACCGTGCGCCTGTGGACCTTTTACAGCCAATCACGTTTGGCTTAGGGGCAGCTTGTTAATAGGACAAGGAGGAGTGAGAAATTGAAATGTTACAGTCAGTAAATATAACAGAAGTATTGCTCATCGAGTTGTCAAGTTCACGGTGTGACAAACTGTGGAGTAAATTGACAACTCTGGTTTTGGCCACCTTTGTTCCCAAAGTTCCGGAATTCTACCTGTGAAAAACCTCTTGAGGCTTCGGATGCTCTTTGCGTGTCCGGGTCAAATTGCCGAAACCAAGCAGATGTTATATAGCGCTGTCATTTTTATTTGTGACCAGCATAATGCCAAACAATGTAATACAGCTTAAAGTGAAAAGTGGCAAACAGGCTCATGTTAAAGCCTGGGTGGATATCGGGAATCGGATGCGTTTTTGCTTGATATGCGATGCAGTTTGGAGCCTCCGTGTTTGACCCAAAAGTGCTCTATTTAAAGGGCAAACGGAAATCATAGGGTGTTCAAAGCAAACGCGGTAATCGTCACATACAAGGCAAGACCGTGGTGCAGTGAGAACAAAAGTTTCATTTAACGCTACAAACCTGGGAGTTTGGGCTTAGCAACAACTTGTCCAAGAGGATCTAAAGAGATTTCAGGTAGTTCCAGCTGAATGAATGCACACCGTGAGTGTGCAAGCGCCACCAATACATCCAGAGTGTTCTACATTTATTATACGTATACGGCAAGGGCACGGATGCCGGAGGACATCGCTAAACGGATGGATGTGGACGCTAGAACAAAGGAGAGAGAAGGAAGCGAGTTAACCCGGTGAATAACCAGGACTTAAGATCAGAAATTCGTTAAAAACAGCTCAAAAGGGTCCAGACTATCGTATAACTGAAAGTGTAAACTTTCTTGACACAGGTTGGTGGCTCCAGATGCTAGTCAAAAAAAACGATTAAGGATTGACGAACACATACGGCAGGATAGTTCGCTCTGCCTCCCTCGAACGACTGAGTTGATGTATTCAGGGATCGATGTTTTAGGCGTGAGTGAAAAGAAGCCGTTTCAAAAGATATGCAAGATGTGAATGGGACATTTGTCGAGACGCCCGTGTTTGAGGGACAGTTGGTTGGGACAGCCGTTCTTGGAAAAAAGGGGGCTAAGGTATGCACCAATCTTGATTGAATTTTTGCTGAACATTTTTTTAGACAACTTCATTGCACTTATACAGGAGTCCCTATATTTGCCGGCGATGTTCTAGTGGAGGTAGGTGAAGAATGCCGGTGTGAGCCTGCGAGGATCAGTATATGAAAGCAGCTACGGATGGAACGGATCACCTTCACGGCCTTCTTGGAGGGCTGGGAGAATACGCGTAGCAGAGCAAGCTTAACAAAAGTTGAAAGTGAAAATTTTTATGTGCTAGAATCAAATATACAACTTTGTTCTCGTCCGTAGGCAAAGACGGGGCTGCAGAGATTCCCTGTACGTGGCTTTTGCGCTTTCGATTTGGAAATCTCTGGAGAATCCACGGAAGAAAGCAATAGCCTCGTGTAGGATAACTGAGGCACTAAACCGCATTCAGACCATCTGCAACCTCAAGGTGAACAATAGGCCAGCGGCAGGGACTGTAGATACTTAGCAAAAATTATGACTGGAGTAGAGCCGAGAAAGAATTCTGTTGAAAGGCTGATAAAGACTTCAAAGAAGTGGTAAAATCCACTGAACCGAGCTAGGGCGTTTAGATGGCTTTATTGACGACTTTGTCTGCCAAAAGTCAAGGGATAGTAGTAAGACTTATTTACGGTAGTTAGCGAAACGTGGTGCCATTCCCTGTTTATGAGTCAAGTAGCTAATAACATGTTTCCCAGAGGTCAGAAAAATGCCGAACATGGAAACGGGTGCAGAAGGATTTGGCTCAAAATAGGGAGAGCAACAGTGCAATCCTCTGGGAGCATGGAGTTGAAGTCACCTTGATCAAGGGGTCATATGTGGGTAGAATTAGCTGGACTTCCAGAAATTTGTGAATGACTTTGATGCCAAGAAGGCCGGCTAGAAAATAAGGCTTAGAATGATGTGTGCAGAAGTTTATACTTCACTACGCTTCTTTGAGTGTTTCATTTGTTTCAAGGAGAAGGAGGAGGACGGTTAATTTACGTCAGTAAGCAACGGTTGCGGTACAAGTCTAGCCGTTCTGTGCGATCAGACGTAATGGGATAGCGGCTCGCATGATCTACTTGATCTATACAAAATCTCAACTTCGTTCTTCATCTTGGGAAGCCTGATGGTTTTCTGCGAATTGAGGTGAGAATATATGAAATGATTGTGATTAGGCTTCGGCGTTTGCTCGCCCATGAATCAGTTTCGGTTTAGGAGGAGCCGACTTGAGACAACGTACCTGAGTCTCGGGTCACCGGCGGCCCGAAGTAGCGAGCGAGACTTGCTCTTGCATTGATTCTGGCCGTCACATGGAAAGGAAGGCTAACGGGGTCCATGATAGTGATCATGAGTTTATCCATTTTCTAAGGCAAGGCAAGCTGCATGAATCACTCCCAAAAGCTAAACAGGTTAAAGCGAAAATATATTGCGGCAGCCGCTGCAGAGTGGATGAAGTTCGCGGTCTTGAGTATCTTGGGGCGTTTACTGTTGAGGAATTCTCCATAGCAGTCAGAGTCGGATTGGTGTGACGAATAGCTGACGCCATCCGCCGGAAATGATTGTACTTGGAAGGGTAGCGTCATCAACCGACGGAGAAATAAGCTGACTGTATCTTACTAGTGAACGGAGGAAATTCCCTCTCTACGCAGTTGTTTGTCAGTAAACACGAACTACGTGGTTATAAGCCAGTAGACACGAAAGTAAGCATCTCATATGCACACGGTTTTTATTAACCAAGCAGTTTCACGCATTTTCTCCAAATTTTCCGGACATTGATTGACTATTACAAAATGAAAAGCAAGCTCTGCGAAACAGTCCGACGAGTTCCGTAGTAGACCTCACCCTTCGTTAGATTGGGGGCAAAGCCTGGACACGAGACAATAGACCATTCGCATTCTTCACCACTGATATGCTTCATTTTACTAGTAGTAAGTCATCATAGCATGGGGTGCCAATAAGTGCGAGTGGGAGAGACGGATGGGTGCCACGCTCTTGAGGGGGAAATCCAAAGCAAGGATGAACGCACAAAATATGTGGCCATGGTGGATCTAAACTCTGCGCGATTTAGCCCGTGGGGCTAATTTCTGATTCAATATAAGCGAGCAGTTACTCTCATGTGCCGGGGCAGTGGTAATTCTAATATGTGAGGACAATTGAGCGTGTTGCACACACTGGAGTTGTCTGTACAGAACATCGTGACGAGCACCCATTTGTCGTTCCACCGGAACAATTTAGGCCAGGTGACAAGGATGCGCTGCGACTGGCACACGGACAGGTTTAGTTGAGCGCCGCCGAATGAAATGTGTGATAATAACGAGCTGTGTTGAGGGTATCTTGTGAGGGAGATAATGGATGTAGAGTGGAAAATGTTGAAGTGGACCAGCAGAAGCAAATGCTAAGGCGAGATAGATAACATTCGGGGGTATGCCGGAGAGTTTGGTTGAATGCTGAGAGCTATGTTGGTACAAATCGCCGGCGGTTTACTTGCAACTAAGGGTCACATGCCCGTTATTGTATTAGGGATTACGTTTGCGCCTGAGAGTGATCCACTTGAAAGTAGATGCGACTTCCGATGAAGTCCTTCGTTTTTAGACCAGGTTTTGAAGCTTTCGGTCCTGTTTGGTTACCAAGGGGGCCGGAGAATTTCATTTTGCGAACGCTGTTGGGTTTTACTGTTTTTTTAATGGAATGCTTCACCGGTGGAGATTGGTAGTTTCTGAATTGTGGCTGTCTCTGTTTTGGGAAGTAGCTTAGTTCCAACACATTTTTGAGAATGTAACTTGGGTTCATGTTGGAGTGTGTCAGACTCCGAGACTTTGTGGAACTGTAGCAGTTTGAGGGCTGCGAGGCAACAGATTTCACCCACCTGTATATGGGAGGTTAGAGTTATTGGAGATGTCGTGCGTGTAGACGGCACTCCTCCCTGCAGCTGAGGTAAACATACTAAACACAAGGTGGATGAAGGTTGCGTCATTCCCGAGAAACCAAAGTGCTTCAGCTACCTTCAGGTTGAGGCGTATGAATATCAGTGAGAAATAAAACAGGATGCGGGCTGTTTGCGGTTGTCAGGACCAAATGGAAGGACTCGCGAGATGAGGATTTCAACCTAACTTCTTCAGCAACACGATTATCCACTTCGGAAAACAGAGAGTTGACCCATCTCTCGAATTGTTCCATACACTGTCGCTGCACAAGCGCCATGCAGGGCTTATGAGGATAGCTTTGCCGTCGGTTGGGCATTAGGTAAGAACACGAAAAATGGACCGGTTGACTGTGCTCTGCAATTATCTGTCTAAGGCTGTGATGAATTTGTCACAGCAGCAGAGACTCATTCCCGGTGAGAAGGGTTGGGGGCTCAATCAAGTCAGCAATTGGGGGTTATAAGCTAAGCAACAACTAGATGCGGTATGTAGTCTTAGGAATGGGTGGAAAAATCTCGGATGGGTTTCGATAAAGATGAGAAGTGAGCATGAAGCACATCATAGACCACCGAAAATAGCAGGCTCATTGTGTCCAAAGCCATAGTAATTTCGCGTATTTGCGCCCGACTGTAGGCCAAAGAGATCCCTTTGAAGCCTCCGACTAAAAAGTAACATAGAATGGGTAAATTTGCTAACCTCGCTGGTGGTACGCCTTCCACTCCTCTCTTATGAGTGCAGTAAGAACAGTGCTGAACTGCTTGTCCACAAAATGCCACAGGCGTTCCGATGTACAACACTTGACTTTCTTTGGACGACCATCACTAATTGCACTTACGGAAACTTGGTTTACACCAAAACTCTGTGACGCTGAGAGCTCAATGGACGGTTGTTCCAGTTTCCGGGTTCAAACGAAATGCAGGAAGGCTGGTTGGGTTACTTTCCACCCAAACTCGGCGCTGATCACCCTGATCCTCCTCTTTCACCCAACTCCTATGCCTTTCTGTGATGCATTTGGGATCCATATTTATGCCGTATGCGCTTGACTTTATTCTAATAAACGTCACGTCAGGTCTCCTGGAAGAACACCTACTACTCAGTGAAACCATTGAGCCATTCTACCTCACGAAGCAGTTACGCACCATTTGTTTGTGCGTGACGGACTCGCCCGGGCCTCCTGGATGGAGTTCCGGCGCGTATTAACTCGTGGACACCTTGCCTCGACACTGACTTCACCCTTTTGACAGAGCGCTTCGAATCGGAAACTCGGCGCATCCATGAGATACTGCGAAGTTCAACTACCACCCCTAGTGGATGTGCTAATCCTCACCGAAGGTAACTTCGTTGACCATGCATTATCTAAGGCTCCCATGGGGCAGAGTGACCACCGAGTATAAGCTTTTGAATTCACCTGGTAATGAACCGGGAACCCGGAATCTCAATCATGGATTCGAAACTTCTGTGCGCAGCATCCTCAGGAATGCTTACCTTCTTGTGTCAGCCCAAACTTGGACTACCTTTAGTGAACGGGACACAAAGGATCATATTTCCGAAGATCCACGAACATGTTGCAGGGTTCATCCCAGAGTAACGAATGAACAGTTCAGCGAACAAAAGGCCACCCAAGGGGACTCGAACCCTTCTGCATATGAGGTCCTGACAGTTCTTCAAAATGGAGACTCCAGGAGACCCGAGAGACGGGCTGGCATCTCTTAAGAAACGGAAGTATTTTAAATAAGAAAGTTGCCAAGAAAACATGAGATACCAGGCCGTGATTCTGAGCCTCGCCTGGAAAAAACATAAGAGCACTAAGGGAGTGCATGAAAGACAGTTGAAGAGACCAGCAAATCCTTGATGGAAAGAGACAGGGAACCCACGATTAACCTATCAGTGGGATATGAGGGCTATGAAGCACCCTATTCTGTTCCTCATCACACTTAGTCTTGGCAAGGTGGGACTAAGAATGGTCTCTAGCCAACTTGATCTTTACGGACGAGGATCTTCGCTAAATTTTGCGCAAGACAGGACCGCTCAACGCTTTGGTGCCAGATTAGGTCCATAGGACAGTCTTGAAGGAAATATTGTCCACACTGGTGAAGTATTTTAATCTGATGCGCCATCAGTCGTACACCGAGGTCAACTTTCCCCATGCTTGGAAGGAGGCGACTGTTAAGCCAAGCAATCTAGCTGGTGAAAACTTGGTTCGCGGCATCTACAGACACTCTAGTTTCACTAGCCCACCGTGAAAGTAATGGAACACATTCTCAGGCGTTCGTTTTAAATCACTTCACCATCAACAATCTGATACCCACGGTACCACACGGATTCCTCCGAAACAGTTTTTGGGTGATCGAAGTACTCTTAGGTACGGACAGCCTCATACAAACCGAAGATGAGGAACTCATACCGGGGATTAAATTTTTGGACTTCTTAGAGGAGCCTCATCAGGTTGCGAACTACCGCTCCAAAAATTCAAGGCTCATGGAAGAAATAGAAATTTCATATCTCATTGAGGCTTCTATGTCAAGTAGAACATTCCTACCCTAATTCTGCTCTGGTTTCCATTGGAGCTTCACAAGGCTTCGGCTAAGGAACAATCCTGTTTCTCTATCTCGTCAACGGATTCCCTGATACGCTTTGATATACATGTCTACTTTCTGCTCCTCATTGAGCTCGTCCAATGAGTTGCCACTAATACGGTCGTTGGTCTCAAATTCGTTGATTTTGAAAAGCATCCCTAGATGTTTGGACCCTCTCCTCCAGTGAGACCCGATACTTAGTTACATCCTGTCTGAACATGGTTTGACCGAAAGGTTTTTCATCGTTGATCCATGCAACACGTTGTGAGGATTTGGTAATAAGCCTTCAAGCCAGGACGCCCATATTAATCAGGCAATATTTTTTCTCACTTCCAGTAGATGAATCGTGGAATAGCCTTCCTCCGCACTGCATCTAGGTCCTATTTCAAAGCATTTATGTGGACGTATTCACGTGAGTCCTCCCCGTGGCACGCTTATTGCCCAGCTGTAAGAAGCTTTTTGCTTGTACCTTTCAGGGAGCAGAAGTGGCTGAACAACACTCACAAACATGACCTGAGAAGCTTCAGCGAAAACTTCCATTCTATGTATTAATCCGTGAATCCCTGATGTATATGGGTAAACGCATGAAACTGGCGAGAACCTAGAAGAATAAGTGTCAAAAATTTCTCCGAAGATTAAAAAAAGCCAATTTGAAACGTTCAAAACACTTCTCACATCAGAATTTATTTTCGTACATTGACACTAAGGTGGCTCCTCGGCCGCGCAATGCTTTTAGCAGCAAAACCTTCGCGAAGCGGATAAAAATAGTGCGCAAAAATTTTTGGATTTTGTTACATATGTGCATGAACCAAAAATCACTCAACTGTACGTTCACTTTCTTCGCATCTCATCAAATTTCAGTGTCCACTGAAGCAATCATACATCTGAGGGGAAATTCTGGTGGAATACTTTACCAGCATCACTGGGACCTTGGGATGCCTAGATGAGCTCAAAAGTCTGGATTGCTTTTCTGAATTCAGTTGCCTGTGTAGTATACGGTGCCTGCCAGTTTGATTGATTTATATGTAAGTATTGGTGATGTGCAACCTTGCTTACTGGGCTTCGGCTCATGAGCTTTGTTTTCTGTTTTCCATCCACAGAAATTGTCCTGAGCACCTGCCTTCGGAGAATCACTTTCCCCTGGTGCTCCCACGGCGTGCATACTACACCTGCCCGTTTTAGTCCATCAGGAGCACATCGTAGCTTTCGAGAATACAATTCCATTGTGTGAATACTGAACGGCCACACTAGGTTCATGTACGAACCACACCTACTGGCTGACCTGAAGACCTTGGTTCCTCATACTTTTACCACATCACCTTCAAGGCTTATTGGGAGACGGAGCGGATTCTGATGCGGCGGTCTTTGTCGCGCCTCTTCAATCTGGCGAGAATCTCTGTCCACCGATGACGTCCTCGGACAATCTGCCTCTAAATGAGCTCGAAAAGCAACTGCTTGACCCATCCTCGGAATGTTATCTGGAAAACCTACTGGATTTAGTCACGTCATTGGTTGCTGATTGCAACTACCCCTCAGCGTCTAACTCACGGACCGTACAAGCATTCCTGAATAGGTTCGTTAAGATAATTTCTCGAAGAGTATTTTCGATGTGGATGTACATGAGGAAGTCGTAACAAACATATCATCTTTGCAAGTTTTCTTTGGGATTCATCGCATTAACGTAGTATTTCCCTGAGGCACTGGTTTTGCTGCACCTAAAACTGGACGAGTGTTCAAGAGCCGTTAACAGCCACTGGTACACTGCATGGAAGCACAGCTACGGTTTCAGTCCTTCACCCTGGGCTTGAGGTTCGCACCCTTACACTATCCCCCACTTCAACATCCAGTTTTTTGTGGTCATGTAGAGTGATAGATTCGTCCTTCTAGGCGTGTGTTTCGGTGTTTTTAGCCGTGTAAATCTCACCAAAGGAATGACCTAGTGAACAGATGCCTCAGATTCCTTCGTCCCGGGTCTGGCATATATGGTGGTCGAGACGCAAAAGGGTTGTGCGCGCAGTTGCTCTAGCCTTGGCGAAAATTGCCACATGCGTAATACTCTCTAGTGCCATAGAAGTAAATATTGTCGGACGACAGTAGCTTTCAATTCGTGTACACAGAGTTGGACGGCCGGTTTGGTACTAGAATAGGGTTCAAATCAGAATACAAAGGCTTTTTATTTCGAATATTAGCAATAGGTTCCCAACATGGTGAACAGGTTTACAACGGTACATCTCCCAAATATTTATCTCATATAGTGAATCCACCAGATAAGAGCAATCTAAGTGCAAGTAGATTGCTCTTGTCCAGATTGCCCTCGTCCTGCCCTATGTAGTCGAAGGATAGTAGCTGGTAATTAGATGGTTTAGAATATCAGAATGGTTGCAAGCGATAAGGATCATTGCGCGAATCGCACCGTTAATGGACTTCCAACATACCTTCGAAACATATTTCTGTACTGATTCGCACCGTCGCAATCGGCAGGTCGTTCCAGTTGTCGGTCACTGGTTGGCGCGCTGTCGCCGTTCCTTCCGAGGCTTCAGTATTTTCCTTTGGTATCACCGGGCAGGCCCTTTATGACGTATATTGAAGGTGCCTGTGGTTGTACTTTGCTGAGAGCATGTCTACCTTCCGATGGCAAAATTTTTAGGTCACATCACCAGATTAGGGACATGTTAGTGGACCCTGTGTTACTTATGGTTGACAAATCCCTCGAGGTGTTTACTTAACCGCCTTAATGGTTGCTCCATGCAGGTGGTACAGAGTCACTACTAGGTTGATGAGTCAACAGTTATCAAATCGTGATTCTTCTTAAACGTGGATTAAGATCTGACAGCTTAGTCGTTTTACTGTTTTCTGACTGGGTGATGATATGACATTAACAGCGTGATAGCGGAATTGTAGTCGGCATAATTCTAGATGGAAACATCACTGAAATAAGTGAGCGCGCTGTGGCCGTCCAGTTTTGTTGATTTCGCGTTCAATTTAGACGTTGAACGTTGGAAACCGATGCCTCCGTTGTTTCTACACATCACCCATGTCGGGATCGGCGTCGACGCACTTGGGCCGGATAATGGTGTATTTCACAGTGTTTTCCACCGACTATATTGTACATAGCGTGACACTTGAAGTCTCTCGTGTCAATTGGTCGTCTCTTAGTCATCCAGGTTGGTGTTTGAATATAGTTCGTGACATCTTTAAAGTTCTCACTGCTCTTGTGGTCTCATGCCATCTATCGTTGCCTTGCGGTCATGTTTCTGAACTAGTGGATTTAGATGGGGGCCTTAATCGTCCTCTTGTCTAGGTTTTGGCGCCATGGCGGTATCAATTCAGCTGCAACGTATAGCCAACAAGAATCTCTAGACGGGCAAACTGATGGACTATTAACCAGGCTATAGCGCATGACACCCGCATCAGCTCTTTCAGCTCAGTGGAAACGCCTATGTTGCGAGATAGCAGTGAAAGAGCTACCCTATCGGTAATTGCTTGGCGACAGGATTCTTGGAAGTTTTCTATGGAGTTCAAAGAATGCCACTTTGAATTGCCACGGAAAACAGCACTCCCTTCGACAAATGATGGTTCGGCGTGCGAAATACATGGCCTAACCAACACAATTTCTGGTTCTGAGCACATTCTTCGATGGAAGTCCCCGTTGCACAACGGAAAACTCGCTTTCTAACTGTCTCGATACGGATCCGTCGACAACAACCCTCACGAGCTATGGTTCTGATACAACGGTTGTCGAAGACGTCTCATTGCCGCTGCTCGAATAGCACACTTCATTTGAGGTTCAGGTATATACCGCTTTGGCGCCATAGGTGTTTCAACTTAGTCATCGCGACCCGTTCCTTGCAGATTCATGCATTGACCTCATCTGCCACACTACCATCGGTCGCACGGTCGCACGGAAGAGCTGAAATAGTCTTCATGCATTCCTGGTCTTCTGGGCCCCTTCCATTTCCCTAGCCTTACGTATCCGCCCAGCTTCATGACCGGCGCGCACCCTCACTTTCACTTGACGTCTGATAATTCGTTGGACAAAACTACGCTCGGCACCGGTGTGGACAGTTCTCCGAAATCCAAACAGTCCCAATGTCCTGTCTGATATCCAGTGATTGAGCGGGTCCGGCAGCACCGTGCCACAGTCAAAACTCCGAGCATTGTGCACAGAAGTGACGTTCCAGCATGGATTCTCATCTGATGATGGAGCATTTGAAAGAGACTCTAGAAGGCGATTCTGGTAAATTCTGATCTTCAAGTCACTCAGTTATCAAGCAATTTGTCCCCAGCTTACGCGCCTTGGAAAGGAGAAACGACACCAGGCGAGCGCGTGGTTGGAATCCACAAGTGTGTTGTAAAAGGAGCGTCATTCAGTTATTGATCCGCGCCATCGTTAATTAATGGTAATGTGACCAATTTGAGTTCGTATCCCGGATACCGTTGGAGGACACCATCTAGCCATACGACTTCGGCTATTTCTCAAGTTAGCACTGTATAAAAACAGCCTGCGGTCAGCGCACAGCTGGAGCAATTGTTCCCCACTGTCCGTACGTATTGAGTCCAGTCCACGCCGACCTCCTGATTGAGCGTCAGGTGCGCCAAGCCTACCCACTGGTGCATTCAGGTTTCCGGCTGTGTGCTGATCGCAGGCCGTTTTTATGCAGTACTAACTTCCGAAATAGCCGAATTCGTCTGGCCACATGGTATCCTCCAACGACACGCCGGCCACAAACTCACATTGACCCCATTGCCATGGCGCGAATTAATAACTGAGTATCTCAGACTTCCGGACGTGTGAGAGTATACGGCGAGCTCTCCAAAAACTTCCGTGCACACAGTGGTGTCCGTCAGGGATGCCCACACTCTCCACACACTCTCCGCACTCTTCTTATTTAACTTCGATGAAATCATGGGACGAACGCTGGAAAGTCTCCAAAAATCCGGTGTTCAAATAGTCTGTGACGAAAACCTTGTGACATCGTTCTCATCTTCGAAGAGGAGGAGAAGGCGCAGGTGTTTTCGGATGAACTGACCAAAGTCATCTCGTCCATTGGTATGCACTTTGCACCCGCAAAGTGTAAGGTCATGCTCCTGGACATGCAGTCACTGAATACGCCACTCACAATCCAGGGCGACGCACTAGAAGTTGTGGAGCGTTTTACTTAGCTTGGAAGTTGTATTCTGATTGTAGTGTGACAGGTGAACTCAATGCATGAATCTGCAAGGCCCGGGTCGCGTTTGCTAATTTGAGACACCTGTGGCGTCAAAGTGGTGTATCCCTGAATCTCAAGGGACGCGTGCATCAAGCTACAGTGCGGGCTGTTTTGTTGTATGGCTGTGAGACTTGGCCTGATGGAGCAGCGGAACTGGGACGTCTTCAGGTGTTCGACAATCGTTGCCTCAGGACCATAGTTCGTGTGGGTTCGTGTCGTCGAATCCCTTACGAGGCAAGTGGAAAGCAAGTTTTCAGTTGTGCAACGGGGACTTCCATTGAAGAATATGTCCAGTAACAGAAGCTGCGTTGGTTAGGCCATGTATTGCGTATTCCGCCCAAGTTCGGAGTTGAGCTCGAAATAGTTCAGTATTTGAGTTGGCGGCTTACGGATCGAAAGGTCCACGTTTTGAACCCAACATCAGCACCTCGACTGCTTCTTTATAGGCTTCAAAAAGTTGGCAGTATGCCATCCCTCTTTCCGTTGGCACGGCAGCTAGGTGCCGAAAGAGTGCCACAGCTGGACGAGATTTGGAGTCGATGCTCAGCGTACGGATAATGGGGAGTGACTGCTTCATCATGTGTTCCTGGCCAGTACGAACTTCTAGCACATACACCCACGTCGTTACCCGGGAACCACTAGCCGCAAGACATTCATGGAATCATTTGAACCATGTGGCTATCAATTATCGGTGGAGAGCTTCAATTAATGATTACCGTTCCCTCTGGGGTAGCAACTCGACTGATCATACAATTTTCCGGGCTCGGTTATCACCTCGCTTTCCATCAGCATCTCACATAGCTGTCATGTCACTCCAAGGGAGAATAAGTGTTGGGATATTACTGGGTCTTCCAAGCCGAGATGCAGAGGTTGGGTTCGAACCAGGACCTTCCGGTTAGTAAGTTTGCACCCTAACCATTAAGATATCTCGAGATGTAACACTCGTAGTCCCTCATAAGAGGTTGGGCAGTGGTTACAGGGCTGACCAACACACACTCCTGATTTTCCAAGCTGGGGGTTCGAACACATGTAACGACTTGTTCTTTTAATGCACTGGTACTTCCCTAATCACTTCTGTCTAGGTCTGGACGACATGGCAATATTCTATCCCATGTATGACTATGGTTCCTAAAATTAAAAATACAGTCATGCCACATCTGCCGTCACGTGGCGCTATCAGCCGGATCGTCTTATGTGTTGCGTGCAGCGGACTGGTAAACGAAAACGGGCTTTTGCCGACGCCTTCCTGCTTTCCCTTTCACCAACACTCTTCTACTCCTCCCATCCCATTAGTACTAATGTCCTGGTAGACCCATCCGTTAAGAGTGACGACGCCATTCGTCTTCCAGCGGTCTTGACAGGAACACCTGTCCATCAGTCAGAGCAGAAAGCCTCAGATATCTGGGCACCAAAGTTTAAGCCTCGACGCCCAGTCTCTCTGACTGCCTTCAATGTCCGCACTCTGAAGCAAGTAGAACAACAGACTGCTCTTGCTCACACACAGGATAAGCTTGGCAATAATGTATGCTTTTTATCAGAAACAGGAATTCAAGATGCAAGCACAGTGGTTGAGCTAACCGTTCCATCACTCCCCACTCGCTTCTGGCTCCGCACCTCTGGCGATCCAGAGGCTGCTTCGGCAGGATGTGCAGGGGTTGGTATCTCTCTAAGTCACCGGGAAGAAGTATCCTTGCTTGACTGGATATACGTTAATAGTCGACTGTGTGCGGCTCGTCTGGCAACGTCTGTGAAGGAGTCTCACAAGCGGGAATTTCGTCGAAAATGCAGACAAGTGGCTTGTGATCGGTGAGGAGTGTGAAATGGCGACTGTTAACCATTTTGTGGAATTTCTTGACGGCATATGCGATTGCAAGTGCTTTTTCTACTTGACTGTTATTGCGTTCGGCTGATGTCGAAGATCGGGCTGCCTGGGCGATGGCTTTTTTAGATCCATCAGGAAATCTATGGGAAATGACTGCTGCGATTCCATGGTTGGATGCCTCTGACACTAGTATGCTATCAGGGGTGGGTTATAATGTGTAAGCAGCAAGTCTGACGATAGAAGTGATTTAACTGCGTCAAAAGCTGATTGGCATTGCGATGATCAATTCCAGGGAACATCCTGTTTTAAGAAATGGTCGAGGGGGACCCCGAACACCGTGCATGCCTGGTAGAAAAGTACTGTAGTGGCTCACCAACCCGAGGAATGGTCGCCGTTAGGACACATCCGTTGATGGTGGCATTGTCCGATTTGCATCACTGTTGTCCCGGTCACGATGACGACCAGATTTATCGAAAATGAAACACAAATATTTGATAGAAGTAAGAAGGAATGCACATTTTTTCGGCTCGGAGATGAACGTCGTATTCCTGGATTTTGATCAAGTACTGGGGTTAAGCGATGAAGTTCTTCCTGATCAGAGGCTGCCACAATGGTATCATCCAAGACGCCTGTTAACCCATTAAGCATAGCGTCCATGATCTGTTAGAATATGGCTGGCACCGTTTTTACTCCGGAGGGAAGATGATTGAACTGGAAAAGGTCACCGTGCTTGTTAACGGTTAGAAGATCCTTGGAGTCATTTGCAACGTCGATTTGTAAATAGGTATCAGCCAGATCTAGTTTAGCAAAGCAAGTGCCTCCATTGAGTTTGGTAAACATGTCTTCTGGAACTGGGATAGGATACTGATGTGAACTGAGTGCAGCATTCCAGCCTGTGGAATAATCATCACAAATCCTGATATTCCTATTCGTCTTCTTGACTAGAATAATGTGAACTTCTCAGGAAGAGTAGTTGACAGACTGGATAAAACCTGAAGTCTGGAGACGATCGAGTCCAGCGTCCACAGATGAAAGGGCCGCATAAGGTACATGGCGTTTTGGTCTGAAGGCAGGTTTCCTATTTGGCTTCAAATGAAGTGTGGCTTGGGCTTTGGAACTATGTCCAAAAACATCTTGAACAATATTAGAAAATTTTGATTGGATTGTGCGCGTGAGCTTTTGGGAAGTGCTTGTATGTCACATACACGCTGTCACATACAGATTGTAAAGGGACACAAAAAATATTTAACTGATCCATCCAATCAGGACCGAGCAAATTCAGATCTGAACAATCTGTGAGGTGACAAATGCCTTTAAACCATACATTATTGAAAGACATCACAGTTGAGTTCACCAGTAAGCGATAAGTTGTTGCCGGAAGCAGATTGCACACAATCGTTGGTAGCAGAAAATAATGGCTTCACAATTGCCTTCCTAGTGGAACGTGAAATCAGTGTGATGTCTGAGGCTGTGTCGAGCTGAAGACGGACAGAAAGTGTGGTGAACTTTCCGCGGAATGAGAAATCCACTTTGAATGATACGAAGACAGAATTCGATCGACCGTTCCCGTTGTCATGTAGGGGCCGTTTTAGGTTCGCTCTTTCGGTAATCAACCGGCTCTCCGTGACTAATACGACGGCACATCTGGCATTGGTGCTTTCTGAACGGGCAAAAGCGAACGTAGTGCCAGTCACTACAAGACCAACGTGATGTAGAAGGCTTATTGTATTTGAGGTGTGAGCTGCTCAGAAACGCCTCATTCTGGTTTTCGGAAACGGTGCGCTATATCGTATGAGCCAGTTGGTGCTTTGCCGATCATTGTGCTGTCCTGGTTCAGTTAGATGAGGTGGTGTCATTCAGCGCTGAGCTCCTGTAGAGTTATCTTTGGGTTTGGTTCAAGTTGGTGCAACAGTCTTGTCCGAATGTTTGCATGACAAGCGGACAGGATGCCAGATATAAATATAAGGAGTTTGAATTGATTTGCGTCCATATCGCTGAGCTTGAAACGCTCACATTCTCGATTGCCAAATTTTGTGAAACCGACCGTGACCAATTTAAGGCATTGATATCGAATGTTGCACAAGGTCATGTTGTCGCCAAAGATTTTTGTACGGGTTTGGATAGTGCTGTCGAAGCTGAGATCACTGGGCTGTTTAGGAAGTATGTAATTCGTGCAGTGGTTATGTTCATGTGTCGAGTTTCCTAAGTAACAGCCGTACCTTCCATGGGTCATCTTGCTTGGCGAAATCTTCGTACCTTTTGAACCAAGAGTCGAAAGTTCGATCTGCATCCGCGTCAAAAGTAAATTCGGTGATAGAATTAGCAATAGGGTCTACAGATGAAATTGATAGTTGGCATATGCTGCTTTGTGGAGCCTGAATACTCAGATTTTTGGTTAGGTTTTCTATGGGTTTCAGCTGCGTTTGCTCAAATTGCTTTTGCCGCTGAAGTTGCGCGTGCTCAAGCTGCTTTTGCTGATGGTCCAAAATCACCTGAAATTTACATCGTGGGAAACCCGTCCCCAGTGTTGTGTCTATGTGCTAGCTGGGTGAGTTAGGAGGTTGATGGAATTTATTACATCACGTTTGATAATCTGGCACTTGAGTGGTAAACCTCAGGAAAGTTGACGAAACCGGATGAAAATCGGCTATATGGCAGATGAACCAATGGAAGAAAGAGCACTGCGGCTCACTTGGCTACAAGAGAGCAAATGAAATCTCAGTGAAATATTACAAAAGGTAGAATTGTTCGTTATGAGCTGACCGTCCCAACAAAACCAAAGTCTCGTTTATAAGGTTCTTCATCGGCACAGCGGCGCAACGGGTTTTCATCAGCCTTTTGAGTTTCACCATATCGAGGCAGGTCTTTGGGAGATTTGTTCACCTGTGGAACGCCCCTACTGGTGGCTGCTTCGTGTTAAGAGACAAGGTCAGTTTAGGGTCGTTTACTCTTCTTTCCTCAATGTAATTTTCGAGTGAGTTGGTAGTTATAATTGTTCGTAGGTCGCTCGATCGCCGCTACCCACGCTAGGGCGACCTGGTAGTTGCAAGACAGCTGTACACCTGAGGAATACTACAGCTCAACGATATTTTAAAATTTGATATTAGCATCTTGATTGGTGACAATGGCTAGGCCAGATGCCTTTGTTCGCACTTGTGGTGCATTCTGCATTCGTTGCAGGAACCTCTACGCATAAAAGCCGACTAGGACTATGGGCCGAGCACTTCGAAGGTCAATCTAGATGGCGTTTGGAGACAATGCATGCGTGCGAGTTGCATCTAATGATTGCTCATCAGAAAAAAATGAAGCTGGAAATACCCTCTTTAAAGCACTGTAAGATGCCAAGCTATGACGGAATGTACCAACCTCTCGTCAAAGGAAACGGAATAGCTCCCGCAACCCATCGGACACAACCTACTGGTGCTATACGGTGAGGTTCAACTTGTTCTGCAACATGCACTCGTTCTATTTCTGCGTCGGAAGGATGGGATGCATGCCGTTGCCTTTAGGAACAAAGCGGTGTAGGGACACGGATTACTCGCCAGTGATTGTTTAGAGGCATTTGTTACGAGTGTTTCAAAGAAGTTGGCCTTTAAAGTCATAACTAAGGCTTTTAAAAGGTTATGTTGATTTGCTATGCTGACCACGAAAAAACCGAAAACTTTTGGTTTCGGTTCGGCGCACGTAGACGAGTTAGAGACCACACGTCGGATATCGCTGACCGAAAAGGAAGGTTCTTAAAACGAACAAAATGTGCAAATCTGGTGACCCCGGGATGGCATTCTATGTTGTGAAGCTCTTGAATTTTCTCCGTCCCAACAATGTTGGCACAAATGTTAGGTGAAAGGACATCGGTAGCCCGGTTGTCCGTTCCTGGTCTATAAATGATGTCTTAGTTGTACTCCGCCAATTCGACTTTCCACCGTCCATTCTTGTCACTTTACTCTTGCGTTGGTTCCCGTACATAAAAGCAACCTAACTTTGATCGTAATCGGTTCAGAATATCTCCAGAGAAGGTCGTGGCGCCATTTGCGGATCGCTTCGACAATAGTATATGCTTCTTTTTCGACAGCAGAATGGTTTCTGTCGCTTGCGGTCAAGGTCTTGAAGAAAAATGTAGTCGGCCGATTACCCTGACTCTAGGATGCACTAACTGCGATGTCGAACGCGTCAGCTTCGGCGACAAGAGGGATGTTGTGGTCGACAGTTCGTTAGTAAGGTTCTCAAACGCTATTCGGACACTCCGGAAGCGGAAATATTTTTCTAACTAAAAGATGAATTGTGTCCGAAAACATCGGTATCCACCGTGAGTAGCATGCAAACAGACCCACGGCTAAGTCTCAGAAGAGCTTGGTCTACAATTGGTAGTTTTTGATTGTTTACCAAACCCTTCTGAAATGATGACTCCTCGATCGGTTCCAAACTTATTCCAATTGATTGACACCCACGGTCCTTTTCTGAGATTTTCCGTCCGGTTGAATTGGGAGTTCTCTTATAGGGCGCATACGTTCTGGGCCAGGTTTGATAGTACCTTTAGTGACCTTGCAACCCAGAAGATTAACCGCTTTAGTTGTGAAGCTGTTTTTTTATGTCGTTCAAAGTAATGTTGTATGTTTTTAGCAACGTCGTGCTGACATATCGTTTCACCGCACAGTATCATTATCAATGTGTTTTATCACACAATCACACACGGTATCGTGTCTTGCACCTGTTCGGCTTTGATGATGTTCATTTCTGTTGGAAACACGTACTCCAGTTTGTCACTCCGAAAGGAATGCACCGAAACTAGTATAGGTTCCCGTGGGCTTTGAATGCAATAAACGACTTGTCTGACCCGATTATTGCAACCTGGTAATATGCATCCTGTAGGTTCACTGTACTTTAGACGGTATAGTATGCAATGGTTTCGATCATATGATCCAGTCTTGATAATGGATAAGCGTCATGGTAGGTAAAACCATTGACTGTCTGACCGTAGTCTATAACCATGCGTTTCTTGTGGTTCTTACTGCGCATCACGAGCACTTGCGCTCTCCATGGAGAATTTGATGTTTTGGTCATATCATGAGTGTGCATTCAATCTGCTTTGGTTCCGGTGTATGACGACGAGATTTCGTAGCTATCGGCTTGCGATGCACAGCGAGATTGGTGCATAGAGATGGGGATTTCACTTTCGCGAATGTTACGCCAAATACAGTTAGGGTGCCACGTTCGCCACCAAATGGAATTTTAACTTTATCGTGTAACCCCAAGAAATCATATCCGAGAAAGACGTCTGCATAGAGGTTCGGTAATACACTAAATGTGAACCGTTCATATGTAGCATCCTTGTAATGAATGGACACAAGACAATAACTTTTGTTGGAACCTGAATGTATCGTTGAAGCCATTGTTATCACGGAATCCTATGGAAGCGAGTTCCAGTTATGAGCTTGTAGGACTGATGAGGAAACGAAAATTCTGGGGCTGCCGGTATCAATAAGGGCTCGGACAGCAATGCCGTTGGCCAAAACCTGTTCCAGTGTTAGATAGGCAAATTGGAGAAGCGTCGAAGAGATTGAAAAATCTGGGGCTGGGCCCACGTGATACTTCGAAGTTTTTGGATCTATAGACGCGTTGAAAATGCCCCATTTTCCCGCAGTTTTTGAAAACTGATTCTTTATCTGGACACCTATTGCGAGGGTGCTTGCAGTTCTCACAAAAGTGGCATGTTTGTTGTGTAGCGGCAGAAACCGGTGTTTCGCCGTTAAGAGAGGACGAAGGGTTAGGCACAGGTCAAGTGCGAGAGCTCGTACGGCTTCGTGAGCTTTGTCAATTCATGTCAGGTTAGCAGCTTCTCTTGAGTGGTGCTCGACTGTAATCCTGTTATCAAGGCATCTCGGACCGCTCCGTTTGTGTGTTCCACAACAGATACTGCTTTGAATTCGCAGTCTTTAGCAAGCAACTTCAAGTTGTGGACGAACTGCTTAACATCTTGACCGGGTTCTTGTGTGTAGGTAGCTAAGAAGTGGTGGGCATACACGATATTTTTCGGGCGAATATAAAGTTTTCCAGTTAGGTTATCGCAGATTCGTAGTTGGCTTGACTAATTTTAATGAACATACGGAACCAATGAGTTTATCGTTCTGTGGCATCTGGTGAATGAGGATCAGCATCCAAAATCGTAGGTCAGACAATATGATCCGTCTTTATCACACGATTAAATTGTGAGAGTCAAGTGGTTTCAGGTCGAGATTAGAAAGAAGACGATAGAGTGGCGTAATTACGCTTTAATCACCTAATAACGATAGCACATGAGCTGAAAATATGGAGTTCAAATTACTAATGAATGATATATGAAAAGTATGGTTTGCATAGTCATGACCGGGACACACCAATGGTTAGACACATTGTCAGACATGACGCACTCGCGCCCGTGCATCCAAGCTATTGCCTTCAGTGCATAGCTCCCTTCCAACCTCCCCAGTGGAAAGTGCACAGACGACTCTATATTTACACATCTTATATCAGCTACCGCCTTCACTGCGCAGCTGCCTACCCCATTTCCTCAAATCATCGGTGAACGAGACTTGCAGCTATAACTACCGTACGACAAGCACGTGGTTCATACAGTTGGCGATGATGATGATGATTGCCGCAAGACTGCACAATTTCGAATTCGAACTTTCTTGGAGAGGGACCAGTTGAGGTGATAGGCGGACTTTGTCAATCTTGTTGGTTCTGATAAAGACCGTATTTATATCCGGATGATGAGGCCAGGGCAGTTTCTGCGAACCTATGGAGCACCTGTGGCGTGACACTTGCTTGTCCGTCAAGGTCTAGGTTACCATTGCACATTACGTTTCATATTGTTAGTTAGGTAGGAAACCTAGGCAGTGCGAACCGAGAACGTTAAAAATCTTCCTGATTCGGCCGCGTGTGTCTTCGGTTTATTACCCGAGTTTGTTGGGAACATTGGGCCAGTAGCGCTGGAGTACGCCGAGTGGTTTTCGGAAAAGGTGACTTGCATATGATAGATGATCCACCAACACGATCGGTTGTGCTGGATTAGTCACGTGCTTTGCACGCTAGTGCATCGACTCACCCGGGAAGTCCTTCGTACAGTCTTTCGGATGGTGGAAATGATTCGAACTGAACTCTAGGATGGGTACCAACAAACCTCTCTGCGTTAACATCTGTTTTCTTTTCTGATAGGGACCTCACTGGTTATGCATACCGGCGGACTTGGTCCAGTTACACATTCACTGATGCGTATACCTCTGGTATCCTGTCTCTAGCGCACAGCTTTCCCTTCTGGTTTTCCCACTAGTAAAAATCACTGCTAACTCGAGGTTGACGCGTCAACGATATTAGCTGCTGCAATGAACATCATTATAGATGGATTTCTTGGCAGAGTAATTTGCTCTTTCGGTTATTCGCTCGTAATCGGGTGTTGCAGTCGAAGCCTCAGGACACTGTTTGGCTACAGTACATTTTGGAGCAGTTTAGTTTCTTTCGCCAGAGCATCTGTCTTGATTTATAGGATAGCATATGGACTACTAATGGACAGTCTTTGGGTAGTGTTAAATTTGGGTAAGTTTTCGGAAATCTACAGAGATGAACAGTACGTGAACTTTAGCTCATTACTAGTGTTATCTGATCTGAACCATATTTGAGGACGATAACTCCGTTCGCTCTGTATCAAGAAGCACTGCACTGCCTTGCAACCGGTGCTGGTACTTCTCGAAGACGAACACCACATGGACAATGCGAAGTATTTCCGTGGGGTTTGTTCTTCGGGGTGCTCTGTATATGTTTGCAGAAGTGGAAGGGCTTCAACAGCTGCTTGAATAGGTTAGGCATGATCGATAAGGGCAGCCAAAGAACTGTTCTTCACTGTTCCTTTTTCTGTCCTGCTGATGGATTGGCTTCGATGTTTGCACACAAACTTAGTCACATTACATGCGAAGATCGGGTATCTATTTTCTGGAACAGATTTTTTCGGTGGATTTCGTTGGCGGATTGCCATACGTATTTTTCTTGGTCAACTGTCCACCTTTTGCCCGTTTTTTCAGTTTTTACCTAAAATAGAGTGGTATTTGGCTGAACTCCTTTGTGTTCCTGGTGACATCTCGCTAGAACACAGACCCTCCACTTTTTCACATTTTACAGGAACTTTTCAGTTATATAGACATACGAGCAAATAAGTGAATCCATTTTCCGGAATTAGTGGTTCCTTTGATTCGATGAGAAGCGTAGCAGTTGTACTCATCTCCTTATAAGTGTACGCCAATGATGCTACTGGGGTGTCCCTATACGAAACTCGTTCACCTTTTCACTACTTTTCTCAGGTACAAAAAGGCTTCCGAGGTAATCGAGGCTCGACGCACGAAGTATGCAGATTTTGAAATACTCAAGGTGATTGGCCAGGGGGGCTTTGGTCGAGTTGAGTTATGTCGCCACAGACGGACACGGAGAGTGTACGCGATGAAAATGATGAGCAAACAGCATTTGCTGGATCACAGTCAGTCCGGTTACTGGGAAGAACGTGACGTGATGGTCCGTGCATCAAGTGAATGGTTGGTCGCTTGTCATCACGCATTCCTGGTGAGTTTTAAAAGTTTGGTGTGACTCATTTCTTTGTACTGTGCAGGTGGCACCGATTTCTCGCAAAACTTCATGGATATTTGAAAAATTGATTCGTTGATGTCATGTTCATTATCTGCTGGGAGCGGCCTGGCTTATACTCGTTAAAGCAGTCATCTTATCAACACCCACGCACCGATGTTGTGCTTTGAAGAAGAAAGTTACTCTCAGTTCAGCAGTTCATCGTATCTCGCTACCGAAATCCTACCACTTAGTATGCCCGGTTTTTCTGTTGTTAGCCGGCAGATCAACAGGCTTTTTGGATGTTTTGTGGAATGCAGGTGGAGCGCGAACTTTCTTGCTTGCACATACAGTAGGCGGAATTAAACTGTGCAAAGCACAAATTTTGCACGATTGCTCTTCACCAACAGCCCGGTATAACTGGGCCAACGACTGATTTGGGTTCCATGGGCTCAGGTTTTGCAAGACTTGAGCTCGCCAGGAGTACCCGCCCTGCATGTACCAAGAAGTTATGGGTTGTTCTAGAAATGTTGAGCAGTGGCTTTGGAAAGATTACACAGACTCGTTGTAATAGCGGTATTTTCTCAGCTTAGTTCTCGGTCTGAACCTTCCAAGCTAGCGTTCCCGTCAAAACAACCACCAAAGGTGCACAACATGTATTAACGCCCAAAAACAGATCAAAAACATATATACAGCGCTTTTTTTATAAAGTGTGTACGGCGACAAAATTCGTGAAATTCGGACGCCTTTTGGACGCGCCCTCGACAATCTGCATTCGCTAGATACGGGATCATGATTGGATGTTGGGTCCAAGCTTTCGGCCAATCAGGGCTCCCCTTGATGCTGGACCGGCAAGCGGCCCGATCTTTTGGCCGGTCGCATGTGGGATGGGCTTCTTGGCAATAGCAGGGCCTCACTGCGAGCGGTAAAGTGACATCGGTGCGGAATTCCGCCTAACACTCGACTCATCGAGTTTGGCTTTCATATCGCTTTTGCGGACGACTCAATCAATTCAAATCAACATATCAGCTATGAACCGCGTACCATGGGATGATCATGGGATATACCTTGCGGATGACTATCTCGTTTTCTCGTGATGAATGAGTTCGGATAAATCCTCACAGAACACACCTTTCTGATCCTCGAGACTAATGTTTGTCTATTTCGAACATGATTAAGCCACACTGACTTTTACCGAGGTGGATACTGTTGTAGCCAAATTTGAATGTTTACTAATTCAAAAAGGCACACTTAATTTTTGGTTACCTCAATTTCTTGCATCAGGACCATTGGGTATTTAGAAACTTTACTAGGAAAGGTGTTCGACCCAGTTGACGCTATACTACAGTGACCGGATCTTGTAAACATATCTAGCTCATAAATAACTTCTATGTTGACCAGACCTCTTGAGCTTAACCGAGTGTCGTTTTAGTTGATTTCAATGCTCATTGAGTTTGATGTGGGTTGACGTTAGCTAGTGGCTAGTTCACTGAGCCAGAATTGTTCGTAGAGCGGGAATGACTTTGATGGGTGCTTGCTAAAGGCGGCGTCGTGAGGAAAAATTGCTTCGTCGTTACCCAGTCCGAAATGTTTTTCACATAACATACCTTGACTCGTTCTTCTGTGAGCCTGCTCCACGAAGTAATGGGAAGAATATGGTTTAGTATGAATACCGCGCTCATCACATCTGGCCAGCTGTGCACTTACTTGTAGGATTTTCTCTGGCTCCTGTCTGCGTCTAGAAGCATTGTAATTCTGTTTTTGACGATTACGTTACTGTCATCGCCTTATTCACCATGAAATGTAGTCTGCACCTTGCTTGTCGATTACCGATACATGGTTGAGTAGCGTTTTCATGCCTATTGTCCGCCCGGATTCCCTTTTCGTAACGAAGCCCCGGCCGAAGAACATGAAATTTCCAACAATTTCAGACTTCATTTCCTCCTTCAGGCATCACTAAGTTGCTGGTTCTGACCCGCTTTCACCCGCTCTGTCTGAGGATGGGGTGAAATTCTCAGTCAGTGCTCGACTAGCATTTTTGTTTTTATTGAGGTAGTTCAGTGGTTGGGGCGCTAACGTACTGATCGTAAGGTCCGTGGTTCGAACCCAACCCTGGTATCTGTACTACTCTTGTCTAGGCTTGGGCAACCTAATAGCATCTCAGCCCTCGTGCTTCCCTCGGGTTGCATGGCAGCTAGGCACCGGAAGGGTTATGCGGCTGAGCAATTTACTCATTTTCTCTACTTAAGTGATAGTGATACGAATCTATGGTAGTGTGTACTTCGAAAATGGATGCCCGCTCTGCGTGTGGGAATGCAGAGCTCCTTTCGCTGTAGTAGGATGCTGCTTTGTCTCTTTTACGTGGTCTCATGACAGCACGTAAAGACATGACGAGAGGAGGATGAGAACAGGATTCGCTCCATGAACTGTTAGAGCGATGAGATATGGTGTTCCCTGGTTTTCGGTGCGAATCCGTTGGCCGGTTTGTTTTCAACAGGCTTTTGCAACAAGTTGTATCCCAGCAGTCCATGAACAACCACTTTTCATGTTCATACTCATGGGTGTGTGAGTGAGCTCTCCAGAATTTTCTCAACAAAATTTAGTGTTTGACAACGATTCGTACTTGGTATGATACTAAGGCGAAGTCTGAGGAACCTCCGAAGCTCAGATGTTTGTGAACAAGAACTTTGTCAACTTGCAATATACATACGACTCCGCTCTCATTTTTGAAACGTAAATGTGCGCGAGCATTGTCAGAAAATCTGACCAGAGCCATCCGATTGTTCGGCATGTGCTTCGCACCCACAAACTGTGAAGTCATGCTTGCGGGACATACGCCCTTGGAACGCCCTCACAATAATTCGAGGAAACACTGGAAGATGTGGAACATATCTTGGAAGTTGCATTAGTTCTTGGGGAGGGTTCGAAGCATTATCAATGTCAGTCCGCCTTAGGTGCAACAATCAACAGAAATTAACGTTCATTCATTGCTGACTGATAATGTGTGAGCTATTTTGTATGGCTATGAGACGTGGCCTCTGCGGGTAGCACAACTGAGGCATCTTCAGGTCTTCGACAACTGTTGTCTCAGAAACATAGCTCGTGTGGGCTGATGTCGGTGAATCCGTAATGAGACACTGAAAGCGAGTGTTCGGTTGTGCAACGGGGATTTCCATTGAGCAGTGTGTCCAGCACCAAAATCTGTGTTGGTTAGGCCATGAATTGTGCATGACAGTCTACCATTTGCCGAAGAGAATGCTGTTTTCCGTGCCAAATTCGGAGTAGCGGAAGCAGAAAAGTTGTCATCCTTTGACCTAATAGAAGGTGCTGTCGGTACGACTTACCTTCCAGGATGGGTACCTCATAATCCTCACTGTGCGTGGTTCGAGATGCTGCAAGACGTGGCTGCTAATTGGTGTCAATGGCCTTTCTGTTGTCAGTTTCTATCCAGCGTCTGAATGAGTGTCTAGATGTATTTATATCTCGGAATGACTGTGGTAGGCTAACACTAGGTCCCTTCTTCATTCACTTTTATTCTTTTCCTCACAATAAGGCTTTCAAATAAACTAAATCATGGTTCTGTGGCAGTGAAGCATCAATGTCAAACACTGATGTGCCATCGATGATTATGAAGATCTGCTTTCAAATCTACCATGGTTGGACAGTTTGGGTGCAAACGTTCCAATTCCAACATTAATCCTCTTCCACTCACAAGCCACTGATGATGCAACGTAGACCGGTGATGAAACCTCCGCAACCAAATTGTCCAGCTCATCGGACAAAAGAACAATTAGCATTACAGTGTGAGCTACCAATATCCTCTTCAACTGCAAATCGGTCCCAGATTCACGATCCGCCTTTAGTTTGTCCACAACACCAAAGATCTTGTGTCAGCTGTATACAGGCGCATATATTTTGCATGGGTTTGTATTCGTATCCGTATTCAGAATAGTCTGACAATCAAATCTCGTGCAGTGATCTCGTTACTTAAACAGTATCGATCTAAGCATCGCCAAATCGTTTGCTGTTTTCGCTGTTCACAGAAAGGCCGAAGGAGACGCTCAATGAGTGTCTCGATGTGATTTTTCAGTACGGTTTAACCAATGATGTGATGTACCAAGCCACAAATGACCATTTGTTGTCTTTGGCTTTTTTAGTTCTCTCTTTTCCCATGCAGCGCGACGTAAAGGTGAGCGCATCAATCATGTTTTCGATGCGGAACAGCCATGCATTGCAACAAATTCTTGAGCAGCCCAAGACACCGCGACTCAGCAATCGCTGACCTTAACTTTAGGGGGACTTTTGTCTCTGTAAACAAACGACCCTTCTACACATATCTGAATTGAGAGTATGTCGCTGAAGTTGGTAAACATACTTCTTGCTCTCCAGCCAACACCACTGGCTGTCCAAGAGTTTACACCCAACTGTACAAAAGATATCCCACATCATGAGGACCGTCAGCTTATCCCTCTTTGTGTTCAGTCATGAAATCCACCCTCCAAGGGACCGAAACTCTGTGGACGAATCAGCATATGGAGAAAGTCTGGTAGATTTGGGTTCTGCGGGCGATATTCTTTTGCTATTCAATGATCAAAAGTCCGCACAATCTAATCTAAACAAAAACCCGAACCTGGTCCCTTGCTTCGGCATGCGTTTTACTTTTTCAAAGTGCCAAGTCTTGCCTTGGGTTTCTATAATCTCTTTGTGTACCTTTGGAACTTCTCGGTGAAGAACTTGAGATTGTTGGTCGGTCTTCGCAGCTTCATAAAACACGAGTGTACTGCGACTGATCTGGTCACTCCGCATGCTATCAAAACGCGAGCAGCTCGTGTGATTCGAGAGCATGGCTTGGAGAGCGGATTTCTCTCAAAGTGTAGGGCTGTGTACACAAGGCCCCCACGACAGCAGGTTGAGCAGCTTGTCCACTGTTGTCTGAAGAACCTGAAACACCTCCAAACATCTGTCCACCGTTGGCTTCATAGCAAAGCGGAATTTAACTGACTGCAGTGTGTACGAAATTTAGTGATACGTGCTGAAGCAGATTCACTGGAGCGTCAAATAAAACGTTGTCAGGCTTAGGTGGTTTGGAATTGTACCACGCATACCCAACCCCCGCCTACCAAAGGAAGCGTTACTTTCCATCCGAAACCTTCCCTGACATAGGCCAGCACCAGGTCCCCTCCCTCATCCACTCTTTTTCTCTTCTTTTCACTCTAGGGCTAATTTCATATATATATATATATATATATATATGAAATTAGACGAACTTTATGGTTGTACGGCAGTGAAGCATCAGTGTCAACACTGATGTTGCTGTCTTTGATGATGATGATTCCCTGACGAAAAGTTCGTGGAGAGCAGGCCGTCAGCTGATAGCGTTTCCTAGAAGGGGCTCAAGTTAACAGCCTTGCATGTTCGGAACCCTGCAATACGTGTCGCACAGCCGAGCCCACTGGCGATCATGCTGTCGCTTACTAGGCGGATTGCCAAGTTAGATTTTGTCTGTCCTTGTATCATGAGCTTTTCTTGTCAAAGATTTGAACAGGGCGCTTGGTCAATCCCACTGGTGGCTTCCTACTACTACATGATAATCATATATGTTTACTTCATTGTTATCTATAGGGGCGTACGTTTTTTCACCTACCCTCTCCATTCTTTACTAAAACCTTTCCTCATGGCCGTGTGGCCTTTAAGCACCAGTAGTTACTGCTGGTGTATTGCTGTGGATGATGATGACGATGATGATGATAACGGTGATGAAACCAAACCGTCAAAATTGCATATTTTATCATTGTCGAATATCGTATTCCTCATTGATGATTCCGTAAGACGTGATTTTCTGCTCACTGGACTCTGTGCTTCTAACGCTGATCGATAGGAATTATTCATTTTCAGAAACAAATCATGATATTTGTTTCATATACAAGGTGTTTGTTATTCAGTTCCATACGACCGTTCGAAAACTTTTACTTCAGCAATTTTGCAGTAACCCCTGTTTCTTCTTGATAGCATTCCCAGAGTTTGGCCTGAAATTTGTTTATGAGTACCCTCGATTAAGCAAATTTAATTGAAACACACCACGAGATTTTTAATGGTGCGTGCAATTCTTCTATCCACCAAGGGTAACAGGAATTCGCGTGGTATGCTTCAGTTGACTGAGGGAACCACTATTTTGCTCCTATCAAGAATCACTAATTACTATCAAGAACAAAGCTGGCCTTGAACAACCGTAGGCTGAATCAAGAACATTGCACGATCTAGTGTTGTACAGGAACACTATCGATTGAGTAAATGATATGGCCTCAACAGTCTTTCGCATTCTTAGTATGCAACATGGTTCTTCGTGAGTTCCGTGTGTGCGAACTCGAAACTGATTGTAAAATTAGTGAACAACTGCCCTGACTGATATATGTTGTAAATTTCAAAGTTAAACTGAAATGCAGAGGCTTACGAAATCAACAGGTGGCCTCAATGATGTTACACAATGTGTACATTATTTCAGTATTTTCGGTGACCACCGGTTTCCTCCCTCTGTACCTGATTCCAGCTCGGATCAACACACCTTCGTCTCTATCGGAGATCTCTTGTTTATTCCGTATGATGGCTGGTATGTAGGGTCGTTATCACTAGGAAGGCAGGGAAGCTCCCACTGACTCGAACATGTCATCGTTTTGATGGGGAATGTCCGATATTTATAGGTATGAAGACTTCAACGTGGAAGAGACTGTATAACAAAGGGCATTACCAGTGCTATCAAATGAACAATTAAAAAATCTGTTTTTTTGCCGATCGAATGAGAAAAATATGCGGTCGTAATTCAGGTATCGTGAACCAGTATTGACACTTTTTACTTTGAAAGAGCATTTACGATGATAATTTCCCGATATTCAACACACGGGGAGAGCTGGTGAGAAATGACATTCACTCTAGAGGTAGATGAGAATTTTTTCTGAGAGCAGCAGACTCATGCTTTCGATTCCCCACAAATCCACTTGTAATTAGTTCAGATCGAAGTCTCCTTTTTCTTTGCACTCACACTGTAGGGGGTGAATGAATAACTTGGGTTATAACTTTTACATAAGGTGCAAAGCCAGCAGTTTCCGAACTTTTCAGGAGGTTTCACAGAGCTCCCGTCTGCCTTGATCGGACACCACAGGAAAGCGTTGCACAGAAGTTAGCAATGGTTCATTTATTTCCGTTTATTTTGAAGAGCATGGTTACAAACACAAAAAGTAAACACAAGCGATAGATGTGAAAGGGAGAATATTAGATAAAACGAGGGAAACGTCTCGTTCGAAAGCGCCCCACCAACAGTTCCAGTCGGACAAAATGAATCCCAACGTATGTAAGAATGTTTGGTGTGGAAACAAGACCAAAAACCGAAGACAGGACTTATGAATTAACTCAGCTGAGACTGTGTTTATTCATCACATCTCAGAGGAAGCCATGGCTTGGTGACTTGCCTAGGTCAGTGACTCGTGAATTTTCATGGCTCCATTCTGCGTTCCACACTGATTGCTAACCAGTCATTGTGCATGTGTTACTAGCTCAGTAACCCTTTATCGAATTCTGCAAAGTTCACCATCGCTACGTAATTTTCGTTACCTATCGCCAGTGACCGAGATACCCCCGGTACACCAGTCGGCATTAACTTTTTCGGTATCTTTTTCCACAAACAGCCACTCCGAGTCGAACTCGAACTGCACCACTCAGACATGCTTTTCCCAGATTTGACTGCAAACCGAAGTTTTCGTGATATGCCATAATTTTCATTTGGGTTCCAGTGGTTTTGCTCAGTTCCTGTCGGGTAATGCTACCCGCAACGGCCTCACATCCAAGATGTTCGTTCTCCGCCAAAGTTTCGATCACTCAACCTATGGTCAAACGCACTTTGTTCAGCTTCCCACGCATGTGTACGCATGTGTACACCGCATTCATTTTGTGCGCGTCTTGTAGGACACATTGGCAAAGGTCCGTTGGTGCGTGCGACGTGGTTGTTTCGGGTGACTCATATCCTGGTTGTCGCCCACACAAGCACATCAGGCAAACCGTATAATGACGTGAATTTCATGGTATTTCGAGTAAAGACTGTGCTATGGTGATTTGTCTCGTAGAGATGATAATATGTGTATCTGTATATCAATACAACCTCAGTCAAGTCAGAACCAAGAGGAGTATCTTAAGGCCAGTAATTCCTTTCTAGGTTCCGAATCTGGTAGTCAAACACCACTCTATTTCGCTTGATGCCACATTTCGACCAATCGACATTGGTTTTGGGTCAAAACGTTGGCTTAGTAGCGCACCAGCGTAACACTACGGAATCAGCGCATGGCCTGATCACCATCGTCCGAGGGTTTGCACGTAAGATCGATCCAATGCCCACGCGTTTGATTCAACGGCGAACGAGTCTTCTGAGTCAACATGTCCCTACTCATTAATTGTGCCATCTCAAGGCAGCTAGACCCATGAAAGAAAACCACCTTAAGTAGTTTATTTCTAGGTGATTATATTCTAAGTAAAAACGAGTAGGCTTATGACCGAACGCAGCAGCCTGTGAGCGACGAACGGGCACCACATCTTCGCAAACCGCTACCCAGTGCTGCTTCTCGTAGGACTGACAGCTTATCCGTCAAGGCTCAAGGCTGCAATGCTGCGGTGCGCTCTATATTATTATACGGGTCACAAACCTGGCCGCTGCACGCCGAGGATATCAAAAGAACTTCAGTGTTTGATCGTCGATGTCCTCGAAGAATTGCTCGGGTCCGATGGGAACACCAGTAATGCTGAAGTACGTCGAATGGTTTTCGGAAGAAATAACTCTCCACGATAAATGAACTAATCACATTCCACAGATTGCGTGTGCTCCGTATGCCAGTCGACCGACTTTTTCGGACAGCCACCTGAAGAGTGGAAACGAGTGAGGGGAGTTCAAACAACCACATGGCAACGAACTATGAAAGCCATCATCAGCAAACTCAACTACGTTGGATGGGGACCCCGAGATGGGCCACATCAGTGGTTAGAAACATTTTCAGACACGGCTCAGTCGTGCCTTCAATGGCGCGCGTGCATCCAAGCTATTGCCTTCAATGCATAGCTCCCATTCCACCCTCCCCAGTGAAAGTCCACAGACGACTCTTTATTTACACATCATACCAGCTACCGCCTTCAATGCGCAGCTACCTACCCAATTTCCAGAAATCATCGGTGAACGAAACTCAACCACTATACGGTAAGTACGCGGTTTCTGCAGCCGATGATGATGATGAGTGCTGCCTCTAGTGGCGGAGACCAAGTTACTTCATTATCGTCTTTGACCGCATTGAGTCACGTCTTCAGTTGTCTCCTGAGGCGATGCGGGAAGGGGGAAGGTTTTTTGGGGGAAATTTCAACACCGTTCTTGCGTAATAAGTGCCAAAACCTCGTAAACGTCGTTGCTGAAAGATCTAATCTAGATGTGATAGATCACGTTAATGGACACCAAATAACGAGCTTTTAGCGTTCATCGAAGGCACCAAATGTCCAAAGCCTCATGCTTCTGAGCATTTTCCTCCCTTGGACGCCACGTTTCGCAGGCATAAGGTAGGACCGGACGAGTGCCTCGCTGAAGACCCGAAGCTTTGTGCGCACAATGTATTGTTCATTTTCATGAAGGCATGTTAGACCCTGTCCGTCAGATATTGAACTTCGTTCGCTTATCGGTTGCGTAAGATCGTTGGACCTTTTCTCCGCTTACGTATTATATATATATATATATATATATGTCGTGGAAGCCTGCGTAATCGTAGTATTGAGTTCCAGTCCCACAGTTACCGTGTGGTTAACGGGATTGATTAATTAATGATTAGATTTCTGGTGTTGTTGTGTCTGATGATGTTGATGATGCACTAGGCTTACCGTGCACGAATGTGGTCCCAAAATGCCTCAGTTCATTCCATACTCAGCCGGTGATCGTCAGCCATTGTAAAATCTGATCGAGTTCCGTTCACCGTCAACGTAGGTAATGCTGTCGTTTATTGCTTACTCAGTCGGCCGTTTCATGGACTTCTGTGTCATCTATGATATGCTCTCCTTTTCGGTTATCCATGGTTCTCCCTGTTACTAGATTTCTGTTGCTTAAGTCAAGCAGTGCCATTACATGTTCTCATTCCTACCCGTCTTTAAGCGCCTGGGCCACCAGCTTAGATCAGTAGAGTATCGGCCATAGGGGCTTCGTGTCAGCTGCCTTAAAGGTAAGTAACTCTGGATGATCTCACTGGTTCCGTACCGCGCCTGAATTTCAACACGGGTCTAGCTACCTTGAGACGGCTTAGTTAGCGCATACGGCTAACATGTTGACTCATTCTACCTTCAGACGACATGTGTCCCGCCGTTGAATCAAGCGCGATGGCGGGTCGGGCCGATCTCACGTGCAAACATCCAAACGATGCTGACCAGGCCATCGACTCATGTGTGCTGTGATTCTTGATCATCACGCCGGCTCTTGCAGCTTATGCAAGCGTATTGCTTGGTGACCCAAACCCATTGTCCATCCGGCAAAAGGTGTCATTAAATGGCATGGTTACTCAAATTGATGATATCGCTTTTAATTGGTTCATTGGTCATCTCTGAATCATAGCACACGAGTGTAAGCGGACTTGCTCAAGCTCATCGGATTTCAAGAGCTGGAAAATTCATGGCTAAACAAAGCTGCTGCACACCGAAATTTGATGCAATTTTCATTTGATAGGACGGAAATCTTTCACAGCTACCAGTTCCCTACCTTAATGTGGGCTAATCAGTCGAATAGCACTGGCGAATCTCATTTTACATGCTGGATTCATTTTCATTTTCTGCCTAGCATTGACAAACGGACTGGTCTTATGACCTCAACTGTCAAAGCTGAATTACACCGATCGATAATCGCGTATAGTCTTGTTGTTTGACCCGACGTGTCGTCTTTGACCTGAGGACGACTCATACTGTGTGATATGATGATGTCCTGTTCTGAACTGCTTTGCATTGTTACACGCAACTTTCATCCAGTTCGCCTTGTGCGGCTTCGTGCAAACACGGACACAGCATCGTTTATCACGAATGTGCTCCAGTGCAGTTGGCTCTACAAAGAGTGACCGCTCTTAATCCTGCGTCCGTTGTTGATTTTTGGATTAAGGTGCAAATTGTCTCGCGTTCCCTCTCCGTTGTGTTCCTGTGGTGAACTGAATCTCCTCTTTGAAAGCTACCCCCTTCAGTCTGACGATGGTTCCTCAACTGCTCCTCACTAGGTTGCTCATTCTGATGCCACCGATTGCGCAGTGTCCATTCCCTGATGAAACTGCAGGGTGGTCATGCAAGCCTCTTTCCTCTCGCCTATTCATCTTCGTCGTTGTCAGTCACGGTTATCTTTATCCTTTTTACGCTCTTTCAATAGTCAGTTACGCTGAATTTGTGTACGCACTCGCAGCGAACCAGTAGACAGGAGATGTAGTTAGCCTTGTACAGAAAAATTGAGAACATACACGGTGATTGGTCAGCCGTGTATGCTTACGCCATCGAATGTTTTCTTTCATTCACTCCAGTGTCAACGTTCCACCGAGGTCGTTACCATTTGATGATCTTTCGCGCACGACTTCTTGGCGCGAGCCTTTTGTGTTAACTTAGTTAACTTCTGAAGTTAAATTCAGCTGAGTTCTGTTACATGAGCGTCTCGGGAGCCCGATGGACTTCAGTATCCATGAATTTGCTTTGAAACTGGCTCTTCTCATGGCTTGTGAGGCAGTCGTTTATCTGGAACGGACCATAGGAAACCAGTGCCAATGACCAAAAACAGTTAAACAACATGTTTGCTGGTCTCAAAGGTTTTCCGTGGTAATTTTTCGTTCTCACAGAGTTCGTTTAACGGAGGTGATATTTTAATGCATTGTGCATTAAAGTGACTCACTGTGAGTAGTGCTCGAAAATGCGAATTTTTCAAATGCGTTTACTCAAAGTTTGATTGTAGCGCTATGCGTGTAAGTTCCTAAACTGGTGAATGAGTAACTTTGTCAAAGGCGCGGCTACTTGTCACAAACTGCACACTGAATCCGTACTAACTATGGGAAAGAAAACCGCGGGGTTATTGACACTACGTGCAAACACAAATAGGAGCGTGTTTAGGTCAACAGACAAAAACGACGAGCTTACCGTATGCGTGCGAGATAACGCTCGTGTTCGAGATAGCTCAGTGGTTAAGGCGCCAGCTTACTGACCGCAAGGTCTGGTTCGAACCCAACTTCAACCTCTCGACTGCTCCTGTCTAGGCTTGGGCAACCTGGCAGTATCGCAGCCCTCGTGCCTCCTTCCGTTGGCAGGACAGCTAGGCACCGAAAGAGTGCTACAGCTGAACGACTGTGCCTTCTTTCCCATTCGAAGATTAAAACGACGTCGTATGGATATTCCATACCAATAAGCCTTTCGCCTGCAGTTATTTAAACACTTGGGTTCTGAAGATTTTCTAGTGTCAGTTGCATTAGTCCATCGTTCGCAAAGCTGAATGCAGCGGAGAGAGTCAAAGTCGGATACCACTTTTTGTACGAAAGCTTCTGGATAACTCCGCATTTACCCTTGGACGCCCGGAAGAACAAGAATACAAAGAACTGATCGTCTCTTTGTACAACGTTCTAGCACCTGACTGAGTGTGTACGTGTGGTCAGCGCAACCGCTTCCAGGTCCAGCCCCCATTTTCTGCTCTCAAGTTAGTGCCTAGTGGGTCGTCGTAAGGCGACTAAGTACAGTTGACATCAAGAATCTCGCTTCAAATAGAGTCAAGCTGGTCCGTCTCCTATTACAGACCGCTTTTCGAAAACTATCCCTATTACTGAATCTCCTCAGTCTTCTTTTCCAAAATTGCGGCAAATAAATCGGAGGCCTCAATTTCGTCTTTTACCAATGCTGGTGGGGGGGGGGCATCCAATTCAGGAGCTTGGTGACGCTTGAGAGGAGATAAGTAGACATAAACCTCCTATGCCTTGGTGTTTCTAGGTTCACCTTCCAGACTGCAGTACAGTTTGAGAGTCCTATTAAATGACAGTAGGGGCGCAGGAAAATTGTTCAAAATGCTCGGTCCAGTGGTCTGGGTCTTTATTAGAGTTAGTTGTGTCTGTTTAATCCTTGATGGTTCCACTCACAGGCGGGTTTCGGGAACCGGTCGCACCGATCAGCCGAACTAATCTTCGAGCATTCCTCGCGTTCTTCTTCTCTTCCATTTTCTTAGGTTTATATGTCCACCAAGATTTGAGGTCAGCGAACAGGCTGATTTTTACTTAACCTCAGATAATTCACCGGGTTGAATTGTGTTTTGACCCACGAGAACGGTTCTTCGAAATTCGAGCAGCACTACTGTTCTGTGCTCGAACAGTGCTCGAACGAAGCTGTTTGTACTGTGCCACAGATGAGTCTCCCGGCATGCAAAGATGTGACGATCCGGTCTCAGTGCGAATTGGCATCCGACTTTGGTGCAAGAAATTCCAGAATAATGTTTCAGTAAGCCCATTTGAGATCTGCTAGCTCCTTAGTTGCTAAGCTAATTGTCCGCAGAGTGCGTAACCCCAAAGTTCGATGAGGGAATCGACTCCGAACGAGTGCGTGATCAGAATCCACACGTGTTCCAAGCGGAGCAACAGTCAGTTGTTGGTCCACGCCATCGGTCACTGATGGCAATGTAATCGATTTGGATCCGTGGCCGGCAAGCTGTCAGAGGACACCACGTGGCCGAACATCTGAGGATATTTCGGAAGTTAGTACCGTCCAATCAAAGTCGACTACCTAATTGAGTGCCAGATGAGCTAAGTCGGCCCATTCATATATCTCCTCTCTTCCCCGCCCTCGGCACCTGTAACGATATCTGCGCCTTTGACCTGCCGTAACAAAGCATTCAAAGCATCATAAAAAACTGTCTTTCGTAGTGTCAAAGCCACTGTCGGCTGGGGAGTAAGCAGATACAGTAAACAATGGCCTCTTTACGAGACTCCTTCAGAGAAGCTGCAAGACGAACTACGAACTACTACTACGAATCTACGGTGCTTTAGCCGGCCACTCCTAGTGCTGATGATGTGTAACAGAGGTTCCCTGCCCTATTCTTGGATTACTTCTTACGGCACTTATCTGTTCGAACGTTCTTTGTAAATCTTTCAAGGAAATAGATTCAATCCACCGTTCTACTTTCCACAGCTCGTCTTTTGGTCTCTTGTTTTACTAGTGTATGAGATGACTCAATGGTTAGAAGGCGAATTTACTGACCGGAAGGTCTGTGATTCGAACTCGACCTCTTCATTTCGACTTCCCCTGTCTAGGCTTGGGCAATCTGGCAATGTTTCAGCCCCCGTGCTTCCTTCGGGTGGCATGGCGACTTGTCACCGAAAGTATGCTGCAGCTGGACGATTTTTTATTTCTATTTGGTGCACGCCTCTGTACGTTGCCTTCACTCTGCCGTCTGAATGTCTACTTCAGTGGCTTTAGGCCGGATAAAAAATCATTCTTTGTCTTTCCTCTGCAAGCGGATATCAGGCCATTCTGATTGATCTTTTGTGGGGTGTCCTCCAACAATATATAGGAGATAACCTTGGTTGTATAGTAACTGAGCTCTACGCAAAGTGTCACCGCGCGAGTTTTCCGTCTCATGAAACAAGACAACTCACTCTAGACAACGTCACGAAGGGTGACCCCAGATCCTCGGATTTTGAAATCTCAGATGTAAGGTGTACAGTTTACTGCAGAGGAGATCTGCTTCCGAACGCGCACACATACACCTAACGACATCAGTTTATGACCAGCAGCACTGTGGCCACATGTGACAACTCACACATACCTTGTGGTTGCAACTAACTAGCATGTGACCGATCAATCGATGAAGTCCTATTGATTGGTTTCACCTCGTTTTTTTGCTCGTCAAACCGACCGCCTACGGAAAAGCTACGTATAATTTGTTTTGGTTATGCTGCTTGTGATGGGAAGCATGCACATTTGAAAATGAGACTAATCAAATTATCTTGGTCACACTTGTTCTATTTCATTCACACAAGAAGGGAAACAGACAATAATTAGATACTTTTATGACTATCTTTATTAATAACAGGTTCCCTGTCAATTTAATGTCAACAAAATCGCCAGAAAGCGGAAGGAAATTTTGTAGATCTTAAAATTTTCACCCTTTCCGAGGTCTTTCTTCGCGCGAAGTACGAACTACAGCACACAATTTCTTCCTCCAGATTGGGAAACCTTTCTTGTATTTGTGCATTTCGAACACTCTGTAGTTCTGCAGCGGGTAATTTCGCATCCTATGGACTCTAAGCTCCAGGTACTCACTATCCTCGATGGAGACATACTAGTACAACGCGGTCATCACACCCTAGTTTCTAGGTCATTAAGGACGCCTGGTTTTCTGTACCACCTGTCTAAACTCCGGTTAGAACGACAAGACAAGTTAAATAATGGCGAAAGTAAACCACCAAAATCTAGTGAGGAAAACAGTGTTAACCACTGCAAAATCGATGAATTTCGGTTTGCCGTGTGTTGTTCCACGGTATCATTTAGCTTCATTGCCATTAATCTGGACTAAAAATGTGATGTGTTTCAACAATTGCCGTCGTGCACGCATCCTAGTCTAAATTATCGATTAAGACATGTCCAATTCATTCATAAGAATTCCGCTAATATGATGAGGTAGTGCGTCAGTAGTGCTTATTGCATAAATTGCTGTATGTGATAGTCTAGTTGCCAGTACGGATCGGCGATGTAGATTATTTCCATTCCATTGTTTCCTTTTGGATAGTAATTTCTCCATTTGCAGAAGCTCAAAATGTCTCATCTTTGGTTAGCTAATTCTGCCTTCACATCTGCGATATGAAGAGATGCTGCTTGACTGGGTGAGATGATACAAGGCAGTCAAGGTGCTGGGTAAATTCATCCACCTGGGTGTTGTTAAATCTCAGCAGACCGACAGAACGCTGTTCGGATTTGGAAGCTCACGACAGTTCTGTTAACCTCCGACTTCTATAGTGCAACGTAGTGTCAATTTGTCTGTTAAAAGGAGGCTATACCCTACGGTCATGAATCAGAGGCGAGACCTTCTCGAGCATAAGGTACACAGAGGCTTTCTGTGTTGGGTTTTTGATGTTTCCGAAGAGTCTGGTGGGAGTATTGAATTAACAATGGTTTTTGGAAGAAGACCCGTCCGCCTTCCATGGGCTAAGTTGGTTAAGCATTGTGCTTCGCTTGCCAAAGGACTGTCTATTCTCAGAGGCATTTCGCCCACCTGCACTGAAGGGGAACGACTGGAGGATGAACAGTCTGTGACCTAGCGACGAAGTGTGAAGGAACTGACCAGTAGAACTTCATCGGGATGACAACTGCCACCTCCCTGAATGGGGACTCCGGGATGCGACACACTGATCGCTAAGGACGCTGACATGGAACCCAGTATCGTAGCCACTGGCGCTCCTGTATCAAAGCTACCGTCTTCAATGCGTAGCAACTCGCTTCCTACGTCGTCATAACAATTCGTTGCCAATGAAGAAGACTGTGCCCACCTGATATGCCCCAAAAAGGGTGAAACCGGTCGTGTGTTGTCGAAGGGTTTTCAGCAACCTTCTGAGTAGTGTATTAGCTGGTGGTTATGTTCGCCTTTCAACCTGGGCCAGATCACTTGGTCGCTTGTCCTAAACTAATCAATAATTTAGTCTGGCTTGTGGTTAAAATTCGTCAAAAGGTGTATACCAACACAACATTTCTGCATTTGAGTTGCCGTTCTTTTAACGTAGCTGTTAAACATCTTGATATTACACTTCCCCATATGTCTATTCTATGGTTTCGAATGACGTTGAGTGCGAAAGTCGACTGAAATTCCAACGAAGACATTTTTTGTTTAAGTTGCTCAGTGTAGCACGGATGATTCGGAATATATCATTCAAGTTATACTTTGCAACTCGTTTTCTCATTGCTTCAAGCATTACGGATAGCCGTCGGGTTGTGGCCTCATAAGATGAATTGACCGTTGAACTGATGACCTCGATTTACACTCCGGGTTTCTGGTCTTCGGAAGCCATTTGAGTCTTGAAGCGAAACCAATCTGTTTGATGCTTCCTTTCAGTTCAATTAATAACATCGTTCTCTATTTTTTTGCTTTCATCCAATTGCACATTTGCTGCCTACTGGAGACAGTTTTAGGTATTCCTCCACCAACACAACAGACTTTGTTCTGTTCTTCTGTGGGAGATGCAAAGAAGTTAAAAGCAATAACCCAACGGCTACTTATACGACCTGAACTGCAGACATTCCCCCTAATTGCACAACATTCTGTTGTGCGGAGACTTGCTCTTCTCTTGCTTAAGGCTCCCTCTCTAAAAGGGTGGCCGGGTACTACTCTACTTGTTGTACGTGTGTTACAATGTTGACAGCCTACCAAACTGTTCCACGTATATTGATTTGTGAAACCGTTTTCATCCGTCGTTTTACGATACGTAGCCCATCTGTTGAATCACGGCGTTCATCCTCCTTATTCTTGTTTTATTTACCCAGGATAAAGAAAACGTCTACTTGTGCATGGAATATATGCCGGGAGGCGATTTGTACTACTGGCTAGAGAAATATGACACCTTCAACGAGTCCCAAGTTCGATTCTATCTTGCTGAATCCATCCTAGCCTTAGAAGTACTGCACAGCCTGAGATTCATTCATCGTGATTTGAAACCGGACAACATGCTACTTGACGCCCGCGGACATCTGAAACTAGCAGACTTTGGATCGTGTGTTCGTGTGGGTGACGATGGTTACCACTACTGTACATCCCCCATCGGTACACCAGATTACATCAGTCCTGAAATGTTGAATTGTCAATCGAAACCGGGAAAAATTGGGCCTGAATGTGATTGGTGGTCATTGGGAATCATTGCTTTCGAAATGCTGTTTGGAGAACCGGCATTTTATGGCCAATCGTTAGTGGAAACCTACAGCCGTATTCTAGCTCACGAGAAGTCTTTCAAAATCCCCGAAGATGGTGATCCCCCATCGCCGGAATTGGAGCACTTGATCCGAGCGCTTCTCCGATCTGCAGCCACTCGATTAGGCTCCCTTACTGTCGTATATGAGAATGACCAGTCGATGTTAAATGATAGTAATCGTGCAATCGCTGCCTCAACTGCCCAAGTGAAATCTCACCCTTTTTTTCAAAACGTCGCCTGGCATCAATTAAGGTCTCAGGACCCTCCCATCCAACCCGTAGTCAACTCAGAAACCGATACATCAAACATAAATTTCGATGAGAACGAAGCTAACTCTTTCTCCATTGGTGCCTCTAAATTACCCTCAACTAGTGGAGCGTTCGCTCCTAAGAGGCCCCCTGCTCCTAATTACTTCACCGGGAATCACTTATCGTTTGCCGGTTACACTTTTAACAGGGACCACATTTATTTACGTGGTGGTTTACGGGGTCAGGAACAACTGGACACTATTCCAGAAGCGAACAGAGCATCCATGTCTGATACGAACCGCCGATTGCAAGCTTTGGAGTCGGAAGTAGCTGAATTACGAGCCACAATACAGACCCTGGAGAAGCAGGCCGCTGTGGACCAGGTGGCTCTCAAAGACAGTCAACGTCGTCTCGGTGAGTCCTCCTCGGAACTCAATGCAACTAAAGCCCACACATTGGAACTGGAGAAGACGCTCAGTGACCTACGTTCGCGCTGTGCCACAATTCAGGCTGAGCGGGATCGCCTAACGAAGGATATAGCAAGCACAAAGACGCAGCTCCAACATACCACGGAAATATGCGAAGCAGAACGCCGCAAAGTCTCTGCCTTGGAGGAGGAAAAAACACGTTTAGCCACTGAGATTGAGCAACTACATGTCTCACTACAACAAACACAGGTCAGACTGCAAGAACAGTTGAAACAAAAGGAACAGGTTCAAGGTTCCGTTGACCCTTCTCGTCAGCGTGAGATGATATCAGCTCTTGAGCTTCGGGTTGCCAACCTGCAAGCTGAAAATCGCGAGGCCCGTCAGAAAGCCACAGTCCTCATGACCGAAGCCAGTAACTTGAATCGGAACCACACCAAACAAGTTGCCGAGCTTACCGATCAGCTACAGGAGGCACAGCGTTTCTGCAATCTTTATCAATCCCAAGTGACCGAACTGAGCGAATCCTGCTCAGCTATTGAATCACGAGAGAAAACGCTGAAGGAGGAACTGAAATCACTGCGCATCCAGCTTGATATTACACTGGCGTCCAAGCGCACCTTGACGGAAAACTTGTTTTCCACTGAGTCCACTTTGGCCTCAACACTCGTTGAACTACGCAGCGCTCAAGATGATCTGAAGGCAGCCAGAGAACATACTGCGACTGAAGTTGAACGGCTGCAAGCTCTGGCCAACTTACGTCTGGCAGAGTTGAATGATGTATCGGGTCAGTTGGATGAAATGCGTGCTAGGTGCACCAAGGCGGAGGAAAGCAGCTTCGACCTATCAGAACAAGTATCCCGCCTTCAGAAGGAGCGTGAACTGCAACAACGCAATATGAAAGCCATAGTGGATAAATTGCTACACGAAGTGGAAGGTCGTAGACCACCGGGAGGTAGCAAGAAACATGCCAAAGATCACGACCATTCGGCTTGTCAGCAGCTGGCGAAGAATTACAAAAATTTGCAATCTACCTCAGAAAAGGCGAAGGCGGATTTGCAAAGAACGATTGATCAACAGAAGAAAGATCTTGCCGAACGTAGTGAAATGCTAACTCGATTGACCGAAGAAAGCCTGTTCAAGGACCAAGAAATCAGTCGATTGAATGCATTGATCCATCAACTTTACAGCCGATTAGATGAGGCTCCACAGACCCATTCAACCCCCATAAAAGATATGTCTGCTGCAGGTGATATTGGCGACCAGGTTTCTGGACCAGGTTCCCGAACTATGATCGACTCTCAGCTGGACTTGGATGAATTATATTCAAAAAGTTTGGAACAAGTTGTCGACTTGGATAGTAAAGGTCGTGGACGCAAAAAGCTGATCTGGTCCCCCACCTACGCTGTTCTCAAACCATTTGTCCTGGCATTCTACGTTTCCCGGATGGAAAAAGAGACTGGAGTAGGACCTGTTGAGGAGATTCCTCTTTGTCGGGTAAGTTGTTCTTGGCAGTTTGAGACGAATTTTTTCTCGCAACTTCACACTTATTTCTTATTGTTTGGATCCCACATATTGCTTTGAGCGAGACCGTTCATCCTGGTCTGTATTATTCTGAGTATCAACTGGCAAGCTAAAATTCTAGGTGATTTTGTAGTGATATGTGGAGACTTTAAGCTATATTGCGCAGTTTATGCACGTCCAACGGAGTTCAATCAAGTCAATTTTTCCTGTAAGATGTAATGATCATTCTCGCTAATCCTTGAAAAATTAATTCGAGAGAACAGTAAACTGAGCCAAGACAACACGGACTACCCTTTTTTGGTAGAAAACGTTCGCTCACCCAAAATGAGACATCTTGTCATCGCGGTAGCGTTCCCTCGGCTGCTCTTACCGCCCACATTTCCGTCGGAGGTTGCTAAGAGGTAGTGAAAAACCTCTGACTCAGTAACCCTGTTTACAAACACGGCTATCCACTGCCGAATAATAACCAGGCACCTTGGTTACCGTAGATTGGTGACCTTTGGAAGCGGTGACAGTACCGTGCATGTGAAAAATGGAATGAAATTAGTCCAGGTGTAACACTCTTTCGGCGTCTAGCTGCCATGCCGCCCGAAAGAAGCACGAGGGCTAGGTTGCCCAAGCCTAGACAGGAGCAGCCGAGATGCAAAGGTCAGGTTCGAACCACGAAGCTCCTGGTCAGTGAGTTGCGCCTTAACCACTGAGCTCCACACCGGTCACGTGACTTCATGTGAATCTCATTCACAAATATGCGATAGTTTCGCAGAACTTGTTACCGTACAGAGAGTAACTGTCATATGAAAGTGTTAATTGGGGTTGACTACACCAGAGGTTGGTAGGTATATAAAGTGCACTTCAACCACTGAAGTTCATTTTGTAGTTCAACCTAACATTGACCCATTTGTGATGTGAACTACCCCGAGATGATGCGTTATATTTTCACCATCCGTGATACGCTGTTTCTATCTCAGAAATGGAAAAGAATTGACGGAACTTTTTCTAGGTATTGCAGTTCTCACCTTGCTTTATGCATTCCAGGCACGTTCCTGTAGTCTTGAATTAATCTCAAGACTGAAGTTCACTGGGAAGTCTTACTTTTAAGTTGTAAAACAAATGAGGAAGTCTGTTGAGAACCGACCGCCGCCCATCTCAGCTGCTGATGAACTGTGTGCAAATTAGCTGCCAGGCTTAGTCATGAAGTTTACGGTATAGCTGATTCTAAACCGTTTATTAGTAAATACTAAAATATTCGTACTTCTAAGGTAACTTCGAAAGCCCATTCACGTACGTTGCTCTGAACCTATGTGTATTACCTCAGGAGTGGTCGATTTTACGATGAGCTCTCGTTTCTAGCTTTCCTCGGGACGTCCGGATTATGAATCGCTGAAGAGAATCAGAGAATCCATAGGTCAAGGCTGGAGTTTTTAACTGGCGTATGTCTGTTTCAAGTTCGCTTCTAACTTTTCCAATAATCTTGTTTTGGGCTTGGGCGACCTGGCAGTACATCAGCCCTCATGCATCCTGGGTGCAACTTAATGGATTGAAAAAAAACGGGAAACCTCGTTCCACAGATAGGTCTAGACACGGGTTTCTCAAGTGGGCTGAGGAACTTGATCTGGGATTAGTGCACTGATCAGTAATATTTTGTTTAGTTGGCGGTTGAGTGAAATGTCGCACAAACCCTGTTTTTCTGACAAATCACTATTAACCGTTCCTAGTAAAGTTAGGAAGCTATAGGAAGGTGGTTTCAGCAGAACGGTCTGACATTTTATCCGGCGCAACCTGTCGGTTGTGCGTGTTTCGGTGATGGGTCCGAGTGGCTTCCATGCACCATTTTTCTCTCATTTCGTTTTTTCGTTATGGTCGTCGTCTGGTTCCACGTCTGGTTTCCTGTTACATTTTTGCGTATGGTTGCTTCGTCTCTCGTTCGTGTTGTGACGCATGCATGCTTGTTTGTGGACTGGCACTCTTTTCACTCTGCCCCGTATCCCAGTGTTGCGGGTGTTACTACATGCAGTTCCTCCGACCCCAAACAACTTATCAAGCGCTAACACCCAACCAAGTGTCGGTGTCAGTGAGAGCGAAGCACCGACCCTTTAATTGTGCTTCGAATTTCCAACCTTGTTTCACTCTCTTGACAACACTGGACTAACCCATACTATATGGCTCTCATTTGCAAAATTCGGTGCTTCGGTCGTTTCTATATATTGATCCGTTGGTTGTCCCTCTGTGTGCAAAGCTTGGTCTCGCGAATATGCACACCGACGATGTCATCGTGACTGGTCTCAGCATGCTGTCGCTTATTGACCAAAGGTTTATCTAAAGTTTGTTTGCTGTTCGTTCGTCGGATCGTGTCAGGTAAGGCGCTTATGTACGATGGCCATTAAAGACCACAAAAGAGCTATCATAATGGTGCCAAGCTTGCGTTACAGCTTCTTTATGCTTTCGTTAGGATTGTCAACCCCACTGAAGCTATCCCCTCACTAGTGATTCAATGATGGTGTTGAAGTCAATGTGTTTCAGGTTTCCTATGTTGAACAGATAAACCAACATCCATCGATGTTATCTCCAAAACCTAACCACTATATGCATATGTGTGCGTGTTTCCGCACTAGCTTGTCCTTTCTTCCAACTTCTTTGCACAGCCGAATTGTTGTGACTTGACGTCAACCATCTCAGGTTCTTCAAACATCAACGCCGCAGCCTCCATTGTCCACGCAATTTTTTTTAGACCATGAGGTTATTGTAGTAATTCCCACTGACGTAGTGGGGACCGCACTGACAAGTCAGATATGTGCCCCAATATCCGACCGTCTTTGGTGCTCTTTTGTTCGTGAATTTCGTCAGAAGTGACCCAAAATATGAGTATGTGTTTCTTTTTGACATTTTTTGGACCGACTTAGGTGTAGTACGCTATCGCTAGGTTAAGCAGTAGCAAAAAGACACTGACTGAGAGACATTGCTGCTTTGATTTAAAGCCGCGGGTAGGGTAAGTTAAAATGAGGTGGTTTTCAAAATCACAGGGAGTGCAGCTGCTGTACTGTTCTTAAAAGTCACTCAGACTCGTTATCTGAAGGACTATCTAGACGTCTCTAGGGACCGTAGCTCTTGTCCTGCAGATTCACATGATGCAGCAGGACCATCGCGTCACTTCGTGAATACAGCTAAACACTGACGTTCGAAGCTATTTTGCATAAAGCTCAGTCATATTGCTCTATTCACTTTTGAGGCTCACATGAAACCTAAACACCTGATTACAACCAATTTTCGTGAAATAATGGTCGACATTATCGGCTGTGGGCGATTACAGTGATTCACCACCCGGAGATCCGAAATACTGTCTGGTCAGGTTGAACTGGACACTGGCCCTATGAGCCGTATGCTTTAGATAACTGGTTAACCCAAGCATTTCACATCTTATTAAGCACTAGTTAGTCCAGGTCTTCAACTACCTCTCTCATTTTGCAGCTGACATAGCCACTCAGACGAAGGCAAAGCGAGTATACTGAGTTTTTCAGCTACGCAACACGTGTCCGAACTTGTTACATCATCAACATCATAGTAGCGATTCGTTCAGCTGTAGCACCCTTTCGGTGCCTAACTGCCATGCTACCCGAAGGTTGCACGAGGGCTGGGATACTGCCAGGTTGCCCAAGCCTAGACAGGGGAAGTCGAGAGGCAGAGGTCGGGTTCGAACCACAGACCTGTCGGTCATTAAATTCGCGCTCTAACCACTTGGGCCATCTCGCCCAATGCGATTAGATTAATGATGTGGTTTTCCGAAGCAGCTACTCCCATTTCACTATTAGGCTTGGAATAAATGAGTAAGAAAGGCAAAGGATGATCCACTGTGTACCGCTCACGCTCACCCATACTTCTTTTGTCCGAGTTATTCTTTAGCCGCAGTTCGACAGTCGCACGCCGGGTTCATCTTCTCTGTTGGGAACAGCATACTGCCTGGCTATTTTTGGTCACTGATTTCGAACTTTTTATGAGGAACTGGGTTTCGGTAGTGTTTATTTTTAGCCTCATTGTGGCTGTGTGATCGAAGGCGGGTCGCTGACACCTTGTTTCCCAATGCAACGTGGATGAATTAAGGTTTACATAGGAACTTATAGGTCACATTGCCCATTCTGAAATAAATTGAGGTATGTATGGAGTGTTCGTGTTGGAATTCATGGATTCGTCTCCTTGTAGTGTAATGCAACTTCATCAACCTGACTAGGTTCCGGGTCACCTCTTCAGATTGCACCACATTTTGCAACACAGCATGAATTGCTACCAAGCTGTCTGGACCGGTTTCAGAATAAATATACACCTACTGCTAAGCATTCATAGGAGTTAATCATTGTCTACAAGCGATTAGTATTAAGACACAACTGCAACTTCAAGTGTCTCGTAAACGATAACAGGTCTTTTTGATGCTGTTAGTTTACGATAATCTTTGTGTATCTCATACACAACATTGCTTACAGGACGAATAACCCACACATCGATATGTGCATCACGGTACTGTTGCTGACTTGGTCAGATGCATGCATGTTGTTTGACGGACATTTTGTTCGTTAAATGAGGTTACGTTTAGAATAAATTTGACGCTTCACGTTCCTGACAGTGATTAAACCTATCCATTTACAATCACCTTGGTCTCTACATTGTTGCTGTCCTTGTCATGATGGCAATAGTGTTTGTAATTAGTTTGACATCAACAGCAGTGGTACGGTGACTTTGTTCGGCTTTCACCCATTTGCCCCCTCATAGTCAACCCGAATGACTGTTTTTTGCCATCCTTCTTTGCGTTCAAACCACTCACATGCACATACACGAAAGCACACAGCTCAGATAACAGATACACATCTTCACGTGTGATTATATTGATCGGATGATGAATCTACAACAGAAATCTAGCCACACGAATTCGAAAGCAAAGAACTACGCCCACCCGGTTGTTGTATTTACTATCGCATCTGTCTCATATGGAAGTGCCGTGAACATAGACTACGATGTCCTTGAAAAAAAGTTCTACATTCCTGAGCCACTTTTTTTATGGTGTTTTCAAGCAGAATTTTGGTGAAATTGAACAGCTGTGCATTGCATACGAAGTGTTTTTGTATGCTTGCCACACATTCACGTCGAAATGCAATGGATGGACATGCCTATCTGCCGTTCAAATAGTAAAATTACGCTGCAGCGGTTTTTACTCTCCGCGCCATCAATGATAGCTTTAGGAAATTGGGAAACTGCTGAACAGGGAAGGGAGCTCACTGAAACACCGTAAAACTATGCACAACGTTCATTTTTCCTTTTGGACAATCGTTAAAACCACCTTAACAATCTTTCAGACCGTGAGATCGATTTGCCGCCATCCAATTCATATAGATGCTCACTGATCAGTTATTTTCTCAATCATCACCGGAGACAGCAACATCAGTGTTGACAGTGATGCTCCACTGTCGTCCATCTAATTATATTCAAAGCCTTACGATGAAAAGAAGAGAAGAGTGGGTAAGGGAAGGGACCTAGTGCCGACCTATGTCAAGCATTCTGAAGTGCCTACACAATCAGGAAAGAAACTGACATCACAAACGCCACCGACATCGATCAACCGCCATTTCTTGTGGTGTCTCCAGCCAAGCGCAGGCGAGGTCACGGGGACCCAATCCTGGAAGGAGTACAACACAGCCTTACAACAACAGCCCTCACTGTAGCCTGTAGCGTTCGAGGAGCAGGTTGTGATACTTTCGATTGGTCTTTCTGGGTCCACTAGTTTCTCAGTGGCTAAGGAGATGTGCACATTTTGCGTAGACCTGAAAAGCGAGTCTAGGCTTGGACAGCCTGACAGTATCCCAGCCCTCATGTTCCCTTCTGGTTGCATGGCAGTTAGGTACCGAAAGGGTGCTACAACTGAATGAAAAGCAGTAGCGTACAAGCGCATGGTCGGAGTCCATGTTGGTGTTCCTGAAGGAGCGGCATGCGGTGATTGACCTTCGTCAGCGGTAACTGAAGGTGATGTGGTCTATTTGGATTCGGGGCTGGTTCCTGGGTGGGCATCACGTTGTCAAGTGATTTCCGCTGTTCCGGAAATTAGTACTACAAAGGAACAGTCTCTATCGGCACATATCTGATTTTCGTTGTCCGTGCGTCTCGTGCCTTGTCGTTACTAAAGTCAAACGTATTAAAGCTGCAACTGAGTGTGATGACGCACGGCGAGCAAAGCGGTCAGTCCTAATGCTAGGACCAGCGGATAAATTATAAAAATGGCTCTACAAAAGCTTCCGTACACAAAACGGTGTCCGTCAGGGGAGCCCACTCTCTCCATTCTTGTTTACTTTTGTGATCGATGAGATAATGAGACGAACAATAGAAGCTCTTCACAACCCTGGTGTTCATACAGCCTTTGACGAAAACCTTGTCCATTGGGAATATGCAGACGACATCGTTCTCATCTTCGAAAAGAAGGAAAAGACGCAGGTGTTTTCGGATGAACTGACCAAAGTCATCCCGTCCTTTGGTATGCACTTTGCACCCACAAAGTGTAAGGTCATACTCCTGGACGTGCAGTCACTGAACACGCCACTTAAAATCCAGGGAGAGGCACTGGAAGTCGTGGAGCGTTTTACTTACCTTGAAAGTTGTATTATTTTTTATCGCCGTGCGATAGATGAGGTCGATGCACGAATCTGCAAGGCTCGGGTCGCGTTTGCGAATTCGAGACACCTATGGCGTCAAAGTGGTGTATCTCTGAACCTCAAAGGACGTGTGTGAATCTCAAGGGACGTGTGTATCAGGCTACAATATGGGCTGTTTTGCTCTATGGCTGTGAATCTTGGTGAGAAACGGAACTGAGACATCTTCAGGTGCTCGACAACCGTTGTATCAGAGCCATAGCTCGTGTGCTTTGGTGTCGGCGAATCGATAATGAGGCAGTTAGAAAGCGAGTTTTCGGTTGTGCAACGGGTACTTCCATTGAAGAATGTGTCCAGCATTAGAAGCTGCGTTGTTTAGGCCATTTATTCCGCATGCCGAACCATCGTCCACCGAAGAGAGTGCTGTTTTTCATGCCCAATTCAGAGTGGCGGAAGCAGAGAGGTGGCCAACCCTTAACCTGGGAGAGGGGTGAGAAAAAGATCATGAAACGTTTGGGTGCTGTCGGTGCTACTCGCCTACCAGGATGAAGACCGCGTGAATCCCACTGCGCCTGGTTTGAGACGCTGCAATATATGGCTGCTAATCAATGTCAATGTCGTTCGTATCAGTTTCTATCCAGATTGTCTGAGTGAGTTGAGGTGTAGGTACCTCGGAATGATTGTAATAAGCTAGCACTAAGTCTTTTCTGTCCACCTTTACTCTTTCCTTCGCAATGAGGCTTTCAAATAAATCATGGTTGTGTGGTAGCGCATCAGTGTTGAACACTGATGTCATGCTTACGATGATGTTGAGATTATTCAACTTTGGACGGGGTAAGATAGAAGGGGAATAACGTGAAAGTGTAAGGAGGGAGGCGGCAGCAGTAGCGTCTTTTTCGCCTACCATGTTTACTGTATGCAGCAAGTAGGGCAACCCGGCTGGTGACATCACGCGACGGCCGAATTTTCATGAAACTATTTTTAGTTGTAATTTTCATGGTCTTACGTGGCCTGGGATACTGCCAAGGCGCCCAGTCCCAGACGGAAGGACTATTGGGGTCCTCGACCAAAGCCCTTGGCGCAAAAGCCTGACCGCAAGGCAGCAGCTTTTGGCAGTAAATGCATGAGCATTACTATTTCTATAGAACAGGTCGTCGCACCTGTTTTAGTCCCCAACCTGGATGGCCAGGAGACTGTGTTCAACAGACCTCTAACCATTTACCAACCTGCTATGAAAGACTGAGTGTCGCACGGACACAATCCAGTATAGTTCCATGGATCGCAGAGGCACGCAAACCGTTACACCACGCTAAAGTCCGGTCTCTCATTTAACTGTAACAACTGCTGGATGCGCAGGTGTTATGCAAGCCAACGGGATTACGAGGACTGATTTACCACCAGGTTGCCCACGCCTAAACCAAAACACCTGAAAAGTCAGGGATGGATTCGAGTTGCGAGAGTTTCACTCATGACCGTGTGCTGATCAGTTCGATGGGCTCCAGAAACATGGCAATGAAATTACGGCTAGCTAGTTAACCCTGGACAGCGACTCTTTAGTGAAAGAGACTCTCTTGTGGCGAGTGGCCCAGATTTACACATGAGCAAGATGAGCTTAAACGCGGTTGGGCTCTAAATAACTCAGCAGCAACGCGAAACTACTGACCGGAAGGTCCTTGGATTGAACCTAACTCCGACTTTTTGATAGCTTCTTTCTAGACCTCTGAAACCTAGCAGTATCTCAGCTCTTGTCCCTACTACGAGTATTCTGATAGCCATGCACCTAAAGGGCTCTGATGCCAAACAGTTTTTCTCGAACGCGGTTGCTCAGACAGTATGGTCTCTTCAGGGTATCCCCATTCACAGAACTTGCTACATCTGCACTGATTTCAAGGTGATTGGTATGCTACTCATCTTGCTATCCTTCGGGGCTTTATTCTATGTCAGTACATTTGATCGCAGGCGTCTTGACAAGGTCATTGGACTAAACAGAAGAGTAGACGCGGAATCAACACACAACTGAAGCCTTAAATCAGCTGATCATAGAAGCTTGCATCCAGCCCATCGAACACGGCTATTTTTGGATTCGGCGCTGTGTGTGGAAGTAAGGATTCAGTGAACGCTATGCCCGGAAGTTTACTATGGAAGCCAGCCTTTATCTGAGTGAAGCGGGAGAAGGGGCGACGTTCATGCTACGTCCTTGCTGGCAGGTCTGTTGAACACAAACTGAGCGCCTTTATCAGACATGGGAAGTCCCAATACGGCCCTGACAAAATACACCAGAATTAACCACATAGACAGGATACATCGCTCTGACAGCGGCGCAGCTGTCACAAGTATGATTTTGTTACAATGAATCAACGAGTTTTTACACAAATTCTCTTGGCGATGTAATCAGACAACAGCAGTTCGAGTTGTTCCCCATTATTGTTGCCTGATGTAATCTGGTTGTTGTAGACCGCAAAGAGTGCTGACCGGAGCTCTGGCAGCAAATCTCAAATGGTTAACCTAGGTGTTTGGAAATACTACCACAATATTTGGAGGTTTGAATTTCAATAATCGTTTATTCTTGTCACACCGTTGACAGCTCTGCGTCAGCGTGACATCTATTTTTAGCGGTTGACGTGGTGTTTGCGAACTTAACCTTTAAGTACTATTCCAGGACACTAGCCGAATGATGTATCTTGTCACAGCCGCCATGAACGAACAAACGGATAGCATTGGTAATATGTGGGCGTCGGGGTTATCGAAGTTATTTGTAGAACTGAAAGAATGTGAAACCTGCGGACGGTACTTAACGGATGCAGTTGGACTGTCTATAAATTTGGTTCACTGACGTTAACTTATTGATGGCTTATCGCATTGAGCTACTATCCTGAAAGGCAAAAGAGCTGCAGTTCTAATGGAGGGGAATCAAAATACCTTCTGAAACGCTGAACGTCCGAATAGACCCACTGGGTGACCCTTGTCAACGTGATGTGTATTTAAGCTCTTGAGAATAAGGCCGATGATAGCATGTATGCACATAGACAAATGGCACTATCTTGTCAACTAGCAAGACTCGACAACCCGTAACAGTGATTTCACCAAGTGTTAAGTATTTCGAAGACAGTCAACTTGTATTGGACGGAAATCTGAAAGTTTTGTTTTCTGGAGGAGCACCTTCTGCTAATCCGAATCCATGAGCACTCAAAGTTTTGAGCTCATAGGTGACGAGTGCTCAAAGTACGTGACATTTTTCGGATGTACTGAGCCTTCTTTTTTTCAAATGTGCAATAAGGCTTGTTTAACATCCGTTTTGTTACCAGCGCCCTTAACACGTTTACTCCTCCGTTGATTCGGTGCCTTCGCTACCCGCACCCCACCTTTCCTATCTCAATTTACGTCTTCGATTTGGGTTTTTGTTATCTTCTTAACATCAACGTCTCCACTTTCCTCTGTGTTTCACGTTCCTTGTTCAATCCTACTAGTAAATCTTCCCTTGGTTATGAGTTTCAGAAAATAGCTACCAGCAGCTCTTTTGTGCTTCGCTCATTCCTTCCATCTCAATTCGTTTTTTCCGGGACAAGGCTGCAAAGTGTAGCAGGTTAGTGAAACCTGAAAAGCGGAAAAATGAAAACATCCGCGTGATATCAGCCAGAGTTAGTCCTTTTTTTCCGCGCCTTGTTTGTTGCCAAAGGACCCGATGAATCTAATCGCTTGCAACTTTAATTGCTAAGCTGAACACTTATTGTTCAACTAGTTGCATCCTCCGCTTCCATGGAGTTCTGCTTTATAGAGTTGTGCAAACCGGATCCCATTCTTCATTTATAAATTTTGCACTATTGATGCTACCTTTTGAGAAATAACTTGCTGTGTTATATTCAAACCATTGATCTGTCTGGTGTCGTGAGGTGGAAACCTTTCAACACGCTTGTGTCGTCTGTTCAGCTACGATTTTTGTGTCTTGTGTGTTGACTCTTATGTTGTTGACTCAAATTTCATCGAATCGCGTGTTTACTGTTCACCTTGACTGGTTATTATCAAACGAACTTTGGGTTTGCCGTCACATTGTGAGGGTGGATTTCCCAAACTTTTGTAGCTTTTATCAGTTGCTTGTATTCTCGGGTCATCGGCGTGATATACACTCCCAACGGGTACTGGCATGAACAGTTCATCATGCGTCACATGGACGTCAAAGCATTTCTTCTTAGGGGATAACCTGGGAACAACCAGCTTTGATTGGTATCAGGGTAGAAACTCGCTCACATTCATCACATATCCAATTATTCTGATTCTACACATGCACCGTTGATGTTTTTGCTTCGGTCAGCTGGAGCACAGGTGCGTAACATAGGTATCCTTGTTTATCTTGGTTTACCATAGGCGAGATAGCTCAGCGGTTAGAGCGCGAGCGTACTGACCGGAAGGTCCGTGGTTCGAACCCTGCCTCTGCCTCTCGACTTCCCCTGTCTAGGCTTGGGCAACCTGGCAGTATCCCAGCCCTCGTGCTTCCTTCGGGTAGCATGGCAGCTAGGCACCGAAAGGGTGTTACAGCTGAACGATTTTTTTTCCACTCCTTATGACCAATCCTTCAACTGGTACCCACTTTTCGTTTCACTCATCAGTCCTTGTGTTTTTAACCTGAAATGATGGATGCGTATCTGATATGGAACCTAGTGTGGAAAAGTCATGTCCCGAGATGCATATTTTGTCATTGGACATAATGGCTAGTACAGTAGTCAGGTTTCCACAAGCTTACATTTGCTCGCTCCTCCTAACAGCAGTTTGTTTACCTCAAAAGATTGTTGTGTTCCAGTCTCATAGAACGTGCGATTGGTAATAAGAACTGGTAGTAAGAATCATCGAAGTTTGAGGATTTGGACAAACCTGTCTTCGAAAACGGACTACTTTTTACTCAGAAGCTCGATGTTACACAGGCCTGACGGTACCGCAATGCCTCCTTCCTCCAAATAACGTTACCCGCTCCTTAATTTATCTCTTCTGAACTGTTTTTTCTGTTGAACTCCTCATTCGCGCAACACGTTTACGACTTCTTTTCAGTTAAGGTGACTATTTCCGACTCTGTACTAGGTGCGACAACCCCCCTTCTCCACAGCACACTAGTTTGTTTTGTTCATCAACAAGTGACTGAAACAACACCAAAGTCAGGGGCTTGGACGTGCAGACCATGGATTCAGCAACAACAGGAAATGCGCATTAGTACCTTATTCTGTGGGTTCCTCCTTTACGCAGCAATATGCGGTCAAATCCGGCCGTTTTCGAGGGGTGGTGATAATTCTTTGAAACTTCGGGCAACTCAGATTGACTTATGTGCCTACATCAGCAGAGACGAGGCCGTGGAGGAGACAAGGAGAGATGATAAGCGACCCAAAAAAAGGCTAAAAAAGACCCAGCCACCGCAACATTCTCTACGGATCGCTCCACACCACCCGCTTCAATTTTATCAGATCCGTACATTCCATCCGAATCTCTTTTATTCCTTAATTAAAAGTTTGTAGCCGTTTGTAGCGTGGTGTGCGTTCTACTATCCAGCCGCACACAGGCTCGATTCAGTTACACTGGACTACCAGTGTAACGGTGGATACTACTGATGAGGCATGTGAGTAGTACGGCTTCTCGTAAATCCGCTCTGCGTCTCTTGAAAAGTGAGATCTGTTACAGAATTGGCGGAGTCTCTTTGCAGCATTTGCCTGGATTTGAGAACAGTCAATGAATATCCAGAAAAGTTCAGGAAGACGCGTTCAAGGAGAAGGTGGATATTCAGTTTTGTAAATGAGGTGCATATGAGAGTTTTGCTCCCTGTTCAACAGTCTGTAACTGTCAAGTTGGTGTTCTCAAATAGACAACTCCGCAGCGAAGACCTTCCTCTTTCACCAGCATCATGGAGCATACCAGTTAACACGGCTGACTTTAACAAGCCAGAGGTATAACTGCGGTGGGCACTGCTGAGCAACCGACCAATGGTCGTTCTGACGGGAAGTAGCTACTGAGGCACCTCATACCGCTCGCCTGTGATGTCTTGAGTAGATGCTAAACCTTCTAACACCAGAGATACGATGGTGATTTTCAGTTCACAAGCCCAATTTTACCCCACATACTCGTGCAACCCCGGTCGTAACGAGGCTATTGGCGTCACTTGTGCTTCGTCGCCTTATGGTGGCTCGTGAAACACTGACTCGAGAGCAACAAGCGGGATTCCGGCCTGGTAGGGGTTGCGTTGACCAAATCTTCACACTCCGTCAGGTGCTAGAACAACGCCATACGTATAAGCGACCCACGATTCTAGTGTTCCTGCCAACCGATGTCAGTGGCGATCTTGTTGTCAGTTTCTATCCAGATTGCCTGAGTGAATGTTTGGAGGTGTAGGCACCTCGGGATTGATTGTAGTAAGCTAGCACCAAGTCCCTTCCACATCCACCTTTATTCTTTTCTTTACAATAAGGCTTTCAAATAAATCATGGTTGTACAGCAGTGAAGCATCGGTGTTGAACACTGATGTTATGCTGTGGATGATGATGATGATGTGCAACCAGTATGCGCCCACGCTCAAAACTCTTAAAAAACCTCGCGTCGTTGACCGATTAACTGTTGATCAACACCCATCTGATTAGCGACCAATAAACACACCTAATCTATCAACATTTTGACAGTGCGTAAGTAACGTAGTGCTGAATAGACTGGCGAATAAAATGGGTTTTAATGTGTATTTGGGGTCAACTATGAACTACAAGATTCGATGCTGTTACCTGGTCAAATGTGCGCACCAATACGAGTGACTCCAGGAAATCGTCATTAGCCGTGAATTCAAAGGCCTACACTGTGGGCAATGCACAACAGTTCAACAAGCCCGGAGGAGTGAAGGCGGTCGGTTTCAGCACGATTCAACTGAAGATATGATAAAGGGATCAATGATGGACTTTAAAACTGTTGGATATGTGACATTTCTTCGTCGCAATTTCATGCCGCTGTTTCATGTCTGTTATTGGTGTGTGTGTGTGTGTGTGTGTGTGTGTGTGTGTGTGTGTGTGTGTGTGTGTGTGTGTGTGTGTGTGTGTGTGTGTGTGTGTGTGTGTGTGTGTGTGTGTGTGTGTGTGTGTGTGTGTGTGTGTGTGTGTGTGTGTGTGTGTGTGTGTGTGTGTGTGTGTGTGTGTGTGTGTGTGTGTGTGTGTGTGTGTGTGTGTGTGTGTGTGTGTGTGTGTGTGTGTGTGTGTGTGTGTGAAATGTTTCTAGGGCCAAACGGTGGGACGAGTTATCGCGCAATTTTTTAGTTCGTCGCTTATCTGACTACCTGTGACATAATCTGTTCCTATTCATTGTTCTGGAGTGGAATTGATGGCCAGTTGGCCCCATACCCACTTGCTTTTGCCTTCAGTTTTATCACCAAGCGGTCAGAAATAAGGAGAATTTTAGAGTTTCTGGTTTCAACTCGTCGAGCAGGGCGGAGATGAAGTTTGAAACGCATATTTAACTGCGTGAATCCGTTGGAGACTTGACTGGCTTGTTTACAAGACGCTAAGCTTGTATCTCGCATGTTCACGCGCATCCAGGCGATTATGACCACATGAATGTAGATCACATACGCATGGCAATGAGAACATGGTATCCTCCTGTCCATTTATACCTATTAGGAGTTTCTTACAACGGCGTGTTATATCCGGAGTTTGGAGATAGATGTTTTAACGAAGCGACCTCCCGGGATAAACCTATTCTGAAGACTTTGGATGCAATATTCAACATTACAGTGAGAAAGGACGCACATTTGATTAGTGATAGTGCTAATGGCAGTGAAGCATCGGTGTCATGCTGTCGAGGATGATGATGGACTGATAGCGCTAGACAACTCGAGACCTGGTGACTAATTTGCTACCCTGGTTGTTCTGCCTGCCTTAGGGCTGACGTGAAATTGTCCGGCATCCATGCGACCATTTGTGTTAGTTCCAAAGAGAGTTAACTTCCTTGCTCCTGGTAGCGAACATTTGGGTGCGTTCAATCGTGTGGTCTTTCACTGTTTGAGTGAGGGATGAATATCCGGTTTGTGTGCAATGTAATCGCGCTGCTCCTAAGTCACTCATAGCTGAATTGCAGATACCTCGAACTCCTTTCCGGAAGGTTATAAATTAAAATTCCCGCAGCGAGCGCATGATGCTATTCATTACCAACAAATAGAAAGCAATTTCTTCCAACATGTAGCTGTTTACTGCGTTTGAACTACAGTCCAGCTGCTATATTCATGGATAACTAAATAGCTGATGTGACGAATCGGTTCAGTCACAAGCTCTTCCAGTCGTGTTTTGAGATTCTTGCTGTTGCAAGCTGCACTGAATGCACCTTTTTTGGTTATTCCTTCGGACGATGAGATGAGGTGTTCACTCATCTGCAGACGGGTTCGTTTCGATCTCATTCCGTCAGTTAAGCGCAATCCCGAGTGAGTTATTTTCTAACGGCCCGTAATTCTCTATTTCGAGTTGGCTTAAGGGACCCGAAAATTTCGCTTCATTCCAATACAGAGAGCTTTTCTGCAACGCTATCTTCGTGGAGTCTGGCTACGGTTGTCAATGTATGTTTAAAGTTGGCATGGCACTGCAGCTATTGTCCGAACGGACCTGTTTCTTCAAGATCGTTTCCCAAAAAAGCCCCATTTCAAACTCCACTTGTCCATAGCGGTGTCGTATCGTACTGTGTGTATTCTCTAGGCCGGTCGACTTTTTCCGGTCCAACTAAGGGGTCTGCACCTTGGTTCGGTTTGCATTTTTGAAAAGCTAGACTAGAAAACTATTGGCATGATATTTAACAGACATGGACCGTCTGGTTGTCTGACTCGTTACCCTTTTACCAACCAGCCTCTTGTGTTCACCTCACACTCTAATTTGCCTTTCCTGCTGGTTGCTTTTGTTGCTGTATCGTATGTATACGAATTACTGTTAAGACAGTCTGTATCAGTGTTTTTCCACTCACTGTCTAAGTTGTCAAAATTCACCATTTCCCCAGTATCATGCATTTATTTACTTGAGTGTTACATCTGTGGCATTCGATTGTGTTTGGTTTCCATACGCGGTTTCGAACTTCTCTTGGTCGGTTGGTACTCATGAACTGTTTTAGCTCGAATTTGCACAAACCGTCGCACCGCGGTAAGGTCTAGTCTCTTTCTGACGGGCTCAATCCACAGTTTCAATTTTAGGTCTCGAAACCGCCAAGTTTTCCCCTTGCTTACTTTTTTCGGTTTAATGACTTGGTTCGTATATCGCTATCTCTTCAAAAATGCATGCAAGGGTCTCTTAACGGGTAGTAATGCTTCCTTGACTGGGCGCCGAGTAGTACTACGTTCAACTCGTTTCATAGTGTCCATGATAGTTTAGTCGTTAAATGGAGCCGACAGAAATACTTCGCTGAACTTGTTTGATACACCTCCCTATCTAAGTTATAACTAAATGCCAGTAACCTAACGATGGTTTTCGTCATTTTCTATCTCAGATTTTGTCCCGCAACTCTGGGCCGATCCACGCCGAGAAACCGGAAACCATTGTTCTTCTGTTTCCTAATGGAAGTCGTTAATGGGACGCATCAGATCATGCCAGAAGACTAGCCTTAAAAAATTGAGCATTACTGTTCAGCTACGGGCGGCTTATTGCTGGTGTAGTCGACTCGCTCCCATACATGGCTTGTTGTCGACTACTCTCGTGAAGAGACTTTTTCAGAGAAAGATCTCAATTGTTTGGTGTGTGATATGTCCCTTTCCTAGTCAAGAAGGACGGGGAGAATTAATCTGTGCTGACCGGGGCGTTGTTTACCTTGTGTGGTATAATGCGGAATTTCAGATGAACAGGTTGGGATGTTCTAACACCAGATTGCATTTGCAGCCAAGTCTGACTGCAGCACCTCTTAGCGACAAGCAGAAAGTATCACATTGGAAATATCAAAGTCACACATTGCTCAATAAAAAATTCCAAGGGCTACTGTTATATGACCGTTTTGCGGCAGTCTCTGTTGGGACCAGACGATGCCGGAAATTTTGCGTTTTTTAACATTTATTTTCACGAAGTTATCAGAAGAGCACTGGTTCCACACGTGCCTAAACCTGAATCCAGTCCTCAGTGAGGTTTCCGTGGTACCATCAAGTGCCGAATGTAGACTAATCACTGACCTTAGCCAAGATGTGAACGCACGGTACGTGATTTTTACAACGTTTATATACGGATCCGTTGCGTCCACTTCAGTCTTCATGAATTCTATGCAACGTTGGCAACTGTTGTCTTGATGGTCAAAAGTCTCGTCCTCACACAGGTTAAGTTTGACGTGTTCAGCTACGATGCTATCCATGTATGTTGAAAACCAACGTCTACTTGTCTGTCATGTGAACGATAATTCTAACCGTTTACGCCACTGTGCTTTTCGTAATTAGACCCTGTCAATTTCAGCCCATTAATCTTACTTTTAAGTTACATTTGGCTACCAGTAAGCCAGCATTTGAAACAAACTAATATTCTTGATTTGTGTTGCGAAGTCCGACCTTTCCTTACCTAGAGCTATGTGAGTTGGAACGGAATGATAACCACATGGACTCCCCCCCCCATGGACCGCACGCAGTATCCCGCATCTTTTATTCAGTCGAAACGAGACGACGCCCTTCACTAAAGCTCATTGCGAGCCATGTAACAGTGCTTTTGTTTCAGGTGCCGTCTGTGTGCCTGTTGTGCGATGGCTAGCCCGAGAATCAAGTGCAGTCACTAAGACTAAGCCAGCGTTGTGCTGCACGTGCACAAGTTCTCACCATTGAATTGATCGAGAAAGACCGCAACGATCAGCCACAGTTTCACCCACTAAATTTTGGTTCAAGTTTTGGGCTTGATGATGAGGCAAGAACCTACATGCTCGCCGGTCCCAGAGACACATGGCCGAAATCTTGGTATTACTGGGTTTTACCCTACTCACCATTCCTCACCACAAGAACAAAAAAAGAATTAATGACTCGGTACATTTTGTCGAAACATTCTAATCTTGCCCACCCTCGAGTAAAGTTGCAAGTCACTCGTCAAAGTTAGCCGGCTACGTTATCTACGTTTTGAAAGGGTTTGAGATCCTCTGTCCATCAATGCATAAGCGTAATACTTTCTACATGGTGTTTTCAAGTTATGTGCTAAGGTTTGTTCACAATTGACTGCAATGTGTCTGTAGATCGCAACGTATAAGAATGAGATTTCGGATACATGTTATAATCATTTCAAAGCCAGCTAATATTCCCGATGGAACTCATTTTTTAGATTTTAACATCGAAATACAAGTCCTTCTTTCACCCATTTCTGCAGATCATCCATGTCCGCAAGGCCACCTCCGCTGATTTGATCCATGCACAGTCAACTGATATCGTCCGCACCTTACAGTTCTTCTTCCAAAAAGAGGAAAACCCTGCAACATCGTTGGATAGCACGGAATCTGAAACGAATACCAGCAATGCCAATCTACGCGCCGCCGGTGGTTCCGGATCGAATCACCATGCCGGTTCCGACAATCTAATACGCTGGCTAGAGCACACGTTTCAACCTATCCGTTTTCGTATTGGAACTGTGCTTTGCGAAGTGTGCTACCGGCCATGTTCGGAGCTCCGAAACCCTCCACCTGCTCTGGAATGTACGAAATGTCGAATGCGCATTCACTTGGATCACGTAGACCAACACCAAAAGTTCGCCTCTTGTCACAGTGCAGCCGAAATGCGCTACATTCGCCTTCCGTCTGTGGCTGAACAGGAGAAGTGGATAAGCCATATGAATCACTTGGTACGTAGTCTGCGGGAGCTTCAGCAAAATCCGGAGAAACTAATTGAATCCGGTCTCTCAGCTAAGGCCGCTTTGGCTGGTGGAGTGACTCAGATTGGTAGCAGACTCGGGATAGAACCACTGTACCGGAGTATACGGGCCGGTTCTGCAGGCGTTTCTCAACAGCGATCAGAACTGAAGTCGCCCACACAGAGTTCCATGAAAGTGAAGGTGAAGCGTCGAGAAACCCCTCCGAAAGCATCCTTCTGATCTTCCCTGCTAATCTCTTTGTTGTTGCTGCCGCCAATGGCACGGTCACCTTGGTTCTTGGTTCGCAGCGTGCGTACCGCCGCCGATTCACTCTCGGAACATTCGTTTTAGCATCGTTCAATCCGCTCGTTGTCGAACTGTGATCTCTCTGCCCCCGCTACCATCTCTCGGTAACTTTTCACGCTTCGGTTGTTCTCAGCGTGTCACCCACCCCCCGCCCTTCTCCCATTCCACGTCCGCGCTTCCCCTAACCGATGTTATTCATCGGGATTTCTTGTGTATATTGTTTCTATGCACCCCTTCGGCAAACCCCTGGTATATCTCTATTTTTGTTCTGTTTGTGCTCGAACAACGGTCCATTACGCTGCTATTCCAGTGCCTTGCAAATAAGAACGCCACAGTTTCCGTCGAGAAGAAAACTCTCATATCCAAACCTTTCACTTTTTCCTCTTTGTCTGAACTTTTTGCCTCTGCTTAAGCGATGTTAGTCGGCTTATTCATCAGATGCTATATTTTATACAGACTAATATTTAAAACAAAGTCTCATCACCTGCATTTTGTTTGCTGTCACAAGTATGATGGCCAGGGTTCAGGTAAGCTCTGTAGTCAGACGATTTTCTTGATTCGTTTTTTTTTCGGTGTCTGTCGAATCTGGTTAGCTTCTTTGGAAATTTGACTGGAGAAGGCACATCTGATATTGCATTCATTGAGTCCGGCTTAGTTATGTTGGTGCCTGAAGCGTTTTTGTATCTCATTGTTAGGCCATTATCTTAATGAGGTCGAGTTCACAACCTGGATCACTGAGACCATTCAAGGGTACTGTCACTTGCCGAATCCTAGTCGTGTACTGGCTCCATCTGCTGCAGACAGTGGGCAAATTTGGCGTGGAAATGTGCTTTGTCTGCTTGCCAAGCCTACATAAACCGTTGATTTATCCCATTCTGGTCTCCCTAATCAGAGGCGGTTGGTTGCCGCCTACGTTGTTCGGTGCCACATCACGACTTGACGTCTGCTTCCACCTTGAACGTGGTTGGGCTAAAAGGACTGTGAAACAAACGGTCTTCCGGTTGTTGAAGGACGTGACAAAGTGTCATCCGCCAGTCTGTCACATGTCATTCAGTCTATCCATACCGCAGTAAATCATTAGTACGGCAGTGAAGCATTGACGCTCTTTAACTGTTTCAGTGACCAAGTTTTTGTCTGACTGAATTTCCAACTCAATGGAGAACCAATCAAACAGACTAACAGAATTTGATCAATCTGACTGACTCAGTAGTCAGTGGTTGCGCTGAGAGAGGACTGAGGAACATACGAAGGTATCGTTCAGATACATCAACAGTCTACCGAAACTCTGCATAGGACTGTACGCGAAGTGATCGTCGCTATGCTATTTTTATGACCCGACCGTGCCATGCGTTGGTTCTACATTTGTAGTGCGCACCTCAAGAGCTTTCCATGTAGCCATCCATCAAAACTGTTTTGTCAGTCAGTTTGTGGTAGTCATCAAACTCGGACACTTGATTAATTTCTTCTGTCATCGTCTCATGATCATCTCTCTCGCCGTCGTACCGATTCAGACTGCATTCTTTAGCCTTCACTTCTAACCCTTTCTTATTTCAACTCACTGTTGCGTGAAGGCAACACGTAGGAATCGAAACGTGGGGAAGGAATTCCGGTATTGCAATTTGCTATTTGTCGTATGCGTTCAAAAGGTTCCAGAATTTTTCACTTGTGGTTCATTTATAGATCTCTATTCTTGTTCATTCTGTCGTGATGCTATGACTCTGAAGGACCTTTCTGCTACGATCGACAGTGACAACGCTCTGAAACGACCTGTGGTGGTTGACACCTCTGTAGCACATCCTGTTTGTGTTTATACGTGATGGAATCGGGTCAGTAGATGTAGATGGAGAAATACTGAAATCGGTTGATAATTATTGCAATGCATGCTCTAGTAAAGAAGTCTGGAGGCCGTTTTGCGGCAGTTCAATATAAAAAAATCCACATGTTATAAGTAGTGTGGCTTACTTCATACCACCAAGCCCACGTTACCTTTGACGCTTGTGGCCTCGGAACTGGGGTAGCTCGACCTTCATGGGGCCGGGTGAAACTTAGCCTCAGCTTTAAGATAATTTGCCCGTTATCCGTAAAGTATAACAAAACTTACTGGTAACAAGAGTATTGCTAGGTTGATTGTTTTTCAGCAATTCCACATTGTGGATAAGCTCTGAGTGTTGGATTGAGCCTCTTCTCGGCGAGAACTATAGCAACGGATACAGATGACAGCGCCATCAGTCATGTGAGATAACACCCAGATCCTGGCAAAAAACAAATTTAGCTGACAGTCACCTCTTTGTGTAGGAAACCTGTACCGGAAAAACACCTTGAGAAGAAAACAGTGTTGGCAGTTCCCAAAATACACAAATTCCTCTCTACAAGAAACCTCTAGAAAGAAACATCTGCAATTCAACTGTTTTTGCTATGCGAATGCTCCGTGCTAGTAAGATGGTTCATTGGTCGAACAGAAATGGATTGCCTGTACAACGCAACACTCAGGCGTGAACAAACATCCAAATCAAGAGGAACCTCATTAATCCAAGGTACTAGCAGAGTTAGAAAGACACATTTGTACTTGAGAAGATGGAGGAGCATGCGGAAATAACAGCAATCAGGTTATCAGTTCATCCATCAAAAAGGTATTGGTCCATGTAGAATGCTCATAGTCGCGGATGGTTGCAGTAAGGGGCAGAGTTGATGCCAGAAGTTGAAACCGCCTTAGAAAAGGAGGTGGGATGTTGGATATCCAACAGGACACCCATTACTTGGCCTCGAAATTGACAAGCGCATCCACTGCATCTAGAATCACACGTCAAAACCGTGCGGTAAAGCAGTAGTTGTCAAGCCGCACTGGGAACTACAACAAGATCAGTAAACCCAGTATGGCAGAACCCACTGGCAAACCTCAAGATGAGTTTTTGGGTCACTGTCATCATTCTGAGTTTGAGAATGCATAATGCTCGTCTTCGGACTTTGGTGAAGAGGGGCTCGACATGGGAAGACCGTTTGCATTTGATTCGTTTTATAAAGACTAACTGTAAAGGATCTTGGGATGCAAACCTCGATAGCAGTGAGGGGAAAGCCTTTGTGTATCGTTCCTTGAATGGAGGAGAATCCAAATTCTGACGCTTCAGGACAGTGAGCGCTTGTGAAACTATCCCGTGAGTAAATCGACTTCCGTCCGCAGATTTAAGTAATCCACCGGCTTGCTGCGTGTACACTCAGCCACCACAAAAATGGGAGGTACACATGCTGCTAACGTGTAAAAAAGGTATGGGGGAAAGTAAATCTTTAGAGACACCTGTATATGATGATCGTGATACCAAGTTTTAGTCACCAAGCCTTGTGAATTGGGTAAGAAGGAAGTGTTGCACCTCATTTGCGTCGGCTAAGCGACTACGTGCTGACCTCCCCAGATCAAAGTATAAAAAATATTGTGGCATTTGGAACAATAAAAGTTGCTTTTGGTCGCTTTCTATTGTGTCGCTGCTGTGTTAGCCCTGAGGCTGTACCATACCCGGGTTTTTGTTCTGCCAATGACAAGCCGAACTGCTCTTGAAAAACGTTCTCCCTGCTGTGTAAACAATGTCCATGTGTTGTTACCCAGGCCAGTTTTGTTTAGAATTAGTTCGTGTGATTTCTATCAGGCCAATGGTGGTTGGGCGGCATGCTTCGGTTCCGCTCAATCGAATTTATCCAATTAGGGTAACGAAAATGGTGTGTACATTGTCGCCATAGCAGAAGATTGAGCAAACTCGTCGGCTTAAATTTCCAGCATGGAAGCGTGGTTCACTTAAATGTTTATCTCATTCGTTAGGTTTGTCAATCAAAGGCACAACTTCTTCAATCTATGTCCGACTGTTTGTTTCCTAGTCTTTTGGATGTGATTGATTTCCAATGATTGAGTTTCATTTGCATTTTTGAACGGGGGGGGGATTTTCTAATATACAGAGGACATTACACCGTAAGACATAAGTGGCCGGAAAAGCGGTCCACTGAGCCGGTTGTCCGGATGTATCAGGATTCGACCGCTTGATGCCCAGTGTCAAAATTCACGCCCTTGATTACGACTCCCAGCGGTCGCCGACCTCACTTGTGCGCGGCATACATGAATTGCAGTGTATTTTCGTTTGATTTAGCACGTACATCAAGATTTGTTCGGGGTCTGATTGTCAGTGAATAGTCGCTTGTAAAAATCTCAGGCATGGTAATTATCACAGGATGGCGAAAAGTTATGGGTGATTCATTGATTGCCACATTCCTAACATATTTAGATGCCCTGCGAAACCGTGTAAAATCCAGCTGATACTCCGTACATCGTGAGAACGACGATTGCTTGATGTTGTGATTGGATCTGAACATCAGCCAATCAAATCCCGCTGTATCCATCTGATGCACGGAACGCGTAGCGGATCACTTTTCCAGAACCGACCACGTATGCAACAGATTTATCACGCCAAGTCCACAGCTTAATGAAGACTAAGCCTCTTTTGAGGGTAGTGAAAAGTTTGGAACAATTCTTTCTAGTCAACTTGTACCGTGCATCACACAATTATTATCGTACCAAACGAAGCAGCACTCGCCTATCCCTACGAATTCACCAATCTCCCACCTGCGATGCGGTGCGATGGTGTCGTCAACAACACGTGAACACTAAGCACTATTGCCTTTTTATGCGCCCACTTTTGTGCGTCCATAACCCTGTGCTCCATCGCTTCTTTATTGGTTTGAACCAAATCCTTCTGGAGTCCAGATTCCTATGTACTATATACACTGGATCTTAATAGACGGTTGTGAAGCCCTCCTCAGAGCTAGTGGCCTCTGTTCACTGTGCGTGCAATACGCGTCAGTCAAAAAAGTGCTAGAACGATGAGTGTGGTTTTCTCAATTCGAATTTAACATGGCTGAGAAAGTCTGTTCATCAAACTGCTTTTTTCCGAATGCACATACCGGTGAGCATTTTATCAGCCGGGCAGTGTTAGTTCACACCAAGTTCCAGCAAGTCTCAGTGATTTCCTGCATCTGTTCTTTTTTCTGAATGATTTCAATACGCTATCCACCGACGCACAAATTCCATACAGAACGTTGCGTCTATTGTTTTAACTCTAGGTTTCTGGAGGTGGTATTGAGTTTGAAAATTATCTCACATGTACGCCAAACCACCAAGAACAGAATACGTCAAATCTGGGCTTGACCCCTACGCTGCATAACATCAGTAATCTGGAATCTCGCGAACCTTTGTGGCACGGCGATTATTCTGCTATGCTTCCCAAAGGATGAGAGCTGCGTCCTGTCCTACTCGAAGAAGGCGAAACCTATGGTGCACTGATAGTAGTATGCACTCAATACCCGAAGAATCGAGCACTAAATAAATGTGGCTTCTGATAAAAAAATCTGCTCTTCAGAAAAGCAATAACCTTCCAATCATTTTAAAGTGCCTTCATGGATCGGCATGAAGCCGCACGGATGATGAGTCGAAAACGTCAGGTGTAGGACCAGTTCAATAGGACTCAAATCGAGACAAAATATACCCAGTGTACTGCTCTTAAGTGTCATAATCGTGAGTTGTTTGAACAACAGCTTGCGCAGGATTTAAAACACCTACGGAAGAAAATACTCTCATAAATTCAATAGCAAACAAAAAGGATAAAGGAAACTCGCATCTAAGCGGCCTGTCAAGTGATGTAGATAACTCCAATATGGGGAGGTTTGATATCTTCCTTTAGTACTATTCGAGGTTAACGCTATCCGAAATAATATAAGATAATACGCCGCTATAGTTTGATTCTACAGATGCACCACAACTAGAACTGACGTCTGTCGATTCTGGTGTCATAGAAATCAGTACGGTCCTTAATAGTCTGGATGTGAGCTCCAGCCCTAGCCCAGGTGAGCTAAACCTGCGCACCACTAAAACTCTTAGCCAGGTAACAGTTAGATCACTGTCCGCACTTTTCTAATGATCGACGGAAGGTAGTCCCCTAGTAGGCGATGGGAAAACTAGCGTGGTCAACTCAACCTTCATTGGATGAGATAGGTCTAACCCCAATAAATAGTGCCCTGTTACCTTAACTTCGGTTACTGACAGTGTTGGGGAGTGTTATCCAGGTCAATGTATAATGGTACATGGAAAATATCTATGCCTGGTCAGGCAAACAGCATGACTTGCGGAAACTTCGCTCATGTGCTATCAAACTCGTGACGGAGGAACAGACGGTTACCTTGGGTACTAGATGTCTACTGGATATGGTGGGCGCCTATGCTGAATTATTGACTCTGCTACTCATCCATATGACAAGAGGGAGAAGGTCCTCTGCATTAAGGCGTCGATTCAAAAGCACACGAAATTATAGTTAGTTGTTGTTACTATTATCACGGATGTCACTACTAATAATAGCAGTCGATCTGCTGAACCACTGGCCTGTTTTATCGACTGGGTAGCCTTGAAGTCAGTCTGGGTGGACAGTTCGCCTCATTTGCTTTCGACGTACCAATTACTTTTGACAATGAATGAGATGACGCCCTTGCATCAGTTCAATCCCGTACACGGGAGAGACTCGTTGGGTTCACATGTGGGAGGGGGGGGGCTTTGTCAATGTCGTAAATCGAATTCGTGTCTATTGTAGTGTTAGGACTCAGTTGGCCCGCCCGGATTCCCCAAGACCCCGCTTTCCAGTAAGGACTGAGTGCTGTTCTACACTCCTCACCCAGCATAATGCAGAGAAGCTTGGTCGAGTAAAGGATTACTGCTCCAGTTGGTTCCACCAAGAGTCCCAGTCAATTTTAAACCTGGCTGGTACTCTATTTCTGTCTTACGATATGCGAACAGCGCAATTTGGGAGACTAGAACAATAGTTTCTTGGCAGATCGGCTGACAGTATCAAAACCAGGTTGTTTGTGCTTAGTTCATTAGCGTACCAAGACAAACCGTCATCAAAATGTCGATCTGATAGCTCCATTTTTATTCGACTGTGAAGCCTACACAATTTGGTTCATTCAAACCGTGGATTGCGTATATTATGCTTGGAATCCAACTCAGTGAGCCCAGTTTCCAGTGCTCAAGGGTTACAATCTGGCGTCGTGACATCGAACATCTGAACCTCCACACATCCAGGACATTTCCATACTCGATGAGTCGAAATGGTCGCCAACAATTAATCGTATTATATCCCAACAACTGCAGGTACATCCAGATAAATACGTCGATATCCGAAGCCTGTGACACCAGAGGGAAAAAGATGCAACGTCTGTTGTGCACAGTAGATCATGGAAGGAACTATACGGTGGTAACTGTAACCTGCCATCGAACGCCACATAATCCTGGATACGAACGCACTCCGCTCCAAAACATACGGCCAACTGGTTATGTAGCGCAATGCTGCCATCCGAATGGAGTTCGTTGGATCTGATTATGGCCGCGGAAGCTGGCTATCCGATACGCTTTATGAGATAAACAGTTTCAGATTTGCTGAAGCTGTTGGATAGGTTGATGCATGTCTCAATGGGAACAACATTAACAAATGGAAAGCACGATGTCTACCTACTGCGGAGGCTCATTTATTCACAAGAATCACCCCCACACGATCAAGCTGTTGGATAGCTATATGAGAAGCTCGGTGCAAGGTACTCCATGCAAAAATCCAAGTGGTCAGACGATTTTTTGTTGTGGACACTGTGGTCGACCGGAATTTTAGGTACACATTCTGCAATCCTGTTGGATTGCACACAACCCTCGCTGTGTGTACCCCAATCGGGAAAGGTCTCCGAATTCTGGCTCACACTGACTTCGGGAAGATGATCTGATCTGATCGCTGTTCGGGAACGTCCAGCAACGATAGGAACACAATCTCAGATGGAAGCAGGATGATTACCTGGAGTGAAAAGCGGCAGGAGTACAATGTTACTGGATGTTTTGACGCTACTATCCCAACCCCGTATGCCATTTGTTGTGATGTTGGTGCTTTGGTTCATGAACCGCCAATCACATCGTATCGCCATATCTGGTTTCCTCAATCCGCTGTTTATTTAGTTAGACAGGCTTTCTAAGGTCACAGTCAGCGACCTATTTGATCTCACCACCTTGTGCCCTCTACGTACACAAGAATCCTTTATTTGGGTTCAAATGGCATTAAGTATTCATTCTCGCTATTAACTGTCACACCTGACCCTGTGTGACGGACACTTTGTGCTTAAGCTGCGGTTTTTGACCGTACCGCAATGTTTTCACCTCACAGAGCACTGAGCGTTTGGTTGCTGGTCTCGCACCGTTTCTTGATTTTGACATGAAGTTTCATTCCACACTTAGTTAGTAGTCTAGTAAATAAGCGTTTTAAGTCCTCTACACTCCTCCACGAATGTTGCCTGTCCTTTTATGTTTATGACCATTTTCTCCAAAATCAAACGGTACTAGTGGATTCTTTTCCAGTAAAATACAGAGATAAAAGTAGTGTCCACTGTATGGAAGTTTGCAGTGGGAACGAAATATGGATGACTGCAAAAAACGGTCTCATCCGGTCTCTTGGGTATCGGCACCTCAAAAAAAATTATTGAGCGTTTGCGCATGTATGCAATGATAAATTGCTTAAAACTGTCAGTTTTTGTGATGAAAGTTACGGTCGCTTTAACCGCTAATCACAAACTCAGCTCTAATGTTGAAAAGTTAGCTGATGAATCGGAGAGATTAGTTGTGCGTATTCGCTAGATGAATAATACAGTCTGTTCTCAAACGGCCCATATCTGAAATGTCATTGCTGGTCATAAACGGAGCTATCAATTAGCCGAGGTATACGTACAGGACTCTCCCCGCGAAAAGTCACTTCGGGAGATTCCAAATTTCCTCTCCAGCGTACGCATTTCCTCCTGAGGAAGGAAATAAAAATCATCTTCTGAATTCAGCTGACAATTTTCTTTAGGTTTTCTCACGAACGTTTTTCTCAGAGTATGTTTACTTTGTCCACGTCAGTCAAAATTATGGTTCAGAATGTTCACTGTCATTGATATTTTTGACTGAGGTATATGCTTGTGTATTGGCATGGTAAATCCGTTTATGAGTTGGTCACTGAGGATGATTCAACGTGTAGTCCCCGTCAAGAACCTGCAATAGGTGTTCAGCTGTCAAAACACCTTTTGACTGGATGCATGAACTGTGGTGGGCAGCTTCAGTTGGTGCATTGTACAGTACTCGTCTGGCTGATGAGTCATTCAGTCACAGACACGATTTCGTAATTGGCACACATAAGTCAATCAGTCAACACTCGAATGGCCCTGGTAATGTCACTCACACGAATTTGACAAGACTGCCGCAGAGTTCAGTTGGGCCTATACCCAGGATATCGGAATAAGCATTACTATCTACTGGGACAAAACGGTTGAGGATTGTTCATTCATCAAGTATTTTTAAAACACTTTTACATCATCTCATACCTTGGTGGACTTGTTTCAAGCCGTCAATGAGCAAGCAACGGAATGAGGAATCTAAGAGGAAGCCCCTGGTCAGGAGAACTGCTGTAATTTGACTCCCCTGTTTAGCTTGTTCTGTTAATCGGAATGATGTGCGTGGAATGTTATGACCGTCAAACACAAACGGGTACTTGTAGAAGTGTGTGAGATTTGGATGTCATCTGAGTAGTAAAGATAGATAAGTTGACTCCAAGATGCACGACTGACCCATCAGTCATAGATGGGCCTAGAAATGTGAGTGCAAAAGGATAAGGACTTCAATCTTGTGAGTGACTCAGTTCGTGACTATGGAACGCAGTTTGTCAGAAATGCTAATGTTTCTCTATTTTCACATTCTTACTGTTGATATAATGTAACAATAACAACTTTGCATTAATTGGTAGTAGCTAAACTGTCTCGAGACACAACATTCTATCGCTCATCTAGGAGTGTTCTCCCCACATTCACAGGTTTCTACATTGCGTTCCTCCCCCTTCTGGTGTTTAGTCATTTCCACAGCGTCAGCCATCAGTCCGTATGCTGTGAATCATAGTCTCCATGATAGAACCTTTAAATCTCAGTATTTCGGAGTCATTTACTGGCTTCTAGTACTGATGTCCATTGCTTGATGGTTCTAACGTGCTTCCCAGTTCTGACGTACAGTTCCACGGCTTCCAGACAAGATGATGTGCAGTTAACACCGATTAATTTTAATTAATTAATTAATTAACCAGTAATTCCGACAAACTTGTCCATCCCACCTCTGCAAAAAAAACTTGCCAGTGCCTAAATCCAACAATCCTCCACTGATATTTCCACTTATTTTTTCCACGATCAGGTTAAACTATGCACAAAATTTGATTCAACCAATCCAAATTACAGATCCCACAGTGATAGTGTGATGACTCGCAATAACATTCATTGATATGATCATCGCCCCTTAGAGAGATCGCTTGGGGAGATCAATTAAGGGTGGTAGCGTCCAAAGAAAAGGAAGCTTTAGTGGAACTAGCGACTGCAAAGTGCTACCTCTCGCATAGGAAGGACTGGGCTATTGATCGGAAATCGAATGGGACTGTGAAAAGCTTCTATTTTCAATACACTGTAGGTTATTCTGTCATCATCTCGAAATGTTCGTTCGTTTAATAAAAGTTTGAGAAGACATTTGCTGAATTTATGCAGAAAAAAGTTTCACTTCTAACGCAAAACTTCCCTGTCACGCGCAGGTTTGTGGCAGTTGGAGAACTAATCAAAAGTACGCTGATGTTTGGATAAAAATTTTTGTTAGTTATTGTGAAATGACAGTCGCCCGATTGCTTCCAAGTTTCAGCTGAAGAGAACCAACACATTTCATGCTGTTACTCCAAGCATTTTACGCTGTAATAATAAAATTAATAATCGGTCAGCCGAAATACCCTTTCGGTGCCTAGCTTCCGTGCCACTCGAAGGAACCACGAGGGCTGCCAGGCTTCCAAAGCCTGGGGAGGAGCAGTCGAGATGCCACGGGTGGGTCCGAACCACGGACCTCCCGGTCACTAATTTCGTATCTTAACCACTGAGCCATCTCGGGCACAATAACTAAGTAATTCACATAAGTTAAGCAGGGGTAAGGGTTATCAGCGAAAACTACATGCGATGTTTTTACCTATTGCTGACATCCAACTTGTCCCTCCCTACCATTGGTAAACTGGCAAAATGTCAGTCGTCCTGTTTCATACACATAGTGCGGTGTCCATTCTGTGGATCAAGGACTCAACCAAACAGCTTGTTTTCCTATGCGAATTTCATCCATCCACTTGCAAAATAACTCGATAGGTCTTCTTTTGTGAAGGGTTTCTTAGGTAAATGGTTTACACCAGAGAAGCATAGATTGTTTACCTCTGATCATCCAGCTCATATTTCTCAATACCTCTTGTGTACACTTTGACAACTATGGTCGCAGACCAGACACTATCTGTGCAGGATTTTTTAACAGGATGTTCAAGAACTGTTAAATCAGTCAACAACGTCCAGTCAGCTGGCCAACAAGGGAATCTGGATCTAGTAGTTTTCTCCTCCGGTGACATATGAATCTTCGGCAACTGGAAACTTTACTTAGCAGTGAGCCTCGTACGAGAACTTTGATACAAGGAAAGAGGTCCCAAGATGCTGCACAAAATGAAAATTGGTTTGTGAGCAGAACAATACTTTGAACCTCGGATATAGTGATGCATCATACTTTGCTACTCTCTACTTTCACTTAGAAAATGTGGCAAGCTCTATCAATGACAGATGTGAAGAGGTTAAAGGAGTGTCAAGTTTGTCCAGATCTGACTAGGAAGTTAAGGACACAAGGATGGCGATTAAAGCAAATCAAAAGAAAGTCGTTTCGTGTGAGAAACAGTGAAACAAACCACAAACATTTTGCCGTGATGTAATTAGATGGATAGTTAAAAGATGGGGTTTCAAATACACAGTAAACAGAATTCCGCTGTTGAGATGACTAGTTCCAAAATCAAAACAGGGGTTGATACATTGGGTGGAGAACTGTTCTTTCGGGGAAGAAAGAACAGTTGAATACTCAGATTTCGACAAATCCCGCCCTTGAAACCACGAGAGCTGAAGAAGATGACACTGAATATAATGAGTACATTTGGTTTTTCGAATACGCTAAAGTTCTTGGCCAGCTGGGCTAGTGATATCGAATGGATGTGAAGTAGACCCGCATAGAAGAGGTGAACTGGCTCATGCTACTTCATGGGACCAAGGGTAAAACGGCTTTGGAAATTCGGATACGAATATCCGTCTAAAGAACAAAGTATACTCTAGTAGGACCAGTTGAGCATGTGACATTTCACACCTTATGCAACTGGTTACTGTCATCACGTTACAAATTCCAGCTTTTCGTTGATAGACATCCACGAAGGGATTGACGAGGGACAGGTTACGAATGAACTACATGGTTTCAGTAGGGCACTGAGTAGTATAGGTTTAGTATGAAACTAAAACAAACATGCGTCTGCTATCAAACGACCCACGGAAAGATTACCCCTATCTGGGTTCCCAATCGTTTCATTACATAACACTACTGTTTTGACTGCACTAATATCATTACCGTTTGCAAATAAAGTGTCCTCTTCTCAAGGAAGCATTGGCAAGTGGCTCTGCATTGTCTCCTAGACAAGAGTGTGCTCTGAATAAGCAAGAAATATGAATGATCTCCTGTGTTTTCCGCACCAGGTAACCGAACGAAACAGAAATGATTAGAGACTCCGACTGTCTTTGTGCGATACACCACTTTGTACGTGCAGACAGATTACAAGGTGTATCGCTGTATTGCTGGTTCGCCCCAGTGGATGATTTAGCCAGCTCTAGGAAAAACGAGTGTCTTTGCTGTAAAATGTGAATAATACTACGACGATATGAAGTTGTCACAGTCGACGAAATGATAGTTGCAAGCGTTCTGAGATCATTTATCTGCCGGAAACGTCTCTTTTTATATATTATCCCGTTAGATTGCCGTGTGTTAAAATCGGTCTGTGGAAACTGAAGTTTACCATTCAGGATGACCCCAGTGTGATTCACACCTTTACGTGGTCGCAATTTAATGTAGCACCATCTCTCAAGGAAAGGCCTTAGGAGTTCCCAAAGTGTTTCCTCGACGGGAGTGTTATTCTTGAGCATCGATGCACAAATACGCCGTCATCATAATCTTTTGCAATCGTTTGGGAAAGGTTTGGTGGCATGTTATTTTTGGTTACATCACCCTGGTGATTCTTCAATGAAAACAAAAAAGTTAACTTTTGACATTTCATCCCTCATTTTTTGCTGATCCAATGTTATTCGTCACTTTTGAACACAATAATAACTAGTCATGTGGACACTGTTGTGGCGTGTCTGACCACTTTAACTTGGTTGGACCACCTCCGTTTAGTAACGTAGTGACAAAGACATCTTCAGTGCCATGTTTTGCAATAACGAGGTGTGTAACGTATGACAGTCCTTCCGCTGGATGGAACCATGTTTGGCGTAAATGACTCACCTTTTTGCCTACTCCAACCGGCAGTAACACTGGTAATAGTCTCAACAGTAAACAGTTTCTACAATCTCAACAAAAAGTGCAGCTTCTGTCAGTCAAGCGCTTTAACCCTCTCGAAATTCCTCGATGTTGTACAGAGGTGCGGTCATGCATCACGCAACACTGTCAGGCGTCTGATGAATCGAGCCGGAGTGGACAGTCCTAGTTGTAAATCATTTCCCAGGTTCGATTTACCAATGGATGAATAAAATAGTCGCAGCTGTGTCACACAGAATACTTTACTCATCTGGGTCAGCACCTTGACACGAATCAATTCGCCGATTCGCACAATCAATGAACGGGTAAAATAGATGCATTTCTGTCACAAAGCATATCTCACTCATATGGGGAACATGATGTACCATCTTGTCAGATTACATGTTCTGACGTGCAGTCTCTGGTCCTGACGTAAACAGTTCAGTCCATTGATCCATATCGTTTTGTGGCAAATCCATTCTTAGTGTGGTTTATTCTCATCGTGATGTACCCGCACTGTCCTATTCTTGGCAGGCAACTCAGACAGACAGACAGATCGGCGGAACAGCATAGCCATACTGTTGTGAAGATAGGCTTGCATTGCAGTCTTATTGGAGGTTGGTTGCATTCTCGTGTTTATATTAACCTGTCACTAACAATGGGCCAAATCAAAGCTGAAATTTCACAAAATTTATGGCATGTGATCCTGGATATTCTGTCGTCGGTTTCCTAAGTAAGGCCAGTGAATAGTTACGGAAGTGGTTGATCTAGAATCGTTGCACCGATCAGCTCAACCAAAATCGATTATGATCCTGAGTGTGTTCAATTGTTCGGATACGACTTACAATGGACCTCGATTAACCCAAAACTGTAGCCGAGAAGCACGGAACCGAACACTGAATCCACTGTGTTAGCTGCTTTATATTTTGGAAATAGTTTCAAACAGCTGAGTTTCGCAGTCTTGCAGTTAGCTTACTTCCTCTAAATTGATACCTAACACTTTAATGAAAATTAAAGCAATCAGACAGAACAGATGAATACGACTTTACTACGACAAAAGTAAAAAATGGTAACCAAACTGTTCAGCACCTTCTCGATGCCTAGCTCCGATGTCATCCAAAGGATTCATGAAGGCTTGGATACCACCAGGTTGCCCAAGACTAGACAGAAGTCGAGATGCAGAGGCCGGGTTCGAACCACGGACCTTCCCGTCAGTAAATTCGCACGCTTACCACTGGGCCACCTCGCCCCCACGACAGATGTAAACAAGCGGCCATGAGTCATTTCTCCAGTATATTGCTATGGTCACACCCACTCTGTATACGTGCTTAGGTGTCACGAAACCTGCACAGTTTGAGCCGCACTATCACCAGGTATGGTGACCACCATCATAAACCTACGTTATACCACCGTTCGTTATAACGGTACTGTAGGCTTTCATCACTCCTGATCCTGTACAAACAGCTCCAATAAGTAGTGAGTAATATCAGATGTTCAGAACTTTGAGAAAAATAAAACATTCATATCCAAAAGTTGTAACTGGTCAAGCGCTCCTTCGCCAACCCCCATTTCCAACTGAGTGGCGAAAGACCTTGGATATATAAAGTTGATGTGTTGATTTCGCTATTAGGTCTGAGTTGGTTTGATCGTAATCTTCGTACGCTTTGTGCCAAGAAGACATCATCAAGTGGAACCGGAAGAGCCTGATTCTGGAGAACGCCTTTGTCATCGTTGCTTCTCCTGTACGCATGTTTCTGGATGGGGAAACAGCCTGCAACCGCAGGCTGTCCACCAGTTCATAAAGCTATTAGAATGCCCCTAACACCCACGTTCAAATGATTGAATCACGTGATAAGGCAGACACGATTATGAGTACTGTTTGCCGTGGGGTATGTCAGACCGATTCGCTTCCGTACGTGTTTCGTTCAACGCAACTCACCAAGTAGATGTTCCAGAACCAGCGAGTTGCTTGGGTAGTGTACATGGATTACCGCGCGTCAGGATCGTTACTTAGTGGACGTTCGTTGTGGCATAATGATCGGATGCTCCGCTCCTCTGCCTGAAAAGCCTAGTAGGGCACTCGTAGATAACCTTTCAGAGCACAAGTATCTGAGGGCGTAAACTCACCTGCCAGTCTCTCCAGCTTTGTGTGGGCGAAACGGACTGTAATGTGGATGTGACCAAGAAAAAAGGGGCTACCAGCTTAGGTGGTCGTAGATGAAGGATGGATCCAGTTGGCCGAAATTGAAGGCTCGCCTCCCAGAGTCCATTGTGCATTCGGCCACACGCACAGTGCACAGGCAGGACGGTGCTCTGCGTGTTAGTCGTTTTTGGCCAAGATTTAGTACTTCTATTAGCTTCACGTGCTACGACTGGATCATGTTCACGGGCTTTTTTGATCGACACTAAACCTTGTAGATGATTGCGAAGCAGTTCCCAGTAGTACTACAGACTGGTGAACTGGCGCTAACTGTACGAGGAATACACGTGGAGGAAGCCTGTTCTGCACAGCTCCACCGTAACCTCTTATTGCACCATGGGAACAATTATAGCGGTGAGAAGACTTTCCTTTCATACTGGCGGACTCTGCTCCGCAACAGGAAGAGAACACCAATGAGAAATCTGTTCAGGATCTACTATGCGGTGCGCATAGTGCATTACTTTCTAGTTGGTGCCTCGAAGGTGTCCGCTGATAACGATATCATACAATATTGTCCAGATCAAGCGAGGACTACCAGAGTTGCAAGTTCTAACCTTTCTTGTTAAACCTGGTGGTTGACGATATGATGGAAACGTTTCCATCCATGAGAGTGAAGCTGCTTTTGAATGGTGTGCTGAGTGATATTCAGCACGGTGATGATAATGTTCCCGTTCATTTTCATTCATTGTTTTAGAAAGGTGAGTATATTTTTCTAGATACGCTTTTTGAAATGTGAAACTTTGCTATCCTCACTCTCTGCACAACAGTCTACCTGTCCGGAACTGTCGACAGTCTCACTGAATTTAGAAGTGTTTTCATGTTCAAGCCGACAGGACAGGACAAACGAAACTAATCAAGTCTGCAACATTCCCCAGCCTTCCCTTGCAGTCGCTTTGGGCGTCAAGGAGACGTCGTACTATCGATCGAGGACGGCTTTTGATGCCTCTGAGCGATCAAGCTAGCGCTATGTTTCAAAAAAGTTGCATAAAACTTCCTAGTTCGGGACCATGGCTAGCTTCGCCGGCTGGCTCCTAGCAAGCTGATGGATCAGGTGATGGATGCAAATGTATACAAGGTTAACATTTCTAACGGGTACCCGTTGGAAGACCTAATGAAAACTGTGATGTACTCTGTCTAGTTCGCGCTCTTCGAATATCGGCCGTGTGCCATCGCACATATTGTTATCTGTGCAGTTTCAGTAATGTTGCAGGGGAATGCACGATTTTCACCACGTTCTGTGGCCTCGAGCTACAAAAGTTTTGAAGGACATTAGAATATAGATATCCAATGGGACGGAGGATGGGCGAGTGTGGGTCGCGTTGCTTTAATCTCCATTCGCTGCACATACTGACAATAATTATTTCTGTGGGGGGCGTTGAAGTCATCGAACTAGTTGTGGTCAGTCTCCGAATACAACATTACACATTTAACTGTTCGTTTGCTCAAGATGTTCAAACACAGGGATTGTTTGAATTTCCACCAAAAATAAAATCATCCGTGTTACCCGTTGAATAACCTTTCAGTACCGCGTTGTACATGAGAGTGTTCTGTCTGTCCATGTCCTGGTAGTTACTAGTCGAGGTCAACTTTGACAAAACGTAATGTGTAAGGTTTCCGTAAAGTGGAAACAGATGAAAGCCAACCGACTAAGTGGACGTTCCACGGACCTGGATTCTGCACAGAATTCTACTGTGATGGTTTTGGACTACGACTAGAGACATGGCAACAAATCAAGATGGCTGTCAATGAGGAAGACATGAGAGATAGAGAACTCAGTGTACGAAGTTGTTTAGCTTGAAACCGGACGTCACGTGTGAAAACAAAGTCAGCGCTAGACAAATGCATCGATTAGGGGTGGAGTTTCAGGTCAGCAAGCTCCAGGTCACAACGAGTCGAATTAGTGTTTGGGATAGGTGTGAAAGGGGAATAAGAGATTAGGCAGTGGTCTAGTGGGTACGTAGACCGTCCACACAAGCCCTACAAGACTAGCGAAAATGAGCAGGGAATTTCCTTCTGTATACACAGTTAGTTTTAGATGTTTGATCACCACAACCTCTGCCTGTTGTGGGGATGTTGTACCGATTGTTTCCATAGCCGCACGCTTATGAAACAAGCAACCTTTTCTCAGAAACGTCTGTCACGAGCTTATTAGTTGAACTCTGCGTATCTCGTGGACAGAAGGCGACAAATTCACTTAGCTTCATTGTGATCCACCATACCAGCAGTATACCGTTGTAAATCCAACTGAGGCCAGTATACATTCAGATACAATCCCTTCGATTTCAACCAAAGTCCATATAAAGTCAACGGAAGCTCAGGTATCGAGAAATACACTCATTTGCAAATCAATTTTGGTTTTGCGAGAGACTCACCCGGAACCCAGCTGAATCTCCCGTTTTTGATGTTTCCACGCAACCTTTTCAGCAACCTTATGAGTAGTGCATTACGTATTTGGAAGCTCAGGTAGTTTCAACAGAAGAACTGATCATAATCCTGATTAATGAACTGCATTGGGTGCAATGCAAATTTTCCACTTCCCGGAGGAGTCCAAAAACAGATGACTCATGAAACAGCGAATGAGGGAATCTTACCGAAAAACAGCTACGAGAAAACGACCAAACAGTTTTGTTTCATGACTGAGAAACGCCTCATATAGCGTACGAAACGCCGTTAAGCTCACCTGTGATCTCCTCTCCCTTACAACTATATCGATTATTTCAAAATGTCCACTAATGCGGGTCTTCATTGAAAACATGATCGGTTTTGATTTGGCGCACATAGGATTAAAACATCATGGTGATGGATGAGCGTGAAGCGCCATTGATGTCAGTCCATTCACCCAGTCGATAACAACCCCTGAATTAGCCTTATATGCGTCACCATCACGCAATCAGACAGTGATGCACGTCACAAATGGATCTTCTGTATCGTGATTATCAGCCGTTAGCGGGCTATGTACCAGATGCGAGAACCCGAAAATAGCAAGCGCACCATCCCCACTGTCTATGGATAACGAAATTATGAGAAACAAGAGTGGGGCTGACGGCATTTTGTGCATTACGTGGGTGCCTGATCCCGCCTTAGGTGACGTTCACGAAATGGTGGTTTTTAACTGGAGATTTTCTATCCTCCCCGATGTGGTCAACGCCCCAAATAATAAATAATAAATAATAATAATAAATAATAATAATAATGAATAAATAATAAATAACAAAATAATAAACTCGTCCCATTAGAGGGAAAAATATCTCGTGACTGATCTTATCACCTCGTTTTGTAACCAACTATGTATCGCACAATTTTCGTTCACACATATTGGCTCGGTAGAAAGACCACTCATAACTACCATCATCTGGATCATTCCCGTCTTCGGGAAATCACTGTGCCTAACTCGGATATCCCATCTGTTCAAGCCAGGGATTGACTGATACTAACTTCGAAAAGTGGATACAGGATTGCTATAAATGATCTAAAGTAAAAATCTAGTGATTCAGTCTGGTTGTTTTTTTATCTTAAGCTCATCTGAAATTGCTTCAGGGAAAGACCAGGAAAAATGCCACGGCGCATTACAATAGGCTGGACGCTACTGCACAGAAAATTATGTAAGCGCCCTAATTTAGCGTTCCACTTCAATCACAGCTTGCACTCATTGAATCAGGTGTCGCATACTTTCGAATCCACCCGTTTGTATGGACCAGAAAGGATACTTTACCTGTGAAATGCATACACCAATATAAGCGGCGGTGGCTCGGTCACCTGCATCACATGTCAGGAATTTTTTCCACGCCAAATTCAAAGTGGCTCAAACCAAAAGGTAACAGAATGCGATGCAGAGGTATACAAAGAGTCTGGGTGACATTATTGCTTTCCGCCTTCAGGATTTTCCTATGATCTTTCCTCTGAATGACAGGAGGTGTTGGAAAATATGGCTACTAGCCGATATCAATGTAGTTTTCATTGAGACTATCTGAGTGTGCGCTTGGAGATCCGGGCACGTCGAGCGTTCATGTTGGGATTTTTTGAGTCCTTTCTATTCCTATAAACGTTTCAAATTTTCATCTCAGTGAACGGACATGTTGAGCACCGATATTCTCAATCATGTGACTGGGAGAACGACGTCCGTTGTGACAGATATTTCCTTTGTATGCTTTTTACGGATTGAAATCCACTAACGCAACGCGGTGATAACAAAATCAAGCCCTTTTGATTTTGTAGGTATGGTAGTTCACACGAACAAAATCATGAGGTGACCCGCACGGATAGGTCCAGCCACAGTTTAACTCAATAATTTACGAAGGTCGCAGACTGGCCACGTGTACTGGCACGTGTACTCATAAGAGTAGTGCAATCAGATTTGAGCAAAACACGATCCTTGCATACACAGCAGTGAACATTCCTGTCAGGAATGCTGATCGCTGAATACAGTATTCATATAGGGACCCATAAAATCTATTGAGTACAATAAACGGTGAAACCGAACATTTCAGGAGGTACACTAAAAGTAAAATTACGCGAGCTCCACGGCAATAAGTTGCTAAAAACCACTTCGATAAGTATATGTTATAGCCTTGCATTGAGTCATTCGACAGTCTCTGTAAGCTGTTAACGCTCTTAGTCTGTAAAATTACCTGAATGTGCAGCTCCACTGCTTAGCAAATCGTCGTTCTCATGACCACATACGGATTGTTTTTAGCGCTTGGTCATAAGATCTTTGAAAGACATATTGGTTTTTCCACGGGACGATGGGTGATATTTCAATCCTAGCCTGATGAAAATGGTATGGGTTAGGTGTTCGTAGAAGCTGTCCTGTCCACTGAAGGTCTGACATGTGGTTCTTCACATTACGACTTCCCCGAGTTTGGGAGAGCGTTGTGCGGACATTCAGTTTTGAAGCCCTAATTTACGGTAACACGTACGCGAAAGAGGATGGTCCAGATAACCTCAATATGAGAAGGTTACTGCGAGTGACTTGATAAAGCAGGTTTTCGAACAAGAAAGATTGAACTTATGTGCCTTAGGGTAGCGCAATGTGAGACTGAATTACGTTCTGTTGTGTTTGACAATCTGCGTTTCACATATCAAAGAAGCCAACTGCACAATCCCAGTACAAGAGGAATAGTACGCACAAAGGATTATATGTAAATTGGTTGATCCACATATACATATTTTCGGCCGAATTCGCTCCGAGGGATAATTCATTAACGTAACCATGCCACTTTTTGTCACAAATGTAAGAGCAAAACATGGCCTGGACAATTCTGTGATTAGAAGTTGTGCGCACGTTGAGTTTTTGTGTGCTGATGTTACTGTGATGTAACAGTCCACAATGGCAATTAGGCTTTGATATTTGAGTGCCACGTGTGAAGCTACAAGAAGAGGGAGACACTTAGCTGTCTTTGTTTAGTATCCTTTCACGAAGCCCCGGGCCAACTACGAAAATCCAAAAAGCCACCTTAACAAATGATCCCTCAATATGTAATAGATTCACCCGAAAATTCACCAACAATGACGAAAAACTAACATGTTCAAGTTATGCCTTATCCTTCAGGAAATGACTTTATCAAACTTGAATTGTTCTGTATCCCTTGATAAGTAAAAACTACGATAATATAATGAAGAGTGTCTTATAAGCAGCATTTACCCCTCCCCCCTCCCAACTATGCGATAGTTGTTTTTACCACTCTTCAAAATCACATTTGAGTTGTCGGCTATCACGTCTTGAGTAAAACTGTCTGAGAAAAACCACAACGGACCAGCAGAGTAAAGCCATAGTGCGCCTTTGATAAGGGCCAGTTAATCGAACCGTTCAAACAGAACTGCGGAACTCAATCAAATTTGCAAGACTGTTTTGCCACCTACCATAGACTCAGCCCTCATCGTCTGAACAAAAAAGGGCCTACTTAGTTCGGCTAGTAAGCTGTCACTTAGCGGTAAGATGAATAGGTAGATTGAGTAACCTGTATCTGTAACCTGCACAATTATTGCTCAGCCTTTAGGATGGATAAGGTGAATGATACCTTCGCTTTACGTGGTATGAAACGTCTTCTTCAGCCCAGGTGTGTGATGCGTTTGTTATCTTTTGGACGGAACGTATCATCATCTATCATAGCACCGGTTAGCTAGATAGTGAGACGTTTGCGGCTTTTGAAACGTTGATTCTGATAGTAAATCCCTGGCCATGCTGCGATAGCGCTCCTGTTGACTAGTAATGCAGTCACAGGCATTGAATGAATCTCTCATCTGCATACCAATGGACGAGGACACAAGAATCAGTCGATGTTCTATTGTTTATAGTGTCCTACAAACGAATGTGCGTTGAAAAAGCTACTCATTGGTTGAATTGCGCTGATATTTAACATTTTTGAGTATTTATACTTCCAAAGTAATGCCATTATAAGGTATGTATTGGTTAGCACTGTAGGGAATGAACTGCAATCGGTCTCTGAGTGATGAATTGTGAGCAGTTTTCATGTGTCACTGAAGATAATTAATGCTAACTGATTGTTTGGGATGACAACCTCATTAGGATCTTTTAAGGTACCTTCAACATAGAAAGTAGGGAAGCAGGCTAGCCAAAAATGTGCTGCTCACTGATGAGGTATCATTATGGTCAAAATCTGGCAGAAGATTTCTCCTCAGAAAATTAATGGAAACAAATCAGCCCGGTTAACCTGTAATGGAAGACTTTGAGGTATCAGTGAACTGCTGCAGCACCACTGTGTGGACTTTAAATCATCGTCACTATGAAGTACAAACAGTACTTTAATAAACACTACCAATGGACTTTACAAGAAACGCGTTTCTAGGCTCGGTGGCAAACCGTCCAATGTTTTCCGAGCCACTAATCTTTCCAATTACATGGCTGCTTCCTGTGAACTCAGCTCCTGCTTTAAAAATGGTTTTTCTCCATGTCGCGGTTATTCAGCCCTTAACAAAAGCTGGTCAATATTCTGCATATGGGGACCACCAGAAGAGCATGTTTTACATCCGAGCTAACTGAGTAAGCTTTGTTAAGAGCCAGTGCTTAGGAATAACGAATGCATTTTCGTATCTTGGGTCTTCGCTGGAAAGATGTGAAAGATACTACCATTCGCCTGGAGTGTGCGTTGCTGAAAAAGTTTTTCACATACAACCTTGACCAAGATGATTATGCCTGAGAAACACAACTACACTTTAGTCCTTCGAGGTGAAAAATACTTGCAAGCTTGGTGGGACATTCGCACACACCTTGGGTCATGACAACTGACAGGGCATCACTGGTATCCTGGACACACACAAGCATAAAAAACAAGGTAACGCATGTGTAAGTGAACAACAAAAGTGGAAACATTGCGGTACCGCACCACCATGAAAACAGTTTAGAGGGAACGAGAAATGCAGCATCATATACGTACATGGAAAAGCCGATACCACTACACTAACTACCTCAGCCCAGAAGCTGCCTTCAACCACCCCCAAAACACACGATAACTTTGCATGAAACATAAACACATGAACAATACTCGGATGAGTGCCATTGATCAACAGATACTGTGGATGACCAGATGACCAATTCGGAAACAGATGAAAGAGGACATTTTGAAAACTGACGACAAAGAGCTGTTCATCAATTTTTAAAGCGTTTCTCGGTACAGATGTGGTGAGGTCGGCTGCATCACCTTGGTTGGAGAATAACAGTTAGACGCAGCTATGCTACAACACCTCGCTTCACCACGCAGGGTTCATGTTGGAAAACTTAATCTAAGCAACTAAACGTCACCAAACTGACTCACCCTTCACTTGAGCCCATCTGCATGGCCTCCGAAGGTCAGTTTTATCTCTTTCCAAAGGTCCTCTTTTAAATTAGGCCAATATATACCAAATAACCAAAGTACTTGTTTGTACGCAACAATCGGTCATTTTCTTCAGGCTAGTTTGTGCATGAATGGTTCACAATGAATTTCACTGAATATCTGGACCGTGATTTTCCAGAGAAAAACTAATTTTTACTAGTCAGGCGGTGTTGCGAAAACCGTCACACTCTCACGCACCGTCAACTGATCTGATTGTTGATTCAAACAGGAGCAGGTGATACGCACATGAGACGATGTAGAGGCACGTGAAGAAATGGGTGAGGTGAATTGCTCTGGTCTCAGTTTGTATTTCCCGAAGCATACATCTTCGGAGACTTGACAGTATATTCCAGCCCAATCATTTCAGAAAACCGACATTTTATCATCGCAGAGTACCTCTTGAGCAGTTAGGAAGAGAAATCACTGTCTTGGTGGGGTAATAGCTCAAACACGAGAAGTATATATATTAACTTTGTTTGCTTCCAATAATAGTATTCTGATCAGAAATTCATCAGTGTTCTCAAGTCGTTTGGTTTGTCAAATTTGAGTAGCCATGAAGGAAAAAGTATAGAGTTGTACAAATGATGTGAAAGAATATCTGCAGTTGCCGCGTGGAATTCTTGTAGACCGTGCTCTTCGATCACGTTATGCTTTATTAGACCTTCGCAAAAATTTATAGAAAAAAAAGTAATGATCCCAATGTGGCTCATTACAGAACCTCCTTCAATAAGCAAAACAACTAGGGACATGATATCTCTATTCAAGATGTTCCTGAGAACCTGGTGGGTCCTCTTAGCTGCGAATACTTCTACACCTACGTGCACTACAAAATACTAACATGTGTCATCGAATGTAATACAGATATGTGTACACCCCGGGGAATGTGGCGATTAAGCATGTCCATTCAACCGTCGATTCGAATAGGCGTTTGTGCTGAGTGGGCCAGTTCCAGTGGGTTGGCCATTTTCATCGAGTTATGGAAATGTGTCACACCTAAGAACACACTCTAAACTTGGAACGACGCAACACTGTTTTCGGTTGGTGCAAGCGTATTTTCCTCTAACGATATGAACCAGATACGTTGGGATGTCGCCTGGTCTATCCACGGTAACAGCGAACCAGTGGATAACTGAGGTGCAAATGTGTGTTCCGTGAGAGAAAACAAATGAGTATTTAGGAGAATCGGTGCGCTTGTAAGTGGTTTATCAACTCTCTCATTCAAGTGACCAGCTACAAGGAGAAAATTTGAGCCAAAATTAAACCAAAAGGAACCGGTCGATCCGATATGCCCATAGAACACGAGATTTGACAAACCCCAATCATGACACTACTAGTTTCCTTTCAGATTATTATTTAAATGAACCTTACTAATTGTATGTAAATTTGAAGGTACCTACAGAAATTTCACTGTGACTATCTACGTGTACTAGCAGGTAGACTGGAATCAAGTAAGACGTTTCAGTCGATATCTGTAAACAATGAAGCAATTCAATTGATTGGTGAACCATGAAAATCAGTGCATCTCCACTATGGTTTCTACTTAGTTTTTGTATACGTTTGGCAAAATAACATAGTCACTTATACTGACCCAGGAAGGTTTTTGGATAGAAGAGACAATGAACTAACTATGGTAGCAGCAATGGGCGTCTAGGTGAAACACATCAGAGTTAAGAATTCGATTATCGTTTACCAACTTGCCGACAAAATACTTCATTTTGTACAGTCGAAAGCTAAACCAGGCGACAGTTGTCTAAGCAGCAGAGACCGCTTGTTTTCGTCATTAATATGTCTGAAACAGTCAAGGTACGTCGAATAAACAACGTTCGGTTGACGTAATTATAAGACGGACCAATCAAAATCAAGCACCCTCGAACAACTAACATAGTGTTTCAAACAGCAACCAACAGGCCACGACCTTCCTTCCATCTCCCCATCCAAAGAACGAGATCTCCCTGGAATGAACTAAGACTTATTGTCAAACGCTGATTTACTGGTCGGATTTTAAGGATGTCCACATTCCTAGCTCCATTCGAGTGTTGTTGGTCTATCGCATTTGGGGCTGGAGTAGAGCTCGTTTGTTCCATATGCTTGGGCAACCCTAGAACATAGGTAACTATAGGTTTTGCGCAGGTGAGATAGTGGCGTGCTCTAGACTCGCGGATAATTCTAGCTCTGTCCACACTCCACTTGATTGCGCAACCAACCTGTGTCGGCAAAAATAGTTGGTGCTACGTTTCCCTTTTTCTCTGCATTACTCTGCAGTTTTAAAACTAGCAGCCTGACCTCATGCAATTCATAATTTGACATGCAGTTTCAGTTGCAATGGTAACGAAACTGCAGACAGAAAAAACAAGACACGGAAACTGATTTGCATGATGTTTTTCACGATGAATTATTCCGGGAATTTCATGTCCCGAGGTGAAGTATCCTGGAAGTGAACTACTGTGGGTCAGGGTGTCCTGTATTGAAATGTCAATCCTAGAAAACAGTATGGGTATGAGGCTTGTGGAGCGCTTAGCTAAGGGCACTGAAACATCGTCACTTACATTCATCCCTCCCTACCCTTTTATATCAAGCCAAATCCCTATATTGACTACTGCTTGCCAATACGTGAACTGAGAGATACCGAGCGAGCTGAGGCCGCAACGATTGTGGATCTTTTTACCTAGTTATTTCAAGTTCAGGAATGAATGACGATGGTTATTTTATACCACATTGAAAAACATCACTGTAATTGATAGCGCCGTATGATATGTTCAACAACCACTGTAATTCTGATTCATTATTTGGTTGATAGCCTCTTTCCTGAGTAAAATGGCTGATTGGTTGAGTTGAGATGTTGTCAGTGTGTGGTTCTCTTTGGATGGTGGCAAAAGGTTTTCCAATAATTTGCCAATTTCGGTGAGCATCAGCAAAAACGCGACCGAAGTACCAATATTCTTATTCGGTCAATGATTATTTCGAAAAGTCTGATGTTGGAAAATCGAGTGGCATTGGTGCTGAACTCATCCTGCATTGAGCAACGTCAAATCTCTCTTTACAATAAGCTATTTACTCACGCTGGTTATTTTGCCCCGCTGCTCATTAACAATAAACAAGATAACACTTGGCTTAATCCATGAGATCCTTTCTACATAGGGGCTTTCTACCTACGTACTGTATGTCAAATTGGCAAACAGGCAATGCTTGTCCAAACCTTATACTCCTCAAAATTTAGGCACACTGTGTCTCTGAAACACTTATACAAGACCCAAGCGTGGTCATTCGTCTCAAAACGCCAAGAACGAACTCAAGTCTTTCGCATTTCACTCTATGTGTGTCCGGCGATCCACAATCGATGACTCGTGGAAGATATGACGAAGGAGTTGTACTCAACTCCAGAGCCGAACGCGAGTTACTGGATTGGATTGCAGTGAACATTCGTCTATGCACCATTCGGCTATCCAGCTCAAACAAGCTCAACGCTACTGGACATAAAAACAGTGTTTGCCTACAATTTCGGTGTACGCCTTAACAAACTGCAGTTTTGATGCTGAGAAGTACACTTTATAGCGAGATTTTTCCGGTTCATTCGTGAAGCGAGCACTAACATTGATATTCTTCCGGTTGTCTGAGCTCTTTAAAATCTCATCCGACCCATGGTACGAACATTCCTGATACTTCGCTATCCTTCAGGCCCTCACAGGCCAGCAAGAAGCACGCCAACAACCATCTTCATAGAAATACGATAGCTCAACAGTATCAATCTCAGCTAGCTCGTTTGCTCTCCGCAGCAAAGCAGCACTGTACTGGTAGCGGGCACTTAGATGAAACATGGTAGTATGTCAAGGCAGGTAAGCTGGTAACGTCCAAATCTATCTGTTCAACTCCTCCAAAACCATCAAATGAACACTGAATTTCTTCAAGATCGCTATTCCTGATTGATGCCCGGAAATCCGTATCAAGTGGCAAGTACGACGGAGCACGTAGAAACCTCCAAACAAATGGTAAATAACCCTAGGAAACACCGAGAGCTTTGGTGGAGGTGGCTTTAGTTGCTGGAAATAGCTGTGCCCTATGCAAATTAATACGACTGAATGGTCAAGTGAAAGCAACAGTCACTGAAACCATGGCCGAAGAAGACGGCTCACTCTTAAAATCTCCTATTGGAAAGAAGGGGGCCAAATGCTTCCTCAGCAGACCATCTACAGCACAGACCCTAGAGACAGCACGTACGGGCGAATAGAATGTAACTCTACTCATAAGGAATAAAATACGAAATACCCCCTACCAAAACGTGAGAAGGCACTAGAATGGGGAGGTTTGAATCCAAACAAAGAAGGTGGAGAATCCCATGTGACCTACCTGACCCATATTGCAGAAACTGGCTGTCAACATCTCCCAGATCGTTTAACTGATTGTAAATACACAACACCCAAAATATCATGCCGTTCTGTTTGAAGTAACACAAAACTGAGGTCCCCTCAGAAACGTTGTACGTAATAATCAACGTTGATCGCAACAACTTGACTGTTTTACAACCACTCTACTTTAGTTACTTAAGGACCCTGATAAGAGAATCAGACCCCGGCAAGAAGGAAGATTCCGGAATTCATTAAAACCTAAAAGTACACACCATCCCGAACGGGTGGAAAATAATGGAAACGAATCTGATGATGTTTCTGTCTCTTTCCTCAGTGTTCCGGTCGAGGACAGAGACGTAGACTCTATCCAGGAAGGTCTGTTGTTCCAGTTGCGCCTATTTTGTTGCTTACTGGCTTCATGCACTTCTGGTAAGCAAGTAAAAATATACCCTTGTTGTCTGCACCACTGTGAGCCAGGGACTGTAAGCAGTAGTCTTCCAGATAGACGCTGGAATATGTGCCGCTTGATGCATATCGCTACGGAAGTACCTGTTTCGAATCCGTTGATGCCAACCAAAACCTTCTGAGTGGCCGGTTGTCAAATGATGAGAAACACCTCTGACCTGTTATCCACAGAGGCCATGTATCAATACAATCCAACGGACGCCCAACAAAATGGTCTCAGACACAAACCTTTTAACCTATCTTTAACACTGGCGCAAAATGGCGAATGGTATTCTTATCATCGAGACTCGCCATCCATCCATTATCTGAAGGCATATACACATGGTCAGAAAAGCAGCATGTTTTGACATTAAACAACAAGAAAACACTAGCTATGCCCAGGAACCCGTTCTTCTTCAGACTTAATATCGTCCGTTTTTCATGACTAGACGCACTTAGTTACTCTCAACAAGGATTCATTTCATTAACTGATCCCGTGTTTTTTTTATTAAACTTAAGGGTGGAAAGCAATTGCTTTTTTTGAGATTCCAGTGGGGGCGAATTACATAATATAAAACAAAATTTTAGACGTCGAATCGGGACTTCATTGAGCAGTAGAGAGTCCATGCTGCATTCTCTTGTTCTGGACCCCAGGGGTGCAGATGAAAGCCTGGAAGGATTCTGATATTGGCTTTGGTCACAATTTACCATTTAGGCGCGCATCGGTGCAGTTGAAAACATGATTTCAGTAACTGTTCCTCTGGATTAAAAACTATCTCACACTACGCCTGATATATCGTGGTATTACCGATGACTCCGTTAACCACGACTCAACGGTGTTCACCCCAACCTACTAAGATGGGACAACAATGTGTCAGGTGATCGGCGTCATTGCTAGTCCCTGTCCCTCTGCTAGGAAGTTCCAGCCTTGCTTGTGACGCAGCGCACTTGTCTGGGCGAAAGAACTGCCTTTGGCTGATCATACCACAAACATCACGCTTATTGTGAGATGATCCCATCTAGGACTGATAACCGATATACATATGATTCACGTCAAATCCTAGAAAAAATAACTCACTGCCGGTCCGAAAATGTTCGCCCAAATGAGGTCATTATCCTCCCACAAAAAGGGGGGAAATCACTCGGGTCAATTTACAAACCTTGCGACCGAGTGTGTTGTGAGGCGTTGTTGTGTACGTTAATCATAGTATCAGTTACCGGAGCCCAGGGCATTTTTTTCTACTGTAATGCGCTCACCATCTCTTAAACTCCCCATAGGCACAATTTGTCCACCCAAATATTACCCATCAAAATAGTAGTTTGTGTGAATTTTGTAGTTCCTGTTTGTCCACAGAGATATCAACAGTTCATCCTTTTAATTTTTTTATTGTGCCTAATTACGTCTTCTGTTTACTACTAGACGGCTTGAACCAATTGCCTATCGACTCCCTTGTGTTGCGACTGGCCTGCTAGTTCGTGGCAGTATTCTCAAAGTTTATGGTATAGACCACTTCTTACTAATTGGACGTGACATTCGGTTTTTATGCAAATGATGTCACTTCGTCATTGCAGGTAGAATGATCAAAGACCAATTTGTTGGTCTTTGTTCGACAAAGGCGAGCATACACACACACACGTGCGGTGCTAGTTGCACATTCAGTTTCAGTACATTTGCTGATGTTCCGTGGAGCAAGACCTAGAGTCTGAAATTTCGTAATTCCAAAACTAGCCAGCACTGTAAGTTGGACAAGTTGCTGAGAGCGTTCTAGGCTTGCTGGGTCCAACTACCCTCAGGCATTATTTTCAGTGCATAATGACAGTTTGGGCCCAAGTGTTCAGTAGGATGTGAAACTAGCCGACAACCATTCACTTTCTCCACAGACGCGGAGGATTTAACTAGAGTGGAAGAAGAAACCACCCCAAAAAAGGCTCGCCTCATTACTCACGATAATGTGCTCAAGTAAATTTCAGTGAATGACTTACCCAATCACTATCTTTCCTCAGGACCAATAACTAACGTTGATAAACGACCCAGAAGTTGCTTGAACAAGCTGACAACTGGTTAGCATAACTTACTCATTTCCCAGACTGTCTTTTCGGTGTATCCGACCCCCAATCTTTCGTAAGTAAACCAGTCAACTAGAGCCTTCGATGAACAACCTTTGACATTGGGCTTATCAGTATTGAACAATTCACTTTGATGTTCAGATCATATATTCAAGTGCTATCAGTGAACCTGACCTGTGTATGCGGCACGGGTATCTAAAGAATGGGTAGGATGGTAGCCCGACTTGGGCATGCTCAACAGCGCGGAAAAATATACAGCAAAAGATTGTCTAAAACCCACGATCTATTGACGTTTCATGAACTAATAAGTATCCTGATCGTGCATGTGCCTATATTTGTTATCTTACTGCACCGTCTGAGAGAAGAAAAACAACAAGAATGATGTAGAACGGTGGTGAACAAATTCGGAGCCTTCCTACCCTCGCTTGATTCAGTCTACTCATCAAAGTACTATGCTCCAGTGTGAATCATTTTGAACGCGAACAGCTGCTTGAACCCAAGACTTGTCTACGTGCATGAAACAAAGACGGATGGGCTGTTGTTCAAGGCCCGTCATTCAATCCAACTTGGCCCTGCATGAACCAAAATCAAGTTCGGTATGACATACTGGCGTTGTTTATTTCCTTCAGTTGCTACATTGAGCGTAGGAAGTCCAGGCTTAATTACATCGAAACGTCTACTTCTATTCGGGGATCATATTTAAGTTGGACTCAATGAGTTACGTCTCAATGGTTGCCTCGTCAGGTGATCGTTTGGCCTTGACATTTTGGGCCTTCGCTTCCTTACTAGAATAGTACCCTCAACTGACCAAGACTCATGTCTTGATTCTCCCTGCCCTCACTAAACATTTAAGATGCATCTAGGCAGAAATTTAATTGAGTCTAACTTTCATCATCGCATCGTATTTCCTCGTTATGAACAAAATTATTTAACAGTCGATAGGTTAGGTCTGAGTTTTCCAAAAACGGCGTTCTAGCGAATCCAGCCAGTTAGCATGAAGTTTACAAGAGCTCTAATTTGTCTTGGATCGAGTAGGACGATTCTAATACTCTGTCTTAATCTGTACAGGACCTTCAACAAGTATTTCATAGCCAGAAGAATAGAGCGTATTATCGTTTAAAGACAAGGCACTTATTTCCTAGCGAGCACCTAGGTCTCTAACTCTCATTTGGACTTTTCATAATTATTGAGCGAACAAGCAAAAACACGTGTTAGGGACGTGAGAACTTGGGAAGTGCGGATCTTTGTACTACCTGTGGACAAGAGTTCCCCGTCGATAACGGAGAGAAACGGAGCTATTGATAGCGATGGCAGTGTGTGCCTCGTGAAGATAAGACACGAAGCTCGGAGATCAAAGGAAGGTACACTATTTTTGGATAGTTATTCGGGCAATTGCCGACCGTCTGATCCACTCGCAGCGAGAAGCTCTGAGGAAGAAAAAACTAGTACTTAGAGGTGGGCAGGTATAGTAAGCATTAACTACCGGGAATAGTTTTTCCTAATGCATACTTTCGCTAAGATCAGCGTCATTATCATCACCATCATAAATGTACTCATACTCGTCATCGTCATCATGATTTTCCCTGAGAGCGACACCACATAAGAACATTGGTGCTTCACTGACATGGCCATGTCAATTTATTTCATTAAGGCCTTATAATGGAAAGGAGAAGGAAACGAGGAAGACAGGCGACCCAGGGCTAGCACACCACAACAATCCCAGACGTTCACACATCCAAGTCAGTCAGACAATCTAGCTAAAAACTGACAGCACAAACGCCATTGACATCGGCTAGCCGCACTATTGTTCAGTGTTCCCCGTAAAGCACAGGGGAGGTCACGTGGAGTCCAATCAAGAAGAAGAACAGCAGCAATTTTTCGTAGCATCCTTCATTCAATTCTTCCATGTCACATTCTTTCAATCTCTGTCCGAGTATTTACTACTCAGAATAAGGCACCAAAAAATTGGCAAGTGGTAACTCGATATGTGTAACACATGGCCCAGCCACCTAAGCTTCAAGGGCTGGATGCACTAAGTGAATGAAGCACTTTCTGATTCACCAAAAACCAGTCTCCTGACAACCGGAGCAGTCGCCGGTTCCAACCGACTCCATATATACTTCTGAGACACCGGCGGTCACAGACCTGAAGATACCTCAGATCCTCCGCCAAAAGTAACGACCTATCGAGGCCATACAACAATATAGCCCGATTTATAGTCTGATACAAGCGTACTTCGAGAATCAGTGAGATGCCTGATTGATACCACAAGTGGCGCAAATTGGCAAGCGCCATTCTGGTCTCTGAGATTTATACATCAACCTCGTTTGTCACACTAACATCAGGGCTATTACAACTTCCGAGAAAAATATGGTGTTCAAAAACATCTTTTCACCCCTTGAATTATTAGAGGTGCATTCAAAGACTGTAAGTCCTGCAGCATGACTTTGCATTTTATACGCGCAAAGCACATACGGAACGACGGGACGAATTTGGTCAGCTTTTTGAGTAGTGTCTGCGCTTCCTGCTCTGTTTCAAAAATCAGAACAATGTCGTCTGCATACTCGAAGTCAATAAGTTCCTCTCAAGGAGAGATCTGAGCACTCCGGTTTTGTATATTGAGTGTTTGATTCATGACCTCAGCAATAAAGAAATTAAAAAAGAATGGAGACAGTGGACAACCCTGTTAGACACCACTACCTATGGAGGAGTTTTCGAAGAACAAGCCGTACATTCTCACGAACCCACATGTATGTGAACACAAACAGCGCATGAAAGTCGCAAATTCCTGGGGCATATCCCTTGGTGCACGTGTGTTGAAAAGAACCAACCAGTCGACACAGTCGATCGCATTCTAGAATTCAAGGAACACCAAGCGTGTAAGTTGCCGACACACATGTCGTTACTCCAACACTTGAAGGGACTGTGAAGACGTGGTTCAAACGGCCGCTTCCAGGTCGGAATCTTGCTTGCTGTCCTCGGATCCCCTTTCCACGCGCCATCGTAAGACGACGTAAAATAATCAGTGCAGATTCTGGTTAGGACAGAACTCAGAAGTTGGTGCTGCATAGAAACAGTCTGTGGGCAGCATTTCACTACAGCATAGGTTTGCCGTTTTCCATGCGTCTCGATTCCAGTCCGAGACGATCACCAAATTGAGGATCAGCAGCTTTATATCTAACTGCCTGCGCATTCATACCCCCGGCTCTCAGCCCGCCTCAACAGGGCGCTCAAAGCAGTGTGAAACTAGTATCATAGCTACAGTCTGTTGGGACCTAAGCGGATACTTTGGATAGACAGCGAATACCGTCTAGTTTACGGGATACTCCCACAGACGTTGCCAAACGAACCACACAGAGACGACCATCAACAGGAAAGCATTCAACCAGAAACCATTCAACTTGGTCGCTTAAAACAGTACAGAACGGCTTGTGGATCACCAGAGATGACCACCTAAAAGCAACCGGAAACCGACGGGGGTTTCAGTTCAGCAACCGCACTTTGGTCTTGAATCCTCGTTCCAAACAGACGGTACACACCGATATAAACCGAGTCCAGCGTACATGATAGAGCAATCTATCGTCTACCTCGTTTCAGAGTGCAAACGTTAAGGAATGCTAGGTGAACTGAGGGTTAGTATTTACAGGACGATTTTGATGTACCTATGGCCGTTGCGAGCAAGTCAACTGTAGATTTTGCAGCTAGCGGTAATGGGCAGTGAACGGATTTGTCAGTCCTTAAGAATGAAACCACGGGGACATCGCTAGAAACCGGTTAAGGAGGGGGAGAATAGTGAATCTGTGAGATTTTTGTAAGTGTGCAATTTACGTTTGTTCGTGGGCGCCGGGGCGTCAGGACGTCCAGACCTGGACAGGAGGACAAATAGGGTCCTCAACCGAAGTCTTTAGTTAACAGCCTATCTGCAAGGCAGCAGTATTTGGTTTAAGACTGTCACAGCACTCTACATTTTTAAAGAGCAAGCTGCCACGCATGTTCCAACCCCCATTCTAGAGGACCAGGAGACTGCGTTATTAACACCTGTAACCATTGACCAACTTTGCGTAAGAAGCTCTGAGAGTGTCACATATACACTCTACAATATAGCTCAACGGATTAGAGGTACACAAGCCTTCACAACCCACTAAGCTCCAGTCTCTTCGTTATGAAGAAACAAGTAGCGAGTTGGGATGTTTGACAGTCACAAACTGTCCGAAACATGAGGTCTGCCGTAAAATAATGGTATGGATAAGTGGTTAGTACCCCAAGGAAAGTCTTTTGGCTATGAGGATTTCAGTCGTATGAAAATCTATATCACAACACACCTACCTCTTAATCAGAACGAAGTGTTGGAACCGCACAGCTACCGTAGTAGAGGTTGGTGCGCGTGATACGTTACAGCTTGCAACCAGCAACGTGAATCATGACACGCGATCAGCGTCTTTTAATAAATGGGCCGTACACGTGAACCGGTAGTCGTCGCTAGTCCCAGCGCTACTGCATGTTGCCGTGGCCACCAATGTGTCACGTGGATCACCGAGTTCACACAGCATTTGCTGAGTCTTGATCATGATACAAATAGACCAGACGTCGTGGTTTGTCGATAGCAGCCGGGCGCCCTAGAACAAGGCACTGGTACTCAGAATAGTTCACGTTCAACAAACGGTTTCATTGGTGTACCTAGAGGATTGCCGTCTCCATTCGGTAACTGTTTACCATAACTAGGCGTGGAAAAATTTGATCATATTTTGGGTAGGGCTGCGTTGAAGAACACTGTTAGCTCGGACGGGCTGATTAGTTTTTGACTCGTTTGTTGAGCCCGGCAACTGGTTTGGAAACGTTCCGCCACCAATAACGCAAATATTGCCAAAACGTTTGCAAACTGGTTGTCAAGCTATGCCTACAGACCAGCAGCTACTGCTTTGGCTGTCTCTGTCCTGAACAGTAGAAGAGAGATTCAGCTATTCATTTATGTATTGTTCTTATTGAGTAAACCACTTGTACATGCTCATACTAGCTGAATTTGTGACTGACACTGTCAGACTATCAAAATCCAGCAGGTTAACGGGAGCTAACTATTAATTTTGCAGCTGTATGGAACAGCTTCATTAGGGTTTTCAAAACCGTATGCTCTGTTTACAGAAAATGAATTCAGTAAGTATTTACTAGATACATTTTTCTAGCTACCTCAAATCAAAGTAGCCAAAACGGTCATTCTTACAGGTAGATAAAAGTTAAACCTCTTTTTATATCCATTTTCCCAGTGATTGTTATTTGTCAGTAGTCGGATAACTCAGTCCATGATAGCTCTGGTCCGTTGGAATACAGCAGTCTTGTTTGCTGAAAAAATCATAATCATTTACGGAAATACACCTCTAATACATATTGGGGCTTAACTAACACACAACTATAAAGGAATAAAACTTTGGTAAGAGAGAAAGGAAGAGGGTATGGACGTAGAGTGGAAAAGCCTTATGTCCTTAATAGAAAGATAAACACAGCTGGGCATCATGTCGAAGTAAGGCGCTATCAGCAGGATCGACCCAGTGTCCTTTGCGAACCTCACCCGACATAACCTCAGTGCACAACGACAGGCTAACTTTAGCTAGGCAGTCCGGTAAGGAAATGACAGCATGCGCGCAAATGGGATCGGCTGTGTGCCATGTCCTACAGGGTTTCCAACCATCTGTAAGCAGTATCACGTGGCCCTAAGTCAGGAAGGCGAGGAGATCCAACAACATTCACTTTAGATGTAGCTAATTTCACGTAACCACCACATGTGTCCCAATAACCTTTAGCTGTCCCATTTTTGCCTGGTGGACCCTCTCCAACTTTGTGTAAAGTGTGCCTTATTCAAACAATCTACCAGCATCCGCCACAAAATTATAGGAACACCCATGCTTTTCACTCCAACGCAGGTTCAAGTGCACGAAGTCTAATCGTTTTTGGTCAGCAAACCTCATACCCCACCGAAACATCAGAGTGAAAAAACGGGTGTGGCATATTGGATGAACACCTAATTGCGATACGTCACCAATACGAGTTCATGCGATATTCTAATGTGAACGATTTTCCCTATCACTATTTTCTAGTAAAGTCGCGGATAATGTTTTGAGTGACCAGGCTTCAAATTCCTCGGTGTTTGTATGCTAAGTACGCTAGTATATGCTCTATCCTAGGACGGAGACCAGACCTAGAAGTTGTGTTGTTCTTGTTAGTGCAAAAAGTGTAAACTATTACGATATCCTGCTCGAATGCCCCGCCTCCTGTCTAGCCACAGCAGTGAGTGACAACATTAAGTATGTTAAAGTCTTGAAACACGCATGAGAGGATTAGCAGTGGATCAATATCGCTAATTTTCCTCATTCTGCAAGCTGAAGAGGCTTTCAATGTCAATGAGAGTGTAATAAACTTAAGAGGGTAGTGCTGTTTGAGTGGCAGAGTGAACAAGACCGTGTACTTCTATTTCGACGACCATCGTTAGGCCCCTCCATGGGGATCTTCCAACTGGTTGTCGATCGCCGTTCTGATTATCTGTGCACACATTATTTCAAAAATATAGGCATCAGAAAAAAACTTTGGAAAAATTCAGCCTCAGTGAGCGTAGGACGCGTTGAGAAAAGCATAAGATGGCAAAAATTACGAGCCACTGCATCTTGAGTTGGATCTCCTTTTATCTGCAGTCCGCAGCGAAGCTTCATGATCATTATTGGTCAAAAGGAATTTGGCATTAATGAACCGCAACTGCACCGAAGAAAGCAACTTCAGTCACGCAGTAACGGTCAGATTTGCAATAAAAGGCTGACGCGTAGATATTGAGACGTTTACTACTGACACCGGTCGCCATGACTGGACAGGACAACACGATAATCGAACAGTACACTGCAAGGGTTCATGACTTTCACATCATTCAGAGTTGGCCCTTTTCTGCCTTCGTTTCCTTGAAGGCGTTCGGTTGATCAAATTTTGATTTTGGTCTGCAGGCGGATTGGACTAGGAAGCCTGTGTCCTCAAGACTGAATTGGAGCCTCTATGGAGAAAGTTCGCTCAAAACAAAAGGGAAAATGTAGCGAGGCGATTTATGCAGATTTTGTAACGAAATGGTTAGGCAAAAATACCATCATAATGTCTGTATCTGGGAGACGATATGGTGATGTGGTCTTGCAATTCTGTCGCGCTCATTTTCCACTATGGCGTCCCCACGTCAGGTGACCTATCATTAGTGCTGCATATAACTGACCAATTGCATTTTTGTCGATTTCTGGTTTGATTTCCGTCAAAGTTGTCACATTCTGGCTAAAAGCCATTCAAAAGTACTCACGAAGAGTCGATTTGTGGCGAAAAATCATGTGTGTCCCCGTATGCTTGCGTCGGTTTCAATCGCACCTCTTTCCCGCACAAGCTTAAGGACTGATTCCGTTGAATGGGATGGAGAGCTGGACTTGAAATCGGTCGTCGGTAAACAATTACAAACCGTTTATAAGAGACTACAGCAGAAAGAATCCCTAGTTGCGCCAATTCGGAAAAATCACTGTATTCAGGTACAATCCGGAATATTTTCGAGCACTATCTAAAAGCCTGACACTGATCGATTCAAACACAACTGCCGGGTAACTGCGGACGTGCTGTTCCACTCCGCATGCACACGGTACGGTAGCACAAATCAGTGAGACAAAAGTCCTAAACACTCACATCAAAGGTATCATCGGAAGCTAACGCAACGGAGGTCGCACAAGTGAAGAAGTATGGGTACCACTCTCTTGACGAGATGATCATTTCGAAAAAAAAACTTTTCGGTGCACGAGTGGATGTATCTCTGAAAAAAGTAAAATATTTGGAAATTTATTATTCAATAGTTTACGACGCAACACTCCTAGCAGTGAGCGGCGTTTATGCGGAATTTGAATTTGCGTGTAGGCTGGTCTAGAGGGACCGAAATAATAACATGTTAAGTGCGTATAAAAGACACGGTGCTTATTCCCTTGTGATAAACTGAGTAACCGAATCATCGTGGACATAATGTTTCACCGAATGAACCAAAACAATCTAAAGACTACCGGTAGATCGAGACCACTTTTGGCGTTCTCCTAAGAGTAGACTTTATATGAGGGGATCGCTGTACACCAGGCCTGGTTCCTGTTGAGCAGCTAGTGTTGTATGTCTCTTTGGCACCCCTGCAAACTCTATAATGCATTTGTGTACAGCCGTTGGAAAAGACGAACGGCCAAATTTATTCCGCCTGGAGTTTACGGATGGTGGTATATGGTGAGAATTCAGTCAGCTGAGAGCTGTTCATTATTCTCAGTCCAACATTAGTTCAAAGGACCCGTAAAGTCATCTGACGACAGCTCGAGACAGTGAGTCCACACTGTGTCGACTTCACGGATTTCACGAAGTATGCTCGCCATCCAACCGTCTAAAATCTATGGAGATTTCGTCCTGTAAGTGAAGCCAATCTGTGCTGAAAAGCCGAGAAGTACTGTGCAACTGTCTCATCCTTGTTGGGAATTATCAGCAGTGCGCATCTCACGAAACTCCGGAGAGCCTCTGCGTGACATTTTCCAGTCGGAACATGTCTCAGCAAACAGAGTAATATCAGGCCATCGATCGTCCGGAATACGGCGTACATGGCCAATACATCACGGGCGGTTCAACTGAATCGATTTGTCAGTTGGTTTATTATCGAAGCCGCTCGTAGCTTCTATAGTAACGCTATTTTCCTCAGTTTGGTTCTGGGTCTAAGCCTCTCATGCTAGCGTGCACGTCAAAAACAACCGCCAAAGGTGCACAACATATATTGACGCTCCAAACGAAGTCAAGAACACTTGTACAACGCGTCATATATATATATATATATATATATATATATATAGTGTAACTGGCGACAACCTTCTGGAAATTCTGACGCCTTCTAGATGCGGCATTGGCAACCGGCATTCGGCCAATACTGGGTCATGACTGGCTGTTGAGTCCAGACTTTCGGCCAATCAGAGCTCGGCTTGAGGCCGGACCGGCAAGCGTCCCGAACTTTTGGCCAATCTTGTGCTGGATAGGCTTCTCAGCCGTAGCAGCGCCTAACTGCGAGCGGTTAAGCGGGTGCGTGTGGAATTCCGCCTAACAGTTTCCGAATCCGTTGTTTCCGTGATACACGCGCGATATTTCGAAGGCGCATTCTTCAAAGACAAGTCACCTTTTGTCTTGAGCAACAAGGCTTCGCAACAGCAAAGCAACGCTGGATGCAGTACCGCGTTGTGAAACATGCCGTTCACTGATGGGTTAATGTCCCGTCCATTCCAGGGTTGTCCGGGTTTAAGGAAAGCAGAAAGGGATTTAATGGCTCTACCATCCTCTTCGTCAACAATGGTGATGTCTAGTGTGATGCACTACCTGGTTTGGTTGGTCTGTTCACTATTTCTAATGGTTCTGACGCTATACCTGCTTTGGCGGTGCAATCGAGCACTTTGTACCAAACCATATGACACCAATATTTTGATTTTTTGTGTAGTTCGGATCTGAATGGATTCTGAACCAACTGGTGCGAAATCGCACGCATAATTCAGGTGCTTAACGCCTTCTCGGGAAAGAAGCCCCATGCCACAAGTGGAAGACAACGAAAGTTTAATCGACAATTAATTCAATTAGAAAGTTGAAAAGGAAAGATAACAAAGAGCAGCCTTGATGAATATAGATTTTGGTGATGAACAAAGGAGCATACCCTCCGTCGACTTTCACGAGCCGGTCGGTGGTGAGAAGTGGGTATTGGAGAAGTTTGTCGAAAATATCCGGAACACCAGAAAATGGGGGGTGGTTGTAGCACTACTCCGCGCTTAGTTGAAGGTTCATCTAAACTTAAGCCGAAAATCATGTCTTCAGAAGATAAACACTTCTAAGCTCGTCGTACGAGATGGAGAGAAAGAGGCACTAGAAAGAGTTGTTGATAATCAGTGGATCACTGTAAAGCGTCTGTAAGAAAGGCCATAACAACAGAACTGGATAGATTCATCTGAAAGCAGAGGAACTGGTTTTCTGGATGGACACTACAACTATACGCTATGATCACGGATGCCTGTCCAAAGCAAGCGGAAGACTTCCGTACCTTATGAGACCAAAAAACAGGTCTGCCCGGAAAGGTCGTAAGTGATGATAGACGAGCCCAACAGAAAACTTAAGTATACCAATAATAAAAGTTAATCATACTGCATGCGGTTTAATAGTACTAAATTCCACCAAGTCATTAGTATTTGGCTATCCTAGCTATTCCCTAGTAGAGAGCGACTTTCTATTATTCATTCGGTGCATTTCCCACTTCCGACTGTCTTGAGACAAACATAAAACTAATTTTTGAAGAATGCAGCCTTCAGAATGTGTAACCCAATTATGCGTGTCTCCCTCATCCTGAAAATTAGACCAATAACTTTCGGCTACAACATGCGCAACCGTAAGCTAACCATTAGTAAATGCTAACCGCTACTGAGGAATTCATTAACTGGAGTGGCTTACAAATATGGCCACACACTTCAATTTTCCGTCGTTTAGGTCTATCAACATATCCACACTTCGCTGCTTTTTTATACGTGGTACCGCGTCGTTGGGGCGTGGCCTTCATTGTGATGTTCGTAACACCTTCAGCACGAAGCTTTCCACTCGGTTGACCGTATGATGTTGAACACTTCTGCTGTATGGTCAACTTGGAACTTCAACAGATCTTCATTTGGTTTAGGTCCATACCATGCTTTGACAAAACAAAACAGTGTTGTTCTGATACAACACCTAGACTACTGCCAAGGAAGAAATACGTATCTACGCGTGACCTTGTAAAACGAGTAGTATCTACTCGTCTATGTAGTTAACGGAAGGCATCAGACAGGTTTGCGGTGTGCCTATCGGTAATGCAAAGGCCTGTCCACCCCCTAATACTGACAAAGTCTGGTTTGCTTTACAGCATAAAGGCAGCAGTGACCTACCTGTACAAACCATGCTGCGATATTGTACGAAAAAAACCCGTTCAGTTTGAGGTTCCCTTCTCTCATTTCACTGCGAATGCGGAATGCATTAGTTCACTGACTAGATGGTCAGTCTCATCTGGGCGCTGAAAAGCTTTCCACGATGGCATTTTTCCTAAAATTAGGGTGAATTAACTGCAAGAATGAGCGCATTTCAGGATGCGATGTTATTTTCACGAGTCACCAGAATACATCCTGCTCTTTCTATGTTATTCCTTCACGCGTTTGTACCGTAGATTCCCCCCTCCTCACTAGTATATCAAAGATCCAGTTTTCGCTGAACCTATACATTCTCATTAGGTAGAGGAAACCTTCGAAGTGGTTGAGAGCTCAGCTATGTGGGAGCGGTTGGACAATCAACTATCCGAGGGAGAAATAGAAACATATAATTCAGTGGGCGATTTGCCTAAATATTAGTAACTCGGGCGGGTTTATTGGCTACTGATCAGGTGATGGTTGGTTTGTTTACCGGACTTGGTAATTGGCTTGTAAGCCTTTCGTCACCGTGCCAGGAGACATCATCAGTGCGCGGGTGGGTGGATGATTCCTCCACTTCCGCTTGCGATTATGTGCTTCTCAAAGGTTAGGTAATATTCGTAAAGTGATTGGTTGATTAGGCGTCAATGGTGCGCAACCTAATTGGTCTTTCGGGATTGTGTTGCACTGTGTTGTGATTATCTTGCATTATGCTGAGAACCAGAAAGGAATCTATGCACCAGATTGCATGAACAAATCTCACTCGTTTACGTACACGAAGACCAGGAAGGATATAAGTTTAACCGTGACAATATCCATTTAATAGTCCAGGTAAGAGGGAAGTTTGAACGTGAATTTATGTAGGCTTGACACTGAAATGAGAGAGTTATCACCAGATACACTGAGGTAGACCTCTCAGAAACTTCGGAGCACACAAACCAAAAACTGTGCGTCAAAGTGACCTCTTTGTACAAAGCAAAACGACGGTCGATAGACCAGGACAGCATAGATTGAAACAATACCAAGCATCCCATGCTCTGAAGTTCAATAGGAGCATTCGGAGAAAGGCGGAATTTCAGGAGCTGTCACGCTGTGATACGACCCCTATTCACAGCAGTAAAAATGCATTTTATGCACTAAGCGTTTGCCCATAGATTGAGACAAAAATGACTCAGAAGAATGCAAACACTTAGTAGGAACCACACCTTGATTGTGTTCCAATAATCAATGTCCCTGGGAAATGGAATTTACTGCAGAACTTCTAGTGTTAAAAGTATATTTCTTCCGGCAAGAAAGGAGGTTGCCTCCCCGAGTTCTCCACACACCAACCTAGCCCAACAAAGGGAGGGGCTCTTGATAATCTGTTTTTGTGCTGGAAAGCAGTTGCTGTTAACATCTGGGTGAACGCGCTTTTCTCTTAATATTCGAAAACCTATTTTCATCCAAGTATTCTTTATGTAACTTAGTTACCTTTGATGCATTTTCTTTGTTCTTTGAAGGATTGCCTTTACCACTCTTGTATCTAAGGTAATGCGTTGTGCGTACACGCACACACACATGCTTGAGACATGAAAATGCCATGTTCATATAATCCCGGGGTTTAGCAGCAGAATTCAGCCTGGAAATCTGTTGGGGTGAAATCTACTCCTGTAGATATGAATAGGTACATGGACTCCACAACCGTTAATGGAATGAACTCCTGATGGAAACTTGTATCAGAATTATCACAGACTATCCGGGCTATTCAAACTTGATTTTCTCTTTCACTGATTACATTACTAGTCATGTGATTTGGCCAAGTTGTGTGTTGTTGTATGCAGTTCCGGAGCAAATGAGTGGGTGGAAGTGTGCACAATGGTATTGCAGTGGTAGGAGGCGAGAACAGATGTATGCGTTTTAGTGGTCTTGCACGACTGTAATAGCTGTGGATAAAAAACGGATAAAAAGAGTTGCGAAATTTGTAGCGCGCGATCCTTTATCCTCATGGTGTTTCATCGCAATGTGGTTAAGCAGACTGGGAGATAGGTTTTTTTGGAAAACGGTAACTGATGGGGAGTAAACTACAAACGGCTAAAAAACGTCCTTCCGACTGTTCGACCATTTTGGTCTGAGAAGATCATCTTGTAGTGTGCTAAACTTTCGATCGCTTGGAACTGAACCTGAGGGCAGTAGTCCATCGGAGAAGTCACCTGACAACAACTTATACCAAGTTGTAATAAAATTGCGCGTGAGTTTGAACAGCCCATATAACTCTCTGGCCATGCATCCTCTTGGCTTCGTTTTGATTTTGGCCAACATAGCCTAATATTTTGTTGGATGATACTCACGTCAGCCATCTTTGGTTACCTTTTGAGAAACTGTTCCAGCTTCCTCATTTACTCGTTTTGTTGCATGAAGCCATATGCGGGGGGCGATTTGATTTCAGCGGGATTTCTCTTCCAGTCATTCATGTAGCTTCTTCCAACTCTAATAGTGATGCTTCTTTCCGGATCACTTTGTCTATCCCTGTGAAAGGACACGGGTAGTCCATGTCTTGCGCGACGAACATCCAACAGTTATCTCGTAACTTAGAAGCTGGTTGATATGACCCTCACGAACAGGCTGGACCTTACCATGGTGTGATGGTTTGTGTCTCCACGATCCGCTCAGCTATACTTGGGAGAATGTCCGCGCGTCACTAGCAGTCTGTCATATCAGGCTGGTCAATGGCTAGAGGTCTGACGAACACAGTCTCCTGGCCCTCCAGGCTGGGGGTTTGAACACGCGAGCAACAATGTTGAACACTGACATCGTGCTGTTGACAATGATGGTGGTCCCTGTGAGTGAGTTAGATAGGCCACACATCTCGCCTGGATAGCTCTCTTCCGCTTTGGCCACTTGATTATTTCGCAACATATTTCGCCTACTTGATTTTCATGCATCTAGTATTCAAAATAAACAACCACAGGGACATGACGTGTGATTTCCTATACACGCGCCAGAAATTAATGGAGTCGGTGCAATGATAGTGAAGCTACATGCGAAAATCTCTTGGTCTTATAATTTTTGCCAGATATTTTTCAATCTGAGTTTACCAACATTCTCATATGAGTTCACAACAGTGCAAAAAGCTTGCAAGTTCAAACCCACCCAACTGTCTATGAGGAACACGCTGTTAATATTGTCCAACAGAGAGTAAAACGAAGCACGGCTTTGCAGAATACGCTGAGTGCTTTGCACCGTAAAATCCTGAATATAGGTAAAAGTTTCTGGTTAGCCCCAAACATGTTTTGATGGAATATAGCCCGTGGCAAGTGGGACAAAAGCAAGAGAAGCAACAGCTAAATGTCAGTGACTAGTATCGGGAAACATTGTGTTCCACGTCACGTCAAGTCCATTCACATATGCCTGGAGGTGGGTGATTTATGGTAAAAGGAAAGGGCAATGCTCTCGAATAACTGGACAAGTAACCGCATTGCACATCAAGCTGACTACGACCCGTTTGTTATTTTAGTTCGACACATTGCGCAAACCTTTGATTTCGGTCGAAGAAACTCGGATCTACTGAATAGTTTAGTAGAGGTAATTTCAAGTGTTAATTCAGTTTAAATGATTGCAACTCCCTTTAGACATTTACTCGTTATGGTTCCATCTATGTGTATTTATCGGGACGCCGGTACCCATGCGCGATTGCAAGTACTTCGGTTCAACACGTGAGTGTTGTGCAACCGCAGTTTGTCACTGCAGAGCTAAGATGTCCCCAAGGTGAAGAGTCATCATAACAAGAAAGTTAGGCGCCATCAGCAACATTTGCCTTCGTTAAAAAAAACAAATACCCGTAGATCAAGTTTGCCGAAGGAGTAAATAAACTGCGGTTGAATTGTGATTCAGTGTAGGCGACAAACTCGGTCAAATAAGGAAGAAAAATGTGGTCGGTTGATGTTCTGGAGCGTGTGCACGTGACTGAATCGATGAACGCATGTATTCCACGTGTTACATCACAGAAGTAGAACAGTGATAAATGAGGCGATCGATTTGATCTCCAAGAGGAAAGACATGGGGACGTTTCTGTGAGTACCCTGCAAATGACGCTGCAAACTCACGCGTTTTGTGAAAAGTGCTGATCAACAGCTCGGGGAATGGGGTAGAATTCATTAGAGGACCACCAAGTGTAGTCACTAGCCCTCAGCGAGTACGTCCCAGAATAAAATCTCGAAAATCTTGCGTGGGTAAATACTGAAGAATATTGTTGGAAACGTTGTTATTAAACAATTAATTTTTCTTCATGTTTTATGGGTGCAATACCCTACTCATAAAGTTGCTGAAAACGCTTGGAAATTCCTCGACCGGCTTCGCCCTTCTTGGGGCTCATCAGGTGGGCGCATTCCCCCAGTCAAACTTATGCTCTAATTGAACCCGACTTGCACGATTTTCGACTAATACGCTCATCTGCATACCACTTTAATTTTGACGGGAGACTTAACCAGCTGAATCTCCTGTTAATGATGCTCTTCTTCAACTGAATGTGTTGCACGAGGCCGCCTCATCTTTCAATTGGTACGATATTCGAGATATCGCAATAAAGTTTACAGGCGTAATACACCACCTACAATGTTGAAGAACCTCATAAACGAGAGATTCAGCTGGGTTCCAAGTGAGCCTTCTTTGAAAACCAAATTGGTATGTAGATGAGCGACCTAGTCAATTTTCTTCACCTTGTTTATGGGTGGCTATATTTTAGCCTGAACGTTCAACTAAACAATACCCCTTTGCAGTTCATTTTAAACCACGGACAAAGTCCTACTGTATACTTCAAGCAGACGTTTACTTTGACTCGCACAGACAGTTGTCATTGCAAAATAGAAACCGGAAGCTTCGTAGACAAAAGCAGTTTTTCGCTACGCCGGTACTACCCTGGCGATTCGGGGACTAATTTGCTGGCCATCGGTCCTCTCCTCAGTTGGTTGTGTTTATTTTTTATTCGCTGTGTTGACTGCAGTACACAGATGAATTGACAACAAAACATATCCAGACTGTCCTGCAAACCCGTGATGCAAGTTCCTTGCGAGAAACGACTGCTTCGCACTCCGAAGTAAGAGACACCTTGAGTGGCCCAGACAGGCGTTTCTCAGAAAAAAACAGATACTGTTTCATTTTCAAGTTGGATATACTTACCACGTAAGAACGACACGGCACTTGTCACTGTATGTACCTCGTGAATCTAGCTCAAACGGAAGAACTTTTATTTGCCGTTCGACAGACAACCCTAAAGCAGCCCTAGATAAGATGTGGATGTTTTAACCCTGGATGCTGCTGTTGAGTGCTACTAAATGCACATTCTACAAAGTTAACGCTAAGGGGAAGTAAGTGGTTTTACATGCCTCCATGGAGATAATGGACACCACTGCTTACAGAAAAGTTTTGGGAGGGGAACCTGTACACTCACGCTGCAACACGTATAGGAATACAAACGGTGCATGAAAGTCACTAATTTCTGGGGCATATCCTTCGGTGCATGTGTGTTGAAAACAACTAACCAGTCTATAGATTCGATCACACTCCAGAATTCAAGGAACACCAAGAGTGTAGGACGCCGATACGCACGTCGTTACTCCAACATTTGAAGGGGTGTGAAGACGTGGTCCAAACCGGCCCTTCCAGGTCAGAAGCTTTCTTGCGTTCCTCGTGTCCACTTGTCACACGCCATCGTAAGACGACGGAAAATAATCACCGTATACTCTGGTTAGGACGGAAGTCAAGCTAATTCCTCTGTGATTGTCATACGCAAGGAAACATGGTTTTTGAAAATGGATATCACCATCAAATAAGTTAAGGAGGCACCCAGTGAGGATTTCACATCCGTTTCCGAACCGTAGTCCAGTGGAGTTTAAGGAGCAAGTAGCATTCCATTAGTTCTGAAGACCTGAGGTTTCCAAGTTAACTGTCCAGGACTCCATTTCCGGCTGGAAATCGGATGAGCAATTTCAGGTTCCCAGTTAGATCGGTCTTGAATGTGTTCAGCCAAAAAAATCAGGCGCCCTTCTTTTAAATATACAACCGAGCAGTTCGTATCAGTGACTGTTCCATTCACATGAAACTTATTTAGATCCGTTGCGTGTATCAGCTGGAAAAGTTTATGCACACTTAGAACTTATCGCCTCCTCCATCTCTTCAGCCTTCTGGATCCACAACCTTCTCGATCCATGCGAATTCCCTTCTTCGCCTAAAGTCCAACAGTTCGTCTGGCGATATCGTGCCCTATGTAGGAGGAATACGCGCCAGAGCTTCGAGAAATTTCAGGGTGTGGCTCGAGATCCGGTGTTCGGGTATGGTTGGTTGCGCCATTTCACAAGCGAAGGACCCAGCATCTAAGAGGTTTGCGGACAGCTGCTTCCAGTGAGAGTAACATCAGACGGCCTCTTGTCCGAAAAGAACTTCAGTATGTTGATTTGGTAGACTTGTTTCACTTCAGAGTTAAAGAGTTTCTTAATGGCCAGGTGCGGTGAGTGCATTTGCGGGCCACAGAAAAGCGCAACAAGCAGCAGCGTCGAACAAGCGCGTGATCCAAGCGACCCTCAGTCATTGACCCAAGTCACCTATAGCTAATGGCGATGTGGTCCATGTATGTTCGAGGTTGGCCCGTGTGCCGGGGTCAGCATGCGACCAAGCGGTTCTGGTGGTCTCAGAAGTTGGTGCTGCATAGAAACAGTCTGTGGGCAGCATTTCGTTACAGCATGGGTTTGCCGTTTTCCGTGCGTCTCGATTCCAGTCCCAGACAACCACAAATTGAGCATCAGCAGCCTAATATCTAACTAACTGTGCACTCATACCCCCGGCTCTCACCTCGCTGCAACTGGGCGCTTAAAGCAGTGTGAAAGTAGTATCATAGCTGCAGTCTGTTGGGATTTAAACGGATACTTTGGATAAACAGCGATTACCGCTGCATTTACGGGATACAAGCGTTGCCAAACGAACCACACAGAGACGAACATCAACGGGAAAGCAATCAATCGGTCGCTTAAAACAGTACCAACCGAAATAGAACCTGCTGCAACGGCTTGTGGATCACCAGAGGTGAACAACTAAAAGCCACCAGAAGCCGACGGGGATTTCAGTTCAACAACCGCACTTTGGTCCTGAATCCCTGTTTCAGACAGAAGACACACGCCGATAGAAATCGAGTCCAGCGAACATGATAGAGCGGTACATCGTCCATCTTGTTTCAGAGTGCCAGATATACTGAGTGTCAGGGTTCGAAGACTGGTTCCGAAGTGTCTGTGTCCATGCCATATTGCAGCTAGCGACAATGGGGCGGTGAACGGATACGTCACTCCTTAAAAATGGGTCTACGGAAATGCCGAAAAATGGGCTGTGAATATGTGAAAGTGAAAGGGGGAGGTGTCAGGTGTAGCCTGTTTTTTGCTTATCCGTCCTGCTGTGTGCAGCCATTAGGGCGACGCCACAGCCGATTGGGTACGAAATTATCTGGAAGTTTACAATTCACAATCTACCCAGGACGTATGACCAATGAATGAATAACTTGGATTTGTAAAACAATCCTCAATTTGCACAAGATTTTACTTGGTGCAGCGTTCCCTTGTAGGAAGTGCTCTCTCAAGTGTGGACTCAACAATAAATAACGAGAACGAAGAATGTCTATAGAAGGGGATCCAGTGTGCTGGTCCTGAACAGCATATTTGACGATTCAGAGTAGGTGTGTCGGCGATGTAGCAAGGGTTTAGGATAGCCGAACGGCAACTGTTTGTCAGCTGATCTCTGCTCATTGCCAGTAGGTTGGCGCAGAACCAGCGGAATCGAGAAACCGTTTTGTACCCAGAACTAGCTTGTTTCGCCAGATAAATGTGCGACATTTTTGTGTTTAAAATGCATCAAAAGTTACGTGGCCCCCTCAATATCGCGAATCTATGGGTAACCAGGAGGCATTGATTCTAACCAAGAAACACGCTATCTGACAAACAAAAATCGCGAGGAAACAGCAAACCATTCAAATGCTGACTAACCTGGTAAGCGAGTGACTTAAAGACAATCGACCTCGGTTAAATAAGTCCCCTTTTTAATAACCACCTCAGTAGATTTTGCGGTTGCATAATTGTTCTTCATATCATCGTAGGACAAAGGGTCCAGGCATCCACACAGAAGACCCACTCGTTCGGCATTACTAAAACTACTCTTGCCAAAATCAATAGTAGGCCTCACGCCAACGGCCATCCGACCGATAGTCAGTGTCGGCGGAACAAAAATTGACGTCCACTCAAGTAGAACATGATGTTATCGTAATTTCAGAGCCGAGACGTACGAAAATCAGGACATACCCGAAGGCGAATAAGATTAGTCTCTATCAGTGGATATGCGATGCAAAGATATCACATGTGCAGACAGAAATTAAAAAACAATTACGTAAACCCACGAAGTCGAACGCCTGGCGCGCACTTAAATGGGACTGGATGGGTTACGGGTACAAGAACAATCGCAACAGTCAATTGAAAAGTAGTCCAAAATGATAAGCGTAACGCTAAACCATCCATCGTTCGTGCAACTCTCACTGCACGAGGATAGGCACGGTGAAGAATAAATTTCTGTTAGAAACTCGTCCCTGTATAAATCCGCTAACGATCAACCGTAAGCTACGCTTAATGTGATAGATTGTCTAACTGTCACACTACCATTTTGGAGTGCGGAAGGGAGGCGTGACTGTTCTATGTGCAGTTTCCGGGAACAAACTTGTCACGCCCTGATCCATAGTCGGACGATCGAAAACCGGAAGAAATGGATAGTAACCACATTAAACTTGGCAAATACGCCAACCATTTACGTTTGCCGCAAAAGCCTCAGTATGAAATGTCATTTAATGCGGAGAAGTGATGTTACACTGAAGTAATGCGGAATTACAAAGCCTTTTGGCAACATTGATGGTCAAAAGGTGTGGGAAAAGTACCGTATATACTAACGGACCTAATTTTTAGCCTATCGGGAGCAAGTCGCTAACCCCCACCCGTCAATCTGACCATTGAATTCATTGTGCATATGACCTCGCGTTGAGTTTACAGCCCTTCCATTAAGTATAGTCTTATCGCTCTCGTTTGAGCAGTCCTCCTGTTATAATGCAATTATACCGGTTACTTCATATCAAGGAAAGGAAGCACTGGATTCGAGTGGCGCCCGTATTACAGCAAGTTAGCACTGCATATCGCTAGCCGTACTGGGATTTAAACCTTGGACATAAAAGACGCGAAACGAGCGTGTTAACTGTATTCCACCGACCCACATAAACCATCACGTTTGAATAGATAAACGTGTTCACCCTTGGCGATATAATTAGCTCGCCCCAGTGCTCTAACCACCGCCCAGTGATTGCCCTGGTTATTGCCTGCTCGAAAGTAATAATTAATGTGCATCCAACGTGTGTCGCGTCTACCTCGTCCCTCGGATGTCCGGGGATCAGAGCCATGCATGATCAAGAGCATGAACTGCTGATGAGCTCTAACAGGAGCGAAACTCGAGTCCAGGACTTTCAATACTTGGTGTGGACTAACCGGGAAAGTTTCGCTAGGACAAAAGGACTGTTCAAATGACATTGATTTAAATGCAAACTACAAATTCCGAAAAAATTTATAACGAATTATCCTTTCGGGAGAGTTTGTAAAACCGACTGTTTTGCAAGCTTTTCCGAAACGACTAATTCCCGATCGGTTCCGAAAGTTCTCCAACAAATTGTAATAATTATTCTGTCATGTTTCCTCGTCCTTTTCAAACAGAACGCCTCGTTAATCAGACTCTTGAAAACCTGTTTTCAAGTAAACTGGATTTGCAAGCTGTGACTAGGTCACCAAACACTTCACCGCTTAATAGAATCTGGACCAAAGAACTTTATTGATAGGCTGGTACACTTCATTGACATAGCATCCACGGGAAGCACAGACTTCTGTAAGAGGTAGCGAAATTCTGAAATCTCACATGGAATTTTAATCACCTTGTTCACGAATGATAGGCAGCAATCACATCTTGTTGATATTACTTTCTCTCAGTTCATTTGCATGTGCTGAAATCTGCATGCCAACACTCAAAAAACTGTCAACAGTGGATAATTTAATCTTTCACCTATCAGCCACGAAGTGCTCAGTATCCACATACATTGTTAGGTATATTGGCGAAATACACCATTTTGCAAATTAAGCTGATGATAACAGGGAATGTAGTTTAATTCTAGCCCAATCTGCCGTTTATGACAAGTAGTGTATCATGCCGAAAAATCCTCTGGGTTCACTTAAACTGAATTTCCCAAACGTCCCTCTATTCCTCCCAGTAGAGCCTGTCCCACTTAGCCGTGTTGCTCACCGATGATAAAGTGCTTTTGAAGGCAACACAGCCGCCCGCCAATACGTATTGAAAACACTTTCAGTAAGGTGTTTATATTGTGAAAAACAACGACAGAAGCATGGCGCTTCATCATATCACGAACTAGCGAGCTCTTGTATTAGGTTATGAACTTCGTCCTTGTTATAGAGATGAAAATTGTATTGTGAACTAACTGTGGCTAGCTGAAAAGGAAGAATATGAACGCCGTCCGCAGGTGACCTACCTCCACATTTGTCGAATCCAGTTTTTCCTCCATGACTTGTTTGAGAATGGACAATGCGTGTTTACAACCTTCATGTAAGGTCATGTTCTGGAATCAAGTAGGATTAGGTTTGTGCATCAGTCAAATGGAAATGCACTAACGCTATGGAAAACTTCTTGCAATGCCTGTTGCGCTCCTTCGGATCCGGATCCAATGGCCTTCGCGTCGTAACGGATGTATGTTCCACTGGGATCCATGTGTATTCTAGGGTCGAAAAAGTTACAAGGAAAGATAGAGCAACTTACAGCTGAGGTCCGTTCTCGTCGATACCAGCGAACATGAGGGCAGCACCGAATGGGCGACTCTAAGGCAAAACGAAGAAAACACGGATTTCCACGTAAGACGAATAATGCAGCATAACTGATCGGTCCACAGAAGAAAAAGGTGTTCGCAATGGAAACACAGAAAGGGTGCCGTAGAGTGTGAATCGGAATAGTCGTTCCAGAGGCAATGTGCATCAACAAATGGACCAAACTACTAACAGTGTAGAGGCAAAACAATAGCAAGTCCAAAGAGACAAACATGTGAAGCGGAACAGTTGAAAAAAGCGTAGTGGTACGCGGACCAAACTGCAAAGCACGTAGCAGTATTCTAAATACCGTTCTGTTGATAAACAACACAGGATGTTTTGCACACCCTTGATTTTGGAAAATTCACCTGATGTTGACAAGCGTTAACATGAAAGGCTGTAACCAAAAATGGAGACTGTGCAACAAAAATTAGCATTCGTTAGAGTAGGGGTTAAGTTGTCCCCTTTTGAGGACGATCAAGCGAAATTGGACACATGGAGGAGGCGATAGTGATAGAAATGCGCTTAGCAGCACGGGCACTTGTGATTAACTAGCACGGTTGCTCCGTTTACTGAAATGCCAATTGGTGTCGTCATGAGCAGACAACCCAGACAGCGGTCAATGCCTTGTCATGCGGAGCACTGTTCGCGTGCGTCTCTACTCATCAAAATGAATCTGCCGATCGTGGTTCTTGAGTGCGTGTGGAGCAAACTGGGATGACCTGAGGCCATTCACTGCTATCGGGCCTGTGATTTTACAAAATACACAAGTACGATAGTAAGCATTTTAATGTATGCAGTGATATCCCATGGCCAATGCTATTTACTGGAGGTTTGATTAGGAAATTTATTTGCTCGGTATGGGCCTCGACACGACGATTAGGGTTGAATAGTCTGTCGAAGTAGTCCAGGATGGTGGACTGATTTTGAGACGTGTTAAAAATACATTCTCAATAAAAGTGATGACGAGCCGAGCCCAATATCCGAAACGTATCAAGACAGTTGGTTCAAGGAGGAAATATGAGACCATAGTGAATTTTTGAAAAACACTGTATTCAGTGGAGAATTTCAGTACGGTCAGTAGGCTGAGTTCCAAATGTAAAAACAGGCCTCGCCTTTGCGACCTTGGTGATCTAGCTTTTTCTGACTGGTCGTTAGTCTGACGTTTGTGCGCTCATGTCTACTCACTCAAGCCAGCCGCGGTAGTGGTCGCTCAAGATAAACCACAACGGGGAAAAGCCTACAGAAGCTCTTCTGAGGAACGGCCTCTCTTTTCTTGGGCGATGTCACCATAATCCATTCAATCATTCAATTGCCAATACATGGCAAACTTGAGTAGATGGAAGCCGAAGGAGCAAGGGATTGAAAAGTAGTAGAGTGCATGTGCAACGATACAAAAAAACTGCTCAGATGTCCCCCATTTTGGTGAAGTTGGTGATCATTGCTACACGTGTCTGCCTCCATCCATTGTGAAAACTTTCAGTTCATCCCTCAACCCGCAAGTTGTTCTACTGTCCAAAATCATTCGAAATATACGAATGTGATTTTTTCTCTCATTGTGTTTTGCCTTTGTGTTCTACCAGAATACACACGTCCAAACAGACAATCGAAATAACCGGAGTGTGTGGGGGATAGGGCGGCTCCAGTCAAGAGCAAGTGCCTGTATCTTTGAGTGATCTATCAGTTAAAGAATCTCAGTGGTTGGAGACCATCATAAAAGGGTAAGGTTTGGTGCTTCCGCTTCTCGTTCTGAATGAATAATTCCGTTCCTATGGACTTCGTAATTTCCTTCGCATTTGGTTATATTGTGCAACGCAAACAGTAGGTTAAGGAAAGGAAACAGCCACAAGACCTTAAGATTAAAAGTGGTTCATACACCGCTCCAATAAGGTTACCTTTAGGTTAACCGGCAACACTGGCTTGGTTACTACATGATGACACAAAGCTGAAATCGGTGAAGTCCCCGGATTTCTCGAATGGAACAATGGCTGGACATACATCTAGTGATAGTCCTGCAGAATTATTACAGATGGCTAAATAAAGAAACGAAGCTGAAAATGACGTCCTTAAGATCTAATGGACGCTAGTGCCAAACCAAATAAAAACATTCAGCCGTTGCCTCTTTTCTGGGAATAACCGTGCGTAGATATAGGAAGCACGAAGATACCAACTAGCTGCGAATAATTAGACATAAACGATCGAGAAAGTGAAGTGGAAGACTAACCAGGGATTCTTCTGGTCAAGATGTCGCACGCTAGCTTTTACACTACCTCGAAGTCAGCGTGAGAGGATTTGCCTTTCGTATATCAATTCCAAACACTGGCTAACACTAGCAACATCACGCGGAAGAACGTCAAAAACAAGATAAGTTGATCAAACCGAAAAGCTTTAAGTAGTTGCTAGCAAATTTCCGGTGTGCTCTTCAAGGCTCGGTAAGCGCTAACACAGTCAAGACTCGCACATCAGGCATAAAGTATACATCATGCTGGGTCAGGTGTGAAATTCAGTGACAAGAATGAACGCTCAACGCCATGTACCACGGATAACCGTGCCGAAAGTAGAAAACTCAAAATGGAGAGCGAACTGTGACCTTAGGAAATCCCAGTTCAATAACAGCCTTGGCGGATTTAGCAAAGCAGGTTCCTCGGTAAGAAATGATCACCGGTTGGTGGACCAAAAAGTCAACATCACAATCGAGTGCACGTGGGTCTGAGATGATGGGAACAATCATCAGCACCGTACGTCTGCCTCTTCTGATTCCACATTCACTCCACGTCCATCCGAGGCTACGTTTACGTCTGTCACAGTTGCTGGGAGCTCCCCAACAGCGATCAGACCGGTCCTAATTAAAGACGTCGAAGTATTTACTCTCAACTTCTTGAAGGCGGCGCATCGCACATGACTGAGGCGCCTTGCGAGTTCCCTTGAAACCTGATTATGACTAGCACATCTAGCATCACACGTGATCCAGCAGGACTGCGGAATAGGCAGCAAAAACTTTCCAGCTGACCACAGTTTTCACGATAGAAGATCTCTGGCCACCATGACCACGCCGGGCGCCTCTAACCCTCGTGTCCTAGGGAGGTTGCACCGGAGGTGGATACCACGGATAAATATTCAGGAAAACACTCGCTGGAAACACAAGCCAGCGATTTGAGAGAGGCGAAGCGACCAGCCCTCGTAAACTTTGGCGGTCAACGCTGTTGTGCAGACTATCATTCCAAGCAGCTACCAGCTCTTCCTTGGTGCTCACACATGCACCTTAGACTCGGATCGGAAGGCCGAAATCCCGAACAACCTTACCAAATGCGTTTTTTTCATTCGCTCTCTCCGCCGCACTCAGACAAGTCCCCCATGTTGTTTACCGGCGTGGATGTAGCTGATTGAGGTGTTCTTCGGTAGACGTAGCCAGCCCCGAATAGGTTGCCCGATATAATTGTCCAACCTTTTGAGCGTGCTTCGGTGGACTTGGCCCAGCACGAATGAGTATGTCAGCCTCAGTACCAGGTAGTTACTTGTGATTTCCATTCTTCTATGCAGCTTTAAATGGGTACGCATTACCTCGCCAATCAGGCTGAGCAGCTGATGTCGGTGGTTGCAGACTCATTTCCCCTTGGAAGTGAATGCCAAAATGTCACGGTGTTTGTCGGACCAAGAGGACTGATGAGTTCCTCGGTGAAGCAAAAAGGTTCGACTGAGACATCTATCACCCGATATTTCCTGTCCCCAGTTCTTCCCAACTCGACTGAAGTAGCTCCAAGCTTCTCTTTAAGGCAAGCCTGATTTTCTGCACATACGACCCAGTCGTCAGCGAAAACAAGCCCATCCATTAAGGCGTCATGGAACTGGTATCCTAGTTGCGGCATCGACAACCCAAGAATCTCATCCATTGCCATGATGAACAATAATGCCTCACATATCTGTGGCAATGTACCTTATAGGACTGTGCGATGTATCGAACTAAGGGGTGACGGCGCTCCAAACGCCTCGGCAGATCTGACAACTGTGTCGTGCGAAACCGAATCAAACGCTTTCGAGAAAACAACAAACATCAGGCTGAGGTTAGAAGCAGTAGCTGAACAGTGGCGTGTAACAGCGACGTACCTTCCAAAGAGCCGTCTCAATGTAGAAATGCAAACTGCGCGACTTGGCCGGCTACCCACCTGTTTTGGAGCAGACAGCACCAGTTTCCAATAGTGCTCGGCATCCAGAGGTTGGCTGCAGCTACCTTTGTATGGATCCTTCCATGAAGTGACAGGACTTACTCCAGTGTCACGATGCCAGGCAAATACTAGAAGGTCAACACTGGCAAGGTTACTTGGCTACAGCATTGGATTCCAAGAGTGACACGGTGGAATCCCCAGTTTGTTTAAATCATACTCTATAGTCATCAGATTCTGACGAATGGGCCACTGTTTGACCGACGGTTTGGTCAGGGTCACCAGATGATGATTCGTCCAATTATGCTTACCGGCTAAGCACACGTAACCTGGTTTTAATGGTGACACCTGATCAACCAGGAAAATATTGCTCCAATCTCAGGAACAGCGTGGTTTGTGTGTCACAAGACGGATATAGATTATTAGGCAGACGCAAGAGTGATTGTAACTCTTGTTGGGACCGGATGACACCGAAATTCATCACTGGACCAAGCTTATCTGCATTATGTTGGGTGGGGTGTGCGTGCCGGCGGTGTTGACTCAGGCCAGTCTTCGTCGGAAAAGGTAGAAACAATCAATGCAAACTAATTGGGCGACCAGATTCGTGCCAACAATTTCACGAACGTGAACTCGACGGTGAGCTACCAAGCCAGCTTTCGATTTGTAGCACTTGCAACATCCCTCAAACGTGAGCTCCACAGGTCTCTCCGGTGTACTGTTTGGAACTGGTGCGGAGGCGCCCGATGCTCCGTGTTGTACATCGTCGAAAGTAATTAGAAAATTTAAACCAAACAGGGTGGCTAGCCCAGTTTGAAGTTGCTGAACTCAGCTCACCCAGTCGGCATCATGAGGTGGTTCAGCACGCCAACAGGCATATCACTTGATATTCCATCGCATCTGGAAACATGCTTAAGAGACCGTTAAAAGAGGAAGTAGTCTTCCTGTCCGAAGAATACAACAAAAGAAGTGAATCCATGAGAAGATGCAGGTAGTGGCGAACCACAGGATCAGATGGTGTGGTACTTCTAGGGTTCGATACACATGAAAGCAGACAAGTATTCAACGTAGAATTACGACGGATTACACCCTTGTTTGGACCACAACACCAGGTTCTTATAACTTCCAAGGTAATCTCACACAAATAGAGCCACAATTTCTTGAGACCCGTATGCGTATGAACCTACTTAGAAAATAAACTTTGTCACGACGTAAGAATTTGGCACAACTGAGACGTGTTGAAACATTTTGAGGATACAAACAAGCATCGTGCCAGTTGGTTGGAATCACTCGTGTGGGAAAACATCGACAGAATGCAACTATCGTCGATTATTTCCAGTAACGTACGTTCACTACTTTAGAAGATGAATACAAGTGTGAAACTGCTTGGTCGAAATTTCAGTTTTGGTTTGTTGCTCTGTGTAGAAATGTATGAAGCGTATGAAATGTGACATTTGCGTCATCACTTCGAGGGACGAAAGAAAATGGTTAACAAAAGAGCGGCCGGTTGAAAATACGGGAGCTAGCAAAAAAAAGATCAGAACATCGATCGCTTGAATAAAATTTAACGTAGAACGATAAGCGAAGTGTCGTGAAGCACGTGAATGATACAAGTCCTAGTCTTTGCTTGGAAGTCAGCTGTAGCACCCTTTCGGTGCCTGACATGTCACCCGAAGGTTGCACGAGGGCTGGGATGCTGCCAGGTTGCCCACGCCTAGATAGAGGAAGTCGAGAGGCAGAGGTCGATTTCGAACCAGGGACCTTATGGTCAGTAATCAGACAATCTGCGAACTGACAGCACGAACACCAACGATATCCTTTGGCCGCCATTTCTTGCAGACTTCAACCAACCACCAAGCTGGGGCTCACAGAGACAACCCGCAAGGCGCGTCGCATCAACAACTCATCGTAATCTCTTCCATACCCTTCTGCCAATTTACCCGTTATCCACTTCCGCTATTTCACGGTGCTGAAAGCAGTACTCGTCTCCGTAGACGATGATTCGGAATGTCAAGAAAAAAAATCGTTCAGCTGTAACACCCTTTCGGTGCCTAGCTGCCATGCCACCCGAAGGAAGCACGAGGGCTGGGATACTGCCAGGTTGCCCAAGCCTAGACAGGGGAAGTCGAGAGGCAGAGGCGGGGTTCGAACCACGGACCTTCCGGTCAGTACGCTCGCGCTCTAACCGCTGAGCCATCTCGTCAAGCTATCGCAGTTGATGGTGCTGAATGTTTACCGTGATTGAAGCACTCGCTGAACCCGTCCTCTAATTAACATGTTACGAATTTTTTGACGCCATCAGATATCAGCAACGCTTCTATGACACCAGTAGTGAAAAACCTGAAGACACTTCACATCACCTGTCCGTAGAGACCATGACTCGCAAACTCACAACGCAACCCTCATTGTAGCTTGGGTTACGTCACCCTTGAGATCCAGTAATTCACCCTTTTGACTCCACGGGTGACGCAAATAAGGAAGCGCTATGAGGACAACAACTTCATCAGACAATGTCGTCAGGACTAATACAATTACCGACGTATGTAAAATCTGCCACAACATTCAGTGCCTCTCCTTAATTTGCATGGAGTATGCTGAGAGACAGCATGTTTTGAAGCACGCCTTTGCACCTTATAGATGCAAAGCTTATGCTAAAGCATGGTACAATGTTGGTCAGTTCCTTCAACTACGCCTAAGCTTTGTGTTCGTCTTAAAATATCAGGACAATGTCGTTTACCTGCCCCAGAAAGATTTGAATACACTCTATCACACTCTATCGATGTCAGAAATCAAGATATATCACCTATTTCTGAAATAAAGCTACTTAAAAAGAACATAATTGTCTGGATTGCTAACACACTGTTAGTGCAGGTGAAAGGGTGAAAAAACAAGCTGACTGTTCCAGTGCATGGGCTTTTTCGCTCCTAAAGGTGTGTATCATTAGGGGAGAAAACGTAAAACTAGACAAGATTTGTGATTCTGGTCGAATGGAAAGAAGTACGTGCGAACCAGCCACATAGACCGTTGGCACTTTAGCCGAAACGGGAAGTCTCGAAATAATCCCATAGTAAGATAATGAGAAGCTGCCATTAAACGGATGTCGCCTCCTGCCCTTCACATGAGTTAATCGGGCCCGCAGAGAACAGACGATAGGTTTGTGGCTTTTACACTACTGGTAAGGTACAAGTAGACAAATGTTGGCTTTCGTATAGACAGTCTATTTGGTAAATCTTATGATTCAAGCAGGGTTTTCTCGGAACAAACATTGCAAGACGTTTCCTGCTGCAATATGTTCAGTGTCTCCGATGCAACAAAACAATGTCTAACCGACGGTTATCTTCGAAACTCCATGAACGTTCCGACACTTTCCAAATGACTCAAAAAATACTATTCAATAGCCTCAGCACACACGAAGAACTAAGGCCAGTTTAACGTATTTACTGAAAAATGTACTATCGTTGGAATATCGATGAAAAATCTCCAACAGCAAGAGTCGCATTCCAAAATGAGTGGAAAAGGGATTTCCCACCACCTTCAGCTTAAGTTACACTCAAGAGTATATTATCCGTCATCACGGACAGAAGTAAGTCGATAGTGGAAAATGGTAATAAACTGCCATACAATCACGTAGAGAGGTCGAATAAAAATGGCAAAGGTCAGAAGGTCATAATTCCCAAGAGAAAACGGCCAGAACCGATTTCCAAAACCACTGAAATACTCATCCGGGTGTCATGTTGAAACAAGACACAATCAGGAGGGTTGATACAACGTCGTTTGCAAACCACACCAAACACAATCCCAGTGCACAACGACAGATAAGCTTTAGCTAGAAAATCCGATTAAGAAGCAACGGCATGAACGCCACTTGGGTCGGTTACATGCCATGTCCAAACATGCGTATGGGGAATCAAGCCCCCCCCCCCAGCCAACGACGAGGGCGCGAAGAATGCACGGCCCTCAACTGGAAAGTAGTCACGTTGCCACTTCATAAACAATACTTCGTGAACGTTTAGCTGGATGGAAAACAAGATATTCTTTGGTAGATGGTGGTCTAGAGAAAGAGCCACACGGCCCAAGCAGACGAGCTTTTTCTGCTGATCGGGCGAACTCGACCCACTACTTGGTATGGAGGGTTTCAGTAAGCACATGGTGCAGCCAGTTGACGCCTGCTGTACTACGGAGATATCGGCAATTTGATACCCGAAGTTGCTCCAGGTCTTCAGATGAGACCGGTGAAGTTTCACAGCTTTAGAGTAAGGCGGCTCTCATGGTTGGTTTGAAGGCACGCCCCTTTAGCCTCGGTGATATTCGTTTCTGACACCAAAGGTGGAGCAAGTAGGAAATTATATACATAATATAGAAGCAAACCGCTGATCTATGGCGGGGAAGCTGGGTTTGGTGGAGCGTAATGTGAAATATTAACGGGCACGCGTATCTATGCCAGTGGAGAAACGATCACACCAAGAATGCTAGGCGGGAACACCAATTGACAGAAGCGCAAAATAGTTTACTTTGTACGCAAACATCTATACCCTCACACTTCTACATTGGGCAGCAGCGTCAACAGCTGTGTGAATAAACCAACACCACTAACAAACGTTCACGACTGCAGCCCCAATATCATCAGATATAAATAGATGTTTCTGGACTCACCATGGCTCCCGAGTCCACATCGTCATCGCCAAAAGCGAGAGCCAGATTGCTGACTGCCTTGGTGACATCCTCCACTGACATCTTTTCATTGTAAACGAACCAGTGATGTGCGGCTTCAGTGCGTGCACGTTCTATCAGCGTTCTAGCGTCTGCAACGAGCCCACTAACGGCACAGGCTGAAAAGAACAAGTGGTATTGCGTAATGCACTACTCACAAGTTGCTGAAAATTCTTCGACAGCCCACGACCGGTTTCGCCCTTCTTGGGGCTCATCACCTGAGTCCCCGAGTTTCCGTCAACCTTATGTTCCACTTGAAACCAAATTGCACGAAATTAGCGAAATACACTGATTTGCAAACAAATTTGGTTTTGCGAGACAGGTGAGTATCTTGCAAAACTAAATTTGTTTGCAAATGAATGTATTGCGCTAAGAGTGTTATTATGTTTCATTCAAACAAAGGGTAGATCAGTAATTTGACGACTAAGTTGGCAGATAACAGTGGATGAATCCCTGTATGGACAATTTAGGAGGGACAGAGCGCACTGATTCAGTCCCAAAGAAATGACAACAGCGAGTGATAAGTGTGAATTAGTACAGCGTGAGCAAGTAGACTCAACTTTAAAAAAACTCAAAAATCGATGTGCCTCGGGCATATTTATTCCAAATGCGGAAAACTGACTGTTTATCAGGATCACTACCTTGCACATTTGCACTTAATATCTATGATGTGGTAATTGAGTACTGGAGGAAATGGTATATGGTCGCTTGTGGCGCCAACGTCAGATAAGCAGGTCATCCTAGGAAGGCTTCATTTCACTTCTATGCTTCTGGGTAACAGATTCAATATCCGTGACCATCAACGACTCTATTTGTAACCGATTTCTCAACACCACAAGAGACCCGTGCTATCCTCTCATCGGTCATTTATTCCCTGCTACGAAAGTTATAGATCAGTGTATTAGAGAAAATAAACAGGGCAGAGAAATTCCCAAACCTTCATCTGTTCCCTCTAAAAAAACTACAAACCCTCTTGGCTAGAATCGACACATAACAATGCTGAATAATTAAGAAAAACTGGTCGATTATAGATTTCAAGATATCCTGTTCAAAGTAGCAAGTTCTGTTCTTCCCAGTACCAGACGCGTCATCAGATGGTTGTCGTCGCCGAATAGTCAAGGCACCTGAGGTGCAGTCCATTATGTCGTCCATTTACTGCTGTTAGCATCCTATCATCATCATCATCATCATCATCATCATCATCGACAGCATGACATCAGTGTTCAACACCGATACTTCGCTGCCGTACAACCATGGTTTATTTGAAAACCTTATCGTGAAGAAAAGAATAAAGATGGACGGGGAGGGGACCTACTGCTGCCTTACTACAATCATTCCGAGGTGCCTACACCTCCAAACACTCATTCAGGCAATCTGGATAGAAACTGACAACAAGATCGTCACTGACATCGGTTGGCAGCCATATATTGTAGTGTCTTCAACCAGGCGCACTGGGGATCACGCGGTCCCCATCCTGGAAGGCGAGTAGCACCGACAGCACCCAAGCGTTTCGTAATCTCTTTCATGCCCCTTTGCCAGGTCAAGGGTTGGCCACCTCTCTGCTTCCGCCACTATGAATTGGGCACAGAAAACAACACTCTCTTCAGCAAACGATGGGTAGGCAAGCGTGACACATGTCCCAACCAACACAGCTCCTGGTGCTGGACACATTCTTCAATGGAAGTACCCGTTGCACAACCCAAAACTCGCTTTCTAACTGCCTCGTTACGGATTCGCCGACACCATCCCACACGAGCTATGGTTCTGAGACAACGATTGTCGAACACCTGAAGACGTCTCAGTTCCGCTGCTCGAATAGGCCAAGTCTCACAACCATACAACAAAACAGCCCGCATTGTAGCTTGATACACACGTCCCTTGAGATTCAGGGACACACCACTTTGACGCCATAGGTGTCTCAAATTGGCAAACGCGACCGAAGCCTTGTAGATTCGTGCATTTACTTCATCTGTCACACTGCAATCAGAACTAATACAACTTCCAAGATATGTAAAAGCATCTGATGCTTTAGGTGATGCTACGCTTGTTAGACGACCGAAGTAAATGAGCAAAGAGGTCAGTTGGAGTTGGCACAACAACCCGATTTCCTAATCTTTTAAACGTTTCCCGTCGGATTCCATGTAATCGCTGGTACAGTTTGTGAGGTTCGATGCCCAAATTTATACGGAAAAACTAATGACCTGTTCCACAGTCGGCTCTTCACATCCAAAAGATGTATCACTTACATGGTTTCCGAATAGGAAATACCTAAATTCTAGAACCGCTTCCAACAGGGTGAAAAGCAGGTGTTCAATGTCTTGGCCAACACGACAGATTACGAATTGTCTATATAAGCCACTAACAGGCGTTGCATAAGGTGCTTTGGCCTAAAACTGCTCGTACAAAAATCAGACGGAATTCTACTCAAAGGAGGGCATTTGGCTGAAAACATTGAGCATCCTGGATGGTCGGCCTCAAACAAGAGGGCCACAGCCTCGATTTTTGTAACAGTTTCAAGTGGATCGTGGTATCCACATATCGGCCTGATATCTATAGATGGACTGCAGTGAGGACTGACATCGTGAACGTCATCGAGCAACTTGATGTCTAATCTCCACCGCTCACGGATGAGGACAAATTGACCACGTTCTCTAAAGTTACCAGCGTGGTAAGTACCGTTCTGCTCAGTTAAGAGTGTAAGACTTAAACGTCTGTGCATACTCAGGAAGAAAAATGTCAGGCAAGCCTTGCGGTACTACACTGAACCCCTCTTCTACAACAACACCTGTTGAACGACCGCTATCACCAAGAAACTGGACCATACAGTGGTATGACGGTGTGTATCTCTTAAACCACTTGAGGTCAGAAAAGAACTTATTGGTAGCCAACCATGATCACTTTAAGGCACCTACTCCAGCATACAATGTTTCAAGTAATCTGGATAAAAACTAACAACAAGAACGCCATCGGCATCAATTAGCAGCCATATGTTGCAGTATCCCCGACCGGGCATAGTGGTCATCATGCGATCCCCATCCTGGAAGGCGAATCGCACCGACAGCACTCAGACAGTCCGCAGTCCCTTTCATAACCCTCTGCTAAGTCAAAGGCTGACCAGCTCTCTACTTGCACCATTCTGAATTGGGCACGGAAAACAGCACTCTATTAGGCAAACGATGCCTCGGTATGAGCAATTCATGGCCCAAGCGTAGCAGCTTCTGACGCTGGGCACAATCTTCGACGGAAGTCTCCGTTGCACAACCGGACTCTCGGTTCCTAATTGCCCCGTTATGCATTCACTGACACTAACATGCCCCAGCTATGGTTCTGAGACAACGGTTACCGAAGAACTAAAGATATCTCAGTTCCACTGCTCGAACAGGCCAAGTCTCACGGCCATACAACAAAACAGCCGGCACTGTAGCCTCATAAACATGTCCTTAGGAATTTAAATATGTGCCGCTTTGACGCCATACGTGTCTCAAATTAGCAAACCCGATGCGAGCCTCAGGGATTCATACACTGACTTCATCTGTCACACTACAATCGGAAATGATACACCTTTCATGATAGGTGAAGCGCCTCACAACTTCGAGTGCTTCTCCCTGGATTGTAAGTGACGTGCTCAGTGACTGCATGTCTAGGAGAATGAACTTACACTTTGTGGGTGCAAAGCGCATGCTAAAAACATCTGTCTTCTCCTGGAAGGACAGGATGATGTCGTCCGCACACTCCAGATCGGCAAGGTTTCCATAAAAAGCTATCTGATCACCATGGATTTGAAGAACTTCCAGCGTTCGTCTCACTATCTCTTCGATCATGAAATTAAATAGGAATGGAGAGAGTAGGCATGCGTGACGGACAGTACGAAAGTTTCTGGAAGGCTTTTCGTAAGCTCTCACACACCCAGAAGTCTGAGAATACAGAGAACTTATCATGTCCACAAGCTTCCGTGGAATTCCTTCATGGGCAAGCGTATTGAGGAGGACAGACAGTTTGGCCGAGCCGATTGTGCCTTTGAAATCCAGGAATAAACGTGTGGGTAGTTTATATATATGAGCACCTGACGAAGTGCAAACACTTGGTACACACAACCGCTACAAGACCGGAATCCCGATTGCTACTCTCGAGGCGCTGCTTCACGGGCTACCATAAGGCAAAGCGGGACAAGCGACACCAAGTCCCGATACGAGCAGAGTCAAACTGATGCTTCTGTGTTTATTACACTCATTACGAGCACTTTTTAAAAAAATGAGTACTATCACCGATTCTCCTCAGTTGTTTGGTACAGTCTCGATTATCCAAATGCAATTGTACACATCAGACAGGCGCTGATGGAGGATTTCACCCTAATTCCCGACGATGCGCGTGGGAGGTCATCCGGACCAATAGATCTTGAGAACATATGCAGTTATGGACCTAAGGTCGTAGGTGGTTCTAGGTTCACCGCCCACCGTTCTACCTCGGTTCCAGGATCCAACTAAGTAGCAGCAGGTGGCCACAAGAATTGTGGCTCAAAGCGTTCGGCCCAGCAGTCAGGGGTTCCTTTATTGAAGACAATTGCACCACTTTTATCCTTGACAGTCTCGCTCACATGCAGTTTCCGAGGACCGGTCGCACAGGTCAAATTAAAGGGTCTTCGAGCATCTCCGGTATTCTGAAGCTCTTTCATTTCTTCAGCCTTCCGTATCCATGGCTGACGAGCACGTAAATTTTCAACTGGCCTCTGGCAATTTCTTCCGGCCAAATCATGTTCGGGACCGGAGGGAACATTTCTCCGAGATTCAAGCAGTGCCACTGTTCTATCTGATATCCAATACTTGAGCAGACCTGGTAGCAGCGTACCACAGGCGACACTCCCGGCACTGTGCAAACATGTGGCGATCTCGTTCCAGCAGGAATTCACAACCAATGGTGAAGCAGTTTGGGGAGAATCCGAAGGACGAATCCGATGAATTCGTCTAACTTCTGGATCTGCCAGCCTCTCAGTCGCTAAGCGATTTGTCCGCACCTTACATGGCCCTGGAAAAATGTGTTTTTTCCTGCCTTTTCCCCTACCCGGTCCTAGTACTTGGCCTTCTGTTGGGAGCGATAGTCAAGTATTGATCAATGCCATCTGTAACTGATGGTGATGTGATCAATTTGGGTCCATGGCTGGCACGCTGTTGGGCCAGAGGACTTAAGACCACATAATCATTCAGATCTCCAAAAAATAAAACGACATCCGAGCTTTTGGCCCACCGTAACGCGGCACTCAAGGTGACATAAAACTTCTCAGCAATGGCGGAAAATACACTGGACACAAAACAGATTGAGGTTTCAGGCGAGGACTACGGTTCGTGCCGCAAAGAATGATGACCGAGGCGGTGGAAATCGCCAACTAAACCCGAGCAAAAATAATTTGGAATTCCCCCAACCCATCAACCTGAAGATTTAGACAACCGATAAAACCCTAGTGTGCTAATCGGAAAAGGTCTTGCTGATTGGTTCTCCATCTGCCTTAAAACCTGACCAACTTGGTAACCTGCTCATCTGACCTGATGAATCCTGTGTCCAAAGCGGAACGTTGTCCATATAAAAACTACCGATTGGTTACCAGGCTCTTCTGAAACGTCATAAAACTTGTCTTTGATGATGTCAGCGCCGCAGTCTATCGAGCTTAAGGAGACAAGACAAACAGAAACGATGAACTTCTCGCTTAGACTCCTTCACGGAATTCGTCAGAGGCGACTATCAACGGGTATCCAGTCAAGCAGGGATCCTTCCGCCCTATGACTTAGGACGATACAGACAACTGCACATCCTGCCACGTCCGCCCCTGGATCACCAGAGGTACGTAGCCGGAAGCGAGTGGAGAGTGATGGGGCAGCTTGAATGCACCCTGAATGCTTGTTTCTGCTACACAGCATACATCCATGTACAGTAAGTCCAGTATGTGGGAGTTCAGTTTGTTGTCCTGCTTGTTTCCGAGTGCAAACATTCGAAGCAGCCACACAGACCGGGCGCTGAGCCTTGAAGGCTGATTTCGAGAAGCTTGAGGCTGTCGGTGTCGGCTGACGCGCACCTAAGCCAAAGCCGATGCAAGACGAACGGAGTCGTCGGTCCTAAGGGATGCGCCCATAAGGACAGATAAAGAAGGGATGCATCAGCAGCAGGCTGTCTTCACTGAACCGCCCGACTGTATACACCAAGGCAACAGGCTGGCGACACCACGCGACGGCTGATGAGGCATGAGTACTGCTGATTTTGGGTATCACGGCTGTACGTGGGCTGAGATACTGTCCGTGTTGACCATCAACGAACCAGTCCCGAATCCAAATCGACCACATCACCGTCAGTTACCGGTGGCGAGTCAAACACTGCGTGTCGCTCCTTCTGGAATACCAGCGTGGACTCCGACCATGCACTTGTGCGATGCTGTTTTTCATTGCGCTTTTTACGTCTACGCAAAATGCACACACCTCACTTATCCAATGAGAAGCTAATGGGTTCAGAAATCAAACAAAACTATCAGAAATGGCTCCTCGAACGCCTGTCGGACGGTCCGATATAAATGGCCACAGTGCTACTTCCGGTTGCGGCGCAATCCAGCCAACTTCATCCAAACACTGGATGCCTGATAGGACCGTGGCTTTTCTGGAGGCCCGGCGACAGATTCCTCCTGGCCGCAACCACAACTCAACCTGAAGAATTGTCTGACGCCAGGTGAAACTGAACATCCATGCAGACCGCGAATATTGGCGGGCCCGAAAGGCCGAGGAAACTGAATGGGGGAAAACTGCTGGAAAGGTCCGCAGGTTGTTCCACTTGATTTGTTCGACTGGCCCCAGAAGCCTCTTCTCAGCGGAATAATCAGGGACCAGGATGGTTCTCTGATACCCAACAAGGGAGGACGTTTGGATCGATGGGCATAATACCTCGAGAAACAAATCAGTTGGCCACCTGTTACCGCCAGTCCATACTGCCGGCCTTCAACAGAAAGGTGAACTTTAAACATGGAACCCCCTCAGTCTCAGAAGTGTCCGGGTGTATACCTCTACTCAAGCGTCATCGTGCTCCCGGCCCTGACGACTTTCCGCCTGCTCTGTTCAAAGATGTCGGTGAATTCCTCAGTCAGTGCCTGTCTAGCCTATTTGTGTCTATCTGGGAGAAAAACGCCATTCCATATAACTGCAGTGAGTACAGTACATATTTTCAAAAAGAGTACTAGCAGCAAATGTAGTAACCACAGAGGCGTTAGTATGACTCCCGTTGTAACAAGGCTTCTGGCGTCACTGCTTTTTCGTTGTCTTAAAAGGGTGTGCGAATCCTTGGTCTTCAGCATCAAGCGGGATTTCGATTGGGTAGAGGCTATGTCGACCAGATCTTCACACTCCGTCGGGCGTCAGAGTAACTCCATGTGTACAGACGACCCACAAGCTTGATATTTCTTGACCTCAAGAGACGCGTTTGATTCTGTCAGTCGGTCAGAGCTTTTAACCACACCTGCTCAACGGGATATGCCCCAGAAGTTTGTGAACACAATCCGGTCCCTATAATCACGTAATTATGGGGGGGGGGCGAGAATATGCGGTGTGGTGTCCGACAAGCACGCCCACTCTCCCTATTCTTTTTCAACGTCATCAATGGTGAAATAATGAGGCGAACCCTGGGAGGTATTCAAAACCCCGGTGTTCAAATTGCTGCTGGTGAGAACCTTGTTGATCTGGATAAAAAATAAATCGTTCAGCTGTAGCACCCTTTCGGTGCCTAGCTGCCATGCCACCCGAAGGAAGCACGAGGGCTGGAATACTGCCAGGTTACCCAAGCCTAGACAGGGGAAGTCGAGAGGCAGAGGCAGGGTTCGAACCACGGACCTTCTGGTCAGTACGCTCGCGCTCTAACCGCTGAGCTATCTCGCCCCCTGTTGATCTGGAGTACCAGACGATCTTGCCCTCATATTTTAAGACAAGGGCGCAGCACAAGCTCCGTTGACAACCGTCATAGCATCTTTCGGCATGCGCCTAGCACCTTCAAAGTGCAAACGCGCGCTTCAAAACGTGCAGTCTCTGAACATACCCCTTGCAATTCAAGGGGAATCATTGGAGGTTGTGGAGAATTTGACATACCTTGACAGCGGTGTTAGCTCTTACGGAAGTGTGTCCGATAAAGTCAGTGCACGAATCTCAAAGGTCCGAATTAAGTTAGCATGACAGGCAGACAAACAAAGGGATGCTACAGTTGAACGATTTTATTTAGTCTAGCATGTTTCAGAGTGCGAATGTAAAGGGTTGTCGAATAAACTGATCTTGAGAAATGACTTCGAGATTTCTACGACAGTGGCGACCGAGTTGACCTTAGGTACTGTAGCTGACGGCCTGTTGGTTCGTCAGCAACGGAGTAAGGAGAGAACGAACATATGAGAGGAAGAAAAAGTAATGGTTTATCTTCACTTACCCGCCCTGTTGCATACAGCAACTAAGGCAACCCAGCCGATGGCACCACGCCATGGCCAATGTGGCTTGCGATAGTCTGTAACTGTGCTATTCACGGTCGCATGTGGGATTTGACGCCGCCTTTGGCACCCATGCCTAGATAGTAGGACAATCTGGATCCTCGACAGAACCCTCGGCTAAAAAGCCTAACAACAAGACAGTAGTCGTTGGCGTCAGAAGCCCAGAGCAGTCCACATTTTTTAATAGCAAGTACCCACGCACGTTTCAACTCCCAACCACCTATGGCACCGGCATGACTTGTTTGTCTGTCAAAGGCAAACTATACGCTGCAGCGAAGCGATCCAGTTTTGTGAATCAGAAACACGGCAGTTATGCGCAGAGGATACAGGAAAGCTTTCAGTGTTTGATTATCGCTGTCTCCGAAACATTGGCCGGGTTTGGTGAGAAGGTTAAATTAGCAGTGCTGAAGTACGCCAGATGGTTCTAGGACCTACTCACGCTCCATGGGTTGCGCTGGTTAGGACATGTACTTCGCATGCCAGAGGAAGGGCTGCCTCACACACCTCTTTTCACACAAGCCTGTGCGGAGGAGAAGCCTCTCAACGAAGTAGGAGAACACTAACCAATGAACTTACTTGGGGATACAACTAGGCCTCCCCGGATTAGGACTCCAGGACCCAGATCAACGGTTAATGGTACTGACAGAAATGGTTCAATCACGCGGTCGGTGCTTGTGTATCAAAGCCATTGCCTTGAATGCGTAGCTGCCCAGCTTTTGCTCCATCAGAGCAATACCCAATGTGAACGAACTGATCATGCCACGATCTCCAATGTCTAGCTATATTACACGTTCTCCAGTTTTCCAGTGACTGAAGCAAAGACAAACTGAAATGAGATGAACATTTAGGTCCTTATTTGATCTTCTGTATTCCTAGATAGGGGCGATACCGATTTACGGGAAGACAAACGTATAGCATTACCGTAGATTAGTCCCCCTGTATGAACTCAAGAGTTTAAGGTATGTTCAAATGCCTAAACCATGAGAATAAAATTTTGGGTAACCACCGGGTGTTTGTTTGAGTGCAATAACAAACAGTTGTCAGCATATAAGCTACTCGCTGCATCTGTGACCGATCTTTCGTGTGATGTCTCACAACCGTCTGCGTTCTACTTCATCTGAACCACAGGACACGGTATCAGCTGCCCATGGTCCTCGACTTCCCTGTCCCAGAAGGGCTCAATAAGAGGCGGCTTACAAGTTTGGCAGCTGAATTAAAGTCACTTGTACGGTCAGATACTGTTTGATTTCACAATGTCACATTCTGTGGCACGTGATCAGCCCAACTCATTGATACCAACACATTTCAAGGACTCCAGCAAGAGGTAAATGGAGTGAAGACTAGTCAAAAAAGTCCTACACTCATTTTGGAAACTCACCTATGTGATCGTCTACTTTGAATATCTTCTCAATACTCGAAGGGACTATTAGTGGTGAGTTGACTCGTTTCTCAACGGCTAGAACGATACCCTCCGGAGTTTTTATGCCAATTCCAGTTGATCCCAGCTAAAAAATATACAGGTTTACTGAAAAATTAGTTTACCTTTGTTGCTTCAATGGCATATTCCACCTGAAACAGCCTACCCTCGGGGGAAAATGTGTTCACCCCACGATCATATTCTGTGCGCGTGAGAAACATTATTCAAGGCTGGCAACAGTGCAATTGAACAGACGCAAGCTGACCAATGGGATAATAGTGAGGAACATGACAAATTTATTCACTGAATTTCACGGATTAGACCAAGGTGGGTAGGCCTTGCTTCGGCGAAGTCTCGGTGTTGCCATTAGACTCCACGCTTTGCCACTTGCAGCACAGGAAAAACCAAGCATTTTGAAGCTGTGTTGTTATCGGCTGAGGGATAGTGATTAGTTTACAAATGAACGAGTGTCTACTATTTCCCAATATTGCAAGTAGTGCGCAACCAGTAAATGGGCGTGTATAGAAATAGCTAAGTAGAACAGCGCATGTATCGTAGGGTATCACGTAAATGGTAAATGATTGCCGTATTTCCTCCCACTTACCCACCTACCGGAGCTGGATAATGTGCCCTCGGGTTGAGTACCCGGAGTCCGCCGCTTGAAGGATCCACATCGGGCCTGTGTGCCTGATACAGCTTTTTGCGAGCGCGACTGGAAGCCAAAAGGATCAAGATATGAATGAGTAAAGAGCTGATTAGTGCACCTGTACGAGTGAACAAAACGGGACCATGTGGTGATGTCACATTGGGCCGTTTGATACCTGTGAATGGCAGGTGCAATGCGCATACCGGAAGGTGGGATCAACTAACGATTCCAGTGCTCATGGTATACGCGGAGTCTCGAGAGTCAAACTCGGGGGCAGTGCGGGAGATAGTTTGCCGTGATGGTGTCACGGACCTTTGAGGTTTGCGGTGCAATGTTTTCATTGACGGTACTTAGGGTGTGTTCCTGGTGTGGAGTATGGTGCGATCTTAAGAGTTTTGTACCCGCACGGCCCGCAGTGAGCCCTGATGGCAGCTGTGCATTGGACTTTGTTTTACGTCATGGACATCAGGCGGGACTACTCTGCAGTGGTGGATAGCAATTTCTCCGGAAATGGATGCAAGACTAGAATATAGTGTAGGACTGTCAGGTTTTTCTCTTTTCCTGATTGGATTTCTACTCCAGTCCTGCATCTAACGATGGATTGCATTGCATGGTATCTAGGACCTGAATTATTTTGCTAGTGTTTCACTCTGTTTCGGAATCAGCCCTACTAGATAGATAAGACGCCGGATTTTTAGCCATCTCACCACTGCCATGACCACTAGAGATCACTACCTCGATGGCTACCACAGAACTGAATCACAGATTCAAGCTACTCCGTCAAGTTAACTCAAGGCCTAGATACAGTACTACATAACCTCCCAGAATATGGAGCTTCATTTTTTGTGGAGTTGAGTAACAATGATAATAATAATAATAATAATAATTCAAGCGAACCGCTGCGTACATTGTGGGGTCAAATCAGCGCGGCATCGGCGTCGGCCTACAGGCCAATGGTTACGCTGTACCCGAGTAACGTGCAAAATTATATGTCGTCACGGGGCTTTCAGTGGCCCAATAAGGTGTACCAACTGGGGAGCTCTTACTTCTGGAACTATCAAGCATGGAAGCCTTCGACTACCCACGCCATCCGAAGAGCGCAGACAGTATCGCTGTCTTATCTACAGCTTGTACACTTCGCATCCCTTGCTCCAGTGTTCAAATGATTAGTGAGTGTCTAGAGCGCTGGTGATTGCGCGGCAAGTAATTAGGAGAGAATAGAATCGGGAGTTAAGAATTAACAAGTATCCATGGAGGCGCAGGTCAGCCGAGGCAGAAAGTCGTTGGCAAATCGACCAATAAACGCTTCCTGTACGGGCTAAGGCTACGGGTACATCTGATCGGGGTTGATCAGCGTTGCTTGCCAGTTGGTGAGAAGTGCGCAACAGTTTGCTGGCCTCAGTGGTGGTCTTGGACTGGGCGCTTCTCCCAAATGCGTTGACAGCCTCCCACCTTTATCTTATGGGACCATTGGATGGGCAGCCAAGCGGCCAGACGTTGGTCGAAGTCCACTGTGTTGTGCCTGGAACACGAGTCCCCATTAGATTGTTGCAAACACTGGTAGTACGTACTCTGAAGTTCTTTAGGCTTCATCGAAGCCGGATACTTCAGGTGGTAAGTTTAAGCGAATGGTTTTCCAGGGGACCACCGTGGACGCTGGCTAGTAAGCTAGCGTTCAGGCGCACTCTTTCTGCCGTAATGTCGTGAGCTAGAGCGAGATTCCGTCTAGGCCTGTGATACTTCCGTGTAAGGAGTGTGAGGTCCCAAGAACCTCCTCGTACGAAAGTTGCCGGTGTCTTTCCATACATCTACCGGCCCTCAGCTGGATAGTATTCAAGGAAGTCTCTTTCTTCCTCATTGCAAGGACTGAATAAATTACTGGACTCTATTACCAGGCAAGCAGAGTTGTCGTGGAGGATAGTCATTCCTGGGGTCTAATCTTAGGGCGCACCCAGAGGAGGCAGGTGGCGACCGTCTGTTCTCTTCAGCGCGGCTAGTTTGGCCCTCAGACTCAGGTAAACAGAGGAAATGGTGTGTACGTCACGATCGGGAACAGACGGTCATATCGTACCACCGTTTGCTTAAGCCAGTAGATCTAAGAGTGTCCCGTCAAACAGACGGTAAGTTTTTCCGGACACGTGGTCTCTCAGTTAAGTGATTGTTATCCCGTCATTCCGGCATCTTCCTTAGAAAAGCCGGTTAGTCATATCGATGAAATGCTCTTGGAAATGCAGGTAAATTTTATCCACTGGCTCTGGCTGCCATCGGCTGCTGTCAAGGAATCAGTTTTGAAAACAGATTCATGATACACGCGCGCCTATATGGGAACCATGGTGTTCGAAGGATCCCCTGGATCGCCAAGCAGCTACAAAAGAATCCATCCATGAATTTAGCAAAAATTTAGAGGCAGGAGCAGGTGTGTTATTGGTCGGTGTTTTCATGGGTTGGGCCTGGCGTTACTTTTGCAGGGGGGAAGGAAGTGCTTTTCTTTGCCGAGTGGTGAATCGAACTGCGCTGACATACCACCTTCCTGCAGCGTACGGTCAGCGCTTTGACAAGTACACTAACACACTGTGGCAGTAAGGCGGGGAGAATGCCGGCCTATTCTTGTTGGCATTCCCAGAAACTTGTCTGCTGTGAACCGTGGTGATGGCACATTGATGCCTGAAGATACCCTGCGACGCCCACGGCTTACATCGACGTACAAAGCGGCGACCGTCTTCGTCATATTTGGGGTTATGCCGCACCAAAGCACACTTCGTAAACTAAATATAACGCACACACCCCTCCCTATAACTCACAGGAGTGGACATTAAAAAATTAAAAAAAATATTTGTAATGAGACCCCTAATCCTTCACCACTTGCATACAAAGTTAGCGCCCAAAGGCTTATTGCTACGCACCACCTGTTGATTGAAGATGATGGCAGTGTCCTGGGTGACTTTTTCTCAAAGATTCATTTCCTCTTCTAGATTATGGTACCGTCTAACTCACGTAATAAAGTCCAGATGAACTAGTCCATCACTTCAGAAGTTCCACCACATCAGTCCCTATGTATTTGATATCCCTTACAACGCCACCTCTGTCTCTAGTATTATAATAGCATCATACTAGCAAGCTTAGCCAAAGCTTGCTTTCGTTCTGACTGTACCATTGTGACGGCGGACGGCTCATTAGTTGGAAGTGAACGTTATTTTTTACCCCCTTCCTCAAGCTCCAAAATTCGGCTGTAGTTGCTCCAAACGCCACGTATAACCGTCGTTTATTTAACCTGACTGAGTTCTGGTGTACACCAAAATGGTCCTCAAAAGGAATCAAAATTACCCCTGACCCTAGATTGGCCTGACTCTACCTGTGTCAATCTCCCCGTCTAACCCAGATCCCGCTTTCATTAGAATGTTCACCCCTTATACGAGTGCGGCAACCTTGGCGACCGGTGGGGTGTCCAGAAACCGAAACATGTGAATGCACTGATTGCATGGCTCTGCTATACCCAGTCTGATGGCACTCGTTCAACTATTCCCTTCCTATCCTCGACCATCCTCTGTCGCCTACTCGGGCCTTCGGTTTCAACTATGAACAAAGTTTTACCGGCCCCAGCTGCATCTGCGATGAGTTTTGTTCTAACCCGCTGAGCCTTCCGTTCGGATTTGACCTACCTGGTTTTCCGCTGTAATTTTGGTTTGCCCCTTCCACAAGTTCAATTCCATTTACGGTGTTCGTTTGGCTCTATGCATTGGCACCATCTCTTCATCGAATCTACCCTCTACACTTCCCCACGACAATGACACCAGTGAGTCCACTTAGTTTCAATGGAAGCCATTTGTCTTCACTTCGCATTCTTCCATCTCCATCTTCATTTTTGGCCGCGCGTTGGATGCACAATGCACTTTTCTGCAAAACAATTGCGAGCGCAATAAAACTTTATACGTCAAAATCTTGCATACATTTGCATGTGCTCAGGCCAAAAATCATCCTGATCTATCGTCTTTTTTTGCGATTTGTTTTAATTAATCTCCTTTCGAAAATTTTTGATGCACATCCGACTTTAAACACGTTGTGCTATGTCTTCGGAAATGGCTTCACACGCGTTTGTTTAGAAATTTGGGGATATATCTGTTATGTCTGCTGATTCGCCAATCTGCTGTACCCGACTGCTGACACGCTCCAGTGCCTAATGCCGGGAAAAAAAGACTCACAGAGGGGAACACAACAGCTATATTCCGAATAAGCGAGTGCGGAGCGTGAGTACGTGCGAGTGCGAGAATACCACTCAAGCTAGTCATTGGTGGGACACTGTCTAACTTGGTCCAATGCTGACGCACGCAGTCTGGTCTTGGTATAGGCTGCGACTCGCTGCATACTGCGGGGGCGTTGTCTGACCTTGAGCAACGCTGACTCGCGCTGTCTGGGTTTGATAGAAAGCTGTGAGGCGCTGTATATTGAGGGGGCGTTGTCCGTCTGGTCAAAATCTAGCAGAGCTGAGGGTCTCAGTAGATTTCGGGCATTCAGTAGTTGCTTTCAGGAATCTGACCTTCCTGATAATATCCTTTTCCTCCTTCACAACAGTTGAGAAAGCTTTAAATCAATACAGGAAGGATAACTATGTGCGTTCATCCAGTAATCGAAGCACCGTTTTGGGCAAGTTTTTTCAAAGTAACTAATATTCGGCTTGTAGATGCAGGCTGTATACCTTCCCGATAACGGACGGCATGGGTATCAGGCGTCCGGTTATGTATGCGTTCGTGGAGAGTGAACGGTTTGCGCCTATGCGTAAAGTGTTTAACTTGTTCAAGGAAATGATGGGTGAGCATTATCTAGGTAAGACTTTCGTTATGGACAATTTGGTGGCGCAAATGCGGGCGGCAAGTGTCGCGTTCGGCTGCAATTAATGCTTTGCTACTTTCATATCAGAAAAGCTATCAGGAGGCACGTATGTATCATTTAATATCCATGTGTTTTGGTCAGAGACACAGTCTGCGAACAGCCAGTTAGATGAAGAAGACGATGATTTTATGTGACCCATCAGCTCTAGACAGTTCGTCTGTCAACGAGACCCCGTGCATTTCATTTGAGTCTCGTAGTTCTTGATGGATACAGTAAGTAGGTATGCGAAATAGCCGCTGAAGATGGCGTTGTGTAAACAAGCTTCTACGACATTGTAGCCGATGAAGTGCTCCCATTGTAGGGCGAGTATTCCTCCCATTTGTCAGCCACCTTCCTCCTGGTGATATTTCGATGGCATAACTTATATCTTCCTCTCATTTTACGACGTAGGTAATCAAATGAACGCTCCTCACGAAGAAGTTCATGCGCCTCCCGGCAGGATACATGTACTCATCCAAACGACCAATGCAACTCAACTTTCTACGTCATTCATTGTGAATTTTTTCCCCGATAGAAATGGAAGGGCGCGCTCCTGCCAGCTAGGTCCATTCAGCTGTCCGCTATGATCGATCTAGGTCCCTTGTGGTTAGTTGACTAGGCATCGTTGAGCCCCAACCGCACGTTAATTCCATGTAGCTAATTGATGAACTCATGATCTTCCCAGCATACTTCGCGGGCTATACCGGAAGACTCTGCTGTTTACCAACAAACTTGCACGATTTTTCGCCAATAATGAACCCAGCCTACGGAATTTTAACCGGCAACAGCAATTATCGAGCAAAAACTGTTTACGGGAATGGCACCTCCGCATATTTTGCATCCACAAGGGCCATGTAGATTCTAGAGTGTTCAGAGAATCATTTCAGCTGTAAAACTATCTGAACGTCCCGTGCATTGTAATTCACTCACTTTTCCCGCTATTCGCGATTTCTTATTACATTAGCCAACATATTCACGGTCGGTGGTGTTTACCGACCTTGAAGATTCGCTCACTTAAACAACTCACCAATGTAGAAAATTTGCAATAATACACGAACATATACACTATACATAGACATTCTACACTATGAAGTGGCAACCCTGAAAATGTCGTAGCTTTCGGGAAATCAAATCCATTGTGCGAATACTGAGCGGCCTTTACAGGCACCATATAAAAACACGAAGTAACCTAGGCCTTTGGGTAAATTAGCTGGTCAGAATGGTGTGAATTGGAGGTCGCGGAACCCACAAGAAGTGCTTGCCCTTCAATGATACAACAGAACAAACCGAACACGGATTTCTTCAGCGAGGATACTGGGAATAATGAGCTTTTATGAGCCTCATTAGCCTGCAAAGTTGATTTTGATAGGCAAGGTTTTGGTGCTTAGTGTTCTGTAGTTTGAAAGCAGATGAATGTATGACGTTTTCAGTACCACGGTATGTATTTCGGTTTTGCATTTTATAATCGGTTTGCTTTTGAACCGAACAGAGAAGAACTGAAAACGCTATGTTAGGCGCCACGCCACCGATCGAATAAACCACATTTGAACATGTGGATGAAGTATTGGGATCCAGAACTGCCTACCACATCACCCTAGATGTAGATAACTGTCCACAAAGAAATTGAGGAGGGGCGACTGCTTTTCCGCTATAATGCACGCACAACCTGTAGTACGTGAATCTTTGGTTTGGCCGAACCACCTTCGCCCTTTACCTACAACATTATTAACCCAACCGGAGCTACACATCCGGGTAGTGACCTGTAAACAAAAACCAAACCAGATGAAAGTATTTGTGAGCGCATTTTCATCATATACAGCTACCTAAAACACAGATTCCTGAACTTTTAGCCCAGCTAATACACACCGGACTTTCGAGTCGGTCATTTGTGCCCTCTCAGCGCCGACGCAGACTGATCACTAAACCATCCTCAATACAACGGCGCCGATTCCATCCTTATACTATCAGCATCAGTTCAGTTAACCACCCAAAACATTCGGACGGCAAAAAGCAAAAATTCCTAGCACCTGTGTCTCACCAAAATATGATTTAGCCCATCGTTACTCTTGACGCTGAGTTTAAGCTGCACATTGAGAATTTGCTACAATATCCACACAAGCTGTTTGGCATGAATGCAAAGCTTGGCGAAAAGATTAACAGACACTTGATCAACAACCGATGAACTCACTCCAGTTACCAATACTTCGACAAATTACCTAACTGAATGTTCTTGATTGGGGGCATGCTAGTGAAGTTCTCAGCCTGTAATACAATGTATGTTAACAGAGTATGCCTACAAGGGACTGCTGTAAAATGAAATATTTTTGCGTATCATAATCTTAGTGTGGCATTCGGTTTCAACACCCGTGTTCTTTTCAGTCTTGGCAGTGTTAAACTGATCTCGTAGATGAATTCCAAGACAGTTGGAATACCCATTTGTACCTTCTTGTACCTTCTGGGTGAGGCGAAATCTTGCCGTTTATGCTTCACACGAGACCTTTTGAGACCTCTCTGGGCCTGCTCATGAGCTGGAACAGGAGATTCCATTACTCAATTATTCATTCGATGTCAATATCTGTGAATATCCCAGTCACTCCACCTTAGTTATATCAGTACCAACTGTAGAGGTGCAGTACAGGTCAAACTCGTGATCAATTAAGGAGCTGCTTCGCAAAAGGGGTCGATGGCCTGTTGCACCTAACGGTCGGATAGCCTGAGTGACTTGCATACCTGGCTGGCTGCTCTCTCTTTCGGTGGTTGTTGGTTTGTCCACTAATTTTGGCAGCTGGCTTGCAAAGCACCGGAGCTACCAGTATTTTACATTTGAACCAAATTCAAAGTTCTGTGAAAAAGCTAACAACCAAGCAGCGCACTCAAGCCACCCACATTTTGGTACACTGCCTCTGCCGCTCCGATCTGTACAAACAAATTACGTAGAACGTATTTATGCCGTCCGGCTATCCCCTTCGGGTTTTGAAAATTTGGATAGCATGCTGAACGTCCATCGTTATTTGGTATGCACACGGAAATGATTGACAAAAATGTTCATGATGGTGACGAACTGCCGAAAATATCTTTTTCAGCTAACCGATGGACTCATTGGGGTGTCATGTTTCATACTAGAGGTGTTGGCAAAAGTATTTTGGGGAGTTCAATCAGTTGGGGAGCATTCCGCCAAATGCACTTCCAGAGCGTTCATAGCAGCTTGCTGTGGTTAACAATACAACGGAGGATAATTCAATCTGCGCCTGTTCCTACCAGCACCAAACATTTCAGCCCAAACTCACGGGTAGTGAGTGGTATTTCTTTCTGGCCAGGTCCTGGAATTTTTCGGGTTACTTTCAGGTAGCTTCAAAAGCCAGCTGCATATCCGTTTACTACCGATTCAATAAATGCTCCATTACGTTTATAGATCACAGTACTTGTAAGATGGGAATCATTTTAGTCTCCGGTTCTTTCTGTCTGATAGAGCCTTGAGGTCAAACTAGGCTGGCAAAATGGATAACAGTTACCTTAGACATCCACATCATTCATCCGAATGGCATTATATTCGCGGGAAAATAAGAAATCAGCCTCATCTGACCGTTACATTGTGGTCAAAGTATTCTTGAAGGCCTTTTTCACAGCTTCTGCTCCGCACTGTGCAGACCTAGTGCTGTAAAGTCCAAGATCACACTTAGGACAAACGATACTCTAGAGCGTCAGTTAGGATGAAGTCGGTCAGTCAGTAGAATACAGATGATGGGAACCAGAAGCTAGATCCAAGCGCACGGGTGGTAGAGGGCTAAGAGGTTGGAAGTGAAATCGAACGTCGTATATGCCAAGATATAACGTTTGAAGCAAACAAATAAATGGTGAAAATGAAGGGTACTCTAGAGGGGAAGAATGTTCTCAATGGTAAGAAGGTAAGAAGTCAATCAGGTAAGAAGTCGATCACTGCAGGGTCCACCGAAGGGAAGCATGTAGCACTAAAACACAGAGCAGCTGCACCATTGCCAGCTATCACATCGATAAAACCGAACTGTCTGCCAACAGGTGTGGTTTGGTCTTGGTTATTCCAATCAGACAACCTGATCATGAATCAATGCTTGTGACGAACACATAGCAGTGACGTTCCGCTGGCGTTATCCACATTGATTCTTTGGAAAATTATGCGAGATAGCGTCTCCACTGTCGTATATTTTGATGGATCCGAGCCATTGAGCGGTGTGTGGACCTAGGTGCGTGACGAGCTTTAGGAAGACCGATGCCGTTTTCCCCTTATTTGCTGGGCAACGGACTTGCTTGGGTAGAATTTTATTAACAGTCACACAGATAAGCGTCACAAACTATTTGTCTGAGAGTTACTTGGGCAAGTTTTCAGCAGCGATCAGAGAGCTGTTCAGACTTGTCGTTTCGTGTTCCTCATTTCGTTATCCCTGTTTGCACCGTGTTCAAAAATGTAACTTACTAATCGACTCCATAAAACTACGCTAGAGGCCAAAAATGAAGTTTAACAGAATGCTTGAACGTCCTAGCATGTCCGGAAGTGTTTTTGGGTTTCTCGGATCTGTAAAGGAAATAAACTCATTTTGTGGATAATGTGACCAAAATAGCTGAAAGTTCCAGGTCTTTATAGAGGTTCAAGTGTTTTGTTTACGCAGATGAGGAAGCTGAGGCTAGAGTGAGAATTGGGAATGGATGAATCCTGGTATGAGGAATGATTAACGGTCTTTTCTTATAAACACGCAGGCAGAGCAAACTTCTGGTGTTAACAGACTTGGTTCTGTAAAACAGATCCCGTGGTATCACACCAGGTAAGGAGGTGTTGGGAACAGTTAGCATGATGGTCTGGAAGGTGGCCGAAGGAAATGCCACATATTGTCTCATTTGCTCATGCCTAACAGACCAGGTCGGAAATCCTATCCCCAGTGGATGAATGCGCAGCTCTGCGCAGCTTGAAAGGAATCTGCGGCTAATGTAGATTGACAAATTCAGGCGAATATGAACAGTTGTTGATAAAGGTAGACAAAATTTTGATTCAGAAAACTTTGTCGAAATCTATTTTGTAACAAAATTAACTAACACGGAATCGATATGTATACTACTGGTGAAAAGAAAGAAGGCCTCCGCTGTGGAGTTATTTATTAGAGAAACACCAACTTAACAGTTACACACTATTGGACAGGAGAGCGAAATTCCCATATGCATCTTGTTTACAAAACTGAATATCCGTCTTCTCCTTGAACGCGTCTTCCTGAACTTCTCTGGATATTCATTGACTGTTACTCAAATGCAAGCAAATGCTACAAAGCGACTCCACAAATTCCGTATTAGATCTCCCTTTTCAAGAGACGCGAAGCGGATTTACGAGAAAACATATAACTCGCATGCCTCATCAGTACTATCCACCGTTACACTGGTAGGGGATCTGTAAACTTTTATGAGGCAATACTCCACTCTGAACAAAAACCCATTTGTCAAAACGAGTGGTTTTCCTTCTACAAGTAAACTTATGTACGCTTCTCATTGTTTGTCCAGCTGGAGAGCGATAAAACTAGCTAATCAGCATTTTGTAACGCCTTGGAGCTATACCTAAGGCAGCTTCTACTCACATTGTATGACCTTTTAATATGACATCGATTTCCAGTTGGATTTACTGTAAGTGAACGGCTCGTTAAAAACTTCTTTTGCTTACATATTTAGGCTTCTTACTTGCACACACACTGGGAAATGAATCCTTGAATGAGGGATTTTTCGAACCACAGAAGATATGCAATTCTTCAAAAAAAGAATCAGTGCAATCCATTAGGTCGTAAGAAAAGTTGTGTTCGTTAAGCTTCAGGAGGAAGACGTGACAATCTTGGAACTTCAGTAATAATTTTAGACAAATTTGTCACACAAACTGTTGGTGTCAGCAGCTGAATGAGTCTAACAGAAACCACAGACAATAGGCAGCAAAGAATACTTGTGGGGTAATATGGGTGAACGAATGATCGGTTACCTCTTCTGTCCCAGAGCCATGCCAACAGAACACAAATCATCGGACAGACACGTAGCCCTACGTTCTAGCACTGTGACATCAGGCAATCCGTTCGACAGGGTGCATTATTCTATAGTTTGCTTGATTAATAGAAGCTAAAGGACAATGGAAACCTACTTGCAGTTCTAGGACGTTCTGTGTGGAAAATTCTTCGGAGGGATGCTTAATTCTATCCATGTCCTGCTTACGCAAACAAAATTTGTAAGGTTATTCCAGATTCATTTCTGAACTAGTGCAAGCCCTAGTTACGCTGGCCAAGGAAACCGATATTCAGCCTGACCGTGAATTTTTTTTTTCAATTCAGTCAACTAAAGTGTCTGATTGATATGATTTTCAGTTTCGTACTAAAACATTGCTTTTCGGATAAAAAAGACTGAAGAGCGTAATGAAAGCGACATAGTTCTGGAGTCTGTGACCGAAAAATGCGTAAAACAACTATACTTGCAAATCAATTTGGTTTTTGCGAGAGACTCATTTGGAACCCAGCTTAATCTCCCGTTTTTGATGTTTTTGATGTTCAAGTAGAAAATAAGGTTGACGGAAACTCGGGGACTGCGCCTACCTGATGAGCCCCAAGAAGGGCGAAACCGGTCGTGGGCTGTCGAAGAATTTTCAGCAACCTTATGAGTAGTGCATTGCGCATAAACTATACTTGCCTTCTACACTGTCGTTGGTCTCTCGCTGTTCTGCGGATCTGGACTATGAATCACATGTTCACCCAGGTTAACTAGAAAATTAACCGGGATTATCACATCCGGGTCTGCTTAGCCAGAGGCTATTGGACCATGGTATAGAATCATTCACACAAATTGTGTCCAATTTCTGATACGGTTGCATGAGCATTCACAATCAACAATAAGGGCCTCAGATTGGTTTCATCTTATGCTCGGTTCCAAATTGCGTTTGGTTTAAAGGAGGGACGGTTTGTTGTTGTTTTTTCTACACAGGACAAGAGAGCATTGGTCAAACGACAGAACATTCGGTTAGACAGGATGCGTCTCCTCCATTCTTTATGGATCATATAGCTCTCCTGTGAATCAAGTCTGGTGTTGATGGTATGTCATTTTCCATCTTGTAAGTGACAGTAATTCAGCCCAAAAATGACATTGTCATCAGGGGATTCTGAACTGTTGATTTCGGTCTTCATCCTACGGTTTTAGGTCGAGCGTTAAGCTGCGACGAGCAATAGGCATATGTCACACACTGACTGAGGTCCTTGATGTGGGCACCGTGGTTCATTCTCCACAGGGATGAAAGTGCAAGGCATTATTTCCAAATTTTTCAATGGATAATGTCTTGACTTTGTAAAGCGGAGTAAAAAAATAAAACACTCCTTCTTTATAAGTGGCATGCTCCACTTCATTGAAGTTCACCCTGTCCAGGACCCCAGTAACCAAATTATAAGCCAACTTCACTCTTATATGTCCCCGAGCAATTGGTTCCAACTTTCGGTTTGCAAGCATGAAAAACAATACTGATTCATCACAGTCACTCGGAACTTGGCGGTCTCTCTAGCCCTGGAGCCTCCCACAAATCTGAACCAAACGGGACAACAAGCTTGTGCATTTGTCCACACAAAAGACCTACAATGGCCTTGTTATATTGTGTTCAACAGGTAACGTGTTTCTTCTTGGCTTCTCTCATGTAACGAGTGGTTCGTCGGACTGGCAGCTACCCAGCAATCAGTCATGTACCATAGAACGCAGAAAGCTGACCACTGTCACTTCTGATATAATACAAAATCGAATTCGTGTGCATCATTAAAGCTGGGATGGAATTGGACCGTCACAAGCATGATGATAAATGACGATAAATGCTACGTGATGAACTTTGAAATCTCAAGTATGTTACGGTAAATTCGAAAAAAGTTGAGCCCTATAAAGTAGAAAATAGAAATCAAAATGTGTCACAAAGAAAGCAAAAGCTATCTTAGTGCAGGCTTTTCAAAAATCTCCTCACAATTTTGAGAAGTCAGTTTGAATCACATGGCACCCGCTACTCTTGAGGTTGACTAGGGTGATTTCATGTTTTGCGCACGATTTGCGCGATTTTGTGTGCGCAAATGGGCTCATTTGAATGGCAACCGTGCCGTTGTTGTTCTTGGTGGTGGTACAATTCGACGTGCGCCTCAGTATTGTTCCCGTCCCGCATGCGCTTAGTTGTAAGGTCAACCTAATCAACGTCGGCATTGCCACAGCGGTTGACACAAGTTACACATGCATTGGTTTCGCTTAATGCTTCGGCGCATTCTGACCTGAAGTCAGACCGGCAAACGTGTGCCGGTGAATCTGCTTTTTCGTGCTTCACCCCACTTGAACCAACTGCTATGTAAGACCAGTAAACAAGCTTTGTCAGTTAATTATGGCAAGAATGGAACGAAAATGACATTTAATTTACACATGCGATTGACGACCATGCTGTGTACTAGGTTGTGTATACAGCTCAGTGAATCTGGCGGGTCAATCAGCTTCTTCCAAAAATAAATAGCTGGGAACAGTCAAACGTGTTGAGTCAAACATATTTAAAAAGGTTAGTATGTATCAGATAGAAAGTGCAAGAATTTCTTCGAAGGTGGCTTCTTACTGGTACTGAAGAAAAAAGTAGCTATCAACTCAAATGAAATTCCGTACTGCAAGGGAAGTCTATAAAACGATATAGATATGTACCTTCCCGGAAAAGAATACACTGTATGAATAGGCCGTACTAGGAATCGCTCCCTCTTGAGACAAAAACTTCAAGTCATTCACGCACACTCACCCCTTCTCCTATACATCTGAGCTGGCACCAGTAGTTATGAAAGAAAATGCAATGAGTAGTTAGCGAAATAGACTCATTTGCAAACAAATTTGGTTTTTCGGGAGACTCACCTGGAACGAGAGATTCAGCTGCGTTCCAGGTGAGTCTCCTGAAGAAGTAAATTTGTTTGCAACTGAGTGTATTTCGCTAATTTCGTGCAATTTGGTTGACGGAAACTCGGGGACTGCGTCTAGCTGGTGAGCCCCAAAAAGGGCGAAACCGGTCGTGGACTGTAGAGGAATTTTCAGCAACCGTATGAATACTGTATTACGTCTGCACTGAGTAGTTATTTTATTAACTTATCAGATACCGTCACTGTGGAGGACCAGCAACAGAAGAAAAGTGAATTATGCGCCCTTGTGACCAGCTGCTTTGTCTGGTGACTTTGACGATACTTGTCTTTGAGGTTTGCAAACATAGCAGCAAACTTTCAGGTAAAGGAAAATTGAGAACTATTGAACACGTCCAGCCTATGCTTTGTTGATTGTAATTCACAGCACAGGATGTTGCTTCCTTTGTAATCCTTCACAACTTCTTCCTCCTACATTGGTCCTTACGCAACTTGCCTTGGCGATGGGCACAGGGTCTCGTCAGAGGCTGTTCTGAAATACTAAAACTTAATCCAAAGTTCAGTTGATATGTACATTCTACTCTCTTATATTCAACCCCAATATATTCTTTTACCAGGGCTGCACGTATAATGCATTATGATCTTTCAGAAAGCCGTACTTTCCAAAACATCTTCATGTAATGCTGACTGGGTCGATGCCGCAGTTTGATTGAGCAAAAGAGATACGTCTAATAGCGTTCACCTGAAGTTTTCGCTTGTGAAGCATGTGGTTGAAGTGCGGCATTTCATTGAACAAAACACTACTGGTCGTATTCTGATGCACTTGTATGCGCAGACAAATATCCAGCTATGTTAATTTTGTGGAGTGTGCGGTATCCAATGGCGCACTAGGGAAGCCTTATTATAAAACTTCTCTTCTGTCGATCGATTGGTATTTCTAGCATCACTGGCATCTACGGCATCGAGGTTAACGATTTCCAGATGAACACCCGGTGATCTGTCCTTATCAAAGCAGGCAAAGCGGTAGTTTAGAATATGGGACAACACATGCATAAAGGATATTTTCCAATCTGTGTGACCAGGCTACTCACTGATTGAAAGCGACTTTTTTCGGGAGGCGGCCCATTTCCTCTGATGCATATAATTTTGAGACAGCCATTCCAGGGTTTTTCCAGGATAACACTCTTAAGAAAGGCACCTCCCTCTCTGTCTATATATATATATATATATATATATATGTATGTATATATATGTGGAGGAATTGGCGGCTGGGGACAGCAACTTGGCGTAAAAGAACTGGTATATGTGCTCACTGTTATGCCATCAGGTCTAGACCGGATGACTGCTCTCATCATGCTTTCGCGTGTTTGATCGCCGGGCTTATTCCTACAGCTTCACATCGGTATTGACAACTTGCTTGTGCCACCAAATTCGGTCCTAGACAAACCACTTATGATTTACCTATTACGCACAGGAATCCAATGGACAATCATCGTTTACCGGTGGACGAATGTCGGATGCCAGCCATTATAAGAAACTCAATTAGGGAGCACCAGAATACTTCCATCTCTAGGATGTCAACTTTTGAGCAGCTTCGTTCAAAACCGTACACTGAGGGAGAAAATGTCGGCATCCACGATGGAAATAAAAGGGAGTTGCTAAAATTTCAACACCATACTGTTTGACACCTAGTATAGTTTTTAATTTCAGGGCTCCCATCCAGACCACCAGGAACCACTATGATCCCTCGAAGGATGACACCTGCTGACGCAAATAGATCTCAGAAAATGTTTGCGTTTGCGCCATCGTCTTCATTTATTTGGTTCTTCAGTAGAACCTTGCGATATAACAGCTGAACCGTTTGCGCGACACTAGAGTCAAGCGCGTGCAGTTTAGTAGCATTTGTGGAAACAACTGCATTGTATACTTCAACCTAGATTAGAATGCGCAACCTAACTATCCACCAGCTCTTTGTTTTTTGGGATGTATTGATGTGAAATGACGACAGTTATATCTGCCAAGGATGAGTTGAGTAATGTCGCGTAATGTCTTTAAATAACAAAAGACCACCGAATACTTCAGTCAATAAACCCGAATGACCACGCATGAAGGGTCATATGTTCGGAGCAGTGCAGAACAAATTCGTGTTTTTATTCGCCTATCGTGTGAGTGTAGCGCCCAGAAAAGTGCAGAACAAATGCACATCAATATTCGTCTGTGGCGTATGTGTGACGTTTCGAGGCTTCTCGCTGTTGCACCCATAGTCCAAAACTGAGCTTTCGTGTTCCGGCTGATTATGCAATCTGATGTGATTGGCCGTTCGATTGTGTGACGGCAAAGCCACTCTCGCTTTTTCAACACTATTTCACTTGCATAACACACGTTGAATCGGAGAGTTGTGTACAATGCGCCCTTTTTCGGATGCAGCCACGCCTAAGCTGCGAAGTTCTCGAAATGCTCCGCAAGGTTTCAGATCACAGGTCGGTGGTGGATACGATGAGTTACGAAGACAATATTGGGACTGGTTACGAGTCCATTATGGTATACAGCCGATGGATCACCTGAGCGCTAGCCAAGGAATGAGTCACAGAACACCCGGTAAGTATGTGAAAGGGGTTTCAGCACAAGCCCAAAGCAGTGCGTGTGTTTCAGTTGAGGTTTTTATTTTTGTGACGACTGAATATTCATCCGAACCCTTGCACCCAATTATTACGAATTTTGGTAGAACTTCGGTATTCTACAAATAACGAATTTTGATAAGATTGATCCTGCCTCCGAAATGTTCGTTCCGATAAACTGACGCCACTGATCATCAAAAATATGATCTAAAGCATGAAATTCGTAACACATGTATTTAAGCTTAGCTTTCAGAGCTTTGAAGTAGATCTTGTTCTTAGAAAAGCTACCGTAACGTCTTGACACTAAGACGTGATTGCACTGACTTTTTGTCATCTGCATTTACACCCGTCTGGCCAAGAACATACAACAGAACCAGAGACACATTTGTACAAAGACAACTAAGCTGTCATCCCTCTCTTCAATGCTCGATCTCGACCAAAATTTACTTCAGAAAGTGGTTGTTGGTCGGAATTCAATGATGTTCCCTTCGGTGCCATAAAACTGCAGTGAGACACCGAGGGAAAGGCCAAAATTGTATCTTCCCAGGATGGTTAGCAGGGTAACTGTATTTACGAGTTGTTCACATGACGAATGTGAAGTGATAAGTAGTATACATGGCAGTAATCGTGTTACAGATTGAGTTGATACTTGAAGTCCTCCATGCTTTCTGTCATAGGTTGTGTCTTCTAATTAGAATTTTAAGACAGACAGTGTAGAGATTTTTGGGTTCATCTGACACGGTTAACAATATATAGATAGCATAGGCGAAGCCGTTGCTAGTTCACTGTTGTTCGGTACATGGGGAACACAGAAACCAAACAAGTTTTCACCCCCACCCCCCATATCAGTCGCTGACAGTACCTTCTTGCAATATAGATATCTTTCAAGACACTCAATGACCATTCGTGGGCTAACAGCATGATTTGAACACGGTTAACTTACGACGTACTGTTGCGTCACCAGTCGTAATGAGAGATAACTCAGGTCTTATCGCACCAATCAGCGAATATATTCCGGACGTAAAAGTGGCCTTTTTTCCCTTGCGTTGATTTACATTCGTAACAATCACACTGCTTTCATGTTTGAAAAGGAAACTAAGTATTCACGTAAAAGTTTTGCAGAAACTTTGGAATCAATCTCTAAATAGGTCACAGAAGTATTGCGTCTCCGTGTCTCACATAGCTCTACTTGGACGTTAAACATCATTCGTCACCAAAAATGACATAAAATGAAAGGAAAGTCATCTATATTAAAAATCAATTCCTCTCCTTGGGCTGCTAAAACTTTCATGTGAAAAAGAGTGAATGGAAGACACAGTTTTGTCATTCCCATCACTGACACTCGTCCCGACGTAGCTGAATTTCCACTTGTGCATACCACGGTGTTTCAACTAAGTAGCTGATGAGGGTTCATTGATTTGCATGTATTTTCGACAGCTGTGGTTTGTTTCTAAAACTTAAACTGAGTGTTTTATAAACCTCTGTCACTGATGAAGGATGGCGATAGAATATGTCAGTGGATTTAGATGCAGTTGCCGATTATCATGAACGCCATACCTAAAACCATGTGAGGAGGGCATTGCGCACAGCTCCTATCTAACGAGCACTACCTCCACCAATGTTTGATTGAAGAGAACGCATCAAACGCTAAAAATTTTGGAATGCCGCCAATAAATATTGAATGTGTTGTTCCTTATAGTCCCACTAGAAGCGCATTCTTTGCCTCTGTATAACAGGGAGACTTCATCGGTGGTAGGTGATGGCCACATATGATGGCAGCGCGATATTGCCCAGTGCTGCCATAGCAAGAGCACGTTTTTGAAGCGATTTTGAAACTGACATTCTTCAGCAAAAGCAAGCCACGTCTTACACTGAAAGTCATGATCAATTGGTTAATGCTCCAGAAGACGAGAAGCAGAGGTTTGCTTAGAGTATGAACGGCTTGATTTTTAGCAATACCGTCTACAGACATCTGTTTATATCTTCGAAATTACAAGGTTCTAAGCCAGCTCACCGACCTACACACGCGAATGTATCTCTTCTTATCCCACATAAGGCTAAATAAACGACATTGTCAAAGCCAACCTGTGGAGACTTAGGAACGAACAGGATTTGCTATCCGTGTTTCGAAACATGATACCTTGGGTTTGGAGAATTAGAGAGATGTGACGTTGGAAAGGAATTATTTGTTGTGATAAAATCCCAGCCAAACCAATTCCCTCAATTGAAGTTTTGCACTATCACCTGCTCATCAGTTGTCAGAAATTGCGCTTGCTCAACTTGCGCTGTCCTTATTTTGGCATGTGATTCCATCGTTACCTGTGGGGAATCCATGTACAACTTGCTAGAAGCACTGTGGCAACCGTGACAAGCCTACCGAGATCCATATGAAGCAATACTGCATCATACAGGCGGGAAAGTTTTTGTGCTGATAAAGTGGGCTGATAAAGTTTTGGCGCACCATAAGTGTAATTCTTTGTTCCAGACACTATGGAATCCAACCATAGCCCTAAGGATTCTGCACAGCATGGTGCAATTTAGTCTGATCACGCGATTGCACAGTAAACAACATGTGTACTGAACAGAAGCCGGACCGTTTGCTCCTATCACAGAACTTCTTTCTCTAGGTCAGTGGCGGGTATTCTGATACAGTTCGGTGTCACCGAGATTAAGTCGACTTTGTTCAGCCAACTAGATATTAAAGGTAGAAGTTGATCAAAACTCCAACTACTCTAATTTGCATACAAATTTGTTTAGGACGTGAAATTCAACTGAATCCAGCCGAATCTCTCGTTTATACCGGTTTTCTTCAACTAAATGTGCTGCACCAGGCTGCCTCATGTTTCAGTTGGTACGATACGCAAGATATCGCAATGCATTGTCTAGACAGAACACACTACTCCTAAGGTTGCTGTCCGGGTTACTGAGGGATGCTCATGTAATAGGCGAGATAGGTGACAACTGAACACTCAACTGATAGACAGAAATGATTTATTGTTTCAGCCTAAACGAAGAAAGAACATCCCTACTTTCCACAATCCTCAAAGAGGACATAATAAACCCCAAACTAATGATAACTGGACCTGCAGCATCCATCTAAATGTCCTCAAATGCGACGAAGTACGCATGAATATCCACTTTATGCTCCCATAAAAGAGATTTTAGAATTGTGTAACAGTTTGAGTTAAGATGTCAGGGCAATCAGGTCTGTTAGTTTTCACCGATTTTCACAAGAATTGGAGTCCGTCATATTTCTGTTTATGGCGTTGTGATATTTTGAAATATGTCAGGCACTGAACATACATCTAAGTAGTATCTTATAAAACGAGGCCACAAGAGTGTGTTAATAGAGTGAACAAATTATTAGTCTGAGAGAATCGGTAACTAATGAGACCGGTTGCAAACAACCACCCAAGCGGAGTAGAAATGTTAGAGGTTTTTTTAGCTAGTGCTAATCCGTGAGGTTCATGTAGCTCAATATGAAGTTTTGACGTCATTCTTCAACTGCGTGATATGAATAGCGTGGTCTAGCACATGGAGGAAAAATTTGCCCGGGATTTCGCCCACTTAAGAGTTGTTCAAAACAGGAGTTGGTGATAACCCACCAAAAGCGGTTGCTGTGGAAGGTTGGTTGACGTAGGGGATACGCTGATGTAGAAGAACTGTGAAGAGTATTTTAAACTAGACCTGAATGAATAAAATTGTCTAATTTCTACGGGGCCAAATTAGCACTCTAATAACAGTTCATCTTCCGCCAGTAAATGAAGGTACAATTAAATGAGCATATTTGGAACTCGATAATCCTAGGTTTTCTTACTGGAACAGATTGACAGACATTGTGATCAAAGCAAGTTTACCTGATCTCAAAAACATTTGTTTTCTGCAGATTAATTGGGGCTCATTCCATCCGTCTGCAAAGCCCTATGCAGCTTTACAGCTGGGTACGGCCGTGATGCGGTCGATAACTTCCGACTATCGATTGCGCACACTTCGAAATACCACGACACTAGCCGCATAGATTAATCTAACATTGGTCATGGCAACAACAACACACCTGTCCTCTTGCAATTTGACACCGACCAAGGAACACACGTGCAGAGAAGCACACACGTGTTGGATCGGTGAGCGGTACTAGCTCGGTAGCTCAGGCAAGCCTTCGTTGCTCATTTGTGGGGACAACAAATGTACGCACCACCTTGCTTAACCGCATACAGAGTGGAGTTACAACATGCCACGAAGACTGAAATATGCCGACACAGGAAAGGGTGGAAGAGCCCTTGCAATCTATGAGTACCGGTATCGACGAGATTGACCTTCGAAAGGCAAATCTGGCAGCAAAGTTTTATCAATGGGCAACGAGTTCTGTCGATAGTTGTTCTAGCCCATGGGAATCGAGGTTTTTTTGATCAAGGCTTCCACACAGTAATAAACGTGAAGTTTAGCTTCGGGCACTTTGTAAGCCACCGCTACCCCTCTCAAAGTCCGTCCTCTTGGAGCAACCTTTCTCAATTGTCCCGTCAACGGTCGCTGTATAACTTTTCACGATTGGTAATTCTCACTCATCTGTATCTACAATAGTTGATTTCAGCCCACCCGTTCAGTACTGTTATGACGATTAGTTAACCCAGTGTTGTTGATACTGGGGCAGGACAAGTCATACAAAATCACTTCCCCCGAAGATTTGCCTATACAAAAACGAATACATCAACCAGTCGTCAGACATTATCTTTGATACACAAATCCGTAGTAACCCAAGACAAGACGACAAGTCCATGAATTGGTATCAGAATGGTTCTGGTTAGATACCTCTTTGGGAGTCTTAAGAGTGGACTTCAGCATCTAATGCAACCACTCATCAATACAGGTGCAAAGATTGATGTTGACGGTAGCACCTTCACTTGAGTATCCCAAGAATATAAGAACAATAATCCAAAATCCAAAAAGGACTCAATACCACACTGGTCATATTAGGTTGCAGAAAACTTATAACCTGGTTCAAACAGGTCATATCCTCCACTCTCCAACAGCCTTACTTTCTGGTCGGGTGGCGAAATGCCATAAATATTCACTAGAAATCTCACTTGATGTTGACGGAAAACTCAGCTGAAATTCACCTGAATATCGTATTTGCGATATCCTCTGATTAAATGTGCTTCCCAAAGATCGCCTCATGTTTCAGTTTGCGCGATCTTCAAGATATCACAGTATGTTTCGATACTATTCATATCAAAGGGCTGCAACTCTGGACAGCCCACTGATAGTTTCACCATTTTTGTAGTTCATTCGAATCAAGGAGTCAAGTTCTTCCGGTATAGTCGAAACCAAGTGGCGTCTTTGCAGAATAATCAAGGCATAGTTTGGATATTTTCTCAACTGAGAGTTCGTTCTGTGTGTGAAATCAGTCCATTTCGAAAGACCAAGGCGCACTGTACAGCTGTTTTTTTCCTTATTGCGAATTATCAGTAGTGCGCATTTCACGAATCTCTAGGCTGATTAGGGCTGAAGACTAAACCCTTCAGCCAATAGCAGCAGTGTGATTAACTTGAATTTAGACAGGATGTGGTGCCACTCAGTCGTTTTTGTCCAAACGGTTTGGTCTTCGGCTACCAGTCGAAAGGTTGCGCGTTGCTAATAATCCTCCACCGGGATGAAACCGCAGTGCAGTGCTTCTCAAATTCTGGCGTAGAGTGACTTCATTTACATGACAAAGTCTCAAGTGAAAAATCCCAAAGAATTCTTCACACTACCAACATGGACCGGAAAACCTGTGAATGGTTTTGCACTTGCAACATAAACCTCCGGTAATCTTTACGATTATTCTGTAGAACGGTTCCGATGCTTTGCAATGGGTAGGTAGAGCTAGTCGGGACCCAAAATACCCTCCCTCTCTCTCTAAAAAAACAAAATTCTCTAATTCATTTGACGTACGTAACTTCCCTTGTTTACTCTGTCAGATATCGCATATATTTATGGGAGTGTGACAAAATGCTTTGGACAAACGTCACAAAAGGGAGAGCTGGTGGGACGTCAACTTATCAAGCCTGCGTACAGACATACTGGGATGTGAGCCAAAAAAGAGTGTTCCCGATGCCCACTACTGGTCGCACTTGCTCTGTGACCTGCTATGGGTTTGCAAACAAATCTCGCTGCACTCCAGAATTGTTGTTAAATTAATAATGTAACACTGTAACATCGTTTTTATCAGAAATTCCTTCTCGATGCCCGGAATTCCTGAAGTATCCTGACATACCCAAGCAGTATCTGCAGCAAACTAACCTGGTCACCGTCTTTGGTCGACAAGAGGATGCTTGGAATGGACCGACAAGTCATCATTCCTGGAAAGCTTGCACAACAGTAAACTTTTCACTTGTTTCCCAAACTTTTCTGAATGGTTAACATCGTACTGCACGGTCGATTCTTTAGTTGTTCAGCGTATTTGAAGCATCCATCACGTGCACGCATCTTGTCACGGAACTATAGCACGTCTTGTTTTTCTGGGGTTTATAAAAGTCAGAAATGATGTAGTGTGAGATAAAATTAGATTGTTCTGCATAATCTTGTTAAATTTAACACCGATGGTTTTGTATTATTTATTTATTATTATTTTATTTTATTATTATTATTACTATTTATTATACCAATCTTATGAAGAGTAGATGTGATTAAACCTTATTTTAAATCACCAACCAACAAGGTTCTTTTAATGCATTCTGATAACCTCCAGTTTCCACAACTGAAGTCAAAGCTCGTCAGTTCGGGAACTCCATTTCCCACTATTCTGGAGTCTTTTGCATATCAGCCATAATCAAGTGTTGACTCAACAGCGAAACACTACTGGCCAGTTTCCAGATGTTATCAGGAGGGCCAGCCGAATCTTAACGGCTCATACAAGACGGTAGATGACACCACACTAGTGGCCGGTATTTTGCTTGCGAACTCTTTTCATACACTTGTACGGGAACGCATGATATGAAGCTCTATTCAACATCCGATCATCACCGTATTAGGAGGTCAGTGATCTTAGGAGTTGGTAAGGTAGCTTTACAATCCTGGCATCAGTAGTCTAGATCATCAACTAACCGAGATTATGGACAGTTTCAGGGGAATTTCAAGCGGGGCCCCTCAGCTTACTTTTCTAAATGGGCGCTGATAAAAATACACGCACAAGTTGGTGCTTCTTGAAGAAGTGTGAAACCGTTAGTGAGCAATCAAAACCCATCTAGCAATCATAGACATAAAAGAGCACATGTGGATTTGGTGTAATTTGCGTTTGCCGCTTTACTAGCTTGTTTACAATATTTTGTCCACTGTTAATTCCCGATTATGTTAAGTATCCTTAACATGCAGTGAAGTCATCGGATTAGCCCTTGGAGTGGGCATAGATAGTGCACGTGAACAACTTCCAGAACAAAGTACTATGAAAGTAAGGAAAAGTTTTCTTGATTTTTACAACCCTATATGTTGGTTCACGGTGACCAGGAGAAAGACGGAAAGCACAAATAAACTCTATTTTGTTGGTTTTCCGACGAAAGAAAGGAATGACGACAACGGCTGACGAAATGAATTTGTGTTTGTTTGCTACTACCTGCTAAACATGACGTGTTTTCAAGGATAACCGAATGTTGGAATGTCTTTAAAAGTAAAGTAAGAGTTTGATGCTGGCAGCGTACACTATTGATGGAACTTGTGAGCAGCTCGGGTCAGTTATTTTGTTATGCAGTCCCTGCACCTAGTGAAAGGTCAATTTGGAAATAAGTGGGCTGTTTCAAAGTGTTTCTTTCATTATTGTTTAGTATTCAAAGGACGTCAAGTCCAAGAAGACGCTTGAGGGTGTTGACTTTTAAAAAAAAAATTGCAAATGAAGTCTTTACTTTCGTGTCTAATAGCATACAACGGTTTGGTCCGTGTTTGTCAACAGGGTGCTCCGCTTTTGAAGGGAGGTTGTGAAGAAGGACTAATTAAATTAGTTGTTTCGTTCTTCTGGTGGACGTAGCTAGTCCTGACGAGATAAATTTGTGTCCGCTAGCTGCCACCAGATGAGTATAGCGTAAGCTTTAATGGGTAAGCGGATGGTAGGTTAAGCATATCCGTAAAAGTAAAGCAACATTTGGATATAAAAGGAGGTGTTGTTAGCTCAAGTTATTCAATTGGTCTTCCCGACATATGCTCAGTCTGAATTCTGAGAGAAATGCGCAGAGAAATTGCTCACGCAAACCTTAGACAGAGCCGTCACCAGAGAGCGGGGGAATGAACGGAACACGGGAGAAACTAACCGTGATTTGCAGTAGGCTTTCAAGGCAGGAGTGAGAGATAGGAAGGTTGAAACAATGGCGTGAACTTTGTCGTGAGCTGGAATGATCAACAGACGTTTGATTGTGTCATTCAGTTGCTGGCATCGTGGAATATAGCACAGAATATGAGGTGAGCAGAGTGGGGAGTTGATCAACATGTCACACATTTGGCCGGTGTGAGGGATTATGACGAGTGAGAAGCGTGGATAAGAGGTGAATCCGATGCGATCGCAACGTTATTGTTGACTTGTTGAATGTTGAGTTCACTCCTCTGGGTAGCGGCTGTGTGTACGTGGGAACCAGGTGAGACGGGCGGTGGTGCGATTGGTCACAGTAGGACAAGTTCGAAGCGTGTCCTCTGTCCGTGACCTCACTGAAACCCGTCAGGCTGTGTCCTCAAAGAAAGCTGATAAGGTCACACTGTTATGCATTTCAAACGATCTCACAGTTGGTGAACAGAAGAATTCAAGTAGTAAGACAAACAAAAAGAAAAAAAGCATTTCTGATACTTGAAATGTTCAGTTCCAAACCCACAGAATAGGAACACAACTGTAACATTTTTGGATCGGTCGACCAAGTAGAATGACGGGTTGGCATAAACAAAGTCCATCAAGAAAACGTTAATGTGATGAACTAATTTCGTACCATTGTCTGCCGCAGTACATGTAGGACGGAATAAAATGAAGCAGATTAGAGGCATGTCTAGACGTAATACACTACTCATAAAGTTGCTGAAAATTCTTTGACAGTCCACGACCGGTTTCACCCCGCTTCGGGCTCATCAGGTAGGCGCAGTCCCCGAGTTTCCGTCAACCTTATGTTCTACTGAATACAAGTTGCACGGAATCAGCGAAATACACTGTTTGCAAATAAATTTGGTTTTGCGGGAGACTCGCCTGGAACCCAGCTGAATCTCTCCTTTATGATCCTCTAAGCAACTCAACTGAATGTATAGTCTGTAACATTTTTCCAATAATTATTGTGTGCCTCAGGTTAGGTTGTGTACGAGTGTCGATATCGGTGATAAGGTGAGAAATGAGGCCGATGGAGATTCGGGAACTAGGCCTGCCTGATGAGTCCCAAGAAGGACGAAATCGGTGGTGGTTCATCCAAATGCTCTACCGACACTATGAGTAGTAGCGAATCAGTTCGATACTATATCGATAACTAAACATGAGACTTTCTTCATGCAGCACATTGTCACAGATTGAAGGATAGTACAAATGCAAGTCTCGGGTGAATTCAAGCTGAACCTCTCGTCAAAATCAAATTTATTTGGAAATGACGCTTTGTAGAAAATCCAACACTTGGGCGATTCCCAGTTGTCTCCACAAAGTTAGTACTATTCTTGTGTTACGAACCGCTCCGACCCGAGATAAAACTATTCTTACCATACCTATCTCCATTCCCGTTTCATTTTTATATAGCCGTGTTTTTCGAGGTCAACCTTTTATGTTTCATTGAATGCTTTGGTTTTGAATCCGTTCTCCATCCACTGAATTCAACTTGGCCCGAATTCCTCATCTTATCATCCAAACAGATACATACATGCATACATCTTTGTCCGGTGGGTAACAGATTTTCAGCCAGGGCATTTCGAACTAGTTCGCTGATTATTATAGAAGTTTCAATAATTCAATGAAACCTACTCAATGATAATACGATAGATGTGAGATATCCAATACGGTGGTTTTTAGGTACCCACACGTGACATTTGTCCACTCATTCGTTGTTACTCGCTAGTTAGCCCAACCATAGACAAAAAGTCTGCCTTAAGTCATACTTAATTCAAGGCTACGATAATCAAGTATTCGTAAATCAATTTAAGGTACCCAGAATATCCCTGCGCCCGGCACGTCAGAGGTAGAAATCTATACAAAAGCGGCACTATTCTGATGCTCTTTTGTCCAAACAGACTCAAGGTTACGGTTGTCAGCCTTCATAGATGACACCAGTTTTGTGTCACCTTGTCACAAGAGAAACAAACATGCAGAGCTTATGAGCATGAGCCACAGGTTTGCGAGTTTCGATGATCAGGACCACAAGAGACTTGTTATCATTCTTGACAATATGAAGAACAAAGTAGAGGAGAACACGTCAGCATGTGTATGAAAGCGGAGAATCGCTAGTTCAAGAAGAACAAAGTAGAGGAGAGCACGTCAGCTTGTGTATGAAAGCGGAGAATCGCTAGTTCATTGCTAATTCTGGTCTTCAAAATTCCCAAGGTTGTGATATGCATGTACTTAATGCTGGTCTCAGAGCAACTCCGGAGTGAAAAGGCAGAAATACATGACAAGGAGGATTGGCTCTTTAAGAGATGAGGCACGCTCTTGTTACGTCTTACCTCGGCACTGTCTTCACCGAATAGGTCCTGTGAATACTGCGATTGCGCGCGACGCAAACACACCAGCACCACACTTACTTCCCGCACAGTATAAGGAACTGGAGCAACCGAGCAGCTGGAGATTTCAAGACTGTTCTCAAAAAATAAAATGTGACTAGCACTGCGTGTAGGAAGTGTGTAAATTTTATTTTCCAACCACAGGATCGCTTATTGTTCCTCTCATACCTACATAATGCGTATCTTACACACTTTAACTAAGGTTTCGTAACCCGTCGATCAACGTCAAATCAATGTTGACTATGGGGTTGCAGGATACACACTACGATTGCTCTGTCCTAGCCAGGTATCAGTGACACGAAGTTGGTTAGTTTCGACCTATATGCTTAAACTTAGTTTGAGTTTGTTGGGTTCCCCACTTAATTTTCGGGGTTTTCGGTGAACAGTCAGACAGAATCAAGTGGAAATGTGTTATTCCCAGTTTTTCTCCTTGGGATGGAGAAAGGTTTCATCGTATAATTTTTCGAAAATCAGGTGGAAGTATTTGCTAACAGATGTTTTCAAAATGAAAAACTGAACAAAAAGCCAAATTGGTTATAAGCAGAAATCAAACTTTTGCACCGAAGATCCACGCACTTTCATAGGTTCGATTGTAAAATTTACCCAGGACCAGTAGCGTTTTTGCTCCTGGGTTAAACTGACCAAATTCAAAAGGAGAATAACGATTCTGAATGCCAATGGAGAGCTGAGTTCCGTGTTATTCCAATGATTCACTGATTAAAACGAGGTCTTTACGTAAATCCGTGCACTGGAAACTCAGCCAGTCATTCGTGATAAAAATGTGCTCATATTATCAAGCAAACATTGATCTTTACAACTCTGTAAAATGCACAGCTCGCAGTGTACATCCTTACTGACGAGATTAGGGCGACAAAGAAGGAATGAATCTACAAAACTGCTTTCGTAGGTATAGGTATAGGTACTTCGTTTCTTTTTCACCGTCATTTCTCACTTGTCCACTAGGAGACAGTTGACATAATGATAACAGTCCCGATGTCCGATAGCGGCCATGAGTGCCTCTCTCTGATAATGATTTAGCCTTACGAAGAGGAATGAGCTTCCACTTTTTAATGAATACCAAATATCACACTAATCAGTACTGCGAACTCAAGACCGGTTATCTGTTTTCAGTATCCTTCTCGCTTTTGTACACCTAGCTCTAGGTATGTTGTAGTGATGTCGCCTCAGTTCATTGAGATGCCAACGTGGTTGAGACACATATACACACACACATTCATTCAACCTTCGTACCCGCCCGATTACACCAGCATGTGGGTGTGACTCATTCAGCGCATGAATTTGCAATTTAGTTGTTACGTCTATCTTATTATGTCCTTGGAGTTGTTGTCGCGCGTTGGCATGGCCACGCTCAACTCAAAGTACGCGTCCGTGTGTGTATGTGTATCGGCGAGTCCGACTAACTGACGCAATCAACCAACCAATCCATGACACGGATTGACTCCAGTCGATTAAACTTGTTTGTATTTCTTCAAAAACTTACGCCATTCAGGTGGTGTTTCAATGTCGCAAAACTTTACACAATGTGTTGTGCATTATGAGAGTTGAGTACCCTTTTGGAAACTGATGGAGCTATTTTAATTATTTATGTAAAAAGGGTTCACCGATATGGCAAACTATCGTCGATATACCCCAGCAAGACGCGTGGACGACGACGAAGACTCGTATGCTCCGGCTCAACCGGCTTATGGCAACACACTATCACCGGAAACAAATGCCTATGTGGACGATTCGTACGGAAAAGCCGAAGATAGTGCAGCATCTAATGCTATGTTCTACGACCCCGCGAGTCCGTTTTTCGGTATGGACCCACAGCTCGCTGGATTTGTTCAGAAACATAATGTTGTGATGGGAGATGGGGCAGTGTTGAACATCACTGCTATGAAGGAAAAGGCCGCAATGGAAGGAAAACCTAAAAAGTAAGTATAACCAACGTACACCTTCCTGTACACCTTCTTGTCGTGAGGGTGGTATTTTACCCATTAAGGTGACATAGCAACTGTCTACCAGGTTAGGGGTACGTACAGCAAAGTTAAGCCACTTACATCACGAAGAATGGAAGTGGTTTTATTCCACTTTCGACAAAAGAGGTCAAGCTGTTCCATGGATGAGTCGATCAGGATTGAGTGCACTAGCCACGCATCCTCATGGAAAATAAGTCGACATTTGCGTAAAATTTGGCAAACGAGCGTTCAGGAAGCAAATCCGGCCCCATAAAACCTTGGAAAGACATGTTTAAGATCACAGAGCATTGGAGTTCAAGCTACTCAACTTAAAAGCTGAACTAGTGAAGTTATGCACAAATATCCGAGCTCAGCTAGTGTCATTTCTGGGAGGAGCAGTGAGTACGATCTCGACTCAATGCAACTGGGATGGATGGGTTTTGTTTTGCGTTGTATCTGTTACGTGTTTTATCACCATATGACCTCAAATGGAAAGCCTCAGCCAAGCAGCAGAACTCAAAACAACGCAAAAGCCTGGGTTGGAACAAATGATCAAAACATTTGATTAACAGCTTTGGCTTCGCTACAAACCGTACCTTGAAAGGACGATCGGATCGGCGAAACGAGGTCCAAATAGTCTCTGGGCCGTGATAAACTATGTCAAACGGCCTAATGTGTTCAAGCCCCCGATAAAAAGTGCAAGCCACTTTCATGGGCATATTGTGTGTACTTTTTTAGCGGACCGTGTGCGCTACAGTTGACCGTTTCAGCCCACCACCTAGTGATGCTTTTCTTTTAAGGTTCATCACAAGGTAAAAAGCAAAATCCGGCCGTCAGCATTGTCCAGCTTGACATGTGGATTTCCGGTCTATTCAAACAAACGTGTGGGCTGAACAAGGCAATGGTTCGCGAGCGATTTCACACCCTCTCAGACTGTTGAAACATTCGGTCCGGAAGCTTACCTCTCGGTCTGCAATATTAACAGGTTTCGTTAAATGGGATATGGGACAACGGGTGGTAAAAACCTTATGTATTCATCGGAATAGACCTGCATCCACGTTTTCCAACTCAGTTAAAATGAAAAGTTCAAGTAAACTGATAATCAAGTCAAGTGCAAATCACATGAAGTTTGGCAAAACTGATGACACCGAAACTGACAGGAAGGTCTGATTCCTGTAAATAGTCCCAAAATGCCCAAAACCTATTGAAACACTTAGACCTTATCGGAATTGCAGTAGGGAAACCGTCAAGCATTTAGGCTAGAAAAGTCAGCTTTCGATCGAACGCCCAGACAGTCAATCAATTCAGCAACGGCCGACGAGTGTTCAGGCACACCACAAAAGATCGGCCGACCATGATAAGTGATCAGGCATGTTATAAAAACACGGTCGATGATCACGCTTACCAAACGCCGATCAGACAGCCTGGATCAATGTCAAAAATGTCCTTTAAATACCACGAGGCCTTTGCACTCGCTTGTTCGCAATGAAGATCCTTGTTGGTGAGTCTTCTTCCGACACTAAGCCATTAGGACGCGGACAGTAATTAGACACAACAGAGTCCACGCTACCATCAGAATCATACCTTTCACACGTGTATTGCAGGCACCCTAGAAAAGAAATATCCTTTACGTTAGTAGGATGTTTACGTTTAGGATGGAGAAGAATTCCCCAACATATCGGTTATGTCTTATTTTAAACGACCCAAATAAATAACTATCTACATTCACCGATGAGGTTTGCTAATCCACGGCATTCTACAGACCGAGGAACTTGTCATCGTCTTTGTAAGGTGTGAAAAGCAGTGTATACCATCCCCATCCGCACCGTCCAAGGCAAAATGGTTTCGTAATGCAAAATTCGCGCTGGGTGGAAGGTTTGTTCAATCAACAATCAATCAGCAATCAATTAGCTGCTATTGTTTGACATCATGACGCGGAGAATGTTACAAATGGACTATCATTTAACCAGGCCAAGACGCTATTCGTCCGGAAACCTGACCTTCTCTGATCCATCCTAATCGAACCATTGCATTGGTGTCTGCGGTCAATACTGGACGTTCATCGGATCAACTCACCCTCAGCAGAATTATTATTATTCGGCTGAATTAGGTCGTGGCAAAGAAATCGCACTCAGGTCTGTTGCGTTTCTAGCCACTTCAGTTGTCTAAGTGGTCTCGTAGACCGTTGACACGATAAAGCATCGGTTTCTGGTCTTAGCAACACACCAGGGTGTGGGGCGTTCAACTAGGAAAACTCTGGATTGTATTCCAGCGAATTTGTCTCATACAGCTCGCTGAATTCGAACGCAACCATCGCAGTTGCACCGGACTGTCTCAATCGCCTGTTTTACGCGCGTGAGATCACGTGATGCGCAAAATCAGCTGTTCGATTTCGTGTCGGACCAGTGATAACATTATGCCCAAGCGAATCGTTTGTTTGACTTTGTTGGACTAGCAGTCACATTGCATCTTCCTGTTTTTCACCTTGATAAGGGCTTTACTCAAGACGTTCTTCGGATTTTAAGTACAAACTTGACAAGGATTTTTACACCAGAAGGAAGGTTATGTTAGTTTAGGAAATTACTAGAAAAACTTCGTTTTTCCGAAGACTTCGGTCTTAAGTTTTTCCACATCAGTTAAGGTGAATTGTTTGAATACTTGTCGGAGTTAATAGTAGCCTTAAGGGCCGGAAGATGTGTATAACCGAATACGTGAAACAAGCTATCCGTCAAACAAATAACCGTATGACGCCAACCACTTGTGTGTACATATAAGTGGTTTGAGTGTTTGTGCAGAGATTCGGGTTGTCATCGCGATGTATAATTCACTAGTCGATACCCTCGAGGCCTGCTATTTAGCTGACGCACCAGATAGCACGTGCCCGTAAACTGTGATCTTTGGTGGGACCGCTACACTCATTCACTATACATAGGTTGTTCACCACGGTATAACACTCATTCGTAAGTTCCGACTGGAGAATACCTGTATATCTGGTGTGAATGTGACCAATTTATCGAAGGCCTTTAACGAATTTTTAACGCTAGATATCTTGTATTCTTAAATTATGCGCCTTCAAACGTATCACCATATTTCCATCAAATACTTTGATCAATCTCTCAAATTCTCCTTCCTGTACACCTTCTTGTCGTGAGGGTGGTATTTTAACAATTAAGGTCACATAGCAACTGTCTTCCAGGTCAGTGGTACGTACAGCAAAGTTTAGCCACTTACACCACGGAGGATAGAAGTCGTTTTATTCCATTTTCGGAAAAAGAGATCAACCTGTTCCGTGGATGAGTCGATCAGGATTGAGTGCACTAGCCACGCATCCTCATGGAAAATAAGGCAAATAAGGCAAGATAAAATTTGGCAAACAAGTGTTCAGGAAGCAAATCTGACCCCATAAAACTTTGGAAAGGCATGTTTAGGATCACAGAGCATTGGAGTTTAAGCTATTAAACTTAAAAGCGGAACTAGTGAAGTCATGCACAAATATCCGAGCTCAGCTAGTGCCATTTCTGGGAGGAGCGGTGAGTACGGTCCCGACTCAATGCAACTGGGATGGATGGGTTTTGTTTTGCGTTGTATCTGTTACGTGTCTTATCACCGTATGACGTCAAATAGAAAACCTCAGCCAAGCAACGGAACTCAAAACAGCGCAACAGTCTGGGCTAGAACAAGTGCCCAAAGCGTGTGATTAACAGTCTTGGCTTCGCTACGAACCTGCACCTTAAAAAGATGATCTGCTTAGCGAAAAGAGGTCCAAATGGTCTCTAGGACCGTGATGAACTAAGTCAAACGGCCTACTGTGTTCAAGCCCCCGATAAAAGTGCAGGCCACTCTCATGGGAATGTCGTGTGCACTTTTTTAGCGGACCGTGTGCGCTACGGTTGACCGTTCCAGCCCACCAAACGTCTTGGCTATCCCACCACCTAGTGATGCTCTTCTTTTAAGCTTCATCACAAGGTGAAAAGCAAAATTCGACCTTCAGCACTGTCCAGCTTGACATGTGGATTTCCGGTCTATCCATACAAACGTGTGGGCTGAACAAGGCAACGGTCCGCGAGCGATTTCAGACGCCCTTAGACTGCTGCAACGTTCGGTCCGGAAGATTACTTTTCAGTCAGAAATAGTAACAGGCTTTGGCAAAACTGATGCTACCGAAACTGTCAGGAAGGTCTGATTCCTGTAAATAGTCCCAAAATGCCCAAAACCTATTGAAACACTTAGACCTTATCGGAATTGCAGTAGGGAAACCGTCAAGCATCCGGGCTAGAAAAGTCAGCTTTCGATCGAACGCCCAGACAGTCAATCAATTCAGCAACGGCCGACGAGTGTTCAGGCACACCACAAAAGATCGGCCGACCATGATAAGTGATCAGGCATGTTATAAAAACACGGTCGATGATCACGCTTACCAAACGCCGATCAGACAGCCTGGATCAATGTCAAAAATGTCCTTTAAATACCACGAGGCCTTTGCACTCGCTTGTTCGCAATGAAGATCCTTGTTGGTGAGTCTTCTTCCGACACTAAGCCATTAGGACGCGGACAGTAATTAGACACAACAGAGTCCACGCTACCATCAGAATCAGGGTAATCTGCAGTGACAACGCTCCATAAAACTGTCTCCACTTTCTCAATACTGCCTACAATTTAGAGGAAACAGGAGGCTCACCTGTTATTCAGCTGAGTTTCCTGTTATTGTCAAGTTAACCTGCATGTGAGTACATAATCTCACTTGTTTCGAATGAGTCTGCATTGGTCCTACACGCAATCCGATAAAGCGTCTAGCTTGTATGTTGAAACGACCGAAGACGCTCACAATGGAGGTGAATGCAACTTGAACTTAGTTTACCGACCAACGATGATCTCCTCCAACGGAACACACCTGTCCACTGACAGCCTACATTATCCTATTCTCTGAATTCTGCTCGAAGGTGGCCATTCTGCTAAATCGATAATCTGCCACTGCCAGTCGAATTGGTCCGAACTGCGCACACATCAATTTCACGTTCGTGACCGCGTTTTCATTGTTACCAGGGTAAAATGAAACCTTCCCGCAGCTATCCTTCCTAAGGCGGATCAGCATGAATCACCCAGTCAATAGGGCAAAGGGCCTTCCCTCCTTGTTCAATATTCTGCTTAAAAGCAGTATAAACACTATATTACTCATAATATGGTCAAAAGATCTAAACAGTCCAATGCTGTCCTCAACCTTCTTGGAATTCATCAAATAGGTCTAGATCTCGAATTGTAACCGTATTTCCTAAGTGAAAAACAAATTGCGCGTAAGCTACGATAAACTCTTTTCAAACTACGTTGGTGCCGAAGGAAACTGACTGAACTTCATCTAAATCTCTCGTTGGTAATACCCTTCGGCGGAATGTGCCGCTTCATGGTTACTTCATGTTCCAGTTGGAATGATTTTCAAGAAGTTGAAGTATCTTTCAGTGCCACCCTTACTAGAAATCCAGGTGAGCTTAGTCTTCCCGTTATAAGTACTACTTGCAAGGTTAGAGAATACTTCCCACTGATCTTCACCGCTTGCCAGGTACTAGCAGAGAGAGAAAGAAGCCCTTCTGATGCTCCCCTCCACTCCCATCTTCACTAGTTTGCCACCGAGGGGGAAATGCACAAAATCCACTCCTAACCTCAAGGTGAAATCTAAATCTATGATTCGGCAACTGTCACCTGAATGGTAGCATGAAATATCCCGGGAAATCCAGCAGATGGGTAGGCCATACCGAGAATAGACTTCAGCCTCTCCCGTGGCTGCATGACTTAAAACATGCACAAGGCACACAAACTGTGGTTTGCAACAAAGATGAACGGACAGACAATTATGAGTAACTATTGGTACCACGTGATTACGAAAGCTTTGAAAACAATGTCTATGGGCACAATGGTCCTGATCACGTGACACTTATAACGCTGGACAATTCGATGATTTCGGTAGGGCAGTAGTAGCTAGTTTTCTCCGATATACACACATTATTAGAAAAAGTAGGCTTCTCTCAAAGACAATATATTCTAGAGTACAATATATTTCAGGTTGTGTTACTGGCTAAGTGGAAGTTCCTCTCGTGAATTAGGATAACCCAAATGTTCAGTAAAAAAGGATTGTATAGTTTTTTTGTTCCGATTAATGTCTTCATATATTTTTTCGATTAGCTTGAATTTTCTCGTGCTAGAAACTGACGCCCTTTTTTTCCGGTAAGCCCGGTCTGGTAAACCCGACAAAAAAACGAGCTAATACTTCATCACTGTTAAAGCGAGTTAACCACGCGTCTCATGAATTTCCTACGAACCTGCAACCTTCAAGACGATTTACTAGTCGGACTATAACGCAAGAGCACAATATGGTGCAAAAGTGCAAGCTAATGGAAAACATCGGCTTCTCCGGTCAGTCAACACCACTGTTTATGAATAAAATAGGTCTCACTAAGCGTTATTATTTCACGAGGATCCGTGTTGCGAACTTAAAAGATACTATTTGTCAGGAAGGTTAGATTCCTGAAAGTAACCAAAATGCCCGAAACCTTCTGAGACCCTGAAGCCCCACCAAAATCTCAGTAGAGAAGCTCGCAATCATCCAGACCAGTCAACCATTCAATCAATTCAGCAAAAGCCGATGAGTGTTCAGGCACGCCACAAAAGCACGACCGAATATGATCAGCGTTCAGGCATTTCATAGAATCACGATCGTTGTTGATGGGTGTTCACTAAACGCCTATCAGATAGCCTGGATCAATGTTAAAACGTGCCTTTTAAATAGCGCGGGACCGTCGTAACTTTTGCACTCGCATTCTCTCGGTTATTTGCAATAAAGCTGTTGTGTTCCTGATTGGTGATCCTTTCCGGTACCAGGCAGTGGAGGAGGAACAGCAGTCCGATATAACGTTATTATACAATTCAGCCCAACACAACACAGTACAATACAACACCAAACAATACGATACCGCCGTATGCAGTGCAGTGTAATACATTAAAGCCCTAAACAAAACCCAGCCATATTACTTTAGACAAACTAATCAGTCTTCGACCTTCGTCCTCTGTAACATTGACGAATTCACGAGTCGGTCCTTGTTTACTTGAGCAACTCGCTGTTGGTGACATCGTCAGGTTGGAACTTGGTCTTCCAAACGACAAACGCCGAGTGGATAATTCGTCAGAGTGGAGGGACTAGGAACAATTTGACCGTATCACAGTTTGATAGCAACTGTGGGTTTATCACCTCACAAGAGTCTGACTGTTGCACTAAATCGGTGTGATCTTATTACAAGAATTCACTGATAAACCTGATGAGATCATACAGGGACAAACCGGATAATGTGACGAAATGTTGATAAGACTCTCAAAAAATCAGTTGGTTTTTCCGAGCGTATCTGATTCCACTTCCAGCTTTGCACTGCTGCTTCAGTCGTATATCCACCGGTCTAGACACGAAATTAAGGTGTGCTCAGGCCTGCGGGTTTTTCAGTCAGATATCTATTCACTCAAGCGCATGAATGACTTGTGTACATAAAACCAAAACAACTGTGGTCAGGTGAGCAACATGTGGTTGATGTACCAGGATAAAAAAACTGGTGGACTTATTTACCATCATCAGTTATCGGGTATCATGAATACCATGCAGAATGGTGGTATTTCAACACTGTAATCATTACCAGGCTTATCGCGAATGTCTTTTTCATATATATATATATATATATATATATATATATATATCATGGTTTCAACCAGTTAAGCAGATTCCTGGTATGTATTACCCACTTTGTTCCCACAACACGTTGTCAGGAATGAGCTACAGTCTATCATGACTGTCATCAGTCGTCGGGTCGATGAATACAGTATGAGTAGACTACATATGGGACCAATTTGACATAGTGAAATAAAAAAGCGCTTGTCCTAAACGATAGTATATTTTGCATAGGGATTTCATCCATTCACAATAAATATCGTTGCTGCTGTTAGAGCAAGAAAAATACGACAACAATTCTGCGAAATGCCTGAACACTTGTCATCATCCGCCGTGCCGCTTAACGCTCATCGCCTTCGGCCGTTGCTGATCCGATTGACTGCTTGACTAGCCTGGATGCTTGCCGACTTCCACACTGCAATTTTGGTGGAGTTTGAGGGTCTCAGTAGATTTTGGGCATTCTGGGACTGCTTTCAAAAATCTGACCCTCCTAACAGAATTTGATTTCCCGGAAGTTTTTTCCTCTTCTCAACTTTTGCATTTCCCTTAAACATAGTAACGCAGGGAAAGTTTAAGAATGCATTGCATGGCATGTCGCATAGGAGTTTGTTTTACGATAATTCCATATCACCACCCTACTTTCCCTCTACTTGATCCGTGCGCGCGGTAACGGTTGCCACAATGGTTGTTCAACGCTACAAAGCAAAAATTAACAAAGTTATACCCACTCTACAATTCGACTTGTAACTGGGTGTTTTTTTATAATGCGACTTATGCTGTTGGAGTGATGTGCATCAACCGATTTCTGTAGTATGGACCGTAATGGGTTTTTATTCAGTATGGAACACATGAAAGCCCACATAATATGCGCGTGGGCAGATAACGAGCAAAATAGTTATACGCAGTAATCTTATGAACTACTCTCTTCCCAATCTGATTTGGTTATATGTTACAGGGAATTTTTTTTCAGACATCAGCAAGTTAATCCATCTTTAACCCTTGTGTTGCATTGGAGACGGAATCAGTATGGTGAAGGTTACCACAGTAGAGATGCTGTAGTTATTCTGTCCGATAAACCAAGTGTGAGCTTGAACATGGGCAAGCGTTCGGCTTCCCTGTCACTGGTGCAATGGGTTCGGATGTTTTAGTTGTACAGCGTGTGAGTAGTTTTCAGTATTTGAGACAATCCAGATACAAGTTGGAACCACTTGGTGAGGTCAATAAAACCAGAAACAGTCAGGTATTTCAGAAAACTAAATTCATCACTTTGGTTTTTGCGAGAGACTCACCTGGAACCCAGCTGAATCTCTCGTTTGTGATGATTTCAGGCAACTGAATGTGCTGCACCAGGCCGCCTCATGTTCCAGTTGCTACGATATTCGAGATATCGCGATACATGTATATTCGTAATGCACTACACATAAGGTTGCTGAAAACTCTTCGACGGCCCACGACCGGTTTCGCCCTTCTTGGGGCTCATCAGGTAGGCGTTCTGCTAGTCATGAACGTAACTGATTAGCGATATTCAGTAATCTTGTGATCGAGGCATATTAGGCATTTGAACATTGGGTCAAGACCCATGGATATCTTGTGGGTGCAGTAGCTATTTAACGAACTGGATGTTGGGTTTGTAAGGAAATACGGCCTGCTCTTTATCGAAGAGTGTGGAAGTACCTCACACAACACATAGTACAAAATTGAAAAAAACGACGACCTAGCCGTAAAACTGGTTTGGTTGCACGGCTGTGTATTGCGCACAGTAGCAAAGACCATATCCAATTGTCCTTCAACTTCTGCCAAAACAACAACGTCGGCACAAACGAATTAGTTTAAGGAACAACATTCTGATGACGGTGATTGTATACACTTCAAAACAGCCCTTTATTAAATATTTAGTTACATTTTGATTAAATGCCGCTGGCCGACTCAGTAATATTTGTTGTCATTCACTAAAGGGAATGCAATGAAAAAAAACTTAACCAGCTTCCCAACGAGATACAGTGAAACTTACCAAGACAACAGTTAACAGAACCACTGAGAGATTTCTGTGGCTCTTTAATGGCAATCATAGTGGTACTCTTGGTGACGTTTCATCATAAGTCCAATGCTGTGGCACGAAAATGCAGTTTTTCTGCCCAGTAAGTGCTTGATTCCACCTGAACTACTTAGCACGCACCGAACCCTGACTAGTGCAAATAGAGTCGCATGCAAAATATGATATAACCACTTTTTTAACCCTCGTTGTACGCATATGAAAAACCTTGGTTTTATTTCCATCCCTCGATTCTAGAAAATTCACACCTCCGCTTGGTCTCACTCTATGTCAGTTTATCTTCATGGTTATCGGTATTCTTCTGGGGATAGCTATTTTGATCATCGCATTGGTCGTGGGTCTGGTGTACGGACTGCGATTAGTCAGACCATCCTATCCACACGCTACACCTTGGTGGCGCAGGGCGCAAATGTACCAGCTCACTGTGGCTACATGGGCCAACGATTTCGATGGACCGGTCGGTCGGTTGGAGGATGTGATTCCACGTATGACCTATTTATCAGTACAAGTAAGTGTGACCCTTGACCTATGATCTCGGAGGTGTTGATTACAGTGGGAAGACCAGGTGATGAGCCGATAGCTTAAAGTCCCCGTTTCGTTGGGTGACGTACTTCGTGTGTTTTGTTATTTGGCTGTGAAGACTATATTGAAATGAGTTGTTACAGTTCAGTTTTTTAACTCGCTCCCCGTAGGTGTTTTTGTGTTTGGACCTATGAGTGGTTTGTAACTGACTACGATATTCCGAGCTAGGCAACTCCAGAATTAGCCATTTGTTTTGCTCCTTTGAAGCAAGCTTGTAATTAGTAGTTTCGCAAACATCGCTATAAAATGGCGTAGTCCTCTGGATCTACTTTTTTCATACTTTTTGCTGCGATACCAGCATGAATGACATAGCTGGGTATAGTTCATCCTACTCTGTGAAAAGTGGTCCAGAATGATAGTTCATCAAGTTAAAATGGATTCAGTGATGTGTGGAAGGAGAAAGCAAGTGGAGGTACAACCACTTTTGTTGTGAGGCAATGTTTGCCATGTTGTTTTCTCAGAATATCCTAGTAAACAATAGCCACGTACTATAGAACAGTTCAAAATAGGGTGAGCCCAGTTCGGATCACCGTTGTCCTTGAACAGCTGGAAGTGCCGCCTGCAAAAGTGCAATGAGTACAGGTACTTTTGAACATATTTTCGGCAATCTTGAACCTATGTAGCTAAATTCTCAAAATAACAAATAGAAAAATTGCTTACAATTAAAAAATCTCAATTCATCACCAATAAGCATTTTTACGAAATTGCCATGAGGATAAACAACCACTATGGTATCGTTTCTCTCTCTCAGTCGAACACATCTTCTGTACAAATCACTCATACAGGCTTTCAAAGCTTCATGACATCTACCCCATTCAAAGACCATTGGTTTGTCAATACAGTCATACCACACCAAGAAGACCCTTACAGAAAAAATCTTTCGACCTAGGGGGCAATTTTGGAAGTACGGATTCTTCTGTATCCTATTATGCTCTCAAAGTTATGGGAAAACAGCTGTTATCTGTTTTAGTCAAATCAAAATGACGGGGCCATTACGGGACTTGTTGCGGCTCAACTTCGCAACGCCAGCCGTACTACCACTGCCAAAACACCTCCCGTAGCACTGTACCGAGAATGACTTCCAACAGCAACCCATCTCCCAAGAATCCAGGAAACTGCGATATCTCGAATATCGTACCAACTGAAACATAATGCGACCTTTGTGCAACACATTCAGTTGGAGAATATCATAAACGAGGGATTCAGTTGAGCCACCCGTGAAAATCAAATTTATATGCAAATGAGTGTACATGTCGAAATCTGTCCAATTTGGGTTCAAGTAGAACATAAAGTTGACGGAAACTCGGGGACTGCTCCCACCTGGTGAGCCCCCTAAAGACTGAAGCCAGTCATGGGTTTTCGAAGCGTTTCCAGCAAACCTTGAGAGTAGTTTCTTTCATCAAAATAGCTTTTAGTCTCTTTTCAAAGAATAGTTCTCTTTAATTTTGTTTTCTTTGTAGCATTTTGAGTTCAAGTGGCCCGAGAGCAAAGGTTCATGGGGAAAAGTGGTCGATATATTGTTCAGTAACATCCTTACCCTGTGAATTTGAGAAACTATCTGTCTAACTCGGATAACGTATCTCCAGGTGGTGTGACGAAAGAAGGAACATTTTCGGTTAATTTCTCTAACGTAGTCCGATGCGATGGTACAGTTAATCAATCAATCAAGTCACTTCTTATCAGTCGGTTGAAGTGCGAACCCAAACACAAACCACTGCAAGACCATCGCTGCGGATGACGTTGCATCCGTACTGGATTATCCTATCTTACCTGTGTTTTTCATTATAAACACCTTGCACCCATTTTCGACCACAGCCAAGCAGTTACCGGCCACAGATGTCTTTTCATATACGTTGGTAGCCTCTCATTGCGTTCGAAGCTGAATAACTTAGGCTTCCTGAGCGCAACCATGGAGAAAACATCGATAACTCCCCGTAGTTTTTGTCTACAAAGTAACAATTATAAAACTCTGAGACATCCCAGACACCTGTCTTTCGCTCTCTTAAGAACCAAACAAAAACGTTTTCTTCCGCATGCCGTGCATGTTTTCTACCATTCGTCACAAACGTTACAGTGGGTGACCGCTTTATCTTGTTAATCTTGCATCTGAAGACAACTTTGCTGATAACGGCAGGGACCTGTTTATTCCTTAAATGTTATCTGTTGTGAGAACACCCCCACCGAATTCGGTGCGAATCAGATCGAAAAGATGAGTGATGTGTAGAACATGTATTTTGGTTGGATTATAGTGGAGTGAAACAAAAACCAATGGATCTAGGTTTAGTATCTGACTTTTCGGTCACATGTTTTAGAATTGGACTACTTCGGATTCCAATTACTTCATTCCTGAAGAAGTTCACCTGTAGTAATCGAAACATCCGGCAATAAACCTCGAGAAATTAGGGTTGTATAATTCAACCAAATTACCTCTTATTGTTGAAGCAAAATTGCACATTTGGAAAATGACATCTTACATTTTCACCTCCTCAGATTGGAGCAACAAGCGCTATTTTGACCGATCTTTTGGCCAGTGACAGTCATGGAATCACCAATTGGACTGCTGTATCAAACCAGGTTGCGGCACCTGATGAGGCCATGTCACAACTCATTCCAAGGCTGGTCAGTCAGGCAAAACAACCTCGTGGACCCATGCAGAAAGCTAACCCCATCAACCTGCTTCTCGGCATGCCGTTCTATGCAACGAGTGCAAAACACTTGTGGTTTCAACAGAGCAAACTCTCAGTTGTTTCGAAATTCACCTACTACTACATATGGCAGTCAACACCGGTGAGTGGGGCTTTAAGGGCGTCAATTTGAAGGTGAACTGGATTGCGGATTCTGTGTTGTTTCAGACCATTACAGCATTGCCACTAATTTGATAAAATGTGAATTCATCATAACACCGCCTCCTGCCGGCAGTACTAGAGGTAATGTTTCCTTCAGTAGCTTCGCTTTACTTTGTGGTTGCACCCAAACGGGTAATTTTTACTAGATATAATTTGCTAGTGGGTTGGACTAAAGTAATACCGATCTACTCCTAAGTTTTGACCGGCCAACCACATGGGCACGAACAACTGCTTTGCCTGTAAATTAAATTTGTTGGCCCACAAATTCTCAAACACGACTATTCCTCAGGAGTTTACTGTGTACTTTAACTGCCCCCCCCCCCAGCAAATCGACGTGTAGACTTAGTCATAAGCAACAGTGGGAATTTCATGGGTTACCTGATTCTTTTCAATATGGCATCCTTTCTGCCACATTGCGTGTAACTAATCCCAACTGATTTTGCTGCAAAGTTCTGTTCCGCTCTTTTTGGAGGAGGATAAGTATTGAAATAAACGGCTTCTTTTGGAAGCATTCTGCTCTTTGTTCAGACAGCTCGAGGATACTTATTCAGAGGTAACGCATTGTTAAATGAAGCAGTATGAATAGAATAGACAATGGGTCGTAGAGAGAGCAGTTAAATTGAAATTAAAATAAAAGAAGAGATAATTGTTCAGCTTTAACACCCTTTCGGTGCTTAGCTGCCATGCCATCCGAAATGAAGCACGAGGGCTGGGATAATGCCAGGTTTCCCGTGCCTAGACAGGGGAGGTTGAGAGGCGGAGGTCGGGTTCGAACCAAGGACCTTCCGGTCAGTAAATTCGTGCTCTAACCACTGAGCCATCTCGCCCCCTCAGAGAGATCAGTCAAGTGGTATTTGTAATCACTCAGGCTAATGTGGAGATTTTTCACGTCCTGTATAGACTACTTCGTACCGGTTTCCATTACGTATTATTCAATAAAGTACCTTCAAATGTCAGTCAAAAGTGTTTTCATTTTCGGTGGTTATAACCGAAATTGGTGGGTATCAAAGAATGACACCCCACGCTTCTCGGGGTCATAAATTATTATCAACGGTCATTAAGGTAAACATTCGAGTGGCTATAGAAGACTCGTCTGTTTCATTTCATGGGTTGATCCTACACAGGAAAACCTGAAACACCAACCAAATTCTTACTGAGAAATTTGGGAAGTCAGTTCTACCAAAAACACATAATGCTTCAAATATCGGATAGCAAGTGTTTGACAACTTTCCGGTCGACTTGTGGTGACAACGTTCTGATCAATGGAGGACCTCCTTTGTTGTATTGTGCAGGTTTTCCTAGACCTTAAAATTCGTTAGAAATTTTCATTATGTGGGTGGTAAAAACACTGTCTTTGCATACTGTCGTGAAAGCTGCCTCTGAGGCAATGTCTTAAATCCAGGTTGACTTAGTTATTAGCCAATGAGACAGAACCAAGGCCGTGACAACGGTGACATACTTTAGCAATTCCCGCTTGCAGTAATAGACACGTTCCTCCAGTCAATTTTCATATTGTTGTTGTGTCACTAAAGTAGTAGTAGTTTCCATCTGACAGCGGAGAAAAGGGCGAAGTGTTGAGCTGACGGTGGTAATTGTTTTTCATCACATTATAGTAAACCGCACTGTGTGATGGCAACGCCCTGTGTTCTAGCAGAAGGTGGGGCGGTGGAATGGACCAGCATTGAGGGTGATCCACTCACCAGTCTGTCTCTATGACCGTGTGACGTAGCCGACTTGGTGGCAAACTGCAGAACAATTTTCTACCATAGGTTACCGAAAGATAACCTCAATCTGCGTGAAGAGCTGAAACACCTATCCATTCAACATGAGACACTGTGTTTGGGATGTTCAGCTGTACTGCGCACGACCGACTGTTGTGTAGCACCATGGCCCCAGCAGCTAACTATACTGGTTAGTCCACATCGAACAGGGAAGGCGCTGGGCTCCAGTTTCGCCGTTATTGGATGTTGTCGTCCCTGCATGACCTTGGCTGTTCACTGGCTTGACTCCGATATCGGACATACGACGCAAGCGTTTTACCACCATCTCACTGGCGTGCGCTGGACGCACCTTAATTATGTCTAATTGGGCTAACGCGCTCATGCCTGAGCGACGTGATTGTCCAGGGAACGGCATGAACTATGTCCCAGAATTTGTCCTGGCTGTCAATTTATCGACCGGCCTATGAGGACAACCCACTCGCCTAGTGTTATGAGCGCTCGAAGCCAGCTGATTGCAGAGGAAAAGTGATAGAATGAGTTCATCATTGTCCCCCCTGTAACAGTTCATAAAGTCTAAAAACACTCCAAACGGGTTGCACTGAATTCCCAATCACAATATCACATTAGTATTTGGTATGCTGAAGTCACTTTTCTCAGGAAGTAATTGCATGGTGAGAAGATATCAGGAAGGTCAGATTCCTGAAAACAACTATTGAATGCCCGAAATCTACTGAGACCCTCAGCTCTGTAGATGTTGACCAGACAGACAACGCCCCCTCAATATACAGCGCCTCACAGCTTTCTATCAAACCCAGACAGCGCGAGTCAGCGTTGCTCAAGGTCAGACAACGCCCCCGCAGTATGCAGCGAGTCGCAGCCTATACCAAGACCAGACCGCGTGCGTCAGCATTGGACCAAGTTAGACAGTGTCCCACCAATGACTAGCTTGAGTTGTATTCTCGCACTCGCACGTACTCACACTCTCGCGCTCGCTTGTTCGGAATATAGCTGTTGTGTTCCCTTCTCTGAGTCTTTTTTTCCCGGCATTAGGCACTGGAGCGGGTCAGCAATCAGATACAGCAGATTAGCGAATCAGCAGACATAACAGAAGACATTTGTGAAGATGACCTGAATTTTCAGAATTAATGAGTTTCTCCACTAATGTCCGTGATTTATTCGGATCATTTTTGCTCCGCAATGACGCACATTATGAGTAATTCTCACCCCACATACTCTATTTTTAATTACCCTCACATATCAGCCTGCAAGTCCCCAAGAACATCGGTACTTTGCTTACGATGCGGTGAGGATGGCCTATTACAGACACGTTCATGGGAATCCAAATGTACCACTGCTCAATTTGACAAATCCGGATGTAAGTTACTCACATACCCAAAAGGCGTTGCCCTCTTTTTTGAGTTGGGTTTCTCAGTGGGAGTTGTTAGGATGCCTTCAGGTATACTGTTGATCGGTAAAAATGCCTCTCCTCGGTAGGAAGGTTTCGAACTTAGTAGGATCCATTACTAATTCGAAAGTCCGAGCGTTTTTACTGATCTATAGACTTGTGGAAAGACCATTAGATACGGTAATGCCAGCTGGACAACTGCGTGACTGCTCCACATCTTGAAGATCACCGAGAGCGTTGGTTGACCAAAAGGCTAGTAAACAAGCCAAGCTGTCCCACACATACAACGCAGAGGGTGTTTGGATTGGACGTAACGCTTACTCACGATGTATCAGTCAGCTGCACTTTAGTCGCTACTGGGAACGTCGAAATGGTGATACTCGGAGTGACCCTGGTAGACGTTCACATGTAAGGTTAAAGTGGAAATACTGGTAATGACGACCACTGTCTGAGTTTGCGGATTACACGTCTTTTATCCTCTGTTTGTTTCTCATTGAGCCTACCGTGTCGGATTAAATACTTCCGAGAGGATTGGCGTCGAACAATTCCTGATTAACTTACTCCACTGATTAGCAGGAACGATGCAACCATTTCGGTCCTCTTGAACTGGCTTTCGAATTTCAAATTCTGAATGTTCCTAAGATGTACAGATTTCTCACAGCGCTACTACTGTAAAGGACTTGCTTTCCTTTTTTCTCGTTATTTGCATCAGTCGAACTGTGTTACTGACAAAAGACGTTCTTGAAAACAAGCACTGCGTTTTCTGTACTGCATTGATCAGTGATTTTGTGGAACTAATCAGCAACCGTACCAGCAAAAGATAAATCTTCCGAAAAGCAAATCTCCCAAAATAAGTAGAGAATTCTGTTTCGAAACGTAGTATCTTTAATTACCTCTAAAAATCTGAAATAACCATATCGTGAGAAACCAAGTTATAGGGAATGATATCATTTGACACGTTCAGCAAACCTGGACGCATGACGTGTGAAACAAAGGCGGACGTACAACACGCTACCGGAAATTCAAAGTACAAAAAGGAGGAGGGTTTGTGGCCTTGATTACGAGGTTAGGGTTAACGCACCAATCATAAGGACCCCGACTGCAACTAATTACAGTTATGATCGCGCTAACTTGCCTGTAAATTTTTGTTTACCAATCGTGAGGACATCGTCAGCGCGCATATCAATAGTTAGATATTTTACCAATATGTCTAGTTAATTCCCTTCTCAGGATCAACGAAAGCTGACTGGGTGACAGTAACAATTTTTCGAATCGACTCGCTGTTTTACTGTCGTCTGTAGATAAGTCGTGGCATAAATTCACTTAGTTGAGATCAAAACATGCGGTTTTTTACAATAATTGTCAGAAGCTTCTCCACATTGAGAGGTAGGTGGTCTTTGCAAGACATTTCTTATCTCGTCCTGGAAGAGTTCTGTTTCTTGAGACATTGTTTGGTAGAAATTCTGTTCTGTTGAAAGTAATATGTGTTTGGAGGCTTTATGCTCAGTTAACCACTGCATCACACTGTTTTGCTCTAGTGAGTTGTGTTTATCAATGGAAAATGGAGTACCTACTAACGTTGTCTCATAGGTGAGTATTTCAATCGCATTTATCACCTAACCCCAATTCAAACCCCTTTCCTTCCAGGTACAGACGGAAATGAAGAAGATCATTGAGTTTTGGAGAGCGAAACTAAACATCATGGGAGTACTCATCACAAATTCGACCAATGTGATTCCTGATATGATTCCACCTCTCAGGAGCATCCTGAACGGTCTGACAGACGGTAAGTCACCTGCATACGCTTGTGCTCTAAACTCCAGGATATGCTTCTTTTGGATGGCTTATAAGGTGTTTAACATTACTTTATTGTGGACCGGACACTTTCAGGTGATATTTTTTAGCAACTGTGCCTTTCCAATATATATATATATATATACTGTAATCCTTCCTGAAGAAAGTCAACCAATAGGAACAAGCTTTTGGGCATTCCTGGGGGCGAACTTTCTCGGGCCGAGAAAAGTACGGCAAGCCATGAAAGGATTGTGAACAATTGGGCAGTCTTTCACAAGTTGACAGAATTTCCAGTAATCTCCACTTAATCTGAGTGTGCTCCTTGATACCGAATATCTATACTTTTGGATATATCTTTCGGCTTGGGTTATTCACCCGCCTAACTAGCTTTGTTTTACCATTTTTCCACTTGTTTATTTTGACCTCATTTCTTAAAACACGCTCATCTGGATCTCCCTTCATAGTATCTCAGTACCAGCGATTCTACATCAACCGCATAAAATAACCCATAATGATTAGCTTAAAACAACGCCAAAATAGTAACCACTCAACAGTCAGACTTCGTCCCATGTTTGTGCATTTCCCTGATTGCACTTTCGAATATTTGGCAACATGGGCCCTGCAGGTCTTTCCGAGACCTTGATCATGTAATGGTAAAATAGAGATACAAGGAAATCTGCCTCAACTTGAAAAACTGTCTACTTGTTTTCTGTCTTCAAACATCTGATCACGGATTCCTTAGCCAGAGTCTATAGGGCGTAATCAATAAGTCATAGCTTCCAGTTCAACTAATAGACAGCAGATATGCGTGCAAGGCCAGAGGGTGAGGGGCGAGTACCACACATGAAATCAAGCGACTTTTTGATATAACTCACCCAATTCATGAAACAGCAGAAAAATATTCATACAGCGCAGCCCACTTGCATGATTGTTCCCATGGATAGTGACAGCCGGCGGAATAAGGTAAGTAATTTATCCACATGACGAAGTTAGAATGAGCGAACAACAGCGCAGTGTGCTAGTCCTCAGGGTATTTACTGCGCGTGTGTTAGATTCCACTAAAAGTGGACGGAGTTTATTCGTTCAGGGAGATTGATAACGGCCATGCGATTTGTCGTGACAGTCGACTCTTGGGTTTCACAAACGCCACCTACGCCTGCTGAGTTTATGCAAAGTAGTAATTAAGGTTTGCCGGGAGGACTCCGTTTCACGCAGTTACAACTGCTAATCAGAGCTAATCACCTTGGAGTATGGCGATAATACTTAATGCCACTAGAAAATGGGAAGGCCGTCCCAGTGTGTTCAACGTGTGCGTTTTGGGAAGGGGGTGACATCAGCACGTTTCTGATCACTATTCAGTTTGTCCCCTATGTCTTGGGGACTCACTGAGCACACTCGGGTGCGCTTCTATTCGCATCTTCCTCCAAGCTCAGGAGTTTAGATTGGTTCGAAGGAAAGAAAAGGGAAAAGGGGATTCACTGCGTAGGGGAACTGCTTAAACGACTGCTTAAAAATGAGGGGCAAACAACTGACTGGCGTTTTAGTGTCCGTGCAAGCCAGATGTGAGTCAGCACAAAAATAGGGGCATGTATCTCCGTCACTGGAATGAATAAATGACCAAGCGACATCTTCCAATGAGTGCATTTAAGAGTAATCGCATAAACACTAACGGAATGATCTTCAGCAGACACTATCCAATACAGGTATACCAGATGCCACCAGGCAGTCCACTGACGCCATGAACAGGCGGGGCGTTTCTCACCCCACCAAATCACGTAAATTAAATCGTTCATTAGTTTCTTAGGTAGTTTCACTCACACTTACGGGGAATTTTTCCATAGGATTAGAAGGATGCGCACTTCCAAAAGCAACGCTAATTTGGTCGGTCTTGAAGGTTTACTTTGTTCCAGGAAAGCGCAATATATATATATATATATATATATGCTTTCCCCCATTCCCAGAACATGGTCAGCAACAAGCGTCAAACAAGCCGGTCTTCTTCGGTGAGCCTTAATCAACCCCACACTTCAGTTGTGCTGCAACCAAGGACTACAGACTGCATACCACAACTATTATTGCATAACCTATACGGATACCTTTATATTACAGTTTTGGAGTTAAGCAGCAGCAAATTCTGAATAGCCTGATGAAGCCGCGGTTCTTACATAGTTCTTACATAGCAGGTGACATGTTTTTTTGTTTGTATTTCATGTTTGGTGATAGAATATATAGCAAGAGGATTTGCGAATGAGCCAAACCAGTTCAAACAACTAGTTCACCAGGTCGGACGGAAAGGTGTGTTGACCATGGCATTTTTGAAGCAAAGTTCGGCAGTCCCGGCCTCGCCTTTTGTTATTCAATGGTGCGTTTTTTGTTTCAGTAAAGTTGTGTGCCTGAAGTTCCTTAGAATTGCCTTTGACGGATGCATGTCCCATACCGTAATATTTTGCTCAGGCTGGGATATGTAGTGGGAGACTGGTCTGTCAGATAAAGCTTGTCGGCTAAAGCATATCCACATATTTGCAATACTACTCATGGACGCTAATCAGTCAGACGAAGGAGCCTATGTTCCGTCATGCTTTCCGCTCGGATGTGGATGCTCCAACATTGTAAGCTCATAGATCGCCCGGTGTGGCCCACACCTACTGAAACAGTCCGCTTGATGTGCTGAACTTAAATTCCAGGTCCGAGGGCTCCTGGAAACTATGCTGACAGACAAGCCATGCCATGTGGTCGGCTGGAGTCACTAGTATTGCATTGTGCGCTAAAATGAAAGCTATGTGGAACTGATGTTTTCACGGGGTGTTCGGAACAACTGCTAGTCAAACCAACAAAGCTGGACCGATTTTGATACCCGGCATCACCGTGTCAGATCCTAATAACGACAAAAAATAGATTTTCAGATGTGTATGTCTGAAAAGGATTAATTCATGTATTTTACACCAGCTAATTTCTGGTATTCACTTTTGACAACAACAAAAATTTCACTGGCGGTATTGTTGTTCATCGACTAATAGACGGTTTCTAAATGAATTCGGTAAGTCTACTGTGAACTGCCTTTTTGGAGGAAGTATGCCAGTTTGGGACAACTTTCGCCGCGAATCGAAAAGCACGGTCACGTGGGAAAATTTAATTCGATGTTCTAATGTCAAGTGTATTATGGAACTGGTGCTTCTAGCAAAAAAGGATGAAGAACAATGAATTGCAACGGTCCTAGAAATTACTTTGTAATCATTTCACTCTCCATGCTCTTAAGTATTCAAAAAAGATGCCATTCACATTCCGAATTGAGTAAACATTTTTTCTAGGGTGCTTCGGTGTTTTTGAACATGCGTTTCCTATCTTGAATATAGACCAAATTACTGTAAAACTTCGACTGGCATTTCAAGGGCTTCAACCACACACCAGCTTACATTGTCTGTGACCTTTTCAAAAAGGGTGGTCAGTACTTGTTTTTTTTATTACGCAGCCCTAGTTTTTTTATTCATTCATTGTTTCCATATTGTTCAGTTTCTGTAAGAAATCCATGTCCTTTTGTGTTCGTCTGTTTTAGAAAACTTCGTTTGGTTTGCTGACAACCCAGCTGCAGATGCGAAAATTAACACAGGAAGCAAAGTGTGTTTCTTCACATTGCAAATTAGACGACGAGTTCCCACTCGAACGAACGACATAACTGATCAGATTATGCAAGGTAAGCTTGCTCCAATAAGTTTTCAGCACTCGGAATTTGGTATGCATTGTCCCAGTAGGCGGCAAGAACTTTTTTTAAGTTATGTGTTTCATAGGGAGCACTACAAATAGGTCCAAAGTGGCATTTAAGTGAGTTGAAATTTTCGCTTCCAAAAACGATACAACCTTCATCAAGTGCATCTTCCAATAGGTCGGAAGCGCTCACCGAAAATCTGAATTAGTCTTCGCAACATTGTTTCATACGATACTTTCGATTTTTTTACTCATACAATCAAAGTCAAGCCTGCTTTAGTGTCAGCGGCGTGTACACTTAGGTGAGATTCGTTTCCCGCTTGTTTTATCTAACTTAGCCTCTGTCTGTCGTTTCTGAATGTGAAGTCAACTCATGCATTCTATTTTTGCACTATCTCAGACAAAGCAGGTAGGCCAATCATTGTCTCCTTTAGAATATTTTATGAACTCGAGAGGAACGCAACTGGCTTCTTGGGATAAAATGATACGAGCTCAATGGTGTCGTACGTTTTATAGCATACTGGAGTTTTGAGCAGATAACGACAACCAAACCAGTCACGTCCTGATTGACCCAGTCTGTGACCGAGTCTAAAGGTGAATGACCTGTTTGCTTTTGATCAGGCAGTAGTTGATGTTCTTCTTCATCTAACGGAGGTACCGAGTGTTGTACTTATACAAACAGGTTCTGAGGAACTGAACCCTTCATCCTTTTAACATATCTTCATATCTTTTAAAACAGCATGCGCGCAGAGCTTGAACAAGGGAACAACTAGCTGGTCATTGGCGTCCATAAACCGTCGAACACAATTCATTAAATGTCTGAATATTGATAGGTCGGGTAAGCTTGGTACCCGTTGATCAGGGGGCCGAGGTTGATCTATTCGCTGATCACCCGTTGATCTATTCGCCGAGGTTAACAAGTGACTTGCAAACTTTTCGTCACCATGCAAGGGGACATCGTAGATTGGCTTGGTAATTGTTACATCGCTGCTTGCATTTTACATTCCCTCGAGCGTAGTTAGTGACTGAAACGTGACTGGTTGTTTGGAGACTGGCTAGCACGTTATTTACTGGTCATTTGGGGGACTTGAGTTGAATCGTGGAGACGCACAACTAGAGAACTATACTTACTTGCGGCATAGGTTGGATGGGTCCGTTGCGTCTAACACTAGCACCAAAGTAATTTGAAATGAGTGTACATCATCTGTCCCATTGTTTCATCCACCATCCACCTTAATGAAATAGAGTTAACAGTTTGATGGATTAGACATCACCGATACCCATGGATGCTCATGATCTTCAGCGATTTTGACAACAGTGTTTGATGCTCCCCTTCATCGTCAAACACCAAAGGATGTTGGAAATACTGTATCTACCAACTTCCGATGTAGGTCAATTACAATCAGACCGGATCGCCTTCACTGAAACGGTACAAAGGTGCGATGTTTTGACCTATGGAATATGATCTTAAGTTAACTGTTGAGTGAACAGGACACGGGAAAACGTTGTTTGTGTACAGCTCCTTGTGTTCACCGTTGTTGCCAACTATTATCCTGACAGCTTTAACAAGGAAAAAAGATATAGTACAGAAATTAAAACCTCATCACTCCAGTGTCTCCACATGATTAATTTTTAACAGGATAATCGTCTGCTTGCATTTCTGTTGCCTCCCAGCATATTTCTCGCATGAGCATCTACTTACACACACCCACACCCACATACCTTACTCTACTTAGCCATGGCAGATCCACGCCTTGGAACTTGTAGTCCAATTTGGAGAGTGGATCAACTGAGTGAGGACAACAAAGACTTTCTCACAATTCAAGAGCTGGCCTATTTTTTGCCTGGGAGCTACCTCATGATGGCAGGCCAAGAGGTAGATCTTGTAAGTGATCATTTATTCACACATGTAACAAATGTTTTATGGATAGTTGTATGGTGATATTCCAGAGTAATCGGCTCAGTAATGGACGTCATTTGCACCAGGTTGAACCAGCCGCAGTCCCCTTAATAGAATATAACTGGAAAATATTCATATAATGGTAGTTTGAGTAAAAGCCAGTGGCAATTCATTTGGATCTGAGTGTTGTTTGACTAGGTTATACCAAAACAAGATAGGATCGGTTTCGTGTACCAGTCCATTCAGCTAGAATTACTTAATCAGATTCTTTACCAAATTACCGAAAACCAAGCTTTCAGATCTGCTGCTCCTCTAGACGAATAGTCCTCCGGGCCATACAAGTCCCGACAGACAGGACAACTGTCCCTCCACTCATCCTGTCAATAATGTGACGTTTTTGCACTAAATCGGGTTAGAACTTATACAGCAGGTAGGAACGATTGATACAGACTAAATTCCTGCACTCTTCGTTTGATCCACAACCCAGTATTCTGGTTCCTATTGATAAAAAACAGTAATTCTTATGAGGCGTTTGGATGGTGGTCACCAATATGAGTAAGGTATACGGGATTATTGTTGGCCAAAATTACGGTTCATTATCAGAAATGGATTGTCGTTAACCATGTCAGCGCACCTTCAGTCATACGTATAAAGTGGATGGTGAGGCATGCCAGAAATGGAAGCAAAATCGACCTTGATGACTAAAGTCCAGAAGCTCAGTTTGCACTCAATAGTATCTAAGCGGCCATTCAGTCAGTTGCCTGGTAGGATAAAATGCTAATCGAACATACTAATTACTTTTCACAACAACTCATCATGAATGGTACAAAACTATGAGCACTGTGATTATTTGCAATATTCGTAAGATGTGACCTTCAGCGGTTTAAGGATAATTTGATATTTCGGTATTCTAGTATCAATTAATGATAATCCCCGTTATTTCAAATTCACTGAAGCTACTCAACCGATGGGGGATGGAGCAAGTGTTCCAGGAACCTAATTTCGGTATACTAATGACTGAGCTTTTGCCCGAATGGCTTCTGCTGTGTTATAAATAACGGAGAATATGCAAGGAAATCCTTTTAGGAAAAACACGTCGCACAACTATGCGTTACACCCAATTTTACGGATACTTCTTGTCTGTCCATCATCCAAATCCAGAATAATAGGAGTGGTTGCGTAGGTTTTTTTCACTCGCTCAACGCTGGCTTAAACACTCTAATTGCACCGATTTTGGCCGCTGTCAACATTTGTTTGTAGTGTTTTTTAAGTAACGTTTTTACACTGAGCAAAAGAGACCGATTCCTTCCGAGCAGTCCACCTGATGGCCGAATTTAACCAGATGATAAAAACATGGACCATTGACATGTTATCGTCTGCTTCATATGCAATTGCCTGTGAATCGACTTGCCTGCTCGGAGATCAGTATCGCTCAGTCGATTGAAGCCACTTTTAGCTTTGTTTTTTAAGTAGGTTACCTAAGTAATTTCTAACAAGTTTATTCCTTCACCCGGTGTGGAATCTTTATTCGCAGACGCATCCTTGACCAAGAGCGTCAACTTAAGCCATAAACATATGCTCAAAACCAACATCTACATCGATGTGTCTGTTCAAGCACTACTCCCATTGGATCCCATCGATGACCTTTGTCAACAGCCCACAAGAGTTGCGCAAGTGAAGGCAACCAACTCAAACACTCCTGTTGCCTTCGTCCTAGTAAGACGCTCTGAAAGAGTTATCCAGCCATTGTTTATGACCGATGGCTACTTAGGATTGTCAACTGAATACCCGTACTTTGATCATTTGGTTGACTCTTTTGGTGCGTCTTTTCGTCGTGGATTTGGTCCAACACGACTAAGTGCGCGTTTTTCGTAACACTACCAGTCAGGACTGCACTTCCGCCATTTTGAGTACTAAATTACCTGACAAATTTACTGCCTTTAGTTTTGACTACTCACGAGTAACACAAAGAGTATGATCTCAAGCGGATTTCCCGGAAAACAGGTTTAGGTAGACAAGTGAGCAGTATGACCCTATGCAACGAAACAGAATAGACTCTTCAGAAGAACCGCTGGCCAGCAATTTGCTTACTATACAGTACAGTTGCTTGTTCATTGTTTATGTTATAAACGACAAGTCTAGACCCATTCATAGCGACTCGCTCTGCAGCAGTGGTGAACTCACTTGCGGTTTCGCATGGCCAGAATAGAACACAGCTTGCACAGAACCATATGAGTTTGTATGCGTAAGCAAAGCAGTGGTGTATGCACCTTTTGCCTTATCCGCCAGCTGGTCCAACGAAGTGAAATAACATGTAGCACTTGGGGCTGTTGCTTATTAATCAACTGTCCATCGTTGGCGTTACCTGTCAATTGGACCATGGTTGACCCGGTTGACACTGGATTTAGTACATGGCTGAAGTGTCGGTGCTTCGTAAATCTGGTTCTTCCCATCCAGGTTGAGCCAACTGCTTTTTTAGTCTGAGTTTCTAAGGTACTGTTCAACACAACACTTCAGACGAAGGTGCCGGGTGACGAAGGATATACAAGTAAAGAATATTCTGGAAAACTAGGAATTTCTTCAAAATTACACATCTTCAAAGAGATAAAAATAACACGTCCACTTCGTGCCTCTACTTTTCAATGAAACTAGAAATAGCTTAGTATCGTTTTTGATCCAGACGTATACATAAAAGACGCTAGGACGTTCCTCATATCTGTATTGACACGCCCGATACTAGATGCGTTTGCCATTCTCAAATCCTAAGGACTAACACAAGGCAGACAAGACGGAACCCCTGAGCGATCGATTTATTTTATCGCTCACCTTTTGATATGCTAAAGAAAGGTCTGACTGTTAGCCAGCACCCATGCGTATGTTAATTAATGACGACACTTTCTTCTGTTCCCTCAGTCGAACGGTGAAACCGACTTAATGGCCTGGTCGTACAAGTCGTACAATGATTTTTCAACCTACTGGCCCACAAATATCATGCTACCGAACAATGGCATGAACCGCTTGCAGAGTTGGCGGGCCTACTGGACCGCGGCATCCGGTGTGGGCTTACTGTCAACCGCAATCGACCAAGGTCGAGTGGTAATTTTCCCACCGAGTCTAACAGATAATCTACTTAATATTTATCGGAAACACAGAGAATCAAATGTCCGTGCTTACTTCGTAGTTAGCTTTCAGACGCTGAACACGGTGGTTCAATTCGCCTCTTCTGTATTCTTTGACATAAAGACGCCACATGTTGAGGTCGCCTACGATTCAAAGCAAGTTTACCACGGACGACGTCAGTTTGGTTCGACAACCCTGTTCAATAATCAAGTCCTATTGTTGTATTACTATTGATCGCCCGGAGTTTTTACTAGCCCAACCTAGGACCACCACACCTGTGTTCCAGTTGACCGAATAATATTTTCACAAAACTTTCCTCATCAAATGATTTTTATAACAGTTATTTGAACATACTTTTGATTTTGCTCCAAGTGCCGCCAAAACCGCCCTTGTACATTGAATCATGTAAAAAAATAGAACATCAGCCTTTTTCAGTAGACGATTGATTGGTCTTCTGTCCGTGCACATGGTGGGAATAGTACACCAACGTTTAACCTTTTGAAAAAGTTAGCCTGAATGCCATGGCTGATTCTTTCTGTCCCGGTGGGAATAGTACACCAAAGTTTAACCTTTTGAAAAAGTTAACCTGAATGCCATGGCTGATTCTTTCTGTCCATCGTATTGATTCAAAACATCAGACACTGGAACTCTTTTGTACAAAGGGGTTTGCCAAGCAAGAAAATTGGTACCTTCATCAAATAGATTTCCTAAATGTTCTCTAATTTCAATTTCTTGGAACATGCTAGTGACATTAACCGCCGCACACACAGGCACATAGAGCAGTCTTGTACGGAGATTTATGTCTTTTTCAGGGAACGCTCTATCATTTATTCTCTAGTAACCTACCCGGGGGCTTCCAAGAACGCGCCGTATCGCAGACATCCACTCATATGAACTAAGCTATTGAATTTCGATAAGTACACTTATTTGCAAATCAATTTGGTTATCGAAATCAGTCCAATATGGGTTCAGTTAAAACGTGAGGTTCACGGAAACTCGGGAACTGCGCCTACCTGATGAGCCCCGAGAAGTGTGAAACCGGTGGTGGGCTGTCGAAGAATTTTCAACAAACTTATGAGTAGTGCATTACGTATAAGCTATTGAATCTTTGAAGATGACCCTCGCAGCAGACACCTCTATGAATTGATGCACATCAAGTAAGGTAGTGACCATCATCAGAAAAAAGCAGACACCACTTTGGCTTCATGGAAATGAGGTCCGAAAATCGCGTAAAATCAAACATACAAGGCCGCACTGCAAGTTTGCTGGAAACTCTACGACAACCCAGTGCTTTCGTTTCTCTTGAAGCTCATCAGATAGAGACACATTCTCCGAATTTCTGTCAAGCTTATGTTCTGTCTGAATCCAAACTTTACCGATTGTTGTGTAGAGCCAAAAGGTAATCGGTAGGACGTTTTTAAAGCTCCGTTTTTGTTGGAATTGATGAAACTTCACAAGACTGATTAGCAAAAATGGAGTTTGGGTTTTTCACATAAACGAAAAACCAGGGAACATTTCACAATTTAACTAAAGCCCGGCGAGAATTCTCGTCTCTGCTTTAGGTAATATCATGAGTTTGATACAATTGGGGAGAATACCGGAATGATCAACGAATGTCGAATGGTTTCCCCTCAGTTTTTAAGGCGCCTACTGATGATGTCTGAAACTATCACTATTTGAAGTAATTCCTCAACAGGCTGATATCCTGACAACCTGTCATTCGAACTTACCTCCCTCAAAAAAAAACGCCTTCCAATGTATCGACTTTACTTATACCACTTGTTAAGGAAACGAAACAGTTGGTTGCGAATCCACTTATTAGTAAACTAGTAGAAAACCTGTTGCATCCCTTGTGAGTAGCTAGTTACGGTTGAAAAATTTTGCAGGCCTAAAAGTTCCATATTCTTGTTTTCTTTCTAACCTATCACGTGGCAGGAGAACATTTTGCACTTACGTGGCCTCAGAATGAACTAGAAATTCCAGTAAAACTCAAGATAATTACTCTGGACTGTTAAACTTACACTGAATTCAAACCCATAGTTCCAAGGATTCCGCAAACCTGTTAATAGCATCATCTACAAGATGATCGATACTGTGACACCAAAACACTTTGGAAAGCCATCTAACGCATCAAGCACTTCCTTTACGTTCATCGCTATTGAGCGTTTTTATAAAAAGAGCTTTGGCGCTTTTCAATGGCCAAACGGAAGTTACATTAGATAAGAAAACCTATAGCTGGCACCCTCGAGATTGATCCTGAGAGATTTGCTCCTGTCAGTGGGGCCACTCGGCGCTGAAAAGCTGAGAACCAGTGTACAGCTGTATCACCCCTGTTGGGAATCATCAGCAGGAGTCGCCACTCGAGGAACTGATCAGTACGTGACCACGTGATGTGGTTTCTGTGATTGAAGGATGAGTGGCACTCTGTCCTGTCTAAGTCAGAGCTAATCTCACAGCTGATAGTCCATAGCCAAACGCTTCAGTGATCAAACACTGGCCGGAAGGTCGTGGGATGTGCACTGCTGATGATTCCAAAAAAGGATGAAACAGTTGTACGGTGGTTCCAGGCTTTTCAGCATAGATAAGCTGCACTGACAGGATGAGACCTCCATTGAAAATCTGGGAAATATCCATTTATGTGAGTGTATAAATTGTGATTGGCTCAAAGAGTGGTAAGTCCTTTTCACCCTACTGCCAAAGCGGCTTTCACCTAGTGGACTCTGAACTGTCAGACCTGTCAGCCGAACTACAAAAACGTTGGCTGTGCATAGGTGCATGCTGAAGGAGACAAAGTACTGCGTTCAGATTAACAAAAAGAACGCTAGCAACCAATTTCAGAGCTCTCATGTGGTGTTCGACCCCAAGGTTTGAATTGCTGAGTCAGTATATTCTTCGCTAGGCTACCGGCACGTTTTGTACGCTGAATATGGTCCTGTTCCATGAACATTTACCAGGTACACGGAAGTAATCATGTTAGTTTCTCAGTTTATGTGGATTTTTCCTACCAAGTTACCTGTAAAAGCAAATAACTCTCACCTTTTCTCAAAAGATGCACAAAATTATTAGGCAACTAGGTGCTGAGAATTCTGTATGTGATGAATTCCTCATCAGTATCCTAAAAGACAATCAAAATGCGACACTGACACCAGATGGATACGCGTTTTGATGTACCTGACGATCATTGGCTCTGGTCTACTGTTATTACAAGGTTATTCGTAAATACTTCACTGAAAACAAAACCTTTCTGTGGCTTTCAGTCACCGATTTGAGTCTACGTGGTAGTTCCCACCCCGTCTCTTCGTAAGCATCCGAAGAGACGACAAAGTTTTGACCTGATATCTTGTGTCGTTCACACACTGTGCTCGGTGACATTTCGATTGGCTGTAGTTTAAATAAAAAGACATTGTGGAACTGCTTCATAGGTCCAACCTCAGACTTCCTGTTTTCTCAACATAAGCTTGAACGAAACTGTGAACGATTTTATAAACTCCATAACAAAAGTGAACAAAAGTGTTGTTGACTTTCTGGTGGGCTTCAATGCGATTCGGTCAGGCTGGTATCCGATTGATCGTTTCTAATGAACTGGCGGCAAAAAGAAAGACATCAAAGTAGGCCACGTTTTTTCTCGCCATCATTTATAAATTATTTTGTCACTCATTCTAGATCGCCTGTGGCAGAAATGATAACAGGCCGTTTTTGAACAGCAGTACAGAGTTGAACAGTCGGAGTTTACTCAACCAGTGTACGTATTTACCTCAATCCAGGACACACAGCACGAACCACAGGCTGTACAGTAACAAAACGCAGTTGGCGAAATACACTCATTTTCATACCAGTTTGGTTTCCATGCGAGACCCACCTGAATCTCTCGTTTATGATTATGGAAGCTCGGGGACTGTGCCCAACTGATGAGCAAAACCCGGGGCGGGCTGTCCAAGAGTTTTCAGCAACCTTATGAGTAGTGTGTTACGTCAAAATAGGTCGTCTACTGTGTGGTTCCGGGTGGCTAGGGGAGCCAAAGATCCGCCATTTGAAAGGTTGCGTTGCACCACTCTGATGGAATACACGTTGTTCACAATGTATTACTGTTCACTTCCCAGATGACCAGACACTTTGCACGTGGTCCTGCTTGAGCTGGTGGGTCGCATTACCTTTTTAATGATTTTATACAGTTTATCACCCTCGTCCCTTTGTTCATTCATTAGACTACTTGAGAAGGACTATTAACTCGTATTCTGTTCACTGAAGTGTGTTGTGAACTGAACTGCGATCCCAAGTGATTCCAAGTGGACAGCGAGCGGAAACAACCTTCTCTGTGATTATCCTACCAATTCATAAAATCCGCCTATACATTTTTAGCGCAAAGCTGTTTTCACTTCCAGAATTTACCTATAGTTTTAAATGAGCCTTACCCATACTTGAACCTTTACAATTAGTCAGATACATGTTACTAGGACCTTTGTACTATGATGTCTGAAGGTGAAGTCCATTTTACGGCGTGGTGCTTTGCATATGCCCTCTCATACTAGTTGTTATTCTCCATCTGCATCGTAGTTTGCAAGCTGAAGGGTTAGACAAATCATGTCCTGAACCACGGAAGAAAATCAGGGGTAGGGTAACAAGAAAACAATTGAGAGAACAAAGCTTTATGGGTTTTGGATAAAACTTGTTTGTTTCCTAAGAGGTAAAATCAAATTTATGTATAATGTCACATTTGTTGGGAAACTAACCATTTCCCGGAGATTTATACTTGGGAAAATTAAACAGTTTTCTCATGAGTAAAGTACCATCAGTTCAGGACAAAATATTTCGGGAAGTTCGAGTTGCACGAAATAAATAAATAGGTAATTAAGTAAATAGATAGATGACGAGTGCATCCGTTGGCGATCTGTCAGATAACCAGAATCACACACGACTATAAATGTCGAAATAGACCAACAATGTACACAACAATGAACAGTTAACTTCCACCTAGTTCCTTCAGTTCTATCATTTCTTTAGGTACACAAATGCTGGTCATTCGACTCCGTTGGTAAACGATCAATAAATGAAACGCATAGAGATAATCATATAAGTTGACTAAATCTAAGGTAAAAAGCTAGATCATTGAACAGCTGTTTTGCATAGACGTAATACACTACTCATAAGTCTGCTGAAAACGCCTCGACAGCCCACGATCAGTTTCGCCCTTCTTGGGGCTAATCAGGTGGGCGCATTCCCCAAGTTTCCGTCAATCCTATGCTCTACTTGAAACCAAATTGCACGAAATTAGCGAAATACACTTATGTGGAAAAGTAGAACATAAGGTTGACGGATTCTCTGGGACTGTGCCTACCTGATGAGCCCCAAGAAGGGTAAAACCGGTCGTGGGTTGTCGAAAAGCTGTCAGCAACCTAATGAGTAGTGGATTACGTCTACACATGAGGCGGTCTGGTGCAGCACACACGGTTGCTTGAAAACATCATAAACTAGAGATTCAACTGGGTTCCAGGTGAGTCTCTCGAAAAAACAAATTTGTTCGCAACTGAGTGTATTTCGCCAATTTGTTTTGCAAGTTTTTGTATCCGTCAGCAGCTTACATCTTGTGAATTTATAGGAAACCACGAAATCATACCCTTCTGAGTGTGTGTGTGTGTGGGGGGGGGTTCGAACACTCATGGATACAGGCGGTCAGCAGTCTGGTCAGTTTCATCTCAGAGGAGTGGCGCCACTGATCCATTACATATACAGTACAAGTCATTAGGTGGCGAGCTAAAGCTTCACAAACAGTACGGGTTGGTAATCGCAGAGTAAAGATCAGGTGTATTCGACATTTTCTTGACGACTCCGCGATACAAGCGGCTTTAAAGTGGAAAACGTCGAAATCGTATTTTGGCACAGCGCTAAATCTCACAAACTGTACGTGGATTGTGAAAATGATTGCGAAAACCTTTTGGGGACGGTATATTTGCTCTTTGAAACCTTTAGTCGGCCAAACACATGGCAGTGAAAAAAACAGGTTCTACAAATATCTATACTTCTACCTAGTGCACAACACTACAGTTAGTTATTCTTTGGCTTTGAACGGTTCGGAGTAAAGCGAACGTTTCCTGTTTGAAGGGATGTTCGTTGATTTGCTCATCGATGAACAACAGTACTACAAGCCTATCTTCACTGAATACGCAGAAGAAAATGATGAAATTGGCAACTGTATTGGGTTGTCAGAGCTGAAGTTATTCGCCTTAGCTGACATATGTCGCGGAATTCTAGTTATTCCGTAGATGTGGGAACCGGTCCTGGTGTACGCAGTTAACGTCAACAGTCGTGTGGAGAAACGGATCAACTACTCATGACTGTGTTTCCAGTGAGACTACACTCTAGCCAAATCAAGCTCCATCATTTCCAGATGCACTCCGAAATGTCAAATTTCCTCGAGTAGTAAATTCTGTTTTGAATTTACGAGATCAGGGAACTGGTTTGACATTTGTGGGAACAGCTCAAACTTGTCGACACAGCTAGTGGTCACTAGCTTACAACCGAAAGGACTTGCTGGCTTGCTCTGCAAGTGAGGGCTTACTTCGTAGAAGTCACACATGCGGAACTAGTCCCTTTACGTTCTTTTTAGCCTATTACAGAAACCTTTTTTCTCATAAAAATCGCAGAACCCCATAAAAAGTTATGCTGAGCTCACGAGATAATTATCCAACATATTCCGCTGCGACTTCTCCGTTTTGGCTCTCAGTGTCTCCAGAAGGGATAATGATCAAACTTTCCCAACTTATAATTGAGTAGAAGGATGCACGCAACAACCGTGACCTGTGTTCAATGTCTAAAGCACTTATTCGAAAACGATTGATGTTAGATTACATTCAGCTGATCGGTTGTCCTTCCAACTTTAAGGAGCTGGGCCATATTGGCTGATACTAAGTGGCGGAGATGCGAGTTTATCTGACCAGACCTCCTCAGTCGTCAAGGTCAGAATCTTTCTGTGCTTCACGCTCCAGTTTGAAAGATTCACTACTGCATAGTTTTTTGGTTCCCTGACCCTTGGTTAAATCGATATTGTTTTCCTTTCGGGTTTCCTGACTTCTTGTTGCAAAACACAGTGCAGTAGAGCAACACGTACGAACTAAGGGGCTTAGACTTGAGCTGCCCAAAAAAATCATGGATTGTTTTTCCAGGTCGTGGAATAGTGATTTTTTAAACCGGAGCTTGAAACGCTAAGAAGTTAGTTATGTGATAACTCAGAAATGCTCACATTGAACCGGTGGTTCGTGTAAGGTGTAAGGATAGTGAAAGATGATAAGAGTAAAAACGAGATATTTTGATGGGGAATCTGTTCTGTAAGTGGAGCCAATCTATGCTGAAAAACCAAGAAGTGTTGTACAGCTGTTCTATCCCTACTGGAAACCAGCATCGAACTCACGACCTCCCGGGTAGTCGTTTGATTGTGCGGCCACGAGCGGCCTAACTGAAAGAACTTCACTAATATGTGGGACAAGTTGTGGGGAAGGAGGGCGGTGGATCACTACCTTCTTCAGTCTGAGAGACCTAACCTCGATTGAACACAACAATGAATCTAATCACAGAAAACCAGGTAACAAAACTTGGGTCCGTCAGACTAATCGCTAGGAACAGAATCGACCATAATTTCGCTGTTCTGCCTACTTACTGTAGACTAAAAGCATCTTCGAGCGAGAAATAATACACTAATCTGCAAATTACCAGGAGGAATTCAACCTTTTCCCAATGAAAGTGACCACTACTTCGTCTGACCAATTTGTATTTGTGTGATAGATTGATATCAGTTAATCCATCAGTTCAAAGTACAAAAAACAAAATGCAAAAGTACCAGATGGAACAATTTACGCAAGGATTATTCTTCAGGCTTCAGTGAAAAAAGCTAACAGCATAGAGCCTGCAAAAAGAGGTCTACAGTTTCAGAGCTGATTGTTTTTCTTCATAACTCTAAAGATGGAGTTTCATACGATCGACGGTGAGGTGGCTGCTCCATACTTCATTCTCATGCGTAATAGATAATAATACTACTGAGGTTTGGTTGATGAACGTAACAGATTGCGTTTGATCCTATCGTCTTGTTACTTTTACACGGTCGCGGTCTGTACTGGAAATCGGAATGTGTAAATTTTAGTTACGAATCACGAAAGACATTGTTTCCATCCGATCTGGGAAGGTTGGCATTTGAAGGTCACCGGGTTCAAGTTAAGAACAACCAAGTTTGGAAACTTACTTTATCGAATGTTACATTTCTTTAGTATCTGTAATTTCCACGTACAGTAGACAATGGTCAAGACAAACTCCCTGGGAATGGGATAGAGTCTACTGTCATAAAGAAGTTCTCAGGACGCATAATCATCTTTTTGTAAGATAAACGAAACGAGGAACTTCCAGGATTTCCTTAGACACTTTTGGAGGAAAAAAACAACTTTAGTGACCACAATGGAATAAGTAAGAAGGTTACATGCATGCAGCTAGCGTATAACTAGTGTTGGTGCACTTTATAATCCGTGGTAATCGGACAAATACATTAAGTCGTTCGGCTGAGACATCACTTTGTTCATTTGCTGCTAATAGAAAAAATAAGGATATTTCTACGAAATTCATCGCCGTCAAAATGGTCATGATTTGTTTATGTTCTAGAACAAGTGCTGTGACGGTAATCAGAATCTTCATGTCGGACGCGTGCATGCTTATCGATCATTTAGTAGTAGTAGTAGTAGTACTGGTAGTAATGATTGATTATCGATTAGCTGATTCGTTTTTAAGTAGGGTGATGCTTGTCTATCAGTCAGAGCGCTATCACTTGCAACTCAGATGCGGTAGAGGCCAATCGAAGACAAACCGGGTCACAGTGTTAACCCAAGGATTGAAGAATGTTCACTTCTAGAATTGTCAAAAGGATAATTCGAGGTACAATAGCGGAATTCTCAAAACAACTTTTGAGATTGCTAAGAATAGTTAAAACACATCGTTTAGTAAGGCTTACCTAGAGTTGGACTCCAAACAGAAATGCGGACCCAGGGATGAGGGAATGGGACCAAACGTCGACAACAGATGAGGTTGTTCACTCCTCGACAGAATAGTCCATTATAAGCATATGAAGTAAATCTACCGATGTGCGTGAAATCATGTATTCCTGCGCTGTCCAGCATGCAATCAAATTATCGACCATATGGTGCCAGTTACGGTGTTATGACCAGTCAGACAAAGCCATTCGACTATTTACCAGTGGTCAGATAACTGTCTGAACCAGTCAACAGCTGTTTGCACCAAAATCACACCTCAGATCAAATCCACCAGCTGCACAAACAGGTCGGCGAAAGAGTCGCTACAGCCCGAAATTGCAAACCACAGGTCACGTTCAGCTGAGGAGTCTCAATACGGACTAAGGGGCTCATGTGGTCGGGAATTTCGGGATCGTGCCTCAAGACATCCTCTTTAAATTCAAAGCCCATGACTTGGTAATTATCAGGCCATCCGGGATGATTGAGAGCTAATCGGACGAAATCTTCTCACTGTTCATTAGTAATCTCATGATGGGCTGAAGTAGTCAAAAGTTGGTTAGACCAAGAACTTAAACTTGAATCATAATCCCCAAAATTTTTGTCTACCAGAGTGGGGTGCCTGATTACTAAGGAACTTTCACCCATCTAATCCATACTGTTATATGCACACAGGCGTGACCTTGCATTCTTATCATACTATTAGTCTGTGCATTGTATCGATCATCTCATTCAGTTTCTTTTCCGTTGCTTGCGTTCATTATTCTCTAAGTATTTGTAAAGTAAAGGCAGCAAAAGTCAATCACACACACAAGTGGTTCCCTCCTTAATCCGGGTTGAAACGAACTAGGTCGAGTACAGATTGAACGCAGATCATCATCGTGGTGTGAACTACGCTGTCAATAAGTACATTCGCAATTTACTTCCTGAACTTTTACCTAAAATCGTCATTGACGAAAATTAATTACTGAAAATTGGTAACATCGCGAATCACGATGGCTGCATGGTAAACCTCTCTAACTCGAACAACACTGCAACGGGTCGGTCTCAAACTTTAAGATATTTCTTGTAGTTGTAAGCCAATAAAAGGCCACCAAATGTTTTGCGCAAAGCAGACCAAAACATAAGGCTGGTTGAAACTTGGGAACTAAGTCACCATTAGGAACACCAAGGACGGCGAAGTGAGTGACAGTGAGCTGTCAAAGAGTATTCGACCAACTTTGGAGTGGTGTGTTACGCAAAAATGCTTGAAGTTGTCGAATATCGCCCCAACAGAAAAACTAGGCGACCTTTGTGCAGCGCATTTAGCTGACAACTAGAATAAACGGGGGATTCACTTGTGTCCCTCGTAAACAACAAAACAATTTGGAAAATAAGTATATGTGGAGTAGGAGAACTTCATAAAGTAGATAGATGCTTGAATTCTTGGAGCATTTTGATATTATCAGCTACAAGCATTGCCAACACTGACCAGATGAACCACTGAGAATAAAATGCCGGGTTTGTTTTCCTCTCCGTCGTAGTTGCTAGTGCCCTTCATTACGAATACATGGGTGAAGTGTTTATTTTGTCATTCATACGGAGCAGAGTTGTGCAGGGAGAAATAACGCGACTACAATTTTGAAAGCATGTGCTCCCCGAGAGGGTGCACTTCAAGTAATAGCAAGATTTTTGACGATTTCGTAGGTTTGCACCATCTGAGGACGCACTTTTCATGAAGAGCGGCATCTCTGTAATTCACAAGGATGCCGATTCCCGCCGTCTATACTTTTAAACTTCCAGAGCTAACACATCTTTTGAGAATGCAGTGAAATGCATTTCGTAGCAGCTTTCAAGTTAATCCATCAAAGAAAAATGAACCATTCTCCAAGTGAATTCAAAATAGCCTCATTGAGTGACACTCGCCGTGCCGTAACGGGAAATTGCCTGGAATAGTCTGTAAGAACAGTAGCTCAAATAATGGAATCGTACAGACCACACACTGATTTCTACCGATTTCGATTTCTACCGACCGATCACAAGAATGAGGGGAAGGAAAACTCAACAGAAAATCAGTACGATTTCACTCAAAAGCCAGAGGTACATTGTTGAATTGGATGTCTTTCATTTCAAACTTATGATTGGCAGATTCCAGTTCTAAGAGAAACTTCTCCCCAATTTGTGTTTGCTCTTGCGGAGTAATATATGTTTTGGAAATACTGTTATCTGTAAGCTTAGTAACAATCTGATAGTGCAAAATAGAAACAAGCATTTATTTTAACTGATTTGGACGGATAGTTGGAAGCAATGATAAAAGCTAATGTTTTTGCATTCTACTAGCATTTTTATCCTTACCACTATCGTCTGGACAGTCCTCCTCTCGTCCTGGAGTAATTAATTGTGTAAGCTCAGACCAAAGTGCGAAAGCACTGGAATCGATCTCCGCTCTTAACGAGCTTAAAAAGAGTGCATGTTATTGAATGTGCAGGGATTCGAACTCCTGGAAGCCTAAAATAAAACGCAAACCTGTTACCACTACTCCAACAGCTAATGCTGAATTTGAAGTCCCGCACAGACAGTGTTCGCGCTCGGACGAGGCGAATGTCAATGAAATTTCTTGAGACCAAATCTCAAGCCTAGTGCTTCTTTGCTCTCGTCTGCAAAGAGGAGGGCAATCCCAATGAAATCGCTGCGTATCTATATTGCACAGGTGACAACACTACTTATGGTATACAAACTACCACAGTATGATTGGTAACGCGATAAGGTCCATACCAAGTCCAGTAATCTTTCCAGAACACTGAGATTCTTCTAGAGCGGACTCAAGAGGCTAGTTTCATTTCTAAATTACAATTCCGTTGACAACAAGCTCATTCGAAATTGGTGCTTATGCGTCATTCATTCGTCCATACAATCTGCTTGACTAAAATACATTCAATCAAGGGTTTAAATTAACAACGCAATCATTGAGGGCCACGTATACCAATCTTCGAGCAAATAGCACTTAGCTGAGTGGGTAATCTTTAGTAAATGAGTATCGATTTACATAGCTTTGATAATTAAGGAGTGAAACACCGACGACGTACCCTCCTTTGTAAAGTCTCTAGTATAATGACAACACACGCGCAGGATTTTCAGACAATGCTGATCAAAGTTTAAATTGTTTGCTTCATCCATCAGTGCTAATCTCAAAGAGCGTTTCAGTGTTCCTTTCTACGTAGGCAGCGTTTTTCATGCCGAAACTTCACCGACCTACGATGGCCCACATGGTGCAAACTGTGCATGTATAACTCCATGCATGCGAAGAACTAGGACAACAGCATGCTCATACCGCACAAGATTCATGATGCTTGCAGTTTTTATTATTCTATCGTAATAAAGCTGAGAAAAAAGGTACTTTGGCACACGTCTGTTGTCATTGGCATCAGCATGGCCTTCATTTAAGAAGAGTGGGACTCACAAGGCGGTTTACTAGTGAAATAGGTACTATTATTAGTATGCTGTAACATGTATCGCTATAAGCTTGCCTTTGACTTTCCACGTTTTATTCTTGATGATTATCCATCAGGATATCCATGATGATAATATGTTTACTATGTTGTCCGAATGGTTTGAAGGAAGTCTGTATGTATGCTAACAGACATTCTTCTGATCAGCATCAAACACAGATTATTAAGCCTTAATATTTGCTAAAGCCGCTCAATTGTATCACTGCTTGACAAGAGATGATGCTGGATTGTCTTGCACGGCAAAGCCCAGGAATCTAAAGGACATGTATAGCAGATTATGTACTTGAGTAAGGTTATACTGACTAAGTAGGCTGCACCACATTCCTAACTGATACCCTCAGACGATTAGCAATATCTAAATCCTATCCGATTCCTACTTCTTAGTCTGCTGAACATTCTGCTTCTAATATTATGACAGGCTCAGATAAATCAATAAACTGACCAGGTTGGTGAATTTCTGTCCTCTCATCTCTGTTCTCGACCAACCATAGATGAACCAGCCTAATCACACCGTTAGGTGTACTAGCACTGCCAAAAATCGCTACAAACACTTCAGGATTCCTCTGAGAAACATGCAGTGCCAGTAATTAACTGACTGCTTGAGACACGTTAATCTCTTTGCTAGTGATATTTGTTGCTAAATTACTACATCTGATTACATAATTATAGTTGTTTACTTCGAGGGAGAAACCACACCCACTCGAGAACGCACATCAACATTTGACACCGTTAGTTTACCCCGTGTATGCTTTACGAATGTCAAAGGTACTCACGGAAGAATGTTGTTGTTGATCTTCTTAGATGACTCTTTCAGAACTAGTGCTGATGTTCCGTGTAGGTGGAAAACTTTCCATTTAGATACCTAAGATGATCCCTGTTGGAGGCCAGTGTCTTAAGGGTTGACAATTCCGCACCGACGTATCCTCTAGAATCGGTGCTGGACGATGCAGTACACCTCAATTAACCATCCAAGTGTCTATCGTGATGGTTGTTTTCCTACTTACGCCCACTGAAAGGCCCCCAAAGAAGACGGGAAGACCGGTGGAGACACATCATTAGGTGAGTGGTCACATGTTTCCTAATAAGTCTGAGTAGATTAAACAGTTCCACTTTTTCGTGTGAACTGACTGCCACCTAGTAATTGATTGCACTACTGAGATTTTTCAGTGAAATATTGCAGAGCATTTCAACAAAAAGTGTTTTAGTGCATCTAATTCTCATATTGCTCAGTGTTATATAACATCCAAACTAAATTGGCGAATAGACTGACGACATCACTCGAATTGTCGTACGTAAAATTCCATGTGAGAAGAGAATGGTTTGTGTTGATAGTGTTGATAGTGTTGGTCAAATTACAGTTTTGCGCGAAAAAACTTGATCAACCCAAGTCATAAGGTCAACCCATTGCATTCGCTCCACGTGAAGGCATGATTGCAGGGCACGCGTAGCAACTTTTATGCGTCACGCGAGACTGGCGGAAACACCTTGTGATGTGGATCAATAGGTGCACGTGAAAAGGACACAACAATCGACCAGGTGGATAAACATGTCTGACAGCACAGCCCATGAATGCCTGTCTTATCTGTGTGTGAAACCTTTTCGATTCATCTACAAAGACTTCCACACCGTCTCAGGTTTAAAGAAAGTAATAGCCACAAGAATGGAATTATCACATTCCGAATCTCATATATAAAGCAGAGCTATTCCGATTGCCTAAAAAGACCGTACAGCTGTTTCATTATCACTTAGAATTTAAATTTACAAAGTTCGGGATAACGTTCGACCGCTAATTCTGTATCGTCGGGCTAGTGATCGATTTAAACTTCATTCTTCTTATATGCTTCTAGCCTATAACTAATATACTCACGAAAGAAAACGTTCCACTGAAGCACCCTCCAGAAACCTGTCACTCGAGGATTCAGTCATTCCAGGTCACACGCTTTAAATCTATACCGCTGTAGGGAGAGCTCGATGTCGTTACAGTACTGATCAGCCATCTTTACTCAAAAGAAAAATTGTTTAAGTAATTTCCAGTAGGTTACAGGTACGAATCTCGCTGAGCGTGGTCGAACGCACACTACCGAGTGTTTCCAAATATGAGAATCTTACTAACCGCAGTGCGGTCTGTCCAAAAGCTAGCTAATCAGATGTATATATATACGTATATATATATACGTGATGTTTCCAGGTAACTGAATGTGCTGCACCAGGATGCCTTATGTTCCGGTTGTTACGATATTCGAGATATCGCGATACATGTATACACGTAATGCACTACTCATAAGGTTGCTGAAAATTCTTCGACAGCCCACGACCGGTTTCGCCCTTCTTGGGGCTCATCAGGGGAAACATCACAAACGCGAGATTCAGTTGGGTTCCAAGTGAATCTCTCGCAAAAACTAAATTGATTTGCAAATGCATGTATTTAGCTAATCAGATCTTTCATCGGGCGAAATACCCACTGAAAAGTGTGAAATGAACCTCACTCTGTAACATCTGTGCGAGTGAAGTTGATCTCTGCGGGGTCATTTGCAAGAGGAGAGAATGTTAACATAAAACTAAAATGAACTGCCCTTCAAATGAATGTTTTGAACAAAGCTATGAAAGACTGCATCTAGGTTTCGTGACAATTTTCCATCAAATTTATAATAAAACAAAAACCCCCAAATGCAAAGCAAGGAACGCTGATTTATTCTCAGATTTTATGCACGGTGAAAAATCATTTCTGCAAATATTCGTTCTGATTATGTCGGGGGTGCTATATAATGGAAGTTTCGGGCTTCAACTGTCCCCTTTTGTTGACACAGATAAAAAAGACATCGTAAGATGGTAACATATTTTCACTGTCGTCATCTGTAGGATGTATCAAATGCCGGTCATATACAAATGAGCATTAACGAGAAATTTGGAATAAAAAGACAGCCTATGCTTGTTCATACTACGAATCGGAGTCTTGCGAGGCAACTCGAGCTTGCACGTGCCAAGTAGCACCTGTCCTTGAAGCAAACTGTTCAGCGAATCCTGCACAGAGCACATGTTGACCACTCTTCTGACGTAACCGAAGGACCCATTATTGTAGACTGTGACGAAACTTCGCTTTCGCATTCAGCGACAGTGGTCAGGTGTCACGTGCTCAGACAGTCAAATTCTTACACAAAACATTTGAATTCATTATTTCGTATTTTGAGCGTCCCTGCTTGTCTGGTAAACGGACGAGACTCTGCACACAACCATACAAACGTTACTGCACAGTTTTCCACAAGGAACTCCGATATGAAGTTTCGGTGGGATGATACAGTTTGTCATTAAATTTGTACTTGGAAATTATGAGTATACATTGGGTGGGGTGACCCATTTGGTGCTATCTTTTTCATTCTCAAATGGTTGGTGACCAATTACCGCAAATGTCCTACTGCACACATCACCAAAAGCAAACACGGACCAGGGATTGTACTGTGAAACCATGTGCACTACGACGCTGCAATGCAAGGTATATGAGTCACCTTCATCTCTGGCTAAAATGTGTGTAATCTCGAAAAATTGTGCTGTTTATCTATGTTAGACGCCAATCTAATGTTGTCTCAAATTCGGATCACTTCAGTTTGTTTAACTGGGCTCATTCAGTTAGGTCAGCTGGATGAATAAAAAACTAAACGACGCGTTGCAAGAAGTACTGTATCCAACAGAATAGAAGTAACACCAACACAAAACGAATTTCTAACTGGTATAAAAGGTCTGTGAGCTGGGTGACGGTCGACGAATACGTCTGCATGACAGAATGAGGGAAAATGGCTCGGAAATTGAAACTCCGAGCTTTGGACGAATAATTACTCACTGTAAGATTTCCCTATCATTGCAACTATCTTGGTTCTCGCAGTTAATTCTCCTCCCAAATAGAGACCGCCTTCTCAAAACAACTACTCCATTCTATATCAAAATCTTCACCACTTTGGTGATTGGCGGGATTCCAAAACTCCAAAAAATGAACCGAAATCTTTTAGCAGTTTCAGGCCTTTTACTCCACAACCAGGGTAGCTGCGACGAAAGCTCAGGTCTGTGGATGGTATTCCAACCGTCCAGCTCAGGTTTTCATATGAAAGCGTCATGAAAAAGTAAAATGCTCCCACCTCTCAAAGGTGAAGTGAAGTCCTTCGTAATGGCTGCATTTTGTTCATATTCACACCACTCTCGTGTGAACGGTCGTCCTGCTGTTCTGGCGTAATTATCCCGGTGAGCGGCCGTGCCGGGATATGAACCCCGGACATTTGACATGCGAGGCGAACTGTTACCACCACTCCACCAACGCAAGTTGGACGCATCTGAATTTTCACGTCTGAACAGGCGAACGTGTTCACACTTGAACGTCCGACCCATCGGACGACGACCCAGTAACTGTCCTGGTTTTGACGATCGATTGACCCGCCAGTCAGGACTCCCCAGTCAGGTAGCGTGACACACGCTTGAAACCCACTAAGCGACTTTTTGGTTGCATTTTGGGTTTTGCGGGATAGGTATTTTGTTCATATTTGTAATTCTTTGGAATTCATTCTTTGTAATGATTGGTTCTGACCAGATGTTTCACACGACCTTACTTCACTCTCACCAAATTCGGTTTGGCGACTCTTAAAACTTGAAGTAAATTTGGGAAGTTTCATCAGTAAAGCAACGTGAGAAAGTGATGAATTAACGTAAATCTGTCAACAAAATCATCTTAAGTAGATTCAAAAACTCATCAAGTCACAAAACCCCCTGAGTTACTGTTGCCTGAGGGGACTTTTGTAGATTACCTTTAAGGAAGAAGCAAATCGATTATTCCGATTATTTCCAAATATGGAAAATCATCGAAACGTGAATATCAGCAGTGCATTTTATCGACACGTACGAACACCAAGTGAAAGTCAGCTCTGCTATTATTCGGTTATGCTCAATGCGGGGGGTAGGACAAGTGGCCAATCTTGGTTTTCCAAGGAATTTATATTTAATATTCTCTAGGACAAACAACCAAACAAATCAAAGGAGCCCGGAATTATAGAATCCATAAAAACTCACTTCACTTCGGGTAAATCCCAGTTTATCGAAGTGGAGCAATAGGTTCTAAGAGATTAGGAACACAATTCTTCTTTGTTCTTTTTATGCTTCATTGGATGTTCACATATGATAACGCGTAAACGGGTTCATCATCTAATTGCCTCCGCGACAGTTGGAGTCAACTTTGTTTTTTTTTCGAAATAGCCGATTGTTTTAAACTGCGTTGTTGAAGAAAACTGGGATGTGCTTCTGATAAGTTCATCGAAGCTTCATTTATCCAGCAGTGAAAAACACCGAACGGTTTCCCACATCCGTATCACTATTTACCGATAGTATTGTCTGTTTTCGCAGTGCTGTCCTCGCTGTGGGTTTCCGTTGTCTGGTGACCCCACAGTAGGTAAAAATAAAATCATTTGAGAATCGACGGAGAAGTCATATAGTATGTATCTCAAAAGATAGATATGGCATTTCAATAGCTAGTAACATTCTGTTTATTGCCTATTTTGCGAGAACTTTATTCTAAATGAGATCGAATAAAATAACTAACCAACTAACTAAATAAGTAAATAAAATACAGGCATACATAACGAACTTGCAAAAAGAGAATGAGTATTTTATTAATCGTTGATTCTGCTTTCTCATATATCATGGATCTGCCCAATCCCTCGAATAGGCGTTTTCCGTACAGCAGGAACTACTCTATCCACGACTGGTGACTCTTGAGAGGAACCTTTGGTTCTGAGTAAAATACCTCAGAAATCGGTTGCTTAGTTTGATAGTTGAAAAAGAACAAAGTTCTCGAATTTTTCAAGACAACACCGATTCTAGTTATTTGAATCCCCAGCACCTTACAAGATTTACCGGAATTCTCGACCTGGTTACAGCCACTAATTAGAGCCACTAACAGAAGATCAAATAGACCATAGCTTGCTGAATTGCGTACGTCTGTCTCACGAATTTTTATCGTTTTTTTCACCTGAAAAGCAGCATGATTATCGGGCTTCTTGTGGCTCAGTCGTTCATGGTAAAAGTGGGTTTAGTTTGCCGTTAAACCATTGGAGTTTTGCATCTGCCGTATTTCGGGAAGGGTTGGTTGCAAAGCATTTGCTCAGTTAACAAACCAGCAAACAGCTTGTTGCAACGACGTCCCCCAAACTAAATGCTGATCAAAGGACAGTTCTATTATACCAACCTCACATTTCTGCTAGCTGAAGCGATAGTATTCGAGATGTTTGCACAAAGCTGTGAAGAACCAAACAAGGGTTGAATTACTCAGAAGTGTTTTCCTCAGATTAGAGTACATAGTGAAGATTTTTTGTCCTCACATGCGTTCTGTTTGAGTTCTCACTTACCACTGTTTGTAGTACATTTGCATCCGTACCCCTGGTCCTTCCCCCAGATTCAGCTGTTCTGCTCATGATCGTGGCATCCAACCTAGGAAAGCTAAAATGTTGAGTGACTGATGGCTTCCCATATGTTTTGCATTGTTGTGAGCAGTGTGTGGATTACGGTAAAATACAGTTGAAGGTGCGTGCAAAGATGTGATTCGGGTAACTCATTCTGGTCACAATCAGGCAAGTGTCCTACACAATCTGATAAAGACGTATTCGGTTAAGTGTCCGACCCCTGACTGGAACGTCGCGGGTTCGAAATTCTCTGATTTCCGTGAGTTGTGCACTGCTTACGATTCTAAACAAGCATGAAACAGCTGTGCAGTGCTTCTTAGCTTTTCAGCATAGATTAGCTTCACTGACAAGATGAAGGTTCTATTGAATACCCTGTATCGGTTTTGAATGAAGATTGCGTCCAGCCGGTTCCCCTCAGAAAGATGAGGTTCAACCCAAAGTGGAATAAAATGAGTCGGTACGTTTCTGTGTCGTGGAATAATGGAAATTCGGTCTGATCTTCATAAAAATTGGTATGTTCTTGTCCACAGAAATAGAAGATCAGTGAGGCTGACCTCCACAACTTTCTCGGGAGATAGTGTGCTTCTCTCAAGCCCTTCTTCAACGCCTGAAGTTGGATACTCAGGTTTCCTTGAATTCGTCGCAAATTTAGTTTCAAACATTCACTCTGAGTTTCGTGTCATTCGGTTGCAAGGTTTGTCCTCTGTGATGAGTGGTTTCACCATCCTGACTCAATCTTACAAGACCTAGTCATGAAACCCGTACCGCAGCGAAGCATCGGAGATGAAGATTGATGTCATACTCTCGATGATGATGATGATGATGATGATGATGATGATGATGATGATGATGATGATGATGATGGGTCATGAAATCCTCCGAACCAGGATGAGAATGGCTGGTTGGACCCGCAAATGTTTATCTGCAGCTTATCCCCCCAATTACAAACCTTATACGATCAGCTTCGTCCAACATCCGTCCTACCTAGCTGTACAGTTCGGAAATTACCCTCCATTTAGGTACCTGCTTGCATTACCTAGTGTAACAAGCCACTGACCAAAGCGTTGTGGTATTGGATGCAACGAATCCGCCTGTCTGGTATGAATGCATTCTCACATGTGTGCATCCTAACTACCTACCTTGAAAGACCTACCTGTATTTGGATTCAGCGGCTTTAAGGGCACTGACATACTGGCAGCAAGTGCGGAAGTTTTTGGAAACTCCTGGGGATTTGTGCGCCTGATGGAATGAAATCCGAACACCGCGGTCAGTCAGGTATCTGCGGGGTAAACTTTCGTGTTCACCTTAGGGTGAAAACATATGCCCCTAGGATACCCTTATATAACCTTTGCATCTTCGTGTTTAAGTCAAACAGACGTCGGCTTTCAGTACAGATTTGTGTATATGCTTTGACCGCAACAATGTTACGTTCAAATGTGAATCAGGTAGTTCCGGTACCACAGTGTTTTAAAAAGTGCGTGCAATATGTAAATGCGGTCTCCATTACGCACTTTCCGTGGAAAGGTCACAGCTAAGCCTAATAGTATTGCGGAAGCCTAGCCAACGGCCGAAAGCAGAAACGCTTTTGGCAAACGTGGCGTTGTTAGATTCACCGATGTTCTCCTTTTCGGTACACGTGGCTCTAACATTTTCTTGACAGGTCCGAGGGAAATACCGAACCTCTCCTAAGTTTTCGCACACAATCTCTAGTATGATCTACTTCCGAATGAAATTGATACTAACCCTTCGAGGCCTTTTAAACCTCTCCTAAATTTTCACACACAATCTCTAGTATGGTCTACCAGAAATTGATACTAACCCTTCGAGGCCTTTTGATATTCTCTATCAAATGGTGCCTCCTACTTGCTACTTATCAAGCAATATCAGCAGGTTGTAAGTAGCATCATCATCATAATCGACAGCGCGATATCAGTGTGAAACACTGATGCCGTAGTTTGTAAGTAGGATATGTTGCCGTTGGAAATGACCAGAGTTAGCCGTATCAGGGCAACAACTTTTACCGCCATTCTAATGTAAATGTCCATACACGCTTCCTAGGCTGCAAATTTCAAGGCAAAATGGTGTTTCGTTTGATCAGTAGCTACAAATTTACGAGGCGGACGGATTCTTCTTGGACTGGTTTATTGACTAGTTTGAAACCATTGTCCTCAGAGGAAGCAGCTAAACGCGATCAGCTTTGGTCACACTTAACGGTCACAATAGCCAATTTAGACGGTTTCTCTGAAACAGCTTTTATTTTAGACTTCACCTGGCCAGACAAAAATCCCTCCTTCAGGTACGGACTGCGGCATCCTGGTGTTAACAAAATTTTAGTTTTTTCCATGGGCATTGACAACAATCTTAGTAAGACTCAAATCCTTTCACCCGGTAAAGAATTTCATGCGTCAAAATCACACAGTGCCTCTTCAAACGACAGTGTCTCCGAAGACAGCATGCTTCGGATTTGAGTGCACATTTTTCCCGGTCAAAAAATTAGTTACATCACAACAGATAGGGTAACCTATCCCAAGAATAGCGTGACCTGTTTGTTCTACGGGAGAAGTATTTATCAGTCACATAACAGCTTCTAATTAAAAGACGAGGTCCGACTGGCGAGGGGGTCAGGTAGATATTCGCGGCTGCTATCCTCGTGGATATCGCCCTTGGCAAACGATAGTGTTGAAGCCGTCCACAGGCGCACTTTACGTCTTCCAGAGGATTTCTCTAACCATGACGACCACTAACCAATAGCAATCAGGTTTGCGTTTTTTAAACTTCCCTCGAATTTACTTGACATTGTCCCGATACGTTATAAGTGACGGGGAATTAACAGATCCATCCACATTCACTACGTCGAGGTTATCTCTCAAGTTCCCTACTGATCCTCGGGGCTTTAAACGGATCAACTAAGTTTACCAAGAAGTTTAACACCGAAAGAGCACCATCCATTCCTCAAAAGAGCCGAAAGTTACTCCTTCCTTTGAAGCAGACGCTAAAGACAAGCCCTCAAAAACGGGAAAAACAGCTAATCAATACGGTCGGGTTCATTAGTGAAACTCAAGGAGTTTTAGCACCAAGCAGAACTTAACACTAAAACATCTCGAATCTGCAAGGCTCGGGTCGCGTTTGCTAATTTGAGACACCTATGGCGTCAAAGTAGTGTGTCCCTGAATCTCAAAGGACGTGTGTATCAAGCTACAGTGCGGGCTGTTTTGTTGTATGGCTGTGAGACTTGGCCTGTTCGAGCAGCGGAACTGAGACGTCTTCAGGTGTTCGACAATCGTTGTCTCAGAACCATAGCTCGTGTGGGATGGTGTCGGCGAATCCGTAACCAGGCAGTTAGAAAACGAGTTTTGGGTTGTGCAACGGGTACTTCCATTGAAGAATGTGTCCAGCACCAGAAACTGCGTTGGTTGGGACATGTGTTGCGCATGCCTAATCATCGTTTGCCGAAGAGAGTGCTATTTTCCGTGCCCAATTCAGAGTGGCGTAAGCAGAGAGGTGGCCAACCCTTGACCTGGCAGAAGGGTATGAAAGAAATCACGAAACGCTTGGGTGCTGTCGGTGCTACTCGCCTTCCAGGATGGGGACCGCGTGATCCCCAGTGTGCCTGGTTGGAGACGCTGCAAGATATGGCTGCCAACCGATGTCAGTGGCGATCTTGTTGTCAGTTTCTATCCAGATTGCCTGAATGAGTGTTTGGAGGTGTAGGCACCTCGGAATGATTGTAGTAAGGCAGCAATAAGTCCCCTCCCCGTCCATCTTTATTCTTTTTCTTCACAATAAGGCTTTCAAATAAATCATGGTTGTACGGCAGCGAAGCATCGGTGTTGAACACTGATGTCATGCTGTCGATGATGATGATGATGACATCTCGAATGTTCTGGGGGTGATGGTGATTTGGTTGGTTCTTTGTTGATTTTTCTGTCTTGAGTTTAGCACCTGAGTTTTCATAAGATTGAACCAAACCTAGTTCTGAAAATACACTTCGGGTTTTATTTTGTTTGTGCGCTGCATGGAATAGCTCTCTTGTTGTATCCTTTAGGTCCTAATTGTGTTCTGGGGGAGAGGCCTTGAAAATCACCAGAAACAGTTCAGTTGAGCAGCCCTATGAACGGTTTTGGAAGCACTCTGAAAGACCTGTCAGTATGTTGTGACCAACTACTGTCCCCGCTCCACTACTTTAGTGTCGGAAAAAGACTCACCAACAGGGAACACAACAGTCAAACTGCGAAAAAGTAGGTGCAAAAAATCACAAGGAGCATCGCGGTATGTAAAGCGCACTTTTGACCTTGATTGTAGGCTGTCCGATCGGCGTTGGGTGGTTGGTTGGCGTTGCCTCTACGACACTCATCTTCTTCCGTTACTGAGCTGACTGAATGCTTGGGCGTCCAATCGTCAGCTGGTTTTTCCGGCCCGAATGCTTCACGCCTTCCTTACTGCGATTTTAGTGAAGCTTGAGAGTCCCAGGATTATTTTCAGGAGTCTGATCTTCCTGACACATTCACAAGACATTTATTGCAGAGAAATGCAATTCAGGTCGTACCGCAAGTTAATTTAGCCCGGATTTCAGTCGAAGGATCTTTCAGTAAATTTTAGAAGTGTTTTGTTCGGTGTTCTCAATAAGGAACGAAGAAGCCACAGTTGAAATCAACGGTACAGATGGCAAGAGAACCGTTCATGCTGGTGGTAAAAGTTAAGCTACCGCATTTTTTCAAAATCGCCAGCATGCATCAAAAGTAATGTATAATACGAAACGTACAGAAAGGCATAGATGGAATGAAGGATTTTCGAAGCTTGGCTTTGTTCATCTTGGCCAACTAAAAGAGATTAATATGGAATCTTTTTAGAGTCAAAACACAGCCTAGTGGAATAAGATGTTGTAATCCGACGTTTCGGTTGCCGTGGGCAACCTCTTTCAAGGCAACCGAAACGTTGGACTACAACATTCTATTCCGATACGTTGTTTTGAAACCACATGGTGCTCAATCCTTTTAACACTATCCGAGCCGTATTTGGCTTGGAACTCCTAAAGATATTAGGTAAGTTTGTACCTGGCCAAGCCACGTCAAACTGCAGTTCCTTCTCCAGAGCACAGGCACCAAATGCAGCGATCATCCAGTCACTGAAACTGGAGCGCAACTTCAAAAATACATATTTAGAATACTGCGAGAAACATCTACGCATAGGGAGTCGCCTAAGATGCCCGCTATTAGTATTCACCATTAATATTATTATATTGTCCATATTGGACATTTTTGAACCTTTTTGGCGAAGTGAATCTTCAAAGGACAACATGAGCCAATTTTGGCTGTGGTTTTCCACATGGAAGGCGGGGGGAAAGAGGTTTACACCAGAGAACCAGAGTGTTGAATCTAACTTGACCTTACGATAATTCCCCCATTCATTTGCTTACTCCGCCTATGTACTTTTGATCTCCAGTTATTTTGCTTGTCCGTACCCGCCACTCACCTCGTCGCAGAGGGCGTCCCGTCAGACACTTGTGTATTGGCATGTGTCTGTGTGTGAATGTGCGCAGCTGACCTACTAACCTATGTGCGTTCATGTCCCGTTCGCTGAGCCTGCCTTGGCTTGTTTTCTCAGGTGTTCCCTGTGATCGCACGTCCAATGAGAATCACGAGACTGTCGTCGGAAAAGAAGACCGCGACCCACACTACTGAGCCATCATTTCGCTCGCTGTTGTTTGGTTTGCGGACGTTGAAACTGCACTGTGCCGGTCAGCGACAGACATGTGCGCTTGTTGACGCTACGAACGTGAACAATCGAGTACCGTAGAATTACGAACCCAAATTCTTCCTTTTGATTTTCGAACCCAGCGTCACTCAAAGTTCCGTATCAGGAACCTCGACACAGAGAGTGTACCAGAAAGCTGCCAGAAGCGTCTTTGGGCCAAGTGGTTGCCAACTCCGGACGTTCTCGAGAGTTTTAGTTGTTTTGTTCACTAGATATCCTTCATTCAGCGGACACTAGAGAGAGTACCGTCAACTGTAGGCAGGCTTACCAGTGATGATGGCTTCATTTTTAAACCACTTGTAATCAGCTTCGCGTTTTCTTGAAAGTAAATCAATACAACCACAGACAATAATTCATTCTATCCATATCAACATTAAATAGAGTTTTCAGATGCCATTTGAAAGGTTTGTACTCGATTGATATTGAAAAGAATTTGGTTTCGACGGCGCGGTTCTGAAGGCGTAGATTATTTGAGAGGAGGGAGAGGACTTTAATCACGAATTCGTCTCACGCAGGACTTATGTAGATCAGTGCCACATGGTGAAGTATTTTGGCCATAAACTTTTTTTGCAGGTGACAATGCACACTTCTTACGTGAGTGAAAAGATAAAAAGTTCCTAATAGACAAAGCAGTATAAATTACGAGTACCTTCACTGGTTTCGCCAACAGACACTGAACAAGTTAATACACTGGGCGAGGTTGTGGCGAATCACGCGTGAAGTTTGTGCGCACACATATGGCATAGTAAGTGTTCCCTGTAGCCCGCACGGTGGGACACCTGCCTGTCATGCAAGAGGTATATGGATTCAGTGCATCCACAGGAGTTCCTCTTTTGTTCATGCTGTTTAAATGAAATTTCATCTTTAAGATAAACTAAATCACTGCCTAATTTTTTAAAGACTCATGCCAATAGTCTCTGGGTATTTGTACAGTACCACCGTGGAATTATGAGACTTACAAGTGACACTGCAAGACATCAGCTGTTAGGTACTGGGTAGAGGCTTTGTCAATGGCCTGTGAATTTTGAGTGCACAAGTGCAAGGAAGAGCAAGACTCCTAAAAACTCCTTCATCGTCACCAAGACTGTTCATGCCCACTGCCTAATTGCTTGTCTCCTTTTATTATTGGATTCTAAACTCGTGGGCAGGTTGCTGCATTGTTGCCAAGGCCTACTGAGCACAGAAATGCGTAACACTTGTGGTCAATGCGAATCTTTCGATCTTATTGTTGTCCGGCTGAGCCGCAGAATCAAAGACTAACTGGCTGAGCAACACTCAAATGTGATGTTATGCTTCACCTACCCGTTTTTTTAACACGATCGTACGAAACCAAGTGGAATCCACGCGTACTTCCACCAGAAATACAACTCTCCTTCATACAACTCTGCTCCTCCTACGCATGCGCGTAGTTGTTAATGCCTTCATGCCAGATAATAATTATATGATGGTCCTGCCTCCAGGGAAGCACTCCCTAAAAAAGCGACGAATTTAATAAATCTGACTTTTCTTGAATTGGACGGCATAGCCCCCTTCTTGAGAAGTTTGCGCGTTCAGTGAGAGCGCATCCCATTCACTGGAATTCACAATACAAATTGGTATATTTCAGAACGCTTCTGCGCCATTCATGAATGCAGCCATACATTTTATGCACTTGTTTTGAAGTCGCGCAAAACAAGGTTTGAGAGCTTTATAAAAACAATTTGCTTAGCAGGCAACCATGAGAAATCATGCCCATGAGTTCATTGTGCTGAGAATAAGCTGGGTCACTACCTAGGCACTTACCTGAAATTCTTTTTACCCATTCTGGAAGTACAGTGTGTGTACAGACTGTGTTCGGTGCCTAGACACAGCTTTCAGGCGGCTGTGTAAAAAGGGAAGACATACTGGGGCGGTTCTTTGGGGCAAATGGAAGATTCAGAACCTCGAGGTTCGGCCAAAGGTCCTAACATTGGAATTTGGGAGGGGATCATAACAAGAAAACCTAACTCGCCAACCATTCGCCTGTTTGCACGAAGAGGTTGTGCCGGTCGCTAAAATCATTTTCACAATTAAGTCAACTTCAGTCGTACGTGACTCTCTCAATTTTGAAACAAATATGCGAACAACTCGTTTGATCTCACTGGATAAGTTTATCTAGTTTTGATGAAGTCGTCCAATTCTGGAAAGAACGACATCCTGAATTAACTGGTGATAACGAACCAATATATGTTTTCATGAATCCGGTTTTGTTTCGAGTTGTATCCATAGGGGCAGCATCCCTCACTTGGTGTGGTGGTGTATGGGAGTGTTTGAGTAACAGAGTACTATCTGTCCATCTGTTGTGGAGAGCGGACCAAATGTAGAGTGGTCCGCAACGATCCCTTTGGGATTGTTTGATTCAGTCCCCAGTTTGGGGCGAGCAGCATTCCGTGCTAAACGGAATTCGAAAAGCCCAACTCGGTATAATTTTTGGTAACTATTCAAGCAAACATAATCTGTGCCAACAGTATCTATACCAATGCACGTGAGCTGATCGTAGCTTGTTAGTACACAACAACTCAACAAGTTTAACCCAAAATGTCGGGTTCCGTACCGCCTTGACACTGTCATGTAAGCATTGTGTACGAAGGAAAATTAAATCAGCATATTGAGTCATTGGTCTAACCAGAGACACCCTTGAAAATTTTGACCGATATTTCATCCTTTAGTTGAAGCTACTCCATTCTGAAAAGTCCAATAGCACCTTAAAGCTGTTCCTCTTTTTGGGAACCATCCTCAATCCGAGTTCCACAAATCTCTAGACGGACTTGAACCCGTGACCAAAGTTTATGCCTTCTAACTGCGTATGGCTGATCACCAATGTGATCTAATCACACTTAAGCAGGATACAGCACCACTCACTTTAGTCACACAGTTCTTACAACATGGTCGCTTACTGACTGACTGTTCCAGCGAACACTTCTCAGGTAAAAGGGGCATTTTCCTATTACTTACAGTATGATGGTAGCAGGTGCAGATTCTGAAATTTCCATCGGAATGCTATCCATTAACAAAATTTATGAAGATGATAGAATCATCATAGAGGTGAGTGATGCAGGCGACGCTGATGGTTCTCATGAAGGATGAAACATCTGTGTAGTGCTTCTCGACTTTTCAGTACACACATATGAAATGAAATCTGGAATACAATTGCGGAATCTCCTGCTCCTATTCCTCAAATCCTAAAAGTACGCATTCCGCTGGGGGAACACTAGGAATAAAAGTACCGCTAGAACCTATACTAGATCTCGCATTCACAGCAAATGGTGTGAAAATGAATGGTTTAATCAGGTTCACTGCTTGCAGGCTCACTGCGAGATATGGGCATGAAATGCATCTTTAAATTATCGCAGCTCAAGTATTCAACCGGCCGGCATGGCCAAAGTTATGCACTGAGAAGCCCGAGTTCAGTGCTCGTCTCTTTAGTGTGATGTCAAGAGAATACTTACGCCATGTCAGGGACAAGACTGTTAAAACGAGAGTGACGTAAATCTGAGTTCTACCAAACCGCGTATAACTCATAAAAATGGTTGAAAAAACATTTTGAAAAGCAAATGCTCTTCAGAAGCAATTTTTGGCTGACATCTGAGAGGTTTTCGCTCATGAGTGTGGAAGTTTTCCGGTTAGCTAAAGTCACTTACCTCAAGGAAGGTGGAATGTTGGCAGGTTGACTACCAAGGGACTGGTGCACTATCAAACTTCAGTTTTGAACTGCTAACCCTAACCCCAGCTAACCCTAACAGCTAACCCACCCAACTGCGCTGATGTCTCCTCGTATGGTGACGAAACGTTTGCAACCCAATTGCCATCAACAGCCATCTGGTCAACAACCAATAACCCTTCTGCAGGAGGCGATTCAAAAAGCATGATTGTGAGCACGTTGATTGACTATGAACTAAATAACTATTAACTAACTAAAGGGTTTTAACATCTTGGACAACGAATTCTCGTTCACTAATATACGAATAAATCATCAAGAAACCGTGTTTGATACAAAACATCAGGCAAGTCGTCTTTTCTGCAACTACTCTGGATGACGGTGCCTAAACCACAAGCTGAGAGTTATCGCTTATTTCGCCTCAGTAGTTAACTCACTTGAGAGCACTGTTGTTCGTCTACTTCAGAGTGAGGTTTATTCAGGAGACTGCACACTCCGTCTTTGCCTGCGGACTATCAATCACATGGCGAAAGGCTTATGAAATGCAGTCACGAATGCAAAATAAACCTTTTCTCATCAATAGTAACGATAACAGAATAAAGGTAGTGGAGGGAAGAAGTGTGAAAAGAGTGAGGCAGATAAAAGCCAAAACACGTCAGGAGTATCGTTTTCACTAACATTCCACTTAATAGGTCTCGGTCGATTACTAAGCGTCAGAAGTTTGGAAAGGTCAAAGAATGACTTCCCATTGTGAGTTCATCTGTATTCTTCTCTAACTAGGCAATGCTCGGTCAAAAGTGCTCTAAACTGGTTCCGAATGTTGTTCTGTCTTCACCATCAACGGGAATCTTGGCTTCTTTATCGCAAATACCACGAAGACTGCTTAACGGAAGAAATTCATGGTTTTCACGAACACCTACCTGGTGTTTTGTGATAAATACTGGGACATGTAGAAGTAGCTACTTTCGTAGTTTCCACGTTCACTTGATTTGTCATTTATTTTGTTTGACACATCAGTGCACTATCAGAAAGAGCCTGTGGATCCTTTATGACTATTATACCACCTCACCTTGAAAACAGCTCATTTTCAAGAACTGCACCGGTTCCGATGGATTTCCAGTTTACTCCCTGTACACTATCGTTTGGGTTAGCGCGGTAACATTGTTTAGAAACGTACTAGAAGCTTACTAGAAACAACTTACCATCGTTATACACCAGCTAGTGGTAGTAACACAGAGGACCGCCCGTCCCCTCCATGAAGATAATGCACATCTATGTATGAGGTTGAAAAATTTTGCATCCAGAGAAGGGCTTAAAGTTATCAATGATGGTACACGTTTGGCATCGTTCACACCGAGATGCAAACGTTTTTGGAGTGGGATCGTCAAGCATTCAGAGGGTTGAAAACTAACCTAAGCTACGGTTTGCCCGATAAATTCTGAAAAACAGAATTTCTAATGACAGAAGTATCTCATAAACGAACAATGCAACCGGTGCTGTCCGAATCTATCGGACCGTCGTGCGTAAGCTGTCTTTGCCTTTTTTTATCGACCAACTGTTTGTTTATCTTAGTTATCGCCATTTGTCTTTGCATACGCAAACTCACGAGATTTTTCTTGCATTGTACAGTGTGTTTAGCGTCACTTGTTATGCGTGTTCGTACAACCACCACCTTGTTACCGAATGAGAAAACCATGTTTTTCCCACTGGATCAGTGCGTGGACTTAGGTGAATAGTATAACGTCACAATCAGGTTGTTTATCATTTTTCGGTCTTTAATTTCCTTAGAGGCGATGGCGCTTTCTACCAGCTTTGCATAAAAGTCCTAATACCTAAAATGGGGGCTAAAAATAGACACCGGACGAAGATAATTGTTATTTTATGAGCAAGAACCCATGGATTTGTGTCAGACCATGACATCTGCCTTCAGAATGTCGTGATTCTTGGGAAGAATTCACAATGTAGCATAGTGAGAATTAAAATTCAGTGGTTCGGGACTAACTCCCATAACTCAGTTTTAAACGTAGTTTCCATAAGTACTTCATTATCAAGCTTTCCTGAAGATACATGGCTGCTGAATTGCCAAATACTGGAGCAAGAATTGACGAAACACACTAATTATATGATTGTTGAAAGCCTTTCGACAGCCAAATGACGTTCTTGAGACTTATCAGGTAGGCACAGTTTCTGAATTTCCGCCAACCTGGGGTTCTATATGAACAACAAATTTTACGCCTTTGACAAGATACACTCAATGGCAAATTAAGTTATCGTAACCACCTGTGAATCTCAGCCGGAGAACATCGCAAATGACAGATTCACCTGGGATGAAGTTGAGTCTCAAGTTAGTACCAAATTTGTAAACGAGTGTAATTCACCAACAGTAGCCATACACTGACTGTGTAGACGAGACCGACCAATGAACAGCTGACTTATTTACTGGGAGCCCAACCTATAAACAGCCAATTCGGAATTAGCATAATTTCTTGCCAGAACAAATTAAGCCGCAAAGCAACCGGAAGGTTTGTAAATAGACGCGTAAACCGCAGTACTAACCGATCAGGGACGATGAGCTTGTGTGAAGATTGTGTTCCCCTCTGAATGTGTTTTGTTGCAAATAGGTCCTCAACAAAAAGTCAGTAGCCCTCTTCTGAAGGGATCTGCTTATCGGGTAATTGCCATCAACAAGGAGACCGCTGTTAGGTGGATGATCAAATTCAATTTCTCTTACCCAAGGTGTTTATCTAGCTTTACGGTCTTTCGCGTTTGAAAGGATGTTCTATGTTCGCCCTGACTGCTCCGCACACAGTTTTCGTTTGCATCCTAACTTTTGACGTCTTTTTCACGTGTATTGGGATCGCGCATAGACTCGGATAAATTATGTACTAATGATATATCGGTTCACGTTGAACAACTTACAGAGTTATATATAGTTCCCTTATTCTTTCTTTCGTTACGGACTCAGATGCGGCGTGATCAATGCCACAGTACGTGGTTTGCAGGTTCATTGGACGTGCTCATCATGACAGTCGTCCTTCCGGTATGTCCGACTTCTTGGATTTTAATAGACTCAAATGTGGTTCAGTCGATTACCTGATGTTCGCTGACAGAACAGCCGGGCGGTGAATTATACCAGGAGTTGACCGGTGTTTAATTCCGTTACTTTGAACTGGGTCAGAAGACGAATTTCTTATGACCCTGGTAAAGTGAGATAGTAGACTACAGCAGATAGTCGACAACTTGTGGAAATCAGACTCTATATACGTGTTCTTCTGTCTCGGAATTATTGTACAAAGGATTGGAATTATGCGACCTCTGTCGTTTGAAAGGGTGCATACAGCTAACTCGGACGTTAACTGATAGATATAGTCAGCCAAGAATGAACTCTGTCGGCATAGTCTGGTGGGCTCAGCCAAGCTCGAAAGAGTATGCCAACCTCGACAGTGGGTGAATCCTCGTGACTCAGAGAGCATATTTCGCTTCATTGAGTAGTTTCAGCAGCTGTTGTCTGTTGTTGAGAAGGAACACAAAACGAGATCGCCAGGGCTGATGACTTCCTCAAAAGGAGCCAACCTGTCGGACGGATGCCACGACGCTTGAGTTCACCAGGAGTTTTTTGGCTTTGTTAACCATACTGCTTTGTATTAGCTTGATGTCAGCAGCTTATTTGTGAAAACTCCCAACTCTGCACTTTCAACTCAACCGTCAGTAAGAGCGGATCCAATAACCAGGATGTCGTATGGTTACTAGACAGCATTGTGGTCAACGAAGCTATCTCACTCCTTTATGGAATAGAGCTTCGAATTGAGGACAACTGCTACAGTGTTTTCATACGATTTCCCGATGTAGCAAACTGGGAGTGGTCATATTCCAAACTTGCAGGTGGATCTGGCGAATGCCGACTCAAGGGTTCTCCAAGTGTCAGCAACTACCAAAATGCCTCAGAGTGCGCCACACTACACTTCAATAGATTCTGTTCTACTCTTCGCCACTCTACTCTATCCTAGTCTACTCAGCTCGATACTACCTAGTCTATTCTACCACAACATACATACCGTAATACACTATGATGTGCCATACTGCGCTACTTTAGGTCATACTACACCGTGCTAGACCGTTCTATACTGTACTAGACCGTGCTATACATACATATAATGATTGGCATGCGCAGACCTGCAGATGTGGCATAAATTTTCACATCATTTGATCATACGGATTTGGGTGCTCGGTTTACAAATATGCATGACGGAATTCGGAGAACTGGTTTACTTTGCGTGGTGACTCTTCAGATATACATGTATATGTACATATGTAACCTCCCTCTATTGCGATCCACCAAACAGAGATCTCTTCACTAATCGGACATGCGACCGGCATTCCCTTGACTTACGGGATTTTTCTCTGCTTACTGCTGGCCCCAATCACAGCCAAATCAAACTGTCACACTAAACTTACAAATGAAATTGCATGCAGGCCTGAGCAAAGACAGAAGACATTCAAGAGAGCGGTGAGCACTGGCTAATATTTCCCACCACCGGTCCAGGTCAGCTACTCAGTTAAATGTGCCGTTTATGTACCCAGCATTAGTTCGTGTCTAACCGCAAGCACCGTGATCCGCCTAGTAAGCTCCCCCCAAGAGAAGCCATCCCCAAATTAGGGTATTTTGAGAAACTACCCTTCATCTGTCGAGGTGGAGCCTCATATGAGTCACCTAGGAGCAGTTACCCGTCCCAGAAAAGGCCAAGAAGTAAAATGCGTGCTTCAGGCTCCCCTAGATCAAGGCATCAATTTGACAGATGACTAACCACAGCACACACAAGTTTGTTCCCAACGCTTCTGAGGTCTCCAAACATGATAGTTAGTTGCCTAAACGTTAAATACTACAACAACCCCCCGTACATAAAAATAGTTAGATGGAGGCTACTGTCTTGAGGAAGGCACGTTAGCATTCCCCGTCATTGAGCAGATGGGTCAAAGTCAATTTAGGTGGCCTACTGGAATGTGAAGCCTGATAAGATACACATGGCATCAGCAGCCGAATATCAGCTGATTAACAAACCCACTTAACCAATGGTGTAGTTTTTAGGTCCCTGTAATTCGCGAGATTTCTGGCACAGCATACGAAACAGTCGCCATAATATTACAGTACATGTAAACAGTGGGACCACGATCGTTAAAAAGACATTCTTATGACATGAGGCTCGTACCTTGCGTTGCGTACACATTTCAGCAGACAGAAACTATGGGAAAACAAAAACCTTTTACACTGAAGGCGAAAATTCGAATACTCGAACTGAGTCAGAGTGGATGCTCAACTTGATACCTCGCTAAGATTATTGGAGTTGGCAAGACCTAAGTTCTAAATTCAATAAAACAACACCAGGTCATAGACAAATGATGGAAAAACAGATCTCAAAGAAGACGAAGACCCACGTCAATGTCAGTGTGCATTTGGCGTGGTCAGCCAGCAAGCATGTGCTTGGTTCATTCGGGTATAGTCGGAAAAATTGGCACTGCGCAAGGAAAAGGCAACAAAATTTGCGAAGTTTATGGAATGTGAGGCGTTTAGCGACAGTACTGACTGGCGGGTGAGTTTTTAAAGGCTTCACAATACTGGCTGTTGCGTGTTCAGAGGGGAGGCTGATGAAGTCTTTGCAGAAGCCGTGATTGATTGGGATGCTCAGCTTCCGCAATTGACGGAATCCCGTTCACCTAGAGGTACTTTTAATACGGATAAACCAGCCTTGCTCTACAAGACATCCTAATAACGGTTTCTTAGTAAAGAGTAGAATGTGAAACCATGAAACATATTTTAGAGGGAGCAGAACAGTATTCCTATGCTTCAGTGTAACGGGTGGAAGCTGTTGCTCATGGTGATCGGCAGGATCCAATAGTCCAAATGTAGTGACCTTTATAAGGTGTGTTCGCAGTACAGTCAACGTGTCACCGTATTAATACCATGATTTTAATATATCGCCGTGTTGTTTTTACTTTGGATATAAGCATTATTACCTGCATTAGTAATGGAACGACCGAAAGAGATGCTCCTCCCAAGAGAGGCTGATCCCTAGCTAGGACCAGTTGTTTTTTTCCGTGAGCGGTCCTTGTTCAAAGGCAATACTGTATATAAGACAAAGAACTGATTTTTCAGTGTGTATTATGCACTTCTGGTGACCGAACATTCAAAAACATCTGGTTGAATGAGTTGGAAAACTCATCACTCGTACCTGCTTGCCTACATCGCACCGTATTACGCTGAAAAACAAACCGGACGATTTCTCTTGCGAACCGAGTCATTGGGTGTTCGACCGGTATCGCCGTTTACCCACTCCGTTTCAAGCGCGTAGGTGGAATCCACAATGAGGCGGGAAGTTGTAGCAGAGAAAAAAACACGTTACAGCAACGCAACGCCATCTGTTGCATCAGCGTGACGCGCATGTTGCGTTTGAAATGTATAGTTTACAGTTGTAGCAGGAGTCTATAAGCGTGCACCTGATAACGCTGTGAAGATCACGACGATTATAGTGATCCGCTTTTTCGGTTGATGTACGTTAGACTTCGGAACTGTAATCGTTGCCACTGCTGACGCTATGCGTTCTCTCCCAGGGGTAAAGCGATTCGGAAACAGACGTACTAAAAAAGGATGTTTGATAACGTGTACTATCTGTTATGTTACATAGCTGCTGCGGTTAGGGAGTAATCAGTTATTCCGAAACTAGCAACCGTTCAGTCGTGAACTTTACAGTAATAAGCATAGTAATAAATGAATCCAGAGAGGAAACCAGAAATTTTAAGAAATGCGCTGGTCATAACGGGTATGAGATCGTCGGAAGGCAACTAAGTCAACCGTAGAAAACAAAGTGTTGTACTGCCATTCTCATCCTTGTTTTTGGATTATCCTACTTCGCCTCGGTGGCATCCGGACCCGTGACCACCCATAGAATGGTCGACCACTGTACCCAGAGCAGGAAACAACTGAGTTCATCCGGTTTCCAGTTTACTTGTCCAGAGTGCTTTAGCAAGATGGGCAAAATCAAGGTATGCCACCAAAACATAAATTGTTTCCACATTTGGTGCTCAGAGCTGGTTAACTTAAGAAAAATTAAGAGTTACGGAATAATTTTGAGCTCATATGCTTCGAAACCCGCTTAGTACACGCCATTGCGCTTTCATAACAACATAAATTAGGTAGACATGTATCTCATGGCAAATATGTTTGCAGCGTCCATGAGTGCCAAGGAGGACCTGCGGACTGTGAGCTCCGTGCTAACAATACAAATACGATCACTGAACATAGTACGTTCTAGGTGGTGTACACACTACGTATGCTAAACAACCCGATGCAGAAGCTCGTATGTGTGCAGCCATACTTCGTAACCAGGCATCCTGGGACAGAACTTCTAAAAGTTAACCTGCCACCAAATCTACCTACCTCAATGCTGTTTTGTTACGCAGCTGCGTAACTCGACAACGCGTTTGTTTTCAAAAGTGGTCCCAGTACGTTGTACAAGAGTTACGTTCACCATCCTGTCACTTGTTGCAAGCCTTCTATCCACGACCTCCAACGACAGATCAAGGAAACGGGATTTCTTGTCGTCCACCGACTAACCAAGCTTCATGAAGCTAGTCATATCATTTTGCGCGGCTTGACTGAAGAACAAATAAACCTGTTCACAAATCCTACGGCATATCCGAACTTGCTGAAACTTCTTGATACTGGTTCTATTGACCTTTTGTTGAAGGTAGTGTGAAATGGTCCTAGTAGATCCTAGAAGATGCAGAACCAAATTTTGCCTGTCCGTTCTGTGGTTTATCGTGTGACAATACGAACACAAGCAAATCGCTGCATGGAACGCTTTGCACAATTTCCATGTTAAAACACAATTATGAAAAACAACGCTTAAAATTTTCGCATATCAACACGTCTTTTTTTTACACGAGCTACTGTTCGCATAAATTGCATTAAAAAGCAGTCACTTGCACGTATAACACATCCATGTCCACCATTTTTGTAGGGCGGCAAGCAATTCCAGCCACAGCTGTTTGCCGATCGTATAGCACGCTAAGACCAGGATTTGTGAGAAATTCATGTTTAATGATGTGAAGTCCCATACCAAGCAAGACCTTCAGAGGTTGGCAAGTCGTATTTCCCACAAATGATCTCCAATTACGTCACTGTGTCCTAGAGGACCTCAGGCACCAGAGGATTTCAATGTACAATAATATGCACAAATCGACCCCGTGGTTATCAGGCTTGTGTTAAACACAAAATGCATGTTTTACATCTCGCGATTGAGGGCAGGAGAAATTTAACACCTCGCGATACGTCTTCTTTCTACACTGATGCATTGGGATTCGTTTACTGGCCCTGTTGTATGCGGAAATCTGGGAAATTCGGCCGACGATCGCACACAACAGTCAATCTTGGGTGGGAGGGGGATTTTTCACTTGTGCGGTTCTTAGTTCCACAGTCGTTGACGTACAGCTTTGGCATGTAAACCCCGCATCCGAAGGTGATTAGGGTCATCAAACTTTGTCTCAAAAGTCTGAAGACACTCCAGCGGCAGTTGGCTTAAGAACAACAGAGCAGTACCCTCTGCGTATATTTTCACCTCGTTTATCGCATAGTAAACTGTTGATCGGGCCTCTATGCTTCACCATTTATCTGAATTTTCGCCTGGCGTTGTTCACAGAAAACCTTCGCTTACATCACAAACAACTGATTTTCGACATCGCTTCTTCAGAACTTCCGGATGGTGAAAGAGTGGCCATCAGTACCGTAGGCAGGCAGAGATACAGCGATTGGCAACACGGATCGCAACTAAGCATAGTAGGCGAAGGATACCTACGTTTGCTCATGTCCCAACATTCCATAGTTCCATCTTCGCTCACCTGATGTACCACACTGTTACTCTACTTCTATGATGCGCTTTCACGGGATGTTGTTACTTGTGGGACAAAGTTCACATTTATATCTTTGAAATTTTAGCTCTCCAATATGCCACTATCTCCCCTGTGACTGGTCTGCTAAAATTCACACTCGGATGCAAGAATATTTTTTTCACGCTTTCAACCACTCCTATACGTTGAAAACCTATCTGCACCTCTGGTCATTCATTTTCCGTAAATGCAACACTTAACCCTTATTCGGTCCAACGGAAATAAGCCTACTTGAATGCATCCAAAAACACAGGCACGAGTTTGAAGATACTATCTGCTTTAGCGCTTACGAAAGTGTGACGATCACTCAACAGCCCATAAATAGTAGGCGGTCACAAACAGGCAAAGACAAGTGAAGAACTACCACCGCCTGCTTAGGATGTTAAGCAGGTGCGCCGTGCCTGGAACATCGGCCTGCCCCTATTCTTCGAGATATGTGAAGCCACATGGGGGTTGAAACTTCTCGTCAGGGTAACGGCACACTCCCACGGAGGTGACTTGCATGAGTCTGTTTAAAAAAATCGCTCAACCTGTTGGGTTTTATCATACTTCGACCTGATCCCACTTAAAGTAGTGCAGAATTCACCATTGCAACTACTCTGATGGTTGTGCCCGATATTTTTCACGAAAAAGCGAACCAACGATAGAGTGTCAAGAAATATATATCAGTAGATCATGAAAAGAGCATGATTAGAGTTGTAAAATGCGATAAGCCAACTACGAACTGTCAAGAGAAAAAATAAAAAAGCACCAAGACATAAAATCCATAAACATGTCTGTTTGTATGTCTATGTGCGAGGGGAGAGGTATGAATACCGCTGTGAAGATTTGCGGACTCATGGACTGTAAAAGACATGGGCACGAGAAAATCTTGAGCTTATTGAAGTAATAAGCTGCGAGGTTGAAGTCAAGCGAATCACGTGCGAAGATGGAATCGATGACACTTTATGGAGAATGTTAACAGAACCACGCCAAACTGACGACTGTGTGCTCCTGTTTGTGCTATAGAACTCAACAGAAGCACATGAACAATCGCACGAAGTTACTCCAGCGGGGTGGGAATAACTGACCGAAAAGAAAAATCGCGGGTGCAGACAGATGGCGGAAGTTGGATTCTGCACAAGTTTTAAAAAGGCTACATTTCAAGTAACGGGGAATCAAAGAAGACCGAAAGAAAATAAAGATAGGAAAGAAGCGCGATACCTTTACAGATGAAAAAAATGAACGGAACTATGAGACCCTCAGGAAAACGTGGTCAAAAGTCGCAATGGCAGGGGTGCGGCAAAGAGACATGTACAGTCGGCGCCACTCCGAAAACTAAATAAACTGCTGCGATTACGAGCAACAACTATAGTAAAATACACATGGTATTAGTACTGCTGATATTCGCAGCATCATGATGAGTGTTTCACCTAAATAGAAAAATATGGCTAATTGGGCCTACCACAGCAAGATTATGGACAAGCGCCAGTGTGCGGCAACCACTAAGGGAACGACAACAGATACCTTCAGTTCCCTAAAGAAAGAACAAGAACAGAAGCGCGCAGTAGACCACTGGGCCAGTCAGAAGCCAGAATGTCCATTCACTCTGAATTCCAAAGAAAGCAAGTTGGTTAAGCGTAACGATGGCAGAGGAGGTGGGAAATGGGAGTTCGCAACGGAAAATGCAATTAGACCTGTCGTATCACATTGACTGGCTGACGAGTATCAGGAAATAAACAAGCAAGGAAGCGGTTTTCGGCAGCGAAAATGAGTGAAATCGGTTATGAAAAGCCACTCATGATGGGAGCGAGAGTACATCGAAAATGCACGACGTTGGATGGTAGGAAATCAATAATTCTGTAGTTGGCGAAATGTTCCCGACTGGGGCAGCTGGAAAGGCAGTCTAAGAGCTTGGTCAGTACTGGAGTTAGACCTGGCGGGTATTGATGTTAATGTGAGGAACGCAATTTGTATCGATGGCGATGGTTGTAGTGTGTGCTGCCTGGAGTGTCACCAACTCCAGTGCGAAGGAATGCTGAAACAATGGCTACTGAACCAGATCGATAATCTGTGCCTGTGTGTGTGTGTGCACATCTTCCCACAACGATGAAGCGACGAAAGACAATGGGTTCCCGGGTCAATCAACTGTGCATGTATCATCTTCACTGATGTCGACTGTCTGCGTGACCAGCTAGCAGATAGACGTTTGAATTGGACATGGGATCATCGGCAGGTCTGCTCTCCACAACAATATTGCTGAAGAAAAAGGTAAATTAGGAAATTGGACCAGGAATTAGCATACGGCATTGTGATAGTTTTCACAAAACTGTGGCATGAAGGAGCAACCAAGACAAAAAGAGATCACTAAAGCTACACCACAGAATTGAGCAACTTCCGATGGGCAATCCAAATAGTAACATGTGGAAATCAGGGCTAAAGAACAACGACAGAAGGGGAAAGCTTGTATAAACAATGAACTGTTATCGTATTGAGGAAAGTGTGGCAAATTCGACTAGTGGGGTGTGCACTGAAGACGAAACGACAGAGTCCGGGAACTGGAAAAACAGTATAATTTGTGTGCTACCTCCCTGTTCAACACATAACAATGCGACGGATTCACAGCAACTTGGCCGCGAAATGAAACCAAGCACAAAACATAAAAATAAAAACACTAGACTAGCTGGATCACGACGCATAGTATAGAATGCTACTGTCTGCATAAGGCAAAAGTGAAGTAGACTTCTAAAGAGATAGTAAAAAATCCACACCGTTTAGCTGTTGCACCTTTGCGGTGAACTGTTAACACAACTAAATGGAGCGGAAGGATCTGACACGCTCAAACTGTTCAAACCTAGGCAGAGCAAATCAAAATATGTTTATAAATTTTGGATAAAAGCTTCAGTAAAAGCAGCCTACCGGTCACAACCAAGTAATCGATAGATGTGTTTCGCATCGTTGATCTCCTGGGTAAGCTGTATGGGGAAGTGTGAGGAAAAATAAATTAGGTCGAGTTGTACCGAAGAGAAAATCAGAAATATGGGCAAGGAATTTATCATATAATCTGCAAACGGGACATACAGGGGAGGGTGAAATTTAAAAAAAAACGGTGTGGGCACGTTCTACTGAATTTCACAAAGCCAAGCTGTGAAGCCATGAACTAAGCCCTATGACCTGTATTTATTGTTATTCACGCCATCAGCGTGTGGAGTTTGCTCAGTCATCGCCATTGACAATTATTGTACTCCATGACGGATGCGAAGTGACTTGGCTAGTCAGTCAAGAAACTTGATTCCCTATGGACAGAATTAGGTGGTTTATCCTGACTAGGTTATTGACAATCGCGAGGGACCTGATAGTTGCCAGGCCACTGAATCGAAACTCAACTTCATTTGGATGAAGAAAAACCTAGGCATATGAAATTCTTCCAACTTCACCCAACAAAGTCCGTGCTACTGTCCTCTAGATGCAGCTGCCCGGTAACCGTAGCAAACTAAGTCATTCGCCCCATACACGGGCAACCTATGAATCCAAAGTGTGATTTCAACCATAATCTCTGCCCCTAAAACACCACGAATCTAGGCAAATGGACAATACCCTTGCGCACACTGCACCAAGGTTGCTTCCGTTAGCTCCTATTACGTGGCGATCTGGTACAAAATATCAACCAATCCAGAAAGGGGAGACTTTCAGTGCATGGCTGGTTAACCTCGTAGAGGGCATGATAGAATAAACTACCACCAAGATATTCCAATCCAGACAGTTGCAACCGAATTATCACGAGCTTTCATCTTAAGAGTTGCATCACCTCGGGCTCCGAAGGCTCCCAGTCAAGACAAACATTTCTAACCATGTTGTTGCTGAACACTTGAACAATAAATAGATTAGAGTAGACAGTGGGAACCGTAGGATGATATGCACTGCTGACTAGCCCCCAAGCTATCTTCGAAGGGTGATATTTAGAGGGATCTCAGTCACAAGTTGAACAGGTGTCGCATACAATGATCTCACTTAAGACATCGCCACAGGGGTGGGGTGCATTTTGCACTTGCTAAAGGAATGCTCACTCGTTAATCTCTGGTACGCGAGACAGATATGTTCGCACTACTCCACCACGCTGAATGAGTCCAAACTGTCACATCCGAATGATCGAACATGCTTGAACCCCGCGCAACTCAAACGACGACCCACTAACTGTCCGTCGGGACTGAAAGGAGGGGCAAATCGAGCAGATCAGCGATTCACACAACGTAATTCAGACCCATTCAGCGTGCACTAGTGGAGGAGTGCTAACATACACCAAAGGTTCGTATTTCGATACCCAACCCCGCCACCGATATGCCCTACTGAAGAGCTCCAGTATTCGCAATATTTCGGTCTGGTGTTTCCCGCATTCATTTAGAGGTTGAGATGGCTCAAGTGGTTGTTAGAGCGCGAATTTACTGACCGAAAGGTCCGTGGTTCGAACCCGACCTTTGCCTCTCGACTTCTCCTGTCTAGCAGTATCCCAGCCCTCGTGCTTCCCTCTGGTGGCATGGCAGCTAGGCACCGAAAGGGTGTTACAGCTGAACAGTTTAGTTTTTAGTTTTAGTTTATTTAGTTTCCGCATTCATTTTGACTGAACACAATAGTCGCGTCGGAGTAGAAAGACAAGAGTGACGTAGATATGAATTATATAAAATTTGCACCACTTTTATGAAGCGGTTGAAGTTGGTTGAAGGACTGTCGCACACTTTTTTGATGAACTCAAGCATGTTGCCAAAAGATAATGATGGCTATATCGAAGCATATGATTCCGAGCAATTTTGACCATCAACAGCAGCAAAACTAACGTGTTTCTCCCTGCTCCCATAGAAAGCTTCGTTTTAGTCAGATCAAAAATGCGACTCCAAGGGTTCAAATAAATAAAGATGTTGAGTTAACTAGAAAGTTTGAACCTTTCGAGATCGCTACAATCGGAAGTTCCTCAATACCGAATTACTACAGCCGTTGTGAAAACGCGAATGTTCGTCCAAACACAGGTTAGAGGTGTTCCCAAAGGAGTTTGCTTTATAAAAGCCGCATTTTGGGCGAGGAAACGACGACACTAGAAGCTGTACTAATAGAGGGTGATGGCAGATTCTGACTTGGGTTTAGTTGAACTTACATCGGCTCCATTTGACGGTGAAATGGGACGAAAAAACCAGAATTTGACGGTGACGGTGAAATGGGACGAAAAAACCAGAACTCTTCCATTCACATGTTACCGTCCAATCACTCAGGATTTTCAAAATACAAATCTCGGTCCTGACTAACAAACCTATTGGCTCATGCAACTGGATTAAGGGTGAAATCGAAAGTGGCATGACGACACAGCATATTAAAATTTTTTTTACGACTCACTTCACCGGTAAAGCTCTTTCCCAACAATCCGTGTGGGTGGAAAATCAAGATGCTATCACGAAGACATACTAAAACGGGAAAAGAGGGGAATGAGAATTCACGTGAGAATGGGACGACTGGAAACGAGTACTGTAAGGTCGTAGACACAAATTTCGTTTTTTTAAAAAAATAATAATCCATCTTCCCGGTGACATTTGGTTCATTACTGACAAAATCTGCTAGATTAAACAGACACCCGCCAATTCACTACAAGAGTGCGAATAGAAAATAACATTTGGAACGCTTCAGTGCTGCAAATTGCAACATAGAAAAATCCCAGTAGGCGTTCCGCTACCTAAAGGCAGGCAATAAGGAAAATATCACTGACAAGCTTGTGCAGGGTTACAGCCGAGCGTTGTCGAGCAGGTATACAGCTGAGCAGCATGTAGAACCACTCGTATCAGAAGACACAAAATAGAAGACAACGAAAATCTACGTGGTACAAAGCAGGACTGTAAAATTAACAGGATTCTCGGCGTAATTGTCCTGCTTAGAAGGATGTCCTAGAACTAAAAATACTGATAATGAATAAATTCGCAATGCAAACGGGCATCGCTTTGAGTTGACAAATTCCCGGTTCAGTAGTGGCAAGTGATACTGACAACTGTGCGTCCACCAAGGAGGCCATCGTTGATGCCCGCCTTCCACATATGACTAATTCCCGTAGTCTGATGGTGATCTAACAGGTCCCTGAGTAGGAAAATGGGGTGTGGATGCAAGTATTTGAGTGGACGCTAGAATCTACAAGTAACGTTTAGCCCTAGGCGGATGGGAAAGGCATTTCACGCCAAGACAAAGCAGTGTTGTCATGGTAATTTATAATGTCCTGAAATGCTTTAGAGGCGATTCATCCAGAGAGCGTGCCGACCAAGTAACAAACTCTCTGTTGACACGATAACAGTGTTGTCTGTAACCAGCGTCTGGATGATAAGGAACAAAGTGTCAGCCTAAAGATCAGTTAAAATATACCAGTCAACGAAAGAACGAGAACGGGCCTTCCTGAAACGTGTAAGTAATTGCAGTGACGATTGCTCTCATGAGCTACCACCTACGGTACTGCGGGAAAATTAAATCGCCAATTGAAAGCATTCATTCTTCAGTATGTCAAAATGCGGTCAGAACACCCAGTTTTCTATAGATGCCAGTTCTTCTGAGGTTCGGACTTTAGAGGACCATTCTAGTTCCCTAACGTAGCTTCTGGAAACCGACCCAAACGGGGCTGTGAGAAATAACCATAGGCACATACCGATGGATTCAGCTACTGATCCGTTGAAATCCAAGGTGGTAGCTCGGTGACGACTGGACTTGATTCGGCCGTTTAGACTGATTACCTTGGCACAGTCTACAAAAATTGGAAGAGTAAGAGAATGGTCACTGGTAAACTGCGTTCCCACGCGTGTACCAAGACAAAAATGTAACTTTGGCGTCCCGATGGAGAACCGGGTGTCAAAAGGTTGGCTGACTCACCCTGAAGACAAACAAGAATTGTATTGTGTTCAAGCTGAACAACCTCTACGACAGGTACGCTATCTTCCGCTGTAAAAGCAGGAGAAACGATAGGTAAGTGGTTGTCACTGCAACGATGAATACAATGAACCTATGCTACAAGACACCAATCTGACATTCACCATCCTGAATTAGCAACACAAAATACATTGGAACGGATCCCATGAGAAATTGTCCATAGAGTAACACAGATACCCGCGTAACCGTTTCATTGAGGCGAAATAAAAATGCTGAAAAACAGTTCTTTGGGAACTGAAAAGTTATACACATCTTTGACGAATTTGCCGGTTGTTAGCTCACAGAAGGACAAAGTGAAGGAACTTGTTCGGATATCTGTAACTTACTACTGGATGGGCGCACTGATGATGTTGAGAAGGATCATAGTCCGGTTCTAAAATCATTGCAACCTGAATCTCATTTCAAGGAATAAACAGGCACCATAGGTCAGTAGGTAAGGTGACTACAATTGACATACAGGGCTAATCACACAAAAGAGAAGGATCAAACGCACGAAAGGCTGGGAGTGTACAGGACAGGGAAAGCAAGAGGTGTGAAAACGTACTACAATAGAAGGATCAGGCTCGTACGACGAGCTGTCAACTGCTGGTATGATCGTTGAATAGGGAAGTAGGGTCGGCTAAACATGAAACCATGGAGAAGATCCATAACAGGTTAACATGACTGTTAACAAGTGGCTGTTTATCGTATGGGCTAGTTGTGGGACAATATATGAATACCCCCTGATGGGAACAATCTTTGTATGAAAACGGATCCAATTAATGAATCATTTGGGTAACACACAGTGCACCTAAAAACTGGTTTTCATTGGTCATCGTGTAAACAAGTAGCTATCAGTTTTGTTGAAACAAGCTTTCTTTCTGGTGGCTGAATAGTCGTTCTATCTCAACTAGGGCTTACGAGCAAAACCAACGGGACATTAACCCATTCATTCAGCTGATCCAGCTAGATTACTGTATCCAGCCAGGGAGAACGGCAAGAGAACGAACAGGAATTCGCAGAGGACTAATAATCAGAAAATACAATACTCCGAGGCTAGACACTGAACTTGTAAAAAGGGAGGTTATGTCAATCTGAATGAACCAGCAGTTTCGCGTTTACATATCCGAAAGAGATCTCAGGGAAAAAAGCTCAACCCATGAAGAGTAGCTGTACATAAAAACCGGGTTAGGTACAGGAGGTTAGAATTTACGGACCTTAGTATGAACTTTACACAGTTGGCCTGTCCGGAGTAACAGTCTGCTGTTCCAGGCCTCCTCAGGTTTGTGCAAATGTGAACAGCAGTGAGAAACACTAGAGCAAGAATTGAGATGGATTCCGGTAGAAAAAATGAAAAAAAATAGTTCAGCTATAGCAACCTTTCGGTGCCTAACTGCTATACCACCCTTAGGAAGCACGAGGCGAGATGGCTCAAGTTGTTAGAGCGCGAATTTACTGACTGGAAGGTCTGTGGTTCGAACCCCACCTCTGCCTCTCGACTTTCCCTGTCTAGGCTTGGGCAACCTGGTAGTATCTCAGCCCTCGTGCTTCCTCCGGGTGGCTTGGCAGCTAGGCACCGAAAAAAAGGTGTTACAGCTGAACGAAGCACGAGGCTGGGATACTGCCAGGTTGCCCAAGTCTAGACGGCAGAGGTCGGGTTCGAACCACGGACCTTTTGGTCAGTAAATTCGCGCTCTAACCACCAAGTCATCTCGCCCGGTGGCCTGTGACCAATTGGAGGGACCTTGACAACACTGAACAGTAGGAGACTCACATGGAACTAAATGTCCTCGCAAGACAAAGAGAAAACTAACAGGCGAAACAGCTGTTTGTCGCGATAAACAGACAATGGATATAAACGGAGGCACCCGGAAGTGAAGTTCCGTTCACAAGGCAATCGCAAGTTAGCTGGTAGAAACTCCCATGTTTATTGATTCCGTTGTTGCCATCCCACTACAATCTGATATAAGTGGTAGGCAATCTAGTAAACTCGGTGCAAAATAACATTCAGGTCAACAATTGGCGCACCCATGCAGAACGCACATTGATGGTGCGGCAACCCATCACGACCTGACTGACGTGTTAGGTTGGCCTACAAGACGCATGAACCGTAGGGAGAGAAAACGAGAGTTGGAGAAAAACAGAACGTCGTAATTTGGAGCAAATCAATGAATTTCGCTTCACGCCGATGGTGACATAGGAAAAGAGTGAATTTTGTGTGTGCATGAAAGTATTTTCAAGTGTCAAGAAACTGAAACGAGTAAATAATGGATTGAGCAGCAACAGCAGCAGAATTAACGTGGTTAGTTGTACAAGGTATCCGACACACTACGATCGGCGTATTGGTGTTTGATATTTACCAGGAAACTGAGTTGGATCAAAGAACTTCCGCACCACCTGTGTTACAAGTTACAAAAGAATAGGCCACAAATAAGATCTGAAGGAAGTGTATCACATGATGTAGTCGGCAGGCGAGTTTGGAGGTCAACAATGATCTGAGCAGTAAAAGCTGGGAGGAAGAACGGGAAGAATACTCATGCAGAATTCAGGTAGTCTAAAAAGCTGGGCAAAGAAGCCAGAGCAAGAAGCTAGAAGAGGACCGTGAAACAAGCACGAAGAATAGGCGGACTGATTAGTAAAACCTCAAAAAATCAGCAATAGCATGTGTCGGATCGACTAGTCAGAACAACTCAGTCCAATGGATGGCCTTAAAAGTGGGACGCAATACACGGCAACAAAATATCAGAAAAAGGTAACGATCTGCGAGTTGCAGTTAGTTCGGGGAAATTCAGTGGTTAAGGAGCGAAACTACTGACCGAAGAATCTGTGCTTCGAAACCAACACTGGTTTTTCGGTCGATACCGTCTAGGTCTGATCAACCTGGTAGTATCTCAGACTTCGTGCTTACTTCGAGTTGCACGGTGGTCACACGCTGATGGCTCTGGTCCATTGATAAATTCGTTTAATTTTCGTTGCTTGAGACTCCCAGGATTCTATCACTGGTCGTGATTTATCATTCATAACTCGTTCAGCCCATCGCGCAGACCACATGCATCAGGGTGCCTTATCCTGTTAATAAGCGAGTCTGCTTAATTGTTCCTCTTTTTGCATTGTAGCTAATCCTACGCCATCACCCGACTAATGATTCTGATCAACGGCAGCAGTGGGAGTACGAGGATATGAGTGAATGAGCTCTGCTGTACATGTAACTGAAGCCATGAATGCGTGATCCGTTAGCTAGACCTCGGAATGCAAGCAAAAGCAATTGCTTGTGTGGAGTAGTGGATGATGGATTATTGTGGAGAACGAGCGATTCTTTATTTGGGGGCTGAAAATAGACTAGTGCTGAACCTCTGGTAAACACTGACTCGCACGGACACGGACACACACACTGTCTCTGAATCAGACAACATCTAACTGAGAACAAAACAGGGTAGGACAGCATCAAAGTTGAGCTCACAAAACGAGGAAACGAGTTTTGATTCTGTGAATTTTCATGGAAAAAACGAGAGTGTAACGACTACCTTAACACATGTATGAACTACCAAGAAGGTTTGATATACAGCTGCAACACCGCCAGCACAAGTGTCCCCAAGCTACGATGCAGGGAGGCCATACAGTAAACTCGGTTGCGCTGGTCATTACCGTCTCCCTGGATGGGGACCCTGAGACGTGCCACATCAATGGTTAGAGACATTGTCGGACATGGACCAGTCGTGCCCTCAATGGTGCTCGTGCATCCAAGCTGTTGCCTTCAATGCATAGCTCTCTTCCCAATCCTCCCAATTAAAACTGCACTGACAAACCTGTAGCTGCGCACCAATTTATCAGCTCCCGGCTGCAATGCGCAGCTACCTCCCCTAGCTTCCCAAATAATCGATGGACGACAGGTACGTGTTCTTACATTTGATAATGATGATGATACAGTGGATGACATATTTTTGTACAATTTAACCCAGTCACAATAGAAGAATCATTTAAGAACACTGTGTCCGCGTGAGTTCGAAAAAATTTATGATTGTAATCCTTCCACCCATTAGGCGGCAACGGCACCGCAGCCCCGCAAGCAGGGAAGTATCGTACGTCGTACGAAATTAAAGTTCGCTCTCGTGTTAGATCGACGGTCATACGCTGCTTTGTGGTGGACTTACGTGGAAGCAAGTGACAAGTAAATTTAATAAGCCATAGGGTGTAATGCACTTTGCGGACAAAATAGGGTAGTAATGCCTACTTAGGTAAAATCAGAAGTGAATATGATTCCCGAACAAGAGATAGTACAATATAAATAATAAACTTACGTAAAAATAGAGCATTTCGTCGTTGATATTCTGCCCGGTGATCAGGTTTGCGGCTGTCCTCTGCAGAGAGAGCTGGGGAGCCAGCTATGGCGGTCTGAGAAGACTCCATCAAAGGGGCGGGCTGAGAGCAACTTAGGGAAGCTCTGTGACGGCGCGATGATTCGGCCACTGTAGTTGGAGACGCGGGGTGTTCGTTCAAATTCAGATCCACCAGCTGGAGACGGTAACGTTTGTTTTCGCGGCCTTGACGGGAATGATGCCGATAGACGCCCAGGCAAACCAGAGGCAGCGGACGATCTTTCATGATCAGCAGATCGAACGTCAACAGAGGTGAAGGCATATCCGGAACGAATATCTACAGGTTGGAGGCATATTATAAGAAAAATGATCCAAGAAAATAAAACGTGCTGTCAAACCTGCTCTACAGATGAAGCATATCCAGAAAGCCATAGGCCACATCCACAACGACAGCTTACAAAAAAGTGAATCTTCCGGGTGATCAATATAACATGCAGGCAGCAGAGCTGAGAGACAGCTTATCTTATAAACTGACTTCACGCTGTGATATTTGGTGACATTCAGTGGAATAGGTCACTTTAACAGATGGAAAAGCGCCTCAAAATAGTTCTCTAAATGTTCTCCTGACGGAATTCTTATGACAGCCGAACTGAATGAATATCTGGAACAAGCAATCATAAGACGGGACGCTGAAAGTGATTTTATAGGTTGCTCAGTGTCTACAGTAAATAAATCAGGTGCCAAAAACTGTTACCTCCGCTGTTTGCATAACCGCATAGAAGATGGAGAAAAGAGACCCATAGAATTCCAAGCGATCACAAATCGCGGTCACGGAATGATAAGTCACACACACAGTCAGCCGCTCCACTGCGATCAACTGTGAGAACCTCACCAAAACTTCACTCGCATCCTGCCACCATAAGCTGCTAAAAAACCAGCCAGGATTCAACCGGGACGTTCAGGTTCCCTTCTACCGGCGCTGCTTTCGAAGCCTGCTAGAAATTCGTAAGCAACACAATCCAGGGGGTTCCCGAAAAGCATGGACAGCTGTAGTGTTTTTTTTTCAATCTGCACGATACGTCGAACCAAATCTAACCGATCAGTTAAACTTACGGAATGAATCGCAAACAAATAGGGATTACCGACAAAAAGCCATACCAACCGGCTAATACACCGATGATTCAAATTACGATGTATCAGTTCTCAAACACGAAACTTGACTTCCTATCGGGTTTCCTGTCAATCACGTAAATCAATTCAATCCTCATCTGGATTTTGCTGTGCAAGCAAAGTCTGTCTGCGGAAAATCAGCGGTTTCATCCTTATCGGAGACGAAACAGACCCACATTGTTTCCCGGCCTTTCAACATATGTTTATTTCATTCGCCGGATTTCGAACCTGAAAATCTTCTCACTACTTAACTGCAGAACAATCTAGCTCTGGTCCAAAATGTGCACGTCAACCAACAGATATGATGACGCGGTTAGTGGAATAGGAGTAAGAGGGAAAGAGGGGAAAAGGCGAGTAATTCAGATAAGTGAGAACTTACCCGTTTAATCTCGATGAAGGAAGAAACGGGATTGAACCATTCCATCACCAGAATCTCGTTGCCAATTGCTGCACACAGGTATTTCGCCCCGTTGAATGGACTACGTGTTACACTCACTCGTCGACAACCCTTCGTGTCGGGAACTTTTTTGGATGGGGAAAACCGTCTAAAATCAACCAAACAATACTTTGTTGCCAGCGCAACTGGGCCTAGAAACACACCGAGGGCAGAGAATAAACGAGACACAGCAAACACTCAGCTATGTAGCAGAATCTTGGCTGTCGGCGAACGACACGGTCGATATTGGCCGGTCGGTCGGCGTGTTTGTTGTGCCGAAGACCAAATACAAGGGTGCAATGACAATTGATTCATGAAATTGCTGTCTGGAGGAAAGTGGCAAGCGCTCGCTACCCAGGAGCATGAAATACGGAAGGTCTCCAGACATCACGGCAACTACCACATCACCTGAAGAAATGAAGTCTCCTGTAACGTTATGAACAGCAAATCAAAGGTATCTTGTCCAGTACATGCATTCCCATGCAGGGTCTCACTGGGAAACGTCATCATTGTGCCATCCGGCCGTCAATCCCACGACCCTGATAACTGTCGTAAAATGAAACCACAGTCTACTTGGTCGAACTGCATGCGGAAATGTATCGCGTGTTTATTACATCGGAATTCTCCAGGGAGGGTTCGTCATCTAGGTCCCGCAAGCATACTTGGTATGTTGAATTTTTTACCATCAAACAACACCATCGAGACTCAAGGATGTTTCGAAATGCAGAAATGTTTTTGGTTCTGGTTTGTTTTGGTCTAGACTCATAACGGTAAACTAACAGCATTATCATAAATACTGAAGATACAGAAGACCATCGATACCGAATTTCGAGGCAGGCAAAACAAACTAGAGAAGTACCGCCAACAGCGCGTCAGTATGTACACGAAGTTACATGGAAAGTACATTTATGTGGGAAACAAGAAAAACGCCAGATAAAAGGAACACAAGGAAGGCAGATTCTAGGAGGGTTATTGCTAAGCTTGAAAGGGAAAGCACGAATTCTGATTCCAGATAGTTCACGCCCGACGAAGTGAGAACGACATATAGCATTTGTGAGGTTTCACAAGTGAACGAGCCGGAACACATACTTTCGCATTTAGGGCAAAATTACAGTTACTGTCATTTCAATCTCAAGTAAAACCACTATACTTTCTGAGGTGAAACAGCGAAACATACTGCACCCACCCTGTATCCTGCCCGGCTCTTCCAATTTATTAGCTTACTCAAAATGCAGGCAACTGAGGTATCAAGAGGTTCCTCTGGAACTGTTCATGACGGGCCAATCAACATATAACAAATAGAATCCAAGACGAAAAATACACCCGTCCGCACATTATTTCGATTTTAACGAGAGAATCAACTGAACCTAGTTGAAACTCCTGTTTGGTTTTACGCAAAACTACCAGTAGTTTGTTCGTTTAACAGGATACAAGACACATTATAAGCGGAGGGATGCACGTGAACACATAATGGTTTTGCCGGATGGTTTAACACCCGATCATCTGGTAAACGAAGAGACCCATTTACTGCCAGTCGGCTCTCTTCGCTAGAAAAGGAATCAGCCAGTCTACTCCATTCCAGAAGAAACCAATTTTTGAAAGTTTAGGGGAATCATATGAAAACAGTTCTCTCAAAAGAGGACACGTGTGGCTGGATTCACGAACTTCACGGGCCGTCAGACGAAAATACAAGTGCACATGGTGAAAGCGATGAGAATGAACAAACATATAGTTGAAAAGTCTGCCCACATGACTCCAAAATCACGAATCACCATGTTGCAGAAAACGAAACGAGATAAAACAGCGGATGACACGTACACAGCGCTCAAAAGCTAGAATCGAACGGCAATTTTTTCAAACAGTAAACGTACTTTGGGAATAATTTGGTTAGTTTCCCCAACTTTGACGGGTTTCCACTCATCACATGACCCTGGGATTTCAGCTTCATCAAAGAAACCAAATTATGACAGTATAGCTGAGGATGACGACCTGATAAGGACATCATGGTGTCTCTGACGACCGACAACCAAAGGCATCTTCGCGGAAAAAGCTGGAACAAGAAAAAACGTCACACCAATAACGAAATATGAGAAAAAATGTTTCCGGAATTGAGTTTATTCACCAAGCAGATTCTAAAATAATTGCAAGTTAAATAAGCAGGGATAGAAATTTTTGTAGCTCGAGTGCATTTGGTCTCACAAGACAGTTGTCGGAGTGGACAAACCAAACAGCCACAAACCCCGTGCTCAGCAGGAACGTGGAATGACTAGCTACTTCATGAATTGACAGGAGGGGAGGAGAGGTATATACTCATATTTTTTTGTTTCCAAAGTGGAGAAGAAAATAACCGGCAAGTCAACCGAAAAGTGAGAAGCGATCAGCCAGTTTAAGCTTATTTAGGAAAATTTGTCCGTTTAAATTAACTGAGCGGGCAAATGTCCGAGGAAGATATACTGAACAACAGAGCCATTTTTATGCACAATTGACAGCTCAAAAAAGAGGGAAAAGAGGGATTCAGTAGCTTGCGTATTTGAAACCGGAGCAGGCTGACAGGTGAACAGAACCTTGGAGTGTTCTGCTCAACCGGTGGACACATCGGTGAACATAGATGATGGAGGAACCACCTATCTCAGCTTCATCAACATACTAACCAAGTTAATTAGACGGAAGAATTGACGGCTATCTTTCGTTGCCCGTTGTGGTTTCGATATCCTATATTCTGAACCCAGCGGACGGCTATCTTTCGTTGCCCGTTGCGGTTTCGATATCCTATATTCTGAACCCAGCCCATCAACGCCTGCGTTTGATTCCCCAGCTAGAGAGCGCAGTTTTACGGAGTAGTTCGTTTACCCGGGCGTAAAACTCGTCATTTGATGTTTTCGGGCTGGAGTCAGTTGAGGGGTAAGCCGAAATAACAAGCAGGTTGTGTGTCATTTTAAACTGCAAGGCTTTGCTACTGTGACTACTAAGTCTGTTGTTAATTGATATCCAGTCAAGGGTCTTCTCAGTGCGGTAGCTGAGGGCGATTCGCATACTAGAAGCTCCCGAAGTTGACGCTCTTGAATTTTCGGAGCAACATGGATGGTGAACAGCTTTTGACTGCAATTTAATGACTGCCTGACATATCTACAATCAACCAACTTTCATCGAAAGAACAACTCAACCCAAACACAACCGTTTTCATAGAAACTGACATGCCACCGCTCATGCTGAGCAGGTGAAGAGAATTGGCAGCACCACCCAGAGCACAAATGACAGATGTCAAGCCAATCCACGGCCCGTCACACTTGATATGGACTTGAAACGTGAAGACACACTGCAGTATTTGTATAACACGGGTGAATATACATACAGACACATTTATAGACAGCTCACGGCACGTCTTTACATAGTCACCGATTTTCGCTATTTTGCGGAAAGGAGGCTTAGCACCTCCCATAAATTCATATCACGCAAGAATTACAGTTTACACGTAATCATACGTTATCCGAATTGCTTCAAAGTATATATATATATATATACTAAATGGGTCAAGATGCTTGCTTCTACTGCACCGAATCAAGTGCAGGCATGAAAAGGTCTTCAGTGTAACAACATCAACATGTGAAGAATGTAAGGTTGATGAAGTTTCTTTCAAACAATAGCGGAGCGAGTCCTTCCCACCTGGTTGGTTGTACCCAGAGTATTGTTAACCATCTGCACACTGTAAATTCATTATTGAATGGTTATTGGTATTTTTTGTGCACAGCTGCTGTGCTGAGTTATCTGGTTGACAAATCCTGTCTTAAATTTGCCTGAAGCACCCCACCGCGGAAAACTCCATTGAAGAAAAGTTCATCGATTTAATAATCAAACAGTTTCTGACTAGATTTCGTGAGTCTCGTAAAGCTACGGTGTTCCATTTGGAACCCCTTCCTGTTCATGCTAAGAATGTTTTATTGTGCTTGTGACGTGTCATCAGCTATACGTGAAACAGTCATTTCAGGCGCACTCGGTACAAAGTCAAAAGTGCTTATCCAGTGCGAGCTGAGGTCAGCGTTTTTTACCAGAAATTGGAGGCCCAATGATTAATAAGCAAATAAGCAAGTCACTTGACTTGATGTTCATCACTATTTGTTGCATGAACTCACAAAAGCCTGCCAAAACATGCTACTTTCATGACACTTTCACTTTTTTTACAAAACGAAATCGAACAGTTAAGAAGCAACAGTGACAATGAGTGAGCTAGTGACATAAGTGAGTGTTCTTGTACTTTTTTTACAACAGTATGCGATGGCACTTGAACGACCGGAGTTATCACACACTGCGCGATGGAGGAGAAATGTTAACCTCTGTCACCGGGTAGATCCTCTGGCACTGCCATTTTCTTCCAACTTAACCTGACGTTATGCAACTCCTCCTGGTGCAGATAAAACACCTGTACGGAACTGAAGGAAATATGTCAGTCAGCTCCCCCCGTTCGTCCGTATTTAGTCCTCAGATGCCGTCATGACGAGAATGGACCTTACCGTGGTGTGACGGTTTGCGCGCCTCAGCAACCCATTAAGCTATAACTGGAGGGTGTCCTGGCGACACTTACAGAGTCTCTCATACCAGGTTGGTCAATGGTTAGAGGTCCTGGTCCTCCAGGTTGGACACTGGAACATGTGGCGACTTGTTCCGTAGAAATGGTAATGCATTTGCATTTCCCGCCAAGCACCGCTGCCTTGCGGTTAGGCTTTTGAGCCAAAGGCCTTGGTTGAGGACCCTAGTCGTCCTCCTGTCTAGGTGTGGGCGCCCTGACAGTATCCCAGCCCACGCACAACCATGAACTGCACATATACAAATAAACTTATGCCACATCGGTCGTCGCGTGGTGCCATCAGCCGGGTCGCGGGCGGGTAAGCGAAAACAGGCTACTGCTGACGACTCTCTTCTTTCTCTCTCACATACTTTTTCTTCCCCCTCTCTTCACCCCATTAATAACTCTTCTCTTGTAGGCCCAGCATTTAGGACTGATGACTTCGTTAGTCTTGCATCGGTTTTGCGTGCAGCATCTGCTCGTCACATAGCGCCGACATCCTCAGGTATCTCCAAATCACTCTTCAAGCCTCGACACCCAGTCTATCTGGCCGCCTGCAATGTGCGCACTCTGAAGCAAGCAGGACAACAAGCTGCTCTTGCTCTCACACTGGACTCGCTTGGCATTGATGTTCGCTGTGTCTCAGAAACAAGAATTCAAAATGCAAACAAAGTGATTGAAATAACCGTCCCATCAGTCTCCACTCGCGTCCGGCAACTCTGGTAATCCAGAGGCTGTTGCGGCGAGATGTGCAGGAAGTGGTATCGGGTGACATGGCAGTTAGGCACCGAAAGGGTGCTACAGTTGAACGATTTTTTGACTCGACAGCAACAAGCGGGACTCCGGCATTGTAGGGGTTGTCAGGTTCTAGAACAACGCCATACGTATAAGCAATCCATAATTCTAGTGTTCCTGGATTTCCAAGGCGCATGTGACTCGGTTGACCGGTCTATTCTGCTTGACATGTTTCCTACCACGGAGTGCCCCGAAAATTCGTGAAAATAATAAGCTCTTTGTATTCCCATACTTCTGGACGTGTGAGAGTATACGGCGAGCTCCCCGAAAGCTTCCGTACATAAAGTGGTGTCCGTTAGGGATGCCCACTCTCCCCATTCCTGTTTAACTTCGCACCGGAAGCTGCGTCGGTTGGGACATGTGTTGCGTATGCCGAACCATCGTTTGCCGAGGAGAGTGCTGTTTTCCATGTCCAATTTAGGGTGGCGGAAGCAGAGAGGTGGCCAACCCTTGACCTAGCAAAGGGATATGAAAGAAATCACGAAACGTTTGGGTGCTGTCCGTGCTACTCGCCTTCCAGGATGGGGACCGCGTGATCCTCACTGCGCCTGGTTGGAGACACTGCAAGATATGGCTGCGAACCGATGTCAGTGGCGTTCTTGTTGTCAGTTACCATCCAGATTGCCTGAGTGAATGTTTGGAGGTGTGAGCAATTCGGATTGATTGCAGTAAGCTAGCACCAAGTCCCTTCCACCTTTATTCTTTTCTTTACAATAAGGCTTTCAAATAAGTCATTGTTGTACGGCAGCGAAGCATCGGAGTTGAACACTGATGTCATGCTGTCGATGATGATGATGATGATGATGATGATGATGATGATGATGAATGATGATGATGATGATGATGATGATGATGATGATGATGATGATGATGATGATGATGAGTCCTCAGATGCACTTGGTACTCTATTCAATTTCCAAATCAAGGACTCCCGTGTCTTGATTCAGGCGAATGCCCATTAGGTGCCCGGATGGTATGACGTCTCATTCATTGTGGAGACCACACAAAGAGAGCCAGAAATTCCACTGCTACCCAGTGATAAGATACTGGAAATGATTTCGGTGCACATCGACGGTGAACTGTCCAATGACTGCCCCTATAAACACCATTTTCTCGGTCACAATATCAAAGTCAAGGCTTCCTGTCACTTGCATTGCTGGATATTCTATCCGAAACTTGCAGAAAATTGGCACAAGTCCTGCGGCTTTTTAAATCACATTCAGATCTACTGACGTGGAGACAATGAAGAGAACCGACTGCATATTCCAGTGTCTCTGAGACAAAATTAATCGATACGAAATCAACCATGGACAAAATTAACACACCCCGTCGCACGAATGCAAACTAAAAATGTATCGCAATCCTCGACGGTAGACGACCAGTGTGAAACCCACACTGTGGTAACTGAGCTGTGATTGATAATGGCAGAGAATCAGATCCACTGACAGCTTGTTACCATTAATGGACAGATGTCGAGTAGGAGAACTGACTGAGTGAGCGTGTTGATACTATTTACACCTCCATAGGCGTGACAATTCGATTTCCCAACGAAGGTAAACGTAACGGGTGCGAGTACATCGCAAAAACAACGATTGTATCGGTATGAATGTAGCTATTGTCAAGTCATTCGACAGTTGCTCCAAGGGGATCAGCTAAGAAGAGGAACACGTATACTTTCTGGGATTATTAGACGCAGACAGCCATACGCTGATCAATAAACAGCAGCATTACCAGGGTTTATTTGCACAAGAGTAGTTCGCGTCTTTAACAAGTTGTCCGTCGAAAAGGCGGCAGGCTGATATACACCGACTAGGAACTGTCAAAGTTTTAAACGGGAGGGAGCTTACGGGAATACCATACAACTGCAGTGTCGCACGTAAATGGAGAAGAGAAAAAATCAAAAGTAAGCAGCAGGTGAACAGAACTGGTCATGCAACTAACATCAACGTCCAGTGGAATGACGTAAACCGAAAATGAGGATGTTCATGTGTATACAAAAACTGTCTCTGTATGACCAACAAACCACATTAAGGTACGGAAAATCAGCACGAACCAAAGTTGAGTTGCTTTTGATATGATGATTTGTGAGAATAGTGATATGGTACAATCCCGATTTACAATAAATAGGTGGAATATGTTACTGAATGCATACGACAATTCGCGGTAGTGTGAACACAACACGATTCGTAGTTGTGAAAGGCCAATAGAGCGCAGCACAACTGTCTACTACGTCGGAGAAATCAGACGTCTTCTCTCCCCGACAACTGAAATAGGTCATCCTGATAAACAATGTGTCGAATTTGCAGGAAAGCCAATACCTAGTAGTTTCCACTGCCCTGTCCTGATTCCTCGGACACTGTACACTGGCTTCATCTCTAAGCAGACTAACAGGGCAGCACAATAGCTATAAATGTGTGAGAGAACCGGTCTGACGGATTCGTCGTGTGAGCTGTATAAATTGACGACGAAGGGGTAGTTAATACGCGTTGCCATGAACGAATCTGCCTAGGGTTACCCTGCTAGCATGCTGAGCTATATGGACCGTCCGGATTGAAGTTATCCCCACTATCGACTACCCCATGTCTCCATTCGTCCTTTTCAACTGATATGCTTCTCTACCCATTCTAGTTTCTCATGGATATGGATTTCGCTCAAACGCGGAATCTTCTTCATTGTTGAGTATATCAGACAAGGGAGCGGATTCAAAAAGTTGTTTTTACTTTACGCTTATATTGAAACCGAGCCACTAATTGCCTGACTACATGAAGCTTCTCGCAGTCATCGCGCCGTCTTCCCAAACATACTCCTTCTAGATCTTTTTTGCTCTATTCCAGTAGCAACCCAACAGAATAGCTAGAAAGGAGACTACTATCAACACCCACCTGATCGATTGCCAATGAATGCACCCAAGCCAACACAATTCCATCACATTATCAGTTGTTGGCCGTATCTGCATTGCGCGCCCTACAGTGGATCATTGATGACGCCGGTGATATGATGACTGGAAAGTTATACAACTACCAACTAACTGGCCTTTTCAGTGAAAAAATAAGTGATCCGGAGTACATGAAACTGAAACCACTTGATCGTCGGTATGGTGGTGTAGCATAGGATGTGAATCATGACCGATTGAGAATTGCAAACTACATGTGACAAATAAACACCAGTCTTGCTCTTGACCAGCACAATCAAAACCGACGAAAGTCATATGCCTATGGAAAAAGGAATTTCACAAACCGACCCTTAGCAAAAGTTGTTCACTTCTTCACGGTGAAATGTGTGGCACGACAGACAAGGAGAGCGAAAACCTGAACCAGTATAGGAAGGAAGCAGTTACCACAAAGCTAGGATCTATCCGCCAAATATCAGTGAGCATACCGAAGTCACATGGCATTTCTGCAACAAGAAAGCCAACATAGCGTGCACAGAGTTTCTTAGTGAGGTTGAGTTTGCACACCTGCAGCGGTACAATCAGCAGTCAGGAGAAAGTGGAATGTACTTGCCAAACAAACGACATCGAGCAAGAGCAGTTTAAAAGTAAAACGGGAATTAATACTGGTTCAGTTCATTTTATCAGATCATCGGAAAACTGTATACGACGATACTATATGTCAAAATTTGGTTCGCCAAAGAGCGGATGTAAGAGAAGGGGATATACAAGATGTGTAGACTGTACGAGCTAGGTGTAGGTGGTGCGTATGAGGGAGCGTTAGATTGAAGATGAGGGTAGACAATTTACACAAAAACGTTGTGAACTAATTGTGAAGACCTTTCGGTAGACGGTTACTACCGGACCCGAAGACTGGAACCGTCCAGGAGAGTAAGTGAAAAACAGACAGGAGTGAAAACGACCTGAGAAATTTCCGGCACTACCTTGTGTACGCCCGAACTATATAGGATTCATTGTCAAAAGGAGCAATTAAGCATCTGAGGTACTAACTACAACATCGAAAAACCAGGACTGTGGCAAAATCTCGCCAAGATAATCCCAACCAGAGACATTACGGATAGTTTCAAGCCGTCACACAAGTGTCAAAATGTGTTGGAGACTGGTAGTTACAAGATCGTTCGACACGATTGACTTATTTCTCCACAAAACGGTAACAGTACTAAGCCGGTGTTCCCATCGCATGGAATCACACATCTGAGGGCCCGATGGGTAAAACGGTGGCTATGGTCCTCACACTCAAGAGTTTCCAGTGCAACTAGCAGTAGACACCGAACAACACCACGTTGACGCTATACCGCATAAGGTACTCCAAACCTCCTTCTAAATGAAAGCTGGCAACAGCCAAGAAACCAGTGTCGTACACAAAATCCAATGAAAGGACCGTGATAAGCAATAGGTCTGACAAACAGGAAGCGAACCATCTACCAGTCTGAACGAACACTAACTTGCCGTTAGGCAACGACCAACTTCAACTCATCTTGCACTGAGTTCATCAGACACATTTCCGTCAGACCTAATACAACTACCGAGGTATGTAAAATTTTCCACAATCCCCGGTGATTCTTCTTGAATTGTAAGGGATATGTTCAGAGACTTCACGTTCTGAAGCACGACTGCACTTTGAAGGTGCAAGGCGCATGCCAAAAGATGTTATGATGCCCGTCGGTCTATTCAAGAGGGCTTGTGTTTCGTTTCGGTCTTCAAAGATGAGGGTGACGTCGCCTGCGTTTTACAGATCGAAAAGGCTCTCACCAGTAGCAATCTGAACACCAGGGTTTTAAATACCTTCCAGCGTTCGCCTCATCATCTCATCAGTGATGAAGTTGAACAAGAATGGAGAGAGTGGGCATCCTTGTCGGACACCACTTTTTGTAGAGTTCAATCTCACAGACAGTCGACTGGATTCGAGTAGTCCAACCAAGCGCGAGCCTAAACACCAATGAAAATCCCTAACGAAAAACCGGTGGATTTCACTGTGAATCCGGGGTTGATAATTGTAAACTGGACGAAAAATGAAGAATCCAGAGAAGATTCAAAGTACATTGTTACTTTCTGGTTGGTGGGATGCCAGAAACTATGAAACTACGTAAAACAACGCTTAGTGATACAACGCAAGTTCGTGTCAAAAATGGTGACAATCCAAATGGAGCGAAAAAAGCGGAACGGAAAATGCAATATCCCCGTTGCCATTGAATAACACATGAATAAGATTCCTAGAGTAAAGGATTCGGTCTCTAGATCCTTGCACCGGAAACTGCTTCATAGCGGCTGAAGTTTTTGGGTTGTATGGTCCACGGAACAGCATTATTGCGAAATACAGAAACTAAGCGTTATTGAACTCGTAGATCCTATCGGGATGCGTTTGATGTTGGGTGAGTTTTCGGGCAAAAACCACTACAGGATGTGCGGTAGAGCTGTCCAATGTAAACAAAAACAATACTCGTTAAACTAGGACTATTACATTGGGGTCTGCAATATTCTCTATAGTACTGACATGCTGAGTAACCCGGTTAAGGCGGAATGGCTGACCGCTTCGCCCGTGACGGAATAAGAATACACACTTAGCAACGCACACGCACACACACACACACAAGACCGATTGTCTGTCTGCAACTCGATTTATTGCATCACTAGCAAACAATGGATATCATTAGCTCAGTTGATCAATCGGTTTATGAACAGTGTTCACAACAACCCACAGTCAGAGATCGATTCTCGTGAAGTAACTACAGCCGATCAATTTAGGAAGCGAACACACAGGAGTAAAACAATGGACTGATTAAAAAAGAATGAGTTGAGCCAAAAGAACCGACGCAAGAGATTGAAAACGGTATGTGGGAAAGCAAAATAAAGTAAATACTAGACAGCTGTTAAACACCCAGCTAACATACGTTAGTGTAGCATGGGGAGAAAACATGGGCCATTCAAGGGCTATATCATGGTTGGAGCGAATATTGAAGTTGGATGGTTACAGCATTCATCCGACAAGCTGTCTACTGTGTTGACCGAGCAAACATAGGTTTAATGTCTTTTCAAAGTGCGACGCCGTTGAAACCGAGTACAGGACTCATTCATAGACTAATATAGTAAGCAGCGTGGTCAATATCGTTGCATACTTGCCCAAAGTCGGTTTCAATTAGATGGTCGGCCACGAACCGTGTGCCAAAGACATGGGTGTTCCCACAATCTTGCCCAACAGGAACTGGTGGGACGGTGAGAGAAAAGCGACTATTTAGAGGTCGTGTCGTCCTACTCAGCATAGTTGACAGGCCAGATGAGTCGCTGAACTTCCCCCTAGTCGGTCCGAGCTCGTTCACGATTATTTATCTAGTGAATTCGCTCAGATTCACCTTCGCTACTGACGATGTGGATTTATTTCGGCCACAATGTAAACAGAATCGCCAGCACCACGGTAAAAACCACGAAGAGGCAAAAAAGTCTATTGAATATAAACACTTACTAATTCCAGTGAGCTGTCCGCTAAGTCCTTCAAACTGAGATAGTATATTCCATCGTTCGTGCCGAACAGGAGAATTTGACCTACAAAATAGGTTAGCGTTAGGAAACTGGCTGCGGATTCAATATATTGTCAAGCGTTGGGAATGCTTTACTCACCATTATTGACCGGGTTCACCCATGTGGCGGTGGAATTAATTTTGAGTGGACATCCCTCAAACACCAAGGAGAAGCAAGCACCCATCTGAAATACACAAAATCAAGGGGGTGCTACAATAGTTGTCCAGTTCGAGCAGAACGAATATTGGTGCTTACTTTGCAGCGAAGGGAAAAATCCCAAACACATTGACTTGGGTATAATTTGAGTCTTACAATGGGCGGCCATGTCTATTCTCAAAAGATCGAGTAACTCTATCAAACCGAGGCGGTCCGGTATGCGTAATATGCACCCGATAAGATTGTCTTTACCAAAATATTCTACTACCTGAGCCCTCACTCTTCCCCTGCATGACTTCCAGTTTGAGTCATCGTATGAACGAATATAATGAGCAAAATTATGGTTCGATCTGTTAGCACATCAAAAATGTAGCAAATAACCTGGAAACACAGTAGAAGCATGGTTCGAGGGAACAAATTTTCAACAACCCCTCCCACAACAACATTTGTAAGGTGATCACTTCCTAGGACAATCCATTACACTTTGCTAGGCAGACAATTTGTACATCTGAAGAGGTAGTATCCTCCAAGTTCACGTAGTCTGTGCGTCTGCTCCCCTGTGGGTTGTTCATGCTAAAGTATGAGCCCGCCTATTCAATGGCGTAATCCTCTTGTGGAGAGCGCACCCGACAAGTTTATGCCGTGCCTCAACTTACTGTGAAGTGGAGCTCCCGATTGTGTTCTCCAGTCGTAAACGAACTGCTGTGCCGTACAGAACTGTCATTCAGTAATGTTGATTCATATCTACAAGATTCGGGTTTCAGATTGGTAGACATTTTGACTCCATGTCGATTCAGCTCTCGATTTCTACTGGGGTATTCCAAGATAATTATCCGAGCATCTTGATGATTTTATCGAAACATCTCAAGAAAAGCACCCGGGCTTCTAAGAATGTTAACAGTGCGGAAACAGTCAGTCAATGTACGATTAAGAGCATGTGAAGCGCAAAATGACGAGTGCCATTCAGCTAGATAAAGACAAGTCGGATGGCACGTCATTCTTTTAAAAACCATTTTCATTGTTGTTTGGGAAGTTCATCACAAGGCGAATCGGATTCATTTAGAGAACTTTCTAAAATCAACGGAATGTAGTGCATATTGACTGACATTGCCGTGACGAAGGCTTGCTATGCTGCTTAAGGTTGCGACTGGAATTTGTCGATGGGCATCACCGAGATTATCCGCCAAGTAGGTCATATGGTCTACTTCCTGTGCGGTGATTTATCTACGGCGCAGGTAAGACATTTACTACGTAAGTGCACATGGACGAAAAGTATCCATGCTCATTTATCAAAGTAGTAAAATACATCCGTTTGTTTGAACTTTGGACACCTCGGTTTAGGGGGGGGGGCCATGATAACAAGACACACAGCGCGTGAGGCTACGCTACGATCGGTACATGGTTCGCAGTTATCAGAATATGAGTTATTTGTTTCGTCAGGACTTTATGGTTGAAACGGTGGACTAAGGTAAAGAACGTTGCCTAGCCAACACGAAACAGTAAATGAGGTACCAGTTCACTCACATTCACTTGCGGTGTTGGCGGGATGCCTGACGAGCTAGAATACAAAGGACGCTCATCAGCACGTGTCAGCTCAACCATTGACAGTCGAGATCCGGGGGCATCAATAATGGATTTTGTCCGGCCCTTGGATGATGGTATGCGAGCCGCTGGCGCTTTCGTTCGCGCAACTCCATTATTATCAGGTTGGCGCAGTTCCACCACCGAGTTCCAGTCATGCGGTGTACTGGAGATGATACAGCTCTCCGTAATCGGCAGAGGTGCTGCTGTCAGATGGGAAAAGTCACCGGAGGACCGAGCTGTCAGTGAAATCGTTGCATGTACGACAGTGTTGACGATATCCACCTTTCCAGTTGATGGACTATCCACCTCCCCATTGGTGGGCGTGAGATACTGGAGTGAACCCGTAGCAGGATGCATCATGGGCAAGTGTCGAGTAGGACCCTCTATCTGCGCTCGAAGACTGTGTGATGCGACCAAACGGCTAATTTTCTTGGGCCCAGGTACAGTCATCGGTAAATGAGGAGATTCATAAACCGGTGATGTCGCAATGGTCGCTGGTGGCTAAGTCAGAGAAACAGAGAGGTGGTGTAAACAGTGCGTGGCAGAACAAACAAAGCGACATAGATAGAGGAGCAATGGCTGAAATAAGCTGAATGTAATATATAATACACATAATAGATATACTGAATTTGAATATAATTTGTACATAAGCAACGCGCTGACCAGTGGATAAATCAAGCACTGTTCCCATCTAGAAGTGTGTTAAATTTGTGCAGCGTGAGAAAATTTCTATCGAGACTTTCACGACCGAACAATCTGCCTAAGGGATGCTCGGCCGAATGAGTTCATCCACCTCTGAAGTAACCTCATGAATGGAAACTGAAAACACCATTACCACCTATACATTTGAAAAAAAATGATGGGAAAGCAGGGTAAATCTGCGACATAAATGGAAGTAGGTACGCTCAGAGGAGGAACTGTACGTTATTGTTAATGAATATCGCATGTATGAGATACTATCGCGGTAATCAAAGCGCAAGCATTAGCAGACATGGCCTACCAAGAGGGTACTCGAGCCGTCGGCTGAATACTCGTACAAGCGAACTAAAGAAATGTAGTAAGTACCTCAATGTTTTGACCGTATCAACCGTCTATACGACTCTAACCATGCCTCTCAAGCTGTTTATTCCTGCATTACTGCTCACGAATGCCCGTTTCTGGAATACTACCTCCTTCTGTGACTTCAAACTCTTGAAACCTTCAAGTTCCCACACATTAATTTTACGTATTCACTGTTTTTACAGTAAGTGTCGAACCACATGCTCTGTTATCTCTGTAATACACCGGGGACTACCGACTAATCTTGCGTTTCATGCAACTTAGGTGGAAATTAGCACTTCGAAGTACCTAAATCAATCGACAAGGTTAAAAGAGGGTAAACAAGCGTTCCTAATGAGAATGGTGGAAATCCCTAGCGATGAAGCATGTCGCGGCTAACGGCACCCGATCCTACGATTGATTTGCTCACATGCTTTCTGAGGTTTTCATCGAGAAGCTTGTGCAGTGCCCTGGACAGTGCAAGATTTGTAACCTTCCATTAGTAGCAAATCTGGTAGAATAAAACCCGGAACATCTGAGAGCGAACAACACTATTTTTAGTGGGGCACACTTAGGTCACGGCAGTACAAATTTTTCTAATCAGGTATGGTCCGTGATAGGAGCGCGCACAACTTGCGCACGCTCTGTGTAAATACCTAACCCCAGTGGCACCTCAAATATAATAATTGAACAAAAACAGAAAGAGGATTTTAACTGTCTAGGTTTGTTTACTCAACTGGTGACAGCTAGTAAGAACACGTGTACATCGTTCATCGATAGACCAGCCCAACAAAATGATGGAGAGTGTTGCCAAGGTAACTGAAGCGGTGGTTTCCAAGATTGGACCACCAAAGAGTACACGCCTCAACTAGGCTAACGGTTTTCGCCGGTCACGTGTAGCGCTCGAAGGGAGTGTTGACCTTGCTTATCACCACTAGCTATTTGTGTGAACAAATGAACTGTTAGGACCGCATCTCTGAAAAGCACCAGAGGCGCATGTATGAGTGGTGAGTCTGTTGCACATTTAACAGGCTAGGCCTTCCTTCGGCTGTTTCATCAACCTTTGCTTGAAGCAAGATGACAAGAAGTTGGCCTACTGAATTTTAGTGGCCTGCAGTCTATTTGTTAAGTAGAGGACAGAAACATACGAATGTAGCCGAGGATATAGAGCAACGATTGGTGGATTTGGCCAACCAGAATGGAGGAAGTTTGCAGATGGGGACGCGGGGTGTCCGTTAACGACCAACTCGACAGGTCCAAGTTCCAAAAGAAAAATGAACAAGCACACCCGTCGCAGAGCTAGAAACCCCGGTGAATATAGAATAGTTCTAGTCTAAAAGATCCAGAAGTGATGAACAGGGTAAAGTGAACCACCCAGAAGCTTATTAAAAGAACGAAATTTAAACCGACAATGCACGCTAAAAGTTTACTCAAGGGAATCATGTCCCATATACGAAGACGATGTCACAAAATCTTCCGCTCATTCGAACTTCAAAAACGACAAAATCTATATTAATTCGGACGAATTTTGAGCAGGTCCGATGAAGAACCAGCAACCATTCTTTTTCCCCACTTAGCGTACGTAGAACCTGGTGGACAGTGTGCGAAAACCAGGATATTGACCGTCTGGGACTGCACAGGTAAAGGAATTCATCAATCGAACTAAGATTCACTAACGATCTGCTATCGATCGTCAATCATGGGTGACGTCAATCCGGCTAGTATCGGGTGTGACTGATGCTCAAGTAAAAGATGATGTAAACTAAGTAATACAGGCTAGAGATTGGATAAAATAAAAAATCGCTCAGCTGTAGCACCGTTTCGGTGCCTAGCTGCCACGCCACCCGAAGGAAGCACTAGGGCTAGGATACTGTCAGGTTACCCAAGCTTACGCGAATTCATATAAATGTCATTCAACACAGACGATTTGCGCGCAATATGAATATAGCCATCCGAAACGATGGCGATCGTACAAAGAGAAGACGCAACTTTTGTCGCCAAGTGTCAAATCTTGACGTAGGAATGCGGAAGTTAACATGCAACGACTAAGAAAACTCGACACACTTACAGATACCACCGATTTATTGGTACCCTCCTCCGGCTGCAAATCATTCACACCCACCATCTCCGATGTGCATACGGTAGCCACCGATGTTGACATCTCACCACGCGGCTGCTCCACAGACTGATCGAGCAATGACGAAGTCGATAGCTGCTGAATTCCAGATTCCCCGGACTGTGTAGTATTCAACTCCTCTCGTACGAACTGAGTCGTTGGCAATAGGATAACAGTTGGGGAAGCGTCGATTGGAGACACGTTTTCCAGCAGAACATCCCCGGAGTATTCCATGGGCTGGATAGAGGAATGGAATGCTTGTGTATGAGACTGATTACGCAGGACACATCTTATCAGTGGAAAGAACTACGGGTAAATACAACATCGCCGAACATAACGGCGCTACATGGCGGGTTCCAATGACGTCGATTGAATGAGTGAAACAAACAGTTATGGCCAAGCTATAAATAGACACCGCCGGAATGGACAGAGCACTATCGTATTGCTCAACAATGCAGTGCATGCGGGACCGAGCTTCACCCGCTCACATGCGCGAGCCAAGCAAGTGGCTAGGAGCTAATATAGAAATGCATACCCAAAGACATTTTACGCAGAGATAAAAAAAACAGCGGGTCGGGCAAGATGACCTGCAAATGTCTGATATATTTTTCTCGGAAACCACTACTGAACATATTAGACCAGCAAGGAGGAATCTGCTCACAGATTCTGAACGACTTCTTGTGACCTGAGTGCAAAACAAAAAGATTGATCCTCTGCAGTGAAAAGTGCCGCTGAAGATGTTCTTCATACACATATCTTATTGGAACGTAATCGCCCAATGCGTTGCCCTGCTCAAGACAATCTGAAAAACAATCATCCGCTTTAGAAAAAACCGTCCAAAATCCGTTTACTATGGAACAGCTGATTCCGTATCCACGAAGTGTCCAGAAAGTATGTTAAAACTAGGCACAATCTGACAGATGTCACAACCAAGCCATCTGCAACTTTTCTGCCACACCGCTGGAGAGGATCGAGCGTTCAAAATTACACCAAAAGTGAGTAAACTCCACCTGGGGGTCGTAAGCCCGACCGTATACTTGCCACACTCCGTCTCAGACCACAACCTTTAGCCTCAGCAACCAATCCCGATCCGATTCATGGACTTTTGGATAGTGCCTGACGCGATCACGATGAACTCTGTGATCCATCCGGAAAGCTGCTGTTTTATTCAAGAGTGAAGACCTGCATCCAGTTACATGGTGGAGAGACGAAACCATTCAGTCTGAAATTCAGAGTGTGGCAAGGATAGCTACGTTGTTCAACTTCGTGACGAACTGGACTAGGGAACATGAGTCACAAAATTAACTAGAGGTGCAACTCAACCTAAACGCACGTCCCAGAAACCTAGCCTATGCTGGTGACCCTATCTTTCCAAGCTCGAGACAGCTTGGTGGTCAAGGTGCGAACTTAAGGACCGGAGGATCCGCATTCCGACCGCTGTTGTCAAGGTTTGGCAATATCTCAGTCCTCGTACTTCCTTTAGGTAGCATGGCGGCTAGGCACCGGAACGGGGTTACAGTTGAACGATAATCTTATTTCTTAATTTTTTTCAGAGCAATAACTTGACAGAACTACAGGCGGTCTTGACTGCATCGACAAATATCTGACGAATGTTGGACTAAAAACAATGCACAGAATAAAGTTCTTTAGAGCCCTACCGGAAACAGCCATAATCTTTTATGTCCCCAAATACTAGGGATCGGAAGTTCTGCTAACTGGTCAAACGGAAAAGGAAGTGAGCAGTGGGACTGCCAGCATGGGAGAACGTTTATGCAGATGAACATTGCTTTCTGAGGAAGCTAACAAACCAACCCCCAGCACAGAACTCCGAAAATACGACGAGACCGCCGGGTCCTTTCTGACATGATCGATAAACCTAGTCCCTCAGAGAAATTTGGTAAACAATAGGTGGATCTGTAGTCCGTCAGAGTTGATGATACTCGCGGACTCCAAGTTGCGGAGGCCGGACGGATTGTTACAGTATTGCACGGTTACTTCGGATGAGGCCAATAAAACATACTCCGTCCCACCGGACTTGTTTAATGCTCCGTGTTTGGACACGTGTTGACTGGTCAAACAAGCGATAGCGCCGGATATGGACACAGAAAGCTGGTGCTCATTCGGAGCCAATCCAGAAAGGACGTCGATCAAAATATGAGAACATCAGTTAATTGTCTTTCAACACTTATAAAAGTTCTTCCAAAAACGTTTAAAAAACAGGTTTGTGAGCAGGATGCACCATAGCATCTAGTGAGTGAGCCGAATTGGATCAAAATAGCCTACAAACGGCTGAACTGTGGTTTGCTGACGCCGTCATATACCAAAGCGCACGTCACACAAACGCGCAAGGTGGAAATGAGGTAGGAATGCGAGATGACCAAAGGCTCCCCATTTTCCGAACAGGCGATAAGCTGACTACCTGAAAGAAAATGTAGTAAAAAGGAAACGGATATCAAACAAAGGAGAAACTTAGCACTTACCACCAGCAGGGGTTGCCGAGGTAGTTCGACTTTACTGTTAAGGTCCATCACGGGCGGCCTATCGTTCATTGTAGGCCTAGCTGGTGATAAGCACAAAGGAGAAGCGGGTGTCTCGAGACTTTTAGTATCCTGCTTAATATCCGGCGGCGAGATGCGTGGGGTGGATGGAAGTGAGGACGCATTGTATTCCTGTTCCATTCCCTTATGATGATGATTGTTTGTTATCTTCCGATGTGGTTCCGATTCCCCATTCAATGACAATTTTGTTGTCTGGATTGCAGTCAACGCAGCAAGTGTAGAGGGCGGGACAGTGGACCTGGAGAATGAAATCGCATAACAACAAAATGGATGGCACAACTTGAAAAGAAAGATGACGTTCCAGAAAAAGTCACCGAACAGTGGAGGTTGCAAGCAGGCTGTTTTGCCCACGAGTGAACACGCAACCAGGAAATTCGTCAGTGTGAATGGACAAAAGTACGACGATATGAAAGAAAAACGTTAATTTTGGTCAAAACCGGAGTACCGAGCACTATCGCCTTAGGTTTTAACGGCAATCCTTTCTCTACCGACGAAACAACAAAATTGTGTGTAATATCACATCGAAAATATATATAAGACCTTTATCGCCACTAACGACAACTTACGCAACTTTTGGGCGGATTTTTCAAAATCACACAGCAAAACAGCTATATGAAGCAGTTGTCGCTGAACTCCGAGAAAAACAAAAGTGACTCGTAACAAGTAAATAATAAAGTACAAAACGCCAACTTGATGGAATCGGAGTAAGGGTACTGTAAAGTCATTTATTTTGACATTGAATAAAAAACCTAAACTAACTATGATCTCCACCTCATTTCGAAGGTCTAAATTATGATGTCCGGCGTGGACTAGAAAAAGGCACAGTTGCCTCATATTGATCTTCCTTCCAGAGGATCTGTTTGGTTTAAACTGCATGACCAACTTCACTAAATAGCTATTAAAGACAACAGGGAACTCATTTCTTTGAGGTGAAACGTCTCACTGAATCCCAAGCTGTTTGAACATTGCAGCCCCACATTGGTTATGACCAAGAAAACTGCCGAGAGGAGACGTCCGCCATCTTGCTTTGTTATTTGGCTAACTTGAACATTAGTTCTGAGAAACACAGACCATGTAGTAATAGAGCGTTTAACTTTTTGCCGAAATCCGAACCATACTTCCCTATTTTCGAGTAAGATTAAAGGAGCTAAGCCCCTCAAGCAGAGCATAAGATAATGAAAAACAAACGGTTTCATCGTATGCTTGCTAAATCGACAACGCGTCAACAGACGACACAACAGGTACGACTACAATACAACTTACCAGCGGAGCACATCACAATAAGAACTCGAGACACTTCGACTAAACAAGTGAAGCCATTCTGGCTACTGTGAAAGCAGACGGACGACGGAGAACGCTGCTCGGAAGAGGCGTGTACTGCTACGGGCGGCTCACTGACTAGTGATAATGACTGATCAAGTTGGGTGGTAAGTGCACATATCTACATCATGCGCGGAATAGAGTATGACGCACGTTGCGTGAATTCGTCACTTACTATTGTTGGGTGACGGTGATGATGATATCATCATCATCATAATAACGATGGTATTTATGACGATAACGCCGACTGTGTTGTCGGTCGCGGTGACGATGACGACGATAGTGTTAGTGCGGGCATGAATACCCGGGAAACTGTTACCACCATGTTTTATCACTCAAACAAATTGTTTTAACTACCACACAGTAACGCGGTGAGTGAGAACAGCGAATAAGAAACAGGTTTATTGAGGTGCGTGAAATTACATGGAGGTGATAGCGGTCTAATCTGCAAGACTGGGAAAGCATAATACTGAACAGCTTTCGGTATATTATATGTGTCACTTCAAACCACAGGCGGTTCTCCAAAGATCGAACAGCTACCGAGATCACTTGTAAGTAGAAGAATGATAGGCGCTCAGTAATCCTCTCGTTAACACTACGCAAGGAAACCTTTCGTGTGTTCGGAGGACCCGTGGAATATATGGTGGGAGTTGCACTCAGTCCCAGTGCTGAACTCGCTTTGATAGATTGGATCCCAGTGAACAGTGGTCTTTGCGCCATCCGGTTATCCAGCTCAATCAAGCTCGAGGCCTCTCGCACAAAAAGCGGTCTGTTGTTGGTGTATACCCCAACGGACTGCAATTCTGACTCTGAGAAGGATACCTTCTATCGAGAGTTATCCGGGCTCATTCGTCAAGCAAGAAGCACTGACATTATGATATTTGCTCAAGTCGGTCGTCTGAGCTCCTTGGAATCACACTTGGACGGTCGATTCGGAGTCGACGACCGTCGAACAAACAACGGAGAGCGACTCTTCCAATTGTGTGCTGATCGTGAACTGTTTACGGCAAGTACGAACTTTCAACATAAATGTTCGCACCGCGTAACCTGACGGCCACCAACTGCAAATCAACCGTGGACCCAGTCGGATCACGTGGACATCAGCCGCCAGTGAAGAGCTACAATGCAAGATTGCCGTTCCTTCTGGGGCACACCAGTTGATACCGATCACGCCATGGTGCGAACACTCCTAACAGTTCGTTTCAGTCAGTCCGTTTCGTCCCAGTCCCTGAAGCCCTGAGTCAGCAAGAAGTATGCCAATCCACCATCTTCGAAAAACTACCATTGCTCAACAGTACCGATCTGAGCTAACTCAACAACTCTCCACAGTAAACCAATACTGTGGTGGCAGTGAGCATGTGGATGAAGCGTGGCAAAATGTGGAAGGAGCTATGTTAGCGGCGTTCAGTGCTGTCTGTCCGACTCCACGATTCGATCACAAAACCAGTGGATCTCGTCAACATCGCTATCCATGATTGATGCCAGAAAATCCATACCAGCAGGCAACGAGTACGACGGTGCGCGCAAATCCCGTAAACGCCAAATAGTGAAGAGTCTAAGGAAGGACAGAGAGCTCTGGTGGAAATCGAAAGCCCGTGAAATGGAGAAGGCTTTTACTACCGGAAACAGCCGTGCCCTATACCAACTGATATGATCGACTGCCCTAGAAGAGCAGCGGTCATTGATAAGTGAAAAAGATGGCTCATTATTTCACTCGCAAAACATCGACTGGAAAGATGGGCCGAAAACTTCGAGGAACAGTTTAGCTAGACTCCTGCAACCCAGCCTGTGGCGAAAGTGAATACGGGCGAATGGAATGTAAGTCTTGGTCGCTCGTCGGAAGAAGAAATGAAGTATAAAATATCCGTACTGAAACGTTAGAGGGTGCCAGAACCGGAAGGTCTGTATCCAGTCCTTTTCAAAGAAGTTGGCTGCAGAATAGGGAATGTCGAAAGTTATTCCCACTTCAAAAAGGGTACGCGGACGCTGTATGAAAACCACTGTGGCATTGAAAGTCTCCTCTGGTCTTATCTTTTAACGGTTGACTGAACACTGGGAGCGGGAGATCCGCGAAAACCAAGCTGGGTTCCGTCCTGCAAGAGGATAGATGCATCGATCAAATCTTAACCCTCCGGCATATTCTGGAACATTGCTTCCTGAAAACAACAATTGCTGTGCTCTTTGATCTGAAAGCTGCGTTTGACTCTGTTGACCGTCAGATACTATGGTAGCGTCCCCATAAGTTCTTGACCCTCCTTAAGGCGCTATTCGTCAACTCCGGCAGACGTGTGAGGGTCTATGAGAAGCTCTCGCCTGAGTTCACCACATCAAGTGGCGTCAGACAAGGCTGTCCTCTTTCACCTTTCATCTTCAAATTCGTCATTGATACGATTATGGAAGACTCACTATCAGCCTCTGATGCCTATGGGGTCAAGGTGTTCCCGGGGCGTCCGCTCACAGATATCGATGGACGAAATTGTGGCAGCTACAATCACTGTACGACAAGTACGCGGTTCTTACAGCTGATAACGATGACGATGATTTTGAACTAATGTTTAGCACTGGATTCGTAGGTTCTACTGGAAATTTGTTCGGGCTCCACTGTCCGTGACCATACTGCACTTCATTTGCTCAACTTTCAAGACTCCACGCCACCAAATCTCAAGGAATACTCTACACAAGCGTATAATTAAGGGCGCGAAGGCTCAAATGGGTAAAGCGTGAATTTACTGTCTGGAAGTTTCGTGGTTCGAATTTGACCTCTGCCTCTCGACTTTCTGAACAAGGTATACGGTCAACTACACCAATCGGAAGAATCCTCTTGCTCGCAACACGTCTGTCGGTGGATAGCTGCCATGGCACTCGAAGAATGAAGGCCGATATATTGCCAGGTTGCCCAACCCTAGACAAGAGCAGTCGAGATGTTGAGGTCGGGTTCAAACAACGAACTTTCCGGTCGGTGAGTTAAGGCGCTAAACAATGAGCTGTCTCGAGCTCTAGTGCATGGGCGTCAGCGGTGGGCTAAATAAGTCTCGTGACTGACAACGTTGGTTTAGTTTTGCTACTCTAATAACATACAACCTCGTGAGGCGATTCGAACCCAGGTGTCTGCGTTTTCACCATGCTTTAAAATGGACAACGGTCAGAGAATGGACGAGTGAGAAAGGGGGAAGGAGGTAAACGAGGAAAGTGCAGTGTAAAGCTGCCAAAAAGCGAAACATGCAAACATCGCAGTACATGCGGTCAACTGGACGACTGATGAGACTTACACAGGGGGCTCGCTTCTAGTTGGATAGGTAGGCAATAAGGCGAACGAAGGAAATCACCTACCACTAGATCATCGTGCTACGAACTGTTTACTGATCGTACGCGATATACATAACGAGGCGGGTTACCACGAGTAGCGGCGGTTGCGGGAACAAATGAAATCGGGAAATGTGTACAGAATGAACAGGTCACAGAAAAGTGGATCGCTTTTCAGACACTTGAACATCACCAGAGTTGTTCGATTGGAAAGTTGAATTCATTCGTAAAACCATATGACCATATGACACTAAATTTCTTATAGTCAAACAAGAATTTACTTAGGAAGATCAAATGAGTCTAATCATTTGGTACTACCAAAAAACTGTTTTGAAGCATTTAGTACCTTCCGTGAAGCTTTACATGGATGCCCCGACCTAATGAAGGAGCGTTTGATTCGAGATATCACCTTGAAAGACACCGCAATAATTGCTCAAACACGGACAGCATCTCCTGTTGTCATCAGACTATTTGAATGACCTCTTTAGAGCAAGCCCTATTCATTCGCCCGCAAAGAAAAGACCATCTGAATGGGACAGTCTACCAGCATAGCTGAGGCCATATCGTTCTACTCTAGTGATTGATTGTTAACGTGGAACATAGCGCTGGCTTAGTTGAAAGGCAAATACTTCAAGCAGCTACGAAATCATTATGCTGCACTTAGAAAACCATCACGGACCCGCTTATTTTTTTTCGAAGAACAACTTTTGAAGTCACTGTTACAGGTAGTGGTGGTGGGCAGGTGGAAGAGCTACATCAGGTGAGTGTGACGACGCATTTCATCATTGAATGTTTTGAGTACGTGGAAGCAAACATGATACACTAGCTATAGGAATGAGCAAACGTAAACACATAGCCGACAGCTCCAAGGGTCACCGGATAGAAACTAAATCAGGTACACATTAGAGGAACAGGATAATAAAAACCAGCGATCAAACCGTACCCAGAAAGCCAGGCGAATTTCTGAGCAAACTTCAGCTGCCGCAAAAGTGACATCAGTTCCCTGTGAAGAGAAGCGGAACAAGGAAAAGTGCTTATTGACGGGACGTGCGAAGGACAAAAAACTACAAAAGATGATCGATCGAATGCCGTCCATAACTGTTTTCTCTCACGTAGCAATGCGTCACAAAGCAAACCAATGAATTATTTTTAGCCCAGGAGAGTGAGAACGGTGGATGGGAAGGCAAGACCACCGATCCCACCAAATGATAAGACAAGAAAACAGGAAAATACTGTTTATTACGATCGGAAAAACTCTGACACGTTGAATAAAAAACCTTTCTTCATTCGGTATTGCATGTTTGATAACAATCCTGATATACGCCACTGTATCTCTTCAGATTCATACAGAAGCCAACATGATACAAAAAAGTACAATTTATCGATAGGAAGGATCGATTCTCAACGGATAAGTCATCAACTAAACGAACAACAGCTTTTTACTTCACAATCGGAGTTTCTAGCTTCCGATGGCAAGTAGGATTCAGGTGCTTTGTTCATGTCAGTTCAGTGTCTGGTCACCAATAAGTGTTGATCAAGACCGGAAACTGAACCAAAGTGGCCGCGGTATTTGTAAGACTACTTTTACACATCTACAAGGCAGTCACTTCGAGGTGCAACGACAGTTGCCAGTGCAAACTGTGAAGATAGTATACGTAATGCACTACTCATAAGGTTGCTGAAAATTCTTTGACAGCCCACGACCGGTTTCGCCCTTCTTGGGGCTCATCAGGTAGGCGCAGTCCCTGAGTTTCCGTCAACCTTATGAAGATAGTAGTTTTTCGTTTAGTTCCCGTTACCCTGGTGATTTGTGGACCTGTTTGCTGAAAGTGGGTTGTTTTCACTGATAGACTTCTCATGAGCGCTCATCATCTTGGCATCAGCAGATATCCTAAGATGAGTAATGAATTATATTCCGACTGTGGTGTGAATCAGAAATGTCATGTGCCCTGTTCAAGTACCATTCCTTTTGAGCTTCAGTAACAGTGAGAAAATACCTTCATTTGACAGAGAGAATACTTACAAAAAGTAAGAGATTCCATTGGTACCCTATTGTGTTCAGATTTGAGAAGTGAAAGGGCTGGAACCTGTGGCGGAGAAGGATCATTTCTACAACCTTGTACGTCTCATGATCGGTTTTCAAACATAGATATTCTCACTGTACCATGTGCTGGGTACAAACGAACCGTAAGTGGTAGTTTATGACATGTCAACGAGCGGTGAAGTCATTCACATTGGTAACTTGTCTGTATTCGAATGGGAAATGTGGAAGGTTGGATATACATAACCTTAAATACGCAGATAACTTCCACCAGACCTCCATTATTCGCCTCCCGTTTAGAACAAACTCGCTAGAACATTGTTTCCAGTTGGTGGTTACCTGATCTGACTATATGGCAGCTGAAATTAACTTCTCTATAATACACGCTCTATAGTTGATAAGCAGAAGAAATTTCACATCCGAAACATTCTCGCTGGATACGAACTTCCAAGTATTGGTCCATTTCTATTTAATAAGACAAAACCAACAGGTTACTATAGACAGAATGGTCGTCATTGTTGTAAATCTATTCAGCACGGGTCTAACTTTTGCCTTTGTGACAGCACTCCCAACGGGTCAGACAATTCATCGATCAACTCGCGAGACGGAATACAACCCGGCAACTAAGCAACCAAACAGGACATGACGTGAAAACAAAAAGGTGCAGTCGGGCGTAGAGCTAGACAAGATCTGACAACAGAAACAAAAGGGAAAGCATAGAAGACAGTGGTAAAAACAGTGTGACAAATAACCAACTAAACGACGACGCGAGACTATTTGTCCCTATGTGGAATGTCTCGCTCATTAACGGACTGAGCGTAACCAGGCCTAAAATATATCCGACAGGGTTCGAGTCTGAGAACATTTAAGCGTATAATCCTGATTGAAAGAAGCCTACTTTGAAAATATAAAGTAATGATCGTCTGCGATGGGAATTAACCGTGTATCGCCGAAGATTAGTGTACATGGAGTAAGCGTTTTCTGCAGTCGATCAACTGCTTGACTGATAGATATATTAGCTTTCAGTAGAGTACCATTTTAAACGGCGCACCAACTCGAAAGTTACCTGTCGGTAAGTCGGTTCACGAACAGTGACTGGAATCCTCACAATGCGCAAATTGCCGAAACAGCTATAAATTAAATATGCAACCCTTCACATCTCAACCCATACAACACATGTTAACAGCGGAGAGGGGAGGAACCAAAAGTCAACGGCATTCAATTTGGACGTATTACTGATCACCCACATGTAGACGAGTGGTTTAAGCTCGTATCCGGAAGTTTGCGGGATTGAACCTTCTTAAGGATAATGATGACACCTAACTGATGATGACTTCCAGAAGGGATACAATAGCTACTCAGTGCTTCTCAGTGTAGACTTTCAAAAGGAAATTTTTATACGGAACTTCTAAATCACAAGAAATGCCAGGCCAGTTTGACGACAAAAAGCTTCAGAAGTGTGTTCGCTCATAGTGCTGAAAATCTGGAAAGATTGCGTCCCTGGGATAGCAGGCTTCAACAAAGCTTCTGTGTACTGAGCTTTGTCAAGTTACTAACGTTCTCAGTTAATGAAATGCAACTATTCAACTCATAGGTTCAAGACAAGAAAGTAACCGGTATACACATACTCTCCAGATTTATCCGGATAGAACTCCTTCAGTGCTTCTGGCTCATAGGTCAATTCGGAGGAGTGTTTCTTCGGGGGTGCTGCCATCGAATGGTTCGTCTGTTGGTCAGAATTCACCATAATATTTGCATCTACCACACCATTGGCTGGCATGCTTTCTGTAGGAACTTGTGGCAAGTGATCACCAACGAGATCCGGGCTCCGTGGACGCTGAGCATCAGTTACTTGAGGTATGGGGAGATCGGCTCGCAGATCAGGAAGTTGGTCAGGTATAGTTAGCCTATTGAGTAACAATAATAAAAGTTCAGGGACTGTGTTGAACGAACTGGATGAATATAGAACAGTGTTTCCAAAACAAGGACCCACGACTGGGTAAAACCGAACAAGTCTTTTGAAGCTGGTCACTCGGGCTTAGGTAACACTTGAAACAGACTGAAGAGAGGAACTACCGAGATCAGGTGGTTGGATATGAAACATTAGTTCCACAGACTAAAAATACACTTCGTAATCGGATTGTGGTACAGGTGCGACTGGTTGTCATAACTGTCTAGTTGTCCGTAAGAGATGCCAAGGATGGAGCAATCAGACAAGGAATATTGGCACTTTGAGCGACCCTTGCTCATAATATTCTCCAAAATTGCACATGTCATACAAGTACTACATACTGAGCTGGGTTTCACGTCCGCACTTAGACTTGTACCGATAGCTTCTGTCTCAATAAAACTGTCGATTGGATGCCCGCGTAGTCTTGTCACGCTAAATGGGTCGCGGGGGCCCACCGTGAATTTCAACCGATCGTTCAACTGCACTTTCCTTTAATCTATGGCCATAAGGATTGACGCGAAAAGCCAGAGAAATACGGTGCAAAGTAGCATCATAATACGAGTGAAAACCACAGACAACGTTTAAGTGGAGATGCTAATGACCTCAAGGGAAGCGAGCACACCGCGGGAAATCAAGGATTCCTTAAAGCTCCTGTGTCGCCTGATATGATGTGTTCAAAAACCAGCAGCTGGAGGAAGCCTCCTCAGAGTTTCCAGTAAATCAGGCGGGGAGCGAAATGGATAGCTGTATCATTTAACGGAACTGTAATGTGTTGCGATTTTAAGTATGTAAAAAGCGCCGACCAGTTCCATTGCTGAAGTGAAGCCAATTAGTTGAGCGCTAACATGAAAAATATGTCTTCTCGAACGTTGCCTTTCCCGGGACTTCACCTTTCTGCTCATAACGAATGGTGCAGACAGGCTTAACCAATGACTTACAGTTTGTCCGGATATTTTCAGCTCTCATAGATTGACCTAACATCTCCCAAATTTCAGTGATTCATCACAGATATTTTATCTGCCATCACTCATACCAAGCCGGTTGGCGCTACAAACTGGGCCGTTAATCTGATCATTCACCACCGTGAACATGTCAACAGACAGTCAGACCTAGAATACTATGTGAAATCAAAATTGCCAGCTATGCAAACTGGTCACCAGACCCATAATCTAGGAAGTAAAACCGAGAAACAACTAATAAAGAAGTCTTGAGTCGGATCCCATTATGCTCAAACGACAAATCCTAACAAGGAAGTGGCTGAGCTCTGACCAAATCTAAACGCCAAGCTTCATTAAGCTTGTGCGGAAAATTAACATCTGAAGGCAGAAGTGCACAAGACCTTGAAGGACAGGTATATCTGTTTCGGATGAGCCATGCGATCAACACAACACCCTCAATGGTAAGGTCACCAAGCCGAGGGTACACCGTTTCCATCAAGCATGGCAAATGGGATATGCAGCCTGAGGAGTTTTCCATTTCAGATCGGGAAGTTGCAGTGGTACACAAAATATAATGTTTAGAGACCCTTGTAATAAGCATCGGCGATATGATTGGGAGACGCGGTGTCGGAATTTGCTTACGGAGTCGTTCTTCAATTTACACCGCACTCTCGTGGTTGTCCACAGAGAACGCTAGCAATCCAGAAGTTCTGAGCAAAGGATCGCATACGGCTACCATTTGCTTGGTGATGGTACACATAGGAGGACGGTGTAACTGATCTGGAATGAATGTTTATGAAGTAGGACCAAGGTCATGTGATGAATTTGGGTGAATAATTGATTCGGAGAAACTAACCACTTCAGAGAACACGTCATTCTATTTGATACGAACAATCGGTGATCCTATCATTGTACAGTAGTTCACACTTACGGATGCTTATCGTCCTCCAAAAAGTCCTCATACTCTCCATCTTCTTCGTCTGCGTCTTCTTCTCCGTCCGAGTTTCCATGTATGCGAAAGCCAAATTCGCTGATCCGGTCGCTGGCAGAATCCTGAATAATGAAACAGGAGAAAGATTAACAGCTTTAAAGCTCTCCACATATGTCCACTCGATCCCCCATAAAAAGCGTTCTTTCACCAAGCAGAGTTTCCACGACAAAAAAGTTGGGAAATTTTCCCATATAAACCATTTCCAGACTAAGGCCGTCCAACAGTGAGGTATTTCCCACGTCTAGCGAAAGAGACTGGGTGAATTATCAGTAATAATTAATTATTGATAATTCACACTTTCAGTAGAGCTCGGGATCGCTCAGCTGTTAAAGCGCAAACGGTGGCTTACACCCGAATCCGGCATTTCGATTGATCCTCTCTGGTCTTCGGCAACCTGGCAATATCACGGCCCTCGTGTTTCCTTTGGAAGGCATGACACCTACGCAATGAGAGCGTGTTACAACTGAGTTATTCTTATCATTGCCAATATTGGTATTATTAAATTACCATTAACAAGTGTCAATGACCTCATTTACTACTCGAATAACCTTTGTATACACACTTCCCTTTTCCTAAACCATGGACCCATCGCTTTGTGCATTTCGGGCTAAAAGTTGGATAACCCTTGCGTCTCTATCCACAATCTATTACCTACTTATGGCACCACTTTGCATATATGACAGACGTGTCACAGAACGACTTCCGTTGTTTCTACAGTACACCATTGTCGGTGGACAGCCAATGCCAGCTTATCCAGTGGTCTGCTACGGGTGGCGAACCAGCACGCAGACACCTTTCTACGGCACCACGGTACGTTTCGCACTTGCAGTCACTTTTAAACCGAATTGGACTGAATAACATTACAGTGACGGAGAGTCTAGTAATGTGTATTCGGAAGCTGAGGTATTCCGGGTGGGATTGTACGGTGATGGCGTCGAGCAGTCGGACTGCGAGTGTTTCAGCGGGTGATCGCAGCTGTATATCGGCAAACTAAAAGGCGATAAGAGGAACTAGCTCTGCGAAATAAGAATTCTATAAAGAGCCAACACAGTGCAACCTCATGACTTATCAACGCCACTGTGTGCCACTAACTCGGTTACCCTGAGCATCCACGCACAAATCGCAGGAACAGCCAGTTGTCACTAACGCCTTCGACAACCAGCTCTTCTCAAGACGGGACGAAATGTTGCAGACTGCCTACGACGGTGGAAAACAAGCGTTACTTTGCTTTCACATGGCACGTTAATTAGTCTCGCTCGCAGATAGGATTTCTTCAAGGGAATATGATTTGGGAGACAACCAAAGATTTTACATGTGTGACTGCACATACTGCTACTATGTTGGTGTGACCTTAACTACCCAGGTTTGAACACGTGATCACAATGGGGTACAGTATGACAACTTGGAATGACAATCGGGATTCTGATTCGCTAAAAAAACATGATGGCCATTGAGGCGGCTGAAAACGACGAGCCAGGTAAGGTTATAATACTTAGTGGAAAACCCATAACTTGGATGAAAGATATCACAGGAACTTAGAGGAACGGCGATTTAAGATGAGGCTAAGCATAGTGTTCTGTTAGCCAAACACTGGATTGTTTTTTCTTTCTGGCCGGCTTTTAACAGTGCACATTAAAGTAGCTAAACCACGCAGGTTTACAATAATGACTTCACTGATGGATGCGCCCATGACACAACACCATGCTTAAAACTCTACTAAGCGACAATTTTTGGTTCAATGTCTCTCGAAATGAGAACTTTGCGCAAATAAGTGACGTTCGTTCGTAAGCTAGCTAGGAGTTAGAAGTGTGACCACATCACAGGTGCGTGAACTGCTGCTGTGTTGAGCCAAATGGAGCAAAATGAGTAATTAGACAAAGGGGATCACAAGATTTGAGATAAATCAAAACGAAAGCGAAGTCCGCCGGAAAAACTGTCCACCTTCATGAGTAAAACTCAAAAAAGACCACTTTTACATTCCCCAGGAGTAGTCCTTATGATCAGGTGGGGCGGGTAATGCATTGAATCAGATTCAACAGTGCAGCCTAGAGCATGAAAGTGCATTGCAGTCGAGTACCAGCGTTAAAACCTTGAGAAGCATGTGAAAGCCAGATTTGCGCGTTCAACAGCAGACAAACCTCGCTGAGTTATGGGGAAAGCATATTTTTAGTTGACTACTTAGATGTGGGTCTCATGAATACATGACGCCTGAATGAAGTGTAATGTTTAAGGTTGATGTTTAAGACTGATTCACTTAACCAAAACGAATTTTCTAGGCCTTCGAAACAGTTGTTCAGTTAAAAAGTGGCAATCGAAAAATCCAGCGTGACAGGCGACCAGAAACGACCCAATTAGTAGTATCGGTAGGCAATCGAATCACAAGCACCCGATAATAGCACATAAATACAACAAACTAGTGACAGCAATTTCACCGACACCCGAATCAACAAAAAAACGCTTCTAACTGGAATGCAGCTATGAGATTGTAAATAGCTCTGTAAGGAGAGGACCTAAGCGAATATCGATGAAGTAAAACCGGGAATACTGGGGGAATAAAGGGATAAATGGCACAAAAGGATGGGTAGCTGTGCAAGTTAGTTACAGGTGAAAAATTACCGTTCCGTGACGATTTATGAGCAGTAGACCGTCGGCTGCCAATAAGTCATCATCCGCCACACTGAGGTCCCATTCATCCGGATTTTCTACCGAAGCATAGGGAGCCGTTATTTTCCGCTCGACAACATCAGGAGCATCATTTGTCTGGAATGTCAGTGGCGCCCCTTTGGAGCTTGTAACTGTCGATTCAAGAGGACCACCAACGCAAGGTGGTGGTTCAATAGAGGAGCCGGATGAATTTGACTCTATGGTAGTGACAGTCCCACGTGTGACATGAGATTCTTGGGAGTAGTTATCATCATCAGAAAGATCATTTTCCTCACACTCTTCTTCCTCCTCTTCATCATCATAATCACTTTCTGAGTAGTCTTCATGCGAGTCGTGTTCGTCAGACGAAGATTCTGCATCCTTCTGTTCCATAGGTGCGTGCTGAGATTCTGTCAATATGGGCATGGTTGAATCGACCGCTTGCGGAGGCTCACCTACCAATGAGGTCAGTGATTGCTCAGTACATAATTGCTTAGGCGTCTGTGAAAGCACCGGTGTCGGACTAAGTACAAGTGCCTGTGTGAGTGGGAGGAGGGAGGTATAACGGAGAAGGGTAGATCGGGCATGACAACACGGAAAGAGCAGCAAACGCGTACAACATAGCATTTGGTCAGTACCAAGTGCATGCAGATCCACCAACTAGTGCAAGCGACGGATATGAACGCTACGGTGGTCATATAAAATAGGCTGTGCAAATGGGGTCAAACTGGTGGCAGCTGATATGAATGGTTGCTGGTAATCGGGGAATGCATTGCGCTTGATTGAACAAACATGTTCCAAATAAAATTCTTCACGTATTCTATGGCACGATTTAACGATGTAATAGTACAACGTGTACAGGTTGGCAAGAAAATGGAGATCAGCTGAAATCCGACCTACCTAAAGCGCCACTTTCATCCAACTGGCTCCACTCCCCTCCTTTAATTCACAGCAGTCAATGGAGTGTCGTCATACAATTTCGGTAAAGCACACGATCTTAGGACTGTATCTCAGTTCTAGGCTATCCACTATTATTGAAGATCCAATGCCTCATCGAATAGTAGACCCAGATGTACTAAGCCTATTGTCTAGTGGCCAAAAGCCGTACATGAAAAAGGGTTGCTTCAGTCTGTGTTCATGCGAAGTTGTTCGTGCCTCATCGAGTTCGTTGCATCGTGGTCCCCTTTCAGTGCTGTGGGGAGGTACAACCGGCAAAATCAGCCCTGCAGATCTATAAGACCTCAATATCCCTGAGCGTCATCACCGTACTAGTGCCGGTAGTGCAGTTGGTAAGCAACTATTCCTGTCAGTTTCGCATATCATTTGGATTTGAAGAATAGTTACAAGCCAAAAAATACTAGGACACAATGTTGTTAGTCTGTAATCCAATGAACAGTGTGGTCGACTCAGTGGATGCTCGTGAATTGAAGGCTTACTAGTTCAACCAAAACAAAGGGAAGAAGCGAAATTCGTATGTGATTTCTATAGGACTTTAGAGCAAAGGGGCCTCGTGAAACAGGTCGGTTGCTCAATACCAAACTGTATAGACTCAAAGGATAACAAGTGGTAGATATTCCATGAAGCACTCGACCTAACACGAGGCGCGTGTATACATGTGCCTTTGGAATGCATGAAGTGCTGGTTGAAAATCTTGGGAGAAAGAACATGTGCCTAATTGTGACGCATCATTTGACAACAGAAATAGGTAATGAAACTCGAGTAGCGTGCCTTCAAATATGATGTAGGGTCACGTGAAAGCGAGTTGATGCTACGAAAAGAACTAGAGGAAGACTTCCACTAACAGTGACTTGAAAGTGAAAAACATGAGCAAAAAGAGCACACATGAAAGGAATCCTCCTGGGAGATCAAGACTGTCCAGAGATAGGGGCTACGAAGAATAGAGAAGAGCGATCAGCGATTTCAACAAGATAAACTCGATCGCGGGACACTAAATTTGTTACAGCGTGAAGAACAGAAAGAACTGTAACTAATACATTTCCCCAAAAGCGGCGAGTACCCAACAAGCACGATACAGAGGGGCAAAAGTCAATAGGAATGAATAGGAAAGGTGTATACACCGTTCTACAGTTAGTTCATGAAAAGAACTAACGCATGAATAGTCGGGATTGTGATTAACGAAAGCTCGAGGAAAATATCCCTAACTTCATGTATTTCGTTTCCACCTTGAGGTGGTGCGTATCAGTCTACGACATTGACAGACAAGCGTATACGATACCCAGGACTGTTGACGACAATAATAGTAATAATAATAATAATACGGTCAAATATGAACTAAAAGGGAATGCAAGCTGAGGTATACATAGACGTGCACATATTGGTGAGATCCATTCTAGGTAATTTAAGCCAAGAATTAAGTAGAAAAACACTCACATCAGCATCGATTGGAACGAATTCGGCCTCAAGAGAATCTTGCAAAATCACCGGTTCGAATACTGTCAAGTGGTCACGACACAACGCTGCGTCCGCTACAGATGGCGTGAAACCATCGGCAGCGGAGTGGTTTGCGGTGGTGCTCAATTCTAAACAGGTGTTGCTCCTCACTGGGGGGCAAAGCTTCTGCGGTGTGATCCACCAAGGAGGAGGAATTGGATAGTTTCGCCGAACGCTGTTGCCCGTTAGTTAATGAAAGATGACTGGACTGGGCCCGAAGTTCTGCCTGTTGAACGGCCTCCATTGTTATGGAAGAACAAGAACTTCTCGGAGAGGTGGAAGCAGACGCACACGAAGAAGTGTCAGAATAACCACTAGCCGATGAGGCACGAACTTCCACAGGCGTTGGGACAGAAGCCAATGAAGGGAGAACTTGAACCTGTTGTACCAATGCTTCCACCGGTTCTGAGGCTTTGGATTTATGCGAATGTGCAGAGCTCAGAGCGGTTTTCGGTGATTTCCCAGAAGTAAGGAGCTTCATGCATTCACCGGATGGCTTGACAGCTGGAGAGGCTGTGGGCGCCATCGCAACATAAGCGGGTAGGGGAGTGGGCAATTCGTCCATGATACGTATTTTTTCCAATAATGATTTTAACGAGTTAGCGCCCGGTTGAACAGGCGCCTCACCAGTAGCTGAAGGAGGACCAGCAGGTGTAGCATGACGAACAGGAAAAATGCGTTCTGCCGGGAAGGGCTTTAACGCTGAGTTGGCTTCTGGCGTTTTAGGGGACGCGACCGGAGTGGCAGCATCCGGCGAAATGGAACTGGATTCGCTGACAACTTCTGGACCCGACCAAGGTGTATGCATCGTTTCTGGCGGCTGCGGGCGCACATTGGATCCGACTGAAGGTTTCCTCTTTGTGGTGCTGTCTGGCCTTTCGTTTGATGAACTCTATCAGAACAGAAAGAGTGAAAATTCGCAATCCAGTAGCCTATATTCCGATATATACCCGTGACATGATAGGTGCAGTCAAAAACAAGGTCATGCAGAAGGCAAACATTCAGTGAACTGTCAGCCAAGTGACATACGTACTGAAGGAATCCATGCCGCTCAAACAAAACGGAAGAGTAAATCAAATAGACTGCAGTAGCTTCCCAATCCGAAGGGTGCAACAAAGCCGATGAGGGAACTAAACTGTTGTGCCAGACATAAGCAAAGCACGAGCCTGTCATTTTGATTGTGCAAGTTGCCAAACTTTAGAGAGTGTGCTGATACCTAATCCTACTGCTGACATTTACCGGATACTGAGCAACCAAGAACTAGTTCAGCTAGCCCTCCAAAAGAGATCTTCCTCTAAACAGACCACTTTATACTAGTCAATCAATCCATTCAGTTTATCAGCTATAAAACGTGTACCATGGACACACTGGTTCCAGCTGCTGCCGTTTCGAACACCGGAAAACGGGAGTATGAGGCATACAGCAAAGCCTTGGAGGCAATGACATGTGAGTTTGTTTGGAAATTGGGTAGCAACGCATTGAAGGCGATAGCTTTGATGCATGAGCGCCAATGACTGCGCGATTGGGGTATTTCTGCTAGTGTCATTAGCCGTTGGCATGATGAAGTCCCGGGGTCCCCATCCAGAGAGGCAGCGGTTGTCGACCCGATTGAGTTTACTGGTTAGTGGTTCCATACTTCATTGCCAGGTCATACACTGTCCCCCTGTCGGTCGCTTCCACTCAGCACAGGGCTGGGCGAAAAGAGCTCTGCGAGGCAGACAGTCTTCTGGCATGCGAAGTACACGTCCCCACCAGCGCAACCTATGAAGCGTGAGTAATTCATCTATCGCGGGAGAGTTCCTTCTTCCTAAGACCATCTAACGTAGGTTAGCATTGCTAATCCGATGTTCCCAGTTTCGGAGACACACGGTCAAACGGTGACAGCTTTCGTATGTCTTTCGTGCGTACAGGCCACGTCTCTGACGCATAAAGCAGCATGGATCGCACCGCTGCAGTGTAAACTCTTCCCTTGACATACAAGCTCATGTCAAATCGGCGCCATAGGTTGGCAAAAGCTGCCCTGGCCTTCCCGATTCGAGAGGTAATGTCATCCCCAGCCAGTCCACCGTAACTTATACAGTTTTCCAGGTAAACAAATTTATCTACCACGTCGATTGGCTCGTCTGCAAGCATGAGGTTTGTGTTTGATCGCACCCAGTCTTGTAGCAGCACTTTACACTTTGCTCGGCAGAGTTATTTAGGTTATCTAAAATCGTCTGCATTTGGGAAGGATCTGAACCAAGGAGATCAATATCGTCTGCATACCCAATTTGTGTGAGCAAACGTCTCAGGAGCGTTTCGACTTCCGATGTTTTAGAAGCAGACAGAGAAATTTTATACTGATACCTTGACGGACACCCAAGGATGACCTGGAACTTTCAATAATTTCCGAATGCCTTCCAAATGTGAGCGCTACCTGGTCGGTAGTTGATTCCTATCCGAACGATGCTTGGACACTATTTTTGACCTTGCTGATCATTACTGACAGTGAACAGTAGGTTTGACAGCGAAGTATTACAGAGGCCTATGGTCATGCACCGGTCATGTACCGAAATGAACCTTGAGACGCATCGGGAAGAACGGGCTTAACGGTTATTCGTTTGGCCGCTCCATTCAGAGGAATAGAAGAACATAATATACCCATATGTACAAGACTGTTCGAGGAGTGCACGGTTCGTGGAAATCGACTGAGTTGGGTTGAAAGTCTGCGGTTCAATGATTTATGAAGAAGACCATTGGACACCCTTAACTACAAAACGCAGATAATCAAGCGCACTACAGAAAGGTGCTACGAAATGCTATGATTGTAAGATAGACTTGGAAGAAATAGAAAATAGTGGACCAATTAGCACCTTGGTGTGGTGTTGTCTAACCAGTCGTTGGATACTTCAGACAATCTAACTACTGGTTAGTATTCGTAGACTTTTAGCTGACTAGTCATCGATCGCCGCGCAAGACCTGATGATTAGCGAGTCACGAGCTTGAAATTATACCGGAGGTTCAAGGGTGTGATCGTATCCGGAGATTACAGTTTCCTTAGAAAAAAACGAAAATTAACTGGAAAGGCTTTATAGATCACATCAACACCAGTAAAGAATCACCGTCCAACAATGACAATCGGTTTGTAGCGTCATGAAATCAAGAAGTTGATTTTGTTGCACTCGGTGACAAAAAAGCATGGTCTTTAAAAAAGCGTTGAAAAGCGTCTTTGGTAGCGTAATCATCAGATCGGTACGAACGGCCCAAAAATATCGAAAACCCTTATAACCCTAAGAAACGTGACATTCTTCCTCGAAAAATGAACTTCGAAGAAGTAATTGTCAGGTGAGAATAGTGATCCACGAATACCACTCGAGGACCGAGTTCAGAGGACCTCACGGACTGGAACTACTATGGAGTCATTCCTGTATGTTTTATTACACCAGTGGATATCTTTTGGTGAAGAAAACTGCGGCTTCTGAATGGAGCATGGGAATACGACATGGCATGAATTGCCAGTTGATTACAGAACTCCAAGGTTCGCTGTGCAATTCAATACAGAGCTAGGTGACCCTAGGATCCATGCTCAATTGAACTACATGACACACGGCTGGAAAAGAAAACTAGTGGCACTTTGAAGAGATTTAAACCGCCGAACCTCCAGGAATAATCTTCCTGGATGAAGTTAAGAGCAACTCCGACTGTGGCTCTATTGCGTGTCAAGGAAATCACAGTAGAAAATTTATTTAAAACTTATTCAGCCGGTATACTTCGTTCATACGACTCCGCAACCGTTCAACAAGACAAGAGGTAGGTACACATGCAAAAATAGCGAGTGATCTGCGACATTTCGGTGCAAACGAAACTGGGGCCTAACACTGAATGAACGGTGTGCGCGATGACCTACATATCGACATAATCAAATCACAAGTCTAGACACTGTATTGAATGTCCGTGCAGGTATTCAGATGCAATAATATTGCTAATTCTGTTGCCAGTATGCTAGCACAGTAAGAAAAAATACTTGCAGGTTCAGGAATAACGAATTAGTTGGCAAGATGTTTAACAGCCCCATCGATTATTCAACGACAGGTGAGCAAGGTGGAACGAACCACATTAAGCAAACAAGAGATTAGGGATGCGAAAAATAGTCAGTCGCCAGGAAGGGGTGCAAGCCACGATAGGTAGCAGTCAGCCGAAAGTGATGGGGATGAATGGACTGATAAGAAACGACAAAAACGGCACAGAGAAAAGCGCGTTAGTTTCCGGATAGCGATGTCTCTGCCACACAAATACACAACACTTCAGAAAAGGTGGACGTACGACATGTGAATTACATGCGAGTTAATTAGACCGAATCAGGGGAGTGGGTGGTGGACAAATGAACTGTAGAGTAATGGTTCCGAGCGTGGTGAAAGAGGGTCATAAAAGTTTACACGAAAAAAGTTATGATTCGAACAAGAACACAGGCCACATGGTTGAGCACGCATACGCACCTGTGTATCCTTTTGAAGAACCAAAGTACGGTCCTGAAAATGAGGAACCCAGTTAAACCCAATCGATTCAAATGAAAGGTAGAGGCAGGTAGAGATTTCTGTGGCAAACAGTTGGGATAACCTGTATTGTATATTGATGTAATGCTGTCGGCGATGAAGACCTCGAAAGCATTATAGGGCATATGGATAGACCTAATGGCAAACAATTCTCATCACAGCAACAGGGATTTAGGCTGATTCATTAAACTGACAGACAATTGGTCAGTGCATCAGATACTAGGCACACACCAAGGTGGAGCGCGTCTAGTTGTCGCGACAGGAGAAGATACGGAGTGGTACAGTAATTTGCAGCAGTTCGGTTTAGGTACTGTTGGTGGAAAGCCAATGTGGATGTGGTGGCCAATGTGAAAAGGTTCAATAGTTTGGTGGCGGGTGTGCTATCGACAATCCAGACACACGAACTGTCGGGCTACTTCAATAGTTCGTCGTACTTTTACGTCCCATCACCGAGTTCTCATCAAGTGAAATGACAGCCACTGAAACGATGAGGTATTCTAGTTGACGCTTTCATTATTCTCTACGAAGTCATTGTCTGACCGGCTGTAGAGCGCCTTCACTCGGCACACAGCTGAGTAAAGAGCTATGAGAGGCAGGCAGGTGACGTGCACGACCTAACTGGTGTAATGAAACATAACGACACCCTCTATCGAAGCAACTTTCCGGAAATTCATCCAACAGAGTGCTTCCACCCAACATCAACAAAACAACAACAGAAAGGATCAGTAAGAACCTTTAATGACAGATGTCCCATGTTCGAGAACTACAGGAGACTGTGACATCGGGAAAGTTAAGAAAAAGCTTAGCAAGCACCAGGTTTCACAGACGCAAGCTCAACTGCATAAATCCGAAAACCTGGAGGGTCAACAACCTTTAAAATATAGAAACCTATCAATAGCGACCAAATTAGCTCGGGGAAAAATTACTTTTGAGAAATGTTATTCTCTTAAATTGACTAAAGTAGACGGAAGGCTGCATATGGCCATACAAAATTATGCGTATGTTGAAACCCAAATTTTATACCGAACAGTTTAGTTCAAAAATATAACTAGCAACACCAACGGACGCATTCTGTCAAATGCAACGCATATCAAACTTAGGACGAAAAATCAGAGACGCAGGAGAAATCCAAATCTGTGGGGTTCGTGAATCAAAGTCGAATGAAAAATACGGAAGTGAAAAATTGAAGGCTAATTTGGAAAGCCTAATATTCTGAAGAAAAGAATGCAATGTGAATGACCTCCCACTGACCACAACAAATGATACACTCACTTTACTCTCTCTTCCACTGGAATTGGCACTGGATAGAGGTGATGCGACAGGCAGTAAGTCCGGCCTCCCAAGAAGCAGGGCCGAACTTGCAGGACCTTTTGATTGAGGTGGTTGAGCAGCTGCGGGAGCCAGTGGTTTCGGAGCCGGTACAGCCGAATTAATTCCAGTCGTCAGCAGGCGGTCCGGATTGCGATTGAGTTCCAACAGTCTCAAAGTTAACGCTCTAGTCAAGTGAGGCTGGGTAACCAGTTCATGCTGAGGGAGGAGGAGTAAAAAGCAGTCAAGTGAAACGTGTAGCCTGCAACTGACCTGTACGACAGCAACAAATTTTATCTAATCATCGATTCCCTAAACAAGAACTGTACTGATTGCGGTCCAGTTTGAGAGGCATGGGGAAGATAACAGTAGCCTCATGAGAAATTCACACTGGTTGCACATAAGCTTAGAAAAATCACATTATTTATGATTGTGCCAGTCAAAATGGCCCATACTTAGGGATTTCTCTAGACGATCTATGTATGATAAGCCAATGTACAACCAATGTGCAGTATTTGCTAAACAGCACATACTTTAAACAGACAGATGGTGTCGCAATCAGGAGCCCGTTGGGACGGGTGCTCGGAGAGATTTTCGGTCAGTTGGAGTATAGACCCCAAGAGGAGGTCGATACCTTTGCAACGCACACTGACAATAACCAACAACTTTCGCAAGCATTTACAATTTACGTCAGAAGTCGAAGAAAATAACAGAACCAATTTCCTGATGTACTTTTGACTATGCAGCACGTTGGATCGTTTTCCCGTAGCATTTTTAGGAAAATTTGGCGTTGATCAGGATTCCTCAGCTTTGATCTTCGACCGAAAAGTCTAACTCACTGGGACTCTGCTCAGGAGGTAACGGTCAACACAGTCTTTTTGGAGATGAGTGTACCACCACGTTATCAGCATACGGGGTCTTAAAGACAGTCTTTTCTAATCCATTATTCTCAAGAGCAAGACAACATAACTTGTTTGATGAAACAGTCGGTTCTGGGACCGAATCTCGTCTCGGCACGAACGAACTTCCGAACTCCCAAACTGCTTACCATGAAAACATGAGAACCTTTCAGGAACGAACAACCTTTCGGAGTGAACGACTTTGGACTAGACCGTTGGCTAGCAAACGCCTATGAGGGATTTTCATTCTATTGACGATACTGTAAACGGATAGCACTTACAGTTTTGAGTCTTATAACTCCGACGCTGTTAGGGTCTGGCTGTTAGTTTTGATAACTTGTAGGGAGTTTAAGTCACCGGTCTTGAAATCCGTGTAAACCGTTGATCTGATCTTTGTCAGCGACGTAAGCATGTCTGCAGAGACCGAATAGACAGTTGAGCATGGAATCACAGCAAGAATGTCGTTAACAGTTCCAGTAATGTGGCCACCGGTGGCATGGTTACAACACAATAAATCGCTTGGTCATGACGTCACGTGGTGATACCGGTTTGGAGTTGTCAGCTCACCTAGTCAATCAGGAAAGTTACACCTGACTGACCGTTGCGTGGCTGACGAGGCAGAACTGACAGTAGACTGCAATGTCGCGCAGTGTCATTATTAGGAACGCCGCAAACGCACTCGGTAAACCTTCGGGGAGGAATGACCACCCGTGCTACAGTTCCCAGGTTTCGTTAACACATTCAGTTGCGTTACGACAGAACAAACGGTCGATTATGCCGTCACGCCAATCCACCGGTCGGGACGCCGCCAACAAATGTGATGAACCGATGAAGGTTACATTGACCAACTGTGGTATCGTCCACAGAAAGGATAGAGGGCTGGGCCAGATGTCACCGATAGACTGAATAGATTAGGTGTGGTCAAAATGATCGCGGTGCGCTAACCAACACAAACCAACACACACAACACATTTATCGTGATTACCACAACATATCGCTAGGTCCGGCGATGTTAACACAAAAGTGAAGAACCAATGTGCCATATTCCTGATTAGGTCAACCTAACAGTACCTCGTGCTTCCTTCGGGTGGTATGTCAGCTAAGCACCGAAGGCGTGTTGGAGCTGAAAGATTTTTTTGACGAAAAACCTACTGTGGGACTGTCTAACAAGCAAATAAAGAAGACTTCGCGGATGAATCTTTTCACTAGAAGAAAAATGAAGACCTGCCCAAACCGGAGTGAAAAGTCGTGGGTGCCACAGAACTCCAGCAGTGTTGAAAGGAACCAACCTATTATTATTTCCAGTCGGCTCACTGACCGGTGGAGTGAAGTTTTAAAAACTAGCTTGAATATATTCAGCACAGGCAATCAAGACATTACGCCCAACTTTTGTCAGCACGACGGAATAATGCCGATCGCGGGCTACGTTCTGCGAAAGAAAGGACTTCCTGTTGATGCACCCAAGCAATGGTTGATCTGTAGCATAACTACAGATCAAGACTCGTTAGTGGTGAATTTGCTTGATCGTATTCCAACTGTTTGTGAGGGGAAGGAATCACCGGATATTTTCAGTCTCGGTAAAAGCGGCTTATTTTACTGTGTGCAGGATGCAATGATTATGCGAAAGGAAGAACTCTGCATTGAGAACAGACTATCGAAACGGCGGGGAGCCCGCACAGATCCAGATTGCTCAGCTGTAACACCCTTTCGGTGCCTAGCTGTCATGCCACCTGAAGGAGGTACGAGGACGAGGTACGATACCGCCGGATTGCCCAAGCCTAGACAGGGGAAGTCGAGAGGCAGAGATCGGGTTCGAACCACGGATCCGCCGTTAAGTAAATTCGCGCTCCAACCCCTTGAGCCCGCACAACAAACGCAAAAAGTACCACTGGAGGGCACTAGGCAATCATCAGCCAAGTGCTAGACGATTATAGAGGACAAAGTGAGTTCCGCCTGTGTAGGCGTAAATCACTGACGCATAGAGCCGTTACATTTTACTGAGTGACCAATACTGATATTGTGCATTTGTATTGTCAGGACGGAATGAGTTACAACCGAGGACAGGTGGCCATGGAAGGGTGGTGTAATGTGAGAGAAGACTTTCCGAGAAAAACGATTTCGATGGTCTGACAGCCGAAGCGCAATTAATATTCCAAAGCTGCCGTCGGCTATTTCGTGTGCAAGCACAAGCACGAATCGATAACTCATAAAAAGCACCGTTAGCAAAATCCATCAACTACTTGCCTGTTGTTTTTAAGAGCAGGTTAACAAAACAGCTGACTGGCTTCTAGTAGACAACAGAAAGCCAAAAAGCCATCACGCGTTCACATGATGGTGTACATTTGGATAAGACGGAAGTTAAGCTAAATTCTCGAAACCATGCTTGCGTTCGACAAAACCAATCACGATGTTCGCATCAGCGAACGACAGGGGGACAGTAGATTGACAGTCATCAGAAAGCACGCAGAGTCAATAAATATCAAATAAAGGGAGATACCAAAAACAAGACTGACGAAAGGATTAAATCGTTTTTTTCCTGGGATGCCCATTACTCAGTGAATATGAAAATGGGGGGAGATCGTTATAACCGGGGCAGGTGTTTAAAACAGTAGTTCAGAGGTTTGCGAATATTTGTAGTAGACAAATCACTTTATCGTACTGGCTCTTGTTTGTAGTTGAATATCCGCTAGACGAAATTGCTGCCTTGAGAATGATGCCAAATCATTCAGATTTGAAAGCAACGTAGGCTATGGGTGCTACACATCTTAATGTCCTGTCGCTGGTCACATTTTCGGAGCCGCACTTTACGGCCTGATAAGGTTTCACTGGCTTGACCTGATCATCTAACGATAAACGAATGTGAGCAGCTATGAATGGATCGAAATCGATGTCGTGTTTAATTTGCCATTTATATCCATTGGCCCATGATGAACCCGTAGCAACGGATAAACGGCTGAATAATAAATGACACTGATTCTCGAGAAATACACTCATTTGCAAATCAATTTGGTTTTTGCGAGAGACTCACCTGGAACCCAGCTGAATCTCCCGTTTGTGATGTTTTCAGGCAACTGAATGTGCTGCACCAGGCCGCCTCATGTTCCAGTTGCCACGATATTCGAGATATCGCGATACATCTACATACGCAATGCACTACTCATAAGGTTGACGGACTGCGCCTACCTGATGAACCCCAAGTTCGCCCTTCTTGGGGCTCATCAGGTAGGCGCAGTCCCCGAGTTTCCGTCAACCTTATGTTCTACTCGAACCCAAATTGGACTGGTTTCGAGAAATACACTTATTTGCCTGGAAACATCACAAACGGGAGATTCATCTGGGTTCCGGTGAGTCTCTCGCAAAAACCGAATTGATTTGCAAATGAGTGTATTACTGGAAAACAGTCAATTTGGGTTCAAGTAGAACATAAGGTTGACGGAAACTCGGGGACTGCGCCTACCTGATGAGCCCCAAGAAGGGCGAAACTGGTCGTGGGCTGTCGAAGGATCTTCAGTAACCTTATGAGTAGTGCATTACGTAGACACTGGTTCTGTTCAAAGGATTCGGATGTTTCTAGAAGAGTACTTCATCGTTGTACTCTCGGTCGGGCTGTTGTTTCTTCTTTGCGGTAGATTATTATACTTTTTAATTTAACGGATTCACGCGGTGATTAATCTACGTGAACTATGACATGGAACTAGCCGCGGTTTACTAAATCCTGGCTGGCATATTTCGTTCCAGTTTCAAGCATAGCTTCAGTCAAAAAGTTCGCTTCAGATTTCGAGTTACATTGGGCATGCTCCGGAAACTTTTAACAGTTGGAGGTTCTATTGGACTTTTACAATTGAACTATGGTATCGCATTTGCTCGGTAACCTCGATCTTGAGGTTTTTTCGCGTCATCTGACGAGGAAATTGTCAATAATGGTGGTATTCAACCAACAGTGGACTGGACACATTTCGGCATTTGTATCTAGTCAGGCCTCGAAAACTAAACCGAGGTCAACACTTCAGAGGCAGAGGGAAACGAAGGTTGAAAGAGAAGTGACGTAGTTTTCTAACCACGGTAAATGTCCTCGTTATGCACAGATTATAAGACTTTCTCAGTATTCCTTCACCTGCACGAGTGACAACCAAGCATTAGGAACTTAAGGAAAATCGAACTAGTCAATTATGTTGTAGCCGTTGTAGGGGATTGCTTGTTAGATAATCGGTCCATGTATGGACAGGGGAGAGTTTCGTGAAGACTGATTTTACGGTGAGATGGTGACTGTAGTTGTGCAACGTTGGTGCAGACGAAAAATCGCTCAGCGATTCCCCGCAACAACCGACGAAAAAGACATCACTGCCCTGAAATGGCTTTTTCCGAACATTACGCAAGCAGACACACCGGCAAAGTACATAATATCTGCTCATTAGCTCTTTACTATCACATCCAAAAGTACACTCATTTTTAGTTATGCCTTGATAAGTGGAATGAAGTACTCAATGCGAGGCAGGCCAGGTAGAGTAACGTTCGTGGTTTATCCACAACGTTGTGACACTGAGATACACAACTGTCGTCAAATAATAAGGCAAGTTTGAGTTGTCACGCAACTGTGACATAGCGCATGGAGTGCCGAACAAACTGGAGTGGAAACACTGTGCGAATGCCGAATTTTGAAGTAAACTCAGTCACCACAGAACCACCACACGCTCAGATGAAAACAATGAGTTGAAACTGATAGAGGGGAAAAGATGTGAACACAAGAAACAAGATCGAACCAAGATCGATCCTTTAAAACTCAGTTACTAGTAGGTCAAAACGAATCTCTCACTTATGAATACATCCACAGGATGGGCACCCAAAATGGCTATACCAGTTCTCCGAACATCCTTTGTCTGGTTACCGAAAAACGGGACAGTTCTATCCGGCTTTGCCCGATGTCACTTCACAATGGCGCACCACCGACAAGAGGTAACATGAGGAGATCTCATTAGTTCGTTATTCCGAAACAGCTGCGACGGTTACGTACGGCTATTTTCGTGTGACCAGGGCACGAGTACAATCATGTACAACGACACACCAGGACGCCCGCTTACGGTAGACAGAAAAGTGTAGCAGATAATGAAAGCTACTCGAAGTGAGTTCAGTGGGTGTACGGGTTGTACCGCACTAGGTTCGGTAACTTGATAATCTTTATGAACGAATTCTACTTCATCTCTAAAATCAGCCGAGGAGTCCAAGGTGCATATTAGCTGCAGTGCACAAGGCCCGCAGGTAACGAAGACCAGATTTACACAGGACCAACTGGTACCTGGATGCATCTGAAGCAACCAAAGAAAATCAGTTACCGAACTACATGGACCACACACCTGCCACGATACGTCTAAAGGTCACACTGGTTGCTATCAACCACAATTGCCAACAACATACCAAATCCATTCATTCTAACCCAGTAAATAGCAACGCCATGGTCGCATGACAAATGCAGACCGGTTTGGCGCCTCTGACAAGATATGCACGTGATTGCATTCCAGCTATCACTGTTGCATAGCTGATTCGGGCTTAGGACGATAAAACTCGCGCGACGATACGACTGAAAGTGTACACAAAGCAGTGGTACGGAAAGTAAGCATGTGAATTATTTGCAGTCAATCACAGAACTGACCAGGGACGAGATGGCCCGGTGGTAGGAGCGGAATTTACTGACCGGAAGGTCCGTGGTTCCAACCCGACCTTTGCCTCTCAACTTGTCATGTCTAGGCTTGGGCAACTGGAAGTATCCCAGCCCTCGTGCCTCCTGGTGGCATGGCAGTTGGGCACCGAAAGGATGCTACAGCTGAACGATTTTCTTTTACACAACTGACCCATATCATCGCAGTAGCTGGCAGTAGCAGGGTCCAATAAGGACAAAACGGCTTTGTACGGTCCCATTTTCCTCACTATTGAAGCCCTGGAAACAACGACGCCACAAGAGAGTACGCTCGGCTAAAAAGTGACTTTTGCCAACCACGAAAACAACGCCTGAGCGAACTATTTTAACCTTGTTCACCAGATGCTGTGCACGGTTACCACTACAGGGCCCGTGATTTTCCGCTCAGCAACGTAAGGTGAATGGAAAGGATATCCAAACTAGTTTTGCCGAGCAGCCATAACCCAGCAACGGTGGGCAACGAATTTTACTCGACAATAAGCTGTACTGTCCACTGGACCCTCAGGTCTTCTGAATATCAAAAAGGTGCCCCTTATTTACCATAAACGTGTGATGTGAACACACCGCCGAAGATACTCCTGAAGCGTCTGTGTCGAACGCTTGTACAGTCCACTGGTATGATTCCCGGAAGACGGTTATGATCTCGAAATAATCAACAGACAAGTTGCAGAGCACTAGCGTTGTAACAGAAAATCATGCCATTCAGTCTGTACACTCGCCCACACTAAATTGGCTTTGGTGAATTTAACCTGTGTGACGCAATCAGATCAAGGGCAATGAAAATAATAGACCACCGACAGACGTGATAAGCAACGCTAAATGCATCGTTATTTTAGACTCATTCACCGTCAAAAAAACCGAATCCCTATTAGAAAGAAATTCCGCGCGACAGGACGACGAGTTCGGCCTGTAACCGGATACTCGCTCTATGGGAGAATCAGCGTAGTGAGAAAGGAATACTGAGGTGTGGGTTTTTATGTTGCATGAATGAAATAAGAGGCCTGCTACGCGTTATTCCGCACCGTTTATGAATGACACAGTGAGTGTCCCCAAATGAGTTGATTATCAAGCTACTAAAAACCTCATATAGTTGCTAGCACTATCGCACTTAGCACTAACGTGCTAATATATTACGTTGCTTGGCGTGATCGAAAAAACGGGTATACAAGCCAACACAATGCCACCGGTCACTGTCTTTTAGACAGAATTCTGCACGGATACCACTTTACCGCTCGCAGTTGGGGGCTGCTACGGCCAAGAAGCCTATCACGCACACGATTGACCAGAAGATCGGGCCACTTGTCAGTTCAGCATTAAGGCGAACTCTGATTGGCCGAAAGTCTGGACCCAACAGCCAACGATGATGGTTGTCAACGGCGCATCCAGAAGGCATCAGAATTTCTAGGATGTCGCCGCACACACCGCACACTTGACCTGGTTTTGGGCGTTATTACACGTTCTGCACCTTTGCTGGTTGTTTTTACGGGGACGCTAGCTTGGGAGGTTCAGACCGAGAACTAAGCTGAGAAAATACCGTTGCTAGACTCTCAGATTCCGTTCTATTAACCTCATCTAAGCTTAGTGACAATAACTGATCTGTGCATGTGTACACCAGGTTGTCTCTGGCTCCATGTGCCTCTACGACAGACTGACATCTCTGTAACGACAATCAAAATGAAATCAGTAGTTAAGGAAGTTGAATAAGATAAAAATTCGACGGTGACAACGTTGAGATTACTAGTCGGAGAAGGCCAGTTTCGTTGAACTAACCTGTTAAACGCATCAGCTGAAAGAGGTACGAATGTGGTAACTACAACCTCAAAACGTTTGGCGTTCACAACTGCTCACGTCAAGATAAGCTTTCGCAAATTACGGTTGGCTTTGACAGAACTCCCAAGGAACATTAGAGCTCTACTTCACAAGTAGTTCTGAATAAAGCAGTCTTTCGAGAGAGAGAGAGAGAGAAGTAGCCAAAAAAAGATATCTTGAAAGAGGGGACCAGCCTCTTCATTCTAAGTGGCCTATTTGCAGCGGAATTAATGTAGTCGTTATTGCGTGGCGTGTCTGTCTACTGGCTCCAAGGTATACGTCAGTTCTGATTCTCGACCTAGCTTGTTCTAGTTGAGCATCCGAACCTGATTTACGGAAAGCAGTTGGGTCAAGCGTAGAGAATCCCGTCAGTAAGAGGGATTACAAAGAAGTTTAAAACATGGATAGACATGCATATGAATGAGGTGATCCGCAAGGCTTACACGTAACAAAGCCTGAGCTGTTGGTCTTTTCTTTTCACTCTTGGTTAAGGCTGTCTTGAGGAAGTTGTGAAATTTCGACGACCTGTTAAAATGGGCAGAGAAATAGAAAGATGAGTATTGCATATAAAAAAAAAATTTTGATGGGTGTAAAGACTGGGCACAAGGAAAGGTTAAGTTTTATTCATAGTAGAAAGATTAGTGCAGCTGTTGTGCAACGGACTCGACCACCGGCTACGAATGAACAAACAAGTTATTCTCATTAATAGGCCTACATTTGCCTTGCGACATCGACCAGTGGATGTTGCGCCACAAAACAAAAGTATCACTGGTACATATGTGACCGTGGTTAGAAATATGATATTGAAAAAGTCGAGAGACTCGTCTTCTGTATGCAAACATAGCGACCTAATTAATTATTCCAAAGAATTATGAAAAAATCGACTATCAATAATTGAACACGGTGCTGCTATCCTGCTTGCCTGGAAAGACCACCTCTGGTCCAGTCATTTAGGGCACTTTAAAACGTTGACATCCTCCCAGATGATGCCATTTTTGGTCGCATCACCACAGCTTCAGCACACATAAGCGGGGAGCACCGGGAACTATCCTGGGCTTCGTAAGTTCCCATCCGCTTACTGAAAAGTTGAATGTAAAAGGGTGATCAAGCACCGTGGCCGTGTCTGGTTCGGATAAAACCATCCCAATGCTTTCGTCTATATAGTTAGGGAAGACCATTGGTGTCGTTAGCGTGATTGGCTAATTAAAGAACAGAGATTGCGTGGTTTCTCTGGTTCAGTTGTGATCTGTCTCTCGAAGTGACCAGCTTGCCTTGTATTTGACTGGTTGATTGAACTGGAATTCACTGTCTTTAATCAGTCCGCTCAAAATTTATATTGCTTCCAGCATCACCTAGAGCATTGCAGGAATGTCTAACGTGCTGACTTATCAGAAGAGGTCAGCTGTATTCGGGCGCTCGAAGTTACGCAGGCAGGAAAGTGCCACATGGCGCTCGTCCGGTTATAAGAGGGTGTCAACAGACAACCTACACATGGTTATTGTTCAGGACAGGCTGGGTGCAAGTCTTGTGTTGCATAAACACCATTGAACAAGATGTCACAGGGCTGAAGAATCCACCCGTTGAATTAACCGAACCAACCAACCCCCCTCCGACTGCTCAGTGTTCGTACAGACATGAAAAACCTGGCAATATCCCTGTGTTAGTATTCCCTTCGGTTTGCAGAGTAGTTGAATGACCTGGATAACTTTTGGTCACCTACCTGTGGCAATAGTGATGAGTGTATCCGTGCAAATGGGTAAGGGTGCACTGGCTTCTGCCGGACTCGGTCCCAGAGGGTCAAAACTAGGTGGTTGTCCATAAATACTCTCATTTGCATACGAATTTGATTGACAGGAAACGTTACAAAGTTGCTTGAATGGTTGCCACCAGAATGTGATGGCAGATAAGTCAAAGTGGCCATACACTAGCATACGGTTTTGGTAACAAAAGAGCTAGTGAATCCTTTAACCAGAAAACAAAATTGATGTTCGGATGTTCAACAGACAGGAACGTGTTACCTATGAGGATCTGGAACAGAATTTGTGCGAACTTAATCCAAAGAGTTGTAAGGACCTGCGAAGAAAATGGAAGAGCAAAATGTCCACTCCACTGAACAAAACACATAGGCAGAAAAGATCATCTGGCCACTTTCGGTGACCTGGCAACTTTGGAAATCTCAAAAGGGGACGGGGCGCACCATACAAACAGCAAATGAAAGTCACTTTGAGTAGGAGAGACATGTGCAACGAATGTCGCCTCCATGTCACGAACCTCCCAGAATCATTCACTAATTTGCTCTGCCACAAAATAGCCTGTCCGACCATCGGTAAGTGGTAGTTACTCAAGTACACGTCCTCATCTTAAACTAAAAAGCTTTTTGCCACATCTGCGATTTCCAGGCATGTCGATGTATTTCGTGACACCATCGACAGAAAAACAAAGAAAATACTGAAGTCTAGCCGTCGGACAACTACCAGGAAACAGTCCAATGAAGGGTGAGAAGAAACGATAGAGTACTTAAAATAAAAATGCCCAAATCACGATACAAGTGCCTACAACAAGTGCCAACAATGAAAAACACACATGAACATCGTGCCGCAGTAAGCCGCCATTGGCACTACCATCATCCCCATCGACAGGAATACGTCCGTAGTAAATACTGGTGCTTGACTGCCGAACCTAACTCTGCAAAGGTCCAGCACGCCACAACAAAATCTGCCTACGCACCCCATAGGACGTGATAGCTTGCTCCCCATTGGGATTGGCTACGTGCCGTGTCAAATAGGGTTTCTAGCTACACAAAAAGATTATCGTCAACACCATCAAGTTGAAACTAATGACTTATTGTCGTGAAACCACAAGGCTTTTTTTAGTTATGTGAAACCCTAAAGTGAAAAGACACTGGATAGGGAGAGGATCTGATATCAGCCTAACGGAACCATACAGGAACCCGTAACTCAAAACTTTCAATCACACAAGCGGGGAATAAACTGAAACCACGAGCGCGACTGCCATCGATCAATCACACTTTCCAGGCAAGTGCAGAGAGGGTCTCGGGGACCTCGCCCTGTAAGGTAGACTGCACCAACAACATCCCAAATCTTAGGACTCTTTTCATATACTTCTGCCAAGTTATCCACCAGGCAGTTTGCGCCACGCCGGAGGGTTCACACAGAACAATACTCGTCTTGACAGACAGTGATTTGGCATACACAACCCAGGACGGAGCCACCAGATCTGGTGGTGATGGACGTTTTTCGCGACCGTACAACCGAAGACCTGAATTCGTTGACGCCATCAGATACTAATAGCACTTCTGGCAGAAAAACCTGAAAGCCTTTGAGATCATGTATCTCTGCAGAGACAGCCTCTCGCAACCACGCGACAAAAAACCCTTAATGTGGCCTGGTACATTCGACTCTTAAGCTCCAAGTGACGCAGATTCTAAGACGTAATGCGGTTGTTGTCGTAGTTCGTTTGACAAGGACTCATGTCTGCCAGGGGGCCTATCAAAAACGAAAAGTCTTCATCCTTAATGGAAAGTCATCTTCAACGCCACGTACGTTGGCCGTCACGAGGAGACTGGACCTTACCGTGGTGTGGCGGTTTGCGCACCTCAGCGACCCATTGAGCTATACTGGGGAGTGTCCCTGCGACACTCACAGAGTCTCTCATACCAGGTTGGTCAATGGCTAGAGGTCTGACGAACACAGTCTCCTGGTCCTCCAGGTTGGGGGTTGGAACATGTGGCGAATTGTTCCGTAGAAACAGTAATGCATTTGCATTTCCCGCCAAACACCGCTGCCTTGCGGTTAGGCTTTTGAGCCAAAGGCTTTGGTTGAGGACCCTAATCGTCCTCCTGTCTAGGTGTGGGCGCCCTGACAGTATCCTAGCCCACGTACAACCATGAACTGCACACATACAAATAAACTCATGCCACATCGGCCGTCGCGTGGTGCCATCAGCCGGGTCGCCTTACTTGCTGCATACAGCAGGGCGGGTAAGCGAAAACAGGCTACTGCTGACGCCTCCCTTCTTTCTCTTTCACATACTTTTTCTTCCCCCTCTCCCCGCCCCATTAATAACTCTCCTCTTGTAGGCCCAGCACTTAGGACTGATGACTCCGTTCGTCTTGCATCGGTTTTGCGTGCAGCATCTGCTCGTCACATGGCGCCAACATCCTCAGGTATCTCCAAATCACTCTTCAAGCCTCGACACTCAGTCTATCTGGCCGCCTTCAATGTGCGCACTCTGAAGCAAGCAGGACAACAAGCTGCTCTTGCTCTCACACTGGACTCGCTTGGCATTGATGTGTGCTGTGTCTCGGAAACAAGAATTCAAGATGCAAGCACAGTGATTGAGCTAACCGCCCCATCAGTCTCCACTCGCTTCCGACTGCGCACCTCTGGTGATCCAGAGGCTGCTCCAGCTGGATGTGCAGGGGTTGGTATCGTCCTAAGTCACCGGGCGGAAGTATCCTTGCTTGACTGGATACCTGTTGATAGTCGCCTCTGTGCGGTTCGTCTGGCAACGTCTGTGAAGGAGTCTCACAAGCGGGATGTTGATCGATGTTTGTTTATCGTGTCTGCGTACGCCCCAACTGACTGTAGCTCCGACACCGTCAAAGACAGGTTTTATGACGCCCTGAATGCCCTGCTGCGGCGAGCTAAAAGCTCAGACATCGTGGTGGTTGCTGGAGATTTGAATGCACAAGTGGGCAGGCTTAGCGTATCTGAGACTCAATTAGGAGGTCGACATGGATTGGACTCGGTACGTACGGACAATGGGGAACGATTGCTTCAGCTGTGTGCTGATCGCAGGCTGTTTCTATGCAGTACTAACTTCCGGAATAGCCGAAGTCGTCTGGCCACATGGTGTCCTCCAACGACACGCCGACCACAAACTCAAATCGACCACATCGCCATCAGTTACCGATGGCGCGGATCAGTAACTGACTGCCGGTCGTTTTGGAACACATTTGTGGATTCCGACCACGCGCTCGTCCGGAGTCGCTTCTCCCTACGTTTTCCAGGACCGCGTAAGGTGCGGACAAATCGCTTGGCAACTGAGAGACTGGCAGATCCGGATGTTAGACGAACTTACCAGAATCGTCTTCTAGGGTCTCTTCCAAATGCTCCACCATCAGATGTGAACGCATACTGGGACGAGATTGCCACCTCTTTGCATAGTGCTGGGAATTTTGCCTGTGGCACGGCACCACCAGGCGCACTCAAGCACTGGATATCAGACCGAACGGTGGCACTGCTTAAATCTCGGAGAAATATCCCAGCCGGCCCGGAACATAACTTGGTGCGACGAATTATCAGACGTCAAGTGAAGGTGAGTGTGAAAGCCGACCGCGAAGTGTGGTGGACACAGAAAGCCAAGGAAATGGAAGAGGCCCAGAAATCCGGTAATGCCCGAAGATTATTTCAGTTGATCCGTGCGACCGGTCCCCGGAAACCACCTGTGAGCGAAACTATCAAGGATCGGAATGGAGTGACCATCTCGAATAAAGAAGAACGTCTCGACCGATGGGCCGAATACTTCGAACAACAATTGTCATGGCCACCAGCTGGCGCCCATCTGGAACCCACAGGTGACGTAGAACCCTGGACGGTGAACGTGGAACCACCTACGGCCTCGGAGGTTTATGACTGCATATGTTCTCTCAAGCGCCACCGAGCCTCTGGTCCGGATGACCTCCCACCCGCATTGTTCAAAGATGGGGGTGAAATCCTCAGTCAACGCCTGTCTGATCTGTTTGCCTGCATCTGGGAAAAGGAGTCTGTCCCAGACAACTGGGGAGAGTCGTTGATAGTGCCCATTTTCAAAAAAGGGGCTCGTAGTGAGTGTGGCAACCACAGGGGGATCAGCTTGACCCCGGTCGTAACGAGACTGTTGGCGTCACTTGTGCTTCGTCGCCTTACGGTGGCTCGTGAGACACTGTCTCGAGAGCAGCAAGCGGGATTCCGGCCTGGTAGGGGTTGTGTTGACCAAATCTTCACACTTCGTCAGGTGCTAGAACAACGCCATACGTATAAGCGACCCACAATTCTAGTATTCCTGGATTTCCAAGGCGCATTTGACTCGGTTGACCGGTCTGTTCTACTTGACACGCTTGCCCACCAAGGAATGCCCCGGAAGTTCGTGAACATAATAAGCTCTTTGTATTCCAAGACTTCCGGACGTGTGAGAGTATACGGCGAGCTCTCCAAAAGCTTCCGTACACAAAGTGGCGTCCGTCAGGGATGCCCACTCTCCCCATTCCTGTTTAACTTCGTGATCGATGAAATAATGAGACGAACGCTGGAAGGTCTCCAAAACCCCGGTGTTCAAATAGCCTCTGACGAAAACCTTGTCGATCTGGAATATGCAGATGACATCGTTCTTATCTTTGAAGAGGAGGAGAAGGCGCAGGTGTTTTTAGATGAACTGACCAAAGTCATCCCGTCCTTTGGTATGCACTTTGCACCCAAAAAGTGTAAGGTCATGCTCCTGGACATGCAGTCACTGAACACGCCACTTACAATCCAGGGAGAGGCACTGGAAGTTGTGGAGCGTTTTACATATCTTGGAAGTTGTATTAGTTCTGATTGTAGTGTGACAGATGAGGTAAATGCACGAATCTGCAAGGCTCGGGTCGCGTTTGCTAATTTGAGACACCTATGGCGTCAAAGTGGTGTGTCCCTGAATCTCAAGGGACGTGTGTATCAAGCTACAGTGCGGGCTGTTTTGTTGTATGGCTGTGAGACTTGGCCTGTTCGAGCAGCGGAACTGAGACGTCTTCAGGTGTTCGACAATCGTTGTCTCAGAACCATAGCTCGTGTGGGATGGTGTCGGCGAATCCGTAACGAGGCAGTTAGAAAGCGAGTTTTGGGTTGTGCAACGGGTACTTCCATTGAAGAATGTGTCCAGCACCAGAAGCTGCGTTGGTTGGGACATGTGTTGCGCATGCCTAATCATCGTTTGCCGAAGAGAGTGCTATTTTCCGTGCCCAATTCAGAGTGGCGTAAGCAGAGAGGTGGCCAACCCTTGACCTGGCAGAAGGGTATGAAAGAAATCACGAAACGCTTGGGTGCTGTCGGTGCTACTCGCCTTCCAGGATGGGGACCGCGTGATCCCCAGTGCGCCTGGTTGGAGACGCTGCAAGATATGGCTGCCAACCGATGTCAGTGGCGATCTTGTTGTCAGTTTCTATCCAGATTGCCTGAATGAGTGTTTGGAGGTGTAGGCACCTCGGAATGATTGTAGTAAGGCAGCAGTAAGTCCCCTCCCCGTCCATCTTTATTCTTTTTCTTCACAATAAGGCTTTCAAATAAATCATGGTTGTACGGCAGCGAAGCATCGCTGTTCAACACTGATGTCATGCTGTCGATGATGATGATGATGACGTTGGCCAATAATTTCCGTGTCTTGGTCCTGTGTGCATTATCTTCATCTCTCCAGCTAAGCACTGGTTAGGCTGTATGAGTCGCTCCTTTCCACAAAGCACAATGGCTATCCGAATATCCCTACTCTCCCCTTATCCATTAACACTCAAGACAACCATGTGACTAGTCTTTCTTCGGGTCGCCCTTTTCTCGTGAATGAGGCGGATCATCTGGTTTTAAATCAGATTTTGCATTTAACTGCTACGAAACTTACGCCAGGATCAAAGGTGGACCACATATGTGATATAGTCAAATTTTGGAGTAATTCATTCACTACAGCAAGCTAATGTTAGCGTGAGATAGACCCAAAACACGACTCTGTGTCAAATATCTCGAAAGTGTGATGGAGACCAAATAGTGTTTATCAGAAATGATAAGGTAGAAATTGGTGCAGAAACTGTATCATCATCTCATAAACAAAGGATATGCACATACGCGGTAAAACTTAAGTGCATTCTGAAGAATGTAGATCAGCCGCGTTTAACAGAGGAGTGTGCAGTATCGTCGTACTCATGTCTGAGTAGAGGAGAAATGAGGGAATGAAGCACATCCACTCCCAGTAAAGAAGAAGTAAGAAGTGAGAAGTAAAGAAGTAAGAAATAAGATTACCTTTTAGTATGAAGAATATGAGGGTGGGAGCCTTGAATTTTACGAAGAACCCATTTTAACAAAACTGGTTCCAAAACTTGTCACATCTAGAGGTAGTGTAGGGTTTTACAGGTCACATGTACCATGTACATGTCACATGTAAACATGACTACTCGATTGTCATCGTCTGTGGCTGACTGATATAAGCGTTTCAAAGGTGCGTGGCAGCAGTTAATTGGAAGGACGCCGCCGATAAATCTACGGGTACTAGCGTCTGAGGTAGGTGTAGGCACCGGTTTCAAAGCATACAGGGCTGGCCGGACAGTAGCTCAGAAACGAAAATGTAGAGGAGGTGTAGATTCCACTTGTTATAATTCGCGCACCGTATGGAAAGTCCTCATACCAACCAAGATTTCCGAATCACATCTATGCAATTACAGAGTGATCGTGCTTCTAAGTTACCCTCGAGCTGTGCTCCATAAGTTAATCAATGCATGGGCCGATTACGACTTGTCTCGTCTCGACCATCCGGTTTACTTTCTCAGAAGGAAAAGTGTTGTTGCATAAAAGTACACTGCGAAGTCTCTTCAGGATGGAGCAACTGTCTGATCGTCTGGCGTATACCCTGCTTACCCAAAAAATACCACTCGCTCCTAGTTGCAAACATTCACATTAACCAAAGTACCCAAGCGCCTAAACATACTGAGGTAGAGAAAAGTCCGAATGGATCCAACTGTTTACTATGACCTTCTACGAACCAGACTATCTGGTACTTCTGTACAAGGATTGACACGCAACTTGACAATGTGTCTGAACAACACCAATATCTTCATAACAGACAAACGCGTCACACCTTGGGAAATTTCACGTGTTGGCCCAAACACAACAGATGAATAGGTACGACCACTACATTAAAAACAGCTATCCTACCGACAAAGAACCTACACGAGGTCAAAGATCAAGGGGGTCACCAATATTTTGCAGCATTTTTCCCGATTTTTCCCCGGTTATATGCCTTCAGGGAAAACCAGCAAGGTCTGCCATTTTCGTGTTATCCAGTTGTTATATATTTTTGCTGTTTTTCAAAAACTCATCGTTCATTGGTAAATCACTTTTTCTCGTTGCAGCTCGTAGTGTCAAAGTTTTGGATGAATAAAACCTAGATTCTGGGCTCTCATTTTTTCGAAAACCGCATTTGTGATGCAAGCACAGTTTCGATAACCCAATCTGACTGACCCGTCGAGCATCAATACGTTAGATACGTGCGCTAGGATATCGCAGAAGACATATAGAAGAAGACGTATGTAGTGGTTGTGCACAAAATTTGAGGCTTAACATGGGAGACAAAAACCAACATCCACCTGGAAGACATCCTGATGCTATGGATAAAAACGCTTACGTGAATAGAACACGGGTGGCAAGTAAATGCTTTCGACCATATCACAGTAGACTAACATAAGCATAAAACAAAAGACAGAAATTAAGGTGCCAAATTGTAGGTTTTAAGTTTTAGTTTATGGTCACATTGGTCCGCCGAGAATTCATTCAAAGCAGTCGCCTTGTGTTACAACAACATACATGGGATTATTGCATGCAAAGAAGTACGCACAAACTCAAACCCAAAAACTACTCTCAGTGACGGTAGATATTCAGCAGTAGCCTACAGAGTGTGCGGTTGGGAATAAATTACCTCACCACTTACCACGCAGCCTTATTACGAAGCGTAGGTGGTTTGTAACTGCGCATACCCAAAATCCGAAGTGCTCTAAAATAACCAAAAAGATATGCGTAAGCAAATTGGAGTAATCAATAAGAGTCTGCAGAGATCAGATAGAGTATGAATCACACTTTCAACGGTAACAAGTCCGAACGCACCGAAACTGATTACAGAACCAACATACGAAGCGCCCGCAGGTAAGTGGCAGTCACGTGAGTAGGAGTTTGATTACATAGACCGTAAATAAACTAAATGACAGCTTGCACGGCAGTGGATCTATGCGTCGGAGTCAATGCTGCGGAACCAGCTGGAACCAGAAAATTCGGAATAAGTTGGTCAGGAAATGGGTCCTTAGTAAGCATGAGGTAATTGGCTAAGAGAATGCATCCAGCACTGCAAGTTAAGGTGGCTGGCCATGTGTTATACAAGTCGAATTACCGTCTGCTGAGAAGAACGTCGTTTTCCGTGTCTAAGTCGGAGTGGTGGATACCTATAGGTGAACAAAATATTACAAGAAGGGAACGAAAAAGGTTACGAAAATTTTGAGCGTCAGTGATGCTATTCGCCTCCCCATGCTTGGCTCGGGAGAATGGACGATATGGTGGCTCACCGACTTTATGGTGTTCATGCTGTCAGCTTCTATCCAGATTATCTGACGGAGTGTTGGAAGTGTGGATGCCTCATGTTCTAGGCTAGCCCCAGGCCCCCTCTCTGTCCCACTTCTTCCTTGTTTCAAAGGTTTTATTGAAATAAATAGCTATAGTACGGCAGTGAAGCACTAGTACTCTCACCTAGTGTTGGTGTCAACGCTGTGGTGTCCATATCATATCATCCAAATGATACGTTAGTAAATACGCCCCACATGGTTTGGGGATCAAGCTGCAACGATGGGAACCACCACGGTACTTTATGCAGCCAACCAAGAGTTTTAGATGTTTCTAAACAGATGACCAGGCAAGGTATGCGATACAGTCGGGTAACCGCTAACAATTTATTAAAATTGTCAGGATTATGACCAGACTGAATGACAACTGGACACGATTACGCAAGGTCGCACGACGTCCTTCTAAATGAGTGAAAAGTGCTGTGGCTAGTATAGGGATTGGTGACGAAACGTTTGCAAGCCAATTGCCAAGCTCGGCGAACAGATCAACAGCCACCTGATCAACAACCAGTATAGGGATTATTAAACGCAGGACTTTGGATCAAACATGTAAGATTAACTATAATGTTGGCTGCTTTCAAGAATACATGCACTCACCATCGCATACAGTTTATACGCAGCCAAATAGCTTGGCACGCACACGGCCGTTAGACTGGTATGCAAGACTGAATAGTTCTTCTACATATCTGATCACTATTTACAATGGGTAGACTGACTCGCGTGCGACGCGTTGTCTCATAGTGACCGTTTAGCAAAAATGCCAAAGAAACGTCATCAGTAGTATTAGGTCTTTTAAGGCCAGGACAATCGTCGCTTTCAAGTTTCTGCTTTCAACACCTCTACTATTCGCCACAAACGGAACACACTCATGTATAAACATATCTACCTAAAGTGACAGATTTGAGTCTTTGTGCGTCGTCACTGGTACAGGTGTGGTCGTAATTCAGTTTGGTGGTAATCCCTGAAGCTTTACTGAATCGATGACTGTCACTAGCATGAATGGCCTATAAGTCTCGCAGCTGTTTAACCGAAAACCTGGGAAAACGAAAGTGCATCGGAACCGACGGTCTCACGTCTCCTTGAGGTCTAAACAGCTCCCTCGAGCGAGGCTTGGCGCATACCGTACTGAGTAACTACTCATGAACCGGTATTATCAGCATCTGCGTTGCAACAAACAACAATATTACACCAGTTGTCAACGCCACCGCTTTTCCCATACCAAGCAGCGAGAAAGCATTTCGCACAATGCAGCGGGTAGACGCGCACAAAAAACGAAAATGTTAAACAAAACTACCAATGTTCTGCACAACGACACAACTAAAAAAGAGAAAAATGAATCCGAATCGGGCTTGCTAGACGAATTATTAGTTCAGTAAAAAACGACGGGGGGATAAGTGGGAAGGACTACAGGCCACTGAGGCACTGAAAACTAGATGCAATGTCATCCGAGCAAGATGTGTAAGTCGGGGCAGGATGAACCTCGCACGAACATTGCAAGGCCTACTGCAATAGCGTGCGCTAAAAGCATTCCAGAAACACCGATGAAAATCCATAAGCGCATCACGACTATCATTCATAGCGACACCAGATGAGAACATTGGTGCCTCCCGGCCCTACAACCATGCCAATTTATTTGCATAAGGCCTTCAAAATGGGAATAGGGTGGGGGGACAGAGTCAGCCTATCACAAACATTCGAGGTGATTACAACTCCGACACTGTCGGACAATGATAGAAAGTGACAGCATGAACACCATGATATCGATAATAAAGTAGCTCCAGCCAAGCGGACGAGATGACTCAGTGGTTAGAGCGCGAATTTACTGACCAGAAGGCCCGTGGTTCGGACCCGATCTCTGCCTCTCGACTTCCCCTGTCTAGGCTTGGGCAACCTAACGGTATCCCAGCTCTCGTGCTTCTTTCGAGTGGTATGGCAGCTAGGCCGAAAGGGTGTTACAGCTACACGATTTATTCCAGCCAAGCACAAAGAGGGTCACGTGGAACCCATTCTTGGGGGCAAAAAGCACCAATAGCGCCATAATTTTTCGTAACATCTTTCATTCCCTTCTGTCTTGCCATAATTTGTTCACCTATAGGTATCCACTACTCCTGCTTAGGCACAGAAAACGACGCTCTTCTCAGGAGACTGTATCTCAGCTTATGTAGCCCATGGCTCAGCCACCTTACCTTGCAGTGCTGAATGCATTCTTTAAGAGAAAGGCTTTCTGCTTCACCAAAGACCGATCCCCTGACCACCTCATTCCGAATTTCCTGGTTGCAGTTGATTTTAATTATAAATCTGGGACGCCGACCTGGAAATGTCTCATATTCTTCACCCAAGTCTCGCGACCGTACAACAATACAAACCGCGCTGTAGTCTGACCCACGCATCCTACGAAACCCAGTGATACAACGAGTGGCGCAATTCCGCTGTTTGAGATTCGTGCGTTGAGCTCGTCCATCACAATATCATCAAGGTTAAACAAACGTCCGGGATACGCAGTGTTGAACAACTTTCAGTGTCACTCCATGAATTCATGGAGGCATGTTTAAAGGCCGTACGTGCAACAGCATGAATTTGCGGTCTGCTAACATGCTGAAGGACTGGCTGACAGTTAACTTTCGAAATGTTGCTTGCGCTTCCTGCTCCGCTGCAAAAATAAGAACGATGTAACCTGCATATTCCAGGTCGACAAGGTTCTCGTTTGAAGACTAGACCATTGCGATTTTGGAGACCCACATTACCACAACAACAAGGAAATTAAAATAAAATGAGCACGAGTGAACACCCTCATCGGACACCAGCGCTCGTAGGAAAGCTTTTGGAAAGCTCCCATATGTGAATACGAACGGCACACGATATTCACGAACTTCTTGGAACATGCTCTGCCGCGCAAGGAACACGAAGATTTTAGGGCATCTTTACGCATGCCGTTGCTGTAACACTTGACGGAGTATGAAGATGTGGTCCACAGCCATTTCTAGGTCGGAATCCTGCTTGTTGTCCTCGAGTCCCATGCTCATGTGCCTTCGCCAGACGAAGTGAAATGCAGTGTGTGAAAAGCAGTGTGCTCTCAACGGAGTTCAAGCTAATTCCTCCGTGACTGTCACAATAATCGTTTAGCTGTAGCGCCCTTTGGGTGCCTAGCTGCCATACCACTCGAAGGAAGCACGAGGGCTGTAATACTGCCAGGTTGCCCAAGCCTAGACAGGGGAAGTCGAGAGGCGCAGATAGGGTTCGAACCACGGGCCTTCCGGTCAGTAAATTCGCGGTCTAACCACTGAGCCATCGCGACATTTAACCACTATCTTTAAAAAGAGTAGGTGGGAGTTAATCAAGACCAGCAGCTCGGTGACACATAGGGGAGAAAAGCGCTTTTTTGGGAGGCTGCCAAGGGTTCCAAAACACACCATCCAGTACTGTGTTGCGGGTCGCGAATCCGGCTGTGACTACAGGTGGCCAACTGAATTGCTGTTGAAAGTGGTCAATGCAACGATTCACTCGTTCTTCCTCTTTATAGATCAGCAAGCCGTTTTATCAGTGATTGTTTCGCTGGTCGGAGGCCTCTTTGTGCCGATTGTGCTCACTCTCTCAGTTTTTCTCCACAGCGTTCTGGGCCCATCAACCTTCTCAGTGCGCACAAACAACTAAAGTCTGTCTACTTGCACGTTCATACCCTCGGCAACCACAAAAATACCTGAGCTCTTAGCATACCACAATTAGACGCTCAAAGCTTTGTACTAACTGTCTTTGAGAGTATCACGGCTACAGTATGTTGGGGCGTGAGCAGATACGATGAACAGGCAGCGATTATTCGTATGTTTACGGGATACTCCCACGGGCGTTGATAAACGAACCGAGCAGAGGCGACTATCAACAGAAAACTAGTCAAGCAAAGACCCTTCCGCTCGGTGATTAAGAACGATGCTAAGTTCAGCAGAACCGACCACAGTAGCTTATGGATCACCAAAGGTGCGCAACCCGAAGCGTCTAGAAACCAACTGGGAGGTAACTTCAACATCTATACTTAGTTCCTGAATTCTCAAATAGATAGCACACATCAACGGGATGCGAATTCCAGCATAAATCCAAAGAGCAGTCTGTATTTGCTTGTTTCAGGGGGCAAATGTTAAATGTTGTTTGGTGAACTGGGCGTCGGGGTTCGCAGAATGATTTTGAGGTGTCTACGGCTGCAGCGGTCGAGTTAACCTAGATGTTGCAGGTAACGGCAATTGGCGGCGAACAGATCCCTCAGTCCTTAAGAATGGGCCTAGGGTGATTTCGCCCTGCTGTATATAGCAAATAAGGCGACGGCCAGTGTAGCATTAGGCATTCGTAATTGTGCAATTCATGGCTATGCTTGTACTCGGATACTGCCAGGGCTCCCAAGCCTAGATAAGCGACAATTATGGTCCTCAAATAAAGCGCTTGGCTTAAAAGCCCAACGGCAAGGCGCCGTTGTTTGGCGTAAGGCCGTCAGAGCAGTCTAAATTTGTAAGGAACAGGTCTCCGTGCCTATACGAACACACAACCCGGAGGCCAAGAGAACGTGTCAGTCTACTCATTCACCAATATGGTATGAAAGACTCTGAGTGTCACACGCGTACACCCCAGTATGGCTCAATGGGTTAGAAGTGTAGAAAACGCCAAGTCGCGATACGTTCTGTATTTTCGTGACGAGTAAATTCCAAATCCTTGACTGGTCATGACCGACCGATCCGAACACGAATCCCAGCAACAGAAATTGAAATTAAACCGTGAGTGAGACTAATATGAACTTTTCTCTAGGATGAACGCGCTTCTGGATGAAATATTCCAATGTTTTTGGCAATTTACAGTCATTCAACAGTCACAGTTCACTGAAACCATGCCACTACTTTGCATACTCTATCTTCGTGAGATGAAGCTGGTAACCAACAACCTGAAACATTGCTACTACAAGAGGTTACCTCACGTGAAGTAAGAAAGTGGAAACAACGGAAATCTGTTGATGAACAAAAAGAATAGACGGCTGACCAGAAACAGTCAGATAAGTCGCTATTCATGGAGGAACAAACATAACTCGTGAACTTGAAGGATGAATTCGCATGTAGGTATATTGAACCCGACAAAAAGACGCATGAACCTAGGTGCTATAAATCAGCTGCGCACAGGATGCAGTCATTGTAATTATGCATTCCCATGCTTTGATCAGCTGACTACTTTTGAGTTGTACATACAACGTAGGTGAAAATGAAACAGTGTTGAATGTAACGCTTCACAAGTCGGTACTAATGTCGCTATCTTGAGAATCAGCTGAGCATGCAGGCACGAACTGATGTGTGAAGACTGAGCGCTAACATACAAGGTAGATGAGTGGGTTTTGTTCTTCAACATGGAGATCGATCAATCGCGTTCTGAATGGCGCAAACTTTCTTTAAACACTGATTAATCGATACAAACAAGACGACAGTTTAACAGGAAGTCCGCCTAGGAAAATGAACGAGTTGTTTGTTATATGATCGATCGACATACTGTCGCAACCAAAACGGTGACTGCAAGATTTCGAGTAAGTTCGAAAGAATGCGTCCGCGCCCATGGCCAATCGTAGAAATTTGCGACCAAACAAAGTAACAGGCACGCCTGAGAACGTCAAATATTGTTAGCTAACGTTTGTTGTCAATTCCAGTTGTCCATCAGTCGGTCGATTTGTCCATGGGATTTAACAACCATAAACAGTTCATCAAGGTACGTCATTTCGAGTTGCCGTTATTTCGGTCAACAGGAACAGGGAAAAGCGCTCTAGAGACAATGGCCTGATGAGTTCACTGAAGTCGGATCAATCCAATCTCCCATGAAGGAATCTGGATGGCAGGAAATTGATAGGATCACTGCACGCGCGCTACTGACTAATTGATTGGGACATCTTTGTTTTGTCCCGAGGTCTGCATCCAGGAAGAAATCCACTGTCAAAATCACTGCCATATTTCACCGCGAAGTTATCAGCCACCCATCTTTAGGTCGTTCCCACCAATACCACGGTTGCACAGAAGGTACTCAGCAAGGCAGGGGGTCATTTTACACACAAGGCACATAGGCAGCATAACCTATGATGTATGACTAGCTTATCCGTTGCGGGCGTGTTATTCCCTTTCAACAAACCTCAGCATTACGGATAAGATGCTTCCACCTCGGACGTAGACAGTCGGTACGAATCGATCGCAGTAATACAGCACAAGTCAGTACGGGTCACACATCGTTGGATGGGTTGATAACAGGACGGTACCATAAGTGTCCACGGTTGACAAAAGTGTCCAAATAACACTTGGTTGGTTTGAGGTAACAAGCAACATAAGTACATTCGCGGCTACGAAGAGAGAGAAAGTAAGCCAACACAGAGTAAAACAATGTACGTGCACCATAAGCGGGAACTAGCGAGGAGAACAACGTAACAGGTGAATCAGCAAGAAAAATTGGACAGATGGACAAAAGTCGCCGAAACTGGTACGTCTGTGAGAGTTGGCGTTGCCATCAGTACGTTAACGGAAAATACGTTACTAAATCTAAACAACACAACTTACTTCATTGGATGAAGGTCAAACAATGGAGGCTGCAGTTCAGCGTACTCCATGGCAGTAATTCCCAGTGCCCAAATATCACACTTCTCATCATACCCTCCTTTGCGTTCCACCGCAGCAACTTCGGGTGCCATCCTGATGTGTGAGGGAGATGGAAAAGTGTGCTAATATCCAGCAGTAAACACGTTTCTACCATGACAGACAGCAGAGCAAAAAGTTTTGGCAGCCATATGAACACAGACTAGCTAACGTCATGCACATCCCGGTGAAGTGAAACCCTATCATAACTAACAAGAATCTTTTGTAGCTCCAGAGAAAAAACCATGCGCCTCGTTACACGACCTCACACTAACTGCTAACAAGTCACACGTAGACGAAAAATAAATCATTAGAGCCGAAAAATTTGATATGAAGCTGTCATCAGGGAAACTCAGACAAGCGTACAATCTTTTCGGTGTGGAGCAATACATTAAAGATACATTCGATGCCTAGAAATAAAGACAAAGTGGTATTAAAGTTAACTTTTGACGACCATACGTCGATCAAAGAGGGGTAGGTGGTAATAGGCGCAATCATTTGGCTCGTTTAGCTGTCTCCAAATTCTTCTTTGAAGCAGTAATTTCAGCCATGACTAAAGAATAAAAAACCGAGTGTAAATGAACCTCAAAATAAGGAAAATCTAGCCAGCGATTGGTGTGTGAAGTGATGGAACATCAAGAGAGTCATCACGAAGAAAGCTTACACTAATTGACTGGTCAATAGGAAGAAATTTTTAGACCGATACGTCGTAAACTTACGTCACCCGCAACTCACCAGTATGGAGTACCGATGAACGAATTCCGCCGCTGGATAGTTTGAGTTATTTGGGCAGCTACACCAAAGTCAGCTGTGGAGAAAAAGAAAACTTGACAGTTATCTAAGTGTTCCAATTTCGAAGTTGTGGTGGACTAAATACATGAATAAATGGATGTTACATCATGAGTTTGTATGGCAACCAGACTATCAGATGAGTGAGATAGTAGGAGGAAAAAAATGTGATTCATCGAGAGGATGATCGGCTTTGCCCCTCTCTGATGCTCAAAACAATTCTGTAGTAGTAAGTAATACAGCGTCTCGGTTAAATATCCTCACTAAGACGTCACAGAGTGGTACTCCAAGAGGCACAAACCAAGCGTTCTGTCTTTAAGTTAGTGCCACACCAGCGAGTCACCGTTGTAGCCAAGCACCACTATGGTCAGTAAGATTCTGAGTCTGTTGGAAGTGGCAAACTTACTCTCGCCCAAACTCAAGTCAAAGACACAAGGTAACTCCATCCAAAACTGATGTTACCGATAAGAGTTAAAGTTCTCTTTGAAGCAGCCAGGATTTTGCAGCACCTCTCAATGGCGGTCATGAATTAATGCAACTAAAGTTGAACCAATACTCTGGCAATGGTAGCATAGGATAGTGCGTCCAAACATCTTCAACAGGATTAATAGTGTGGGAGGATCTCAATGAGCATAACCGAATCATCATCATCATCATCATCATCGACAGCATGACATCAGTGTTGAACAGCGATGCTTCGCTGCCGTACAACCATGATTTATTTGAAAGCCTTATTGTGAAGAAAAAGAATAAAGATGGACGGGGAGGGGACTTACTGCTGCCTTACTACAATCATTCCGAGGTGCCTACACCTCCAAACACTCATTCAAGCAATCTGGATAAACTGACAACAAGAACGCCACTGACATCGGTTGACAGCCATATCTTGCAGCGTCTCCAACCAGGCGCACTGGGGATCACGCGGTCCCCATCCTGGAAGGCGAGTAGCACCGACAGCACCCAAGCGTTTCGTAATTTCTTTCATACCCTCCTGCCAGGTCAAGGGTTGGCTACCTCTCTGCTTACATCACTCTGAATTGGGCACGGAAAATAGCATAACCGAATGTTCCCTGTGCAAGTAATCTAATTAAAATTATCATGATCCACTATGAAACCTCTGATGAAATCTTTAGCTACCAGATTACCAGGATGAGAGGAACAAAAATTCCCACTAAAATACAAAGGTTTAAGAACTCATTGGAGGACGGGACAATCGCATCAGCAACACCAATTCAAAGAGAAGAAGCATCCTTGGGATGGAATAAAGCTAGTACCATTCTTTGGTTAGATTACCAAGGCGAATTAATCCATAAAGAAAACCTTAGGTAACGGGGAACTAGTATTCAAAACACACAATTCCCATGATTCCATAAGATAGTTCACACAAAAAAGGACATTCTCACCCCTACATGAAAAGTGGATTCAGAGGTCACTTAAGCGAACTAGCTCAGCGGGATACTATGGACTAGGCAAGGCAGTTTACACGCGCTAACCCTCGCACAAACGTTTGTAACGCAAGTATTCGTGTAAATGACTGACGCAGTTAAGGCTCAAAGTGACGGGGAACCTAAATCATTCTACATCGTGATTACCTTGGATAGTCTACACTAAGTATGAATGGAGGAATAGTTGAAACAACTCAGTATATCCGTGTTACGTAAACCAAATTCAATTAGATCACGCAATCACCCACAAACAGAACATACATCGAATTCTTAGGCTATCCATTTTGGGCATTTTTGGCCTCGCAATTCGAGGTTTTCGCCCCAACAAAGTGGAATTGCAACAGTGCAGGGAAGTTTTAGGCCCTGCTGCTTACCCGCTAATATTTCTCTAATAAGTGACAGTACGTAGGGAAGTACGTAGCTGGTTCAAGATATAGTCGCGTTGTAATGAATTCCAGAGAGCCAGTCTGAGAGATATGGAATGACAACACCCAAAGTAGGATTACCAGAACCTAGTTACATATGCTTCTAAACTCATTGTTCCTCAAGTAATGGGTTTCTTCCACAATTCTGAGGTTCCCAAAAACTCAACGACTACGGAAGAACGTGTCCAGACATAACCATGCCATGAACTGATTGACGAAACTAGGACGACGTGTGAAGTACATGTGCATACTGCAGGGCATCTTTTCAACGTACCAATTTTCACATCCCCATCGTTCGTAAGTAGAATATTGGCACCCTGTAATCAGAAAGACAACTGATAAAATACACTATACACGTGCGTTCAGGAGATCAACACATGGCAGTAAAGGCAAAAGCTGATGGGATAAATTTCAGTAATATTTCCCATGTCCAAAAAACGTCGTCAGTTTTTCAGTGGTATTGCCGTGACTTAGGCTACTCACCTAAGCACTCATCAGTGAGGTTCAGGCGTGGAAGTAGCACCTTCTTTGGCCGGTCTTTTGGGAGCATACATTAAGCATCCTAACGTGACAAGATCCAATCGTTACTAACGCTCAGTCAGTCGATCACGAAGATGTCGACCACAAATCACCTCAGTGGTGGCAGGCTGCTACCAGATAGCACCCGTTCGATAGGGTATACCTCAGAGATATGCCAAAAGAATACTGTATTTTGCGCGTTTGAACAAAAAGAGTTACTAATGAAGTCCATGTCCGGCAAGGATATGCAGAGACGCCCTTCATGTTCTGTCATCAAAGCCTAAATAATGCACACGCTGAACACATTACTGCCGATAATAGATTCGTTGATCTGGAATATGTCGATATTCTTTCATTAAACGAAAGTGCAAGTATTTTTGGAAAATTTAGTTGGAGAGCCTCTGTTGTGTCTTACGTTCCGGTTATTCGTCATCCAGCTGAGTTACTAGCTCGTAATTTTAACACGAACTAGACGGAGCGAAGAATAGCTGACAAAAGCAGAGAGGAAGCGATGTCTGAAGTAACGTTTGTTCATGGATGGGTGGGTTTGAATGCTAACCTAAGTACACAAGGTACCCAGAGAGGGTGGCACGAATATGAGGTCAAAGCGCTTAGCATAACATAAAAACAAACATGTACGGTCTGCACCGCTCGATAGTATCACCGGACAGTATTGGATACTTTGAAGTGCAAGACCGATCAGCCGCGGAATAAATATGTTAATAAGTTCGGCTTACACCGCCTGATTGACGCACTCCATTCAACAAGCACTCCGCTTCTGCAAGTTCACCAGTGTATTGGGACTGACGGGCAAACAACAGCGTTCTTGCAGTTTAAGGGAGTGTTTTACATATCTCAGAAGTCGTACGGTCTCAAAGGACAGTCTCGATGACCACGATTGCGTTCCCCAATTGCGCCACTTGGAGTGTCAAGGAAGTTTCGAGAGGTATGCCGGAATACAATCATGGCTTATGCAGCTGTAAGGATATGTGTGTCGATCGACAAAGTCAACTTCTTGATTCTGAAGCTTCAGAGAAGTAAAGGAGGACGAGAGATCCTAAAGTAAAGCTTTACACTTTGAAGGTACCTAACGTAAAACGCAAATTGGGACCGATTACGTGCTATCCTGTTTAGTTTAGCACAATATGTGGGCAAATAATCGTCAAACAACAAAACGATGTCGCCCACATAATCCAAGACCATTGGTCGTTCTCCAGACGTAATTCCGATATTGTGCAAAATTGAACAAAACAGGGGAAAGAGGACAATACAGACGAAATCCATTAGTTGAGAGGAAGCACTTGGACAGTGCACTGTACATCCAAGCCAGACTGTAGGTATGAAAGTAAAGAACATGAAAGATGTTTGCGTACCTCCAGAGCACCCCCCTTCCGGCCATGATTACTTAGGATCGCCGAAGGATCATCTAACCTGAAAAACAGCATTTCCTCATTATCTTATGCATATTAGTATGGATAGTTTTCCACCTAGTCCTTTAGAATTGCTTATCCACCTCCTCCAGGATTGCACATGCAAAAATTAGTCTGTGGGAACACAGCCTGTGTTCTCAACGCTAACAGTGAATCAGTAAATGGTCAAACGTTCCGGAACGTACCCGTCGGTGACAAGCTGCATACCAGTGATAATTCTTTTGAACTGACGAGCGGCCCCACTGAAGTTGCAACCGCGCACCCCGGTGTAATATTGCTTACCACCACTGGTTCAATGTCAGATGAGCCGACTACTATAAGACAACCGACGCTGTCGCAGGAGCCCCATCTATTTCCAGTGTCATGCTCAACTAGTAGCCGACACTTTAGCGTATTGGCCGAGCTTGAGGACTGCAGCGACTCCGCGGGCTACACTGGCTGCAACTTTGTTACAGAAGGTGCAATTATGTCAGGAAGACCAAGGGAACTGTCAGACGAACAGGAGTGAGACCTTGTACTACGAATAAACCCAATAAGAGGCTCTCTGGAGGTAAAGTCGTAGGATCCTCCGCAACGTCCATGAAGGAGTCTTACAAGCAGGAAGCTGGTCGTCATCCGTTTATCGTGTATGCTTACTCCCCAACTGACTGTACCTCTGACACTATGACGCCATGGATGCCTTGTTGCGGTGAGCTATCTCAGACATCGTGGTGATGGGCGGATATCTGAATGCAGAACAGGGCGGCCGCAGCGCACCTGAGATAATTAAGTGGTCGATATGGATTGGACTCGGTACGTACCGAGTGGCGAATGATAATCCTACCTTGACTACCACTTGATTGGGAACACATATGCGGATTCCGACCACGTCCTCGTCCGGAGTAGCTTCTCTCTTCGTTTTCCAGGACAACGGTAAGGTGCGGATAAATTGTCTAGCAAGTGAGAGACTGGCAGATCCTGAACTCAGACGAATTTATCAAAATCGTCTTCTGGAGCTTCCATCAGATGTGAACTCATGCTGGAACGAGAATACCACATAATTGCACAGCACTGGGAGCTTTGCCTGTGGCTATCATGCCCAATCACGCACTGGATATCAGACAGAACAGTGGCACCACTTGAATCTCAGAGAAATGCTCCTGCAGGTCCAAAGCATAATTTGGCCCAACGAATTATCAGATGCCAAGGGAAAGTGCGAGTGCGCCCCGACCGTGAAGCCTGGAAGACTAGAGAAGTGGAAGCCCAGAAAACCAGGAATGGCCAAAGACTAATTCAGTTGATCCATGCGACTGGCCCCCTGAACCCACTTGTGAGCGAAACCATCAAGGATCAGAACCGAGTGGCCATCTTCAACAAAGAACGCCTCGACCAATGAGCTGAATACTTCAAACAACAGCTTTCGTGGACATCCAATGACACTTGTTTTGATCCTACAGCTGAGGCAGAGCCCTGGACGGAACCTGGAACCTTCTACAGCTTTGTAGGTGCACGACGGCATAAGTTCTCTCAAGTACCACCGAGTTCTTGGTGCGGATGACCTCCCGCCCGCATTGTTCATAGATTGGGGTGAAGTTCTCAGTCAGCACTTGTCTGATCTGCTTGCCTGACCAAATCCTCACACACCGTCAGATACTGGAACAACGCCATACGTACAAACGGCCCACAATTTCTGTATTCCTGGATTTCAAAAGCACATTCCACTCGGTTGACCTCTGTTCTGCTTGACACGCTTGGCCAGACTTCCGCTTCGCAGACTTCCGGGCGTGTGACCGACAAGGACAGTGCACGAACTTGCAAGGCTCGGGTAGCGTTTGTTAATTTGAGACACCTATGGCGTCAAAGCAGTATATCCCTGAATCTCAAGAGACATGTGTATCGGGCTACAGTACGGGCTGTACGGCTGTGAAACTTGACCGGTTCGAGCGGCGTAACTGAGATGTCTCCAGCTGCTTGACAATCGTCTCAGACCACAGCTCATGTGGGTTGGTGTCGGCGAATCGGTAACGGGGCAAATAGAAAGCGAGTTTTCGGCTGTGCAACGGGTACTTTAATTAAATAATGTGTCCAGCACCAGAAGCTACGTTGGTTATGCCATGTACTGCGCATGCCAAACCATCGTTCGATAAGTGTTGTTTTCCGTGCCCGATTCGGATCGGAGGAAGCAGAGAAGTGGACAGTCATTGAGCTGGCAGAGGTGTATTAACAAAGTTACGAAAAGTCTCGGTACCGTCGGTGCGACTCTCCTTCCGGGATAGAGACTGCATGATCCTCACAGTGCCTGATTGGGGACGCTGTAAGATATGGCTGCTGATCGACGCCAATGGCCTCTTGTTCTCAGTTTCTATCCAGATTGCCTGAATGAGTGTTTGCAGGTGTAGGCACTTCGGAAAGACTGTGACAGACTGCCACTAGGTCCCTTCTCATCCACTTTTTTCTTCACAATAAAGTTCCCAAATAGATCGAGGTCGCAAGGCAGCGAAGCATCCGTGTTGGACACTGATGTAATACTGTCGATGAGAGAAAGAATCAGTGACGCCAGAAGCTTCGTTACAACAGGCATCAAACTAACAATTCTGTGGTTACTACATTCATTGTTGGTACCCACTTGAGAATAGGCACCATCGTCCACTCACCCCAGTTATCCGGAACGGTCTATTTCTTTCAGGTAGATCCGAATATAGTAGCTAGGTACTGATCGAGGAATCTAATACCGTTCTTGAACAGAGTAGGTGGAAGGTCAAGACTCCGGAAAGCGCTGGAAACATCATTAGGACCCATGGATTCCGGAAAGCGTGGTCATCATCACTGGATCCACGACAATTACGGCATACAGCTATACGGTCCGCTTGAGTTCGAATTCGGGTCAGTCTTGAGCGGAAACAACATAGAACAGCAGTGGTCGTTCAACAACGTCCGTGTCCTGCTTCCAACCAATGAGTCTTAGTAGAGCTAGTTCATTTGCTTTTGAGTTCATATGCCTGTAACTTTTATCCCACTGAAGTGAAGCCAAAGCTCAAGAAACTACCCTTCGGAATACCTGTAGTATTTATCGGCGATTCGACGGCAGGGAAACGGTTGTAAACCGTTGTAAAAGAAGTTCGGGATGTCTGCAGATAGATTCAAACATGTGCCAGGATTTCTCACAAATTCTCTTCCCTCTTACTATCTCTTGCTCTTGAACGTGGAGTTGGAGGGTGCTTTCGCGCTAGCATGAATGTAATGCAGTGAGACAAAATGCATTCTAGATGAAAATCCGAGCTCCATTGAAGGGGCACTAAGCATCAAACTCACCTTAATGTCACGATGTATTTTTCCAGCTTTATGCATGTATTCAATCCCTCGGAGAGTTTCGCGCGTAACGAATGCAATACAATTCTCCTCGATGGGACGTCGAATATCTGAGAGGTGGATAGCGAAATAGCGGCGACATACTTGTATAAATGTCCTGCATCGAGAACCCCCCGCAGAACTCCATGCATATCCATAATTTGTTGTTCCTTAGAGTAAAACCTCTACTGAAATCTACGAAATTACCGAAAATAGCTGCCGAAGAACTGCACAATATTGTGGTGTTTGCAATCGCGTAACGTTTGTATCTCTTGCAGGATTGCGCGAATATCATCTTTGGCATCTATCTTAATGATTTTCACAGCAGCGATCTCCTTAGTCCTTAGGCGTAAGGCCTGGGTAAGTGTCATGACCTTGGTGAAGGATGATGTTACCTTGTATACTTCACCATAAGTTCCTGTACCAATGCTTTCAATGAGTTTGTACTCTTCCTTCGGGTCTTTGGCATTTACTAGCTCCCTAATATAGCCCAACTTTTGTTCACTGAGCTCCGACTTCACCGCCATTGACCGAAATCTTCCTCATCTCATCGAGCTCCGCCAACCAACGAACAGCCCGCGATCATTTGATATCAGGTCCTGAGTGCTTCAGTTCAACTGCACTAGTGAAAAGTCACAGGCTCAGGTTGACGAGGTAGAGTTTCCATCTTCAGAGTTGGTTTTTGGCGATGACTTCAATAGAAGAAGGGATAGAAGATCAACTTTTAAGCGGGCATGCACGGAAACTGACTGCCGGACGTAGTCAGCAGAGGTCGATGCGCTTCATGTGGACAAGTAGGTAAACTGACTACGCGTCCAGTTCATTGAACGGGAAAATATCAAGAAAAGGCAGAAACCGTATCCTTTCGGTGTATTGCACCTAAGGCTCCAGAAGAGAAAATCCTCTCCACAGATACAAACTACGGGGCACCTTGGATGAAACATTGCTAACGAATTATCACATGGCCGTGTAAACATCCCTACAGCTAAGGTTTAGCCAGGGTGGAGAGTAAAAGAGGCTGAAAATAACGGGCACAGTAAAGAAACTAAGTGCGGATGGGGAGGGTTTTCCAGACCATCTACTTTGGGGCCAAAAAGTTAAGGTAGTCGGAAAACCATAAGCATGGGGAGACGATAAACCGGTGAAACAACGGTAGCTACAACAGCGTGCAACTTTGTGCTTCAAGTAATGCCTGAAGACGCTGATGAATTGTACTGCTGCCACTAATGATGTTAATTCTTTTCAATGATTTAATCCGTTGCTGAAGTGAATCTTAGGCTGCAGATGGTACGCATTTCGTCCTTTCTCAGATTTTATTTACGAGAACCTGGCCTTGGGAAGTTTCCCGGAGAAATTGAACCCTCTTAAAGTGCCTAAAAGTTTCAAAGCTACCTTCAACAAGCATCTTTCCTGAGAAGGAAGACCCTTCCGGTTTCATGAAACAACTGTACAACTGTGTCGATTAGTCAAGGAGACTTGTGCCGTTCAAATTTAATGGTACTGGAATTGCATATAAGACTTGTGTCATTCAAATTTAATGGTACTGGAATTGCATATATCACTCCAGGTGCTGCCTGATGAAGTCTCAGTAAAGCGGTCAAGGCAATTCGTTTTCCCTAGGAGCTACAAATCTCTTATGTTAGTTAGGGGACACGCTTCTTTCCTTTGCCATCCCCATGCATCACACGAGAGGCTTGGATTTCTCTATGCGTTGTGTAACTAAATCTTCAGTGCTTGGAAAGGTTGTGGGACTTTAGTTGCGCTCCCTGGCCCCATGTGTCACTCACTCAAATACAAGTGGAGCCCTCACTGGGGTTGTTTTGATCGCAAATAAATCCAGCTCATGTTTGGATGCATCTGGTGCCCGAATAATCCTCAGCAACTTTAAGGCGATCGGCTACGGCATGGTGTTTTTTCATAGGCCCTTTATTGAGCTCGTCTGCAAGCACGTGAAAGGGAAGAGGTTTTCCAGGGTCTCACTCGCGGCTCCTACTCCTTCTGAGGTTGTTCCTGCTACTGCTGCTCCGAAAAAGGACTTCAGGGGAAAGCCGCTGTTCTTGAGAAAACCACGGGGTGGTTCCCGGACCTAGGTTTAATGAATCAAATGCCCTATAGAGGCCAGAATAGGTTAAACCCATCGTGTTCACTTTCTCAGTCAGGAAAGCAATTTCACTGTAGAGGCACGAAGAGTTGGGCAAAACGCGATTTCGTTCTAAAGATATCTTGCTTACCAACCCAATGCAACTTGCTTTAACTGTCATGCGTATCCACTTACAATACGCTAAAGAGTCTCCAAAAGTGGAATGCAAAAGGATAAGTTCCCGCGGAATTCCTGTTTGTGAACCGTCATAAGGTCAGCCATCCTCCAAACCAAAAACAGCAACCCAAAATTCCTGTTTGTGAACCGTCATAATGTCGGCCATCCTCCAAACCAAAAACAGCAACCCATTACATAGAATTGTAAATGGCCTTGCAAGGAAACTTTCCAGGGGTTTTAGTGTAGCGAAATGGAGCCGATCTTAGCTCGCCAACTCCGAGTTTAAAACCAACCCAGTATTTGGACTATGAGCTGTTTGAAATCTATGTGGTTGCGTTATTCCCACCACCTTTTTCGTACAGGGTAGCACTGTTTGCTTAATCTTCTGCTCTGCCCATCAGTTCTGTTTCTTGGGTGTCCATTTCATTGAGCTTTCTCGGATACTATTGCCTAATACCAAAAAAGTAGCTTTATCGTTTACTTGGTTCTGGAGTGAAGCTCTGCAATTCTGCTATTTAGAAAAACGGTGTTTCAGCGAGAATCAGGTTTAACATAGTGGCCAAGGTCTTTGTCACTAATATCTCTAGAAAAACATCAAAATTCTGATACATTTTGAGGCCAATATCGGGACCACCGTTCGGACTACGAACGGTGACACAGGGGAAGTTTGTGTTTAGGGTAGAAAATTGGTGGGTATTTACGTCATCGCGTTCTCTGCTAATGCTGCAAGGGTTCTCTGTTGCTCAAGAAAGAGGGTTCCAATAATCGCAGAAATTTTGGTGCTTTTGCGGTGGCACTAACGAGCGTTACCATGCATTTTGTTTGATATAAACCTTTATATCTAATTTTTGGGAAATTTGGGAAATTACCACTCGGCATGATGGCACAAGGGCACACTGTGGGTGCTAACCAAGAAGTGACCAGAAAACACCACCGAAACTGAAGAACAAACGTCAAGCTCAACCAAACTAAGCATAATTTCTATTCTCTCTAACGCACTTTGCCTGCTTGCACGAGATCATGCGACACGGGCTCAAGGTGTCCAGTCAGCTGACTTCGCTCAGCAGCTTGACACCTCCCGGGGTGCCTCAATTCACAAGATTCTTGCTCCCCCCAGAAGTATGTGAAAGAAACAAATGTGCGTGAATTTTTTTTAAAAACCACGCGTTCCTCCTTGAGACCAGAAAAACCCTGGATTTATTACCTGTTTAACCGAACACCGTGAGAGTTTGGTGGCAACACATTCGTGGGGCCATGCAGCCACGAGAGAAGCCCCAGATGATAGCTTAGTTTCGTTATCATGAGGGCCCATTTCTTGAGTTCTGCCAAACATTAGACCTCAAGTGATGCCACAGGTATACGTGTGTACACAGGGATTACTCTTGGAGGCTGCACTTGTAAACTGCCCCTAATAAGGTGATCTAATTTGCTTCTTCTTATTTGGTGTTCCCCAGGCGTTGAAGGGGATACGAAGAGTTTGGGGGTTGTTGGTGTTGTGCGCCTTCCAGGATTGGGTCCCTCCTAATCCCGCCTGTGCTAGGCTGGAGAGATGCCGGCTGGTCGATGTCGGTGGCCTTTGTGTTGTCAGTTTATTTCCGGACTGTCTGACTGAGCAGTTAGATTGAGCGGTTAGTTGATTGAGCAGTGTCAGAATATGGAGAGAGCTCTGAAAAAGCTTCCGTCCAAAAAGCTGAGTCCGTCTGGAATGTTCAGTTTTCTAGTCCTACTTAGTTTCGTGGTCGGTGAAATAATGAGACTAGCGCTGCAAGGTCCACAACTTCCCAGTGTTCTTGTTGTCGTTGGTGAGAACCTTGTGCACATGGAATATACAAATGATATCGTTCTCACCTTCGGAGAGGCGGAGAAGACGCAGGTGTTTTTGGATTAACTGATTAGAGTCATCCCGCCTTTTAAATGTCCTTTGCATCCGCAAAAATTAAGGTCATGCTCACAGACAAATACCATTCAAAATTGCAAAGCGTTCCACACATCTCAGAAGCTGTATTAGTTCTGCTCATAGTGAGACAGATGATCTCAACACAAGGTTCGGGTCACCATTGCCAATTTCAGACACCTATGGCATCAAAATGGTATATCCCTGCACGTCAAGGGACGTTTGTATCAAGCTACATTAGGGGCTGTTTTGTTATACGGCTAACTTTAGCTTTTTCAAGCAGCGGAACTGAGATATTTTCAGGTGTCCAACAACCGTTGTGTTGGAGCCATGACTCCCTTGGGTGTCAGTGAATCGGTAACGGGGTAAACAGAAAGTGAGTTTTTGCTTGTGAAACGGGTACTTTCATTAAAGAATGTGTTCAGCACCAGAAGCTGCGTTGGTTGGGACATGTGTTGCGCCTGCCGAGCCATCGTTTGCCGAAGAGAGTGCTGTTTTCCGTACCAAAAGCAGAGCGGTGGAAGCAGAGAGGTGGCCAACCTGTTACCTGGCATAGGGGTATGAAAGAGACTACGAAACTTTCTGGTAACGTCGGTGCCATTCGCATTCCAGGGACCGCGTGGTCCCCACTTCGTCTGGTTTGAGATATTGCAAGATATCACTGCTTATCGATATCAGTGAGGCTTTTTGTTATAATTATCCATCCAGATCGTCTAAACGACTGCCTGAAGTGGTAGGCCTCTGGAAATTATTCTAGCGAGGTAAAACTAAGTCCCCTCTCCGCCCACCTTTGTTCTTTTCTTAACAATAATGTTTTCAAATAAATCAAGGTTATACGGCAACGAAGCATTGGTGTTGAACACTGTTGTCATGCTGTCGATGATGATGGTGGTGGTGCAGGCACCTCAGAATGCTTGACATAGTCCAAAATGGCCCCCCCTCCCTCACACGCTCTCATTCTGTTCTCTTCACTCCAAAGGTTTAAATATAATTAGATGAACTCTGTGATTGTACGGCAGTAAAGCATCTACACGGACGTTGCCCTGTATGAGGTTGATTGCGTCCAGCATGTGTGTCAGTCTGAGTAGACGACTTTTGGATCCGTTTCTATCGTCCTGTCACGAAGACTTTTGTATGACCTTTTGTAAAACTTCGCGATTTTGCATACTTGTGGATGCGGAAATCTTCCTTTTCCGCCACTAATTGTGTCGGGTCACAGTGCTTTACTAAGTACTAGCCGGAGTGGCTCCTCAGGCCAAGTTGGGAAATAAAAGTTATTATTAGAAGGTTTTGGCAAACTCACTCAAAAGCGTCTAGCTGCCCACATTTCGCCCAACCCGAAATTTCCTGATTGTATTTGACGCAGACCTGGACGACATAGCCCGTCCGTGGTTTAATTATTACAGACCGTAGTTGTGTAAAGGGCCGAGAAAGGCCGTGAGACGTGCGACTGAATTGCAAGCGCCTGTTCGCAGCGCTAGTAACCGATTGTTCGGTCCCACCAAAATTACCGGAGTTTGTGGACATCCTTTTGGACGAAAACGTGCGGGTTTATCGTCGAAACGGCGAAAGAGGCCAAAAAATTACCTTAGAGTGCGTCATCCATTTAACGGAGGCATTTGGTTTTTCTCTAGACACTGAATGACGTTTGTCTGTAGTTGGATTGGACTTGTCCCGGTTGTCATTTGTCTCGCAACACCAAGAAATACAAGCTAATGAGAGGTGTCTTTTCGTTTGTCTTAATATATATACATATATATATATGCATGGGGTAGCCTGAGGGTATTGTGTGACGCTCACGGCTAATGTCGACGTGCAAGGAGTTGCCACCTTCGTCTTAGTTGGATCACACCATCCCAAGCTCACTTCACCATCCAAACATAGCACACACGTTCTATCCTCTTGTCATCTATAACGATCATATGCACAAAATGCAAATAAATTATTATTTCCTGATTACAACCAGTCACAGCTAGCATTTAATGGCTGTTCTTTTTGCTATGCACCATTCGTTTTCTGGAGTTGACAGCAGTGACTCGGCGACTGGTGATCCTTAATCCTAATCTCCTGTTAGGTTGACGCAGTAGATCTCAGTTAAGCCACGGTTCTTATCCATTTTCTGGGAGCCTGTTGCCTATCCGCTTTTTACTTGTCTACTGTCACTGCTCACATTAACCCCTTTCTTTGCACAACGGAGACCCTATGTCATGATTCTTTGGTAAGCTAAAAACTGCCGCCCGTTCCAACTAGTCCAACGTCTAGCCTCCCTGCTAGCTACCTCGACGACAAAGTTCTTACTATCCTAAAACTATGCACCTACTCTGGCCCAACTAGTACTTGGTTTCTAGATCAGCAAACGTATCCACCTTTCCTGGGTCCATTTAGCTTGCTGTCATCCCCTTTTAGATTTTTTTCTGTTGACACCGTTGTATCATATGCCTCCTGACACTCGCAACATGCTACTGCTTTCATTCTACTTCTTCCTCGTTGCCCCTCTTCCCAAGCTTCAAACTTCTACTGCAGTTGCCCAAACGCCCCGTAGGACTGTTATTCATTCAAACTGGCTGGTCCCCGGTCTACACTCACACGGTCCTCCAACGAAAGGGAAATTATCTGTGACCCTGCATCCGTCTGACTCTCTGTGTCAATCCCCGTCTCACCCAGATCCAGCTGCCACAGAACTGCGTATCCCTTCTCCGATCGCGGCACCCTTGACGACCGTTACGGGGCTGTCCATAAACCGAAGCATGTCAGTGCAATGATGGCATGGCACTGTCATACCCAGTGTGATGGCACTCCCGCAACTATTCTCTTCAAAATCTCGACCGCAACCCCTCGCCCAATCGAGCCTGTAGTCGCAACTTCGAGCAAATTTTTCAACCGGCCCCGTCTCTGGGACGAGTTCTTTCGTACCCGATGAATTTTCGCCCAAATTTGGCTAGCCTGATTTTCTGCCACAATTTCGGCTTGCCTCTTCCACAAGTTCAAATCCGTATACGATGTTTGGTTCGCCCTATGCATTACCACCACGTCCCCATCCAACCTATCTGCTGCAACTGACTTCCCTACAACAGTGAGTTTGCTTAATTTCAGATTAAGCCACATTTTTGAGACAAAACTCGCCATGTGCTCCCTATTCGAATTATTCTACCTCCATCTCCACTTTTGCTCGTTGCGACTCCAGCCATTTGCCCAAGCGCCCAAGGTCACTCATGGCCAGCAATGGTTTTCAGTTTTAGTTCATGCCATGTTCATGTCTTTGAACTAGTCGGACCTCATGACCATTGTTCCCTACAAGTTGGGAAAGCAACCTATTATTATTTCATCGGATATTTCCCACTGTTTATGACATTGTCCTCTTTTCGCGCAATCCGCACTACCCGCAAATCCCCCAGTCATGCTTCATTCTGACTGTAAACGTATGATCACGCCAGACGGTATGTCACCCAAAATTTGGGAATAAACATTATTATTATTATTATACTCATGCGGAGGCAAAACGGAAAGAAAAATAACCGCTCGTCACCGTTTGTTCACGGGAGAAGTCAACCGCTTACATATGTTGTCGTACCGAAGTTATGGATTTACTACAACATTTTTGGGATTGACTAAATATTGGGTCATCCTCGAACTCACCGCTTTTACCCGTGCTCTCATGAGTGGCAAGACTTACAATTTTACCGGCTCATTGTTAATGTCATGCAAAACGAATTTAGCTGAATCACTGAATGCGAAGAAAGCAGGATGAGGAAGAAAGAAATTATTTACGGTCTATTGCAAGTATCTAAGTGTTTTAATTATCTGCGAACAATATATAGAGTGTCTGAACAGCAGGCGACAGGAACCTCATTGATACTCTTTTGGAGCCTCAGATTTTCACCATCCTGAGCCGGTGGACCAAATTAAGCGAAGTAGCGCGTAGCAACAACATCTAAAACTTTTGACACCCCCTGCGCGCCTTCCTGCTAGTCCAAGGGACGAACGCCTTTCTTCGCACGGGGGAGGACACACTTTTCGGAAAAGGATAAACTCATTTGATCTTTGCAGTCGATGGCATGAGGGCAGATATATCGGCTAAAGTACCGGCCGCAAAGGCGAACACTACGGCTTCGAAGGCTGTGCCAGCTGCGGTTCCAAAACAGCGGCTGTCAGCAACCCGAGATAACTTCACTTCCACTGTTTTAAGAGAAAACCGCTGAAATCATACCGTGGAACATCCTGTAAATATATCTTTGTCTTTATTAAATGTTCTAATTTGTTCAGACGCCTGACTTAAACAGGAAGGATAATTTTCTTCAGGCAACCGCAGAAGGATCGAAGCTAACTTGGACGATATAATAGCCGAAAACTAGTCCTGGGACCAAAGGAGCCTGTTGTCCATCGGGCGTCCATACGGCCAATCAGCGAAATCCGATTTCCTTAAATGTTCTGGCAGTCCTATTTCGATGTGACGCCATGCACCTTCAGTCTCGAGCTGTTTTGCCATACTTCTCTCAGTTTCTTCAGTTTTTTAATAATCCTCCCTAACTTAGAGGCTCTGGGCACGTAAGGAATGCTGCGGTGCCCCTCGCAGAACGCGGTCCTAGCGTTAGAACCGTTGCTAGGGTTAATCCGGCGTTGTCAGCACTGTTGGTCTACTCAGGACCTGACGGTACGCACCAAACCCTAGCCAATCCCTCCATTTCCCACTACAGCTCTATGGAGTCCACGTCCCCATTTTCAACAAAACCCTAGCCTGAAGACACTGGACCTTGAAGCGGTGTCACAATTTTTGTACCTCCGTAATCCACTGAGCTATACTGGGACACTAAGTTCCTGTGGTTCCCAGGAAGTTTCATCCTAGGCTGGACAACCAGTAAAGGTGTGACTAACACGGTCCCTTATCCACTATATTGGAGTTTGGAAGATATATGTCGAATTCCTCCTTGGAAAAGTAGGCTGCCTTTACGGTATTACGCCAACCAGCGCTGCCTCGCTGTTCCGATTTTGAGCTAAAGGCTTTGTTTGAGGACCCTAATCGTCCTCTTGTGTCCTCTTCTGTGCTTCCCACCGAATCCAATAATTTTACCAACGACATGCTTGTTTGCTTGTAGACACTCCAAACTTTGTGTGGCGTGAGATCATCCGAGGAACGACTTGGAATGCACCGCTGATTTTATACGGTTCACACATGTTATCCCTTGCTAGCAGGAGGATTACAACTATCCTAAAAGCGAAACATTGCATTCGGTTAACAGCTATTTGCACCTTTAGTGCTGTGGAAGCTCGCAATGCAGAGAAATGCAAACTATGTCCTTCACGCATTTCGAGACTCGTCAGCTAGGTCTGCCAAGTTCGACTGCCTAGCCTGAGGTTCATGATGGTGCGCGAGAAAAAAGTAACTTTTCCTTAAGAGTTCCGATTCGTGTTCATAACCTTGTAAGCCTTACTATGATTGACTGATGCCGATTCCTTCACCAGTTCCTCTGAACAGCAGCTCAAAACAGCTGCACTTTCTGAGACCGCAGTTTAATCCCCCTTCAAACCTAGATTCTGTCCAGATATGTCGAAACAGTTGCATTTTTCGAGAGAATTTAACTCACTAGAACATTGAACAGTACTCCTCCTTTGTGTCGAGGTTATAATCGGTTCCTTTAATTTAACGCAGAAGACAGACAAAGACACTTTGGCCTATTTAAAACATGCGCCTAATCGGTAGCTCACTGGGTGGCGCTGTATTCAGGGATATGACGTTGTCCACAAGTCCGCAGTGTCGCTGCGTGATCGCTCGGGCAATTTAACCATCCATTAACCGGCAAACACGGTTGTCTGGCGGTTGTCAGCCGGTTATATAACGTACAAACGTGGTTCACAGTCGGATAACCACAGAAACGTCATATTGCCGTTTTATTGGTGCAACTAACAACCAATTAACATAATAGGTGCTCATTAGACGGTTATATAACCGTCTTATAGTCGAAAAACTCGTTTTTTTGGACTGGGCATGCTGCTAGGGTCATGTCACATCGGCCGACGCGTGGTGCCCGCTGCATGCAGCAAGGCGATTTAGCAAAATGAGGTAACGACGTTCCACTTCTACTCTTTTCGCATATTCGCCATTATCTCCTCTTCGGCCAGTTTCCGATGGCACATCTATAGACCCATTCTTAAGAACTGACAGATCCTTTCACTGCCCGTAGCTGCTAGCTAGTTGACCGCCACGGCCAAAAACACTTCTAAAACATTCTTAAAATATCGCCACTCAGTTGATCTGGCGGTATTTACCGTTCGCACTTTAAAACAAGCCGGACAGCAAGGAGAGAATTCAATCAGCAGGTATGGTTTCACAATTGCCCCCCTCGCCGGTAACCGGTCGCTCATTTTCGTGCAACTCTGGTGATCTGGAAGCCGGTGCTGCTGGTTCTACAGGGGTTGGGACTAATGTAAGCCACCGAGCCATTGGGACTGCCCCTTTCCAGGATTCAGTAGTCTAAGAGTACCTCAGCCCTCGTGATTTCTTCGGGTTGCATGGGAGTTAGACTCCTGAAAAGTGTCGTATGAGGCCACCGAGCTTCAGGGTCTTCGAACGGATGTTTGCTTGCTGATAATCGCCTCTGCGTGGTTCCTTGGCAACGTTTGCGAAAGTATCGTGCGTCGACAATCGTCGTTTTTTTTAATCATATTTGCTTACGCCTTAACAGACTGTAAATCTGGTACACTGAGAGGTAAATTTTACGGTGCTTTGAGCGCCTAGTTTCGGTGAACAAGGCTGTCATATATTGTTGGGATTGCATGCGATATGAATGTGCTAGCAGTTTTACTCAGCATTGCTTTATTCCAATGCAGTCACTCAATTAATCTATTTATCCGCTACAAACCATATACCATAACCACACTGGTTCCAGCTGCTACAGTTTCGAACACCAGGACGTGGGAGTGTGGGACAAGCATCCAAACCTTCGAGGAAATGACGTATTTGGTTAGTTCGGGAATTGGACAATTAAACATCAGTGAAAGAGCGCTACTGACCGTGCCACTGGGCTATTTCTGTCAGTGGCGTTAATGCTTGGTGGGTTGAGCTCTGGCGTCCACATCCAGGGCTGCGGCAGTTGTTGATCCAATTAAATTTACTGGTTAGTGTTTCCATACTTGGTTGCCAGGTCATACACTGTCCACCTGTCGGTTGCTTACACTCAGCACGAGGCTGGGCGAAAAGAGCTCTGTGAGGCTGATCTTCTTCTGGCATGCGGAATTCATGTAGCCAGCGTAACCGAAGAAGCGTGAGTAATCCACCTATAGTACGAGGGTTCCCTCTTGGGGCCATCAACCCTGCCTCAACCTTACTAATCCGATGTTCCTGCCAGGCCCGAATAATGCTTCTGAGATACTGATGGTCAAACAAAGACAGCTTTCATATGTCTGTCGTGCGTAGAGACCGCGTCTCTGTTCATAAAGCAGTATGAGTCGCACCGCTGCAGCGTAAACTCTGCTCTTGATAAACTGACGTCACGTCGGCGCCACAGGTATTGGAGGTTGGCAAAAGCTGCTCTGGTCTTCCCGATTCGAGGGATAAGCTCATCTCCAGCCAGTCCACCGGAACTCATACAGCTTCCCAGGTAAACAAATTTACTTACGACGTCGAGTAGCTCGTCTATGAGCATGAGGTTTGTGTTTGCTCTCACCCAGTCCTGTAGCAGCGCTTTATACTTTAAAGATATGAGACGCATACCAAACCGTTCGGCGGAGTTAGTTAGGTTATTTAAAGCCACCTGCATTTTGAAGGGATCTGAACCGAGGAGGGCAATACCGCCCGCATACTCAATGTCTGTGAGCAAACACTCGGAAGTTTCAGAGATGGACAGAAAAATTTCAAGTAACAGCACCGAAAAATCTGAAGAAGTAAGTTGGAAAGGGTGCAACCCTGTCTTGCACCATTGGACTCAGCGAGAGGTCAACGCAAACTCGTAAGCGTCCACAGAAGTTCGAAAACAACTCCCACACGAGGAATGTAAGTGTGAAGCGGACTCTTTCCAAGGTTTTCGACGAGCAAGAAAATAAAAATTAGCTTTTATATCATGAAGCACAGCCAGCGTGAGACCTTCAATGAGTGGCGCTTTTCAAGAATTTGTTTCAAGGTAAAGTTGTGGTCGATTTATCCTCAGCCAGGACAAAGCACAACTTCATTTTCATAAATTTGCCTCCTGGCGAGATGGCTCGAGTGTTAAGAGTGCAAGTCTACTGACTAGAAGGTTTGTGGTTCGGGCCTGACCTCTGCATCTCGACTTCCGCCGTCCACGCTCGGGCAAAGCGGCAGTGTCCCAGCCCTCGAGCTTTCTTTGCGTGGCCTGACTGCTAGACACCGGCAGGGTTTTACAGCTGAACGTCTCTCCCGATAATCGGCTAGCGTGTGCAAAATAATACCAGAGAGCGCCTCAGATGTAACGGATACCAGGCTGATGCGGCGAGGACGTCCGCATGATATTCTGACGCCCTTTTTAGGGAGGTGTCGGTCATTGAGTTCTGTTCAACTGGTATTGTATTTTTGTTCAAAATCTTCTGCAGCACGGTTGTCAGACCGTTCACGACAATTTCGTAAACTCCTTCGAAGAGTGCCAAGTGTGGGCTGTCCGCACCGAGCACTCTGTTGCACTTGATGATTAGTAGTTCAAGCTTGGCTTCGCTCGTTGACGACGGGCCAGTATCGGTGTTCCATTCAGGCCCCATCCTGGAGGGCGTACAATACCAACAACCCCCAAACTTCTCGTATTCTCTTGAGTGCCCTTCTCCGCCTCGCAGTTTGCATCATTCTGAAGGAAACACGGAGACCGACACTCGTCTCGGTAGACGGTGTTTCGGTATGCCTAGCACATGACCAGGCCACCATCTTTGACGGTGCTGGGTGTTTTCCCCACTTGGAGTGCTTGCTGTACACTCAAATACCCGTTTTCTAATGACCTCGTTACTAATCCGTTTGCGCCATCCAAAATTAGCAACGCTACTGAGGATTCGGTGGTCGAAAGCCTGAAAACGCTTTGGCTGGGCTGCTCCCGGGGCGCTTAAACTCAGGTTCCTCAACCAAAGCTGAAACCCTGAGCGGTAGACCGTGGCGTTTGGTGGGTAATGCAAGCGTGCTGTGCCTATCCAAACCGTTGTGCGTTATCGAGAGTCTTGCGGCGTTATCTCCATTCTGACTGGCTGAACTCTACATGGTGGGAACATTCGAAAATGGGAACGTGGCGGACTGGAATTCCATGGTTGATCCTATTGAACGTAACATGCAATTATAATGGGGTTGTATCTGATCAAAATTTATATTGTAAACAGTTTTAAAAATATAACGAAGGCAGATAATATGCACTTCTCGGTAGCTTAACATAGTCTGCTTTTGTGTAATCGTCTATGTTATCCCTAAATGTAACTGTACCTCAAAAGGACGATGATTTTTGTGTTAATGTAGCTAACAACGAAGTGAGTAATTAGAGTAGCCCAAAGCTGGCAGTTGTTACTGCTGACTACTGTTTTCACTCAGGGTCGATCAATGGTCGTGACACAGTTAGTCGTCCGATAGAATCGATTTGCATACGTGTAATTGTGTATGTTACCCTTAGTGCACACCTGGGAAACCATGCTTCATGCGAATGTTGTTCAGAAGGTGCAGGAACTGGTATCCTCATTGACCATCCGAACCGTGGTTTATAATAATGGAACTATCGGTGCATCCTTCGCAGCCAACGGATGAACGAAAATGTCTGCGGTTATACCAGGGAAGGTTGCCCATTTTCTGTTTCTGGTCGTTCACCCTTTAACGCAGTTTTGTGTGGGCATAAGGGGAGATTTACGAGTCATCTGAAAACCCTGAAGAATGAGAGCACTTGTTGAGATATGTAGTGAACTTCGCAGCTATGCTTGTTTGTTTTTGTCACGAATGTTGGTGTGGACCCCTGCTAACTCAATTTCGGCTGGTAAGCATTCTCTCCAGTTTCCGTGAACCTTACTTTCAGAGAATCACCGTCTTCTCTTGCTTCCGTAGTGTATTTTTTTTACGTGTTTGACGACTACGCAAGGATAACTTCCCCGCATTGGGGAAGTCAACATGCCATATAAGTGAAAACCTACGGCATGTATAAAGATTGTAGCCCGTGTCCACGGTGCACCTCTATCCAAAAATCTTCGGCACTTATTCGATTGCAACCCGGCATACATTTTGCAACATATGCTGCGTTACCCACTGTTAGAGGCGATCCTATGATGACCTGGAAGCATACATATCCGGACCAGCCTAAAGGGCTATATGAAACTGGAGAAGTACGCCCATTTTTCTCACCTACGCCAGCTGGTCTTCAACGCAAGGCCTAGACACATTGGTTACCAGGACGCTTGTGTTGTCAGGAAATAGGAAGCCATTTGTTCGGAAACAATTTTAATATGACCGATTACAAGCAAATTACAGAATCATCAACAATGTGTTCTGCAGTTGTACCTGGAAAATAAATGGGAAAATATTTAGTAACAGGCAACCTAATGGAAATGACCAGAGCCCCGTTTGCCCATCTTGCGTGCTGGGATGATCGTTGCACCTCACACAAGCTTCTACGACTAGCGGGGATATCCCGTCACCAGAGGTCACCAAAGATATGGATGCCGCCCATGCGAATTCCGCCCTGAATGCGCCAGTGACATCTTCACTGGATAACACGTAGGCTTGGCACACGACCTGTGCCAACCTGGTCAGCAAATCTTCGCAAGAAGTCAGCAAGCACCAAAATCAAACGAACCCAGGAGAAAAACAAGTTACGATCTTGTGCTGTGGGTCAACTTCACACTTTCGCTACGGTTGCGACGAGACCGTTCCTGGGCGCGTGGCGTTAGCTGGCCCAAACACTCCAAACAAATTGGCAATGTCGCACCTTCTAGTCGTCTACGCACAAGCTTAACGCTAACGAGTCTTCGGTACTTGGCCTCCGCGAGCTCATTCCCATTGACTTTGGCTTGAACACAGGTGAGCAAGTGGGAAGACTTAGTCAGTTTCCGCTTGCTGTACATGTTAGCAGATTCGATCCCGTTGGTCGTTTCATTACCGAGGGTCACATCATGATTCCGAGCATGCTTCGCATGGATACTCTGGTCGGGTCACCAATGCTCGCTGAGATACGACCAGCAATACTGGTTCCGGCCTCTGAGGCTTGTGACATGGACCTCAAACTCGTTCACTTCCCTAGAGTGCACCATTCTCTTGTAGCAGGCAAACAAATTGTTTATCCGAATGAGTCGCTTCCTTAAGCTTAGTAATCCTAAATTTTAAGCTTTGTACTACATGAAAAGAACAAAAATAACAGCTGCTTTGGGCATAGCCGCCCTAAGGCTACTGTGACTTATTCTTACTGACCACAACCGTTCTGACAATATCCACGGGAGACATCCTTCTCACAAAATCTTCCACAGCAATATCACAACATTCTTGATAATCATTTCGGATAAAGGCGTAGAACACACTACGCCTAACATCATTACAATCGGTGACCACCACAGTTCACAGGTGGTAACCACCTCTGTTACACTGATAGGCCGAATCTGCCTGAATAACATCACCGTACCTCGCAAACAAACCACGCCGTCGCACAGAAGTCAACAACAAAACATCCAAACTTCCATCACTGTAAACAGACAGAGCCATGGGTATAAACGGGCACAAGGTCTCTCGGATACCCTGGAGCTCTTGAACAGGATTATCCAAGTGGCACAGTTTATCGCGCAGGACCCGCATATCATCACCTGTTAAGTCTATTCCATATTTTTTCCGGACATAGTCACGGGTGTCCATGGGAGACTTAAAGCACCTCAAGAAACCACAAACCACGCATTCCTGCTAAGCATCCAGATGTCGGTTTGCGCATACTTGTTAATCAGATCCACACAACCCATGCGAATGTTGCATCTTGAGGCTGACGATTACTAGACAACCGTCACGGTGAACTACACGCATGAATGACCGGCAGTCGAAGTCAGCGCACCTGGATATAAGTTGATTGGATGATTATGCGGACAGTTATCAGCACACAGACGACCCTTTTTATAAGCGTTCCAGTGTGAACACGCATGTACGCATTTGTACACCATAACGGATGGATGGTGCGAGCACTTCACCCACATTCTGCTCATATTTCGCCACCGATAGACTGTCGTTGGGTATAACTTGTGCTCGTTCAACCGACGATACATTCTGTGAACCTACAAGACATTATACTACAGAGCCAGCTTGCTTGACAAAAATCAACTGTAAGAGGCACTTGGCTTCGGCATACTGGACACTGGCCGTACCGTGGTTGATACCGTACTGGTCGCGTTTAGCATGTCGTAGACACCCGGACCGCATGCGGAACAAGCGAGGAACGACTAGTTGTAGCTTCGCACAAGTTTTTATACCATCCTCATATAGGGTCTTTACGGCCTTGGGATACCGGTAGCCGGGTCCAGATCGCAAGGCGCTAACTGTGCGGTCGTGCATTTCTGTATCGGCCCCTGGTTTCCCGCTCAGCCCACTGCGGCATACCAAAAAGGCTACTACTACCAGAAGGTTACTTCAGACAACCCTTTATGGAAACCAAGGAAGACTTTTACAACTGTATTTATACGGTAATGGCAGAATGTTCCACAAGATCGTGCTAGAATATCCGTGAGGGGGCGATAAGCGTCGAGCTAACGATGCTCGATCCAGATTGGCTGGTATTCTGATCAATCAGGGCACGACCTCGTTTGGCCCGTAGCCTGCGCGTGACACATCCGTCCGATGGATGGGATTCACGGATTCACTGATTGATACACAAGGTCGAGCATTTCGCCCAACTCCATGGATTCAAGGCAGTGGACTATGAAACGCGTGATGTTCGGTCATTACGGACGGTTGGCCTCCAGACAAATTGCATTATCAGTTTTATGGAAGAAGTCGCCAAACTTGTTCGAACCCCCAACTTTGAGGGCCAGGAGACTGATTGTCGTACCTTTAACTATTGAGAAACCTGGTATGAGAGGCTCTGGTTGTCTCACGAACAGTACCCAGTGTAGCTCAGTGGGTTACGGTAGCACGCATACCGTCACATCACGGTAGGATCCAGTCCGTTTGCGTCGTCGCCTGAACGTGCGCGAAGGAATAGGAGAACGGCCAGCAAGATTCCGACTTGTAAGGGGCTGTGTGGGCTGCATCTTCGCGCCGTGCTTTGGTACAACAACGACGACTGTAATGGCGCCCTATAACCTTGGTGTCCCTTGATTTCAAGAGTGCGTTAAATTCAGTCCGCCGTTACCTCTTCCCAACACACTTTCCCCACAATATGCACCCCAAAAGTTCGTGCCTGTCATACGCTATTTGTCTCATACATGTCGCGTGGGAGGGCGTGGGAAACAAGCATTGGTATCCGACAAGGATGTCCACTCTCTCTCCAGTTTCGTTTTAGTCTTTCAGTGATGGACTAATGAGGGGAACACTGGAGGTTATCCAGAATCCTGGCGCGGACTTTATTGACCCGAAGTTTATAGACGAAATTATTCTCATTTTCTGTAAAGGACAGGAAGGGCTATCATTACTAGAGAAGCTGACCAGGGTCATCCAGTCGTTCGCTGTGTTCTTCGCGCACACAGTGCCAAGTCGTGCTACAGGATGTGCGATCTTTGCAAATGTCCCTGATAATCCACGCAACGATACTGGAACTTGTGGAAGAAAATCGTTCAGCTGTAGCACCCTTTCGGTACCTAACTGCCATGCTACCCGAAGGTTGCACGAGGGCTGGGATACTGCCAGGTTGCCCAAGCCTAGACAGGGAAAGTCGAGAGGCAGAGGTCGGGTTCGAACCACGAACCCTCCGGTCAGTAAATTCGCGCTCTAACCAATTGGACCATCTCGCCCACTGGAACTTGTGGGACACTGTGCGTATCTTGGAAGTTACATTAACTCTGCTGGTAATGTGACAGACGAACTGAACGTATGAGTCTCGAAGGCCAAAATTACTTTTACCAGTTCGCACTACTTGTGGCCTCAAAGAAGCGCTTCACTGGGTCTCAAAAGAGGTATGTACCAGACCACAGTGCGGGCATTATTGTTATATGACTTCGAGACTTGGCTAGTTGGAAACATCATCTTTCGCGAGACAACCGGGACTGATACAGCTGCCCAAGTAAACAGATTTGTTTACTACCTCACTCAATCATTGGCAAGCATGAGGTTAATTTTCAAGTCCACCCTGTCTTGCAGCATCACCTGGCACTTCGATGGTGTGAAGCGCATGTCAAATCGTGAGGCAGAATTACTTAATTTATTTGGTATTGTTTGTCAGATCCAAGAAGAGCTATGTCGTCTGGGTACTCGATATCTGTGAGTGGACGCCCCGGGAGCACTTTAAATCCACGGGCATTAGAGGCTGGTAGTGTGTCTTCCTATGACGAAGTTGAAGAGGAAAGATGAAAGATAACAGCCTTTTTTGACATCACTTGATATGGCGAACTCAGGTAAGAGATTTTTGTAGCCCTTCATATGTCCGCGGGAGTTGGCGTGTAGCATCTCAAGGAGGGCCAGGAACTCATGGACATATTTACCCCACGGATGCTGCCATAATACATGACGGTCCACAAAGTCAAACGCAGCTTTCAAATCCAGGGAGACAACCATTGTTGTGAGCTGGAATGAGTGTCTGGAGGTGTAGACACTTCAGGATGCTTGTAGTAGGCTAGCAGTAGGTTCCCTCCCCGTCCATGTTCATTCCTTTCACAATAAGGTTTTCAAACAAATTATGCTGTAGCCAAGCATCAGTGTTTAATGCGGGTGTTGTACTGTCGATGATGATGACTGAAATGCGGTGCTTGAACGAAGCTGGCTGTACCGTGCAACACGCGGAGCTCCCGGCATAATGCAAAGATGCAAAGATCGCATCCAAGTAAGACGGAATGTTTGACGATGTTCCAATTTGAAGGGAGAATAAGGCGTTTCCGAGAAATTCCTTTGACTTTAAGATGCGAGTTTCTCGGTTGCTAAGCGAGGTGTCCGCAGTTGCGCGACCCCGATAAGCAACGAACGCTGAGTCTGTAATAACAAGAGAATGACAGTCTGCTTCATTAGCAACCAATGGCGATGTGACCGACCTGAGCTCATGGCTGGCTCGCTATAGTGGCTTGGCGATTTTCGCTGTCCGGAGTTTGATTGCGTATGTCATCGTAATTGCCGCGCGGTCATGAGGAAAGAACACCTGCGTTGAAGGAGCCGGAAAGGGTTGAAAGGCGGTCCAGAATGATATGCCTACACTGTGGAAGGGAGGCGAAATGAAGCATCTGCACGGATTCGCCCAATTTCTTTTGAGAAACTCAACCAACAAGGATCCTGTTTACAATAACAACTTTAACTAAACAGTCCGGTTGGAAAGTGACTGGATGAATGCCACTGAAAGTTGCCGCATCCTGTAGGATTTCTAGTTACATGAATCACATTAACTGAAACATAAGAGACACGGAAATCCCAGAGCCTGACTGTAGTTGCCTTCATTTGGCCCATATATGTCGCGACTTGTTTTCAGATTTTCCACCGGGGTCTAGATATGCGTAATGTTCATCCCAATCACCTCAGTCTGATAAGTTGCGTGTGACGTGCTTGTGATTCCACTTCCTTACCAATTACTCCTGTAAGCACTACTGTTGCATATACGCTGCAGACAGCCAACTGTTTTGCTATGAAGGCACCGGAGGCCAGAGATTTTTAGGTGTTTGTGGTCGTCAGATCGGATGGGTCATGTTTCGGAACTATGAAGTAAGGCTGCCGCCACAGTTATTTTGTGTATATGACCTTCAGTTATAAAAAAATTCAGCTGTAACACCTTTGCGGTGCCTAACTGCCATGCCACCCGAAGGAAGCACGAGGGCTGGGATACTGCCAGGTTGCCCAAGCCTAGACAGGGGGAGTCGAGAGGCAGAGACATTCATCACAATATCGGTCTACGTATGGAAAAGTGATCACCTTGTATAGATGCCTGGTTGGTACAGAAACACTGGTCAAAGAGGTGTACAGACCCTAGTACGCAAGGTGGCAAATGTTGCACGAGCTTTGCTACCGCGTGCATGGAATTTATCCGTCGCAACATAATCCTGGCCTGTGCAGCCACCACGATAAATAAATCGGTCAACAGACTAGCCCTTTTTCCTAAAGTTTCAAAAGGATACAAAGAGCCTGATTACCCTGGAGCAAGATTTTGTAATTCAAAGGTCTAGGTGGTTTTCGTATGTGTAGAGTGGTCATCGAATGGAAAAACCCTGTCATCAACATTTTTCAACTCAACTAATCTTCCAGTGTGCGTTCTAGAACGTATGAATGAAAAAAGTGAATATAATTAGTGATAGAGTGCAGTCTCGGCAGACTCTTTTGGCTATGTAGATAGAATACCACTTTGAAGCATACAAGGATAAAGAAGTTTTTCATTATACCCCTTCCTTTTATTCTAGCACTTCTGGTTGAATTTACAATAAACTGTCCAAAGTTTTCCCATAACTGGTGAGGTCTGCCCTCTATCGGTATTTTTATTCCACTGTGCAGAGTAGTTACAGCCAGGCGATAGTTGCAGTAGTCACTCACCGTCATTCGTGTGTACGGAATTTTATCCAATCCGAACACTCAGTTGAGTGTCAGCTGGACTAAGGCTCTCCACATGTGCACTCGTTTTCCGGCAATCACGACAACTGAGTTCGTGTCCACTATCGTGGAGCATCGGAGCCCTCACATAAGCCGCCATGGGCGGTGTCAGATGTAGTCTGCTGGGGCGTGGATATACAGTGAACGAGCAGCTATTAACTAGCTTTCGATAGGTCCCTTCGCGGACGCTTCCGAAGAAACCGAATGGGGCAACTATCAGCGGATGTGCAGTCAGGAAGGGATCCTTCTAGTTGCTAACCTAGAACGACACGGTCACTGCACAGCTTGTCGCAGCAATCTCTGGATTACCAGAGGTGTTCAGTCAGAAGTGGGAGGAAAGGGATACGTAGTTTGACAGTTGTATTTAGATGTTGAATTTTTGCTTCTGATACTCAACCTACTTCGATATCCAGTGACTTTGGTTTACATGTGAAGGCAGCCTTCCGAGCTTCTCACTTCGGATCGCAAGCATAAAAGTTATCCAGTGGACGGCACAACGTGTATCAAGTCACCTGTCTTGAGGACTGTCAAGGACTGCGGGATGGAGAAGTTATCGAAGGGGAAGGAGGGAGGCATCTGTGGTAGTATATTTTTGTTCCCTCGCTCCATTGTGCAGCAAGTAAGATGGCCCGGTGATGTGTGAAGTTGTTTCCGGCTTTAAATCGTGATTGTACGCCGGCCGGGATACGGCTAGGGCTTTTCAATTATTGAAGAGCAGATCGCTGCGAGTGTTCCAGCCCTCAACATCGAGGGCCAGGGAACTTGGTCAGACCTTTAATCTCAGACCAACACGGTATGGGAGACTCTCGAAGTACCACATGGACACCCCGCGGTGTAGTTCACTGGGTCAAGGAAGCACACAGACCGTCACCTCGGTGATGTCCGTTCTCTCCGTGACGGACCTATACGGCACTGGAGCACAGATGCTCAATTCTGATGCGGCTGTCGATGATGATAACTCTGCCTTTTCGTGCTCCCCAGAATTGAGAAACCATAATTTGGTCTATCAAATCGTGTTGTCTTGTCAAAACCCAAACAAATACTTATGCCCTCAATCTACTTCAATGTGCAACTTGTCTCGCTTCTGTTCGTCGTTTTTAGTGGCATTCTGCCATTTTGTTTTCAGGATAAAAACTTTGAACTCCGTTCCTTCATTAATTAGAAATTTGCGATGGAATTAGTCCATACTAGGACAACTCATGCACTTGTTTGTTCTTTTATAGTGCGCTTGATCATCGATCGAGAATTCAGCATTTTCAGGGCATCACTATTTGCTTCAGACGATGCTAGCGCGCTGTACTTACCGGTATTTTCTGCGACCCGTTCCTTGTTTATCACAAGTATCCTGTGGTCAGCACCAGCGATGTTGCTTCTCCTCAGCTCCTCAGACAAAACAATACTCAGCCATCGAACCTCCAGAGATAGTCGGAAGTAGTACAGAAAAATGCTATCCGGAGCATGTACGACGACTTGCTGAAGACATCTCCCGACTTTCTCTCTTAGAAGTTGCAGAGCTCAGCGAACTGTTACAAAAAATGCTCAATATCACTGTAAGTTCCCAGCCTACCTAGTCCGAATGAGTTATCCGTTTGCATCTTTCAATGGTCCTTAAACTTGATACTGAAGATTTTGTGTGAATGCGTGCGACTGACAAATGGTTCTCCATTTCTTACCCATCATCGTTTGAGTTGTTGGATATTTGACGCCTTTGGTTTCACTGCGCTAATGTTAAGCGTACGGCGGCAATCTGGTTGCAGTTTATCTTACGGGTTCAACAGACGAAGTCAACCTGCACGTACTCACGCACCTTAACTAGGGGACTGCATCCCGCTGTATTTCTGGCTCATGCGATGTGCACCGTGGTTGTTTGTGTTATCTAAGCGATCCCATGGCTGATTACTGTTTTGATTAATTCCTGATTTGCCAGGAGTCGGAAAGCGCTTCTGACGAATTGGTTATCAGTCCACTGTTTTTTGTAGCTAATTTACTAATCGTTGGACCTTCTTGACGCGGGACTTCCCAATACACGAGGTTTGCGCGCTCCATTTATGTAAGCATTTTGTCTGTCTGTTGCAGAGTCCAGTAGGCATGATGTCTGCCATGGCTGCTGCACCATCTGTCAGCACAACACCTGAAGCCGTTGAAGAACCACAAGTTGCCACGAAATCCTCGTTTACCGTCCGGTTGTTGAAATTCGATGCCGCGAAGAAAGTTCCTCTAATTAAAGAAATTAAAGCACTCGTGCCTGAAATGAACCTTGTTCAGGCGAAAAAATTTGTTGAAGTAAGTTGAAGTTTCAATGTTTGTGTGAATAGTTTTCCTTCCTAATGGGAGTGTCTATAGTTACATTTTCGAATAAGAAGGAAGAGTCCGATAATTTCTTGGGATGAAAAACTGGCTGATTTCCCCGAAAGCTTTACTCTACTATGCCTCTCCGCATGGTCTACCTGAGGGCCCCAAGCAATTTTACCGTATGAAACCCAGTGGATGTACCGAAAAGGTGTCCGCTTTATTGTTTTACTATCGCAGTGGGCGAGATGGCCCAAGTGGTTAGAGCGCGAATTTACTGACCGGAAGGCCGGTGGTTCGAAGCCGACCTCTGCCTTTCGACTCCCCCTGTTTAGGCTTGGGCAACCTGGCAGTATCCCAGCCCTCGTGCTTCCTTCGGGTGGCATGGCAGTTAGGCATCGAAAGGGTGCTACAGCTGAACGTTTAATATCGCCATTATTATAACGATGTCACGGTAACAGCCGCCCGAGGAAGTAGCCCATTCACCATGAGAATCTACCGTTGAAGGAAAGACTTTCAGAACCGAGAAGTGCCTTCCGGTCTCTGTGGTGTCTTTTGTCCCACTAGAAAAAATCTTCCAGCTGTAACACCCTTCTGGTGCCTAGCTGCCATGCCACCTGAAGGAAGCACGAGGGCTGGGATACTGCCAGGTTGCCCAAGCTTAGACAGGGGAGTCGGGAGGCAGAAAATATCACAACGGGACTAGTCTTTGCCATCTGATTATTTTTTTAAAGACCACAATTTTAAGCTTATTTCATGTTCTTTCTTCGGTTGCCCCGACGTTGACACCCTATCAGTCTCCAAGATCAAGGCACCAGGCATGGAGCCTGTCGAATAACGCACATATGAATCCCACCGCAGCCTGTGGAGATCTGACAATTGGTCCAACGGATTGGTTAAACTTGGTGTTTGTGGAGAGTCATGGTGGGGGAGTATAACTTTTCACGTTTAACCTTTTGAAACGCATACACAGTGTCGTCAAAACCTTGTTCTCATGAGCAGGGGGGATCTGCGTACCATAGTTGATTGGAATTTAACTCACAACTAACTTGAAACGAAATGGATATCCTAAACGGTTCATCAAGTCACATAGCTAAGTGAGAACTGAGTCTCCTAAGAGTATCAAGATAACCAGAAGGATAGGATTCATAACCCCCTTTAAAGAAGACGAGTCAACTGCTTAAACAACCGAACATACAGCTTCCGTGATAGCAACGCACGATGCGGCGGAGATCCGAGTCCTAAACCTCACTCAAGGATCGCAACCATTTCCAAACAAGAGAGACAGATCTATTGGGGTCGGATCCTACAATATATACCACTTCAAATATGAGTACTGAGAAAGGTACAATCGTAGAACAAGTCAAGGTTTCTTCCTGTGAGTGTAGTCAATCTATGCCGATGAGCAATGTACAACTGTTTCATCATTAGTAGGATCCAGCGTGTATATTCCCCATGTTTTGCATCTTTATTTCATGTATCCAAAGTACGGTGCTAGTAGCCACACGTTGTCAGCGGGCGAATATTCAAAATGGCTAAATGCATGAGCGGACCACGTGTGATTAACCCGGCTAAGCTTCGTTCGTAAATTTAATGAGCAGTAAGCTCATTCCTGAATGTTTATTATTTTTCTCTTATGTGTCTCAGTCCGCTCCCGGTAATGTGAAGACGGACGTCAGCAAGGATGAAGCCGAGGAAATCAAGAAAAGCCTCGAGGCTGTCGGAGCCACGGTGGAGATTGATTAGATCGGAAATGTACAGTTTGTAGTTTATAAATATCATGCGTCCACCTGTTTGCCTCTTCTATGGTTCACCATGGGAATTCGGCTTCCTGTGTGGCGACGCTTCTAATGTTAGTTTCATGATATGTCCAAAAATCAGAGTGAAAACGGATGTCCTACCGATTTGAAATGCATGCGGGATTTTTTGTATTACTTACTGGGAATACTCATCTTGACACTGACATCTGGCCTACCACGCCCGCCTTGTCTTAAATACGTCGTCTTCGGAAAACGACCGCTACATGTCAGCTTCTCTAGGTTGATGCCTGGGGAGACTTTCGCTAGAAGATCCAGTCGACAAACCAACCTGGTGGCTGATTGTCTTTAAGCTGAATATCACTCCATTTGAAAACCGACTTAGTCGGTTTTCGACGGGAAGTTCTGGTTTGGTAAACGATGATGTATGGTGCATCTGTTCACTCGATAGAAAATAATCTGACAAGAGCAGCACACTTCTGCTTATTAAAGTGAGAGAGTCGCTGTTGACCGACTTACTTTCACGGACGTTATTCCCACAGAAATTCGGCGTGCTATAGCAATTCTGCTGCGACTTAGGGCGAAAAAGTGTAGTGTGCCGGCTGTTAACATGTACTTCACTGTATTGCTGTAGTAGCCATGTCAGTCGCCTGTTCAGCCGAAAATTACGCACCAATGTTTAGTGGTTTCGGACGTTAGTCTCACTACAGTCGACGGTGGATATGGCAGTCACGCAGCGGAGACGACGGGTTTGGCTGACTCGGTATGGCGATGATACTGGGAGGGGATTACACTGCGGAGTTGAATGTCGTCTTTCATAGAAGCGACTGAGTATCAAAGAGTAGCCTTGGTATGTAGGGCTGCATGATAAGACTGTCATTATCTCCAAAGACACGTCCACCGCCTGTCCCCTTTGGAGAATTCGGCAGTCCCTAATGCAGGTATGCTTTCCGCGTGCTCGTGTTTGATCTCGGGTTACGGTCTGGCAATATTTAGGTCGTCTCCACTCAGTGCGTGACTGAGAAAGAGGACCATGTGGGGTAGGTCTTTTGGCCTACAAAATATGTGATGGTTTAGTCGACCTAACCAAGTAATATGACTGGCTCTCCTATTTTTTATACCTCCACGCTACCAGTCGGTTGTCTTAGTGTCCACGGCGGGGTTGGGTGCACTGCGCAGTTTTGGACGTCGGTGTCACTTTGGCACCATAAATCGAAGCGTTCTCAGTTCAGCCACTGTCTATCTACATTTATATCCTGATTATCTTGAGCATATGGTTGTCTGTGTTCCACTGCTAATAATTCGCAGGTTGAGGGAAATTTCAATTTTCAGTGCTGGATTTCATCATCATTTCAAACAGAAGTCGACTTCACCTGCCAGCACTAAGCGAGTTTATAAGCTAACTGTTCCTTCTGTATTCTATGCCATGTCACAACACACAGCTTCCACCAAAACATTCCATTAGTTTTTATGGTTATATTTGTTGTTACAAACGCACAGTTAAACCAGATAAGGAAAAATCTGGCTCAGTTCTCGAACAAAATATTTTGAGGAGAGCTTAGGCTTCGGTGGAGGGCTACAGATAATGGCCAGGGACACTGAGACATGAGACCAGGCTCCGAATCCCAGAACGTTTTACCGCTACCCTTGACATGTACCGTTTAATTTAGTCTTCCTGACGAAGTCTCCGCCGTAAGTACTTTTAGCCTCCAATGAAGTATTTGGTTCTTGATGTTTGTGTCTGAGCATTGTTCACTGATGTAATGCTGTGGACAAGGCCGGTGATAACTTTGGCTAGCTTAGAGCTCCAGATGGCTCATTGGTCAAGGCGCGAACCCACTGACCGGCAGGTCTGTGGTTCGAACCCAACCCCGACATCTCAGCCGCTCCTGTTTAGGCTTGGGCGACCTGATAGTATCTCAGCCCTTGCGCTTTCTTCTGGTGGCATGACAGCTAGGCACCGAAAAGATGCTACCGCTGGACTATTTTTATCCGTTTGAGCGGAGTATATGATTCGTTTTTTTCGCTTAAATTGGATGAGGCGCATTTCGCTGGCTCTCGGATGGGAGAGCTTCTCTACAGATCAAGTCTTAGCTTTCTGTAGAAATGCTCAAATAACAGACGCAGTACTCTGGAAGCTGCTTATCATTCCTTGCAATTTCGCGCAGGACGGTGGAACACGTTTCAGGCGGTGAAAATTGCCAAACGCTGGGTCAAAAGTGCCGAAATTCGTAACTCCTAACCGACCGAAATTTTTGCCTCGAAATTGCATTACGTTTTAGTCAGCCCAGTTATTTTCCTTACGTAGACAGGTAGGCATTTCAAAATAATACTCAATTTCACAAATTCATATCGATAAGTGACGATTAACCGATCGGAATTCAGTAACAGTTAAAGGCGAGGCCGTCTCTCCTGTTAAGGCTTAATTACGTCTCAGAACAAGGAAGGTCGACAGTAGTGAGTGAGCTGAAAACAAACTTGCACACAGGTGTAAAAGTAGAGGCTCGTGTGTATTTTTCCAATATCAGATTCTGCAGTAAAATAAGATGCATCAAAAATAGTTATACAAGATTGCAAAATCGCCAGTATAACAAATATTAGTTGGTGACAATGCCACGAAGAGCTAGATAACTATTCACTACTTCCTGGGGTAAGTATCGGATTGTGTTGAATTCATCCACGGTAGCGTAGTTCAACCGTGTGTTCGGTTCTGTGTAAGCGGTAGGTATACCACTTATGTCGGAAACCTTCATTGCCGGCCGTAAACTTGGTGGTGCGCGAATGGAATGGAAAAGAACTGCATCCGGAGGATAATTAGCCTGAAAGAGAGAGAGTGATTTTCTATCAACCCGTAAGCATTTGAAGGCTATGTGAACGTGAAAGTGGAAAGAATTCAAACACTTGTGATTATGCATTTGCTATTTCAACGAGAGCAGCAAATTTAGGTGTACGCAGAAGTCCTGATAAGTGAATTATTGGGAGTCTTTCGATACGAAATAAGGTGCCACAAAGCTCTTTGGAAAAGTCGCTTGGTAACTCACTGACCTCGAATTGGAATTGGCTCTGTACGTATACCGTTTCAAGACAGGTTTTAAGTCAACGAGGTCGCTCGTAATGCCCAAAGTTGGAACGTCGTGTCGGTGTCGGTGCGGTTAGTGACGAGTGACAGTCAACACATATAAAACGTCCTTGGAACGATCGTTCAAGGGTCAGACGGTTTTGTTTCAGGCGTGATCTTTCCTTACAACGGATGTTTGGTGATCGACTTCTATTCATCACAAAGTAACAGGAATCGTTGGCCCCCATGAAAGTCAAATGAGTTAATCAAACCCTATTTTGTATACCGTGTTGCAGAACAGCAATTTTATCTGTTATTTCAATGGCATCATGAGATTTGCCCACAACTTTCAGTGTTCGAGGCCAATCTGTGAAACAGGATTGTTACAGACAGTTGCGACGACCATATGGGTGTAGGCAAGGTTCACTATCCAAAGTGAGCATGGAACCAGAGAGCGTCTTGATCAATGAGCAGAGTGCAACCGGATACGAACACGAAAGAAGAAACAGCTGGGAGCTCAAAAATTTTTGGTTGAGGGAATGTGGAAGCAGAAAAATACAGCTATGTAATGGATTTATACCACATATCGTTGGTCGGCATCCGCTGCAGATTGCCAGTTAAGTGGTCCACCGCACATCTGGAGTAACGCGAACCTTCTCGCAGTGTCTGAGCTGGCGGTACATGTAGTTAGTTGATTGCGATATGAACACAGGAGACAGAGTGACAGACAAATGCATAATGGCTTGTCGACCATAATCACCTAGCCTAAGTGTGAAGGAAATGCGATAAGCGTCAGCAGTGGTTGTTCTACATTGTGTACATCGCGCCTCTGACCTAGTTTTCACAGTTCTGAAAGGAACCACTTAGGATGCATATCAATTCAAAGAACGCTATTCTACTGAACCGAGACCGAAGTCTCGTACAGTCTTACTTAAAAAAGCCTGCTTACGTGGTACCATGGAGTCAGAACTAGATAGAATTCCCGATTATCTGAGACGAAACAGCCACTCGAGGCGGCTCATAACAAATGCCACTGAAACCTGAAAAAAACGTATTTCTCCAAATGTCCAAATATAACCAATATCCATCTACTTATACTTTAGGAGACTTGCCTACCATTTGAGTACGCGTGTACAACAGACCGTATACAGAACTGTTCCATCCCTCAAAGAAAGCCCAAAATGCCGCGGCGCACAAGTCCAGTAAATGCTTCATAGACGAATACAGCCAGGCAACCTGTTGCTCGGTTGCAACACTCTCATCCATTATTGGCACAGTGGGAACATGGCAGTTATCGTAAGTGCCATCCTTCTACACTTAGCCGATACGAACCAAAGCATTTGTTGTAATTCACGAAACTCAATTATCCGAAATTTGTTCAAAGACTCCTACATTATCACAGTGGATTTGGTTGCCGCAAGGATGAGTGACTGTTTAGTGTCATCAGGTCGCCAGATTACTTTGGTTGTTTTCGAACAAACAGCCGTCATATATGATCAGGTGGCCGATCCGTCCGTCTTAGGCGGACAGAGCTGTAGGCTAATTATATTTCATTAAAAATCTTTACACCCTAAGCCAATCGTGTCAACTCTTTGGAAACGATGGATCTACGTGCGAATTTCAACCATTCGATTATAATGACCAAGTGGCGAAACCTTGAGAACCGTCCCTGTCATAATTAAACTGAGCGTTTGCCACCAAAATTCGCTCAGTAATTTTACAAGCACCTTTCCCCAGCGTTTCAGAAGGTATAGACACACGGCCAGCCATCGTCATATTCTTTGATTCGGTGAATTCCGGAGCACATAACCTGTTTCCATACATGCTTCCGTCTTCATATCGCCGCTTCTCATTGAAGACCTCGCAAGTTCGTACTTACAAGTAGCGCCTAGTGTCAAGCCAACTGGTGTAGGTTGGGCGGTAAAGCCTCTCTAGAAAGCAATGTAAGGTGATTTTCCATCTTAAAGTTGCTTTAAATTAGTCCCTTACTGATTTCTTAGGGCGAATTGGGGTGGCTGCGGCTTACTGACCTTTCCACTGGATCCAATAATCATATTCTCAGGGGAATTAAGTTGGCAGATCAGTGCAGTCCTCCACCACGAGCGTCATATACCTTACACTAGGGGATTGAAACTATGTTCCGGTGTTTACTTTGATAAATGCTACACCAATACATGCAGAAATTATGACACCTTATCCAATGCGAAACAAATAAAAATGTAGGGTGGACACTTTCTTCCATACACAATAATAGATTACCAGCACGAGATGTCGACGGGAGGATGGGCAAAGTTACTGGAACAAGTTTTTTTCTGCGAGAGTGTATACTGTAATGCTGGATGATCTATATATATATATAATAGTACTTCTAAAGAGTATCCTTTCAGCATGAACTCCCGGAGAGTAGAAAAGTCCTCCACAAAAGTTCGTCCTTATCGATCATGGCCCGTGAATCATGACTGTGAGCAAGCACTCGAAATATCGAGTCACACCCAATTCGCTGCCGATGGAACAGTTAGAGGATGCGTCTTACGAACGCACACATGTATGTCCGGTCCATGCGTATTCACATGCAATCGATTTTGTGTGACAAACTTACTCTGCGCGGTTTTTACTCAACATAATTCAGTGTGCCAGGTTCACCCAGAAGCGAGTGACACCCAGTTGGAATAGCAAGACATCATCGACCTGTCACTCGGGCATGAACAGGCCACCGGTGCGACTAGGGGGGGGGCAATTACCAGTTCCAAGCGAACAAACAGCAAAATTCGAGGAAAAGAACTATTTTTGCCTACCGAAGTGCATCGAGCAAAAGGCTGATAAAACTAACATTCAGTGGCACAGACTGATAAATTTAAGGAGCAATGGTTTTTCCGACTCGGCCTCCCACGCAATGGCTAATGGACTAACCAGGAAAACGGTATGTCAATCTACACGTTGTCGTGTATAAATATAGTGATGGAAGTCGGAAGTCGTCATGACCGGGGGTTGATAGAAGCGCATTTGAAAATTTTATGGAACCGCTGAACAGTATCTCCGCCCACAGAGCAAAATGATGGCTTCCACCAATCACGATACATTGTAAGTGAGCCAACTTCTTCGACTGTCCAATGTTCAAACTTGTAAGAGCAACCAGGCAGCAAACAACTTGTTATACATTCCACCTTTCCATATACTTCAATATAATCCACGGGCGAAACTATGGTCCCGTGTGTGTATATAGGAACACTGACAGGACATGCAGACGTAAAAAGACCCGGAAACAAACCTGGGACTCAGCATTCAAAATTTGTTTGTACGTTTTGTAAGTCATTCTCTTATCACTGGATTTCCCGGTTTGCGTCTTGAACACAAACTCAGTTGCCATAAGGTTCACCTGGAAGGGGAAAAGAAATAGTGAAATACGCACTACGACGCCGCACCAACCTTCCTCAATACGTAGACTACTGACATGGAGGTGACCGACCCCGATACGGGAAAAATTGGACCGCGTGAATGATAAGGATGATAAGGATAAGGATGACATCTACAGCTTCACTTGGCGTTTGTCCAACTGAGCATGCTCAGTAGCCGGGTTTCGCAGGGTATCAGGCGAAATCCTGTAGGCTGCTCAACATCAAACAATGTTATGGAGATGCAATGCACCCAGCCCTCACAGCCCTCTCGGCTGGATATTCAGATTGATTTTCTCCACCAAAACAATGGCTATGCATCACCTGAGTTGTCGACCTGAACTTCCACCACAAGCTGAAAGTTTGAGTAGAGTTACCAAGGTTATACCCAGTGTATAGAACGCTCGAAAATAATCAGATTTGTATGACCATTCCATACTTAAGGTTCACGGACAAGCAATATTCTAGAAAGTAAAATGCCTACAGATAGCTGGCACGAAGTGGACACCATACGTTGATGAGTACACAGGCACGAGGTTCAGGAGCCCAAGGTCCCGCTTGCGTCAGAATTTCAGACAATAAGGTTCTGTCAAATAAACCATAGCTGTGAAGTGACTCAGTTGATTTACACAGCTGAAAATAAAGGAGCTCAGTTTCAACGTTCCATTATTATTATTATTACTGTCAGCTGAAAGAACCGCGTACTTGTTGTACAATGGTTGTAGCTGCCACAGTCCGCCAACAATTTGGGGAGGTCGGGAAGGTAGCTGCGCATTGGAGGCGGGAGCTGATAAATTGATGCGTAAATACAGGGCTATCAGTGGACCTTTAAGTGGGGTAAATGGGAAAGGAGCTATACATTAAAGGCAATAGCCTGGATGCACGAGCGCCATTGAGGGAGAGATTGGGCCATGTCTGACAATGTTTCTAACCATTGATGTGGCCCGTCTCGGGGTCCCCAACCAGGGAGGCGGCAATGGTCAGTGCACCTGAGTTTGCTGGTACTGGCTTTCACACTTCGCTGCCAGGTCATTGTTTGACCTCCCTTGGCTCGTTTCCACCCTTCGTGTGGTTCTACAAAAAAGAGGAAGCTGGTCAACTTGCATACGGAGCGCAACCCATGCAGTGTGATCAGTTCACCTTCCAAATACCATTCGACATATTTCAGCATTGCTGATCCGGTGTTCCCATCAGACTCGGGCAATGCTTCGAAGACATCGGTGGTCAAACACTGTATTTTGACGTCCTGGGCGCGCAGTGGCCATGTTTCTGATCCGTATAGCAATATGTATCGCACCGCAGCATTCTAAACTCGACGCTTGACAGATAAGCTGATGTCACACCTAAGCCACAGGTGGCTAAGGTTCACAAAAGCTGCACTGGCCTTCCCAATCCGGATGGAAATATCATCTTCCGCGAGACCACCGGAACTGATACAGATGCCCAGGTAGAGAAATGTGTCTAGTAACTCAAGTAGTTCACGTGCAAGCATGAGGCTATGGTTCAAGCCTCTACGCTTTGCAGGTGTGAAGCGCATGCCAAACCATGAGGCAGAATTATTTAGATTATTTAATATTGTTTGCATTACCATGGCATCAGATCCAAGAACTGTGACGTCTGCGTACTCGATATCTGTGAGCGGATATCCCGGGAGAGCTTCGACCTCAGAGGCATCAGAAGCTGGTAGTGAGTTTTCCATAATCGTATCAATGACGAAGTTGAAGATGAAAGGTGAATGAGTACAGCTTTGTCTGGCACCACTTGATGTGGTGAACTCAGGCGAGAGCTTCCCGTGGCCAAGTGAAATCAACTTTCGTCTTGACCAAACAATTTGGACCCTCAGTCAGACCAGCCCTTCGTACGATAATGAAAACACCGTTCTGTGGAAGGTTTTAGACATTTGATTGTGAATCTGATTTTTGATGATGAAGTACACACTGAGTGATAGCAACTGTCTAGAAGTGAATCATTTTAAATCGTGCGCGAGTTGAATCTAGAGAAGCATGTTGGGATGAGGTCACCGAAAAAGGGATTAAAAGCAAAGAAGTTGACTGGAGAAACCCGCAAAGATATGGGGAAAGTTTGCGGCGATAAGATGCTCCCAAGAATGAGGTGTTTCAATCATTTTGACATCCGATGGTAGTGGTAAAGTGATTTTGGTGAGTCTCAGGAGTACTGCAAGTAATTTCTGGGAGACAACCCTGCTATATAAGCCTGTCTTGTGTGCATGTCCCAGATCACATGGTGGGGTCAATTCTGGCAAAACAGAAGGGGGCATCATGACAAACACGGTGAGCAATTTTTGCACGCTTGTATAACAACATATAGGCATCTGCACAAAGTTGAACAGATTTCTGCAAGTGGATGTCAAGAGATCCGCTCTTAAAGGTGTCCGTGACTGGTGCACTCAGCACTACGTCCGCGTTTCCATAGGCAATGAATGTGATGAAATCTTTGGTCAGTACAAACGGCATACGTTCCCTGGTGATGCCGAGCTTTTCTCTTTCGGGTGTCCAAAATATGACCAAAATCGATGTGAAGCAGCCGGCCGCTCGTGTATACGACGATATTATCCAGATGCCGATCATGAATGCCTAGAACAAATGTCACACAAGAGCGCGCAAAAATTTGGATCAACAGATCGTGGAAAACGCCTAGTTCATGACTGGTTGGTGCTGGCTGGAGAATTTCCGAACATGCTGTGTGGACCATTTGAACAGCTGTGTATTGTCGACCCGCAGCTCGGCGCGGAGACGCTCACACTGTACGGCCATCAAGGCTCGGATGAGACCCGTTTCCTGTGCTTTGGCCAGACACCCGTAGGGTAAGAGACACATGTCCATTACATTGTCACCCCAAATATGATCCATTACTCGCGATGACTGCAGTGAGAATATCCTGTCGTGTGTTTGGAAATCAGCTGATAATGGCTAAGGCGACGAATCGCTAGTCTGTCTGGATTGATCCAGACCAAAAATAATGGACCTTCCTTTGAACGTTCCCCATCAGACTTGTCAACGACCAGTTCACCCGTGTTAATTCAGGCACAGTGACGAAGGAGGCCACTGTAAATCACGTCATTCTTCGATCCTGGAGATCCTTTCGCGGAACCGTGCGCGCTGTTCATCTTTATCACTGTGTTCCTTAACTCCAGCGCTGATGGTTTCCAATTGCTTCGGTGCTGTTACTTAACGTGATAGAAAGGTCAAAAATGGTCCAGATCCACAGCAGAAAGCTTTCAGTAAGAGGACAAACTTTAGTTGCACGTCCGGTAGTTGGAATTCTGAAAGAAACTAAAAGATTTGCAGCCCAACTTGAAGTAGGTTACGCAATGCACGAAAAAGGATGAAGCATGACAGAGAATTGATCAGATGGGCTTCTGCTTTTATGGCCTAAACAAGTTGCAGCAGATGGCCGGCCAGTTCTGAATCTGAAACTGTCCACAGCCAGCTCGAGCACATAGGCATCCGACAGGTTGCCCATTCCCTGTGGTGGAACTGTGGGGGCGAGATAGCTCAAGTGGTTAGAGGGCGAATTTACTGACCGAAAGGTCAGTGGTTCGAACCCGACCTCTGCCTCTCGACTTCCTCTGTCTAGGCTTGGGCAACCTGGCAGTATCCCAGCCCTCGTGCTTCCTCCGGGTGGCATGGCAGTTAGGCACCGAAAGGGTGTGTTACAGCTGAACAGTTTAGTTTTTTAATTTTAGTGGAGGACCTGTACATCGCCGCCGATTCGGTTGACGCACTGGCATTCACACCCATTGCATGCAGCAGCTGCAGCGCGACGACACCCTCGATGGCCGAGGCCATTGGTGGAGTGAATCGTAGAACTCCACCAAATTGAGACGATGATGCCACCACACGAACTATGAGAAACGACAGCGCTTCGGGCAGTTGTTTCAGTTGTTTCATCCTTGTCACAATTCGGTCATTTCCTGTTCGAACAACTCGTTCAACGGGTCCCGGGTGACCAGTTCGCGTAATACCGGCTCGTAGTAACATAGAGCACCACCTAACACACTGCTGTTTCTGTTTTTTGTAGGTCGGATCACCATTCTCCTGAAACTGTTAAGCCCAGTCACTTGTATCAAACAGTTGGTTGACGAAACCGGCAGAAATGACTGGAGTGCGAGACGTTGACAACGAGCCGGTGGTAGTTTTCCTTCAAAGTGAATAGGTACCAATATTCGACCGAAGGGATGAATGACGGATGGGGTTTTTGGCGGGGCTGTGAAAGCGTATCAGTAAAAAAAATATGGATTCGGATCTTCAAGCACTAGGCCCGGAGGATAAAGAGGACTGAACGAGAGCACTAATCTAACCTGATCAATGCGACAAAAAGACGAGCAATCGGTGGTACATCTGTGAGACGAATACGGATACCTTACTCCAAGTTAAATGGGTACCTGGCATTCGTCGTCTTGGATTCGATAAGAGTTTGACTTCTACGGAAAAGCCTAACCCGAACAACGTATGGACCCGCCGCACTGGGCGAAGTGAGCACAGGGGTGCTATGCGTCGACTGAAGGAAAAGCAAGGCATGTAACCTAAAACCAAAGCGACAACAGTGAAAGCTATCCAAGGACAACACTTCAGAGAGAGACAAATACGTAAGTTCGAAAAGTTACTTTCCAAGACTCTGCTGTCTACTGAACCCATGACTAAGCCTGAGTCGCCTACAAGCTATTGCAGCGTAGATTTATCGAATAAAATGCTAAGTGAAGAAGAGCGTTGTTTTTTAGAGGACTTGAATTTCGTAGTTAGCAAAAAGGTGACAAGAGTGGAAGAAATGATCTCTAGCGTTGAATCTGTGTTTCAAAAAGTTCCGCCAATTGAGGCGGAGAAACTACGGGTATAATAGTCACAAACATTAAGTTCTAGCAGTTAGGAGCTCCAACTATTACACCAGCAGAGCGAAGAGCACTGAAAACCCTAAAGCAGATGGACAACATAGTGATTGCAAAGGCGAATAAGGTTAAGGCCAATGTTGTCATGACCAACAGCGGTTATCTACAGAAGGCCAAGCAACAGGTAAGTGAGGATCCTTACCGGCAGATCGACGGTGGAAATATTATATCTATAATAAATGGGAGTGAAGTTGAAGTTGGCAGATATTTGCGGTCCGTGATGAACCGCTTAGGGCAAGGTAAGTACCCCAAAAGTGCAATCCAAGCATGGCTTTACGACCTACTAAAAGTCAATAAACCATATGTCTTGGTGAGACCGATAGTAGACGGGATAGGTTCCCCACCCCATGAGCTAGTCAGATTCTTGGCAGGTATTTTAAAACCCCTCACCGGGAAATCTAGTACTTACATTAGGAATTCATACAACGTAGCGTGTCACCCTGAACCCAGATGAAATTCAACGTCAATTCTTTACATACAAATGCGCCAAAAGAGGATTCCTTAGAAATAGTCAAGCGATTGCTACTGGTAGACACCACCCTTTCAGGACGAACGCTTACGGTAGATGAAATAATAGAAGGTAGAAAGCATGCATGAATCTCATCCATTTCATCTTCGATTCCGTGGTTTACAACCCCAATATCCCCGGTTTTGGCAAAGTTTTATGGAGAATTTTGAACAGAAAGCTTTATCCGGATTCCCATACCCACACAAGATATCCTGGAGTTACTTAGATGATACATTCTTCGTGACGAAACTAGGTCAGTGAGCTTTAAAATTACCTAAATGACCTAAATCCACCCATCAACCTTACTAAGGAGATAGTCGATTTCGGGTACACTGGCCTTCTTACACTGCATGACACAAGGTCGGGGGGACTAAAAACTACAGTGTATGAGAAGCCAATTGATATAAGGGTAGTTTTGAACTACTCGTCTGCCCATCCGAAGTCGATATTCGATGGTATTGCCTCATCAATGTTTAAGCGTGCAAGGGCCCTGTGCACAGAAGGTGATCGGACAGCGGCCCAAATTGAAGTAAACAACAAACTACCGGGTGGTGGATATCCAGCTGCTTTGAGTAGGCGTCAATTGCGAAGGATTTTGTAACTTGAGAAAGGTGTTGGTACCGGTGGCAAAACCCAACAGGGAATGGATTAGGACTGCTGTCATTCCATATAAACCAGGAACATCGGAGGTCTTTCGAAGGATTCTAAACAAGGCTAACATATGAGTAGCCTTCCAGAATGGAAGCACTCTAAGCTCTGCATTGGTGCGATTGAAGGATCGCCTACCGACGAACAGAACCAAGGAGTGTCTACAAAATTGAGTTTAACGACTACATTGAGGTCCATATAGGAAAGACTTTACTGACAGGAGGGTCCGTGGTTCGAATCCGACCTTTGCCTCTTGACTTCCCCTGTCTAGACTTGGGCAACCTGGCAGTATCCCAACCCTCGTACTTCCTTCTGGTGGCATGACAGTTAGGCACCGAAAAAGTGCTATAGCTGAAAGATAGGGGAGACGGCCAGGGAGTTTCACATCAGAATCGAAGAGCACAGGCAGTCCAAAAATGCATATGAATATCGAGCGTCACTGAAGGACTCGGCAATGGCGGAACACGGGACACAAAATATATTTATGTTTTGAGGCGAGGACTACAGTCCACGCCACAGAGACTAACGGTCGAGGCGGTGGAAATCGCCAGACATCCCAGTGTTAATAGAATAGAAGGCGTAGAACTGGCAAGCGTGTGGAGAACGGTTTGTATTAGACGAGCTGATACGTGTTGCTGTGCGGTTATCAGAAGCAGCCATCAACAATGGTAGCTTGAAGCTGAATTGCGCTTAATCCCACCCACCTCAACTAAATTGCCGTGGAACTCACAAGCCCACACAGATCAACGAAATCTACCAGTAGCACTCGTGGTGAATCATCAATTGAAGCACTTTGAAGTGGAAGATAAAGAAACAAAACCAGATCAGAAATAATTTGAAACTCACCCAACACATCAACCGTAAGACTTAGGCAACCACACTAACCGACAAGATCCTTTAACTGATATTCAACACTGATCTAATGTGCTAATCTGAATATTTCCTACTGATTGGTTCTCCGTCTGCCTTAAAACCTGACCAGCTTGGTGACCCACTCACTTGGCCTGATAAAGCTTTTGTGTCAAAGCGAAACGTTGCCCGGTTGAAAACTAAGGAATGTTTACCAAGCCCTTCTTAAACGAAAGGCAAGCAGGGAATTTCGCTGAACGGACTGAGACGTTTAGAATGTGGCCGAGAACGAGTTAGAACAGAGTCCGGGTTTTCGAGGATAAGCAACGTTTTACTTGTCTAAGAACACAATGGACCCTCAACTACGACCTCGGTTCTTCGACGCTGACCCAAACTCCGCAGATGCAGCAAAACGCTGCACAAAAACCATGACACGGACTGCTACACACAAGTAACCGTTGAGTTGCCAAATCTATGGGCCTGTTTCTAGTCCTAACTCGCCCAAATTCTTCCTGAGCAAAGTACCTTGCTTTATTTGTTCATCCGAAGGTCGAATCGGCTTTTCCAACTGTTTATAGTGTGAACAATCGTGAAGCATATCTCCGCGCTTCAGACGCGTGGGCACATCAGTTTCCGACGTCCACTTGTCTCGCATACGAGACACACCCCGAGCTACGGACAGAGTTCCATTTCGGTAGGATTTCTGTTCGATACTGATTGAACTACTGACACCCAAACAGCTGACTAAATTTTCGCACACATCTTTGTGTAAAACTTGACTGAGGCACGGGTACTGATCTTTTTCCAAACCTCGATGTACATATTCGAACGACGCCAGGATCCGACGTTTCGCACAAGTATGCTTGTGAACAACATATTTTAGTGAGTACGCTGGCACACCATGAGGTTTGACACTGTTCCAGTCGAATCTCATTGTCAGCTGTGAGCTGTGAGCAGCTGACAATGAGATTCGACTGGAACAGTGTCAAACCTCATGGTGTGCCAGCGTACTCACTAAAAATATGTTGTTCACAAGCATACTTGTGCGAAACGTCGGATCCCCTGGCGTCGTTCGAATATGTACATCGAGGTTTGGAAAAAAGATCAGTACCCGTGCCTCAGTCAAGTTTTACACAAAGATGTGTGCGAAAATTTAGTCAGCTGTTTGGGTGTCAGTAGTTCAATCAGTATCGAACAGAAATCCTACCGAAATGGAACTCTGTCCGTAGCTCGGGGTGTGTCTCGTATGCGAGACAAGTGGACGTCGGAAACTGATGTGCCCACGCGTCTGAAGCGCGGAGATATGCTTCACGATTGTTCACACTATAAACAGTTGGAAAAGCCGATTCGACCTTCGGATGAACAAATAAAGCAAGGTACTTTGCTCAGGAAGGATTTGGGCGAGTTAGGACTAGAAACAGGCCCATAGATTTGGCAACTCAACGGTTACTTGTGTGTAGCAGTCCGTTCAGCGAAATTCCCTGCAGAGGCTCCTCGCCTTTCAGTTACTCAATCGATGCCTAGTACTCCTGTACTCGGTTGGCCAGCTGCAGCGGGTTTGTGCATTGTTCGGTTAGGCGCTTTCATGGAAGTCAAACTCTTATCAAACCCAAGATGACTGTGCAAATGCCAGGTACCTATTGAACTTCCCAGTAAACATGCCATCGGTGGCCAAGGATAGCACGTAACGCTTACCACGGGTGGCTACGGTCGGCCAAAGGTGGCAACCCAGAAAACGTTTAGTGTAGCTCTGGTGGATTTTTCGATTTTTTTTCAAAACCTGTTGTAGCCGAACGAGGCTATCGGTTTCAGCCATAAAGTTGCTGAGGCATGTCATCATCATCATCATTGTCAGCTGTGAGAAACCGTGTACTTGTCGTACAGTGGTTGTAGCTGCCACAGTTTCGTCCGCTGATGTTTGGGGAGGTGAGGTAGGTATCTGCGCATTGGAGGGGCGAGCTGCGTAAATACACCACTGTCAATGGACTGTTAAGTGGGGGTTGGGAAGGGGGCTATGCATTGAAGACAATAGCTTGGATGCACGAGCGCCACTGAAGGCGCGATTGGGCCATGTCTGACAATGTCTCTAACCATTGATGTGGCCCGTCTCGGGGTCCCCATCCAAGAAGACGGCAGTGACCAGCGCAGCTGAGTTTGCTGGTAATGGCTTTTATACTTCGCTGCCAAGTCATTGTTTCATCATCATCATCGACAGCATGACATCAGTGTTGAACACCGATGCTTCGCTGCCGTACAACCATGGGTACAATCATTGTTTGACCGCCCCTGGCTCGTTTCCACCCTTCACGTGGTTGTGCGAAAAGAACCCGAGGCATATGTACAGGCTGACTGACTGCGTCCCATAGTACCCGGTCTGACAACCCGACCTAACGATATCTGAACTATAACCGAATGCGTTGTGTACGATAGCATGTTGCATAGTCAAAGGATAACGAGATAAGTGAAAAAAATAGAAATATATTAAAGTAACTAACACCAGTTATTTTTGTCAATCCACCTCAAGTCGGCCCTCTCACATCAAAATTTCCGGTTTCCAGGAATTCGATCAAATGCTTCCTTGAAACAAGACTGAATTGTTTTCTCTATTAAATCCGCTGTGACAGTCAAGTGTGTGGCCACAGAGTACTCGGCACCCAAATAGGCAAGCGGCAATGTAAAACAGTTATCGCACTCTTTATGAGTCTTAAAAAATTGTCTAGCTGTAACACCCTTTCGGTACCTAGCTGCCACGCCACCTGAAGGAAGCATGAAGGCTGGCATACTGCCAGGTTGCCCAAGCCTAGACAGGGGAAGTCGAGATGCAGAGGTCGGGTTCGAACCACGGACCTTTTGGTCAGCAAATTCGCTCTCTAACCAGTGAGCCTTGGTAACTGCGCATAAGATAGGTCTATTATATTCGCCTTTTAGGCAAATTAGTTGATTTTGGAACTCGGGAGCAAAAGAGCAAACAGTATGTTCTTGACCGACAGAGCAGCTTAATCTTGAAACTGTTGATCGGGGTGAAGGTACTCACTGAATGTTCGCGGAATTCCACGTCCAGCAATAGGACCAAGAAAGTGTCCAGATCTTCCATTCTCGTCATTCTGATCTCTTCCAAGTTGCACTTCCGTACTGGTTGCGCGGATGTACCCGATTTGAGGCAATGCTATATGTATTTCTGTCGTACATTCAAACAAACTGACAATTCTTCCAATATTCGAACAACCAATAAAAGCGTGACATTAACGCGGTCCTGACACTCGTCATGCGTTTCACCTAAGAATGAATGAATGAATAGGAATTAAGTGTACCTTGCAACGCAGCCAGGATGCACAGGATAAGGGATCGGACACATGCAACCTATCCGAACTGCATGCTTTCTCGTTGGAGTTACAGGTTTATTGAATAGTCCGTAGGTGTGGTGGTGCCATCGTAGACGACCGATGATTGTATGCCCAGTTACAGACGAAATTTCTAATGAAACATGATAGCCGCCAGTTTATTCACAAAGTGAAAGAAAAATTCGTCTCGCGGATATATCACAAACTGCTCGTTTTCGTGTAGCTTTGATCAGGTTAGATGAGGTCTCTGGTTCCGGAAGTACAACAAAATACCCAGTTGTTTGGGCGAATTTGAATTGCTTCGATTACCTTGGGATCATGCGGTCCGGTGAGGTCACTGCACGTCTCTGACCCGCTTCTGTGGTACAATCTGATGGCACTCCGGCAACTACTTTCTTCAGAATTTCGACCGCAACCACCCGCCCACTTGAGCCTGCAACCGCGACTACAAACAAACTTTCCACCTGGCCCCAACCACCTCGTTCTAAACCGCTGAACCCATCATTCGGAGTTAACCAACCTAGTCTCCTGCCGTAATTTCTGGTTGCCTCTTCCACAAATTCAATTTCATTAACGGTGCCCGTTTGGCCCCATGCATTGGGGCTATCTCCCCATCAAAACTATTCTGTACACCTCATTTCCCTACAGCGGTGACACCCGTGAGTCTACTCAGTTTCAATTTAAACAATATTTTTGAGACAAAACTTGCTATTTGTGTCCTGATCGAATCCTTCAAATTCTATCCCCACTCGTATTTTGTGACACTAGTCCTTTACTCGGCCGCTCAAGGTCACTCATGGCTAGCAACGGTTTTCATTTTTAGTTCAGATCAGCCGGCTTCATCTTTGAACTAGCTGTACCTTAAGCCCATAGTCCTCGTTTTTCCAGTTCCCACAACTGAAGTGACTTTCCACGAAATAAGCGTGTCTCTTCGGTCGTACTCCCCCCGTTGCGTGTAGATTGTAACAAACCGATCATTCCTCGGTTGGAATATTGCCCAGTGTTGGGAAATTAACATATCATTGTCAGTTTCGCTGGTTGCCTGCGCTCACTGGGGGCTGAATGATCTTGGTATGGGGCAATTGTGTTTCCCTTTCAATTCCAGTTTATGTGTGACCAAGTCTATTGCCCATTGTTTATGACTGCCTTTTTTCGCACAAGTCCCAGTACCCGCCAAACCAAACCAGTCATGCTTTGTTCTGACTGTTATCGTGCGATGACGTGGCCATTACACTTGGCTTCGGCTACCGGGATGAAGTCACACCGGGGATGTCACACATCACCTGCGAACGACGGCTCTTTTCTTGGATTGTGCGCATAAAGGCGACGTACTAACGGTTCACCCAATCCTTTAAGGCATTTTCAATTACCATAAAGAAAAAACATGGAGAAGGCAACTTTTTCAAAAAATCTTTCGCCAGTTTCACGGGCCGGCCTAGTTAAGCCACGGTAGAAACCAGAAAAATGGATTCTGCCCCAGAGGTAGACTTCGAGTGGGCTAACATAATTGAAAGAAAACTATGACTCTCCAGACAGCTTATTAGGCTTCAAATTAATGCCACCAAATTCGTGTAAAGTTTCCTTTCTGCAAAACATGGTTTGATGGGAACCCCGCATGCGCCCGGACATCGGTTGATCACTGGGCCACAATAATTCTTCCATTTACGGCTTTCGTGCGATTTTAGAAAAGTCCTTACTGGTGTGGCAGAAAAGCCAAAACTCTTACGCTTACACAAGAAACTGATCCGTTTTCCTTGCAAGAATCCTGGGTTTACTTTCTGCTAATATAAACGGTGATGTGATGATTTTGGGCACAAGTTATTTTGTTTCTTACGTCGCTTTTAATCGAAAGAATTTACTTATAACTGCTGGATTAGTAGCTGTCTTCTGGGAAGCACCAACGCGTGGACGCTCTGATGTTGCATTTTTGCTTTCGTGAAACCTCACCCTAACGTACATCAGGAGGCACGTCAAAAAAGAAATTTCCGCATATTATCGGACAGAGTTTCTGGAAACGTTACCAATACTGAAATCTTTGGCGGATAAACCACATGCTGCGCAACATATTTCAGCAGCCGAATGAATTATTGAGATTGGATATTCACTGTAAACCATGAAGCCTTTGACGGATCATTTGTTACCCTCCAAGCAGCAGTTCTAGAGCAATGTAATTTCAACAGCAAGGTGTATGTCGTACTGGTGCGGAGCAGTTTGGTAGATCAGGCATTGTAGACAGTCGCTGGATTGTTCACTTAGCTGGCCAGTTTGCTAGAAAACTTTTCATTGTCGGTCGAGATGACACAATCAGTATTTTGCTAGGGAGCATAGTGAAGCAGCGGTCAGCCGGCCGTTATGCGTTGAGTGGTGTTGCATGTGCGCTACTGTACACGCTACTAGCCGGGACAGACAATCGATTACGATTGGTTGTTGGGTCCGGTAGCTTCAGTATCTGCCATCATGTGGTCTGCTTAGTAGATGATCACGTTGCCTCTGAACTTGAACCTTTCCGCTGTCTCGTTCTGGTCGGTCCTGGCGTGGCTTCTGTCCTTGACCACTCTGGGCTCAAGTTTGTGAGATTTGTTGATCCGCCTCATAGGGACTCTCCGTTGCCTGAGTTGTTATCCACATTTCAGGTCCTCCTTGGGTGTCTCGGTTGAGATATCGGTTCTTTGCACATACTGGTGCATATATACGATCCAGTTCATTGTGTCGGTCGACCGAATCCGTTGTGAAGTACCATGCTTGCGGAAATTCTCACGCATGTCTCGTGTCTCTCTATGGGAAGAAGTTCGCGTTACTCAGACTTATTTCGCGACATTATTTGGCTTTGGTTATCGCAATTCATTTGGTATGACACATTGATCCTCGTGGTTGTATTTTCGTTGCCCTTCAGTCTTAAGATAAGTTTTCGTAATGCGACGTTTTGTTTGCGGTCTGTGAAGATTTCTTGAGCTAAAAATCCGACTGCAAATTCAAATACCCTCTCGATGTAAGGTAGAATCATCCGTCTTATAGCTTGTTCTCGCTGTTGAGATTGCTGAGGTGTTTCATTATTCAAACATCTTAGGCGAATTCCCTTGGATAAAAAAGTTAATGAAATGATCCAGAGAGGGTCACAAAAAATAGACGTTTTAAGAACGAGGCCTGCCACGTTAGTAGCACATAATACCGCATACTTACCTTTACTCAACGCACAGCCACTGGCCCTTGTTTTACTCCACTACGCTACTTAAAATCTCCCTGATGATGCTACCTTGATCGGTGATGGAACGTCTGCTATCAAACTGCCCAGCACAGTGAACGAAACAACAACAATTTGCGCTATATGAGCCGCCAACATTCGACTCGATGGCGGATCGATTTGGAATTAAGGAAGTTCGTTTTCGGGGAGCCTCGTCCGCAGATAAACTCCTGCACGCGAACAGCTACACTTCTTCCATGAGCATCTACGTAGGAACGTGCTGCCTCCCAGTGCCAATCACAGGCCGGATCGAGACCATCGAAGCGCCCGGGCTCTATCAATACAGTGTTGTGGACGAGTGGTGAGGTTGGTGATAGGAGAAGACTACATTCTTCGCAGAAAATATGAAAGATTATTCAGTGAGCGCAGGACTAATTGCTTGGCAAAAAATGGTCCACATCATTTGACGGGATTTAAAGAAGCTACGGGACGCCAAGTAAATAATATCTAGATCGAATATAGAGAAGTCGTGTAAACCGAACTCCGAAAACTCCAAGGAAACAACGAATGCGCCAAGTATGACGTTTGGACCAACACTTATCTGGCTGCCAACTCAGCTGCTCAAAGTCACCGTCGAGGACTCATCCTGTATAGATTGCATGGTCAGCTTAGAACACGCCTTAAAGCCAAACGAGGTACCCGAGAGGATCACCAACCCCTCCGACATAAGAGTGCACAGGAAATCACAAGGAATAGGAACATGCAATTGATTTCTATGAGCGAGACTCATTTAGAAATTTTCCAAATAATGAGACAACCATAATACCGCCCGCGGACAAAGGGCGCTTCACGGTGGTGATGGACAAGCCGGATGGCATTGAAGGAGCCAAAGAACTGCCTAATAACATGGCGACACACAAATGAATCCATCTTGACTCAATTTCAAACCTCATTAACTGAGTCAACACAAACGCTGCACAATTCTACGGACTACCAGAAATGCACAGAGAATGAACCCCATTTTGACTTCATTTTCACTCGTTTCACTTCCGGGAACCCTGTCATACATATTAGCAAAAGTCTCGTAAACAAGATTGAAACACTATTTCTGTATCGAAACACGCATTTGACGATGCTAGCCAATTTCTAAGTGAACTACGTAACGTCAATACGAATGACTAAATTATGCTTTTACTTGAGGTCACACCAATGTTATTAATGTTAGATCCATTTTCCTACTTGTGGGGAACACACCGCAACTTGGTAAGAAGAACAACAACGAAAATGCCTCGAAACAATTCAAAAAACGACATAAAACACAAACCCGAAATTATCTGCAAGCCATTGGACTTCTGTGTGGATACATATATTGGTTTGGATGGACGAGTACACTAACAGCCGAAGGGAACTACGATGGAATATCCAGTACTCAATATCGGTAATGTAAAGATCAGAGCGCATGGTACTACCACTGGAAAATCCAAACAACGGATCCGCTATGCAGACGTCACTTATGTTATCACAAAACTAGATTCAGGACATGATGCACGCACGCCACCTAATAGCACGTTGGAAGATAACAACTCCACATTCGAACTGAAAGGGAACAACCGACTAACAATTTGGGGGCCGTAGTGAACAGAACTCTACACTAGACGCCGGAAGCTCAAATACATCATAAACAGACACGCACAGATTAACATTGAACCACAACAGCAAACATCCGAAAAAACGCGAGAATGGCTGCCGCCAAACCCGTTCAAGGAGGAAGACGCATTAGAGCACCATAGACTCAAGGAAGAGGAAAGAAATGGACGTATTCAGAGTATTTCTGAAGAAGCGTATTTAAGGAATTTTATTAAGAATAAGAAAACCTCCCCACAGCCTAAGCAGCAAGAGCAAGCGAGAAAGTGGATGTTTCTACCTTATTTCAAGAAGGGATCTGAACTCAAATCAAGATTTCCAGCCCAAGGAATCCACGCGGCCCGCAAACAGAACGACACTTTACGAAAAGTGATCCCTGGGCCGAATCACAACCAAGAAAATACCAAGAGGAATAATGTGTTATACCGAAGGAACCGCGAACACTGACACACTTTGTGCTTCGGAAAAACTGGGAGGAAATTATGCACACAAACAGAGAGATGTACCATCAGGAAGGAAGGCCTTTTATTCTTGTTATTGAGACACAGTGGGGTCAAACTTGATGGCACACGGATATTTCACTGAAAGATCACGACGGTCGGCTTTTTTGTGATTCCCTAGACATCTTAGACCAATCAGTGAACTCTGCGAGGTTATCAGGGGCATTCGAGGGACGTCTCGCGCGTGAGACCAATGGAGAAATTTGATCTGTTGAGTGCGAATCCGCTGTAGACTGTTCATAGTCGAAGTAAAGTTGAAATATGGATATCCGAAAGGAACCGCGATCTCATCGTCCATTCTCTTACGCTGACTGGGGGTCACTTGTGCAAGGAGCAAGCATCGAAGGTCGACCAAACGAGAGCAGTTGTACTAAGGACAGCGAGACCCCTGACCACGATTACAGGTGACACGAACGCTGTGTTCCAATAGTAGGTCACCGCCAGCAACTAGATCGGGTGAATCTGGATAGCTGAATGATGAATCCTTGGAAGGCACCCAAGGGTTCTCGATGAGCCGAATTCGATCACGGATTCACGCATTGATACACTGGATCAAAACTTCGTCCAAACTTCGCGTATCGGGTTTGTTCTTGTCTTTCAGTGGCTTCTGTTTATCTGAAAGTCACAAGCGAAAAATATTGTGTAGCACTGCTCCTCAAGTTCTTGGCGCAGGGTAGTAATCTTGCCAGCGCGCTGAGAAGTTAAATTGTGACCACGTTCACTTCGGATATAGCCTAATGGCCCATGACGCTGTCCCTTATCCAAAAGCCCCCTGTACCCACAATCCATGCCGTCATGCTTTCATTCTGACCGTAACCCTATGATCACGCCTGACAATATGCCACCCACAAGTTGGGACTAAACATTATTGTTAGCGTTGCTACACCCATTTTCGCTTGTGCCTTCAGGTTAAGAGAAGCCGCTGAACGCCAAGAACAGGCTAGGGGAGTCTTATTGAATGCGAATGCTTTTCAGGTGAACGACAGCCGCTGAACGACAAGAACAAAACCGACCCGAGAAACTGGGGCGAAAGCCTCGATCCTGTGTATAAATCCGTGAATCCGTGAAAAGATTAACTTGATGTCAGAATTTTCTTAGCTGACATGCGTCAACCATGGCATCCACAATGTATCACACAAGGTCTCAAAGGACGTGTGTATGGGACTACAATGTAGGCCTTGTGGTTATGCGGTGTGAGACGTGTCCACTTGGGATGGAGGACACGGGACATCTTTAGGTCCTTGATTGCAGATGTCTTAGCGAGAGTTCGCCGCGGTTCTTGAGCAGAGAGGGTGGTTAGCTCGCAGGGGCCAAAAACGGGAAGATGCCTGAGTAGGAATGTACATTCAGACACTACAGAGGCTGAAGTGACCTCCATATTGATAGTTCCGAATGCTGCGTGGAATAACCTTCCTCAGACAGTCGTCCAGGCTCCTTCTGGAACCAAGTTCAAAACACTATTAACCACTTACTTATGCGAGTACTCGTGCTGGCAAACATACTCCCCCGCGCTGAAAACTTAAAGAGCAGTGCTACGCCTTTTTTCACCTACGCTTTTCCGGTGAGCGATAGCCGCTGAACGACAAGGACAAAACTGGCCCGAGAAACTTGATTCTCGATACTGTGTATCAATCCATGAATCGCGACGAAGTGTCTTGCGGCGCCATCCCCATTCTGATTGGCTGAAACCTCTATGGCGGGAACATTCAAAAATGGTAACATGGCTGATTTGAGGTTTATCATCGACCCTCTTGAACAAAGAATAGAGTTATAATGGGATAGTATCTGATAGAAATTTACATTGTTAACAGATTTCCAAATGTATTGAAGGCAGATGATCTGCAATTCTCAGTAGTTCAACATAGCTTGCTTGTGACAAGTGTGGAATCTGCAATTCCCAGTAATTCAACATAGCTTGCTTGTGACAAGTGTGGTCGTCCATGTTGTTCCCAATAATAACAAGGGTATTACAAAAGGAAGATGATATTTGTGCTTTACACCGTTAACAAAAATCTGAATAAATAGAATAACCCACATTTACGAGTTATTGCTGTTGTGTTCACTGGTTTCACTCAGCATCGATCACTCGTTATGATAAAATTATTCATTCGATAGAAACGATTAGCATACGTGTAATTGTAGAGGTAACTGTAACTGCAGACCTCAAAGGACATGTGTCATGCGAACTGTGTTCAGTGGGTACAGGAACCGGTATTTTCATTGACCGCCCTAACTCTGGCTTATAATAACGGAACTATCGGTGCATCCTTCGCAGCCAACGGACCAACGACAGTGTCTGCGGTTGGGCCATAGCTTGTCGCCGATTTTCTATTTCTGGTAGTTGATCAGTTAACGCAAAAGATTGTGTAGACATAAAGAAAGGTTTACCAATCATTTGAAAACCCATAAGAATGAGGGCAATTGGTGGGGTATTTGGTGCGCACTGTCTGCTACGCATGTTTATTTATGTCCCGATTGCCGGTGTGGTGCAGTAGTAACTAAATTTTGGCCAGAAAGTATTCTTTCCCGTTGTAATCCACACATAATCCAGTGAACCCCTGTCTCAAGAGAAGCACCGATCCCTCTTGACTGTAAGAAGTGCTTGTTACGCGTTAGACGAGGATGGCTTGTCTGCACTGGCGATACTACATGCCACAAAAGTAACAACAAACGAGATTCTAAATCTACCGCGCACCTGTATCCTAGAGTAACATTAAACAACTTTTATTGTTCAAGAATGTGCAACGAAGTTTTGGTGTACGAGTAACACTTTTGAAGTGAAGCACCCAAGAGACGTAGAAAGTGCCTCAGCCACATATAGACTGCGGGATTCCTGCGGATCCTCCGTTGACCTAGAAACACTGCGTTTCGGGACCACGCTGAAGGTAGATACGAAACATGCAGCTTGCGCTCCCTTCTCTCACCTACGCGAACTTATCTTCAACGCAAGGCCTGGATGCCTTAGTTGCCGTGAGACTTGTGTTGTTCGGAAGTACGAAGCCATCCCTTTGTAAATATAATTTTATTATGACCGATTTGCAGGCATATAACAGAATCATCCGCAGTTGTACCTGGAAAACAAATGGGAAAAGAATTAGTAAAAGGCAACCAAATGGAAATTACCAGAGCCCTGTTTGCCCAGTCTGCTTGAAAGACGCACGCTGGTTGCCACTTCCGCACCACGTTAAGGAGGTGATGGATTTTACGGCAGGAGAAAAGACGTAGAACACACCTCCACCAACACCATCACAATCGGTGACTACCAAATGCCACAGGTGGTAACCACCTCCGTTACACTGATGGGTCGAATGAGCTTGAATTACATTACCGTACTTCGCAAACACACCACACAGGCCCGCAGAGGTGAACGAGAGAACTTTCAAATGGCCATCATCACAAGCAGAGACAGCCATGGGTCCAAATGAGCGCAATGCATCTCGGATACCCTGCAGATCGCAAAGAGGGTAATCCAAGCAGCGCAGTTTATCGCGCAGGACCCGCACATCATCACCGAACATAGTCGCGGATTTCCGTGGAGGACATAAAACACCGCAACAAACCAAGCACCACACGTTCCTATTGGGCATTTAAAAACCGGTTGGCAGCATACACTTGCCATTCAGACCTACGCAGGTCATGCGAATGTCGCACGTTATAACTGACGATTACAAGGCGACCGTCACGGTGAACGACATGGATGACCGGCAGTCGAAATCAGCGCACCTGAATATAAGTTTATTGATTGATTATGCAGACAATAAGCAACATACCGACGACCCCTTTTTAGTTGCGTTCCCGTGTAAACGTGCATGCAAGCACCTGTATACCATAAACGTATAACAGACGGACGGTGCTAGTACTTCACCCACCTTCTGTTCTGTTCTGGAATTCTCACAGTTTGCACTCGAATTCCACGAAGGAACCACACTCACGACCTGTGCACCCGGACCGCAAGCGGAACAAGCCAGGAATGACCAGTTGTAGCTCCGCACCGGTTTTTATACCATCCAAACATAGGGCCCCTATGGCCTTGAGACACTAGTAGCCTGGTCCAGACCGCAAGACGCGGAGTGCCCAGAATCAGTGACCAACATTTCGGACCTGGATTAGCAGGTGGCCTGGCTAGATAGTGGACTTGCCCAAAGGCACGGAAGTCCTTCTTTGCTCTATATCAAAGAGCCGAAGAGGTGATCAGCTCTTTAGCACTGAACTTCAAGTCCATCGGACAGATGGGTCACAAGCGTGGTGCGAATCACAGGAAACCATGCTCTGATTGGCCAGGATGTTATCCAGCATCTAGACGATAAGACCACAACCGACCCAGGGAATTTGGGCGAAAGCCTCGATCCTGTGTGTCAATCCGTGGATCCGTGAAGATCGTGCATTTAGCCCGGCGTTTCCCCCCTATCACGAAGATTCTATACCGATATTGTGGAATATTGCGTGATAACTCTATAAATGTAGTTGTGGCGATTCTCCATCATCTTCAGGAAAGGCTTTTTCAAGCCACCTTGTTTTCTGGTATACAGTGGTGTCCAACCAAACATAAGTGACCAGCTCTGTCACCACTTCGGTGCCTAGCCTCCATGCCACCCGAAGGGAGCACGAAAGATGAGATACTACCATGTTGATCAAGTCTAACAGTCAGGGTACTGGGTTTGGGATCGAGCTGTGGACCTTCCTCTTCTTAAGTTCGCACCTTAAACGATGGCAATCTCGAGCCCTGTCCATCTTAGGTCTCGATGAGCACAAAACGTTCACCCAGTGGGGGATCATCAACGCTCAGGCTGTTTGCGTAAGCGACAAAAACGACTTCTGAGCGTTTAGGCCGTTTTAAAGGCACTTAGAACGTCAGAGCTTTTCGCTTCGACAGATTCATGGCTACATCCCGTTGGGGTGTGAGCCAGTACGATTGACAAGGAGCGATGGGCGCCTTCTCAAACAAGCCGCGGAGACGCGACCAGTCAAGTACAGGCTTCTCTGCTCGGTGACCCAGCGCAATACTCACCACGTCATATCCAACTGCAGTGGCCTTTGCGTCCCCCGAGTTGCGCAGCCGAATGTGTTTAGAGGGCGAGGGAGTGATCAGTTTAGCAACAGTAATTGCGTCCCAGAATCTTGTTTCCAGCATGCAATATAGTCGGTGCAGAAGCGATAAAACGTATAAGCGCTTGATTAGGTTGAAGGAAGGCAGAACGGGTGTTTCTGTTTGCAGCAGTCAGCGCTAGCAGAAGCGTTACAACAATCCAGATAGACACGTTTAGTAACTCATTTTAACGGTTAGGCTGGTTGATGTATCCATGCAATCTGATGCCAGTTGCACGCTGAATTCCTGTTTACTCCTAGACTGTATCGTCATCCCAAGCCAGGGTGGACACTACTGCCCGTCCAAAATGGAGCACTGTTCCTACATCGGTGCTGTTCAGCTGTAACGCCCTCTCGGTGCCTAACTGTCATGCCACCAGAAAGAAGCGCGTGGGCTGGGATACCGCCAGGTTGCCCAAGTCTAGACAGGGGAAGTTGAGAGGCAGAGGTTGGGTTCGAACCATGGACCTTTTGGTCAGTAAATTCGCGCTCTAACCACCGAGCCATCTCATCCCAACATTGGTTCTGTGGAATGCTGCTAGTTGGGTGGTAGATTTGGACTCGATACTCAACACACCGATAATGGGGAGGGGAGGACTTCCTGAGTTGTTTGCTGGGTGTCATCTATTCCTGGCTAGCACAAACTTTCAGCTCGAGATGGTTCAGTGATTGAAGCGCGAATTTGGGGGCGAGATAGCTCAGCGGTTAGAGCGCGAGCGTACTGACCGGAAGGTCCGTGGTTCGAACCTTGCCTCTACCTCTCGACTTCCCCTGTCTAGGCTTGGGCAACCTGGCAGTATCCCAGTCCTCGTGCTTCCTTCGGGTGGCATGACAGCTGGACACCAAAAGGGTGCTACAGCTGAACGATTTTCTTTATTTTTGTGCTTTGAACCGTACGTCTGCATTTCCACTGTTCCTGTTTAGGCTTGGGCAGCCTGGCAGTATCTCAGTCCTCGTGCTTCCTTCGGGTGGCATGACAGCTGGACACCAAAAGGATGCTACAGCTGAACTGCTATTTATTATTACAAACTTTCAGCACAAGCGCTCACATATAGTTACTTGGGGGCCACCAACCATAAGTTGGTCGTGGATGCAGTTAGATCTCATCTTTTAGAACTGTCCACGTAACCCGCCCTACTCCAAATGAGTGTTTTACATAGTCTAGGTCAACAGATCTTGTCGCTGCTAGAAAACCACACCAACAATTAGCGAATGCGATCGCGCACGCTGATTTTCCCAAGCCCGGATAGTCACGAGCTCGAAGAATGACAACGCTGGTGGATTGCGAAGGCCCAAAGATGGAGAAGGCTTGCACGACAGGCAACAGCCGCGCCCCAATTTCGGCTGATTTGATCAGCTATCCAAAAGGAGATGGATCAACTTCACCGTCACTGTCAGTAGCACTAGATGAATTAAGTTTCGTAATGGAAGGAAAAAGTGGGGCAGTGAGATGGACAGAGCTAGTCGTTCCAAAACATCCGAGGTGCCTACATCACGTACACTCAGAAAATCTGAATAGAAACTGACAGCATGAGCGATGCTGACATCGGTAGGCCGCCATATCGTTCAGTGTCTCCAGCCAGTTGCGCAGAGGGTCATGCAGATCTCATCCTGGAAAGCGACCAGCACCAACGGCACCTAAATGTTTCATTATATCCTTCATTCCCTTCTGCCACGTCAAATTCCGTCCATCTCTAGGTCTCCACCACTTTGAATTTGGCGAGGAGAACAGCGCTTGTCTCAGCAGACGATAATTCGGTACGCGTAACACACGAAGCAGCCACCTTAGGTCGCAGTACTGAATATACTCTTTGAGTGACATACTGCCCGACGACCTGTTTCCTGATCGGCTCATTCCGAATTCGTTGGTTCTAGCTGACTCCAATTATAGTTCTGAGGAGTCTGCGACCAAATACCTGAAGATGTTCCATATCCTCCATCCTAAGTGGCCAATTCTCGCACCGCACAACAATATAGCCCACACTGTAGTCTGACATACGCGTCTTTTGAGACCCAGTGATATGCCCTTTTGGTGCCACAAGTAGCGCAGACTGGCAAACCTAATTCTGGTTTTTGAGATTCGTGATTTAACTTTGCCATTCAAACTATCGTCGGAGCTAATGTCTTTCCCGAGATAAATGTAGTGTTTCACAACTTCCAGCTTGACCTTATGAATTCTTAGTGGCATGTCCAACGAATAGGCCCTGCCGCACGACTCTGCACTTCGTGTGCCCGCAGCACACACCGGAGGACTGGACGGCTGTTATGAATAGAATATCGATCCTGATTGAGCGCGAGAACAAGAGTGAATGGCGTACAATGAATAGCGCTTTACTTGTCTAAGAATGGACGTACATAAGCTTTACTTTTCTAAGAATGGACGTACATAAGCTGAAAGTGAAGGCGAAAGCGTGGTTAATACAAAACGGCAATGTGAACACAAAGAATATTCATGACAACTTTTAATTGAGGAGATTGGGAGGGGAGCTATGCATTGAAGTCAACAGATTCAAAGCCTAATGAAAAGTGTGGTCAGGCTTCTCGGTTTCTTAAAATGTAGGGCCGCGTACGCTGCTGGAGCCTGGCTAAATCAGAGATGCTAGGGTCATATGTATCTGGAGATGCAGGTGCATCGCCCGGGCACGGGGTGAGACTGAAGTATGATCGATATTATCTTCAATGTTATTGAGCGGAGGCGCGTGCAAGTCAGACAGAGGGGTGTATGAACACCATTGCCTTTACTGGGTGAAGTCGTTGACATGTGTGCGATCACCACAGGGAGCGAGATAACGGACGGATACAGTGCCTTCTTTTCCGCCGGGAAAACGAACATAGGCATAATGTGGATTGCAATTTATAAGTTGGACTTCCTCAACGACAGGTTCATACTTTGAGGCACGGTCAAATCTTTTCAGTAAAACAGGTCCTGGAATAGTTAGCCAAGTTGGTATAGACAAACCACAGGATGACCGACGTTCAAACCGAAACATCCGCTCATGTGGAGTGGCATTCGTGGAGACGCAGAGAAGGGACCGTATGGAGTGGAGGCCATCTGATGGAGCCGACTCCCAGTGACAGATTTGAAGGCCTTTCGTCCTGAGTCTGACCTGGATTGCGTTCCAGAGTGTCCCGTTGAGGCGTTCGACTCGCCCGTTCCCCTGGGGATTATAAGAAGTTGTTCGGCTGGTGCAAACTCCTCTGTCATGTAGGAATGTGGACAGTTCGTCAGATATGAATGAGGAGCCACGATCGAATGTACATATGCAGGCATGCCAAACAAAGAGAACAACTCATATAGACATTTAATAACTGTAGATGCACATGTATCTGCGCAGGGAAAGGCAAACGGAAATCGAGAAAACTCGTCAACGATGGTAAAGAGATATCGGTTTCGAGTAACAGAAGGCAGAGGTCCTTTAAAATTGATGTTAATTCGTTCGAATTGTTGGGTCGCTTTGATAAGCGTAGCGGGGTGGTTTGTAAAACTGCGGTTTGATGGCGGCACAAACCATACACCTTGTGGTGATGTCTTTGACATCTTGGAGGGAAAACGGCAAATTTTTGGAAAGAACAAAGTGGTGCATGCGAGTAATTCCGGGATGGCACAATGAATCGTGAATTTCTTTTAATTTACCACTGCCGATCACATTGGCGCATAGGTTACGCAATAAGGTGTCAGCAACCAGATTGTCTCTTCCAGGTCTGTAGCTGACATCGTAGCTAAAAGCGGAGAGTTCCATTTTCCATCGCTGGATTTTATCGTTTTTTATCTTTTCTGCGACACACCATACATAGAGGAGACCGACCGCTGGTCAGTGATAAGCCTGAAGTGCTCTCCGAAGAGATAATGCTTCCACTTACTGATAGATTCAACGATGGCGTATGCCTCTTCCTCAATAGCAGAGTGGTCCTTTTCGCTCGGTGTCAGTGTTCTAGAAAGGAAGGCCACCGGTCGGCCGTTCTTTCGGCCGTTCTGAGTCAGAGATGCCGCAATGACTATGTCTGAGGCGTCCGTCTCGACAACCAATGGTGCGTTGTAGTTGACTGTCACAACCATAGCGTTCTCTAACTCTTTTAAATTTTCGAAGGACTATTGCACACGCTCCGGTAAGAGGAAAGTCTCATTTCTGACAAGCACACTGATTTTGTCAGAGAAGCATGGTATCCATTGCGAATAATAAGCAAACATACCAACAACTCGTTATTGGGATTTAGCGTCATGTGGATGAGGGAGTTCACGAATAGGGTTCATTCGTTCAGGATCTGGTTTGATAATTCCTTTAGAGACTTCATAGCCCAGAAGGCGTATTTGTTTTGTTGCCATGATGCTTTTCTTGCAGTTAAGGGTAATTCCATATTTTCTTATTACTTCAGAGAAAGATTTGAGGTTCTGGTCATACTCACTTTGAGTAGTCCCACAACTAGTGACGTTGTCGATGTAGGCGTAGGTGCCACTTAGGTTCTCAGACTTGATTATATGGTCAATAGTACGTTGAAAGCATGCTACTCCGTTGGTTACATCGAAAGGAATACGACGGAACTGAAACAGTTCTCCGCCTGCTTCAAAAGCCGTATACGGTTTGTCTTTCTCACTGATTGGAACTTGATGGTAAGCACTCAATAGGTCTGAGGTGCTAAAGACAGCATGACGGGAAATTTCTTCAATCATTTTATCTAGTCGCAATAACGGATACGCGTCTAGGTATGTGAACCGATTAATGGTTTGACTGTAGTCCACTACCATGCGTCTTTTGTGGTTTAAATTTTTCGTGACCAGTACTTGAGCCCTCCAGGGAGAATTCGAAGGTTCAATTATACTCTCATCCAATAGTCGGTTAACTTCAGAGCGGATGAATTGTTCATAGTCAGGATTATAACGTTGTGATTTCGTAGCGATAGGCTTGCAATCGGGTGAGAGGTTAGCAAAAAGACGAGGTGATTCGACCGTCGCAGCAGGTAGACCACAGAGGGTGAATGGACCCCGGTTCCCACCGAATGTGATTTCAACTTTTTTATGTAGACCAAAGAAGTCATGGCCTAGCAGTACGTCAGCACACATTGGGTAATACCAATAGTTTGATTTTTTTGTAAACAATACCCCTGTAATCGATGGATACGTAGCAGTAGCCTCTAGTTGAACACGTCAGAGAGGCAGATGCCATGGTAATCACAGAATCGTTAGCATATATCTTCCAGCCATGTTTACGAACCACCAAAGGAGATATATAACTGCTCGAACTTCCTGTGTCTTGAGGGCCTGAAGCGATATTCCGTTCACCTTTTTGCTGGTCACCGTGTGGGACAAGCAGTTCGGGGTTGCAACAGTCCGTCGCGCGATTTGAGTGATTTTTTTTTACAGATTTGGATCGACAGCACGCTGAAAATGGCCTGTTTTGCCACATTATTTACAAACTGCTTCTCTTGCGGGGCATTTTGACCGTGAATGCCTGGAACGACCGCAAAAGTTACATATCTGAGAATTGAGACGAGAGATAAGGTGTAGAATCAGGGGAGATTGAGTGTGAAGGGGTAACTGTAGATGTCTGTAAAGGTGCAGCGGCCGCGGAAAATGATATCGCCTGGTTATGCGAGTATGACTGAGCTTGTTTGTGGGCCAATTCTAATGACCTAGCCAATTCATGTGCTTCGTCGGGAGTGAGTTCATTTTGAGCCAGAAGTCTTTCTCTGATGGTAGTGGACTGAAGTCCGTTGAACAGAGCATCGCGTACACTTTCGTTTTGATAGTCAATGGCGGACACCGCCTTGAAATCACAACTTTTGGCCAAGGATTTAACCCTCTGAACAAACTGATCAACACCTTGACTGGTGTCTTGTTTGCAAGTTTGTAGAAGATGGCGAGCATAAATTATATTCTTAGGACGAACGTACAACTTTTCAATTTTACTCATAGCGGATTCGTAACCTGGACAGTCAGCTCATTAAAACAGACATTCAAGCTCGAGTGATATGAAACACAGCAAACGAAATGAATAACACATTTCTCATTTGATATACATTTATGTGTGCATACTGTTGATTGAAGACCTGACGTTGTTTTGTCTCCCCTCATTTCAGTCTCTGAGTATACAAATTCACATATTCATACTTTTCTGGTGAGAAGGGAAATTCTGAGAGAATAGTGGGTAGTTGTCCTTAACGAACAATAATTCGGATGCCTACAAAGTGAAACAGTACAGATTAGCACACAAAATCTCGGAAAGTAAATCTTATTTGGCCGGATGGAAAAGTTGATTACAAAAGCAGTACAGTATGCTGTAAATTGAATTGTGAACTCTATTCATGACAACGGCCTCAGCATCTTTTGTAGCATTTTTTGCGCCTCCTACTCTTTAAAATTGAGAACAATGTTGCCTGCATTTTCCAGGTCAACAAGGTTCTCGTTAGGAGAGATCTGAACGTGGGGTTTCAGAGACCGTTCGGTATTCGCCTTTTTAGTTCATCACTGACGAAACTAAAAATGGAGGAATTGGACATCCTTGTCATAGACCACTGCTTGTACGGAATCTTTGGAACAGCTCCTCATGTCTCACGCGACCACAAGTGTGTAGAGACAAAGAACACAGAGCTTCTGGGGAGTACATTGTTGCGGAAGCATGTTGGAAAGAGCTAATCAGTCGACAGAGTCGAACGCACTCTTGAATCCAAGGTAAGCCAATGTCATAGGGCGTCTGTACGCACGTCGTTGCTGTAACAAAGGACGGAATGTGAAGGTGCGGTCCAAACAACCACTTCCCGGTCGGAATCTTGCTTGTTATTCTCCGGTTCCTTCACGCGCGTTCCTGCTACGACGCAAAGGGTCTTGTAACAACAGGGATCAAGCCAATCCCTTTGCGATTTCCACACCGACTGTGAATACGCTTTCTGAAAACAGGTACTACTAACGACGTACCTTAGTTAACTTGGGATAGTCTTTTACCCCCGATAGGGGCAAACAAGTTAGGCAGGCACCGATTGAAGATTTCACCCCCATCTTTGGACAGGGTGGCCGACAGCTTGTCAGGAGCAGCAGCTAGGTGACGCTTTGGGAAGAAAAGTACCAGCTTATTTCCGAAGCCGTCGGGAATTCCGATTTCACTGTCCACGGCTGCGTTGCCGATTGGGAATCCGGCTGAACAATTTCAAGTGTTCAGTTGAGTTTTCGTTTAAAGTGTTCAGCCCAATGACTCAGGAACTCTCCTTTCTCACAGATGAACAAGCCGTTGTGATCAGTGATTTTTTCGCTCGTAAACTGCGTATTTGGGTCCGTTGCGCGTATCAGCTGGACTAGTTTATGCTCACTTCCAGTTTCTCGCCTCCATCGCTTCAGGTTTCTGGATCCACGAAGCTTCTTGGTTCGCGATGATGCTCTTTCTTCTCTTGAAGTCTGATAGTTCGCGAGTAGTGTTGTACTGTCGACCAGGAGGGATACATGTGCGAGCTTCGTGCAGTTCTAGAGTGTTGCTGGAGATCTAGCGTTTATGTCTAGTTCGTTGCGCCGTCGCACAAGCAGAGCCCCCAGGATCTTACACGGTTGCGAACAGAACCCTGCAGGAAGGATGAATCTCAGAAGACATGCCGCCTGAAAGGGAATTCAGTAGGTGGTTCTGAAAGACTTGTTTCACATAAAATGTAGAGAGCTTCTCAATGACCAAACAAGGTTTGCGCATCTTGTGCATTCCTGAAAAGTGCAACGAGAAGCAGTAGCGAACACGCTCGTGATCCGAACTTCCTAGCTATTCCAGAACGAGCGACAGTCAATAATTCATCCACACTACCTATAGCCAATGGCGATGTGGTCCATCTATGTTACAGGCTGGCTAAAATGCATTTGCGGCACCATGTAGTCGAGCGTGTTCGGTTGTTTCGGACATTACTGCTGCCCAAGAACACTTCTTGTCTGAGCAGCGGTGTCTTCGCCGCATTGGCCGAGTTTATTGGTAACTAATGATCAGTACTGCCAAAACACGCCGAATGGTTTTCGGAAGAAATGACTCGCCCGTGGTAGATGAAGGGATCACAATACAATGGTTGCACTGGCTTTCTCACGTACTGCATATCCTAGTCGATTGACTTGCCCGCACCACCTCGCGAAGGGTGGAAACTACTCAGTGGAGGTCAAGCAATGGTCTGCTGCAAAGTATGAAAGCCATTTTCAGTAATATTTTCATCATCACCAGCGAGAGCGATGTAGGTGTTGACACTGATACTTCACTTTCATACAACCACAAAGTTTATGTAGTCATATTTGAAGCTTTAGAATGAAAGGAAGAGAAAAGAGTGAATGGGAGAGGGGCCTGGTGCCAGCCTATATCAAGCACTTCGAGGTGCCTGCTAAATCAGTCGTGAACTAAAATGACAGCACGAACGCCACTGACATTGACCAGCTTCCATTTCTTGCAATGCCTCCAGCCAAGCGCAGGAGGTGTCACGGGGACCCCATCCGCACCAACAACTCAAACTTTTCGTAATATATTTCACACCCTTCTGCCAAAGTCATAGTTTTTCCACCTCGCGGTTTCTGCCATTCTGAAGGAGGCACAGATAACAACACTCGTCTCAGTGGACGGTGTTTCGGCTTGAGTTGCATATGGCTGAGCCGCCATAGTCGATGGTGCTGGATTCTTTCTGTGATTGTAGTACCTATTGCACAGACAAATACCCGTTTTCTAATTACCTCGCTACCAATTCGTTGAAGCCGTCCGACATGGGTGGTCAAAAAAATGAAGTCACATCTCATTTGTCCACAGAGGCCACGCCTCGCAACCGTACAGCAATATAGGCTGTACTGCAACCGAATACATGTGACCCTTAGATCAAGTGACTCCACAAGTGATGCAAATTACCAAATGTGATTCTGGCTTTCGAGATTCGTGCACTGACTTCATCCAACACACTTCTGTCAGAGCTAATACGACTACCGAGGTGTGTAAAATTCTCCACAACCTCCAGCGATTCTCTCTGAATTGTAAGGAGTATGCTGAAAGATTGCACATTCTGAAGCATGACCTTGCAATTTGAAGGTGCCAGACGCATCGTGAAAGATGGTACCATGGTGGACAGTTTATTCAACAGGGCTTCTGCTTCGCCTTCGTTTTCATAGATGAATACGATGTAGCAAAATCGGTTGCGTCGGTCGTTGCTGTCATCTTGGATGGGGACGCAGTGACCGGCTACAGTAATGGCTAGAGACATTGACGGACATGGCCCAGCGGTGCGCTCAGTAGCGCATGTATCTAAGCGTTTTCAACAGTTTAGTCAAAGGTTCTTTCATATGATTCTTGAAAAACGTGACTTTTCTTTTTAAGCTCTTCCGTGAATGAGGCTACTCAAACCGGCGTGGGTGTCTCATGGATCGTTGTCCAAGGATCAAAATACTGGTAAGTTTTCTTAACGATAAAATGTCCCGTGTCTGCTGCGACTCGAGTACTCTGGTTTGGTTTGAGTATTGCGTTGTTTCTGTTGCCACTGTACAGTCTAGAATTTATTTCACAGGTTCTAGGAACTGTCAACCGCCCGACTATTACAATAGCGACATCAGCATTACTATGTTGGACTGCGGTGATAGTTTTGGACAGGTCAACACTTCATAGGCGTAAGTATTTGAGAACGTTTCCTTGTGGAAAGCGAAGCAATGTAACAGCGCCCAAGTACAGGGAAAAGGAAATCTTTGAGTTAAAAAAAGGCGAAGGCATAGGACATGCTTCAATACTGTTAAGCTTATCCGTCCGCCTGGATGTGGTCTTGTGTGCCTTGCTGGAAGCCATAAGTCGGTGTCAGTGTAGTCCTTATGGTCAGTTTCTATCAATCATCTATTCAGATAGTCTGAATAACCTTTCTTAGATGTAGGTATCTGGACTGTTTGGGGTAGATCAGCGCCAAGACATTTTTCGTGTTCACTTTTTGTTGTACTTACAGGGTCTTATCCAAATAAATTGATTCAATCGTATCGCACTTAGGTTTCAGTATCTTTACACTGGTAGTGTCAATGATAATGATGGCGATGAAGAGAAACGGACTCCTCAGGACAGTCATTCAGTTGAATCCGGCGGATACGGATAGCACAAGACCATTAACATAACTCTGAAGTCTTTTCACAGCGTCTGCAGCCAAATCCATTAAAGTTTTTGCTTTACAGTCCTTTCGTCGATAGCCTTCAGTCTCGTCGGATAAGCATCATTTCATTTATTTGTGCTCGAACCACTCGTTGCATGAAAGAAAAGGTGGTGTTATCGTGCGGGGCGTACCAGGCGGCCAAGGCCTGAGGACACTAAAGATTTAAACAGCGAGTGACGCGACCATGATACATACTTTGAACGACCGCACTTTTGACACTAGTCTTCAAGGGCATTTTATTTTCCAATTGAGTTAATTAATTAATTGCTCGGTAATCAGTCATTTGGGAACCAACTAAGACTAGCGGATCTATCCCATCCTTCAGAATAGGAAGTTCCTAAAGGAGGAGTAACAAGAGCAGAACGCGGTGCGAATGTTAACTCTATTCGTCTGTTTTTGCCTTTTTTGTTTGCAAGCAGTCTGATACATTGTGGAATCTAGTTAAACCTACCTCCTTGAGGTGCACCGTTGTATGCTTCCCACTCCCTAAGATTACTTTCACTCACTTCCTTCGCGTACCTCGCGATAATCATGCTAGAAGTTTGGTGAACGCTGTGTTGGTAACTCAGTTTGTGGAAATTTCGACTCCCCGTAATCTCGGTTCTGACTGCTCGTAACCCATATCCTTTTTCTAGGCCACTGTCTCTCACGCGATTTTATAAATTTCTCCCCAGTGTCCATACCGCATAGGTTTATTTAAAAAGATTTACTGCATGGATATCAGCTTTAACCACTTGCCGATATTTTTTCGGGTCTGTTTTTGTGTTCATCTGTTCTCTTGCGTTTGTTTTACGTTTCCCTCATTTGGTTACCTACTTCTGCTTTTGGTCTCCCAAATGAAATAGTTTATCACCAATCAATCATTCTGATTCCTTCCGTCCTCAAGGCCTTCCGATCTATAGTTTAGACATTCACCCGGATGGCTCTCGTTTGGCTACAAGTGGACTGATCGACACATGTGGTGTGGTGATCTTGTGGAACATGGCACCCATCCGCGATCCAAAATTGGAGGCGGATCCAAACACACCACGCAAGTTGTTCCAGATGGATAGCCATCAAGGTGTGTATCTTCCCCAGTGCTTTCGATATGATTTGATTCTAATTTTGATTTCAGAGTTTATTCGGGTCTTTCTTGTTTACATCTGGCTAACGTGATGATATTTTAGCCTTCGTGCTCCCTTTTGATTGGACGGCACTTATATTCTGTAGAAGCACCGTAGCTGAATGATTCCATATTCTTGCCTCGAGTGTTATGGTTTTTCACTTATGTTGTTTTACCTCTTCGTTGTCACTCCGTTGAAGGAAGAGGTGCGCCTTTTCAAGTGTGCTTGCTATCAATGTATTTTATTGGGTTATATGGGATAAAACCTGAAGTGGTGGGGTGGACTTTTTTTTAAACCCAATCTCTCTAGCGTACCTGTGGAGAAGATCGGACCATGAGGTAACGTTCCAATTTCGAACTGTCCGTGCCTTCCGGCAATGCTCGTCCGTGGTCTCTTCCAAGAGTTGCAGTTTATGTCATTTGGAAATAGTCTTTTTTGAGTAATGTCTTCAACCGAAGCTACTGGATGTCCTGTTTGAGATATCTGTCTTAGATATTGTAAATTTGTTCGACATGTCACCAAATTTTTGGGGAGCTCAAGATGCCGCCAAATGCTAGTCTGCACGACAACTATTAGAGTCGAATTTTCGTGCTCTGCTGCTTCTGGTGTAGAACGTACCCACATAGCCCCTCAGGTTTGGTCCCAAGTACTTATCACTTTTCAGGCTTTGCGTCTGTTTCAGGCTGTAAGAAGACACTGCTGTTTGTCGACTGTTTGTTTCAACCAATGAATGTTGAGTGTTTGAATGTTTCAACCAATAGTTTCGCATCGGCGGAGCGTCACAACTGAACCACTTGGTCCAATTCCAGTTTGCTTATTTTTTCGGGCACATTGTTACCCACTTACTAAGCTCTAGTTGCTTAAGTCCGTTCCATTACAGAAAATGTTTGTCTGTCGGTAAAAAGCACAATACAAATTACTTCATCTCAAAATCATGAATCCGCATAGTTTACATGCTAAGAGTACACTGACCAGTTTTCATCAAGGAGGCGATCATATGACCGAGAATTGAGTTTTGTCACGCTAGCTATACCATCTGCGTCATGCTTTCTGTATGTTGATTGGTCGACCTTGTTGCTGCACTCTGTTTTAACGTCACGGGTAATCATAAGAAGGAAGCACAAATCTGAATTTGGGTTGTTTAAAAACACTTACATACCACGGGCTTGTCTCCAGTTCCTTCGGGATCTGGTTCACTGTTATGACTTGCTGATGGTGGTGCAACTTCCATGTCAGTCCTTGCTTGCTTGCTGTTCCACCGACTTTGGTACATCAAAAGGCACGACAGCATGAAACAGCCCTTTATGGAGACAAAAGAAGTTTATTATAGCTGTGTTTATAGGGTTATTACCGAATGTTTCACAAGGTCAGGTTACTAAAAGCGACTGCCCTCCGGACATCCACACAATGATAATGGTTTACGCAAGTCCAGGGTTTACTCAGCTCCACTGAGTGAGGTACGGATATTCTAGTTTCACTGAAAGATAGTGCTATTAGGCTTTTCGGTTCCGTTGGCTAGTCGAGCCCAATGTATGGAGAGTTAAGCGTTACTTATCCATCTGGTTCCATTAAGACTGTGTTGCGGAAGGACGGTCAAATACTACTAAGTTCGCTTCAGGACCTGTTCCATCATATGACACCTGAACCACAAGTTTGCCTGAACGGTGTGCAATGCTTTTTTCAATTTTGCATGGGGTTGAGCTACAGAAGAAAGTATAACAGAGGCGAAAAAAGACGCGGAGACATACAGGAAGCAAGCATTTGTTTATGATGCACCTCTAGGTGAAATATGTACTAAAGCAGTTTGTCACTAATAGGCTGCATGTGGTTTTACTGATTGATCGAATAACGAGTGAATACGGACGATGGTAATGCGCAGAGGACGAACATCACCACAGAGATTAGATGCTTGAGTTACTCCTTTACTTTTAATTTACGGATACAAGCTTTGAGAGGGATGAGTCAACCCGAATAATGTGCCTGGTCGCTGTCACCCATGAAACACGTTCGCTAGCATAGCTGGGACACAGTCTTACAGTCTAGTGGGAGTGTGTTTATGAACGGTGTTTCCAAAGCCGCGTAGTTTTTGTTCAGTGCTGTATCAGTAACATTTGTACCTTAACCAAAGTTATGGAGAACAGTAGCTCTAGATCTTCGTCCCTTCCGTCGGGATTGAAGTTTGTTCGTGTTCGTTTATCCAGTTTTTTTCACATCTAGACGCGATTCTCGAGGCAGAAGGTCTTGGTAGTTGTTGATGACTGTCATGTGGTTCGTGTGCTAATTTGGTGACACTGGCCTCTAGTACTTGTTCTCCATCTGGTGCGTGAGACCCCCTTTAGAGCGAGGGCCGTGCCCTGATGTCGCTAATGGACTTCTGTGGCTTTTTACAAGATACCCGGTTGCCAGTCGATGTTCCACAGGGTCGTAGTGGTGTTACCGCTGTTAGTCCATTTGTAATAGTTGTCACAGTTGTGCGCCACAATGGGGAGGGTATTGGCCTTGCCACTTCAGTTGACAGAACGTTTGCTTGTTTTCATTATAAGAATAACTTATCACAACGGAGTAGCATTACTTCAACAACGCCTGGCCGCATTGGCGTATACCAACCCACGCGCCTTAGCTGTCACACAATCCCATACACACCGTGACCAATCCTTCCGCGTATAGTGGTGTTCTACTTGAAGAATGTGATTTAATTCATGAAGACTGCCGCACCAAATTGTGACATTTACGGTTCGTCAAGGCTGAGCAGATTGTGTATGCGTGTGAAAAACCGGTGATAACACGATTAAGAAAGCCATCATTTTTAGCTTGAGCCTGGTTGCAACGGAGCTTCATTAGTATAATGATGAAGGAAAGGCAATCTCCCAACTTGCTTCCTTGGTAGTGTTCGCTTTGTCTCATAAACGCTTTAGGCTTGGGTCCAAACATGACACATTCCAACGGTATAACTTCCTGATCGCCATTTCGTGAAATGTGTCGTGGCTCAACTTCATCATCATCGTGAGTGACAGCAATGTACCAATAGTACGTACTGGTACTTAACTGCCACATAACCATGGGGACAGAAAGTTTTAGTACAGTGGAAAAAGCGAATGATTGGAACTTAGTGCGAAGAAGCCGTATGTCAAGTCAGTCCAAGAAATGGTTTGTATATTTGAGGTATTTGGATAATTTCATCGTAACAATCGAAGAACAATGCGACTGATCAGAGTTTATAAGCTCTGGATGATTTGACTTCTACGCAAATGGCTTGACTTCTACTTCTTCCAGCTTTCGTCGCTTAACTGATCACTGGTGTTACCAGTACCTCATACATTCTGTAACACACGTACAAATCTCCGGTTTCGAGGAAGAAAATGGCATGATTACGGAGGGACTTTCTTTTGGATGAAGTCGATCTTATCGAGGCTGTCTAAGAATCTGTCAATTCAACTCGCGTTACTGGGATGAGGTCTGTTAAAGTGCGGTATATTGGTCCTCCAACAAATGACATCCTTCGAGGTCGTTTTCTCACTGTTTGCCTGGTCGTGTTTTGTGTTGAACGGCGCTCGAGCAATCCCACCCATGTTGAATTTTCGAAATACTTCTGTGATCAGCCAAAAATCGAGTATTTTCGCTAATGTTATACGATAATACCGACAAAATTCCTGACGAGTTTATACCAGACGTATTGTGTGTGTCTGTCCGCAATGTTCGGCAGGCTGCAGGTGATATCCTATGAATCTGCTGAAGGTCTTACGTACACTTATATTTTACTTGTAACTGCACTGCCACCTTCCACTACTAGTCATTCCAACACTCCTACATTTTGGTAAAGATTTATCCTGTAAGTGGAGCCAATCTGTGCTGAAAACCGTTCGCCCACGTAGCCGAACGGTTAAGAGTTCAAACTTCTGGCCGGGAGGTTGCGGGTTCGGAACTTTCTGGAGTTTCGTGAGGTGCGCACTGTGGATTATGCCAAATAAGGATTAAACAGCTGTGCAGCGCTTCCCGGCTTTTCAGCATAGATTGGCTTCACTTACAGGACGAAATCTCCACCAAAGTTCCAAAATCTCCTCACACTACCAACGCCTACATTTGTCACTGCAACGTCAACTGAGTGTCCCGTCCTGAAACATTTGGTGGCTACGAAACTCTACATATTGATGTGTTTATTTAAAATTCACCACAAATGGTCTCCCCTTCGAAGCTGTTCTGTTTCACTTGTATTCATAGCTTGCGTTAATTGCGTACGTTGGTCACCCTCTGGATGTTGGCTAGCCTCAGCTGGGATGGATAAAGTTGTCATGTTGTGGACGAAAACTTCGTAAGTCCATATGTCAGTAGTGTTTTCTGTCTGTTCTTCACTTTCCTAACGTCTGTGAGCAATCGTGTCATCTGTTCACTTTCGATTTTCAGAGCGGCTTCCCGGCAAACCACAGTTTTCGGGCTGAAGGAGAAGACAAAATTTACCGAACACTGGCGCTGCGCCTCAGTGCTCCGTGGCCATACGGGAGGTACGTTTCTCAAGGTGGTTGTCGTGAAGTTGAGGGCACTGTGCTTATTGTCTAATTCCATGGTTAGTCACTTGTGTGTGGGAATGGCGTTATTCTCTCAAATAGTCGTTGCTTTTTGTTTTGTTATAAGAATCCACCCTCAAGTCGTAAATCAAGTGAATTAGTGGGTGCTTAAGTTTCACCCATCGCTTCGAAGCTTAGGGCGATTCAAGAATTTATATTTTTTTGAGTTTCACTGGTGTATCCAGATACTCAGTCTTCAGGCCTTCACTCGGGCTTACAACTGGTTTGAATATTGACACAGTTGTGGGCATAAAAGTGCTCTATAAGACGGCACATTACCTTTGCATGGTGTTGATTTCAATTGAGGACTGACTCACTATGTTTCGGTTTATCCCGGTACTTCCCGAGAACTTGGCCATCGAAGGAATTATCCAAGCCGACGATATATGATTTGTGCATCCACCTTCACCACCAGATATACTTGATTTGGCCTGGTCCCATGACGGTTACAAACTAGCCTCCGCTGGAGTTGATAACAACATCCTGGTCTGGTGTCGTCAATCCACTTCCGGTGCTCCTGGCTCTGGACCATTCGTCATGCTCGCAACACTCCACGGAAATCAAGGCTTCATCAAAGGCGTTGCCTGGGACCCGATTGGACGTTACTTAGTCAGTCAGGGTGATGAGATTTCCGTGAAAGTTTGGCGCACAGCAGATTGGGGGGAGGAGGCGGTGATCAGGAAGCCATTTGTCAAGGTCAGACTCCCTTTTGTTTATAATACTACTGCCCAGTTTAAGTCATTGGAAGACACGCTGTCGTGTCTTGGGTAGCCTTGTAGGTTTCTCACTCCCTGTTCATATCGTTTCAGTTGGCAGCTTCAGGCGAAACTCACCAACTTCGTGTCTTTCTCAGGTTGTCTTGTTATATAAGCTCATCTAGTTCACCCGTACACCTTGACACATCAACTATTGACTGAGAGACGTGAGCTGTTGATCTGCATGCCCCTCTAAGTGTCCGAAAAGGGCGATGTTTCGCCTGGTTTATCCGACACTCCTAATCCTTACCCCATCCTTTGAAACATACGCTGTCAAACATCTTTGCGAACTGCGATGGGATAAGAGGATAGCGCGCTTATGTGTTTTCTCAATCGAATATGCAGTGCGAAAAAATTCATCTGAGTTCAGTTGAACCGCTGTTCAAAATATGGAAGTATTTTTCTTTCAAAACACATTACTGGTGCGCCACGGGTTTCGCCTTAGCTGACCTCTACAGGGTAGAAGTAAAGGGCTGTCGACGAGGTTTCATCAGTTTTGTGAGTGCCCTCTTCAAAGAAGGCGGAGAATCCTCGGTTATGCATCTAACACAACTCACTGTTGCAGTATGGAGTGAAGAGAAAATGCGCGTAGAACAGGGAATATCTACACTCATTCCTATCTTAATAAAATAGGTACTCGTACACCGTCTTGAAAACCATATGGTATTATCCTGATAGCTGCAGCATTGAAGGCTCTCTCCGGTCTTATCTGAAAACAGAGGGAGAGTCAGATCCGTGAAAACCAAGCCGGGTTCCTTCCTGTAAGAGGATACATCAATCATAGTCATCATCATCATCAGACAGGAACATCAATGTTGACCCTGATGCTTCACTATAGTATAACCACAAGGTTTATTTGGTTATGTTTAAGGCCGTATCGTGAAAAGGAGAAAAAACTGATTAAAGAGGTGGCCTTGTGATAGCCTGCAGAAAACATTCTGCGCTGTCTGCACTATCAAATGCTCAACTGGACAATCTGGGAAGTAATTGACAGCACGAGCGCCACTGACATCTGTTAGACGCCGTTTATTGCAAGGCTTCCAGCGAAGCACAGAGATGGGCACGTTCGTCTCCGTAAACCACTAGTTGGTTTGTGTAGTATATGGCTGAGCCACCACGGCTGGTGGGGCTAGATGCTTTCCACTACTGAACTACTTGCTTCACAACCGAATATGCGTTTTCTCGTCATCTCGTTACGAATTACTCCACGTGATCCAATGTCAGCGAGCTTCTTAAACTTCGGTGGCCGAAAACATGAAAACGTCTCAGATCATCTATCCGCAGGGGCCGTGTCTCGCAGCCGTGTACCATCCAAGCTTGATGCTCAACTCTGGTTCTCACCATACGCGGAACACTGCTATTCTGTACAATCACTGAACTGACGAACAGAAAAAACTACTTTTGTTTTTTATTTCATGGATTGACTATGATCCTAAAAAGATAATTGGGAACAACGCAATACAGAGTTGATGAAATATCACCGTGATCTCCACTCAAAGCAACACAACTATTGAACATTTGATTTTTCACTGAACTTCAACCAACAAATTTACTTCGGTCTAGTCCATCTACATGGTACATACTCCAGAACGTAATGTACACAGGCTATTCAACTCTGGTGTGTACCTGATAGTTGGTAGCGTCTTCAGGTTATTTTTGAAACGGCATTTGCTCAGTTTTTCTATTAAACCTCTTCGCTGAAGGACCGCTACAGCCCTGTCACGCCACGTGTTGTGTACGCTATTTGCAAAAAGTACGCTCCCGTCACGTCGAACCACGCCGACAGACTCTCATGTAGGATAAATAATGCCATGCGCGGATTGCGCTTGGACGAGCTTATAGCCATACGGATTCCCTTTGCTGGGTGAGAGGTCTATGGAATAGGATCCGAAGCTGAACCTCAGGGGACAGTTCCGGAACCGTCAGCATGCTCAACTAATAACCACAGTACTCGGATCAAGTGGGCACAATGATGATGGTGAAACTCAGCGTGTGCGGAAGGTCGCTTGTTGGCCCGCGACCTTCATAATGACATAACATTCATAACACAAGCGTAGCTAGCCACTGATAACCAGTCATCGGCTTGCTCACAGTCATATCTGTTTTTTTTGAAGCTGGGGTCAGCTCGTCACACTTTTGGTTAGAGCGCTACTGATAAACCGGATCTAGGGGGGACGAGGTGGCTCAGGGGTTAGAGTGCGAATTTACTGACCGGAAGGTCCGTGGTTCGGACCCGACCTCTGCCTCTCGACTTCCTCTGTGTAGACTTGGGCACCCTGGGAGTATCTCAACCCTCATACTTCCTTCTGGTCGCATGGCATTCAGGCACCGAAAAGGTGCTACGGCTGAACGGTTTTTAAAATTAAGTATAGAATATCACGTGGGCACTGTTTCACTTCTATAAATGAGATCGAACAAAACTGCTGTAAGGACATCGTTTGGTTTCGGGACGAAAACTTTGTCTCCTTCGTAGTCTTCACTCAAGTCTATGGAAACTACGTAAGCATTGTCAGCTCAGAATCTCGTTTCACAGCCAACATTTCAATCAACAGACAATGTGCTTTTGAGGTGCCAGAAGCCTGTACGGTATTCGACGAAATCTGTCCCATTCGGGATGCAGCATGTGAATTAGTTGAAGGGGATTACGAAGAACCACTAGAACGATCATGGGCGACTATTCATGCGGGCCGCTTTCCGGTGTGTGGTCGCCACTACTGTTTGTGCTTGGTTATGAATGCTGCGAGATGTGATGACTAACTGATGTCAGTGTCCTTCTTACTGTCACTATCTAACGGATTGCCTGAGTGATGGTCTGCGGGTGTGGCCACACTATCGTGGTTGTGTGCAGCAGCATGGATCAGCGTTCACTCAGATGCCCCTCTTTAGGAGAATGCCCATGACTCACGATAGATGCTTAGCTGAATCGGGCTTTGATCACAAAGGTTACTTCTACTAGTTTTGTGCTTTTGTGCCTCAGGATTGTCCTAACGGTGCAACCCTTTCCGGTCGCGTAATTTCGTTTCGTTTGTTTTTTGATAGAGGATGGCTGTATTCTACTACCGTGTTACTGTTTGACTTTTCATGGTGCCATCAAAAGGACGTAGTCGTCTACGATATTCAGGGATGTGCTCTTTCACAAACATCGTGACTCTTGTTCTAGTCTTTTCATTTTCATCCGGTTATCAATAGTACCAAAAGCTGGGGCGAACTAATAATACCAGTGATTGCTGCAACAGAGCAGCGAGAAGATGACTGCATTTTCCAGCGCTCATTTTTGTTCCGTATTCCTTTCAGGCTGTTGGACAAAGTCAGGTGATGAGAATCTCATGGAGTCTGGATGGGTCCACCATAGCTGCCCCGCATGCAATCAACAACGGTTTTCCAACGACTAAACTTATCGACCGCAACAACTGGGTTCCAGCATTCGATTTAGTCGGGCATCGAAAACACGTGATCTGTGCGGTAGGTATATGCTCATGATCTGAACACGTTCACACCATATTTTCATTGTACTGGGATGCTGGAAACGTGCTTTCCTATAGCAACTTGTGTAGCTTGCGTAAATAATGGTTCTGTTGAACCTTCCCCTTACTCACACGACTTTTAATGTGGAAGCGCCGTCGCTCAAATTTTAGCCGAACCTAAATTTCATTCACGTCGATTCACCAGGGAGGGGAATGGAGCGTACACTTGTGAGCTTGGGCTTTTAAGCTCTCTACCCTCCCTCTCTACCCTCCTTACCCTCCCTCCCTTCCTCCCTCCTTAACCCACCCAACTGCGCACTGATGATGTCTCCTCGTATGGTGACGAAATGTTTGCAAGCCAATTGCCAAGCTCGGCGAACAGATCAACAGCCACCTGATCAACAACCAATCCCTACAGCTTCTAGGCTAGAGTATGTGGTCTGCACAGGGCTTGGTTTCATTCGGCCACTCATCCTAGCGCAGTACGGTGAATTATCCTTAGCTATCTGTATTGGTTGAAGACTGCCTCGTGCTGCCAGGAGTGATACAGGGCACGTGGGCATGTGGATGAGGAATTTATCTACGGATAACTGTATTCAATTTCCTATTTATCAGAAGGTGACGTCCCGCTTTCAAGCAGTAGTGTAATGCTGCTGTCGACGGTAGCGGTTTGACATTCAGATGCCTGAACCACTGGATTTACTTGCATATGACTGCGTCGTTTCGCTGTCACGGTACCCATCAGCATACCCGCAATTTCAGCTTACCTTACCCTATAGAACTCAACCCTTTTCTGTTATCGGATTTTTCCCTTTTAGCTTGCGACATTTTTCTGTTGTGCCTTATTGTCTTTATGTGTCGGACATTTGTTTCTCATTCCGTTTCAGCGTTACTCTCCGAATCTCTTCAGAAAATCCGGAAAAAGTGAAACGCAAGTAAGTGACCACCTCGGTGATCAGTTAGTGATATGGGCGTTACGTTGACGGTCTTTCGGCTTGCTGTAACGGAATCCTGCGTATGACGATGTCTACATGCACAGTCGTTTGCTGGTGATAAGTAGATCTCCACACGGTACTTTTCTTCATGATGGTGACTACAAGTTATGAGTGTACTTCTAAATAGGGTTGCTTATGGTGAGGTCACATTTGTGGTTTTGTAGTGGTATAGCTAAGTTTGTGGGTCGACTGAAATGAGGAAGAACCTTATGCTTACAAAGGATGAATGTTCAACAGATTCGACGTTTAGGCGGCTACCAGTGTATTCTGTTGTAGTAGTTTTGCCTACCACAGGGCAGGGAATTCAAAAGGCAATGGTGGCCTCAGTGTCTATTGTACGAGCGTTTAAAGCACGCGAGAGTGATTTCGTTAAATCTTCAATGATCATGGCTACTTTACTATTCGTGTACTTTCGCCACATTCCCACCCAGTGTGTCCCTTCTGCTGGTCGCAGTCCATAAATACCTCACAAAATGCTCCCGAATGTTACGAGAAGAACGAAGCTGACGAACGAAGTTTTTTTATTTGTGATTAAGCTTTATGACTAACGTGTATGACACCAGTTAGAGGTCACCTGCAACGGTTACAGGACATTCCCGGGTGGATACTCAAAAAGGAAGGGAATGGTACACAATTCAATGAGTTGAGGAACTGAATGAATGACGTCATTCCCAGAAAAGTTTACGGAGCTACACAAGTTTCTTTTGGACGCAGAGTTGCGGGTGATGTAGCCGAATTCCAATAGTGTCTGCGATCGATAATATTATGGATCGCACCAGTCGTGGCCGCTTCGGAATTACTCGTATGACTTGAATCTCATGCTCTTTGTCTATGACACGATTCGACTTGGCCAGATATGATGTGCCCCTTAGTAGTCAAGCTTTAATCCGTTTTATTAATTTAGGAGCCATCACCATTACCCGACTAATCCCGTTTGGATTCTAATCACCCATGTGTACGACCGTCAACGGCATCTTTTACATTAGGCGGCGCCGAAAAGATGGAGGAATGGCTTAAGACTGCCTGCTAAGAGGGGATCGTGGGAAGTAGTTGGAGAACGAATGGTCTGCACAGTGCTTGCTTTTTCTTCTATTTTCAGGATTTAGTATGCCTCGCGCTGGGTAGTAAAGATCGGTCTGTTTCAGTGTGGGTAAGTGGCTGTTTTACGCACTTCTTTCGTACTTTTGAATCTGTGCTTTGGAGCCCTTGCTGCATATTTTGCGGTGCTTTGCTTTGAACGTGTTCGCCTGCTCTAGATTTCAAATTTCTTAGTTTCCTCTCTTTCCGATTCAAGTTCCATTTATGCTTTTCGCCCTCCTGTGTCGCTGCACGGCTTCTGTTATCGAATCCTCAAGTTTATAATGTACCCTTACTTGCTAGACAACCGCTGATCGTCGGGCGTTGGTTGTCATTCACGACCTGTTCACGAATTCTGTGTGTGATCTTACTTGGTGAGTTTTGGATTGCTTTTCCAAATTTGATATGCGTTGTTTGTGCGTGACACCGGTGGTTGTATTCATCCTCTTTTGGTGCGCTTCACGGACATCGTTAAGTCTTCCTGTGAAAACCGAAACCCATTTGCTGCGGGATTAAAATTGTAACTAGGCCTTGAATCACTGTGTGGATTTTTTTCTATTCGACTACCACACAATTCAAGCAGCTTAACGTTAAATTAGTTCACACGTATGACTAATGATCATTTGTGTTTTGCCACCGAATTGACCTGTTTCTAAGGTCCTTCTTCACATTCGATTAAAACCAATCTAACTAATATAACCGAATGAAAAGCTTGGTTTTACGAGGGACTCACCTGGAACCCGAAGAATTTTCAGCAACATTACGAATATACGAATTACGAATATACATGTATCGCGATATCTCGAACATCGTAGCAACTGAAACATGCGAGATACATCTATATACGTAATGCAAGTAGAACATAAGGTTGACGGAAACTCGAGGACTGCGCCTACCTGATGAACCCCAGGAAGGGCGAAACCGGTCGTGGGCTGTTGAAGAATTTTCAGCAACCTTATGAGTAGTGCATTACGAATGAAAAGCTCTTGTGAATGGTTTACTGGAAATTTTTAGCAATTTTTCTTTCTTTCCGAACTTGGGCAGTCTTATGGGAGATTTAGTTTGTTGTCTTTGTGTGTTGTCCTTGTAATATAAATCGAGTAAGCTTTTTTCGAGGAATCTACCGCTTGGATTTGACTCACTGTTCACACTGGCTTCCAGTCAAGCACGCAGATGACCTCATCGCCAGTTTGTGGGCTGGAATTACCAAAAGGCTGAGCTTTGTTGCTAGGATCTACCTTCCAAAGACGTGAAGATGAATCCATGTAGATACCATTTTCACTATCACTTTCTACTCAGGTTGTACCGCTGCTGCTACTACTAATAATAGTAATAGTACTTATAATAAGCGTTCAGCTCTAACGTCCTTTCGGTGCCTAAATGTCATGATCTACGAAGGAAGCACGAGAAATGAGGTACTGTCAGGTTGCCCAAGCAGTCGAAAAGCCAGGATTACGTTCAAACAACGGACCCTCCGGTCAGAAGGTTCGTGCCTTAACCACTGAGCTGTCTCGAGCTCAGTGGTTCTGAGCCCCATCCTGGAGATTGCCGTTAGTGTGGCATGCTGATGCGCGTTGGAATCGGTACGTTGCAAGATGCGGATTCCTTAGGAGGCAGGTTTTGTTTGGCCCACCATGACTCTGCAGCCAGGATCACTGTAGGTAGAGGGAGGATGACTTTTAGGGTCCGTGTTTTCATACTTCCGTAGTTTAAGAATACCGACAGGCCGGTGACTTCTGTAGTCAGAATGTTGTTTGCGTTGAGGAGGCGTTGGGTAAATTTTACATTCGATACAGTCGTGTTGGTATTTAGTTTTACGGTCGACATCTTTTAGTTGGGATACAACATGAAATTAGACAGATTTTTCGTTCCCCTCTGTAGTGGAATGTGGCAACCAGGTCGCGAATGAGTGAGAAGTCTTGAGTGCCCACAATTTAGGCTTTATTCGACTCACAATTGCGACATGAGAGCACGCACTAATTTACGCTTGGACTGTTTAGAGGTGCAGACACGTAACTGCTTTTGTGGAATTGGCTTCGTCTCTTCTAATGCCCCTACCGATGAGTGGTCAGAATATTTCGTCGGTGTAGACATCGGTTTTCTTGAAGGATATGACATCTACGAGGCCAGTAGTCTGGGATCCACTAGCTGCACAAACTGGTTGGCGGACATTTGGTCCAGCCTGAGATTGTTAACCAAAGGGGTCACTTATCTGATCTCTCCACACCCATTCAAGGACTCCTGATCAATCTCATAAAGCCTTTCTGATTAAGATTCAGGGGGTCAAAGCACGCCTTTACTGTTTACTGACAGGTGTAATAGGGAAGCACCGGTGTTGTGATGTTCTGTTCATTGTAATCGTTCAGCTTGAGGACCGAATAAGCCGAAAGCTAATAAAGTTAGAAATAAATGAAGCATGTTCATACAAACACTACTGGACGACTAAGATGCGATGGCTTTTGGTTGCGTCATTATTCGATGCAGTACATCATGATATATTGTCCAGGACTACTTGATAAGAAATTTAGGGCTGAGATGTCGGTCATACGAGTGTGGTTTGTCAAATGCATACAACCTGATGTTCAATTAGAAGGTTGACGGAAGCTCTGGGAATATCCCTATCTGATGAGCCCAAGAGAGGATGAAACCGATGGCGAGTTTTCAGCAACCTTGTTAACTGTGTTATGTCAAGGCAAGCTGTTGGTCAGTTCTTCAGTTTGTTCAGTTTGTACTTCGTCACTCTTCATGGCACCATCTTCATTATGCTTGCCAACTGGCCTATTGAATGTCACATTCAGTTCTTGAGGGAATTCGTGCAGTCAAAAGTGTCAGCTAGTCTTCCTGGTTCGCATCGAGTACGACCGCCAGCCTGTTATGACCGGTCCCTTCAGAACTCCAGATAATTATGCGACCACTCACTTTTATGCGCTAACAGATAGTTTTGTGTCAAGAAGCTGAGCATCACTGTCTTGTAAGCACCATGGTTGCCTTCCTAACCACTTCCTCATTTTTCCCATCCTCCCAAATCAGGAGTTCTACCGGTTCCGAATTGATGGCTTGTTCGCTGGATGGTACAGTTTCCTATATGGGTTTCACGGAGGCCGAACTTGGAACCCCCTGGCCCACAGCAGATTTGGTCAGTGGCCATTGTTTCTGTTTCCTTTTGCGTCAATCGCAGTTCCAAACTCGGGTGTCCTGTTTTATTGGGACGCAGAAATGATGAAAGTTTAATTTGTTCTAGGTGGTTGCGGGACGCGTGGACTTCACACGCTTTAGTGGTGGTGCCAATCCGAACCAGTAGTTTTAGGTGTATCGAATTTCATTACACGGGTTTCAAAAGACAGGGTTGGTAGCGTACAGTTGGATGGAATGATGCTGAGTGTTGTTGACGTGTGCTGTTTGCCGTAGCTGGGCGGAGTGTTGTACTAAACGACGCCATGGTACAGGAATGCTTCAGATCAGGTAATCAGACCTGCTGCGATCTACTATCTGACAGTGCCGAAGCCTTTTTTCCCGCACTCAGTTTCCCGTGTGAATGGCATAAATGGTTTGGACGCGGTTATGGACTATGTTGTCACGTGGTTTGAACGTTTGTGACGACTGAAGCGAGCTAGCAAGGCGTAATGAGTAATATTACGTATCTTTCCATGTTACTTACCTCTCCCAGGTCGTTGTGCTTCATGTAGGAAGTCAACCTAGATTTTCCAGCTTGGCAACAGAAGTTTACTGGAATTGATATGCGATTGAAGGACTAGCTTATTGAATTGTCCCCATTCCATCGATATAGAAGGCTTTACAATGATTTTGATTACCGGTGATGTAATTTAAACACTCATGGACTCGAACGTTTCATCAGTACCTTTGGAAAAATGCGATGTCTCCAGAGATGTAGCATTGCTTGTTGGGATCTTGTTGGGAAGGGCTAATGTGATCATGTGTAGGATGTATGTACTCAACTATCCTAAGATAATTCAAAGAGACAAAAGAAAGCTAGGTAAAGTTGGCTTCCAAAATAATTGCCCCGTCATCGTGAACTAATTTTGCGACCACTCTTATGGAGAATTAAACAAATCCCCTCATTATGTAGAACATGAAATGACAATGGGCGAGCAACCTTCTCGCTTATTTTCCGGCATCCGAATTATGTTTTGTTAAGCTCCAAGTTCCTTTATTTGTCGTTATTAAGTTTGACTTGTATCCCGTTTTCAAGTGTTGATGTTGCAGCAGTGACCAGCACTTCGAGTTTTACGATAGTCTCCGACATGAATCTGTTTCTTCCGACCCCAATGCATTAGTTTACCCTCACAGATGGGCTTTTCAACCGTCTTCAGTTTGAACGCTTTGGTTTTGCAATGTAATACGTGGCTAGTCAGCACGACTACAATTTCCGTCTTTGTACTGTTTCCTAGCTTACTCGTGAACTAACGCTCTTGGTTAGTGTAATACACAATTTTGGCGGTGTTTCTTTGGTCCGTAATTAAGTGATGCGATTAATCGAATTAAACGCTCATACTGGTGCAAACTCCTAACAGTTCTATCAACTACATCGTGGAAGCTCTGTTAAATGGGTGTTTTTGTATGGAAGTGAAATCTAAATCTAGTCTGTATTTTTTTAACGCTTAGGCGTTGTTGTCGTAGTCTAGTAGTGTGAAGTTATTTTTCTTTGGACTTCTGGATCCACATTTTTTCTTGTTCCGCTTTCTATAGGTCCGATTGCACCACAAATCTTACGGCCAGAGTCTGTTGGACAAGCTCGTTGCGGGTGAATTAGCCGAGCTTTCACACAATCTACCCATCTCCGTTTCCACCGGCGGCAAGTCATTATCTGGTGGGCTCGATCAATCTAACATCATTCTTGAAACGCCGGAAGCACTTGCCCTACAACAAACACATGCCGCTGTTCGCCAACGGCTGAACGAGGTCGGCGAACAAAACATACTCACTTCTAAACCTGTAGCACTTGGGGTAAGATTTTGTTTTTTTTGGCGCCTGGTATTTGTATTTCTTTCAAACGAATTGCTTTTATCCATGTAGTTGCTCTTCGGTTGGGTGATTTTAAAACACACCGACCCATCGCCACACTCCGCTGCGCTCCCTAACAACGCACTGATAATGTCACCTCGACTGGTGATGAAACGTTTGCAACCAAATTGCCCAGCTCAGTGGAAACACCAACGAGCATCTACGCTACCTGAGTTACCAAATTTTCCTCTATAGAAACCATTATGTTCATTCGACCTCGAGTGTAGGTTTCACCTTGGTTTCACATTGGTTCCCAACGGTGAGGGATTTGGGTGTACCGTGTAAGTAACAATCCTAGAACACAAAAATAGAAGTTCTTTTCAAATTTGTGACATTCTAATAGGCCTTTTGAAGCCACTTTAATTTTCGAATTTTGTTACAAAATAAGGCCAGTGACTTACAGTCGGATAAGCGAAGGTCGTCGAGTATGCCATGTAGATGCGTGTACAACCAAGCGCGGTTTGTAGGCAGTGGCCAGATAGGGCACCAACTATGATTAGGTCGAAATTCGGGTTCCCTTGGAATACGGAATGTTGATCTTGAAACCTAGGCTTCGGAAACATGGGTTTCTAGCCATTCTAGGCTCGAATATTTAAATTGGATCAAAACTTACGTCTTTCTTTGTCTTGTTCTTGAAAGCACTTTGCGAACAGTCCAGCTGCGTTCTGACTTATTGTTCGTCACCCGTCTAAAATTGACGAACTGTTGGCTAGCTGTTTTAAAGCTCACGGGTTCAGTTCAACCGGCTATCTGCAATAGATGCGCTCCTGTCTGAGTGGAACGCATTTTTCCGGATCACCATTGTACGAGTTTTGATCACCTATCAACTGTCTACAATTTGATTCGAAAATTTTCTCAAAGGGAGACCAGTCAGCGTACCCCTTGATCATCATGTTTTAGTCCTCAATCGTAATTTACCTGGAACTGCCATTTTATTATCCTCCAACTTTCGCCTAGCAGCCATCGAAGCAAATCGAAACCAGGAGCAAGGACGGACGTCGCCGGATCATACCCAAATTTCTCGGTCACTTAGACAAGTAGGTTGGTTTATTTGCACGTCTTTTCTCTGCTGTTGACGTGTGTTCGCCGATTTCTCATTTAAATTTTCTGATCTAACTCCACAGTGTGGACGAGGAACCAAATTCGCGAGCTCAGTTTGCTTCTACACTCAGTCAGCAGAGTAAATCGTCCGTAAACTCAGACGAAGCCAATTCAAACGGACCGACCACCGTGGCATCACCTGATGTGTCCAAAGAAGGCAGGAAAACTCCCCAGACGAAGTCAGCTGATTTCCCTGAACCCCAGTCCCATCCGGTGCGTCTTGAAAACTAACTTTTTCCAAGGTTGCTAATTTTAGTCTGCTGACAGCTCTTCTCCTTGTGATTTCAGGGGCTTCTTCGTGACGTTGTATGCTTCTCACTAACTGAAAATTGAGCGATTTCCTCAGAATAGAAAATATCCCATTAGCCATGTAGACTCCCTGTTTGGGAAGTTGTCACCTGATGAGTCCCTGAAGTCCCTGACTGAACTGTGCTTAATGTTGTATCTTATTGTCAGGACGCGCCCAGACATAAAAAAAGCGCATGTGCAGAGAATGACGGGTTACCTGATACAGTAGTGACGGACAATGGTACGCAGTTCAGCTTAGCTCTTTTTAGTGATTTCTGTGTTCGGAATACGCTGACGCATATCCGGTCACCGCTGTACCACCCTCAATCGAATGGACAAGCCGAGAGATTTGTTGATACCTTTAAACGAGCTCTGTTGAAAACTCGAGGGGAGGGAGCAACGGACGATATCATTAATACTTTTCTAACCAACTACAGGACGACACCAAACCCAAATACGCCAAATGGGAAGTCTCCGGCCGAGCTTATGTTTGGGAGGAAAGTGAAGACATTGTTTGATGCATTGCGTCCTCGGAAAGCCAGAGAGACTCGCGAAAAAAACCGACCAGAAAAACTCAACAACAAACGTCGCACTGGACGCACTTTTAACCGTGGGGACTCTGTTCTCGTCAGAGACTACTCAACGAATCGCTGGAGTTCGGGAGTCATATTGCGACGAAGGGGGAACGTCGTCTATGAAGTTGATGTTGGCGGAACGGTGTGGATTCGCCATGCCAATCAAATTCGACATTGCATGCGACCCGATATAATCCAAGAAAGAAAAATGAATCTACCGTTAGACATCCTTCTCGAAACGTTCCAGATGCAACCGGAAAATGAGTCAACAGAACCAAAGATTAGTGTCAACACTTCTCCGTTGCAAAGAAGAACTGGACGACGTAGAATTCCAGTAAGACGGTTGCAAATAAACCCCAGGTTAAGAACATACGATGTATCTCCAAGAGGGGGAAGTGTCAGGACGCGCCCAGACATAAAAAAAGCGCATGTGCAGAGAATGACGCATCCTCAAGGTCAGCAGCGGTATCACACGTTTTCGCATAGCAGGTGCGTTGGCGGAGCTCACCAAACATGGCTTAGCAACATGTGACCAGCGCAGTGGGGATGAAATTGTTCACGACCGGAACACCGCCATTGGCTGTCCAGAACGAACAAGTGAACGACAGTAACTGGCCAATTAGTCATCCTATATATAGAAGCTCTGTATGTTCGTTTTGACAATACAGCCGTGTCCCGAGTTCTCTGTCTTCTCCTTATCGCGTAGTCTGGCAGGCTCAGTACAGGCGTAACCACTAGACGGCCACCCCACGATACAACACCTATCTACATGCACGCCGAATACAATACCGATCAACCAGGCATAACTGAGTGTTAGTACTCCTTCGCTTGTCAGGTACAACTGCAAAGTGCTGCTGGACTTTTCGGCACAGGTCAACTGAACCTGCAGGATAAGGTCTAGAATTTTATAAGACTGGTTTCAGTATATTTCTTCACCTTTCTTATTTATTTACGGTTGAGTTTTCCAAAACGACTCATTATTGTTGGGCTTCAGTAAGGTTTCGAGGTCTTAAACACTTGTTGCTATGTCTGACACTTATTGTGGTGCCTGTGATTCTGGTTGTCCCTGCAAACCTTGTTTCCTATGGGTTTTGTGTCCATGAAGTTGTTATTTTCAGGTTTACTACCCGTTTTTGATGCATGTTCTTCAATCTCTATCAATTAAGCCCAATCGGCCTGTCGAAGCGGTACGTTTGGGATCAGTGACCTCCAGGTCCCCGTGAGTTCATTGATGTGTCCAATTTGTTTTTACATGTACGTTGGTATGAATGTGTTTCCTTGCCCTCAACGGCATTCTGGTGTGATGAGACGGCCAACTTTTCCAGGCAGTATATGTTTACCAATAGCCTTTGATAACCCATCGAAGTGAAACATCCCTAAGTAGGACCACCTGGACATCGTCTTGTGACAGATGGCGTTGAATTTCTACCTTCTGAAAGGCCACTCCAGGTGAAGGACAACCTAGTTATGACCAGATAACGGGAATACTTCTCGAAGGTCAACCTGTTTGGCCATTTTTAAGCTACCGTCGCTCGCTCCATGAAGATGACTGTTTGTTACGGTGAGCGATTATCGAGTGGTTCGTCGTCGAACCGGCGATCCTGGTGCCTGACCTGATTGGACTCATTAATAGAATTCATGAAGTTGTGGAGCACTCCACTTGAAGTAGTCCTATTCCATGATTTTTACTTTGACGGAGCTCCTGTACAGGCTGACTCGACCGGAAGTGGCAGCTGTTTAATATTGCCACGATTTCTGATTTTCACTCCCAAGTACATTACGTATCCCAAATATACGAACGCGAAACTTGTTCGTTTTGAAGACGCTGACGAACCGATTGCGTGAGTATATCCAGAAGCAATTTTTCTCGGCAGAAACGTTTTAAGCACGCTTTCGTACGTGTATAGACTGGTCGCATTGCTGTTTTATGTCCACATGCGCATGGGCGTATGTGCTTGCAAGTTAGCCTGTGGGTCTCTATGTGGAACCACAAACGTTGTAGGAACGGTGGTATACTATGACGAACTCCTCTCATGATCTAAACCGTAAAAATCTTCGCTGAATTCAGCAATGGTGTTGGCGCTTAAGCTTGGGCTCGAAGGTAGCAATTGGTGGGTCTCTATGTGGAACCACAAACGTTGTAGGAACGGTGGTATATTATGATGAACTCCTCTCATGATCGAAACCGTAGGAATCTTCGCTGAACTCAGCAATGGTGTTGGAGCTTAAGCTTGGGCTCGAAGGTAGCAATTGTCAGGCTCTGTGTTCATGGTGGTTGTTGTGTTCCGTAGGTAGAACTAAGCGTCTCTCAGCAGACTAGCTCGGAGATAAAAACCTCAGTAACGCGGTATCGAACCAACAATTGGATCGGCAATTGCGCTCGATCATTTTTGACGCTTTTCGCTTACTCACTAAATGAGAGGCAGCAAAGTGTGTGGAGAAAAAATAGTACGGAGATAAGTTAGTCAGTATTGATGATTTTTGTGAGTTTTGCAATTGCCTTGAGGATTCAAGAGGGAGGAGCCCAATATTTTTTGTTTCGTTTTTCCAAACACCTCGAGATAATTACAAAACTACCTGCTCGTATGATCCCTTAAAAGGAGCACTCGCTTTCTGTGGGTACTGTTTGGTCGCCTGGACTACCAGTTGTGCATTAGCTCAATTCTGTCGTGAAGGTTCATGTCACAACTACACGGTGGTCACACAGGCTCCAATTCTGTCACAGGTTCGGTTCAGTGCATTCATTATCCAGTGGCCATCCACGAACGTACACAAGGCAGATAAAACTAGTGTAGGTATTTTTATACCTTTTTTTGAAGTGTGCTGGTGAGCTCGCAACGTGTGTCTCTGTCGTTGACAGGATGATCGAGCCAGGTGATGCTAAGTGCCAGCCAGTAGAGTTGATTCCGTTTTTTCCTTCTGATGTTTGTATCCGCCAGAATCCGTAGAGAAGACACTGAATTGCAAAAACCTTCGGATCTGAGCGGCCTAGTATCCAAGACGTCGCCACCACCGTCTTCGCCGCGCGTTGTTACGATTGCAGTCAATGGTCCTTCAACTCCCTCGGACAACCTCACCAGTCCAGAGCCAGTCAACCAAAGAAAGCGCGCATTCACCGATGTCGATACGGAAGTCCCAGTCACTACAGAAGATGCGCGTGAGAACGAACCACGAAGCAGAAGTCAACCAGTAGGGAAACAACGGAAACGTCGCAGGGTTCGGTTGTTTGAGGATGCTGAAGAGGTGCCAACCGCTGGTGGAAATGATAAAAAGAGTACAACTCAGAGTAAAACTGCGGATGCATCATCTGTTACTGCGTCGCCGAAGTCACGTGATAAAACAGAAATTCATTCTGGTGAGTTTGACTCATATTAATCTTTTTTTCTTTACTTGCCAGGACATCGCCAGTTCCAGGAACAGTAAGTCGGAAGGTTGATGGTTTGGGTTTCCTTGGTCCCTCGATGGCTCCTATTTACGCTTGTCAAAATTGTCTGTCCCTCCACAGTCGTGTCGAAGATGTTTCAGCTGAAGTAAATGGTTTCGTATGAGGTTCATTTGTGACAGTTGCGGATGACTTCTTGTTACAACAGTAGGCTACGTACTGTATGGCAGCTTTTTTGATGCACGTGTTTTGCGGTTCCATTCGCTGTTCCTATTAACAGGGCTGACACAAAGTTCCGCGCTAGAATCTCGACTAGCTGGATCTACACAACCTTCCCCAAGTTCTTCCATCCATTCTATAATCACCACGCCCGATCAGCTGGCAAACGAATGCAAAGTACAATTTGTCTGTTCTCATCCTATCGATGGCCCGCTGCTTATCGAGCTGATTGGAAAAACTGGCGCCGCTGCAACTCGGCCTCAAGAATCTCCGGGCATATTTCGGATTACTGGCTCTCGTAATGAGCGGCAATTGTGGGAAATTGCTAACGATTGCCGGTTAACTGCATATGCTTACAGCGAGTGAGTATCAGCTTTAATTAGCATTCGATTATTGATGACCCATGTAGCAAGAATTAACATTGACACCTCTGTCATGCTCCACTTGTCTTGCTGCTGTTTTCACTTGTTGTACCTTTAGACTCAACTTCATCTTTCCAAGTCGTCTGATTGAGTATTTGTGAACGTAGACACCGACAGTTTTCAATGAAATAGGTCTTTCGGTATTGTGGTTTTAAGGATTTGTTTCGATGGGTAGTACGCATCAGTAGTTGTACGGAATCTGTAATTCTACTATCACGGCTTCCTTATTGCTTTGAACATATGGTACAGTTTGGGGTTGCTCTCAAGGGTTATTCCTACACCTGTTTTTTGTTCATTGCATTTTTATTTATCAGGGGAACAAAGTCTTACCACTACCAAACTGTTGGTCAAAAGGCTAGCTGTATGGCGGAAATGAGGTGTGGGTAGTTAATCTTGACGAAATTATGGCCAGCAAATGATTCAAGTTTGTGACACTGATTTTGTACATGTGAATAATGATAAGTAGAAGCTATGAAGTCGTGAAATTTTCACGGAAAGCATCGCGTCCCGGCAATTAAGAAAGGGAAACCCGTAACGAGATTGTTGGTGTTATTCTTCTACAGCTACTGATAATTTCACCTTGGTTGTAAAGCGTTTGCAATAAATCTGGTGGCCATCTGTACAGACTGTAATGCTAGTTTCAGTCGACAGCCTCACTGCCGTACCATCAAACCACGTTTTCTAACAAATCCTATTTTAGAAGAGAAATAGGGAAAAGGAACTAGTTCCGGCGAAATACACTTATTTGCAGACAAATTTGGTTTTGCGAGGGACTCACCTGGAACCCAGCTGAATCTCTCGTTTGTGATGTTTCCAGGCAACTGAATGTGCTGCACCGGGCCGCCTCATGTTCCAGTTGCTACGATATTCGAGATATCGCGATACATGTGTATTCGTAATGCACTATTCATAAGGTTGCTGAAAACTCTTTGACAACCCACGACCGGTTTCGCTCTTCTTGGGGCTTATCGGGTAGGCTCAGTCCCCGAGTTTCCGTCCCAACTTTAGCCATTCACAGTTAGTGAGCTAACAGGAATTTTCCTTCCATTAAACCGTGACTAGATTTGGACATTATCAATTCGGGGTGAACACCTCATACTTTTTACTGTTTTCTTTGTCCAAAGCAACCTAATCTCCTTCGGGGATTCTAGTGGTCGTCTTCAACTGCTTTATGGCACTGGTGGCCGTGTTTGCCCTCCACTCCTGTTGGATTCCTCCATACATCATCTCTCTCTTACCCCACTTGGAGATGGGGATGGTGCAAAGCAGCCTGGCTGTCAGTCACGTGTTACTCCGTCCGGTGATTCCAATCCGCAATTGAGCCGTCTCCACAGCGTAGTTTCTGGCACAGACATTCGCGTTCCGGCTCGAAAACTTTCACCATCCTCTTCATCTGGTTATCGTCTAACAGCACTCTGCCAGTCTGGACGGTTAATCAGTTGGTACTTGTGTCTTCCGCCTGATATTGCTACTTTAAATTCGTTACTTTGCTCATCTCCCGTGTTTCCCCAACTGCTGGTCGAAACGAATGTTCGCGAAGTAGTTCGAGGTAGGTCACAGTCCCAGATCTATTTCATTCAAGTAGTTGCACAGTTCGATTATCTAAGCTTTTCTAACTGTCACCTTTTCAGGGCCACCATCCTCCTCTACCGGTTACCTTTCGTTAACGTTCGGAACGGGAGGTTTTCCAGTTGTGCATCGTCGTGATGGTTCATCTTACTACTTCCATACGGATAGCCGAACGTGGTATGTAGTCAGCAGTAGCCCAACCTTTCCGCGTCCCCTATTTCATTTTTGTTCGGCCTCTTTTAGCCAATGCCAAGTTTCCCCTCACGTATTTCCTGGTAAACTTTGTTACCGATTGCAACTATTAACTTGCTAACCATTGTTATCATTCCTCATTCTGCCATCAACGAGAAAGAATAGTGCACCCATTCAAACAAATTAGTCTACACAATCAACAACAAACTGGTTAATCGAACATTTTATTCAATAGTTCCGTCACCTGTCGAATTCCGATTCCGTTTAGTTTTTCCAGCTGTTGCGGTTTCTTTTGTGCTAGGTTGTGAGGAATGCATCTCTGACTCAGAAGTCTAATAAAGACCATGACTGTTAAAACAATCTTATAGTACTGCAAAGTGCTAATAGAGCACCGAGATCTTTCTGTCTGAGTAGCAAGCTCCAGGGAATTAGCTGTTGTTTTTCAGTAGAGCTCCTCAGTGGCGACATCTATAAGTCATGGCTAAAGTATGGTATAGCGTCAGATGGGTGGTTCGGATTCGTCAAGTCATTAATCTATACAAACGCTTTTAAATGACTAAACTATGTTTCCGTTCCATTCATATAGATACACTTGATTCCGACCTTAAGCCATATTCAGTTTTCTCTCAAAGCGTGCGTTAAATTAGCCTCGGTTTCCTTCAAAACTGTTTGATGAACCTATTGTGTGCTTATATGGCGCAGTATATCCTTCTCTTTCCCAGCTGCCTGATCAGTGTTTAGGTCCATTTAGCCGTACCTCGCTTGCCAAATCCAAAGAAGAAAATTCGTTTCATGTTGTCCAAATTGAGGTCTGCCTTCTAACAGCGGTCGTCAAGGGTACGAGGGAGTATACGAACATATGCTATTCGCTGTCATGTGAAGGTGATACGGTCGATTTCACACACACACACACACACACACACACACACACACACACACACACACACACACACACACACACACACACACACACACACACACACACACACCCCTCATTTGTCTGACCGTGGAGAATTTGATACTTTCTAGTTTCTTAGTCATCTGGCCGGTTGAATTGACTCTAAGGACTGGATACTCAGCAGCACTGTTTCCGCTGATGTGGATCATAACGGTATTGCGCGGATGGCAATGTTTTGCGCGCGAATTCGTGACTATGGGTTTTCTTGGCTTCGTTCAACTTCCTGATTTCTTCTTATGTTCTTATCTAAGCTCGGGCACTTTGGTAGCATCTTCCTTCATGTCGCATGGCCGCCATGTGCCACGAGGATGCCGCTGCTGAACCGCACATTTCGATTTGATTTACAAAAAGTGATATGTTCCTGGTAGTTTTCTGTTTTCCCCACTTCAGGCTGGAACTTTTTGACGCTTCAAATAAGACGCGATGTGCAGCAGCGCTCAGTACTTATCGTGGATGCCCCTCAGGGCCTTTGGCTTCTTGTCAGTTGTTGCACAAAGTGATTGGCCCGCGCTCTGACTCACACAAAACAGACGATCTCAGGTATGTCATGTTCGGTATTTACTTTCTGTGTCAGTTGTTCTGCCCTACCACTTTGATGGTTCACTGAAGTTTCTTCATTTTCACGAAGCCTGTTAAATGCGCGCGCTCATGGCAATTATTTTTTTGTGCTTGTCACATCGTATCGATTTTTGGTGTTTTTTCAGCTGAGTAATGATTGTCCCTGGGTCAGAGTACCGTTTGTCCTCGTAATCAATTACGAGAGGTAAAAGTCAATGACAAGTGTAATTGGGTTATGACAGCTACACTGCTTGTCAGGGCATTTTGAGCTGCGCAGACGCTGGACATTAGGTCCTGCTTTCTTCCAAAGTCTTGTTTTTGGATGACCGTTCAGCTGAATAAGGTTTTACCATTTTCCTGTTTTCTGGTTTGCTTCTATCTCTTCTACCCCTAAATCCATTATAAGGCACGAAGATAATCGTTCAGCTGTAACACCCTTCCGGTGTCTAGCTGCCATGCCACCCGAGGGAAGCGCGAGGGCTGGGATACTGCCAGGTTGCCCAAGCTTAGACAGGGGAAGTCGACAGGCAGAGGTCGGGTTCGAACCACGGACCTTTCGGTCAGTAAATTCGCGCTCCAACCACTTGCGCCATCTCGAAGACCTAATTAGCATTCCTATTTAATACGGTCTACCTGACGAATCCTTGTGAATCGGGGGGTTATTGTTGAGGTGGTGCTTGTACTTTGAATCTAATAATTCTTCCAAATGGCACCTTCCGAAAAGGCCCGGAAGAAATCAGGTTTATGGCATCTCCCATAACTCTTTGAAGACCACCCGTTTTCTTCCCGAAAATTCCGCGATGTAGTTCCTTTGGGATAACTTACCCCAAAAAAAGACCAGGCCTGTCCAAAAAGTACAAAAAACATAACTTTCCGAAGTTCACATGACCATTTTGGACTACGTGAATTGTTGATCTGAGACTAACATACCAGCACTTTCCAGACTTTCGTAAACTTAATCAGCCTAGCTAAACGTTGACTTCCACTTCAAAGTGGAACACCCCTTGCTACTCTGGAAGTGCTAAGCATCCTGTCAATCCAGTAGACAACCCCAAACTAGATTTCATATGTTATTTGCTCAACCATTTTGCGCGCGGCTCAGTCCTCATCTGATAATTAGTTGTGACAAAATATTCACGCATCACTCACCGATTTTGCTAAACAACCTTATGCCTACCGTTGTCAGTTTTTCATGATATATTGCGCCGATATTGTGTCTATATATGTGAATACGATGCACTACAGAATCCATGATGGTAGCAACGTCCTAATAAGCGTCCTAATAAGCGCCAATTGTGGCAAACAATACTCGTACGGATTCGGTCCATCGTCACGATATTCCACTGTATACAGTCGAAGGCGAACGCAGGACATCACCATCTAGTCGAAAAGGTCCGCTTGTTTTAGTCACTGATACGGTTAAGACAATCGGTGCACTTTGATCAGAAAGCGTTCGTTTGACGCAGTTCGCTCTGGAGCCGATCAGGAGTTGGACCAGTCATGATCAAGCACAGTAGGACAACTAACAGAGCTTAGAACAACGACCAGCAATTGAAAACAGTCCGGTCTTCCGTAAATAACTCGAGACGGCCCTAAAACGAACTTACACATCTTCCTTAATTAATATGCATTAGATTGGAAGAGAAACCGCTTCGAAGAGAAGCTGGCTTCGTGAAGAAATTGCGGATTTCGGGATGGATGTTTGACAATAGGATGCAACAAAGATTCCAGCACCCAGGGCTCTCCTGTCTGCTGTATCTGCTACTGAGTCTAAGTACTTGATGTCTAGTGCAAGTCTACCTACCTACTATCGTATATGAACCCGTGAGTCAGCATTTTCATATCTTCTCTTCAGGTCGGATACTGTTCAGAACCAACGACTGACCGTTCGACGTTTCCTAGAGGCCCAAACACACAATGCCATGTTGTTTGGTTCTTCAGCTGAATATCGATTCTGGTTCATTCGGTGGTTCAGGCAGCTAATCGAAGACGGTAAGTTGCTACACTGTCAACGCTCACTACTTTGTGGCAAACCACCTCAAGTTATTGGGCTCATCTACAGTGTTTCTTTGGAAACTGTTTCACTGGTTTTTATTATTGTGCGCTACTCTGCTTTGAGGTTTGTGCTTCTTCTGTGAGGGATGCAGAATGTTACGGAGTCCACTGCACTCTCGTTGTGGACGGTAGTGCCCACTTTTTCAGCTTTACGCAGAAGTGTCTAATTTCAATGTAGCCGAAGGACTGCCTCAGAAGTCCTCGGTGGCCTTGTAGTTTTGATACTACCTAGTGTCTCCGGTCGTTGATGCTAAACCAACGTATGGGTTATTATTTTTCGTGTAGATCAAGAGGATCAGATACGTCACGTATGTCAAGATCTCATCGGCCCGGTATTCGGAAATTCTCGGACATCTTGGCAATCAACTGTTAAAGTGAGTTTTGATGAATGTCTTGTTGGTTCACAACTAGCTGTTAGTGTTCTTTGTTTTTATGTTCGATCTGGAACATGCAGTCACCAAGCTGATAAAAGTACGATCAACCATGGAAACGCGAAGGATTTAGTGAAATTACAGTGATGCTCCTATACAATGATCACCTCCTTACCGTGACCGTTTTTGGTCCGTCCCATTAAACACCTATAATGACTTTTGTAGGGTAGTTTCCCATTTATCTAATAGGTGCATCTCGGACGACTTATGCATACGTCAGTGACTTCGCTACAGTTGCAGGAAAGATCTAAATACTATTAGGAAAAAAAATACTATTAGGATGCATTAACGGACAGATATCATCCCCATAATGGATAGCAACGCAGCTAGTACCTATTGATATTTAAGTGGCCCACAGCAATGGAGGAATAATGTCCTAGTAAATGGTTATAAGAAGCAGGAGGGGCAGGGATTTATTGCAAAAACGACCAACTGAAAAATTGATAGTGTGAGGAGGTGTGGGAAATTTATTGGAGATTTTGTCCTGCAAATGAAACCAAACTATGCCGAAAAGCGGAGAAGCACCGTACAACTGTTCCTTCTTGAGTGAGAATTATCAGCAGTGTGCATCTCACGAAACTCGAAAAATTCTCGAACCCGTGACCTCTCAGCTAGTAGTTTGAACATGTAGCCTTTCAGCCAGGAGTGGTTGATCAGAGCTGTGATCAACTTACATTCAGACAGGATATAGCGCCACTCATTTTTCAGTCACGGGGTCCACATCACGTGGTTACACCTCTTGACTGGCTCCTCGAGCAACGACTTCTCACACAGAAGTTTTACTCAGGGTGAATTTTATTCTTCCTCCGAGTTACGTAGTGGAAGAGATTTGGGAAGTTCAATGGAGATTTCGTCCCGCTGAGAAGCGAAGAAGCACTGTGCAGATGGTCCGTCCTTATTGAGAGTGAGGGTTAATCACACCACCGAACAGCCGCTCCTGGACGTACGGTTAGGTGTTCAGACCACTTGTCGGTAGATCGCGGGTTCAGAACTGTCTCCAGTCTTATGAGATGCGAACTGCTGATGATTCCCAGTAAGGATGAAACAGCTGTGCAATACTTCTCGGCTTTTCAGCGTAGACTGGATTCATTGAAATGACGAAATCCCCACTGAATATGATTAAATCTCCTCACATTACTATGAAACAATAAGCAGTTCAGTGGAAGGATAACTTCACTGGATTGTGAAACTTCTTTCTGGGAAGTCCTCACTCAAGGAGCTGGTCAATACGTGGCCACGTGATGTGCCTTGCGTTATTGAAGGATGAGAGCGCTATGTCTTGTCTTAGGGAGGTCGCCCGCTTTTGACACTATCCGGACGGTCGTGGGTTCATGAGGTGCGCACTACTGATGATTTCCAACAAGGATGAAACAGCTGTGCAGTGCTTCTCCGCTTTCCGGTATAAATTAGTTTCACTTAGAGGACGGAATCCTCATTAAGTGGGCAAGTATTGTAATCAGCGCAACCTGGAAGCGGGGTCCAGCAAGACGTCTTCAGCTGTTTTTTTTGTGAATGTCATTTCTCGGTGGAAGGCGCTAGACACTGGGTTTTTATGCGTCCATACACGTTGAAGGATAATCTTCTGGACTACAACCAGGCAGACGCGAAGAGCTCACGGTACTCAGCGTAATGGCAGCCATCTCCATTTTGAGCTGGATAAGTAGTTAGATTGCGAATTTACTGACCGGAAGGTCCGTAGTTCGAACCCGACCTCTGCATCTCCGCTTCTCCTGTCTAGGCCTGGGCAACCTGGCGGTATCCCAGCCCTCGTGCTTCCTTTAGGTGGCACCGAAAGGGTGTTACAGCTGAGCGATTTCGATTATTTCGATGTCGCTCAAACAATCACTGCTCTTTGGATTCGGAGTATAATTTAGTCATCAAGAAAACGCACACGTGCGGTAAACCATCAGAATGCACGAGGTGTCGAGATGTTTGAAGCGCTCTCTATATCTGTATAACTTACGTGAGTGTTTTACCGAAAGCCTGCTTTCACTTTGTTGGACTTTTCAGTCACAGCTCTTGTATATCCAGGCAGGTTCAACATGGGCATACTATTTGTTCAACCATATAGAATTTGTAAGGTTTTCATCATAATCGTTAGGGAAGGTCATCACTAGTTTTCTCATGTTCTTAGATCGAAAGCTATTACACCTGGAGATGTGTGAAATATTCCGCTTTCGCCAAACAAAATTTACAAATGTTCAAAACGAGATTTTATCATTCAGTCGTTAAGATACATGTTTGAGTCTTTATTATCCAGTTTATTTCATAGCGGTGTCATGTATACTTTGGCACATAAGACACCTTTGGTCAAAATGATTATCTGTGCCTTTCTTAGGGTTTCCTACATCTTTTGCGCATTAAGCACTATTCAATCAGTCAATGGTTATGGAAGGTAAAAACCCATGATAAGCAACGTTTATGATAACTGGTTTTAATGGGAAGGTTCAACATCGAAGCCAGTCAGAGTTGTTGTGTCCGGGTTTAGTTTGTACTGGTGCTTGGGGATGTTGGAAGACGACTATTACACTACATTGCGGTCCGTTCTTTACCGGTTTGTTTTTTGAAATGGCTTTGAGGTCGGACAGCGACGAAAAGGTGCACAGCAACAGTGGCTACGGATAACTGATGACCGCAGTGTAATGTCGCTTTACTTGACGTTTCAAGACGGTAGCGGACATTTGGTTGGACGACCCAATAAAGTACGTAGCTAGACAGCGACCCAGTCCCCGCGTTCATCTTGTGTACATCATTGGTTGACAGCCTATACGCATTTGTAAGCGTAAATAGTTAGTCGAGTGCAAAATGTATTGACCTTGATTTCGTCCATCTACACCGGGGCCGATCGTTAATTGCTCCATTGCAAGCAACTACTCACACACTACTACTGCTACTACTACACACCAACATTTTACGACGCATCCCGAAGTCAATGCGCACTGATGTTATTCATTCAGTTGGCGACGAAAAGCTTGCAACCAAATTGCTCAGCCAAGTCAACAGAACAGTAGGCAAGGTATTGCTCAGTTTTTGTCATATATGGGTCATGTGACACGTCCATTTTCAGTTCAGTTCCGTCACTCTCTTCCTTGTTCCAGGGCATTTCAAAGCACGAACTCGTTATGGAACTGCTTACTTTATTCGCGCTCAATCTACGTCTTCAGCGGCTCTACGTGGAGTTGAAGGAAATGCTAGAACAATGCCGGACCAACGCTTCTATGTTATCTTGAATGACTTACCTATGCATTTACCCCGTCCCCTTATCAACCCGGTACGAAAGACAATCAAAACACCTGCTGTCAGTTAATCGTGGCCATAGTATTCCTCTTTCTATGTTCTTCAGACAGATTATACATTTTTTTCTGAAAAACTCCAACTCCACCTTTGTTCCATGTCTTTATATTGTGTCAGTGGGAAGCGTACCGCCATTTTGTGCGACCTCGCAATCTGTTTCCCGTAGTCTGAAGCCCACGATTGTAGTCGTTTCTATAAAACAATATTGGCGTAGCGGTGAACTACCAACGTTTAGGCACATAATATTAATCTTGGGGTGTGAGTGATCACTTACCATGTAACTTGTTATGGTCAGTCGGCCCAACCGCTTCGTTATCTTCCGAACCTGCTTGTCTGGTATTAATCTTTGCGCCAACGTCCCTTTCATTTTCTGGGAGGTGGGAGAATACGCACTAGTTGTACTAGGAAACGGACACTGTAATCTTTGTTGTAATCAGCCTGTAATCAGCCTTAGAAGCTGATAACTTCCAAGTTATTGGTGTTATGTCTCTTACTGTGCGCAAGATATGATCACATGAGTTTTGAATAACGTCGCGCGCAAAAGTCTCTTTCTGTAAGTTTTAATGAACCTCCATTAAATTTCCGACTCCATCGCTTTAACGTTAAACAAAAGCGTGCGACTTGGAGGAGTCCAGACACCAATGCCAGTACAGAATTAAACGGTGGCAGAATTAAACTGTGGCAGATAACACAATAATCAAAATGTATCTTGAAGGTTGTATTAGTTCTGGTTGTAGTGTGACGGATGAGGTCAATGAACGAATATGCAAGGTTCGGGTCGCGTTTGCTAATTTGAGACACTTATGGCGTCAGAGTGGTGTACCCTAAATCTCAAGGGACGTGTGTATCAGGCTACAAGTGCGGGCTGTTTTGATGTATGGCTATGAGACTTGTCCTATACGAGCAGTGGGACTGAGACGTCTTTAGGTAACAGTCATTCCAGTGGAGTACTGTGTTAATGGATTCTTCTTGGAACTTACCGGCTGTCGCTACGGGACGATTATAAACGGGCAAGCTAGCGAGCCCGGATCCTCGAAGTGTGGCATTCCGCATGCTTCTAGCATAGGTACATAGTACTAATATTTAGGTCATTATCTGCTTCCCTGTATTGCAACCACCTCGGTCTATCGACAATGTCCACTTTTTCAAGTGTGTTCGAATTGATTCATCCGAACTGTTACTTAACTACTGGCCAAACACCTTCTGGTTAGAACGCGTAGCAATTCTCCGTCTATGTACCCACTGTTTTAGTTGAGAATGATGCTTCCGTACATCGATAGTCTTTTTGCAATACAATTCAGTTATTGGTGGCCCATCAGTTGGTTCTATCGCTCTGTAAGAGCACCAACAAGCTGTCTTTAAAGACCCAGGTGCGTAGTCATCATCATCAAAGACAGCAACGTCAGTGTTGATAATGATGCTTCATTGCCGTGCGTAGTATGTTGTTGGAAAATTGCGCAGCAAACGGCTCCGTCTCGGGTTATAGACGTCACGTTGAAATACACCTCAGGGAAAGATTTCGAACACGCGCAAATATCCTATTTCGTTTTCATTGTTTATCGGTTATGGTAGCATGTCTTGAGGTGACCATCCGACGGAGGCTTCGAACGCCGGGTCGGCTGGAGGCATAATTTTGGTCACCAGGTTTTGTTAAAATAAGGTATTTTAGAGCGTCAGCGACGGAACTTGTTCATCTCCAGGTTGTCGTCGAAAAGAACAACAAACAAAATCAAAGTCTCCCTAGTACTGCTGCATGTCCATTGCCCGCCTGGGAGTGTGGCTCTAATTCTTAGGGGAATTATGACAACAAGAAAGTTAAAAAAATAGTCCTTATAGGAAGGTCACTTGTTGCGGAGTTTTTGTTGTGTACGGTGAGTCGGTTTATCTATACTGATTCCTATCATAGGAGTATACAAACACATTGACCAATGATGTTTGGGATACTCGAAGAAACCGGACGCAGTATCCGGAAACTGTGCATAGCACAGAGCAAGTGCGATGATTCGAATTCAAAAAATCTCAAAGCCCTCATAGGTGAATGCAAAATTGGCGAGTGGACATAGATATTTCAGTGACGCTAAAACAATTGTGTAACAAATGGAACAGCAAAGATCTTACCACCGGCCGAAACTTTAGTCCAAACTTCCTAGTCATTTTCAGCTCCGAATGGCGGACAATTATTCGATATACATAGACGAAAATTGAAGCCAGGATTCTAAAGTTTTCCTCTTCCGTCATCAAAGGTTTTGCCTCGAAACCCAGGTGCTGCGGTTCGAGAAGAATCTGAATACAGATGTACAGAATGATCTGAGAAGCAATCAGCGATAAGTCGCGCGAAGTAGATTGATTTCTCTGTACTCATAAAGTTTGTTGGATCATTTTAAAAAAAGTGGGAGTAGGACGCATCCTCTGGAATATTTACTCGAAACTAACTCGGGAGCAATCCTGATAATTACCGAGTACTTGTTATGCGATAAAATGCCATCTGTATTTGCAAGTAAAAAGATTGATTGTCCAGCCAGTCTGGGACGTGTCCTTGTAAAGCTGTGGATGGTAAGCACTTTTGTTAAATTTTCTTGGGTTATATTTGAGCAGGCTGGTTTCACTTGGACCTCGGAAATCGGTCACAGGGCTGGCGCGTTCGAAACTAGGACATGACCATCAGAATTGGCTTTTGCTGTGAAATTTGATTTAACAAGTCTGTATTCAGTAAAAATTTCCAACCGGCTCTAATTTAGTTCGTGTATATCAGTTGCACTTACAACTTTCATGTCATATTCGTGCCTTTCATAGGGTATTATGAGAAACCTGAATCGGGTTGGTTCGTGCTAGCCGCTAGAAATAAAAAAGCCGAAATAATACGGATTTTGCTACCGTATGCATTAACGTGAGTCCCACAGTGTGGAAGAATGTAGTCTGTCGCTCAACTTGACCTTGATCAAACTAGTACCCCATCTGGTTTTCCGGATCCCCGCATTTTCAGCTTTTCACTTCTGACTGGAACCAAACGACTGTACGGGCGGTTTCGTGATGCTAAGAAGATACATTCAGTTGTCCTAAAAGACTGAAAAATTATTATTATTTTTATTATCGTTAGTAATAATAGTGCCTCCTTCCACGGACCCTCAAATTTCCCATTATTCTGTTTCGTCGCCTCAGTGTGAGTGACCAAATCAGCCAACTCCGGAAGATGTCGTACTTTCGAAACTAGCTATATCGGAATTGACAGATTTCTATTCATTGCCTAGCGTGTCATTTTTACCGGATTTGTCCGACCACTGACAGCTTTTTTCACACTGGGTGACTTTTCCTTCAAATTCAGTTACTTGTATTGCGAAGATGCCTTCAAAAGCAGTAAGAGCTGTAGGGCTTAAACGAGAGCGGAATATTACCAGTCGGTGGATTTTCGTGGAGCGCCTAAGCACACTGCTTGATTAGGGGGGATGTGGCAGAAATACCGGTGTTATCAGAAAGACAAAAACGTTGAACAGAAAATGTCAGCATGAATATCTTGAAGTCGCAATCAGTATGATGAGAACTCCCTAGAACTCTCCCCTGGAATTCGCTCCCCACGCGGGTGTGAACCAGGTTTGTATGTACTCCTCGTGAAACAAAAAATGGTTTCATTGAGTGTTAACGACCACAGTGCATGAAAAGGTGTTTCAAATGAGGTATAACAGGGCACTTTTAGAAAATCACTTAGGTGTACAAGAAAAGACCCTTAAATTTTCTACCAGTGGGCTTCTGTTGATCTCAGACTGGAAGCGCCACCGTGCCTTATTCACTGCAAATCATACGCGGGAGTTTGTTGTATATGTCATTCCTGACTGGAAATATCTCTCCGCTAAGCTAGACTTCAGAAAGTCCTTTTCGGGTCCACAGAACGTCGTTCTAATGGCATAACATGTCTCGGTCAGTAAATATTCCGACGATCGTCAAAATATTACACAGAGGAGCATATATGGTAGTCAACACTCGCTCTATCGAGTCTTCTTTGGGACCATATTCACATCCTGTACGAGGCTTAGACACATTTATGGTCCGAAATCGTGATGTCTCACAGTTTCAAGGTACTTTACTAACCTAGCATCAAACTGATTTCAGCTTACTGAAGAAGCAAGCTCATCACAAAGTTTTTCGTAGCATGCTTTCTCCACGTCAGCAATTGTCTGTTTTCAAATGCACTACCAGTGCATGTGTACTGGTGATTCATCTTTCGGCGAATAAAAATGAAGCAACAGCAACAGTTTGGGTTAATCGGTTAGTAAGTACTATCAATGGGCCAAACGTCCTTGAGTTTCTCAAATACCTCTAGCTTTTTACATTCAGGGCAATACTTTGAACAGCGCAACCATAATGGCCGTACCCTATTCGAAGTACTAACGGGATATTGACGAGCGTTCTCACAGGATTCATTCTCACTACGCGCGTAATTTGGACGTAGAACAAATGGTTACATTTTACAGAATACTATGAAGACTGAAAATCAGTAAGCACAAATTTCTCACCTCCATGACCAATGCGCGAACGAGAAACAGACCAATTATGATAAGCCTCACTTGTAGGTCAGTTAGCTTTGTGAGGACGTTCTCGTTGGAAAGTTGAATAACTTTCTGTTAGTGAAAAAAGAAAACAAATTTGAGCATCGTCGGTCCAATTATCAGTGGTGCAACAACGTGAACCATTCCTATACCCTAAGTCGACTAATAGGCGTCGCTTTATCGGTGGCGGCAGCCAAGGACCTGCTAATTGGATCTTATTGCATTCACAGCACACTGTCCTCTAAATTTCCTCCATTCGCATGGACCTTATGTAGCCTATATGGCTGAGTGATTGTGAGTCTCTCAGCTAATCAATTGCTGGTAGGATTTACAGTATAAACGTCTTACTTCGACACAAACCAGCCGTCTATCACTAGCAACTGGTTGTTCGTACACTAGTATGAACCATGGAGCTAACCGATGAGTGTTGCGAGACTTTGGGGTTTACGAAGTGGAATCTACCAGCTTTCATGGAGCTTCCCCCGTCCTCGTTGTTTCCATCAAAAAGGCGCACAATACAAGCTTTGATCTTATTAGTGTGCTCCAGAAACCCCAGTTTCCTGACCTGGCAGATTATGGGACTGTTGGCAGAAGTAGTACGATGCCTCCGGATCATAAGACTCAGTTGTGTCAGTTTGCTGGCTGATGCTTAGCCGAACCAACAGGAACAGTCAGTACCTGACCTTGCCTAACGTCAATGAGACGCACGCAATGAGTGTTAAGGATACGGGAACTGAAGTTCGTTCTTCTGCCTTTGTCGATGAGCCGAGAAATTTCCAAACAAATTTGAGTTATTTATATGGGTTATTCTAGGATAGGGCAATTGCTCCCGATAACATTTCCGTTATTAATGATTTGCGCGAGAACAATCGCCTCTTAGTTTGTGTCAAGCAGTGCAGCATATATTCTCAACGTTTTTCCGGGTAAACCATTTTCGTGGGGCGTGCATACGCTCAAATCCGGGGTTTTTCAGTGATAGTTATGCACTGGTAATCTAAGTTGGAACCGGTGCCAGACGAATATTGATGTGCTAATCACCTGACGGGCGTTCTACTGAGCTTCACTCTCTAATAGGTGCCAAAATAATCTAGACAGTGAACAACACTTTTGATTTCTACTCTGCAGACTGGTAGTCTGTCAGAAATGCTTGCGTATCACTTTGTATTGAAAACACTGTAGGTGTTTCCTAACGAAAGTCAACAGCCCCCGATTGCTAACTATAACCGTCGTGTATTTGGTTTACTTTTGAAGTGTCAGTAGTAAGGAATAGAAAAAAGTAGGGTTAAGCCTACAATGGTGGAGACAGCTGACTTACTTTCGGCCAGATAAGAACTATCAATGAGGCCAAAAACCCATGGATGTCTTTAATGAAGTAATTTAAATCTGGATCAGAAAAAAACTCTCGAGGAATGTTCGGTTTCGCTAGATGATTATTTGGTGAGGGGGATTTAATTTGTAGTATCGATTAGATCGTCGCCAGGATCAAGCAGCAGAACGGATAACTGATAAAATAGGTTGCGCTTATCCGCATAAGTGCGCTCATTTGTGAGCCACTTTGGCGGTAACAGAAGATTCAGCCGAATCGCAAATGAATGTGCTGCACAAAGGCCACCTCATCTTTAGGTTGGCATGATACTGGAGACATCGCGTTGTATTTCTTTATTGTGCACACTACTCACGAGGCTACTGAAGACTCTTCGACAAAGCAAGGTTGCTTTTTCCCCTCTTTGGCTTCATTATGCAGTTCAGTCCTTTAGGGATTCAACTGGATAAAACCATACTGATATGCGAATTAGTGTCTTACGCCAATTTCGCACATGGTTGACGGAAATGGGGAACTGTACCAATCTGGAGCTCCTCAAGAATGGCGAAATAAGTCATGGTCTTTCGAAGGGTTTTCAGTAACTGTATGAGTAGTAAGTATGAGTGAAACCATATTGAATGACCACCAATCTGTGAGGCTCAAACTTCAGTACAGCTGGTGAAACAGTCTAAAAATAAGAAGCATTATTAATTCCAAACTAATTATATCAAAATACAGGGTAGACATACCGTTTTTCATGCAAGATAACGGTTGTGCTGTGTGTATCAATTAAAAGAGTTGCTTTTTTGGCCTAAAATCCAGTGGACATTGTTTTTAAAGTTGCGGTTTGCCAGCGAGGTTCTTTATTTAAAACTAGGACGTGTTTCTTTGGAGTACTCTGATCTGTACACAAAACTTCCCAAGGCCTGTGTTCAGACAAAAAGTTTAATTGATGCACTGTTATATTCCACTTAAAGCTGGGGTTTGGATGAATTGTGGCTATTGGTTTCAGAACACGGGCGTTTTTTGAAACCGATTCATTAGTCTAGATTAAACTAGATAGAAATGGCCCTTGGATCGCAGGGGCTTGGAGAATTCTTTGAATTTTTGGGGAATATTCATTGAACATCCAGATGTTGTCTTCACTCGTTGATCGTATCAGTGAAGATTTCTGTATTGACGGTGCAAGCTCGAATTGGTGAATCAAGATTCATGAGAATCCGGGACCATCACGCTTTAACATAACTTCCACGTTCATAGACGTGATACACTATTTATAGGGTTGCCCGGTTTCGCCCTTCTTGGGGCTCATCAGGTAGGCACAGTCCCCAAGTTTCCGGCAACCTTATGTTCTATATGAGACCAGATTGCACGAAATTAGCGAAATACACTCACTTGCAAACAAATTTGTTTTTTTTTTGCGAGAGACTCCCCTACAACCCAGCTGAATCGCTCACTTGAGTTTTTTTAAGCAACTGAGTGTATTTCGCTGGCTTCCTTGTTTGCGTACTTCAGACAGTTGTAGCTTAAAACTCACAAGTGGGTTTAACTTTAAATAAATCTCAGTTATGGGAAATGTGTCAATTTTCCTATTGTACCCTGTTATTTTGCATTTTTATAGGTCTTTCATGCTATGAACCAGAAACTGGAGGTCAAAATTAGAACCGAATCTATGATATCACGAATTGCATTTACTTAACTAATTTTATGCAAGGAGTTTGAATAAAAAGTAGTGTCACAGAAAGTGACTTCAAACTATCGCTAAAAACAATATTGCTTAATCTCACGATTTTCACGTTTATCCATTCGGCGTTCGGCTAGTTATTCTGCGAATAAGTGGTAGAGTGAACATAGCACCAGTCAAGTGTTGACAATCCTGTATTCTTCACAGTACTGATGGCGTTTACTCTACTGTGCCGTAATGAATTCTGTTTCATCACCTATCGAACCTCTCTACTGACCTAACAAAATTGTTCGAAAGATCGTAATGTCTCTCAAACAACCAACCACGGACGACCACTCTTAAACTTTTTAAATAATTTAACAGAATTTGGATTCGGAGGTCAAGTTGAGCCGCCATATCTACACCCATTTTCAGGTATTACTGACTCCTGCTCAGTTATCTTTGGGTATCTACAGAAAAACCATCGATCCTTCATGTAACTGCTTAGAGGCCTTCTTCACACCGCCAAGTGTCACGTCATAATCGCGATCTTCATTCAATTACTACGGCAATCGCAATGCCATCCTTTAAGAATTGTGCAAGCATGAGTGATGTTGTCCATTTAGGAATCAGAAAAATTAGTACAATGGAAAATGGCGTAGAGTCAACGTCACTCTTGAAAGTGTGCCTCTCTTTGTCAAGCCATCATGTCGTCCTGCTAATCTTCGGTGACCGAGAATCTGTTCACTGCACTATATCCGAATACTTGAGGATTTGAACAGCTGCAGTCTAGAGCCTATCCAGTGTTAACCCGAAATAACACGTTTTTGACACCGCTGCTCACCGACATTTTGTCGAGAGTTCCCAAGAACTCATCACGAATTAGATCTACTAATGATGTTTATGTTCTCATGATGAATTATATAGTTTGTGACGGACAATAGGATGATTTACAGTAGTAGTCTTAGAGTTATTTAATTCATACACTACTGGAGACAAGACAGCGTGTTTATCTGCGTAGATTATATTACTAGCTACCTATTGACGGTGGACAATCTTTGCTAACAATGAGATCGAGCTAACCTAGTCTTACATTAGGGCAAAGTTTGGAGGTTGACCTAATTTTCTTACAAACATATACTCGTCAGGAAAATCAATATTCTGATAGCTAGAGAGCAAAAAGTACAACAGCTGGCGAGTTTAAGGGCTGGTCACAAGATGACGATCGTGGTAAATAGGTGACGTATGCAAAGATGGCAGTCGCTTACTGTTTTTTTTACCTTAAACTCACTCATATTCCCACGCAATCACGTGGGAACTCGAAATCACGTCATAATTCTGTCAGAATTAAGGTACGGTTGACACAAACTAAGTTTGCTGGGTGTTTCACTCGCAGGGATCACATATTTGTGTTAATTTTCGGATTCCCGTAGCTGTAGGGTTGATTGTTCAAATTTGAACATCACTGATTGTTCAAAATTCAAGAAGTATTCTAACTAGTTAGAAATCAGCTGATCAGCAAAGATGCTGCTTTCAGGCCCATCATAGTTTGTATACTAATAGGTACCTATCTGCTTCGTCTAGACGGACTTAATTGAATACTTTAAAATACGGGGCTATACATATGTTTCTGCCAGATTTCTGTCAGTATCTTGTCTGGATATTTATTCGGCATAATTGCACATAATATTTGATTGACTGGTTGATTAATCCACACAATTTGCTACATGTGTCTCAGTCATGATGCAGATTTCTGTTTTGGCATTTAGATCTTTTCAACCGCAGTAAAGATTTTTTTCCAAACTTTCGTACATATTGATTGCAACCATCCAATGGATTCGACACGATGAACTACAGTGCGTCGGAACACATTCCCACTAGGATTATACCGCTCATGGGCATTTGGTTTTCAGTGTGAGGCTAAAACGATTCTCAGCTGGATTTCTCTTATGGCAAGATTGAATCAAATGTACTGCATAGAAGCCGAGTCATGTTTCGGTTGCAAAGATATTTCATATGTCCGAGTACTTTACTTTTCAAATTCATTGATTGCCTTCTGGCGACTTGACCTTTCTTGGATTTCATCAACCCCCGGTAATCCATCAAGCTTCTATCCTACTTTATGTTACAGGAGTTGTTCAGTCACGTGGAAATCAAGGTGGTGTTAATCTGGCTTTCAAGTGGAAGGTGAGCTCGACGGAGGTCCCCAGCTGATGACTCTCAAAAAGAGCAAAGCCAGCAGTGGGCTGTCAGAGGATTTCTCTCAACCGTATAAATAGTGTTATGCCAAGGGACTACTTACAACGAGTATAAAATGGTTGATGACCGATCCCAGCACTTCAGCAATTTAATCTCAGTTCCAAAAAATTCATCGAGACCCAACAGTGTTGCCAAATTTTAGTGTAGTAAAACACCCTAATATCGGATCGGTGAGTAAGATATTTCAGTTTTTGGGAGTGTTACTGGAATCCCTGTTTACCTATCGAAGAGTCTCAGTATAAAATGGGGACACCCAGTAGATTTGAACGAGAGACACAGTGTACTGACCCGGGGGGCCAAAAATTACTTTACAGAGGTATTTGGGCTTGCATTTGGAGACGTTTTCACTTGACACCGCTCATTAATTTCTGTGCCGTATGGAATTTCAGCGAGACGATTTCAGATTGCCACATTACAGAGTCTTGTTTCGCACTCTGACGAAAGTTATCTAGATAAAAAACGTCCACGAGGTAATAGTTTCATCTCAAACTCATCTCATTCTGTAGACTTTTTTCCATGAATCATAATCGGCTCAATTGTTCTGAGCTGTGCACATCAGTTCATTTAACACGACTGATGTATGAGATATATGGTAGCACTTTCTGTTTCTGGATTCTATTTCCAAGTAGTTATTTCCGGCTGCTAGCATAGTTGGCTCGGGCTGGTGTTTGATATTTAGACCCCACTATTCTAGTTACGCTATACATAAAAGTGTACCAGGTGGCTCGCGTGGACTCTATCAGTTTGAAATGGTTTTCGAAAATTCTGAAGAATTCCCCATTGTCACCATCCAGACTGTTCGGGATAGAGATGAACGCACAAATGGAGCATAAGGAGATTTCGAAATCCAATGCAACATAAGAAAAAAACATCTGTTTTTGTAACTACGTGTGGAACTATTTTCGATACACCTGTGTCCTCCCCGAAGGATGTGATTGCGTGCTATGAAAATCCGAACAGGTGGGACCATATGATGCTGCCAGTCCGGAATATTTACCTATCCTCATAAAGTGTTGAGATGTACAGTTGGGGAAAAACTCTTATCGTGCAGTGCGTGCTGTACAAGAATTGTAGAAAAAGCGACGCAAAAATTTTGCCTACAAAGCTCTAGAAATCGATGAAAGACTATTGTGAGGCAATATATATATATATACATAATGTGTGTAGTAGGTTGGGTAATGTGACATACATTGAGAAATACCTGTGGCTGGTCCAACTAGTGACAAGTTAGTTTTTCCTCATTTCAAAGCTGTATAGTATATGGATAAATTGACGAGGGAACCTACCTTCTCAAATTCGAAGAAATATCCTTCGGGATAGTACTGCATCGTGAATCCGAGGGCCCGAATACCCCATTGACACTGAGGTGAAAGCAGCCCTCGCTGGGGCTGGAGAAAAAATATAGAATTGTCTGGACAATAAAAACTAAGTAAATGCCATGTTAACGATAAATCACCGAAAAATCCTTTTGGTCAGTCGGTGTGGCCTTGAATAATGAAAGCTGAATGTCACATAACCTCGTCAACTGGTATTATCTGTACGCCGTTGCTCAGCTTGTACGCACCATAGAGAAATAATTAGCGTAGAAGAGAGGAATAAGCGGGATTAATGTAACTTTTGAGGTTTTACCCAAACAATATATTTTTCGCACTTCTATAGTAAGCCAAACAACTTAAAATGTGACTATTTATTGAGATTCGACAAAGTCCAAAGTGGCGGCCGGTGTGACAGTTACCGACGGAACCCACCGCATTTAGGACGAAATGAACAAGTCCACTAAATTCAGTCTCGACGCCAATCTCAAATCAATGTTTTACAAAATATGTCCTCTGCCAACAATTCAAACGCAAAACGACAGGAAGACCAATGCTCGCAACATACAAATACCCTGACCTCGTTAATTCTTACCGCATTCTATGACATACAGCTCATCCTCGATGTAACAAATTTGTATATCCTGGTAAAAAAAGCACGGATAACCGAGAATGATGAATAAGAATTACTAACAAATCTGGCAAGGAAGACATGTCCCACAATAGGATTATTTTTAGGTTAGGACCAGTTTTTAGAAAATCGTCAAGATTTGTTTAACTGAACTAAGCTGATGAATCGAAGTGGAGGATTTGTCTGTACCTGGTTCAAGACTTTCGAAATTGCCTTTTAATTCTTTGAACACTTCCTTCCTTCGTCTTAGTTGGGAACTGGATGAACAAATACTCAAAACCTGCTCATTTTCTCCGACAGTTGCATTCAACATGGTATCCACAACCGATGCATTTTTTCGGTTTTGGTTGTCAAATGAACAACACTGGATTCTTCAGACGTCATTTTGTTGAAAAGTCACATTTGGAGCATTTTTAAAAAGTATCGATGTAGGATGATGAGACCAGTTGGTTTGAGGTAGTTTGGCATCCATTCCAGTATTAAAGCGATACAGTCGGTGGGGCTGACACTGGTCCAGATACTCTTACGGCGTTTCAGAGGCGTTTCAACGTCGATTACTATAGATCATCAAGACCAAGCCGTCTTTAAAAGAGAGTTTACAGATGCTTAAAGCAAGCCTATCCTATTTAGGGGCCAGGTAGTCAATGACCACGCTAGGCGGAGAGCTTAACAGCTTCTGACTCGGACTGAGGTTCAGTGGCAAAATTACGTCCATTTGAGTTGCCCATGTAGGTATCAGATCCTCCTAGCTAACCAAGGCTATTCTGCTTGTCCAGTGTGGCTCTGAATTGGCTCTGGATTGAGTTTATCAAGGGACCAAAGCCTTCTTGCATTTCTTACTCTCATTTGTGCTGAAGCACAGGTTGATGGTGACAGTTGTTTTCACTTTTCACCTACGGACACAGCCTAGGGGAGCAAACAAAAGACCTTAGCGCGGTGGAATGTTTCGATGTCAATCGATGAGCTGGAGTCTGTAATATCTGATCTGATAGTGAGGTTCCTCACCGAAGAGGTGGGAAATGTCTTTTCACTTCGTACCTTCGTACATAGCTGACCCTGAAACGTAAAGATTCGAGGCAGCGCTCGTCATTTTGGAGGCTGAAAATGGTCCGGCGTGCAGAACGATAGTCTCTTAACATTGTTTCTACTCATCTTATATACTGGTAGTTTCGATGTTTCGTAGACTGTGAAAGGCGAACAGACAAGCCTTTTTATTTACAGATCATTTGAGTGGGAAACTTCAGAACGGTTATATTCGTATGAAAATACAAGATTCTCGCATTCAGAGGAAAGTGTTTTTCTCCACGCACGACCATCGCCCCGACCTTTATGTTCACAACATTCAACAATATGATCAGCTTTGAGTCAATCGCGGCAATGAATGACGTAACAGCAGATAGCTGTACAGATCAACAGATCTCTAACAAAAAGGCAGTTTATTAGCCGCAGCTTAACACTGCGCCACAATTATGCATACGGCATGCCAAAAGCGGAACGATTCAAAACTTATATTCAACAGTTATATTCTAAGTTATTATTACCAGTATATCTAACAGACAAAAATGAATAAAGCATCAAATACTTAGTGGTTGACTGGCTCGTCTGATATTTTTTGGTAGCGGTGAATAAAAAATAGACACGGTAGATAGAGAAATCCAATCCGTTGCATTGTGTCTGCCTGAGAGTACATACGGATCATGTCGGCAAGCTCAGGGTAACTTTCTGAGTTATTTATTGAGTATATGACACTGAGTATAGGGTAGTCATTGCGTTATGATCCATATTTTTGCAGGGAGATACGATGAAAACGGTCGTTCGCGTTCTGATTTTTTTCTGCCGCTGCTGAAAGGCTTGCTGGAACATTTTGCCGCTCCCTCAAGATAACACCACTGTTGACCGACGTGTTCTACAATGTCTCAGATAATACATGATTTGATAAAGAGAGTTCAAATCTGTGTTCACAAACCATTGACGTAGAGTGCAGCAATCTTAATTCAGTAGCATATGTGTCTTATATTGATGTGATGTATTAGAAATTTTTGTACGTTCTCATGGACATTTGTATCTTGATTAAACGGTAGTTGAAACCTGAGAATGGTCCCACCATTTATTGAACTAAATCTGTCGCTGGAGTTATTTTCACATCCGACGGATTCGTCCACACGCTCATGGAGAAGAAATGTGGAAAAAAAATCCCGACATTTCAGAACATTGAGTGTTTGTTTCAATTCTGATATTAATAAAACACGACGGGGACATATGTTGACGTGTCTTGAATCTAATTCCGTATTATGAAAGGAATAATAAACGTTGTTATTGTCTGCATACTTTTATCATGCTTTGCTTGTGTGTATAAAAACAAGTGAAATAGATCGCCTAACCATAAACCCCACGGTTCCTGGTAACCCGTCTAGCTAGCGCCGACTAAACCAAAAATGTGTTCATCAATTCTCAGAGCAGTTGGAGATGGTATGAAATAACAAGAAGGTATGTGAATGTCATGGATAAAATCATCAATTTCCGCGAATAATAATAGTTTATTTACTTCGACAGTTTCGACCATCCGAACGCAGCACTAACAGAAGACCAACGGCTGAGTCACAGGGAGATGCCTTGTAGTATAGCAACAAATGGACTGGATATGAGCAGTTTATGCCCGAGAGATGATTTAGTTTAGGTACAAACTGCTCCAATAACTTCTTCAGACGTACCTACTGTGGTAGTAACAGATAAAATGCCATGGAAGTCAAGATACAGAGGTGGCGAAAATGAACTCTACCAGTGAGATCAACTGGTTTCTCAGTATTTACTCATCTCTACTTCCAGTCTGGATAATGCGTCGATGAGTTCAAAGGGATAAAATGATCAAACAATCAAGCGTTTTGTAAGTATTTGTCAAAACACGCCTGCGTGGCTATTTGTTTCTCAATGAAACAAGGGGAGGGGCACATCCTAGATAGGTGACCGTCGACAGGTCTTTTGAAAACAATGGCCTGCAGTTCAACATTCCGGGATGTTTCATGATGTTCACTTTGTACTTTAGACTTGCCATCAGGAACAAACAACTACCGTGTACCTCCTTTTTTGTCAAACCCTCCTCCCTCCTGAATCCATTGTTTTCTGCATCTACCTCAAAGGTTCGATATGCTCCCATAATCCTTCAAGAGCTTTTGACTATTTGCGTTACCACGTCCTGTGCTCACACGTGTGTCGCCAATCCAAGTCGATGTACCGTCCACTTCAGGTTCGCTGTATTTATAGTGTTTTTAAAACCCTTTAAGACTTTCTTTGGGCTTTCATCAATTCGTGCAACATTTGAGACTGAAACCCCCATAATTTGAAGTTTTTATCCATTTCGTATATTTTTGTACCTGTAGTGCCGTATTTTATTGGTAAATCTTTGCAATTGTTGGCTTACGGTATCACGTGCCATTCACCTGGGCTTCCACGAATACGTCAAGCAATCTGCGTACTGCAGGCCGACCGAGGTTCGATAAGATGATTGGATTTTGGGATTTTGAATACTATCGATGTTATCTGTTACTATTTTGGGTGATATGCATTAGTTCAACGGCATTCCTCTGATCTGACCCGGTGCCTTGAAAGGAAATATGGCGAATCATATGTCGATAGTCCTTTGAAAGTTAAGAATGATAGTATAGTAGTAAAGTTTCAACTATTACCGTGCACCTTTTGGTTCATCTATCATAAAGAATGTTCCAACAGCACTCAAAACCCTTCCTTTTATAGAGCTGGGAATATTATACGCTCTATCATAAACACGGGTTCTAGTCGGGTGCTGGCTCATGAAAATATGGTTGTTGTTCCAGCCATTCTTGGTTTGGGTCAACTTTACGGGGCCTGGCCAGGTTTTTTCAAGCTATATCTGGATTAATCTATCAGTCTTTTATTAAGACCTATATTCCTCCAAACACAACCTCGCCAAGGACTCAGTCACCACACCTTAATAAATGAAAATGGCTGCATACCCGAAGAAAAAAGGCCGTTTCACTCACAATAGTGTTTGTTATTTGGTGCAAAATGCAACTCATAAGCTCCTTCGTTTCGTCCACCAGACGACTGCGCACACTCGGATAACGTGGCCGAGAATGGAACTCTGTTAACTGGAATTTCTCATGATTCCACATTTGGCGGAGTTTTGGTACAACATCACCGGATGCCTAGAAGTAAGGAATGATACGCACATGGGCACATATTGAGAAAATCCAAGATTTCATCGCTTTACTAGGTGTAGCCACATAGATGAGCTGTCAGTTTTGCCGAGATGAAATTGTGGAACTCATTAGCTAACTGTTAACTCACGTGTAGGATGCGGTATTTTGCTTGTTCTATTAGCATACGTAGAGTGATTGCAAAAGTGGTTGGTTCGTGAATGTCAAAGGTAGGCTGAAATACAGAGCATAGCGCAAAATTGTACGAAAACCCTAAGCGCTGCTTGTATGAAAATGTATCACACAGAGAGTAAGATAATTCCAAGTATGCGTATTTTGCTGGACTGTTTATCTAAACATTGGATGCAAATACAAGCATAAGAAAAAACATTAAACTTAATGCATCTTAGCTGTCCTGGAATTTTCTATTGAATGTCCAAATAAACCCATGGGTCGTTTGGAAAGGAATCCCACGGCGTTTTGGAAAGAACCCATCTATTACGAGGTGTCAAGCTAAGTGATCCCAAGGTACGTTCAAACATTCAAATTTAACCGAAAAAGTTGAAAAATTTTAGGGCGCCGTATTTGGACATCCAACAATCTTAGAATTCATTTCAAGGCCGTGGTTTCTACTGGCACGTCTTAAGGAGAATTAACAAAATATTCTAAAAACTTCCTAGGTATCCTATTGTGAAAGGTACTTAAAATGCTTTCAAGGGGAAATCATGTCAAGTTTCACGTGAATTCATGGCGCCTTTGAAAAGGGTACTGTGAAATGACAAGCTAACTGAACTATGGGGAATCATGTCAGGTTTCACGTGAATTCATGGCGCTTTTGAAAAGCGTACTGTGAAATGACAAGCTAACTGAACTAGCGACAATCGTGACGTGAATAGGTAATGTCTAATTAAAAAAATATACGAGCTTTGAATTTTTGCATCCGTGACGTCAATAGGTAATGTCTAATTCAAAAAATATACGAGCTTTGAATTTTTGCATTTGTGACTGCTTTGAGGACTACTCAAATCTTTTGACATGCCCTTGCACATCTAGGTGTTTGGTAGAATCTATGGTGCAGTCCGTTTAGTTCTGGACAGCTATAAGAGTGAGCATGGGTGCAATGAAACCGAGCTTTCATTCTGCAAGTGAAATGAAATGAAAGAAGAGCGTGGTTTCACACGTTCTGGAAGTCGGCGGCGGCATAGAACCACTATAGGACATGAACAAGAATGGTTGATAACCAGCGTGACGTTGCCATTTGAAGAAGCAGCTGACATGCAAGCAAGTGATATGAATCGTGCGTTTGAAAGTTAAGCGTCCCATCTAATTATCGGTTAACCATAATGTTAGCCAGGCCCTCCTTGCGAAAGGTAGTGCTCTAAGCCACCAATCAGATGGTCACCTGTTCTACTCTTTATAGAGGTTCCACAGGTATCATTTGCTGATGGTTTCAACATCTGTGCAACGCTCTCAGGCTTTTCAACATAGGCTTACTTACTTGCAGAGCGATAAGCTTCACAAGATCAATAAACTTGGGGGCCGTATGATTATCGCTAACCTACGAAATACCGTCCAGTACTTGATTTGTTTTATTGAATTTAGACCACTCTGTATTGAGAGAAAATTCACGTGTATTAAACTATGTAAAAAACCGAAGGAAAATGTTTCCTGTAACTAGGTAATCCCTCTTATGCATGACAAAATCGTTCTGTCAGGAATTTTTGGATGATCTGTTTCTGCTGGTTTTATCTTAGACATAAGTTGTTGTCAAACGTCTTCGGGCGAATACTGCATTTTCTCTTTTTCATATGTCTTCAGCCTTCGTTAAATTCCTTTTGTAGACTGCAGCTGATGATGTGGGCTTTGCGAACAAGTTTTTTGCTTTTCAAGCCTTCTAACTCTTGGACTACGTCTACTATATCAACTGACTACTGCAGTTAAGACCAATACTATCCAAAAAACATTCATGTGCTTTGGGACTTCTACATAGCTGATCCTCGTGACGTCCTCCGGACGTTTCCGTAGGTTGAGCCTGGAGTGTCCACCCTTTGGTGGAATGAGAAGACGATTACTCATGTAGAGGAGAAAAAGAGATCATCTTTAGTTCAGAAACAAGTAGATACTGGCAGGAGCAGGTGGTACAAGACTGTTGAGTTTGATGAATTCTACATTCGTTCTGTTCAAGGTTGAGGAATTGTTTAGCCCAACATGCTGTCGGATGATATCAGAATCACTTTCACTATAAAGGACGTCATGCAAGTTCGGTGACCTCATTCTTAATTATGACATTTGAACGGTGTTCATATGTATAACCCAGGATTGCACCCGAGATTAGTCCACTTACGAGACAAGACCGTGAGATGACAAAGGCCTTGTACGCCCTTTTAATGTACAAAAATGGTTATTTGCACATAACGATTACAAACCGGAAGCATTCGTTTCATTGAAAATTTGCGCAAGCCTTCGAGAGTTTGCTTAGAAAGTTGATCGAATAGTGAGCAAGTAAAATGGTTCTCCTTCATTACACAACATACCTCGAAATTGGCCTTCTTAAGGAGGAAGGAGAACAGGGCAATATATCCAAACACCCGTATTCGCCTGTGGTTGCCTAGAGACAACAGCATAAGCATGTTTTGCGTGAACCATACCATGGCCGGGAAACAGTTGCGGAGGACGATAACAGCAGGTTTCAGGTGGCGGGTTTCCAAAAAGTTTGGGTTTAAAACGGTGCTTTTCTGTGGGAAGGTACATAAGAATGGTTGTTTTGATGCATATTCATGATTGAGTACTAGCCGAGCTGAGTCACTTATAATGAGCAACTGGTAGTAAAACATCGCTTCATTCACACCATGTGGTAGTGGGTTCACTTTTTGGTGATATGAGTTTTTGCATATAGGAAAGAAATGGATCAATTAATCATATTCCAGCCAAAACTACCTTGAGATTTTGAAATTGTGGAGCACCATGGGGCAGTAGAAACTAGAGACTGCTGATCACTTGACATTGAATCCGCAGAAATGTTACAGAATAACAATACAAATCTGTACAACCTAAAATACAGATGTTGGGGGGACAGGCTGGCATGCATAAAAGCTTATAAGCGCCTATCGCTGAAGGTAGACAAAAAGTTATTTGCCTGAAATAAATGAACGAATTCAACAGATCAAGAACAAAAGCGTTGCTGAATGCGCAGTGTTTTGTACCGTCCATCAGATGAATCTGTCTGCACTTAGCGCGTCCATTGAGTTTCTTCCTGAATACAAAACTGAACTCAGATTTCATACTTTAGAACTCCAGACATTCATTACTTCAGTCAATGACGGACCACTCTGGGCCGAGTTAAGGCCTGTGCAATAACAGTTTACCAAGCGATTTGGAAATTGAATTTGTTTCCAAATGATCAGACTGACCAAAATAGTTTCCTGTAGGATGCACACAGCTGGTGATGAAACTTCAAAAAGCCAATCCACGTGGTCAAATGTAGTGTTAATTCCTGTGAGTTGTTATTTTAGAGGAAGAAACCTATGGCCAAAGTTAAATCTACCTACTTTAAAGATGAGCCCTTGTAAAAACTGACTGATTTCCTAATTTTGTTGTTCTTTAATCTGCGTCTTTTTGCTACATACACATTAAACGAAAGCACTGTAAAATTTGCACACTAATTTTTTAATTATATCTACATTTACGCGTAAATGGCTGTTCTTTTGGACTATATGGGAGAAGTAAGAAAGGCTTCTTTTTGCAGTAGAACCAGCAGAAAAAAATGTTCGCCAGCTTGTTCGCTGAGCTGGGCAGTTTGAGTGCAATTTGATTTATGCAGTCAAATTGACCAGCTCAGCGAACAAGCCAACGATCATTAAGCTACCTGATCTACCAACATTTTCCTCTATAGAAAAAGAAAAAATGTTCCTTTTTGCTTTGCCATCTGAGAACAATCTGCAATGCTTCTATAGTACAAGAGGGGCATACTTTTTCACCACTCTATACACCACTTTTGTGCAGACGTTCTCATGCTTCGAAATTCACTGATAATTAGCAACACAATACTTATCTCGCCATTGAATTCGTCCAATTTATCTCCTTTCATGAGCTCCAGGTTACAAATTTTCAATGCACTTAAAAGGGTTACTTCATTTGAAGAGACAAAACTTGAAGAATTATCCACTATGCTTGGGGATCTTATTGTTGTTTTGCTTGATTACCAACTCAGATGGTATCATCATCACATCCTTGAGTAGAATTGTGAGGTGACAATCTCTCGCAGGTCAGCAGTAATCTTAGATGACCTCGAGAGGGGTAAGATATCGGATGTTGCCAGCGAATGACTTTACAATGCAACGCAGTTACATGCACATCAAAATGATTTGTTCAGAAACCAATGGTTTAAGCGGCACATACTCTTCACAAGCAAGCGATGGAACTTGTGACCGCCAGTAATCAGTAACTGTGGGTGACCCGGCTGCAGGTCATACTGATTATGAAGAAAATTCGCTTGAAAAGCGGGTCAGTGTACCAAACTGAGGATTATTCTCTTCAAGGCCCAAGAATTAGGTGTAACATTAAATTATCAAACCAAATGAGTCCCTTGTGAAGAGGGTTTATCTTGAGGAAATCATCCTGGGCAATTTCGCAGTGCATGTTTTCTGAATGACACGTGACTTACGCCCGTTTATTATAACGCCGTTTTGTTTTCTCGCTGCTGGTCTTCCTCCCTGTTTCGGTCCTACTTAAGGTCTGCTTGTTCTTCAGTAACTGAAGTCAATATTCGTAGTCCGTCCGTCATTGGTCGCAAGTTCGCCTCAGTCGTACCTATTCTTGAGCGTCTGCTCCAACAGAAAGATGGACGAAAGATGGGAATCGAACTCAGAACTCCTCGGATGGCAGGCAGACGCACTGCCCGCTACACCAACTTGGCGCCGGGAACGCCCTATTTTTGTATTGTCTGTATACTACATCTGCCAGACAGCTTTTGGTGAGATTTGTTTTAAACAGCCCTAACCGCGCAGTCTGATTTGTCACATGACACGAGCTACCGCGTCGCACCACCGACCGAAAGACGGTCCCTTTACCTCCCAAACGTACTGATTGTTTCTGCGCCGTTATCACCCTATACGGCCAACTCATACTGACAAACTGCCCGTATATGTATGTTTGTAGATCGTTTAGTGCTTACTTTTTGTTGCTTGTAGAAATCCCTGCCGCTTCATTGACTATTTTCCGCTCCCGCTGATTGCGTCATTATTGATTGTACGTTCGCTTAATTTACGATGCTTACTAACCCGTTGTTTGTGGAACCAGTTCCTGTCAGTCCTCAGTACATCGTCTGCTGCCCACGTCCGTCTGCTCTTATTGTCTACTGGCTACGAACTGCGTATAATCTAGCAGTCGCAATCGTCCTGTGAAATCCATAGTCGCCCGGATCTTACAAACACGTCTTTGGGAAAAAGTCACCTTTAGGGTAAGGTTGCGGGAACATATCTAAAATGAGTGAACGCGATTAATCGCATATAGAATTCACGTCGCATTGACTAGTTGGCCTTAACAGTTAATGAAATATTACTCTTATCTTTACAATGTATCTTTCCACGAGCAATCTTTCAGTGCTTTGATTCTATGGAGACTGTCGCAGTCACAGTATGTCTTCATATTTGGTTTGTCTTCCCAGTGAGTCATAATCTGGGCCCGAACACCGGCGCTGAGCCTATAGGGAATGTGTGACGAGATACAACGAAATCGAAACCTTAGTACAGTCAACCACAAAGATACTGTTTTCCTATGTTTTCTAGTACCCAAAGACTTAGGATTTGCTTACCTCGTACTGTCACAGGTAACTTGTCAGCTCCCGCATTAGGGAAGAAAACTGGCGGTCTGTCATTCACAATTACCACCGGCTGATGATCCGCTAGTGAAAAGAAAGAGATAAATGCAAGAGTAACATAAAACAAGAAAGAAGCTGCTTAAATCTCATTAATATTTAGTTTCTAATGTGATAAAAATTACTGAATCATCCTTCTGCACGAGACACTATTGATATATTAAAGCAAAAGGATCCTTGACCGATAGTCGAAGCACATTTCAGTGTGTGCTTATGGACGAACAAAATTGCAGTGCCTGTGCACGAAGAAACTCGTTAGAAATAACACCACTTTCTTGATGCCGGACGGTCTCTTATTTAAAAATGTCGCTTAAACAGAAGCATTACGCTTTCTGATCTTCTGCATAGCGAATGCACACTTATGAGGGGATACGGCGTGATTTTAGCGCCTCTTCTGTTCTGACAAGAGTAGTTAGTTGAATGACACAGAAATGTTGAGTGTAACGGCCGTCTCACGAGAACAACAGGCTCTGTGGATACAATTTACTTAGGTCTCATTAAGAGTCAAGCGTGCTTGCACTTTTGCGTTTCGCACATTGCCAACTAGACTTATAGCTATCAGATCGGACAACAAGGGGTAAACTACCAAACTAGTTTTTTGCTGGAACTTTGGTAGCATTAGATATTTTTATTATCCATACCTTTTTGAATATTTCAGGAGTTCCTGACAAACCTTGGTTTGGATACGGTTGAAAAGACTGAGCGCTTTGTGGTGTATAATATAGAAACCTTTATGTTCAAAACTCAGCACGGTGGAATGAAGTGTTATTTTCCAACCTATCGGTTGCCATGACCAACCATTTTTAAGGGCTTCTTTGAAAAAAAAGATTGCCCGTGGCAACCGAAACGACAGATTTTAACATTCTATTCAACTCCGCTGTTTGGAACTTAAAACCTATTTAATATTATCTAGTTACGCCCTCCATTGATGCGACAGCGGATACCAAAATGTTTTTTTCGCACTAACGTGTTAATATATATATATATACGTGGCGTTTACATACTTTATTTAGTTGAGGCACCAAATTTCACGAAATTTTGGTGAAAACTGTCAAATTCAGCCTTGAGTGCTTGTTTCCTACGTTGACCGAGAACAGGGTGCTTCAGCATGGTTCACATTCACTGCCATTAATATGAGGAGGAAATACAATTTTGGGGGACAATTTACTATCCCAAAGGTGCCAACACTACATTATTAACAAACTGGAATGGTATTGTAGATGTCGGAAAGTGAATTTAAAACTGAACAAGCAGGATGCCATTCTGATAACCAAAGCGTGATCCCAACACATTTATACGGATAGAAGATAGAAACCAGTCCTGTTCCTGTCTTATATGTTGTCATCTTTTTTAAAATGAACGCCGCAATACTTTATATCAACAGATTCGGAATATCGTACTGTTCAAAATCGGTCGTGTACAGGAAAGTAACTAATAGGGAACATATTACCTTATACTGGCTTGGACGTTTCTGGGACCTCACCTAACAATCCAATTTCATAACCACAATTAGAGGTTATTGGGCTTTCAAGAAAGCAAAAGGCAAAGCAACATGTTTCCCTTCAGTATTTTGAAACAGAGAATTTAAAAGATATTCTTTTGTGAATCGGAAACAATTAAATGTCGTTATCACCTGAGTAACAAACCAAATCGTAAAAAGAATCCCCTACCATTGATAGACGTTCAGTCAAAAGTCATTTAAAATTAGGTCGAGACAAGCAGGATGCTGTCAAGTGTTTTAAAGGCTAGTGTTTTTTAATGTTCGAATACAACCGCTCGAAACGTAAGCACTATTGGAGACATCTTCACTTGATTTCAGACTCCGAATGAATGATTCCTAAGAAGAGTGATTCCAGCTGTATCTTCCGAACATTTAGGTGACAACAAAATAGACTCTACTTAAGTAATTAAGTAATTTTAGGCAAGCTGTTCTAAAGTATTAACTGTTTAGACAAAAGCCATTCTAACGACAGGGCAAAAATTAGCGTTTCAGAAATTTTTCGGTGGTTTTGTGCTGAGTATTTCTAATTGAGATGTGCTCCAATTAATGAAGAACCAGTCCCTCTTAAGTGAAATCCGAAGCAGAATATCACACCTGACTGCTGCGTTGACCCTAAAAATGCATGCTTCAACTTTGACAGCTAGGGACAAAACTCTTAGCGGATAAGTGACTATGTTGTAAATCACATGCATTCTGCCGAACCTTTAAAGTGTACTTTAAGAAGGTCGCTAACTAGAGGCCAAGAAACACCTAGTTTTTAAGTTAATGATGCACTTTAGCCTAGCAACCTTACCCAAGGTCAACGCGGTGAGAGGTGAGGACCAATATGTGATGCGATTAAAAGTACAGAAGCAGCAGTTGCCGACCTTACTAGTTTTGAGCATAGTAAGTAATTTGAATATAAAATCTCCCTTCAGGGATCAGTAGTCTGGAGCAGACAGCGAAAGCGATTTGTTTCAGTGGAAGTAGGTGATGACTACACCTTAGCGCGTTTTGAGTTTGAAAGTAGTTTTTATGGGAAGACTTATCGTCGTTTTTTTCTGTCACTAGGATAACAGCGGACGACATAAATTACTACATGTCAGAAGCTTTGCACACCAGCTGAATGATTCGTTTGTGCGATTAACTGAGACTGGATAGGAGTGAATTATATTTTTATGAAGGACTGAGTTTTAAGTAACTGAATCAAGATGAAAATGATTGTTACATTCGTTACCGTTACGGTTTATCGGTAAGTACCCCTGAGTCTTTAATAGACCCTAAGGTGGATGTTTGTGTACACAAATGAAGCCGGGGTCTGTCAAACAATACACGAATAGTGTGAACTGAAAGGCACATAGGCGACGCGCTACACATGAGCACTCAAAGACTGTCACTACGAGGTGCAATAGTACTGACCCATTGGGCAAAATATTCTAATCTTTTTAACACAAGATTTCATCTGGTAAACTTCATCTTACAACCCAAAACATGTTATATATTTAGGGGACCGCAAAGTGCACAGAGTGTAGAAGCTGTCGATTATCACAGATGAGATATAACGAAACAAGTGGATTTGTAAATTTGTGAGCCACAACCCAGGCATTCAACTGCCCATCGCAACGTGGCTTTCTTTTTCAACTAAATTCACGACTTCGATAAGCATGTGGTAATGCAGCCATTTGTTGTAAGCACGGTTTCCCGTAGAGCCCTTCTTGCTCAGTCCGTATCATAGCTAGGACTGCTATGATTGTATATGCAACTTAGAAGACGGTGAAAAAGCTAAGTTATTAGGGTACTCCGCTGTCCATATAGAGGCTATAGTTTGTTCGCACCTTTTGTTGATCTAATCTGAAAATTAGGTATGCTATATTCAAACCTCATTGACTGCACTGATTGGTGCATATTACCACAGATGGCCAACCTTCAGCCACCTCGTGTAACTATTCGTATGTGTGGTGTTTGTGTCGTATAAAGACGGCATCCTTAATCGAACGAAGATATGCTATTACAAAGCACCTGGTCATTGTTTACCTTTGTGGTCCATTGGATACAACAAATGGAAACCCTTACAAAAGTCGCATTCAGCTGGCCCAGCTGTATTCACAGTCCGCTTACTTCAGACATTTTTCTCCAGAATGATGGAAATGGTGCTCAGTATGATCACGCAACCTGATCACTGAACAATGCCAAATAAATCAGCCAAGGTTAAGTAGCTAAAGTGAAGGACACATGTTACCTTAAATGAATCGCTCTTAGCAGACTTACTTTTGTTCCACATTTGCAACAAAGCAGCCTGCCACATTGACGATTGTTGCTGAAACTGCTGAGCAACCATCATCTTCATCAACATATCACTCTCGTTGAAACTAGCTAAGGGTTGCAGACATATGGAAAAACATTGTAATTATTTTAGCATCCGACAAGGAATTTTTCAACGTTTGGTGCAGTTTTTATAATATTGTGGCAGTAAATTTCATCAGGTAAGACAAGGGAAACATTCTTTTATGTTCAGTGCGTGGTGGTGACCAAATATGCAAGAAATTCTCTACCCAGACTGTCAAGACCAACTGGATTGTGTGCTGGACGTGTGTGCCACACACAGAAGGGGGGTTTAATTGGGTTATAGAATGATGATCTTGCCTCACATGAGTAATGGCAGACTTTTATGCACTGGCATCGGTACACATAACTTTACACCACATTTTAATGAGAAGCGAGGCACTAAGAACGAGAAAAGGGCCCATCTGGTTAGCCGCCTGCTTTACTTACCGACGGGTACAGGGAGGTTGACTGGCTTTTCTTCAGTCTTTCTTGCAAGATCTTTCTCAGCCTGAAATTCAAGAAGAATAGGGTGCACAGACTGATTTATTTTAAACGTTTCGAAAAATTAACCGTGGCAGATTAAGTGAGTAAACGAGAACTAATTGGCAGCCCTGAGTAACGTGTCTACCATGCGGTTAGAATACATATTCATTTAACGAATGAATGCCGGTACCCTGATTCACACGATCTTGTCTTAACAACATAAGAGCTATAAACCACACACAGTAAGTAGGATGTACTGTGCAGTCTTGTGGAACGGGTTTCAAGCTTTCACAATCTAAGCTTCTTTTTGGCGGTTAAAAGATTCAAAGAAATTTAAGGTTCTCGCGTAAAACATACCATAGACATGTTTTGTGTCTTATTTTATGCATTTTATTGAAATAAGTTGAAATGGTTGTACGGCAGTGGAGTACCAGTACGCTCTCATTTAATGTTGTTTTCAGTGAGGATAATGGCTAAAATTTCCACTGCGTTCTGTTTCATGAGGATAGATGAAACCTGTTTTAATTTCAGAACATCCGCTGAGCTGAATGGAAAGTTCAGTTGAACCCTCTGTTGAAATCTCGTAAACTCATTCGTGATATAAATCAAGAGGTTACTTTCCGCTCTTAGTCATCCCTTATTTTGTTAGTTATTTTGGGGTTATCTTTCTGTGAACCTCAAAGGAGCCTTTTGATACATTTACACATATATATGTATAATATATATTTGTTAGTTTTGTTTTGAGCATAAGAATTGCAAACAAATCCACTTTAAAGCAGGTTTTAACCTTAGGATTATTATCTTGGGCTTGTCTACTTGTAAAGTTCGAATCATACCAAGGTAACAACGGTCCTGTACTCGGTGAGCTATGCGCGGAGAACTTTCTAACTTACTTTTTTTTACCAAAAATGGCTTAGAAGAGTTACACTGCTGCAATCCGTTAACCACTCGTTATTCGGAAAGAATGTTCAAGTGACTACAATATAAGTTTAGCTGCTAACTTCTTCAGTTTTTTCATGTGTTGACCTCAAAATGCAATGTAGCAAAATACATCTCACCAAATATTCACCAAGTGCAAGTCGGTTAGGAAATCAGTGAACACTGACTGCAATTTGTAATGTGAAAGAACTTAACAAACCAAATGTGTTGCGAGGAATCTTGTGAAGTATCAACAGGAGGGTGGGTGGAAGTTGGCTACATATCTCGCTTTGGTTATATATTTATGAGGCTTTCATGTGAATTTATAAAGTTCTCCAGCAGCACGGGCTAAAAAGTGTGCATTCCGCTGGGATTAAAGAATACTAGTGGAGAAAAGTCATTCAGGAAACCCGTTTCTTCGAGCACACGTAGTAGTGAGTTCCCATTTGTGATTTAGGGGGTGAACTGTAATGGTCGCCAAGACAGTTTGGTCATTGAGTTGTATTGTGGCGTTCTACTACCTTAGTATTTGGCCTAACCGCATGATGTGGTGCTGCGGCCCAGGTCCTTGAAACTGGAGTTGACTGAGAGTTGAAATTCGGAAACTCAGGCTTACACTGTCGCTGATCTGCCGAAGTTGAATGCTGAACAAACCAAATTTAAAATCGAGGGCATGGAAGAAAGGACCAATACCGTCCTTTGTAATCTTTCGTTGGGACGACTGACGTGCAAAACTTACGACAAAAAATACCCCCGTAAATTAACGTTTACGGAACTGGGTCCACACACGACAAATCATTCAACTAACTGGCTAACTGATAGTTTTCAAGCTCGACTTTGAATTCACGAAAATTGTCACCGAGTCATAAAAAACTATGAATACAAGTGAATTACCTTTCAGGAAATTCAGGGACATGAAATCAATTCTGTAAATATTTATGTCGGCTTTATTGGTGTCCCCTCATCCGAAATTTTAGCCCCATAGGAAGCTCAAAGAAAGGAAATGTTGCCTACGAAGATAAACTCAGAATCCTTCATACGCTGTTAACAAGCCATTGTAGTCGCTAAACTGAATGCATCAGCCGAAACCCGTTTGCTTATTGTTCTATGCCCAAGAGAACATCTCGTCTTCTCTGTATTACTTCTCGAATACGGTACTTAGGACGTGCAAATATACACATCTCAGCCGTTATTCAAGACACTACAAGAAAAGTCATCAACAGTTCTAAGTCTGGCAGCCTGCTTCAGAGGGGTCACCAGATGAACCTCTGGAAGGCATTTGATCCAGTTTACTCAGGGTGCAAATATTAATTCGAATGTCTTTGTAAATGCATGCTGTTTACAGTCGAAGCTATTGCTATCATAGTACAAGTCCTAATTTATGCAGATTTCGACTAAACCGCCGTACCTGACTTAAATATTCATAAAGGCATTTTAAACACGTCTTTACCAGAATTGATTTTAGGACAGAAAATTATCTGCCTACATGTTGTTCTGGGTTTTGTATGTAGTCTTGCAAAAATATGAACCAAATGAAATGCTGAGTTTTCTGTCTTTGCCCTACTAGCCCGTCATCCGGAATGAGTGAGTTCCTCATCTTTACTAAGTAGACCACTATACATGTTTGATGTCCCAAATGAATGCACCTGAAAGATGCTCACGCAGATTCTCTGTAGTGGAAACCATATAATTATTCCAATGATTGAAGATAAAACGAAATTAGCCTTCTGCCGGGTAATTTTCTTGCTTCTTTCACCTCTAACGTTTTTTCAACGTCCAATAGAAAATACGCTAACTAAAGAATGTGGCTGAAACTGATCCCTTTTCAACTTTCCTCTTAGTAGGTTAAAATCAAAACCCAGAAGCCATGCAATGTGGTTGACCTGTCGCTACACAGACAATATATTTGCATCTGCAAACAATAACTGACTGATGTTTTTACAAAATTCAGTCTAATTAACTATACTTTGAAGTTTGTAGCTGAACCTTACGCAACAGTTAGTACATTTATTTGCGTTTAAGCTGAAGACGGCCGATAAAACAACAACTCAAAAATATTAACTAAAGCAAACTTGAACTGTTACGTATATTCGTTTCGATATGAAGGCATACATCCAATCTGAAATGGATGCAAGGGCAGCAGACATACGTTCTGCCTGCCCTACACAAACATCCTGAACTTTATGGAACAGGATTTGCCAAACAAATGGTTGGGATGTTCATGCTCGAATCCAAGAAACGTAAAAAGCATAAAGCTGCATAGCATGATATCGAGAAAAAGCCTGTGTACAGAACAATATAGTTCAAATAAATGCTGATCGGTATTAGGCTAAGACGATGCATTGACGTGACTACTAAGGTCACTACTCCACTTTTACGCACGTGTTCCTCGTATTGAGAGCATATAAAAAGTTTTGATTATTTTCTGAAGTTAATGAAAGGTTGATACATAATATAAGACTGTGTGGGATATATGTGTGGTGTATGCGCATGCACAGGACGTAGAAATGTTTTGGTATTGACATTGCGACTCAAATGTGGTGTTTGGAGTAGAAGAATAAAACAATTTTTGATCTGTAGACTAGATGTTTGGGTATGACCTAAAATGGGATAAACCGAGAATAAGATTCAGACCCCTCCCTCTAGATACATCCGAAGGAAAAACTATCTCATTCCACCTCCAGCCTTTGTAAGCACTCATGTGTATAGTCTTGTCCTGCGCAAAGCGTCGTAAGACAAGGCGTTCATTAGATAAAATGCGCGGAAACACTCGGGGATCCTTGAGTGGTGATTTCAATATGTTTAACTCCGGTCTAATTGCGTCACATTGGTGCAAACGTCATTCGAATTATTTATTAAGTACCTCTCGATCGGTCATGGAAAATTTGATTTCCTCTGCTGCCATCTGCGAAGGTCATCAGGGTCTGACTAATGAACTCATTGCTTTGTGTTCAAGAGAACTTTTCGCGCATTAGGCTGGCTGTGACGTAATCAGTTTTACCCTATAGACCATACACCCGTCTACCCTTTTCTTCCCATCTCAGAGTTGCATTAGTAAATAAAAACCATGCATGTGATTCCTCTCTGGATTCACACAAAGTATGTTATGTATCACGCAAGGTAGCCAGTTACAAAGAGACAATCCCTTTTTGCTAAGCTCATTCTTGTAAATACATCCACAAGCATCTTCAGTTGCGTCAATAATCACAATGGTGGTGATGATTTACACAGCCCAGTCAGTGAGCTCAGGACAGTTTTATTTTAAATTCAGTATTGGCGCGAGTTATGAGTTTAAGCGAATATGTATAAACATTTTGCATAACATGACCTCTTAGTTCTATAGGTTCCACAATGGTCCACTGGATTATTTCAAAACACTTTTCCAAAGTTTCCTCTAATCAAAACAACAGTCAAAAATTATTTTTGCGTCCCCTAATTGTATTTCGTTTTTAAGTTAGCTTCAGGGTAACCGAAGACCAAAGACATATAGTAATTTAAGTAAGCCACAATACTTACCAATAATGCGTTATAGGCAGTTCTATAACGTTCTTCCGAATCGACCAACCGAGCTAGCAGTGCTACATCAGGTCCAGTTGGTGGGTTTCTGGAAGCACTATGCAAACGCTATCAGTAGTTCTTATTAGGGACCTGACGTAGTATCAGAACTCACCTCATGTGCTTTTTCCAAACGTTGATGGACGAATTTGTCAACCATACCCAGCTTGTGATCCTTAGTAAGTGAATGAGCGATACTGCTTATAGTAGGTCACTCGCTTTATGACAATTCTCTTGATTGGTGAACTTAGAGAAGTGGTTCCTTATTTCTCAGGCCATCGTGCGCTGCTACCGTCACGTGGTAAGTACAGTGAGGGTAATGAACGGTAATTGTGACGTTTTGAGCATTCTAAATCAGAGGTCAGAAAGTACACGAAGAGAAACTGACTGTCTGTGAGAACGGTACAACGAATGGAGCAATTGTGTTAGCGTGACCATAAAAAATACTCGTGTGCTGCAACGGGATAGCATATGATTCCACGAGAAACAATACCAGTAGCATTTGCCATAAAAAGCGGCTACGCGCATGAAAACAAAGAAAGCAAGGTGTTCGGTATGGGATTACATTTTGTTCTTTTGATCGATGAGAAGAAACGATTTTACATATTCATATGCAGCAAACAAGCAAACAACGTAGAGGATTTCGAACAATATGAAGCCCTTTAGGTACCGGTAATAACGCTCCAGGTTGTTAACATTCACAGTGAATGTGACTAAGCAGTGGTCATGCAGTATGGTTCGTTGAAATGGGCGACCTCACTATCAGTTACCGGAATCACCGAATAATCCCTCAATCTGATTCAGTCGTCGGCTTGGGGAAGATCGCAATAGTGCACTAAACGGAAAGCTATGCGTGTGAGACGGTTGGTACGCTATTGCCTAACCCAGACGCTAAAAAGTAAAAACGTTTTTCCCGAGTGGACGTGCCATTGAATTACGTGTAAAAGCAAATTTCAACCCTTGTGTACGGTCCGTGTGGCATACGAAAGAACGCATTTCTGCTAAAAATTTATGGCCCGTTAGTGTGTGTTGCACAGCAAGATTACGAGTTCTGATAAGATGTTCATTATTCAAACCTAAGAATAGCCTGAATTATAACAAGAAGGAAGGAAAGAAAAAAGTCGAGAACGACGGGCTGTCAATGTTGGACGGCATTAGAGATGTTGCAGTCAGGAATATCAAGAATTAGGATGATATTAAGATGCATTCTGATGCTGCTTCGAACAAGCTTTTATTTCCTCACAGAGTACTAAACGAAATATAAGAACGCAGCTAACATGAGCACTATTTTTACCTAAACATCCATAAACTTGTTTCACTTTTAAGAAGTACCAAGAAGTGTCTTCTCAACACAACAGTCCCTTCAGATATGTTTCCTTCCCTGCTGACTTTGTAATCTTCCGCAATATTACACCTGTTATAGTATCCGAACAACGTCTCATTCAGAGGAACTGTTGTCGCAGATCATCTATGAAATATATAGCTTAGCAAGATTTGTGTTTCTGCAGTGGACACCAAAATGAGCATCCAAATAGGTTGGAGACCGCTGTACACGTTTCTCATGCTTAGGTTCTACATACTGCTTCCGTAAAACAGGTCGAACGAAACCGGCGCATAAATACGAAACGTTCAGATGACTAACCCTCTAACACAGGCTCGCAAATGCGTTGTCCACATAGACTTTGTAAGTATGATAGATCCTTATTTCAGGTTCCATAAAGTTTTACCATCGAATTTCAGCTACCGATTTTCAAGGTCCTTGTAATAAACGCATGAAGGCCTCAAATAATTGGTTTTTGGACGAAATATCCAACGTTTTCGACATCCATAAATCATTTCAGGCTTAAGTGGAAGGAAAATATTTGATTTTGGTTTGTTGCTCTTCATCCTGGTGGTTTATGTCCACATTCAAAAAGTGAACCTTAAAGTGCACGGCTTACGCAACAACATCGTACAGATGTTGGTTGCGTTCGTTGACGCGTATTGTCTCTACAATTTATAATTATAATTATAATTACAATTTTCGATTATAATTTTCGATTATCAAACACTGCTGAAATAGCTAGCCGTAAAATCGAAAGATCTTGCGAAAGTAATAGAAGTCTCGAAAAACCCGGCTGAAATAACTAGCCGTAAAATCGAAAGACCGTGCGAAAGTAATAGAAGTCTCGAAAAACCCCTGACTTCAGGTCTTTTGTGTGGAAGCCGAAATTTGGCTTCATTCTCCAGGTTTAATATACCACTCATAAGGTTGCCGATAACTTTTCGGCAGCTGGCGACGGGTTTTGCCCTCCTTCGGGCTCATCAAATATGTGCAGCTGTCCAGATCGAGACTGCCAACAAACTTCAAGAAATAGGATACTCAGTGAGTTTCATTAGGTGGCAATTAAGATGGATATTTGCTCCGGTATCAAGATCCACTAAGAAACGGATTGGCACTGTAGTCATTCCATATAAAGTGGGGACATCGGAAGTTGTTCGAAGACTGCTGAACACAGCCAACATGCAAGTATCTTTCAAGAAGAGAAAAGCGTTAGGGTTAGTTTTGGGGCAATTGAAAGACCACCTCCTGGTTGAAAGGGCTAAGGGATGTGTGTGTATAAATTCAAGGTTCACATAAGACAGCCAGGAATATGCAAACAAGAAATGGCGAGCATAAGACTAAACAAACTACCAAGGAATGTGGACGGACACCAAGCACTGATCAAAGACTCAGCAATGGCGCCACATGCATTAGACACAAGACATAGAATAGTTTTGGAGAATGTGGAAGTTTCAATACGCCACAGCGGAAAACAGCCAAGGCGGCGGAAAACATCAAGCATCACAGTGTGAATAGAATCAAGAATGTGGAACTGGCGAGCGTGTGGATATCAGCATTAGATAATCCGAGTTGAAAGGTGACTGTTTGTTTGTCAGTATACGTAACAAAATGGGGGTAGAAATCCCAACCAAAGTTCACAGACTGTCTTACACAACTGTTGTAACACTAGCTCATCCATACAGACGGACAAAAAGTGCAAACGACGTTCAGAAGAAATCTTCACGTGAACCCAACCGGAAGAACTGGACCCTAAGCTAGACCCGAATCCAAGTAGGTTGTCTCATAGTTCTTTATACTTTGTGTCTCACCCTAACATACGAAATTCCCTGGCCAAAACCCGACACAGGTCTAGCGTGTCTTAGCTTATTGGTTCTCCTTCTGACATAAATCTCGACCAACCTCGTAACCTAGTCACTTGGCATGACGAAGTTTTTGTTGCAAAAGCGAAACGCTGCCCAGCAATAAATCTACCAACTGCCCCTCAAACTTCTCCGGAAAAAAGTTTCACTCCCTTGTTTTCTGTCAACCTTATGTTCTATTTGAATCTAAATTCGGCGCAATTCGCGAAGTAAACCCATATGCAAGTTAATTTGTTTTTAACGGGAAAATCAACTGAACCCAGCTGAATCTCTCGTTTCTGATATTCTCTAACTGAATATGCTGGGCACATGCCGCATTATGTTATGGTTAGTACGATATTGGAGATATTGCGGTATAGTTGCTTGACGAAATACTACGCGTAAGGTTGCCGAATATCAGAAATGAGAGATTCAGCAGGATTCTTTTGAGTCCTGGGTTAAAATCAGATTAACTTTCAAATGAATGGCTCTATTTGGTTCACCTTAACATTCACACTTAAGGTCAGGGTGCATTCTATGAACACGTTTCTGTTAGCATGTACATACGTGTGCCTCGGTATTAAACTGTCGTCGTGATCGGCATTGGCTCCGTCACGGGATATGCTTATCACTGTTTAGGGTAATCTTTTGTAAAAGTTCCAACGCTTTTTGCATTTGTATCCAAGCTGGTGAGTTAATACAACTGCTCATCAACTATCATTCATTCTTGTGGACGGACACATTATTTCCAAAGATTACAACTATTGTGATACTATCACACAGTACTCTACCTACCCTTACTTACAGTCATTAACTAGAGCTGCTCAAAGCAACCAAGAACTCTATCTGCTGCATTCTACAGTTGAATAAGTTAATATCACAAAAGCTAGCTGTACCGAAATGCTAAAAATAATTTTCCCGAAGAAAATCACCAACTCCAATATTTTTGTATAATAAGGTATGCATGATTAAACGACAGGAACAACCAGCGTAAACGCTGTTTTCATGCTACTGAACAAGGGAAATGACAGAGTAATCTAATTACGATTGCGACAATTCTCACTTATCGCTATAAAAGCCAGCCGTGTAAACACAGATGTCGTGCGTCAGTGAGTTCCATATTCACAATCACTTAGCCGATACTGACCAATCATGAAAAAATCGCTGAATTCAATTAATCAAGAGCCAGACACAAGTAAACAACGGTTTGAGCATGAGGTTTGAACATGACTCAGCACGAGGAAAGATCTGCAAAGCCTAGTGATGAGAAAACTTTCAAGATGGTTGTTTCATATCTATTCTTTATTCAATCTACATATTACACGAGTGGGTCAATCATCAGTTGGTAAGTACTTCAGAGGAGGGATAACTCCACAAGATGCATAGAGCTATTCGAGAATTAATCATTCTAAAATCCAGTTAACGAGCAGCCATGTGAAGAAGGATGGTTAGCACAATATCCTTAGTATTCACACTTGATTCTCACTTGATCAGCCGCTCGCCGCCGAACAGTTAAGTGTACAAACAGCCAAGTTAGTTTGGAAATTCCCTTGTGTTTTGTGAGGTGTGCACCACTGATGATTCCGAACAGGGACGGAACGACTGTATGGTGTTTGTGAGGTTTTTAGAAGAGATTTGTTTCGCGTCAGGACGAAATTTCGGTTCTTGATTCCTTTCGTTTGTTGATCTCACATGGTTTATCATCGACCTAATGGATATTTGTTTCGAAGTGTTATATCATAATGTAATTGCGCGATTTCTATGTAGCTCAAAACAAGCAAATAATTTCCAAAACGCTACCACTAAACTGAAACTTTGTTAGCCGAACGTGGTATTAGTGGGAGCTACAATGGCTAACAATAAGCAGTGTGGGTGTAGAGATGTGTCATTTCTAGCTACTCACCTGAAATCAGTAAGCAATGAAAGAGAAGCAATTCAAAGAAACTAAGCGGTTACGCAACTGAGTATGCGCGCAGCACTATACTGTATGGTACCTGGATAACAGAGACCCATAAGTGGTTTACAAGGCGGCCTATGCCACTGAACAGATGAAGAGAAAAAAACATGTAAGGGATGATCTGCCATAGCACATACACCAGTACACTGCCATAAGATGTATTATGTGATTTCGAATGCACTGAGGATAATTAGTCTGCGGGATATCGAACTGCGGCATGACACCAGAAGGCTTGCTGTTGACTCAGTTTCGAGATCATGTCTCACAATTAATTCATAAATAGCACACTGAACTTTTTTGTTGAGTCAACTAGGGCACGAGGGTGAACCCTAATTGACACAGTGAACTAGTTTGGCATTCCTAACCTCATTGATCTTTCGCCAGTCGAAATAAAAGAATATATATGTGGGCGGTTGACTGATCAGGCGTACAATTTGTTACCGATAGCCTTTAATCGTGAGTCGTCAAACGTTCTTGCGTTCATACCACTTCTTACTGAATCTGCGAGCCTGATAAAGATGAGGATCTTTCTTTGACGTATCTGTTCACTTAACTGACATATGACGGTAGGCAAAATTACGTGTTGATTAACTCAGGCCTTGAAGGAAGTTCGTATGAAAACTGTTGTTTACACAGCAAAACAAAAAACGCATCCGCTGTCACATTGGTTCACAAAACCTTATCTCTAGATGCAAACCATTTTCTGAGAAAAACGTCTACAATCCCTTATTTTCATCGATTTATTTCATTCTACCCGTTGGATACAAAGTGCAATTTTGTCGAGATCCAAGTCCTTTCTAAGCATATTAGCTGCACATTAACTGTCACGCATGGTCTGCGACAGCTAAGCATATTAACAACACATTAACTGTCACGCATGGTCTGCGACATTTTCCGCTGTTTGCTGTGGTCCACTTCTAGACGGATATTCGTATTACTTGGACTATTCAATCATTCTCCGATTTGTACGGGAATTTATGTGTACTAGCTACTTTGGCTCTGTGCTTTGTTACCGGCTCTTACTATTACATTGCTATTACATTTGTCGAAAAACTGAGATTTCGGGATAAGTTAGGATAATGTTCATGTGCTCTTTACGATGTGCATACAGTCGGTTTGTTTTTCTCACTCAACTGTCCCCGGGACTATCGTATATACAACCCGCGTACCAGTGGAAATTTCCGCTAATTTGTTTTTCAAGCATCCAGCCAAACGTTGACTCCACTCTTCTAGTTTGATGAGGAAAATTTTGCAGACAGATTGCCAAGCTCGGCGAGTAGATCAACTTCTGCTTGATCAACAGTCGGTTGAGCCCCAGCAGCGAACCCTGTTTTGGAGGTATTTGATTTATATCTACTCTAGACTTCAAGAACTGTGTTTATAGTCATGTATTTAGTGACCATCAATCCATTTTTACCTAGTTTTGACGAATGTCTGTTTGATCAATCCAAGTAGTTTGCATTGACAGGCCAAGTAATAAACAACCCTTATTGGGTATATTCCAGCCTTATAATTCGGTTCACAATTCGTTTTTGTTTCCCGTGGATGTTCAAAAAGCTTGATCATGACGTTGCAAGTTAGAATTCGGGCCGATGTAGTTCTCGGACTTCAGGTTGTTTCGGCAAAAGTCCACGTCTTCTATTAGTTCGAGATCGATATCGATTAGTCATGTGTACGAAACAAATCTTATCTTCGTTTTTACGCCAGAGCATATGAGTCCTCAGTATCTGTTTGAACAAAGCGTATTCGGTCCTGCTAACTTCTCTGTGTGCTTGGGACATATGTATTCTCCGGCCTCTGCAAACTCTCGTTGAGTTTTATTGGTTCCTTTGTTTTCTTATGTTCACGAAGCGGTAGCTTTCCAGGTACAGCGTTTTGGCAAGTATCACGGAGTGATCCGTATTGCATTCGGTTCGGCGCATCACTCTTGTGGTTGGCATATTACCGATACCTCTATACAACCCCTGGCAATTTCTTTGATGAGTCTAAGAAGTCCACATTGAACCGTACCTTTATTCTCGAGCATTCGTATGCTGAACACATCGTCAGTAACATTTGATCAGTGACGCTCCCTTATTTTATTCCAAAGAGGACCAGCATCTACTTGTGGGCTCCCAAGATCTTGCCACCCAGTGCAGTAAAGGCATTCAAAACAGACATGGGGAACCAAATGACTTTGTAGATCTAATCAAGAATAGACACTGATGAATATGGCAAGCGTTGCTGTGGACAACTGCAATCAGGAGATCATCACTTTTGAGCTGAACCTCTGGTTAATCTGATTCATACCAGCTGCAACTGCAAAACAAACAGTGTTCACATCCGCGTTCTTGTTTTGCTTCATTGCCGTAGAAATTATAACAAAGTCTAGCCTTTTGTAGCTTCTTTCAGGCAGTTTTCCGGGTTCTACGGAATCTAGCGTTTGAGTTTTCTAATAAAAAGAGTGATGCAACTTTTAGGCTTTACTCTACCTGGGTTATTCCTCAAGTTTCATGCTTCAGGTCGCAGAAGAGGTGTTTTTGTCCCCCTACTTACAGTCTGCATAATGTGATGCAAAGTGGAGCTGTTTAACTGCAAGGCCTGGAAATGAGGTGAATTTAGGGTAACAAGCAGAGCCTTTGAAAACAAGGTTTAATCCACAAGGAATTGCAGGATATTCGAGAAAGCAATAAGTAAGTCAACTAGGTATAACTTCTGCTACCAATATGTGTAGCTGTAACCCTTTCAGAAGCGTTGGAATTCAATTTACTGAAACTGTTCCGACTGTATTGAGTAACGTGTCGACGGTGAAAGTCAACCATTTGCCAATCGGTTTGTGCGATTTTCAGGGTCAATGATGTCCAAACTGATAATTCCTCGCGGGTAGTCAGAACCAATTTTTCGATGGGTACAGGATGCCGATGGTCTGGGGGTAATAGCTTGTTGTTCCTTCATCCCCGTCGTGGCAAACAGTAAGGCTTTACTTCAAGACCTTCTCTGAATACAAGTGTTTCAACGAAAACTGACTCTATTTTCGACTACTCCGTGTTGGCCTTTCTGAATCTCAATGGAATGACTTTCAGCCAGTGTAGCCCGTCGGTTTATTTGATCCCTGAAGCCCGAATATCACGTCAAGGTGGCAGCTTTTATTTGATAACGTTGATGACAGGGACAAGACCTGTTCAAAATGAGTGAGATTAATGCATGTTGTGCATTCCCACAACCATCCACAACCAACTAGAGATATCAAGCGAATTTCAAGCCTTTCTGGAGCTACCTGACTGGAAGGTCCTAAAGATCGACAGCTCTTCGTGGTAGCTAGTTTCAAAGTGTAGGTTGAGCTAGTTCTATTGCTGTGCGTGAACACTGCCTTCAGATATGAAGGATTAATGGTGAGATTCTCGTCCTGTATGTTAAATGTACAAGACTCAAATCCTCGCAAGCCCAAGGATACGCATTTCCGGAGGCAGTGAAATCCGAGTTCGAAAGACTGATGTTAATGCACAATCTAAGTTGACATCAAAGTCTTCAGTTTTGTATTTCACTAGTTTGGCCCTGATCCTGTCACAATAATGCCGACTTTTGACTATGCGTCCGTTAATCTCAGTCTTCTGATCCCATAGTTTTAATACTTACCGCAATAGTGAGCAGTAAAGAAATGATGTTAAAAGTCTGTTATCCGTAATCACACATGCAGCTTTCAGAAACGACTGGAATTCGCCATAACAGCCGAGCGAACATTTACGCAAGATTACAATCATACCTGAGAGTCATAATCCTTTAAGCCTCGATGTTTCCTCTAATTATTCTGCCAAACCTTACAACAATTAAAAAGTTCTAGCTATCAACTTCAGCGCCAGTGGCTTGCCAGAAGCGTCACACAAACTGCGGGTGGTCTCCGTCTATGATCGTGCGTGCGGAATTTTAACTATTGTTGACCGCCAAATTCGATGTTATTTCTCTTGTTATAAAACTTATTTTATCCCCAGTCGGTACACTTCCACATCGACAGCAAAAGAGTAACAATAAAGAAAATATTGTTAATGCCGTCAATGATGACATTGTCGTAAAAGCTAGAATCCATCATTTATGTTTTTCTAACCGATAAAACGTATTTCTGTTCATACCAAGACTCAATTACGGGACAAACAACAAAGCTCATTCAAAAGCATTCTGGTTCTTTGGTACTGTTTTTCCGACAGCATCGTGAAGCTCAATCGCGAGCAGATTGTCTCCCTGCAAATACTCACAAGCTTTTGTTTATTTGACGCAGTGTCCAGGTGCAAATTGCGTTTTGCGGCACGATGAAAGCCTATGGTAATTCAATTGTGGGCAATCCTTATTTCCTGGGAAATTGTCACATACATCGATCGCGGTTTCACAGTGGTAGCCTGTTTTTCGAAACAGTAGTGTGATAAAACTGCTTATTATTGTCACCGACTGGGTTTTAGATTTCCTCTGGCCTTTTATACTGACCGGAAAACTAAGAAAGATGCTTTTTGTGCAGAGGGAAATTATATGACAAAGTTAGTTGAAAATGCAAAAGGCTTCGTGTAAAAACGGCCAGAAGCAGTCAAACTAAAGACATTTGACAAGCAGTATAAACTGGAAGTTTTCTGAATGAGGAACAAGGCATTAGCATGAAGAAACTTTCCGATTTTCAATGAAGGCCATCAGATAAACTTACTGATTGAGAGCTTCTCGAAGGAGACAAAGGAAGCCCGCCGCACCACAAGGAACTTTAGTGTATATAATATTTGCTCAGTTGGTCAGAATATTCTAAACCGTGCTGTCATGCTGCAAATGTGGTAGTCGCCAAACAAATTGAAATAATGCGCCGCTAAGAAGATCTCTAGCTTTGATAAAACTAATTCAACCTTATGAATATATAGGCCTGCCATTATCTTCAAGAGGTAAATGTTTTGAAAATTCGAATGCAAAGTTGCCTCTCTATATAGCTTTCAAGGCGAGCTTTGAATTGTTGTGATAGTGGGGATACTATGCCCTTACGATTGTAAAATATTCTTTTCATCGGTTTATGAATAAAGCATATAGTTACGGTCTATTGAAAAACATGGAGCTGAAGATATCGTGCCTCCAAGACCAATTAAGACGGGTGATTTTCTTACATCATTGTGTGCTCACTCCAGCTCGTACGTCTCTTACAGCAAAACAATAGAAATCCATAGAAAATCTTTAGTAAGAACGAGCTAACTTGATACTTAGCAGTAACCTTAAAGCAAACCCTGATTATATGTCTGAAAAATACCTGGTTTGTGATAACATGGAGAGTGGAGCCGGTGCAAGCAGCGCTCTTGTCCAAATCAAATGTCTCCAGACTGGTTTTGACTAAACTAAGCCTCTTTTAGAGTACATTACCTCGAAGCGTATCTGATTAGAATGTCGCCAGTGTAATACACAAGGAGGCAAACCGTCTCGATGAAATTATACACTTTGACTTTTTAAGCTGATTGGGGTGCTTTTTGTGTTTAATGCCGAATAGGAATGTTAAAAGTTGTAGTTAACTTTCGACCTTTTGTCTTCAGTTGTGCGATAAAACGGTTTGGAAGAACAGAAAAAAGTTGTTATAAATCTCAGTCCAAATCTTAAGTCAAATTTTTTTTAGAGATTTTAGCGGCGAAGTTTCTTTTGACGAAAAGCCAATCCTCTTTCATGGGTCTATTTAAGAACCTTTAAATGTCTATTAGTCTGCTCTGTGGGAGCAGTCGACTCCTAGTCTTGATTCCAAGAGCACATGAATACAGTACGGGGAGAGGCAATAAAATACCATCTTGTGAACGAAGTCAGCCAAATATTTTTCGATCAATATGTCACCCTGTGAGTGTAGTCAGTCTCTACCTAAAGTCGAAAAGTACTGCGCACCTTGATTGGTCTAAATGCGTATAATTTAATTACTCTGCTCATGTTCAAACGGTTTTGTCCGGAACTAAATGCCTGATGGGCAGTGGGTTTGTTTCTCCCTGGACATTATTGAGGTACGCACAACTGATGACTCCCGATAGAGGTAAAACACTAGTGCAGTACTTATTGGCCTCACGGCCTAGACTAAGTCAAGTCACAGAGTTAATGTTTCATATACTAACATACTCCAAAATATATTCAACCTGGTTAAATAACTGTGAGTTTAAATCAAAGATCATCTCATTAGGGCTCAAGAGCTTTCTTCTCAACCTTGCGGTGAAGGGAAATTTTCAGTTGGAGTTTCTCATTCAAAATGCAGTGTATCATCATGGTGGGGGAAAATATCAATACATCTCTGTGGTATTGTTTTTTCATTGCTGTCATATACCATTTCAGAGTTTCAAGGTCTGTCAAAGCGTTCATATGCACATATTGCTCCTGGTCCATCTTCTCAACCTACCTAAGTGAAATACGGATTGATGATTCCTTCTCCCGATAAACATCTGGGAATTACCCATTTGAGAATATAAGCGGCTGACTGTTTATACGCGCCTCCACATGTTTTCGAAAAAATCCAAGAAAACTACGCCAAACATAGAGAAGTAAGTATAAAATAGCCTGGTATTAATTTTTACTAGTATGTTCAAAGGTCGTATATCCTCTTGTAAGAGAGTGGTTATCAAGTAGCTAACTAACCTTGGTTTGACTTCCGAACACTGGGACTTATTCTGAATTAGACTTTGTCACAACTTACATAGTAAGCGGATATGGGTTGGAATCTGAAGTGGAGATATTGAAAAGATGCGCTTACCTAGACTTTCATCACTTTAATTCAAGACAGATATTAGTCTGTCCACTGTAACAGTGTTGCCACACTGAGGCTACATGCAACCAAAGAAAGGTAGTTCAAAAACTAATTCACAGGTGCGAAGGTGATTCAGAGAACAAAACTACAGTACAGAAATCTATCGATGTCCCATCTGTGTAGTAAAACGAATAAGCGGTTTTGTTAGAGTGACCAAAAATTGGTTAGAAAGTAGAAGGGTTGTGGTAGCACATGAAAAAGAGTACCATCAACTGTTGATGTTGTTGTTACTTGTTATAGATATGGCTCAACAGCTATGAAATCCAGGTGCTTAGGCGTGACGAGTAAGATGCTTCGGTTCTCCAACCTGACCCGTTTGTCAGCGGGTGTGGAAAAAATTACAAATCCAAACTCCAAGGTTGTAGTTTGTAGCTGAGAGAACTTGACTTCCATATTTCAAGAATGAAAACAGGAATTTACATGTCTGTTTTTGATTTTACTGCCATACCCAGAGGAACAGTTCTGGTTTGTTTCCATTTGCCTCGTTGCTGTACTACTCATATATTGTTCATCGTTTGGTGAATGGACTGTGGTTTTCGTTTTTTCTTTTCAAAGCGTAAACTTTAACGGATACGCTGCCATTTTTTGTAGGTTGTATTGTTTGTACTGAGCAACAGATTTTGAAGATCAACTTTAGGTCGCCGTCGCCTCTAGTGTTTGACAGATTGCATACCTTCGGTAATGTGATGGTGCGGACACGTATGGCTGTTCGCGTGTCTTAAAGTGCGATATTAAACTTGGTGCAACTGTCTGCAGTAGTCATCTGTCCAATCGACCATCTACTTTGGTCTAGCTAGACCGAAACCACTCAAAATATCAATGTTTTTTCTAATAACCACTTTATTTTGTTTTATTTAATGGCCGTAGGTACAAGGACCAAATTAACGGAGTAGCGGTACCAGCTAATGAGTTAGCAGGGTTATTATTCCACAACATGTGACAAACTCAACACCATATGGTGGACGTTTCCGCGGTTTATTATGGTTAGGACCTAGGTGGTCTTGCATCGGTGTTTGGTTTTATAAATGGTCTGATTGTACACTCTGATTATTTTTGCTTTGAATTTTACTCCCCTTGTTAAAAATGTTTTGTTGACGGTTGAGCTGGAATAAACACGTACCATTCAATGTCATTCAATTTTAAGAGAACGGACGTACCACCCATGGGCAATGTTTTAAATGAGCGGAGTTTTTTTAAAGTTTGCGAGCCATATTTAGACTACAGGAAACAATGCATGACTGTTTGGTCCACATTTTCCATTATCAGGATACAGCTGTTATTCTGCTCCTGTTGGATGCGAGATAGGAACCATTAATACGTGAAGCCAAACATAAAATTGGCTAAGAAGGCAAAACCTAGGTGGGGATTAGAACAATGAACGTTTCCACGTCGGATAAAACTGATCCGAAGCACTGTGATTTCGGATCATATACGATACCCACTAGCGGAGCTCACGCCGTCGAAAACGTTTGGCATAGTCAAGGTACACGTGTCATTCAGTCTTTGAACGTATTTGTGTACGATAATAGAGTTAAGTAAGCCATAGTGCCTTCGAAAAGTTTTCCGTACAAACGGATGGAAACACGAAACGAAAAAAAACTCCCGAAATACAAAACTGACCACTCAGCTAATTGTCTGACACTTTGATGCCATTATTATTGAGGCGCCATTTGTTGGATGATCCAACTGCGTTGACTCGGTTAAGCTATGTTCCAACAGAAGTGTGAATTAATCAAGTCCAGATCAAGCTGCATTAAACCCTAATTAGTAACCCTTTTTGATTGTTTGGAGAGGACTATAACAATGAACTTAAAATCAAACCAAGCTTGCACGTGGTGTTCATTGTTGTTAAGGTTCGTTGTTATGACAATTCTTCTTCATTTTTCACTGTAGGCTTTCGTCTACGAGATCAAAATAGTTTTCGGAACTAACTCAAAGAAGCTGGTGAAACAAAAATTCAGGGTTTCAGCCTACACTGTTGTCTCTTGAGTGCAAGTTGAGCATTACAGTGTTGTAGAAGCATTTAAGCCTGCTTGGTGGTCTATTCATCCATTATGTGGTCAGTTTTGAGGCTATATCAATCATAAAAGTCAGTCACACATACTCCAGCATTTTGGCGACGTATCGTTTTAGGCCTTTTTCGATGAAATGAACGGACTAGCAAATTTTGATGAGGCACCAAACAAATGTGTAAAAGTGGGTTATAAATGGATATAGATGATTTCGGTTTTCTGAAGTGTTTGGCCAACCAATGGGCGAGTCCCTGTCTGTATCTAATGCCTGCAAAATTTGTCGACACCTTAGTATTGCCAAGGCGATGCGGGTTTCTACACACCGGTCTCTCAAAGATGCCATCAATCACCCTTTTTGGAGCCAGTTAGGGAAGGTAAAAACCTTCGGTTATAACACATAGGGATGCTTGTTATTCAAAGGAGCTTCATTCACTTCAGACAACCCCAACGAGCCGTTAATACTACCACTACAATCATCTACTTAATGTCATAAAAACGTATTTCATTTGGGAGACGTGTAGAACAAAGTTTTACTTATAAGTACATTGTCTAAGACATTGTTTAAGTACATTGTCTAGGCAACAGACTATTCCTGCCTGACGTTGTCATTGACTGACATTATGTGGAATGAGGATTTGTCGACAGAAGCTTACAGAAATTGCGCCTGATATTTACCAATCCAGCTATAAATAACGGATGGTTTTTCAAAAGAGGTAGGTTACCTTGGTAAGGGATTTGGTTGCGTATACGCATATTCTGAATATACTGAGAGAACGTAAAAGTTTCGCAGTCCATTAAACCTTTCGGCATCACAAAGGCCCTAATAATTAACAAGTCATGGGTTTCAAAGTCTTCAATTAATAATTGTAATAAGGAAGTGGTCAGTCTTGGAAAAGCAATCCACAGTTCGCTTGCCCTGATTGAGTCCTACTAGGCGACAGAAAATATCGGGAACGGTTTGATAACCATAACCTGTGGTTTTATTTTTAGCATATTTTGGCCAAGTTAAGTGGAAACTTTTCAAACTGCTACGACATACGGGTACACCATATGTGGGGTTTTGTGGGATATGTATTTTGTTCATATTCACACCACTCTCGTTTTAACGGTCGTCCTTCTGTTCTGGCCTAATTATTCTGGCGGGTCCACACCAAACAGCAGCACTGGACTCGCGTTTCACTCTTATTAGAGCTCATCAGCAGTGCATATCCAATGGCTGTGCTGGAATTTGAACCCCAAACATCTGACATGCGAGGCGAATGTGTTACCACTATTCCACCAGCATACGAATCTGAATTTTCACGTGTGAACAGTCGAACGTGTTCACGCTTGAGCTGTGTGAATAATGTATCCGACTCGAACGACGACCCAGAATATGAACAATACATATCCTGCAAACCCCACAACAGAAACCAAAAAAGTTGTCTAGCGGGTTTCAGGCGTCTGTGTCGCCACCTGGATGGGAGGTCCTGACTGGCGGGTCAATCGATCGTCACAGTTACTGGGTCGTTGTTCGATGGATCGGCCACACCAATCATATCGCTGAAGCGTGAAGACGTCCACCTTTTCAAACGTGAAATTTCAGATGCCCCCAACGTTCGTTGTTGGAGTAGTGGTAACATACTCGACTCGCATGTCAGATGTCCGGAGTTCAGATCCCGGCACGGTGTGGACTCACCAGAATAATTCCGTCAGGACAGGAAGACGACTGTTCGAAAACGTGTGGTGTGAGTACGAAAGATGAACATAAAAGATGAATCTGAACAACAGACCATCAAAACATGATAAGTCTGCATGATGGACCACAATACAGGGGGAATGAATGGTAGGTTCTTTCCCGGGACCAGCTATTTCCACCGTGTTTTTGCTTCCGATACAATCGTCGGCCAGAGAAAATGAAAATTTAGATGGGGAAAGAGATAAACCAGTTCTTTTTGAGAGAATTCGGCGCATTCAGTGACAGTTCTTTAGGAATAAGCAGCTTCTTAATTCCTTGCGGGGTTTCCAATTAAGCGTAATTACTAGATGCGGATTATCATGGGAAAGGTTGCCGCTTGGATGAGACCACATTTTTGCACCCATTCAGTGGGTTGTATTGCAACGGTACTTTCAGACACACAGCTTCAAGAGCGTACTAAAATCTACACTGCTGAGAAATACATTTTTTTGCCACTATGTGCCTGCGCACAACACCAAACTCAAATAAACAAAGGTGGGAAGATTTTTTCAGAGTTGTGGGCAGTGGCGCCCAAGTAAGTTTACGAAAATAATTCTGGAAATAACCAACTCCCTTCACATCAGCATTAATCCATAAGTGGCTCAGAAGGATAATGATTTCTGGAGATGAGTGAAACTTCCATCTGAGAAGCCAGTCAATACGTGACCATATGGTGGCGTTTGTCTGACTGATGAACGAGGCGACGCTATATTCTGTGTAAAGGAGAGCTGATCACACTACTTTTAAGTTGCTTATAGCCAAACAGTTCAGCTGTGAGCCATTCCCCCGAAAGCTACTGGTTTAAAGCTCTCTGAACTTCTGAGTTGCACATTGTCGATGATTTTCAATAAGGGTGGGATGGCTGTGCAGTGCATCTGAGCTTTTCGGCATAGACTAACTTCACTTGCACAATGAAATCTCAACTGAAAATTACATAATACTTCACTTGACCAAGATTTTGCTTCCAATTCCCCGACTGAATGGATTTATTGAATGGCGCTGTAGATTGTTTGAACGTAGTCACCTAGCTGAAACAACACCCATTTGTCAGCAGGTGACAAAACAAATTACCTGATCGCTTCAAGTTTACTACCCAATCAGGCTGCTGACTGGTGAACTTATTCTTCTCAGCGTGAAAAGCAGCGATTTCTCTTTCACAAAACAGGCTTATACTCATTTACATCTAGATGGATAACCGGCAAGGCATTAAACACGGTTACGCTTAACAAACTTACTTTATCACTACGCGGGACGCAGTTGGTTCGAAGGCCTTAAAAGGTTTATCTTTTCGTCTTCTTACGTTTGTCTAAACGAGAATTTGATGACCAGGCCATCAGTATGGTAATGTTCTCTCATTTAATTCGAGTTCACCCTCTGCTTTTTGGCTTAATTGTGGTTGTTCTCTTCTGAGCGTTGCGTCATGTGTCAAGCGAAAGTTCTTTTCTATTCGTGCCTTTGCATTGTATGTGTGTTTACTCAAGACTGTAGGCAGTTGAGGGCAAACGTTTATGATTAAAACTGTTGTCTGTTTTTTTATGCATTATCATCGATGGGCTACTTTTAATGGACAGAGTTTGGTATCAGTTACAGCAAAAACACTGGATTAGCTGTTCTCTCCCATCACTCTGTCTGTATCTGTTGACATCGACAAAATTACAGCAATTTGGTTAATCCTGGTCGCCAATGTCCGGCTTTAGATTGCCAAGAGGGTTCTGGTGCTCGGCAAATGGTTGCACCGATTACTGCTGTCAATTCGTACGCGGCTTAAAGACTAGGCTACTCAGAGAATAGTTTCGGCAAAAGCTACTCGCGTAGTAAGTTGCTCAGACTATGGAGAGCTCGTGACTATCAATCAGCTTTCAGCATATTCCCGAATACATTCGACTACCAGTCTCGTGGGTACTTTTTCTGCTATCAGCCGTCATCCATCTTCATTTTCTAATGGATGAACTAAAAAAACAGTCAATTCCTGTGTATTATTACCCATCTATCCTCCAAAGGTGTATCAGTTCTAATATCAAATTCTGCGTCATTGCTAAATTCTAGATGAAGTACATGAAATAGAAAGATTTAATTTGGCGACACCCATAATCTTCCTTACAATCAAATTTCAACGTGGAAGACGGTGGCATCGGAAGAATAAATCGCGTTACATAAAGTTTGTTAATGTCTTGGACACCAAAGATTTGTAAATACTACTAGCAAAACAAATTGCTTTCACAGTTCCGTAGAACTTTCCTGTATTTTGCTTATTGGGGCGAAACAAATTGACAGTGTGTAGATCAGTATGGGTCCAACTGTGAACGAAAGCGGGAGGACCGTACAGTTTAGCGCGTATAGCGAAAAACGTTTTTTTTGCCGAATAAGAAAAGCATGCGAGGTAGTATAGAACTGTTTTGATTGGGCTTAATGACCACCAACCGAAGGTGTTTTCAGTTTCTCGCAATGGGGACAATAAGTGGGATTTAACAACACCTCATGAACCCACTGGTCGAAAACCTTTAGTAACCCAATTACTTTTTGATGTGTCAACATACGTTGCATGGAATCGGAGGGAAAGCTTATCCATGAACTTGTCTACACTCTAAGTAAATCCAGGCCATATGTCCGCTTTACAACAGGGCTGTCAATTAATGACACAGCCAGAATCACTGGGCTTAGGTTGAATGTTCAATGTTCCGAAGAAATGTATCTTCAGCTTTAGAGACTAAACGGTGCCCCGCAGGGCAAATGCTGTGTGACATTCTATCCTAGTTAAGCCCACGTTATCACCCTACACTCTGTATCCATACCGGAACAGTTCGAGCATTTTTCGGATTAAGCACAATTTGCCAGATCAGGATCAATTTACGGTAGTGGCGTTATACCGCACATATGTATTGTTACTGATTTATAGACAGGATGGTCTTGATCTCTTTTTATGTAAATGTCTTCGGGCCATTCTTGAATTCAAGCTACTCGTTGAGTAGCCTGACAACGTTTGACTTCCAAATGGATGTGACCTTGACTTATTCTACGGTAAAAAAAGTGATCCTCCTGCTTTTGTCTGCACAAAAATTGGACTTTCATGTGGTGCTATATGAGCAGTAAGGAGATTTTCATTTGTCTTCGACAAATGTGGAGCACTTCAGTGCTTATAAACTCTGTTTTTGAGCTGTGGCATGACTTTAAGCCTGGCAAGACTTCATGACTGGTAAAAATTTAAATGTCTTGCAGCCAGAAGTGGCAAGAAAACGATGATATTCCACGCTTGGCGAAATAATGCAAAGCTACACCAGAAGTTCCAAAGAAACAACCCAAAAGGTCGCTACTCAAGCCGCTGTTTCAAAGCTCTGTTTATCTGAGCAACTCACTTTGTTGCTTGCCGAAGTCCCTCTGCTCATGCGGTTTAAAAATGTTAAATGTCACCCTTTTTGTTTCAAGGCTATGAGGATATCTTGTTATACAGTACTATGGTAATCTCCTACCCTATAAGAAAACTGCCCAACAAGCCACCTGTTCAACCAGTAAATCCTAAATGATACACAGTGAATTGCATTTATTAGACATTTTCGCAGACAGTGGACCTTCTTGGAGCTCTGGAAGTCTCAGGGTAGTTTTGGGATTTTGCGTCAACGTTTCTTCGAAAGACAAAGCACATTATATGGGAGAAATAAAAGGGCTATGGAAGAAACACGCATGGTTATTTCCATTTGTGCGATTCATCTAGTCCGTGAACATGCACTCATAAATCAAAGTGCACAGTGAAAACCAGCAACATACTTCGTTTTAAATTGCAACTCGTTTGGATGAAGCAATGATTCTCAGTCCAAAGCATTGGAAGACATCGAATAAAGCTGAACCCATAAGCTATCATGGAGGATGTGAATGCTGCACCCTATCTAAGTCGACGAAAGCTCATCCAGTCCAAAAAAACAAAAATCCAAATAATTCAGTTTAATATTATGAGTCGGAACGTTGGTGATTCAGAATGCTGTGGTTGGCTGTCAAAACGCGGTTTTTTAAGGTAATATGAGAGTTTGAGGCAATATATTTTCATGCACCAACTAGTGTTTTTCTTCAGAAATGAACGTAAATTTGTGTTCGTCCAGTGCATAATGAACTTTTCTGCATCTGGGAAATTTCAAACAGGTGTGAAAATTGACCTGGAATCTTTACAGTGTGCACGTGTCGTCAATCAACAGTGTTCCAAATGTCTGATGACTGGCCTACCTGTTTAGTTAGATTGCGCGGTCAAACGAGATCCCAATCAGTTCAATTTGTCTTTTGTGCGTTTCATTTCCACCGGGAGTCTTTGATTGCGCCATGCTAGTTAAGATGTAATTTTCAAGTAATCCTGGATTAACCCATCAGAGCGAGTCCTATTCTGTCATTCCAACCAAAAATACTCTTCGAACAAATAAAAAACGCATAAATCCCCACCCGTTTATTCACCGGGTTCAAATGTGAAGTCCACGCTCAGACAACACTGGACATTGTGTACCTCTTTACCTGAAGAACGTATGACCTAGCAGCATGCAACTTGTTAACATGTCATCCAACTGTGGTCAACTTAGTCTAGTGCATTGCGCAGCTAACCGTATTTACACACTTTCAAATTACTCGCTCCAACATATTAGCCGTTATTTTTTGACACGTATGGCAATTGAAAACTAGTCAGGTATGTTGGTAAAATGCAGAAAATAGGAAACTTGATATGCCAGTCCTGTCTGCCCGGAAGCACCAAGATGAAAGGTAAACTGATTGCAATTCATGTACCAGTGAACGAGCAATGATGAAGCACGTTGTGGCTACTGCTGACCAAGGGGATTGCTACGTTAGACAGTGCGACCATTGAGTTTCACCAATATTGACCATCGACTTTTTTCAGCAGCAAAAACAACCGGAGTTTGCACTCAACTCCAGGTTCCTATGCCAAATTCAACAAGAGAATCATTTGGTTTTTTAATTGTCAAGACTTTACCCATGTGCTCTGAGCGCACACGGAAGCGATACCTCGGGCTAACTTAACAACATATCGGTTTGATAAGTTCTGTTGAATTTCATCATCATCATCATCATCATCATCATCATCATCATCATCATCATCATCATCATCATCATCATCGAGAACATGACATCAGTGTTCAAAACGGATGCCTTGCTGCCGTGAAAACCGTCCTGCCGTATGCAGTAAGCAAGACGACCCGGCTGATGACAACACGTGACGGCCGGTGTCGCATGAGTTTATGAGTATGTGCCCAATTCATGGTTGAATGTGGGCTGGAAAATTGCCAGGGCACTCACACCCAGACGTGAGTACGATTATGGTCCTCAACCAAAGCCTTTGGCTCAAAAACTTGGTCACAAGGCAGCGGTGTTTGGAGGGAAATGCAAGTGAATTTCAATTTTTACAGAAAAAGTCAGCACACATGTTCCTACGCCCAACCTGGAGGATAGGGGGGATGTGTTCGTCAGAACCCTAACTATTTACCAACCTGGTATGAGAGACTCTGGGAGTGTCGCACGGACACCCCGCAGTATAGCTGAATGGGTCGCGGAGTTACACAAGCCGTCACACTACAGTAAGTTCCAGTTCCTTCGTGATTGTGTTGCGGATTTACCGAAATGGAGGTTAAGAGCCAAAGGAAACGAGAAGCAATCGCATTCAAAACGACCGATTGAGACATTTCGGAACTGCCTCCCTTAAGCCAGGGACCGTCACTACAAAGTACAAGTATTTTAATTGATGGATGACAAGAGGTCTTTGTTATACATGGGCTAACGATCACCTCTATATCATACTCCTTCAGAAATGTTCAACCATTCTACATGTGAGAGTCGGTAGTTGAAAACCCATTTCCTGCTATTTTGCAAGCCTGTATGAAGAATTGAGCCGACATTCGATTGTGCACTTCAGCTAAACATCTAACTAAAGACGGGGTTTTAACTGACCTTATATGGTACAGAACTTTCCAACCTGATTGGCTCCAACGGAACTGCTATTGATTTCCATGTCATGCTAAATGAATCGACCTCTTTGGCATTATACAGTATGAATGCGATGTAAAATGAGCCGTCGGCACGGACATTGCCATCAACAATTGCTAAATAATAATTTCAGGTATATTTTTCTTCGAAAAACCTTATCCATCAGTCATTAGTATGTAGACAACGACGCGACGAAAAAAACCCTGATCGTATGACTTTTCCTTTTTGTTTCAGTCACGAATGCTGTTGAGTTAAATTGACCGGTAATCTAGATGGGCGGACATTTTTACTCCTTAAGCGTACAGTATTCGGAGTAGAGCCTCAACGGCCGTTTGTAATAAGCGAATGGGCAAAAGTCAGTTTTAGGTTTTTGTGGGAATTGTAAATACAAATGGCTGCTCGCTTCTGTTAACCGTTAAATTTACTGCCTTTTTTCTGCTTTTGTACGCTGGAAGCGGAATGATGTAAAAAAATATCAAATTACACAGTCGGTTTCATTCAGAATATGGCGCGCTTCATTTTCCTGCTGCTTAGTTGCACTTTTTTGGTTGAGGTCATAGTGAAGTATATAACAGCTACAGAGCGAAACAAAAATCCATTAATTTGTTGTTGTCATCTTAGCAAAGCAAATAGGCCGATCAACAGAACACCAGCACGAACTTAGGTTTGGTGACTAATAACCGTTACAGCTCCACAGCCAAAATGAATAGAGGGAACCTGAGTGTTTATATATTTTCTTTCGTGTCCACATTGCTCGTGTGAGCGATCTTCTTCCAGTCCTGTAACGGTTACTCAAGTGAGCCTACACCAAAAACAGAAGCTCATATATTACAGCATATTACAGCCTGCTAGAATTGAGCTTTTCACAGAAGCCCAGGGTGTTTCGAACCTGTGACCTCTCGCTTAATAGTCTGAAACTTAACATTTGGACCACGAGTAGCTGATTCGAGTTGTGATTTACTTAAACATAACGTCACTCATTCTTCAGTCACGGAGTTCACATCAGGTGGTCACCTTTTGACTAGCTCCTCATGTGAAGAATTCTCAGATTGAAGTTTCATCCTTTGTGTGAATTATTGTTTCTTCTGAATGTTGGAAATTTGAGGAGGTCCAAGAATTCTCAGCTGGGATCTTTTACAGTAAGTATAGTCAATCTATGCGTACTGACAAAAATTCACTGTACAGCTCTTTCATCCTTATCGGAAATCGTCAGCAGTGCGCATCCCATGGACCTAACAGTATACCATACATATAAATTTATTTTGCCCTCCGTTGCCTAATTTAGGCAAAAATTAGTGTAACAATCGGTGATTTGTAATCAACATGACAGGTTGCTTCTACATTTGGGTACACTTACTGCACAGTGTCCCAACTGTCACAGTTGAAAAAACTACATCATGGTTGTCAACTTATGCGTGTTTTCTATGACTGTCCAGTTCAATTTTCATTTTGATGAATTTGCAACGGATTTGCTTTATATTTTGCGCGGATGTGGTACCTGGGAGGAAAAAGTTTTGTAATGCCGGTGCCGATTTGGTTAGTAGTGGTGCGTGAAATTTATTCAAATCGTCTGACTAGAAAGAATTACTAAAACTGAAACTGAAGATATTTAGCAGAAACCAGAGGACGATTTGGTCTAAAATATTATCTGGTACGCTAAACGAAGGAAGACAAATCCAGGGGCAAACACCCTAGGAGGGAGCGCAAAACGTGAATAACCGTCAGACTTCTTCTCGTATATGGTCCCATAATAGAAGCACCCGAACATAAGGAGGTCCAGTTACAATTTACATCTGCAACCTGCTTTTATTGTGGGTCACTCTGTCTCTAGCTGTGTCGACGTAATGTACACATAAAGTAAGTCTGCATTTTGTGAAGCGAATTTGCGATTTGGCTGCTCAAGTGTAGGCTGGGCACCTATCTTATTCAGTCATTGACATTTATGCGACTGAACTATTTAGGGCTCAGAGATTGTTCACTAGCATCCGGCCAAAATTGCAATCAGACAACTTGACAATTAGCATCGCCCGAGTGGATATCTACCAAGGATGAACAGTGTGTCCACCCACTGTTGGTCAGCTTGTTCTAACGTTCAGACAGTCGGTGAGAAACAATCTAACTCTGTCACGGGTGCTATCGCCATTTCGATAATGTTCAGCCTCCCAAAATTAGGGACTTTCAACGTCACCTGGAATCAGATTACTGAAGTGGCGTAACCTGTTCGCTACTTGGGTGAATTTCGACCGGCGTCTGAGTCCCTGAATACTTATTTTGCTGGTTACTAATTAGCATATCTTTTCGGCAATCGTTATCTGGTTCTGTTTATGCACAGGATGCATTCAATTTTAGTCCGCTTACGACACCCTTTTTGAAGTGTAATTTACTTCTCACGAGTTGATCTGCACCAGCATTATTGGTTCGATCTTACTAATGGTCTTGTTTTGTGACTAGTTGCTGGGACTTCGGCCAAATCGTGCTTTTATAACAACTGCAAAATGGTCAAAAATATTTTGAGACTCGCAAAAAGTCACGGTATGTATTACTTGAAGTCGAAAATCACAAACTCGAATTCCCCGTCTGGCACTAGAGAATTTGCCTTAGTCTACAGATCACGTTTGGGCTCCTACCCGAAGATCTCTCTGTGAGAAAGCACAGCAATTGGATTGCATTCTCGCTAAGGCGCTTCTAGTACAGTTCGGATACTCAGATATGACCTTGTCAAACTGAAATGTAAGTGCACAATGAAGGGCAAGCGGCACGAGCAGATATTGTAAAGGATGAAAGTTTCACGTAAAGCATGGAAACTGTCTTGGCTAGCGCAGTGACCAATTCCACACATTCAACAAATGGAGTCATTCCACAAAATAAGAAACGGACTTATATTGTATCCTAGAAGCGTAGGTAAATTGTTAGAACAGGTGAACTTTGAAGTTTGGACTGTTTCAAGACAATTTTTGCCAAATGTTCATAAAAAGACAACGAAACCTTTTTAGTTGCTCTCGTGTCTTCATAGAAATAATTAGTAATGGATATTGAAACCTCTTGGGTGCACCTGGCCCTCTCCTGAGTGGAGCTAAGCAGGCAGTATTTCATGAGGCGCACTGGTTACAACTAACCTAATTCAAAATTTACATTGCGTGCCCTCATGTCGTCGTCCCTAGTAAATGGTGTGGTACGCACTGTTCGACTGTACTGCTGAGAATCAGTTAAGCTTCACACTATGGAAGTGCAACCTCATCCAATTACCAACCGCCCATCTATGATTAGAAAAGAATATGCTTATTTCCTGTTCGACAGAAAACGCACACCATTCACGAGTCTTTGCAGGGTCGAAACAACTATGTTTTGCGGAAATAGGCTGGGTTTTTTTAAGCATCAAACCCTAGCAAAGTGATGGGGATTCTGGCTTTTTTGGTGCAGTTTTTTACGATGATTGGGATTAAAAAATGTTTGCCTTAAAGTAGAGGCTTAGGCGCACGGCAAAACTAAACGGATAGTTTTTGAGCGAATTAATTACCTCTGAAACTAATGATGATTGATCTACTTGGATCGGAATGATGACGCCAAATGATTGATTGACCTAAAATTCCACGTCTGATGTGATGTCCGTTTCCACTACTTTCTGTTTGTTTGAATTAAACCGATAACAATTTTGAGTAAGTCGGCCGACTTGAAATTTAGTCCAAACTGTTTTAATTTCAGTTTTTTATGGACTGAGGTTTGTTTACGTTAGGACCGACAACAACATCCTTCTCGAATTTGCCTTAAGCAGCCTAGTTGACGATAAGCGAGATTTCAACATTTTAAAGCCTTGGGTAAGAACAAAACATTGATTATGGGATGCCATCATTTAGGAAGCTAATTTGAGTTTGATTTTTGTGGTAAGCCTACCAGTACTAAAATTGCTGGCGACCCTAATGATTCCAGTAAATCCAGAGGATAGGAAGCAAAATATTTCCGGTTTCTTTGCTCGGAAATATGTTAAGGCGGAGTAGTAAGTAACAGTCAATGCATAAGTGGGTCATAGGAAGAATAATTTCACAAAATGAGCGAAGCTTTCATCTGGGTAGTAACCCTCGACTAGCTAGTCAAAACGTGACCATGTGAGGAAGTTTCTATGACTGAGGAGTAAGTTGGGTGTCTAAGTGAGAGGTAATCACACTGCTGTTTAGCCGCTCGTGGTCGCTGTGTTTCGTTAGATGTGCACTGCTGATGATTTACGATGAAGACAAAAAAAATTTACAGTACCTCTTTGCTCTCTATGCTTGATTGGGTTCACTAAATGGAGGAAATTTCAAGTGAGAAGTACAAAACCTCCTCATACTAGGATCAAAATAAAATGATCCTATTTGACGTCAATCGATATTTTGATACTTGTTGAACTGAGCGCGAAGCTTGTTGGTATCCACATAATTTCTTTGGATGCAAACGCTTACTTAAATCTCAACACACTTAGGACCTCAACTGTAACCTTTCATTTCACGCCGCCGCATCAGAAGATTTTTTTGGAATTGTGTGAGAAGTTTGTACAGTTTTCTTTTAATGGCTTCCTGCATGTAGATCAACGGAGACACGGTGTACATCCGCTTGAGTTCAACATGTCTGGGCATGTTTATGTCGATATTATAGAATTGGTCCAGTCATCAGGTTGACGTAGGTTATTAATGCTTTGGATAAATAAATCACAAATCTGTTATGTATGATGAAGTTCAAGAAGCGTTGCAACTAGTCTGATCCTCAACCAATTTTCAGCATGGTATTGAATTTACCAAAATAAGACAATACTTCTTCCTCCGTTGAGTGCACCAGCTGAACTGCTTAATATGGCCAGTAACTTCAACGTTTTGCATTTAAGGCTCTTGCTCTTATTGTGTACGAGAAGCGCACGGGTTTTCCTCTGCAATCACATCCATTAGTGAGGGTGAACGCATGCGAATGTCTTTAGGACAAAACGAGAATTCCGAGGCAACTCTAAAAAACATTCTATTCCTAGCTTACCAAACTTTCAATGTACTCTTCTGACAAAGAAAAAAATAGCCGACTGCATTTCAGAGAACATGATATAGCAAACCAAGTAAGGTTTTGCTTCCAAAGGACAACACAGCACATATTCTGGGCTACTGTCCATATTATATGCCCTGTTCACCTTAAAATTTTTGCACATATATTAATGTACTTTTGTAAGCATATGCGTATGTAGAACCAAAAGACATTTAAGTTGTCAGGTATATGAACGTTTAGTCATACTGCTATTTCAAGCAAGCCGATTCATTACTGAGGTTAGCTGCTGACAGCAATATTGTGGACAATGTAACTTACCAGATTCATTCGTCAAGACAAGAGCTCATATGTATGCTGGTTAATGACGTCATTCGACACCTAAAAAGGGTATTGGCCTATTCAGGGAGATATGATTCTCATCTTAGCTTCACATTAATAAGGACATGTATATAAGGAAGTGAACTAAATTTAAGTCCCAACCTGAACTCAATCCCACTCCTCAGAACAGGAGACTGCATCATTCCAGCAAATTTCTGTTCCATCTGTTCTGTGAGCGGCACCCGATTTTGTAATCCGAACAGTTCACTACTCCATTTCTTGTCTGTTGCGTCATTCTCCCAATATCGGTTTTTCACACCTCTCCGGTCTGTTTACACTCGGTTTTACGTTTATTAAGTAAGCTCATTCATTATCCAATCCACGTCCATTCTGATCAAAGTAGACAGCCAAAAGAGATACCACAAATCACATAAGCCACAATCATCCTGTCGGACTGCTGTTTGCCTTCGTTGCTTGTTTTAATTTAAGTAATGGGGACCTTGCAAAAAAGTTTATAAAGTTTGGTCTTAGCTTTCACGATGTTGTTGGTATCTGCACTGACGAATACTTTCCAAAAAAGGCCGATAGAATTTGCTTCACTGATGCCACCAATAATTGAGTGTTAGTTTGTCGCATTGTTCTGACAAACGACCGAAATTCTTTCCTAAGTGAAGGATACAATTTTCAATGTTATATTGCAAACTATTGTAAAACAATATTTCAAGAAGAAAACCTACTTGTTGATTTTATTCAATCGGGAAAAGGATGAACGCTTGATTAGACGTCTGATTGAAACCCTGATATGTCACCGCTGGTGTTGCAGAGAGCATGCTTATACCAGTTGACTCCGTCTTCAGAGGCTAATAATATATCAGTGCGTGTACAGTATCAGTAAACGTATTAACTGAATCTAACGGTGTGGTGCTGTGAAACTGGGCCTCTCCGCACAGAGGACCTGAGAAGTCCTCAGGTGTTCAATAACTCCTGTATCAGAACCATTGCTCGTGTGGATTGGTGTCGGCGAGTCGGTACTGGGGCAATTAGAAAGCAAGTGTTCGAGTGTGCAACGGGGACGTCCACTGAATAATGTATCTGGCACCAGAAGCTACGTTGGTTAGGCCAGGTATTGTGCACGGCTGACTATCGTTTGCCATTTTGAGTGCCGATTCAGTGTGGCGGAAGCATAGAGGTGGTCAACTTCTGACCTAGCAAAGGAGTACAAAAGAGATTACAAAACAGCTTAATACTGTCGGTGCCGCTCCTCTTCCAGAATGGGAACCGCGTAATCCCCAGTGTGCTTGGTTGGAGACGCTGCAAAATATGAGTGCTAATCGACCTCAGTATTCTTGTTGTCGACTTCTATCCACATTTTCTGAATGGGTGTCCCGGTATGTGAGCATTCCGGTGTGATTTTGGCACTTTAACAGGAAGTCACTTCCCCGTCAACTTCTATTCTTTTCTCCACAATAAGGCTCTCAATTAAATCGGGGTTTTACGCCTGCGAAGCATCAGTGTTGAACACTGGTATTGCGCTGTCGATGATGGCGTGGCTTATAATATCGACTGTCATTTAATTTCCAGTCCTTCACCACGACAATGGGCTGCAAGGAACTAATATTAAACGGTCTTTTTTAGCCAGTGCGAGGTTTCTGACCTTCAAATAGGTACTGATCAATAATAAAAAATGAACGGGTGACCAACTATCGCTGACATGTTTTCAAATACATTAGGTGATATGCTGTCGTTCAGTGAGACCAGGCCACCCGTGTGAACCTTTGACAGCTTGAAAAATATTCGCCTAAAGTGAGAGTGAATGTAGAACGAACAATTTAGTGCATGATTTATTTTCTGAGGCTAGTTTGTTCTTTTGTCGTTCTATGTCCAAGGCAGGTGCGTCAAAATTCAAAGCAATAAAGTCACGTTTTAGTGGCTTGACGAGTCCTAGAACGGTGTTGGCCATGTTGTATGTTGGCCATGGTTTCCTTTAGAGAAAAACAAGAGGACAGAAAGTTTCGCTGAAAAGCATTAATGTTTCTCTATGCCTCACGCAGTTATTTTATGGAACAAGACAAACAATTCATCATTTATATTTCCTGGTAAAAAGTTTAAGGGAACTGTATATATTTCATATATGGTTTGAGTCGCTTATGTTTCCGTTAATAGACATGCTGGCAGTAAAAAGCTAGCATAATCAACTTAATATTGCAAGCGAAATATACATGCAGCTGCAACAACTTGGAGATACACCTGATCAACAAAAAGGTGGTTGTGATCAGAATAGATTCATCTCATTAATCTTTACGCTTATCCTGAAATAAATGCTGATGGATAATTAATTACGGACTGCTGTTTGTCTTTCAATCGCTTATACAAATCCGGTGTAAAGTGTGACGGTTCAAAGTTCGGCATTTTGTTCGCAAGATCTCGGGAATTTATTCCCTCATCGTTTAGCCCAGAGTTTCATCGTGAAAGCTTTGAACCGTTTCAAAGAAGTCCTTGGAACTAGATATTGTAAGATAGAAAAGATATAGAAGACGATAGTAAAGCGCAATGGTTCAAGAAAATAGCTGCAATACTGTCACTAGTTAAGTATTATCGCCGTGTCGATGACTTTCCAATCGTTGTTATGGCGGTGACACGGAACAGTGCAGACAAACTCACTGTCCATGTTTTTCATGCTACCTCCCCACGTCGTATGTTGTACGTCTTGTAGTAACTTTCCTTCTGCAACGTGGAAACCGGACACGTGCAGGTAAGCCATTAGCAGCACAAACTTTGCTTTGGTTCAGACTTTATTCCGTAGAACACGAGTGATTTTCATTCCATGTACGTTCACTAATGAGTCTAAACTTCTAAACTTATGCTGCGGTCAAACAAATCTCTAGACTATTTCGTTAAAATGCATCTCAGATTGAGTGAGAAACAGGCGCAAATCGCACTACTAAAAAAGTAAAGTTACTTAGAGATACCTTACATTAGGGATCATTATTTTGACCCGGATCTCAAACGTGGCCCTGCCCCGGGCCTACACTGCAGCACAGCTGCCTAGTATCGCATATACAACTGCTTTACTATTCCCGCCAATCAAAACTCCGACGTCGGTTTTGTACACAAATTATTGCAACTACCAAACCACTTGCGTTTGCGGGGGTGTCATCATCACCATTGACAGCATGACATCAGTGTTCAACACCTATGCTTCGCTGCCGTACAACCATGATGCGGGGGTGTGTACCTTGATAGAACTGACCGGAGACTAGAAACATGACCAAAGACCACAATCCAAACGAACTCTCACCCTGTCGGCTGATCCTGATTTAAATCAGAAGGAGTCTAACAGTGGGTCATCGATTACCAGGCATTTGGTCGAGGCGGGAGGCAACAATGAACGTCAATTCTCTTTCTGGCTCATGACACCGAGCAGTCTTTCATATAGATTGAACCTCCAAAATGCAGTATTGACTAACCGATTCATACCTTTACCTTGCCTTCAGAAATACCTGAGAGCCACTCTGATACCACTTTGTTTTTGGGGAACTACCGTGCTACAGTTTAGTTCCATATGAATCATGCAACTAGCCCTGTATTTGCTTCATTTTGTCCCGTTTTGCACGTACTGCGGCAGACAAGATTGTATTAAATGAATTCATCCCGTAACATTTTGTTCTCACTTCCTTGTACAAACAGTCTGGAAAATTTCACCCTGTCCTCCGTACTTCGTTGTGTGTACCATATGGTTACATTGAATGGTTATGCAGTAACACAGCATCGTGCCGGACGTTTTCAACGGCTTAAGATGCAATACTATCTTGTGGGGAAGTTGAAGGAACTAAAAAATGTCTACTGCCTGTTTTGTCTCAACAAGGAACACAACATGCACAACGCGACCAGAAGTTTCATCCCCTATGCATTCACCTTTAACGCAAATCCAAGGAAGTTTCATTACTTCAGTTACTCAAGATTGGCTTATACCTTACCCAAAAGCGGAGGTTTAACTCGCGCAGTAGATGTGTGATAATTACCTCTCCAGCAGAAATTACCTGTGGCATCAGCCCATGATTAAGAGAAGCACACCGCTGTTTCATCGTTATGGAGAATCAACAATAATGCACATTCCACGAAACTCAGATAGGTTTCAGTCGGAGATCTTCCAAACAATGGTTCAACAATTTGATGTTTGATCACGACCGGCTGAAAAGCAGTATGATCAGTTATCATCTAAATATAATACAGCGCTGCTCATTCTTCAGTCAGAGAAACTGCAGCATATGGTCACGTATTGACCGGCTCTTAAGAGAATGACTCCTCAGGTGGCAGTTCCGCTGATCTTGTGATATTATTGTTCTTGTGAGCCACTTATGGATTAGTGATAGGGTGTGAGAAGTGTTGGTAATTTCACCTTAGGCTCAGTCTTGTCCGCGCTAGACGTTCTCACTGGGCTGGTGATTCCTTCAAATATTGTCACTGTCGTTGTCTACAGAGCTTTGCTAACAGCTTGACTCTCTTGACACAGAGATCGGGGTAACTAAACTGAGTAAAGCCACATTAGGTTTTGTATTTATCCTCAAATCATCGGAAGATTTTGAAGCTTATATTCAGTTGTTCAGTCAACTGGCAAAAATTTACTAGTGGCGTAAACTATTTCCCCTCCAGATAAGTATTTCCCCAGGTAAATAGCAAAAATGAAATCGCGAAAAAAGTCGCTTTTGGGAGGAATTAATGTATTGCAGCTGTTTGCAAGCTTATTTGGCTCTCCAAAATAACCTGCTGGAACAGAATTTGGGCGTGTTGACGTACTCTGGCGAGCTAGGTTTTTGTAGCGCTCTATTCCGAGGCTTCATGGCCATTTCTAGAAGAACACGGAATACCACCATCAAGCCTGTGGGTGCGCATAGTTCAGTTCCCCTTTGTAACCAATTGACATACACCTGCACATTGATAAGCGCTTGAACGCAAGATGAAGTTGCGCACAATAATCTAAGTCTGAACGATCACTTAGCCACCGTAATTAAAGAGGAGCATGGTATAAGACAATCAAGACAGGCGTCTATAAAGTCGGCCACTTCATGAAGAGTCTGGTAGATTTCTATGCGCAGTAATTTTGCCACAAAAGAAATGCCCACGAAATCATTGATTTCAAAAAACTGTGGGGCAATTAGGAAAATCCTAATTTGGAACGCAATCAAGTGCAGTGAATAGATCAAACCTCACCGCAACATTTTAGTTTGAACTTTTACAGCACCAACTCTAACTCACAGTAGGTGCACTCGTGTTCTTGATTTAGTCTCAAGGACACACGCACAGAGATTTACGTAGGCGTTTGCAGAATTGAGCGGATAGTTTTCATCATTAGCATTTCTCCCTATTTGTGTACACCAGACACACTAGTCTGGGACATTTTAAGTCGAAGCCAGTCCATTCGCCAAAATCCAACTGAATAATCCGGGGACCAATCAGCAGTCTCATACAATCAAGGTCAAACGGGACGGGAAAATTGTTAGGCTAGGAAAAGAATTGGAATGAAATGAACAAATATACCGTTAGACTTAAAGTATGGTCTCCAGGAAATTTTTCGGCGCATTCTAGTGCACAGGAGTAACGTGACTTTGATGGAACTTTGAAAGCACCTAGACTGGTATTATGGGCATGTGCTGTGCGATATTGAAGTAAGTTTCAATGATACATTTTAACAATGTTAGGGGGTTGTGCACTGCACAGTTATCAGTATTACGGTAAACCTGCATGCTTCCCCATAATCAAGTGAAACACATTTGGTTGTAAAGAACTGATTACGCTGACTGATCACTGGCTTTTGGCGAAGGATCAGCCTGTCGGGGACTCGTGAGGTAAAATTGATGTTCACCAATAATGTGGACTCGGACCGGTTACATGTAGCTTTGAGCAACGGCCATTATAATTTGACTCCAAGACTCTTGGCTAGCTAGCGCACTTGGATGCGTATCTGGATTAGATAATTTATTCGTATTAGCCCAGACAACGCTTTTGAGGACAACAGTACAAAAGAATATCCCTGAGTGATATCTTACTGTTAACGTGTGTATACTGCGTTGAAAAATTTGCCAAACATTTATTTAAATGCTTGAGAAAACTCACAGTCCTCCTATTGTCACACTCTTCTACAGTGTGACAGTAATTTTTCGATTTTAATATATACACCCACTATGTTTATGTTAACACGTTACTTGCAACAGGCCTCTTCACACTCGCCCGCTTGTCCTATTTCGCGAGGTCTACATCGATTTCATTGTCTCACGTGCGCCACCCTACGTAGCTGCATTCAAATCGCCCTTGGTTGCGGCCATGCGTAACCGTTCTGAGGTTATGCTTATTCTGACCAACAAATCTGAATCGGATAAAGCCGATTCCTTTATCTAAGTATAACTTTAGAAATCTATCGAGAAAAAATATGAAACATTCTTCGGTCATAATGTAGTAATGTTTCGGCAGCAAGAATACATATCTTCACAGAACGTTGAGAAAAGTCACGATTACCTCAAATGTGCCTCTAGACAAAAAGAAGTTGTTTTTGATGAAAACTGTTCTTCTTATGCACATATTGGTGCGCCAAATGCGGATTTTCTACCTTATTATAAAGGCATGTAAAAGGTGCGCATTTATTTGTCTTTGCTCAGCCATTTACAACAATAAAAGGCTAGAATTAAAGGAGTTTTACAACCTTCCAAAGCCAAATTTTAAAGTAGAAATGCTATGCCGCTATACATTCCATTCCTTTTGACCAAAATGACATTGCCAGATCAGAACAAACTACCACACTAGCAGAAGTTCGATTCGTCATAAATTTGGTTTGTGCATACTCATCTTTTGGTGATATAGGACAGTAACCTGATGAATGAAAATTTGGAAATTAAGGACGTCTCATGTGTGGAACAAATTCGATTAAGCCATTAATGTCAGCGAAGTTACTCACTCCTTCGCAAAACGCGCTTATTTTCAAAACAATTTGCTTTCAAGGAGCCACTCAAATGAGAAACTTTCAGCAATTTCATGTGTGGCACGTTCCGCCAAGAAAGCAATCAATCCTCATTTTTGCTTGACAGGATGATGTTGGTGCTCGGTAACGTATGGTTTCTGTGCCAAATTTCAGGTCACCACAGACTTACAGGCGACATGCTTACCAACCCAAATTTAAAACAACAAACGGCAACGAAAATCCGGCTTTTGGCATGGGCATAAATCATGTAGACTATTATTCCACATAGCAGCCACATGTATTAAAAATGAGCACAGCCTTTTAAGGCTTGTTAAACTCTACTGTGGTTAAATTTGATCGATTCAAACATCTTCCAATGCAAGCGAACTAAATGCCTCACAGTTAGTACTCAATTTATCTAACGTATAAAGCCTATTCAAGTTAAAAATTTCCACAAAAATTTAACTGTAAAGGGCTAATAAGTATAAAATATGTCCAAATAAGACAATGAACCTGGTGATGTGAAACTCCCCACAACTTCCAACGACGGAAACCATAGCAGTCCACCGGGAAACTCAGAATGTCCAGGCCGGAGGAAAGCTTGAGAAAAGATGTGATTTTGAGGGTGCAGTGAACAAGTGATACTGCGTACGCCTCATTGTGAGAGATCGTTTATTTTGATCAGACTAAAATGTCTCAGAGATAAAAGGAACGTTCTAACCAAAAGCCATGCACTCTCCTCATTTTTCTATTAAAAATCTTAGTAAGCATATAAACAAAATTTCGCTGGTAAAAAAACATTCCCAGGTATGGTAAAAAAAGCTCATGAACATTTACTTCGATCTTTATTTTTGGAAGATGCAGAGTAATGTCAGATGCTATGGAATTATAGTTCCGTCTCGTCTAAATGTGATTGTGTTTTTTACTTGAAGGGATAACCAAATTTCATATGAATACCGTTGGTTTGCAAGCATTAAAAAGTTTTCTTGCTTTCTTTTACGTCTGTTGCAGTTTATCCTTGGGAGCTCAAACAAATATTAAGAAAACAAAGTAGGAATTCTAGACCAGTTCACAAGCTCTAAGGAAATTAGTACTACTAAAAAACGTCTTGTGCAAACCTTCTCAAATACCAGCTTTCTTCCATAACCTTAAGGCGTCATACATCATTCCGACAGCTTCCTAATCACTGTTTGATCTTTGGCGGCATTGTGCCAGGCTGGTGAATCTCACGCGCGACAACTAACTCAAGTTTGAAACAACACCGTTGCCTAAAATGCACCACAAAAATTTATTTGTGGAAAGTGGCGGAGGTTAACAGGTTAAAGTAAAAGGTAGCCATACTACTGTGTTTTAAGACGCTGCGTCCAGCGTCTATTTTTTCATAAGTATTCAATCAAATAGGGCTTCGATACGACTACTTTTCAAATTAGTACAAATGCACCGTCCGGTTAACGCAGCCTTTTTAACGTTGTCAAGATAAAACCAATTCAGCCTGAGTGGGATGCAATTTTAAATCCACCGGAGAACGGGAACCGAACCAATGATGTTTGCTTATGCGTCAATATAATCTGAACAAGACGTACTCCATTCATGGTAACTTATCATGCGATAGGCTAGACTTTGCACCCTATGTGAATCATTTAGGACAAAAGTAAATTTGGTCTAACGGAAAAGCGCATGCGAATACTGGAGATAGTGTAAACGAATCGCATGTCATGTGCGGTAATAAGGCTTCGAAGGAAAGACACACATATAGATTAACTAAAGTCAACAAGATTGCGATTTGTCAGACTAAATGTTGTAGTTTAGAGATTTATCTGCAGAATAGAGTGTGTTCGATTAACCTAGACAAAAAGCAAAATAAAGGAAGAAAATTGGCCTAATGAACCAAAATACTGGCAACGAAGCTATTTGGGCAGTTTATCATTATTATTTGTTCTAATCACATTGCTCTCCCAATGGTTTCTTGTCCAAAATTAACTACTCCCCAGAAGTAAATCTCACGAAGTGAAATACCGTCCGAGAGACAGTAATGGAGATGCGGAAGTTGTCTTTAGTTGTTAGCATCTATCGGATAGCCGTGACCTCAGCAAACAACGAGATGAAGCTTCAGGATTGGCAAAGTGGTTGATTAGCCGGCCGGAAGAATAAAACCAAGAATAAAAGGCCTCGTGACACCGGCCCATATTTATCAGTATGTCATAAACAGAGATGAATTAGTGGACTACCATGCTAGTGAGATTTGGAATGATTTCCTTGGAAACTTTCAAATTACCGAATAGAAGTTATGTGGTCGAAGGATGGGAGGAAGTGACACTAAAACTCAGTATGAGCAAACTACCATCGTTTTGCTTGTTGTTCAACAGCAACTGCTGACAACAGATTATCTTGTCAAGTGGTTATGATTTGACTTTAGCCTATCGGGAGAAACTACCAGCTCGTAGTGAACTAGGTGACATGACGTTGCTAGAAGTTTACCGCTAATTTAGTATGCATGCTTTTCGCTTACTGGAAAAACAAAGAATGTAATTAAATCGGGACGAGAGACTCTTTTACAGACCAAGGGAATACAAACCGACCTTCATTACATTACTTCAAAAATTGTGGTACTTTTCAAACTGTCCATCGGCAAATAAGGAATTATCCCCAAACGAGGAAATATCTAAAATGGGAATCAACCTCAAATTCTTTTGAAAGGTAGATGGAACAGATGAAACATTCTGCTAGAGCACCATTGGCACCTAAGAGTTTCTCAATGGTCCGCGAAGAGATCAGCATTAAAAACAATTCCAGTTTATAGATAGAAGGGCTGGCCAAAGTGGTTTCGATAGTCTTGTTCAGACTAGTATTGTTCTAGTCTTTAAATGTCGCAAATGCGATACAAGACAACTGCATTGGAATCAAGGCTAGTGATCTTGGGTGTTGAATGATACTAAGCTTGAGCGTAGCTGTCTCGATTTTGAACAATAAAGCACTAGACGAAGGAGCTTAAAGTTTGTAAACTAAACGCTGGTGTCGACAGAGAAAGTGGATGCGAATTTGTTCTACACAGATGGACTATGTGCTTGTATCGAATGGGTCAAGTTCGGCTGCCTTCCTGATGACTACAAATGCTTTGCCGTGTTTTCCTCGTAGTGTGTAAGCAAACTGCTCAGCTAGAGCATAGCTTATTTGAGTCTCCTTTGCCAATTTTGAACCATAATGTAGAATTCTTTTTTCCTTCATGAATAACCTTTTATTTTGTCTATCTTACTCAGCATAAGACAGAGTGATTGTGCAAACCATTTTTTGACCATTATTACAAGTTAGTTGGCTGGGCTATTCGTGGACTCAAAACGCGACCTAACAGTGGACATTGTTCTATTACTTGCTTTTTACGGTCGGCAGGTGGATAATTCCATCCTAGAAAGCTAACTCCACTTTTGACTATACTAGGCTTTTGTTGCAAGGTTTATTCGGGACCTTTTGGGGTATTCCGTTAGGTAGAAAGTGAGAATCTAATGACTTCTACGTCAAGGGAACAGTGATTAGGTATTCACTTAACCGATTGACCTAAGCAGATCCACCATTTGTGTCAAGTTTCAAGAATAATTCTGGAATTTGGTAAGCTCTTCTGTTTGAATTTCCAAGGTCAGTAGCCGCTATATAATTTGATCGAATCAACACCCCCCAGATCGGCGGTAACAGTTAAGATTTCGGTAAACAAACGAAGATACTTCTATATGAACTTTAGAACGACTCAAAGACTCCCGTTGATTAAACTACCCTCAATTCCAGTTAAATAATTTGCTTGTTGTAGATAAATGCGTCTGCTGCACCAATTCCCGGGGACCATTTACGCAACTGCCCCGGTTCCATAAATAAATGCACGGCACCTTTCAACAAACCAGTATTGTGTCATTTTTCTACCCATAGCCTTGTTTTGAGGTCCTAAAGGGTGCACAAAGTCACCACCAGGAAGTCAAACATGTTTGAGAACTACGCAAACGGTGCTTCGATCTCTCGTCCCCAGATGCTAATAGGTCCGCACCTATCGTTAAAAAAACAGTTTTCATTAGTCTATGTAACCGTATGCTACAATCAATAGAAAAAAAACTATATTTCAAATTATTAGCAAATTCCATCTAATCCACCACTGAGCGAGATCTTGGAAGTGTATTAGTGAGACAGTAGTATGACTAGTGAACCAGAGTTTCAAAACATCCTGCCTTTACGGTATAGTTCATGGCAGCTGAAAAAGAGTCGACAACACACAGACAGTTAGTAGAAAATACATGCAAACTGATGCAACCAGATGGGAATGTCCGCAGTAGTTCTGCCAGCAGGTCATTCTTTGGGCAGACAACATATGCGGTTCCGAGGCTTTTCCGGATGCCTGTATTCCTGCTGACCCTTAAACAAATCGGTTTTCCAGGTGCCAATATGGACAAATCAGCCTAGAAAGTTCGACATTCACCAGTATAAATAGCTAATCGCCCGTCTATGGAATAAAATCTCTACGCTGTGAGGTAAAAAAAACTGATTCAATTGACGGCAAAACTGTTAAAGTCTGTTTAACAGCAAATTGTTCATACACTGCAGGAAATGTTACTGAAATAATCGGGTCTGCCTTCTGATAACCTAATCCGTTGCAGCGTGTGACAGACATGCAATTACGAACTGGGTTTCACTTGGTTTATTTTGTTATTATTAGGATTCACGGATGATGTAAGCCTCATCATGATAAAACGCCATTTGGGATGCCGTCGGACATATTCACTCAGTCTACCTCAGAATTACCTCTTTCCGAGCAAAGTATGGCTACGGATTCTGAGTGAATTTTTATACCAATAAAAATGACTGAAAAACGGACCGTGATGTTTTCTATAAATCCGATCAGAAAATGCAACCAAATCATCTTATCCTAAAAGGCGAACGCCTTCAGGCTTGAGCGATCTTATTCGTTCGCTCAGCAGCTTAAGCGGCGACCTTCTAATCCTCTCAGTCCTCTTGATCGATAGACTGCATCAGCATTGAGGAAAATACAATGACGAGAGATCAGAAATTTGGTAAAGCACAAGCATTCCACTTTTTCTGATCCAAAGCTTTGGTAAATAAGAGGAGAACAGAAGATAACAGAAATTCTTCATTAATATTACACCGCAAACTTCAGAATTTGCTACACCTATGAACACTGTTTCATATGATTTGGAGGCTGACGCTATGAAGCTAAGTGATAGCGGTTCCCGCCCATAAACGTCGGCAACTCCGGGCCAACACAGAGACAAGTACATAAAGTGTATTCCTGTAGACTGACCAAACTGTTAAAGCTAAGGTGAAGGTGAAATCCTATTGGACCAGACAGTGCCAAATTTATTCATGTAAATATGTGGTTCTAGGCTTGCTCCGCTTCTTTTCTGATTATTACACTAGCACCGTGAGTGACGCACTGCATCCTACCTTCTGCTTGAAAAACCTGGCGGACTTGGAAATGTTGAGAGGAATGCGAAGCATCCTTGAGGCCCATGTTGTCGTCCTGTTATCTTATCGTTTGCCGGCATCGGTTCAGCGCCCGCTGATTATATGAACACGTCAAATTCTAATTACCTTTTTCGTGTAATCAGCAGACTAATTGAATAGTCCTAGTTTTCTACGTGATGCTTCCTGATATCGAATCAAATTAGGCCAGACATTAACTGTGTTATTCTGCCGTGAGGTCTATTCCCTATACGAAGTACATTGTTTTCATTTTATTGCAGTTTTTTTGTAATTCACGTATCACCAAAATTATTTTCCATGACCTGAAATCCTGTCATGGTATAGTAACACAGACAGGACCAATGTAACTGCACACTCGCATGTTTATTTAGTATAATTGGATATAATTCATCACCACCCATAAATATAATCCACCTGGTATAACGAGATTCTAAGTTTGTAGACTCAGATGGGTAGGTAATCGCCAAATGCATTAGCGAGAGTTTACGAAGGAAAAATCACTTTCAGGTGTTTTTTGTTTTCCCGAGTTGGCCCATTCAGTCCATTTGAAATATTTTCCTGGCATAGAAACCAAAGAACAACTAATGAAGAAGGCGAATGCTAGTTGAATTCTTTGCGAAAGAATAGCAGGTTGATCAAACACATGACTAAGATTGATTCCGGTATAACTAACTAAAGCAGAACTTTGGAAACGGAAACAGCCAATGTCTCATAACAGGTAGAATGCTTGGGTGGCCACTGGTAAATAGTAGACCTAAAAATGTAAACCACTATAATCGGCCTCCATACCTCTGGTCTGCCAACCATTTTTCTCAGTTGTGAGCTTCAGGTGTGTTTCCTGGCCTGCAAGTAATACAGGGTCAACTGACAACATTGGGCGAATGGTTATGCGTTGGATCACTCCACTATCGCCCGATGAGTCTGGATAAAGACGGAAGCGCTAGGGTGACTTTGCTATCCGCTGCTTATCAGCCCCCACGTAGTTGGATTCCGAAATATTCAGAAGGCTAGTTGATAGATGGTTAGACCAAGAAGCATATCTCTTATGCGTCTGGCGATTACAATTTGGTCTATATATATATGTATATAAAGCACGTGAAAAAATCTAACCTTCGCAAAAAACCAACAAGCACATCAATCCAACGTGTACTTGAACGACTGCTATGGACTACAGACGAACCCGCTGTGAATCGCATGCTCCCAACAAAACAGTTTTAGCGGATTGGTAAAAACAAAGTATGTGATATGACAGGCCCATGCTGATATGTCAATCAGGAGCTCAACCAAAACTACAGCCTCAACGGAGAGATTAAGTTCTCTTGCGCTAGTACAAACAATTTACCAGAAAATATGTCGACCACAAAACAAGAACAAATATTCATACCAACTTAGCGTCAGAGGAATACTTTTTGTCACACTGTCTCTAAGACTGCGCAAATGGAAAATTCACTCAACTCGATTCAGTGTCATTAACCCTTCCAGTCCTTTTTGAAGCCAAACTATGCAAAAGCTAACAGTTGCTTTGCTTTCCGCAATTTATCATACAAACGTTCCTACCCAAAGTTGTTTTTAATTGTTGAACTGAACAGAAATGATATGGATTTATTTTGGAGCTTTTAATTGTTGAACCGAACAGAAATGATATGGATTTATTTTGGAGGTTTTCAGATATCACCTTCTAGAGGAATTATTCACAAGGACACAGTGAAAATGGTCTGTTTGCTCGGATCGCTTTTTCTGGTCTCCAGAGTAACAGAGAGCAACAGAATGCTCGTGTATTCATAGAAAAGAAGAGTGCTGGTTGGGCTGCGAAAATCTTGGCTGCACGTTGCTGGCTACATCGTTGGCTATCTAAACGATTATAACTCCTCTTTCGTAGTTCCATTTTGCATCGCGCTGAAAGACGCTAGTTCGTTTCCATCATGAATCATGTAATGAGAACTTGTCAATCCTGGTAAGAGATCATAATCTTATTTGCCTTCTCACGCAAAAAAGGTGATTAGAGCGGGCAAATTCACTGTGAGAAAGAATGTTCAGGGTTGCTTTAAGTCGTCGTTCTCCTGTCCCTACTTAGCGTGTTCAAGTGAATGGCCAAACAGAAAAATAAAGTTATCTTTTTGTTTGGATCATCTGAACTTGGACACCCTATTCAAAATATGTTATATCCGGTGTAACCTAAGGGTGACTAATTCCAACAAGTTAAATTCATTGTTCACTTTTGACATCTGCACATTTGAGGCATTCACAATACTGCCTTGGAATGAAAAGACTTGAGCTTTGCCAAGGACAGGATAATTATCCAGGTGTTTTCGCCTACAACACTGAATTCGCAGCACACGTAAGTGTTTTCTAAATACTGTTTTAACAGAGGAAAACAAGACAACTTTAGGCTCACGCAGTAAACCTACTGCCGTGATCATGAAGGTATTATTGTGTGTACAAAAACGTCACGCAGTCAGCTTTATTTCATTACATTTCAGTCTGCCGATTAACAAAATTTAGCACAAAAACCAGACAAAGCAAACTTGGTTTAATTCTAAATCGAGATTTTTATGCGGACCATGTTGTTGTGTGTGTCGTTCTAAACGCAATCTAAACAATACGCCTTGGTTTAAGTAGTGCAAGATTTTAGCTCCTGTTGACATTGTCAGCAACAGGCCTTGGGACAACGTACACAAACGATCAATCATCCATACGAGGACAGTGGGAACACAATGCTCATGATCATAACCAATTCCGGAATATGATAATGAAGCCGAAACAACAAACGTTTGCATCTGCTTACACGTGAGAGGTATTCATAGTTTTACCAAATGGGCACACGCTTTGGTAAATCAGCTTAGATTAGCTATTCTAAACACCCATACAAAGGTATTTTGGTCTGTTTCACACGAACCGTGTTCTGAGTGTACAATATTTTGGATTCGTTTGACTGACCCAAGCTACTTTTGTGAGGAATCATCTGTGAAAGTTTGTTTACCGCTAAAAAAACGATAAACAGATACACCCAAGGATATTTTTCCTGAGAAAGACCTTTTTAGAATGAGAGGTGGCAACACATATGGTCAGTAATCTTTCCCGCTAAATACTACGCCATTATGGATTGTGTAGGTGTGGCAGTCTCACAAACCAGAAATAAATGGAAATTTGTAGACGGGTTAGTATTTTTAGGCTCTTGTAGTTTGCTCGCATTTTCTAAAATATTGCACGAATGCTCGTCCCAAGAAACCTGAAGTAATTTGTGACCGAGACCAAGAACTGTGAAAACTACTAAACAGAAGTAAGTTAGCGAAATACACTCGTTTGCAAACAAATTTGGTTTTGCGAGAGACTCACCTGGAACCCAGCTGAATCTCTCGCGTTCAGTATATCATTGCGACATAACAGAATTCAAAGGTGTTGTAAAAAAACATTTAATTTTTGATTGCGTTCTGAAAGTTTGGATCGTCAGTATCCGTTCTTCTTTGTGCTCGGTGGGTCGGTTACCACTCGCAGAATGCAATTAAAATCACTAGATCTGAGAAGATGGTTATGTGCAGTCATGTGCACTAGTAAAGTACGTATCAGTAGTGCTTTGTCTTCCCGATGCCATGACATGGAAGAGTTGGAAGGATTAATTGGACACACTATTAACGAGTAAGAGTATTTTTATGTTTGTGTGCGTTTGGTATTCAAAGCATTGCGCAGGCTATACATGTAATTGATCCTGAACAATGAAATGAGACGAGAAAATCTGGAAAAGTGGCACTTTGCTAAACAAATGTTCAAAACACTCAGCTAAGAAAACAAGTTAGCCATTTTTCTCTGTATATCAGACTCCACTTTGTATCTTTTTTGAAAACATCAAGGCGTACTAGCTTCACATTGAAAAGACATGTGGCTATGTATATAGCTTTAATAAGTGTTTCACAACGAACCAGTTCGCTGTCTGGCAATACTGAAACAATGCATCTGGGTAGTATTTCGGTAGAACGCACAATAGAGGTGGTTGAAACGAACTGGAGCATGTGCTGGGTCTGTGTTAGCGGTCACCTGGTAAGTTATTTAATGGTGCGCGCTGTCTTTTGTGACAACAGGACAGCGATCATTCAGTGAACTCGTCACGTGTGTCATACTGTTAGCTAGCTTCTGAATCGCAATCTGAATCCCCTACTCACGTTCTATTGGTGGCTGATTATATGCACGTTGCTGTAAATAGTATAGTTTTAGGCCTTCAGCCGGCAAGTGGAAAAACACGTTTCATACGTCAGGCAATGTTTGCTATGGACGTTCTTTGGCTTTAACTAAAAGTCGTTAGAAAATATTCCCCTCACTCAAAACATGCAGTGATTACATGGACGAGACATCAATATGCCACCGCTCTCCATCTCAGTAGTTAGGACTGAAGTAAGTACCCGTTTCGCCTTTTCCAGTCTTGCATGTTTGATCATCCAGATTTTGGTAAAATATAAAAGATAAATTGGCTACCTGTAGGTCTGATGATCTACATACCTCATCCCTCGAAGCTCTTAACGGTTATTCGATTTCAAACCGGATCCAAATCCTTCTGCTAGTTAAACGGTGCTGTGTACGCATACAAGCTTCCCTTTTGTCAGTAAACAAGTTTTTGGGCCTCACTCCGGAAAGGTGCGCGTTGTGGCAGATGGTGTTGGGATAAGTTGGGGGAATAATTTCTCATAGCACTGGACATACGTGTTATGTGGATCCAGAAGACATTTGACGACATATGACGTATTAAAGGGTCGTCTAAATGAAAGGTAGACTTGATGAAGTTAGTAAATAAATTGGCTTTGTTTAGGAAGACGTATACCTGAAACATGCATGCAGTCAGCATGTAGTCGATATCCTTCCAGTTTTTCACCCAATATATTTTGTTTTCAGGACCCGGTCTCAAATACAGCCCAAATAGTTTTCCCCCTTATTTTTGGTCTCTTCGCTCCGATAGTGTGTTAAGGTGCCGCATGCTCGGCATTTTTGGTTGCTGAGTGTTCTGTAATAGAACACGCAAACTCTGTCTAATTTGTTGATTGAAGTGCACCTCATTCAAGACAGTCACTACCAAACAACGTTACACCCAGTGGACAGTTGAGTGCAAAGACATCACAAAGACATCAATTTAGTATCGTCTTTCCTGAAGTCTGAGTTTTTGTTAATGCATATACTACGGTTCTGAAATGTCATTCTTTTGCAAGATGCAGTGCTACAAAAATCTCTAAAACTAGGATGTAGTAGAAGGGAGCTTACATTCTATTTTTTCAACGGTATGCTCTTGCTCGTCCACTTCCCGATATTTCACAATCATTGCCTGACTTGTGAAGATTTCGTTTTTTGCGTTTTTTCAATGATGCACTTGTTTTGAAGCCATATTTTGACTCCAAGCCATAACTAGATGAGTAACGTGTACTGACCGTGGATGTAAATTCATTTAGGGTTTGTCCGGCCAGACATAACAAGGTCTTTCTGTGAATTAAATAACTCAGTGCAAGCTACGCCTCCAAATGAAGCTACGTAATCACGGTGCTTTTAAGTTACTTATCTTAGACCGCCCTGTTACTCCACGTTCCTCTAGGAACTTTGGCTTATGTTCAATTACCAAATTAGAAGTGGTGTTGCGTTCACTAAATAAGCACATCTTAAATTTTTATACCTTTCCGAATATAAACCCGGTTAAATTTAGAATACTACATGGAAGCACATTTTGGTTCCAAGCTTGAGTCACGCTTTCTGACAGGTACAAGACAAGTGTATTGAGAGAGTGCTGCCTACTACGGATAGAGTAATAAATAACCATAACATCATCGCGTGACTAATTTTATAATGGGGTCATTAATCATACGTTGGCATGAACATCGCGAGCATTTCACTTTTCTCACACCCCAAGGATAGAGGTGTCAATGATTCAAAATATTATCAGGCTACTCATTGCCGTTTTCGCTTGCGTCTGTATTTACCTGTCCTGTTTCCCCAGAAAAGCTATTTTCTTCAGGTGGGAACGAAACTTGATTAATAACCATGAACGTAAAGTGAGATGGCGATGTGAGGGCACAGATTTCGTTAGTCCAAAGTGATGTTGCCTGCCAAATTGAGGTTTCTAGCAGACAGTTCAAACCGAAAACAAACGAAAGTTTCTGCTAATTGGATGACATGGAAGTTGTTATTTTGTAAAATGTAGCTTGTTTGAAATGAATAGTCATTGGTTTATGTACACCGTAAGCGGAAACAGTCGAGGTTTAGTGATCATCCGAATGTGTATCAGGAACAAGGAATGCATAGAACTTAGGTTTCGACAGACTGCAACGTTTGCGATGTGTTTTACCAGATATTACCAGCTTTGATTGCTTGCGTGTGATATACATTCACAGAGAAATTCTGAAATTTATAGTTACAGTGGAGTTCACTGTGGTGAACTAGACAAAAAGACGGGTATTATGATCTTTTGTTTCGATATTTATTTAAGCCTCTTTTGTTTGTGTTTGAAGGTTTCTAGACAGGTAACAAATCTCAGAGTTATAAATCGCCTGAATTTCCCCAAAGCCTTACATTCGCCGGTTTGACATTTCGAAACATGTGAAACCCGAAAAGCATTAATTACCCAACCATGAGAACCTGGCAGAATAGGCAGAGCAGTGTCCTAAATTTGGTGAAAGTTCAAAAGTAGACTCCGAATTGGAAATCCTGATGAATGATTGCCTGTATATTGTTGTGTGCAGAACGAAATGGATAATGTGGAATTTCGAATAAAGAAGGTAAAAGGTTGAACTGAATACATATTGAGCATACCCTGATGTTTTGTCTACCAAACTAGTAACTGAAAAAAGGATTACAGCCTGATGAGACTCGGTTGCATTCAGAGCATCGTACTGATGACCACCTAAATTCGTTTGACTATACCGAAAGTTCCAATGAACAAACGCGACTTTGAAACCAAAGCATTTGTGTAATTTAGCGGTTTTTGGAGATGTCTGACTATTTCAGTAAATCATTTTGTTTGCTTATCAGGCAGACGCCATCTTAAAGATGTTAAATACCCTTTATCTACTTCCGAAACCTCAGTTTGACTGATCACCTTGAGACGTGTACTGGTTGTATTGATGCTATCCTTGCGTTTCGTCTCTGATGATTTGGTGTAATGGTCGGACTCAAGAAGGTTAAAGACAGCGTGGACGTCCTTGATAATGGAAGCACGCTAACAACATATATGACCCCACTGATTTACAAGCAGAATCACTTTCAGCTTAGTCCTTGAGGATCGAGAGGTCGCGCATTAATGTGTTTGCGCTCAAACAAGAAAAAAGTCGGATATGATCTTTACATGATCATGACCAGGTATTTTGCTAGCTTGCTATCGGTTCAAGGCTAACCATTTTTGTGGTCGCACTACCTGTTCGACAAAAAGCGTGTTTCAAAAATTTATGCCGGTCACTCTTTTGTTTATTTAGATTCTTACTGCTACCTTGAACGATGAACCATACCAGTAGCCCTTGGGGTGCATGTGAGACAACAGTCAGTAATTTTATACAACCGTTCTAACCTTGAAGTACAATAAACTTCCTATTGGTACGCTAGCTATCGCTGTGCCTGGAATATTATGGTATTCATCTATACAGCTCTGGTACAACTGTGAAAAGATTGCTGTATCATAATAAAGGTGAAGGTGGTCCACTGGAACCCCGTAAGTCAGTTTAACTGCTCATCTCCAAGTACAACTTTGTGGGTTCTTCAAATTGCGGAGTTGTTTTCTAAGTTATCATCAGACTCACGTCTATTTACTGCAAGTTCTTTCATTCTTGGTCGGAATACATTCTTCATCGATTTTCGGTATATCGAAGGTGAATTTCGGTATATTTTACTGGCCCGATACTCAGAGGTATTTACACACGTCAAATGCAATTGCACGGAGTTAATTCTTGGTTATTATACAGATCGTTTCTTGTTTACCGCGCTTTTACGATGGTTTTGCCTCCTGGACTTGCTGTAACTACTGAGGACGCAAGCGATGCTGATATTGTTGCCATTGCTTAGGTGAATGTGTATTCTAAGATTTCCTTTGGTTGGATCTACGCTGAAATTCGTTACCTTTCCAAAGTGAACAGTTTAATTTACATTCCTGGTCCGGATATATCTCTGAGAATGCTAGTGTACCCCACTGACCAGCACTTGTCTGGTTAGTCTAATTTGTAGCTGTCTCTGACTATTCTGATAAACGTGGTACTACAATTAATGGGCAGTAAAAGTGCTGCCTCTCTTTAGATGGTAGCGTGCTCACCGTGTAGATGCACAGACTAGTAGGAGTAACTTTTTGGCCCATTCTTCACCCACAAACTTCCGAAAGATTTCGAAAGCTCAACTACTTGAACAGCTTCGCAGTTACTTGGGTCAAAACGTAAAAACAAATGCCCGCAAAATGGAGTGATAAATTACCTTTGCAGTATGGTGAATGCTGCCGTATGGATGTTGCAACAGTAGTCGATTACGGAACTTGCTAGTGTTGTTGCAAAGACAAATGGTTCCGATTGCTTAGAAGTTTTTTCGTCTGATCAGGGGGAACAAATTTTACCGTGGGGCAAACTGATCCAATCACTTTGACTCCCACGAACCCCACTTACTTGTGCATTATCATACGATGTCCAAATAAAAAACTGTGTTTTGAGAATAATGCATTTTCTCCACCTCATGTCGAGGCAAACTCATTTGACACAAAGTGCACCGCTTGTTTATTCAGGGTGTCTTCGATAGATCAGGAAGTTTGCGTAATACGAAACTTTGGAAGTATTCGAGTCTAGAAATGATAAATTATGGGTCAAAGTTCGATGATCGAATCTTCTGGACATGCTTCAAGCAGGTCGCTAATTTGGTTTTCACTCTAATGCACACCCGCTGTCATTTTCGTAACTAGCGGTGTACCACAGTTACATTTAGATTAAATGAATTCTCAGATTAACGAGCTTTTAGCTATATATTTCCAACGTGTTTAAAATAACTGCTCCAGCTTTAGACCGCCCGTTAAAAGGTAGAGGGTCACTCCATCTGTTGTGTATTCCCGTCATCAATTATTCACAACGGCGGTGGTGCATGTCTTGAAGCTATCTGCTAGTTTGGGGTTATGCATCACTTGTTTTGCTTCCTCACTGAGAAAAGTCCAGACGGATGCTTTAACTTGTGGAGCAGTAGGTGTAATGAAGCTGGAAGCGCAGGGAATGACAATGAAATGAAGGCAGCTGTTAAATCTGAACAGGATATTGTGAAGAATAGTTGGTTTCTGAAACGCAGGAAATATGTGGAAGGTAACTGTAATTATGCTGAGAAACTTGGAACTCAGGGAAATGATACTGCCTAATACATTTGGTTGAATTGCAAGTCGGTCGGCTTCCGAAACGTCTCAACGACCACTTCCTAGGAAGTGAACTAAAGCAGTGCTAAACTTGCATGTAGTGACAACATTAAAACGAGTTACAAATCGCTTAAAGGGCCGTTTAACAGCCAAAATGACCTTTTTGGCGCAGATATTTTGAACAAAATAGTTACATCAATAGCATTGACACTTTTATGGTAGCCTGACTGGTTTCGTGTTTTTCTGGGAGAGCGAGAAAGCATAGCTGTTGAGATTCCAAAGTTCCATTTACTTTCGTCAGTCGCGAAAAAACAAAGCATTGTGTTTATAGGACAAGGACAGAGAAAAAACACTGACAAAAGTGGCCGGTTTACAAAAGGTTTACAAAGGTGAAAGGGTGCGAGGTCACTCCTAGCGTAGACACCTGTCCCTGATCAGTATATTCTGCGCGTATAAGACCGACCTCGTGTGGTTGGCTAGCGTTGCTTCGTTTTTTGCTAACACTTGACTTTGAATTGCACAGGGGAACCGAGTGTGAAGTCAGCGTGTCTCACAGAAGGCCCGTTTCAATAAGGCTCTGAAAGACCAAAAATCTCAGATTCCGCGTGATCAACCGTACCGCGATTGGAACCATAAGTTCGGCGCATTATGGAGAGCTGAGGTCCATTAAAACAATAATAAGATGCTCACCAAAAGTTCAAAAGCCATGCACCTTTATGGGACGTGAAAAGTTTAGCTCATCACAAGATGGCCCAGTGGTTGTTAGATAAACTTGACCGTGTCCAGAGGCCCTCGACTTCGTAGTATCTGAACAAAAGCTTCGAAATAAAATGTGCCCTAAATCATTTACCACCGAGTTCTTGAAACATGTTCTGTGTCGATTTCGACCCACTAATTATCGATTTTTGAGCGGCATGGGCGGCTATTTGATTACCTGGGTGACTTCATTACCAACCAAATGTACTTACTGGGTTTCCCCGTTGAGTTACTCAAAGATCTTATTTGATCACGTACAGAAACTACCCGCTTTAACTTTAACTTTGAGGGTACAATCTTTACACAAATAGGTAGTTTAGCTTTTTTGTAGACCGTTAGGCTCAGTTGTAGCTGACGCCCTTGTGTCCAATATAGAAGACAAGTTACCGATATACCGAGTGACATTCAATTCTACGAGTGTTATTTTGATGACACTTTGATCTTACTTCTTAAGAAGCCCTACTTTATTTTTGGCCGCAGTAATCATATACACTTTAACCGTTTTTATCTGGTGAACGCAAACCGAGTGGTTATTTAACTTTTCTAAATGTCCCATTAACCAGGCCCTCCGATGAAACTGCAAAACGATCAGTTTAGCGTGAAGTCACATGGATTGGTCGGTTGCTTTATTTTAGAAGCAAACACCATTTCTTAGAGCTAGAAAAATACGCGGATCTAACCATTCTGGAAGTCACCACCTGCACAAGCTGTTCAGTGGATGTCTGAAACTGTAGGTCAAAGGGTCATATGTCCGATAATTCTGAGTCCTTTGGGTGACCCGCAGTAAAAGAGAATAATGCGGCTGAGCTGTTCGGCACCGGACACATTACACACACAAACCACAATGTTGTTGAACAGCCTACTTATACGACTGTGGCTATGCTCACCCGCATGTTCACATATGATAGTTGTAATGCCAGATCAGAACAAAGAAAAGGTAAAACCGTTCATTATTTGGACATCCTCGTGTATGGTAAGGAAAAGCACTAAATCACCAATTTCTCTACATTTAGATGAATAAATCAGTTTTCACATTTCTGCCTTTGAAACAGATGCAACAACACAGACCGGCTTCTCGAGAAAGAGATATTACGATAGGCATTCCAGCTAATGCCTAGCTGCTCTTTTACGCTGACGTCAGGTTTTCTTATTTAATATTTATCATACGCGAGCAGCGAAAATGCATTCTATGGCGCTGGTGGTACAAATGACTTGGAACAAATGTGAAACGGAACTGTTTCATCGGGTGTGACTTGATGCCAAATGAGTGGATGTATTGGTGTGGGAGAAAAAGACTAACTAGCTAAATTGGATTAGGATCGTAAGCTCTCAAATGTCTGGAAATATTCGTTAGCCCAGACACTGCAAACGAAAACTGAAATGGGCAAATGACGAACTGCCACAACAAATCACAGTCATAAAAATAACGCGAGAATGGGAATAGTGTAAACAAAACCGTGCATAAACAGCAGAATTGCATTAGCCACGCAGCGCAGCTCGTTTGGGAAAACTTGTAGATTGGCGATGATTCACATCTGTGAAAATGAGTCTTTTATGGTTTTTTGCTTTTTTTTAAAAAAATCGTCATTTGCTGATGAAGGTGGCCAAGGTCTACAACGGATGTATTTTAGTTTTAATGTCGTAAAAACTGTTCTTCAATATATAAAAACATCTGGGTCCCATAAAATGTGTGATTTCCTCTATACGTAGAGGTAGTAAACTCGTGAAACAATGACTATTTGAACTATCGGAAGACTCAGTCCATATATTTTCACCATTCTTCATAACGTATTGGAAAATTTATGCGCCTCCGACAGTCCCTACTCCATGAGTTCAACTTAAAATCTTTTTTCTGATGGACAATAGGATACTCGTGTTCTACAAATGGCTCCTTATTTGGAACGCATGGATTTCACAGGCGGCACCACCTCCGAATTGGGATATTCGTGCAACAATCCACCCACCTTTAGCTGCTGTAGAATACCTACAGTCCTCCGACGACACCGACATCCCAGCGGCTTTAACTTATCAAGATAACAAAACACCGGACACAGGAACGACAGCAAAAGATTGTCTTGAGTCGCTACGGACATGCGAGACCCAAAGAGGAATATGCCGTGTTGATTTGGAAATTTTCAAGCAGTTTTGTGGGGATTGGAGGAATGGTGAGTTGCAAACGTAAAAAATGTGCGCAAATCCTTCGCATACGGAAAACATGATCGTCTTTTTGTAATTATGATGCAAAGTGGAGATTAGGCGTAAACTATCTGTAAGTCCGAAATTTGTTTGAATGATAATTGGTCCCTTGGTGACGCACTATTGGTGAGCCCAATCATGAGGAAAAGTATCTTGTGTATAAGAGTGCTGGGATATAAACATTTGCTCATTACTAGTGTAATCCAAATTGAACGTTTGTTTCCAAAGTATGATTTACTAAAGGCTCACCTCTGTCAGTTCTCATAAAATGTCTTGAGAGCCTCACTTACCCGAGTTTTCTGCCGTCAGATTTAGGTCACATCAGCGTATCAAAAAATTGTGCTAGAAGCTTGTAACCATTGATATGAAATAGTGAGTTGAAATACAAGCAACAAATTACCGTCTGACCTGAACATTTATACTTATGCAGTGACCCATAGTAATCCATTCAATAAAAACAAGCCAACTCGGTAAAACTTGCAGGCTCAAAGGCATTGATTCCTCATATATGCGTCTCTACTATAGTAAGGTAAAAGTTTTGGAAACACGCTTCATAACACCTGATCCACTAAATGTGGGGGTGACTAGCTAAGCAACATGGCTTGGTGGTTAAAGCGCGAATGTACGGACCAGAAGTTGCGTGGTTCGAATCTTGCCTATGCATCTCGATTTCCCCTGTCTAGGCTTGGGCAACCTGGCACGGCAGCTAGGCACCAAAAGGGTACTAGAGTTAAACGATTATCTTATTATAAGCAACCAGTCGGAAATAATGAGGCTCTCTTCACTGATAGTGAAACATTCTAACGCATTGTCACAGGATTGACCCTTAAACAGTGCACCACATACCATTCTCTAACGATGCACGTTTATTATTTGATGTATTCCGATAACACATGTTGCATTTCAATACAATTGTTTATTCCAGAACGCAGCCTTATTGGTTGCCACAGACAATTTGTAAAGGAATGTCGCTCAGCATTAAAGACCGTGAATCATGGCAGACCCAACCTGCGTCACTGCACTTGTGATGGACAGGTCAGTCGTTCTATTGAGGACTTGTCCAAGTGCAATTTACTCAGGCGTAACTTAAACAGCCATCCGTGTATACAGGAACCACCCCTATTGTACCGAGAAATTACAAACTTCAACTTAAATGTGGAGCATCGGCTTAAAGATTCAGCCGAGAAGAGAGACAGCGCCACACCCATTGAACAGACATCCACTCAGGAATCTAGTGAACTGTTTTCTGGGGCAAGTGAGTTACAAGCTGAATCCGTTTTCTTTTTGCGTTGGAGGATGGACGTGTTTGATATAACTACGAGTTAAGTTCTGCTGACCTCACGACAGATTTTTATTTATAGATTATAAAACATATGCATTTCTGAAAAAAACGTAGACGCCAAAAGTTAAAGAAAGACACCGGTTTGATGAGAAATTCTAGCTCAAGAATCTAGCTGTTTACTTGTGTTCTGGCCATTCGACTTTTCTGTGTTGTGAACAAAATTCTTCCATGCAGCGCTTACTGTGGAAGGCCCGTACTACAATAACAAAATACCCTTCGTCATGTTCTTTGTCAGACTTTGGTACAAAAGTTTCGGCATGTAACCGGACACGACTAATTTAAATTAATATGCTTCGTGGCCAAAAAGAAGCCCACAGACAGAGGATTCATAGCGAAAATGGCTATTCAGCTGCAGTTAAGTCCTACATTTGTCCCCAATGACCGGGTTTATTAAGGCTTTGTTCGTACTGTAAAGTGTTTGCAGTTACTTCATCGAGAAAATTGGTAGGTGGATCTCTCAAGGCTATACATGCTCCGTTGAACAATCAGGAAGAAAACTGTGATAACCCCCGTGGAATAAGCAGAAAGATGTGCAAAAGTACGACAGACGATCAACCCTCAAAACCATCAAAATTAATCGAGAAACCATGTAACAGTTAACCTAACTAACGGCAGACGTAAATACCTGATAATTTTTGACTCAATGAGAGGAGTTCAAGGACAAGATAGGTAAAAATTAAACGAGCTAAACAGTTCTGAATGTTACATTGATATAAAACGTCTTAGGCGGACTAATCCAAAGTCCTTTGCAAACCTTGAACGGAGGAATCCAACTTACATCGACAAGAAATATGCTAGCTAGATAATGACAATATGCTCTCCACGGGTTGTTTATGCGCCATGTCTCATGTGGTTTCTTGCCAAGTGCAGCTGGAATAACGCAAACTCTAACCAGGAAAGTGCAAGTACGCTTGGTCTGATTGTAAACGCCCTTATTTCGTCTCGTGACCTGTGCCCCAGTAGGCTTCTCACCAACAGGAGTCCGGAGTTGGAAAGAGTGCTAACTTCGGTAGGTGGTGGCGCCGGATTTGACTTGCACACCTAGACTACCTCAACTAGATGAGTTTTGTGTGATTCGCCAAATACATCCTTACGCATCAACTAGCAGCAACCGCGCTCCAGCTAGTCAACGCCGCTTTATTACGAAGGCACTGAGGGTTAAAAGGTTGAATGCGACTAATATTTTCTGATCCGTGGGTGCGAGTTTTCGAATCCCCTAGTTCATACACTGTGATACGATTGCAGATACTGGTGTAACGGTGGATACTACTGATGAGGCATGTGAGTAGTACGTCTTCTCGTAAGTCCGCTTTGCGTCTCTTGACAAGTGAGATCTCTTACGGAGTTTGTGGAGTCTCTTTATGGCATTTGCCTGCATTTGAGTAACAGTCAATGAATATCCAGAAAATTTCAGGAAGACGCGTTCAAGGAGAATGTGGATATTCAGTTTTGTAAACGAGATGCATATGACAGTTTTGCTCCCCTGTTCAATAGTCTGTGACTGTTATGTTGTTGTTGTCAAACAGATAACTCCGCAGCGAAGGCCTTTTTCCTTTCATTTGGTGCCGTGACCAGGATAAGGATGAAGATCCCGTGGCCGCAACCCTTTGAGGATGGGGATGTTTGGACCTTCCTGGATGTGTGGGATGTGTGGACAGCCGTCTGTTTTGTTTGCCCTCTCCGCTGTATTTAATGAATAAACCTGCCCCGATCCGACTTTGCACTCCCGATGCAATAAGTGACGTGGCATGAAAGCACATTTTTCGCGTAATTCATTGACGCATATGGTTCATGTAACAGCGTGTTCATGTAACATGTAACAGCAGAAAGATCAAACCTAGAAACCAGCAAGTTGAATTTCTCAACAAATATTTTTGACCTAAAAGCCACAACTTAAGACACCAGCAGTTGTTAAAACACTGGAGCCAATCTCGTTCGCAGGTTCCTGGACAACAAAAACAAAACACCAATCTTGAACCAAGGTACGACAAAAGCAAACAAGACAGATACAACATGTGTACAAGCATTTGTAAAGTAATGAGCAAGAGATAACAAGTTAGGGACTGAATAACTGTAAGCAAAAAACACGTTAGCCTTTAACAGATCTCAGGAATTTAGAATATTACCAGCCCGCATCCGCCTATAGGCAAAGCAAAGTCCGAGAATTGAATAAGCGGCTGTCGGTCTCGACTTTATAATTACCGGCCCAAAGGATAGCACAAAAGAACATCGAAGGTCAACTTTCACGCCTGATTGACATGTGTTCAAAAGTTGCTGAAGTTAGTGGACTTGTCTAGCAAATCAAACATTATGGTTAAGAGTTAGTTGTCGATTTTACTGTAATTTGCGATGCACCGGAATAAGCTACAAGGGTTAATTTCCGGCCTGTTTACTCATTCTAAAACCTCACACAGCTGGAAATAAATCAAGCGCAGATTTCGGAATATGATAACGGACTCAATTGGAGACGAAACTGATGGCTTACGTTTTGAGAAACATTCTATTAGCTTTATGCATCAGATAAAACTGATTGATGTCCGTCAGTCTGACTTGTGCAAATTTTTGCCCAGTTCCAAGCGACGAGAAATGAGTTCTGGAGCTCACTATGAGCAGATCAATCATCAGGAGCAGTAACATTTTGGGACGACCTATCATAATGGTGTAGACTTCATGGATTCTCCAAATAGGACAAATCACCGGCAATAAAGCAGCACCTGTGTGTAACGAAAGTATAGAATATCTTTGCTGACAGCTAATCAATTTTGCAGGTATGCTATCAGGTTAGAAATTTCGTGACAGAGTAACACGAAGCGGTGAAAGCTGTCTTTGTAAACATGTCTACCTTAAGTAATTGTTTGTTTCGAATTGAATGATGTACATAGGTGGCCTTGTTATGAGTCTGGTTAACTGTGTGAAGCGACTTGGTCAGATATCTGTCAGAAAATTCGTAAGCTTGTAAGGAACATCTGTTCACGAGTGGCCGAAATGGCCAACAGTTCACAGCACAATAAGCGCAGTGAATCATCAAGCCGCTGGCATATTTAGGCAACACTACCAGAGTACCCGAAGTAGTGCATGACTTTTCGCTTTCTAGACATCCGAAGTGATTTTGCTCGTCAACAGTGGGTTGCACAGAGCCAAATGTGATGCTGTGCTAAAACACTTGGCTTGATTCCTTGGTACAAGAGCCAATGAGATCGACAGCAAACTTGAGGAGACCTATTCCTCTTTCGGAGTAATTTGATTACAATTAGTTATTGAGCAGCCCATTGCTTCTCAGCTTGCAGCCCCTTGATTAACCGATTTCGCAATTAACTCAAATCCCTGGACATATATTCCATAAGGCGATGGTGTAAGCTCCAGCCCATCCAGCTAGTATAATGTTCACCACAGTTACATGCGGATTAGCCTGCAATGTGTGAAGTACAAAGTTCGGATTGAGTACGCACCGTATGGAGGAAGCTCTCCAGTGGTTAATTAGAGCAGGATAATTAGATCGCTTGAATAAGTATAGCCGACTACGTCACAAAGTTTGTGCGGCATGGTTGTCTTCGAGTAATCCATCCTTAATTAAAGCTTCATTCTCGCTATATTTTTCAGTAAGTGCCTACCGTGAATGTTGCTGAGTGATGTCTAGAAAGATCCCACAGATCGGCAAATCCCGTGGACAACCACGAATGTACAGGATTTCTTTAGACTTTTGCTTCACCGTTGATTCCTCAAAGGTTACTTAAGGCATATCCCTGTAGTCTTTGAAGTTTGATCCTGGCGATTCCGTTCTTACTAAATCTCAATTCCTCTACTAAGCATTGGAGGTCTGCAGAAAACATTGATTGTCCTGTAATTATATCACACAAATATGATTATTTTTCCTCCAAAAATAGGTATTAACCGGGTTTATTGATGGATAACCCTTTGATCGTCTTGTTTAGTAACGCAAATCGTGTACAAAATAAGGCACCATCAAGCCCAAAGTATCTGGTTCTGCTAACGAATTAATTCCTGTATAACCGAAATAATAGTACCTCAATAGTGGTGAAAAATATGAACTTAACAACTGTAAGGTCACCTTTTACACAAGCGTTTGAAACAGGATGACGCTCAAGGATGTAAAAGGTGCTTTATCATACGGTTATGACTGGTAATTTTCCGTTGTTTTTATGCACGCAGATGCGGCCCCTCAGATTACCACGAATTCGTCCCATCCTGGCGCTGGTTCTTCAGACGAAAAAGCCGAACTCCCGTTTGTCGGTTATTCTGAGCAAATAACTACTCAAGAGCCGAGCAAACTTACAGCGGACAATCAGCCTGTTTCGCAAGGCATGGAACAACGGCTGGAGAACGTCAATTTAACTTTCTCTTCAGTGGCTAACACGACTAGTTGTCTTGTTTTGCTAGAGCAGTGTACCAACCAGCCGTCATGTGCTAGGACGTTGAATCGATACAGGGCATTGTGCACACCAAGATCTTGTAATAAACTCAGGTAAGCCAAAAAGGCAACTTTCGGCTGCAAAATACTTATGGCCATTTTTGCCAAGTTGTTAAATAGGTTGCCGGAATGAGTGTGAGCTTTCGTCAAACCATCATCAAACCTCCCGTCTCAGACAAATTATACATGAAATATTTAGCAAACTGTATCACCCTCCTTCATTCAGCTGAGGACAGAGTAGATTAACAAAAGTTTTTTTCATCCACAAGCGAATTTCTCACCGATCAGATAATTTTTGCAGCACAGAACATTTATAGTTGTATTTGCGCTCCACAGTCAACAATTTCACCAAGCGAGCCCCATTTTGCACATTTCGTCACGTAAACCCGTGGTTCATTTTCCCGGTTTTACTCGATGATGAAAACCATGGTGATGAAATTTTTTCCTAGGTAACTAGTCCTTTGAATGAGCTATTTTGAAGGTTCCATGTAAAGGGATAAACAATAAAATGATGGAATTTCGTAATTTTCAGTTCAAAAAGGGGCGTGTCAGTGAATCCACTCTATGCTAAAAAATCCGAGAAGCACTGTGTAGCTGTTTCTTCCTCACGAAAATCAGAGTTTCGGCTTCAAAAAAATGGTCTAAATCTTATTTGGACACCATCCAATCTCCTCATACTGCCATAGTTCCATGAGTGGCTCAGAGGAAAAATAATGGAACATGATGAGAGAAACCTCAAACTGAGAAGTCGTCACCTGAGGAGATAGTTGTCACGTGACGATGTGGTGTAGTTTCCATGATTCTTGAATGAGGGCAGGTGAATCCTGTCTACGTGAGAGCTAATCACACTGCTGTTCAGCCACTCAAAGCCGAGCGTTAGAGTTCAGCCACCGACCGGAAGACTGTGGGTTAAAAACTCTCAGAGTTTTGTGAGTGACGCACTGCTGATGATGAAACAGATGTACAACGCCTAGAGGCTTTTCAGCATAGACTAGTTTCGGTTACAGTATGGAATCTCAGCTGCGGATTAACAGTAAACTGTGGAACGAAGGAACGAATTATGGGAAAACGGAAGCTACAGGGGTGATGAAAACGTGATCCCACGCAAGTGTAAGTCCATTGCCCCCAGCCAGCCAAGCGGAACAAAGAGGTAATTTAAAAATGCTTGCGAATTTATTACCGATTTTCATCGGATACCAAATAAAGAATTGTTATACCCAAGGGCAGTTAAAACGATAATCCTATATGCCCTATGTCGTTATGAACGATGGAATACATCATTTTCAGCAAACATTTGAAAGAACTAACGAAATTTCGATTCTGCTTCCTTCACAATCTTCGTTCTACTGACAGATCACAGTGCCTGTTGGCACACAGAGCAATCGAACGTTATGGGACACATGGGAATTGTTCATGCGATACGGAAGACGACCAAGTGCGTAAACGGCGTTGTTTGGACTATGAAGAGAGTGTGATTTTGAATCAGTGTGTGGGTGAGTTTTCTGTTTCAATCATCCGCAGCATTTGTTTGTTGTGCAGTTTTTCGATTGTATGTGCAGGTTTCCAGCAGTAATTTGCTCGCATATAGAATGTCGATTCAAGTTGTTTTTTCAACGTGAGGTATGGTAAACGATATTACTAATAAATATTGATGAAGCATCAAGTTGGGGTGTCATTCCCGTCATCATTTTCCAGTCTCATTTGACAGCGTGGGTGTGACGCGCACGTAGGATTGAAACGCAGTTATTCGCACCCGTCTGCTTCCGAGGGAGGCGAGTTATGTCCCAGTCACAACCTAGTTCCTGAGGCTTACGAAGTAATCTGACAACGAATTAAAGTTGAATACTAGCAAACAAGAACAAAAACAAACAATGGATTTCGTACAAATAGCTAGCGTACCGATTACGGTCGCAATGATAACAAGCGACGTGCACACACACACACACGTGTTTTGGATTAACTCTAAATAGTGGTATAAATAGTTGAAGCATGGTAAGTTCAACCATTTTGGCCCACTGGAACCCATTGTCTCATATTAGAGCAAAACGCATCTGCTTTTTCGTCTGGTACATCTACACAATTCAAACCTTACGTCAACCAAAGCTTCGGCCAACTCCAGTTTGAGTCTAGTCATTAGGACAACAATGTATTGAACTGGGTTACCTGAACCAACGAAGGATAAGTTGTTTTCCGTTGATAGATTTACCCAACTGGCGGATTTTTCTTCCTGATCATACCCAAGATTCCTTGTATTCATTGGCCAAACTGAACAAACAGCTATCGAATCACCGAAGTCGGATGGAGAATCAGAGACCAATTTTCATACCAGCGTAACTGCAATCGAATGAAATACGCTGCTCCAGCTTGAAGACCACAGAAGGTGTTATCACAACTGTGTCCAAAATTTTTTTTTAAAAAACCTTATATTGTTTTCAGGTTTTGGAGCTAACGAGCAGCCTGACAACTGGCCATCAGCCCAAACTTGATGGGCACTAGGGATCAGCGCAAGCCAAGCACATGTTAAAGCCCATGGTTTTCTGGGTCCACAATGGACATATAGATTTACGTCAACCTTGGGACCATGGTTGGTCGCAGAATCATCATCGCCAGCGGCCAGCAGCCAGCAGCCAGCATGCTGTTTGTAGATCATCCTGGAAGCACACGCGGGTTTGGTTGATAATAGTTTCCTGCTACAAATAAACAAATCCACTAAGTTCCCAACTACTTTCATGTCACCTTCAGAAGAAGTGATTCTACCAGTACACCAAGGTAGAGCGTAGTACTGCGTTTCGAGTGAAAGCAACTGACAGCACAGCTGTACTGTCATGTAGAAGTCGCTTCGCGTCCTTCAGTGGATATTTGATTGTTTCAATAACCGATCATATTACCTAGGTCTCGCGTCGGTATTTGAGAATGTCTCGCACAAGTAATTCGTCTACGACCCTCACACTTGTGATTGAAATTTAAAACTGGTTCGTGTTGCGGCGAACCGCTCGCAGAATGACAGCATTCTAACGTTCGACAGACTACCATACTCTAATTGAAAACTCAATCAAACGGGGCGATTTGCAATCTGGCAACGAGTGAGACAGACTGAAAGGCAAATTAATTGATGTCCAGTTTGCAACCCGACACAACTTTAATGCATTTGCTTCTGACTCCTACCCACCCTCATCCCATTAGTATTTCCCTGAGCGACATGCTCTTTGTAACTCTCAAGCATGCCTCGAAACCCGTACGAGCAAGAGATTATTCAATGAGTGCAATATACAACGTTTGTACCCACATACATTTATTTACTAATTTCAAAGGCCGTTTTTAGATCTGGTGACCACATTCGTATGCGTCAACTGTGCTAAATAGCCGGACCGTAAAACAAGCAAAACTTTGTTTTTTAGCTCTAGCAACTGAAGAAACGGCTGATTCAAAATCAACGCATGATTTCTCTTCAGTGGAGCTCCCAAAATTGATTGAGACGCAGGTGGAATCTCAGCAACAAGGCATTTCTTTGCACAATCAACAATATTTCAAAGCTGTTGCAACCAGTCCAGGCTGGCTGACATCGTCGTCCAATCCCGAAGGCGCTACAACTAGTAAGTTAAAAACCGTCACTTTACAGGGACTCTATAAAGCTCAAAGGAAAATGTTGCGGAGAGTCTGTGAAATGTGGACTGTATCTGAATATTATTTTCACAGAAAAGTAGAAAAATTTTAGTGCACAAACGATCCTGATATTTTCGATAATGTGTACCGCTAGCTATCGACAAGGCCCAATAGAGGCCTGATTTCCAAACCATTATAGCTTTCAGTTCTTTAACATTCTAATCACCTTGAGAGATTGTCCGTCTATTCGACAGAGGAACCATTTCGGTGACTGCGAAACACAGCTGGTTCATAAATCAAAACGGTACTTGATATTTTCATCAGTTTTACCACTTTAGGTTTGCATTCCATGAAACTCATTTGGATTGTGTTTCCTCTGGGGTTCAGACACTAATTGCTGATATTTCCCCATTTGTTCCCATAAATCTTAATGTATTCAACCAGAAAAGCGGTTATTTATTTTTGTAGTCAACCCGAGCAGATTATTTTTAAAGCACTTCAAGTAACTCTTGCAAATGCTTAGATTTATGAATATAGCATGGGAGTAAAACGGGTGATGCGGGATTCCCTTGCCTCAATTCAGCAAACAGGGTAATAAGAACGAAATTTCGGATAGCTTCAAAACATGGATGTCGCGAACAACTTTTTCGTCGTGATGGATACGCCTATTTAATTTTGAGCAGAACTCTCAGACACCCATTGGGGAACTAATTTAATCGGCCGTTTTACAGAAATCTTCCGATGACAAAGTTGACAGCCGGCTGAATGCACACATATATGGCTGTTACTCATATGGCCTAAAGGGTGAAATTAACTTCCTTAATTCCTGTTATAGTGTCAGAGTGTTCAGAAAACGCCTGAGTTCACCTAAATAAGGACTTTGAATACACCCATAATGTTGATCTTTGCGTTCAATTGTTTTTCAACAGATGTCTCAAATTGTTACGATGCGTATCGTCTTTGTATCCGAAATCGCAAATGTCTTCAAGTTTATCTTCAACTGGCGATCACTTGTTCAAACGCGGGCACTTATTTGCTCTCACCAACGTCAACTTGCAGCAATCGTTTGAAGGAATTTTACTCTCAAGCTACCGCATATGTACACCGGGCATTGAGTTGCACCTGCAGTGAGAGCGATCACGATTGTCAGACACAACTCATGATATTTCGACCTCAGCGCATCGGACTTGACCAAACCAATTACGAAGATTCTTGCAGTGCACTATGGAACAATTGCCAAGAAAATAGGAACTGCAGGTATGCTCTAATTTGGTTCATTTTCCAGCTCCGAATAACCGATGGTACTCAAGACCATTTTGTGTTTTGGGTCGGTCGTTAAAACCAACGCCCAGTTTGCCGTTTTCTATGCTGGTTCAAAATTGCATAAGACCTTTCCTCCTGTCATGCAATTGTTTTGACTTGGAGATGCTGTTGACTAGCCAGAATCATTAGCTGACATTTCCAAAAGCTGGAACGTATTGTCCAAATTTAGGTCGCTATCTCTGCCGTTTAAGGCACAAGTTGTAAAAATAATGCGTTTAGTTTCGGAACCAACACAAGGAAAACAAGTAAATGCCAGCGGACAACAAAGAAAATCGAAAAAATCCGGAATTATTTTTTCATATGTTAACCTAATAGGAAACACCGCTTTCTCGTAGCCACACTACTTAGATGGTCAATTATAAAACAGTTGAAAGTGGAGTAAATCAAAACTGGTAATAAAAACATTGTAAGGGCACAGGGGAACTGAAAATAATGGGACTCTGACCACTAGCAAAGGTGTTGGTATTCAGTATAATCTCTAGAGTCTTTGACCGACCCATCATATTCATGCACAATCAAGCGAATTACACCCACAGAATTTGGGGGTAAAACACAAAATCCGTCGTTGGGTCGGCTTGAGCAATTTGAAGTTTCCACCAAATAGGCAGAGTACGCAGTCAGGCACGTGACAACAGCTACAGAAATAAGATTTCGAATTCTAAGGGTCAGGCGATCGTCACAACCAGGAGAGTTACTGGATTGTCGTTCGAGGCGTCCGGCAAACCAAACACATCACACAAGCATGAACACCATCGCCTGCTCAGACGTGAAAATTCAGATGCGTCAAACGTGCGTTAGTGGAGAAGTAGTAAAACGTTCGCCTCGCATGTCAGATGTCCGGGGTTCAAATCCCGGCACGGCCTTTGGATCTGCACTGCTGATGAGCTCCAATAAGAGCAAAACTCAAGTCCAGTGCTTCCCTTTGGTGTTGACCCAACAGAATAATTACGCCAGAACAGGAGGATGACCGTTCAAACGAGAGTGGTGTGAAAAATGAACCAAATACATATCCCGCAAAACCCCAACTGCAACCGATATGAAGTCCGCAGCTTCTGAAATTATCATTCTGGGGCGTGAATACTAAAGCACAGATTACATCACTGGTAATAACCAGGTTCATTTTCACGAATTGCTATCCGTTTCTAAGAAAGAATAAGACGTCTGTCCTGGGGAATATTTACCTTTGTAGGACTTGCATGGATTGTCATCTACTTTAGGTTAAAATGCAGAGTTATTTAGCATCACTGCAAGCTGGAACAAAAGCGTAATAGGAAAGAAGTCGTAACTGTGCAAAGAAATGGTTTATGTGAATTTTCTAGACATTGCTTTGTGTATGTTATAATCGTCTATTTGGATCCAAAAATTAGGGTGATCCTTTTTACCCGTTGTGGAAAAATCATGGGGTGGACTGGATTTTGGACAAATAGGATCTTTCTCATTAGAATGCTCTTCTCAGTGTCAAGCATGAAAAGACGCGTGGGGTGGGTAACTACCGTGTGTAAATTTGGAATTACAAGACTGATTTGGAGATTTAGGGAAAAGTACATCCGGAACTCGACTGAAGAGTGCTACTCCTGAATCGTGTTTCATTTTAGACAAGTGGAATGGATTCAACAATATAATGGATGTAGAAAAAGTGTGTTGGTACACCAATCTAATCAGCGAGTTTCCCGCAAGTCGTTATTCGAAAATTGAAAAAAAACCACCAGGGCCAGATCTGGTCGTTCTTCTTGAGATTTTAGGAGAATATCCCATTGAAGAAGTTGTGATATAGGCATTTGAGGCACACGTACGCTCTAACACAACAGCCACGCCAACAGTAACGCACCATCGAAAGTACAAAATAGTTATGAGCAAGCCCAGGCTTATCTTGAATGAACCGACAACTCGTTATTGATCAGCTAGTGAAAATGTAGATTAAACAATCTTATGAAATCATCAAGGAGCAAATTTAGAGTGGAAATTTAACGAAACCTGGAGATCCAAACAGCATCACATGCAGGAAGCACATTCTGCGCCGGATCAAGCAGTTACTGGAACCGATTGCGTAGTCATCATTTTCGGAAACGTTTGGTAACAATCGGTAGATTCATTGCTCGGCAACGTTTGGTTTTTACACAAATCCTTCGTCATGGCAACACATTGCGGGAGTGATGATTGCACGTTCCATGTTTTAATCCTGATTGATAATATTTAGAGCAGATTCATCATATCGAATCAACACACAAAATGTACTTTGGAATTTCTGCGTTAAACTTCTCAAATCAGATGCCTTGAATGACAACTGCACAAGTCGTCGATATCACGGCGTGAGACATAATTAACTGAAAAATGAGGTAACGTACTTCATCCATAGATCAATCGGTAAGGCGAGCGATACTACTTATAAAACATCAATATATATTCAGGTTTGGTCAGTGGTACCAAAGTAGACCGCCGAATAGGTAATTCAGTTTTTTCGGAAAAGTTTGGTAACAATCGACAACGTTTCTCTTTTGACACAAAAGCTTCGTCAGGCCAAGTTATTAGGTTTCGAGGTTGGTCAAGATTTAAGGCGGAAGGAGAACCAATCAGCTAAGTCAAGCTAAATCTCTGTTACGCGTCGGCCGAGGGATTTTGTGTGTTGGGGTGGGTCACCAAGTGTTAGGCAGATGGGGAAGCCTACATGGATTTGGGTCCAGTCTAGGGTCTAATTCTTCCGGTTCGGTTTACGTGCTGATCCCCCTTGGACGTTGTTTGCACTTTCCGTTCGTCTGTGTGGATGAGCTAGTGCTACGATAGTTGGGAGGGGGAAGTTGTGACGAGGGATCCTGTGAAGTTTGGTCGAGTTGGAATTTTCACCTCCCTCCTTTTGCTAATGATTCTACATGCACCTGCAACCACACGGTCGCGTGTCAACTCGGCTTATCTAAGACCGCTCTCCGTATGCTCGCCCTATCGACAAATTACCAGTGGCAGTATTACTTCAATAATTGGTAGGAGTAAGTTTGAATTGAGCAGATATTTAAGATTTATAATAAAACATTCGGGATAAGGTAAGTGGTATCGATTAAACCCAAAAGGTGTGGTTCAGACACGACTCTACGGCTGCCAAAAATCCACAAGGCAGAGGTTCCGGTACGGCCAGTAGTGGATGGTATAGGCTAGCCACCACATGTGCTAACCAGATTCTTAGCTGGTATCTAGACGCACTAAGGAATGGAGTAGCACAACAGTCATTCCATATAAAGCAGAGGTTGTTCGACGACTAATTAACTTAGGCAACATTTGAGCACCTTTCCAGAAGGGGAAAACGCTGCGCTCAGTTTCCTTGCAACTGAAAGAATCTCTCCCGTTGGAAAGGACTAGGAGCTGTGTGTATAGAATTAACTGCAACGACTGCACTAAGGACAAATTTCCAGGTATTGCACACCAGAATTGGTGAGCATAAAAGGAGGACAAACAAACCACTAACGAATGCGGAATAATACCGAACGCTTGTCAAGGACTTAGTGATGGCGTTACATGACTTAGGCATGGAACATAGAACAGATCAGGAGAATGTGGAAGTTTCAAGACAGGGAATGCGCTTCACACCACAGCAGTCGATAGCCTAGGCTTTGAAAAGTACCAAGCATCACTGAGTGATGTGGAACTGGCGAGCGTATGGAGAGCGGTCTTAGATAAGCCGAGTTGACACGCGACCGTGTGGTTGCAGGTGCATGTAGAATCATTAGCAAAAGGAGGGAGGTGAAAATTCCAACTCGACCAAACTTCACAGGATCCCTCGTCACAACTTCCCCCTCCCAACTATCGTAGCACTAGCTCATCCACACAGACGAACGGAAAGTGCAAACAACGTCCAAGGGGGATCAGCACGTAAACCGAACCGGAAGAATTAGACCCTAGACTGGACCCAAATCCATGTAGGCTTCCCCATCTGCCTAACACTTGGTGACCCACCCCAACACACAAAATCCCTCGGCCGACGCGTAACAGAGATTTAGCTTGACTTAGCTGATTGGTTCTCCTTCCGCCTTAAATCTTGACCAACCTCGAAACCTAATAACTTGGCCTGACGAAGCTTTTGTGTCAAAAGAGAAACGTTGTCGATTGTTACCAAACTTTTCCGAAAAAACTGAATTACCTATTCGGCGGTCTACTTTGGTACCACTGACCAAACCTGAATATATATTGATGTTTTATAAGTAGTATCGCTCGCCTTACCGATTGATCTATGGATGATGTACGCTAGCTCATTCCAAAGTACATTTTGTGTGTTGATTCGATATGATGAATCTGCTCTAAATATTATCAATCAGGATTAAAACATGGATCATGCAATCATTTGTCTCACAATGTTTCGTCATAAATGCAACCGGAATTGCGTACCCTAATAATGTAGAATGACTTTCACATGTGATGCATAACAATCCACTCCCCAGAAAACTACGAGGGTGTGTCTCATAAACCGAAAATAATTTGCGCATTAGCTTTTTCTGTTACTACGATGTCAGGGCGACCTCAATGTGGGCAGAGTTTTGTTTTTAAGGTCAAACAGCTTTAAACAGGGACATGAGGGCGGAAGTGCCCAGATGCAGGATTCCGATGTCGTAGGGGTAGGTATAATGGCTGTAGAAGTATGAAAAGTTAACTTACCGCGATGATGTGACTTAGGTGTAGACCGAAGAAATCAGAAATTTTGTATCAACACTGTTGTAGTGTGTAAGGCTGGTCTTGTTCATCGCATAGTTTGTCGGAAACTACAGTATGATAAACATAAAGCCGTGCTCTTTCAAGCACTTCAAAGTCATCCCAAACGGTAAATTGTGACAGCCTCTACCTTCCAGTGGAGTAAAAAGGTTTTCTTTTAGGTCACCCTATGATATGCTTCTCATTTTGGTCAGCAAGTCATCGAGATAAATCGGTATCGGTCTGAAACCACAAGAATCATACACGTTTACGAAAAATTTTGAGTGCAACGAGTTCAGCAACGGAGAAACTCTTCTGCATTAAGAATGACGTTAAGGAAATTCTCCACAATGGTTCAAATTGAAAAAAGTGATGCTTGTTGTCTTGATTTTTGGACTTCCTGAATTAAACACTTTCCTTGACATGCCCCGTTGAATCGAATAATGAGATTACCGCTAATGAAGACCAAAATATTTTAAATACCGTTTTAGTAGTTGTGACTTCATTATGAGTTAACATGGAAACTAGTGGAGGATTTGTCGTCGTGTAAGTAGAGCCAGTCTACGATGAAAAGCCGGAAAGCACGGAATATATGTTCCCTACTTAATCAGCTTCATCAGCCGTGCGTACTTCCTGAAACCCTAGTAAGGTGCTTTGAACCCGTCACATTTCGGCAAATTGTTTGAACACTTAGCATTTCGGCAACCACCGGCTGATCAGCAGTGTGATGATCTCGCACTTGTACAGGATAGACCGCGGCTCATCGTCCAAGGAAGGTGGCGTTGAATTTTTTTGCTGAACACTGCGTATCTTCGTAGCTTTGGGCTGAATCGCAGCTGTTCTAGCAATGTTGAAGTAAGCGGTACTACTACTGTCAATCGGGAAAAAGTTCCAATTCTGTTGACAAAGTGTTTCATTTTCGTTTCACATGACTGAGTAGTAATAACTCATCCTACCTACGAGAACGGCTTGCAGAAAGACCTTCTCAGGAATTCAGAAGTTGTTGGTCGTGTGACATCAAACCATTCAATAGGTCACATCGCAACTGTTCCTGTGGACCGTTCGTAAAATGTCAATAATTCGCCAGCTCAACAAAATATAGATTTCTACTTTCGTACCATGGCAAAGTGAGATAATAGCCTCACTTATCACATGAGAGTCTGAGTAGAATTAAAAGATCAATTTTTGCACCATGATGGAGTTGAACGTTAATTCAGGTGATTACAATTCTTACAAATATTCTTTCCGGAAAGGTGAAGGATTCTTGATGACTTGGGCTATATATAGTCCCTTCGCTTTCGAGTAAAAACACGGAGGTTATTTGTATGAATACTAACCTTGACAAATGCTTGGCCAACTACATTCTAGACTGGTCATGTTGCCAACCTAAAGTATTCTGTCTAAAGCTGCATAAAATTTGGCGCCAGCCTGACAGCCATACAAAGGCTGCTGGGTCGGTGCGAAGCTATGACGGGACAATTTAGAGCGTATTTAATTTTGGACATCTTTATTTAACTTTCCAAGCTGCCCGATATTCTCAAAACAAGCTCAAATAAACCGACTTGTCAATATAATATATGCCTATCAATATCCGTTTTCCCGTGAGGTTCCTTTACTGGATGATGGCTGCATGACCCGCTGGACATGAACACTGACTTTTTTGTCAGTTACATGTCAGTCAGATGATTTCAGTCAAATTAATTTGTGCCTCTGTGTTTGTCTGTTCAACAGTCACACTCAGGTAAAAAAACGCTTACGCAACTTTTCTGCTAATGTTTTTTTTATTAGAGCCAACATTAAGTATTTACTTTTGGACTGCGCACGCAACGGTGCAGCCTGTTCCCTATATCCAGAGAAATGCATTGAGGCATATCGTTGGTGGCGTTCCATGGACCCTTTGTCCAACTGCCGCTGCATGGAGACTGAGCTGTTCAGGCTTACCTCCAGCGAAGGATCGCATTCATTTACATGCGACACCCTGAAACAGTCTGTGATCAAACCACCGTGTGGTACGTTGATTCATTCAAAATGTGCACTGCATTTGGAAATTATAAGCAGTCAAAGAATTTACTTTCCGTTAACCATAAGCAAAATAAGTTTTCTGTACAAAGTACTTAGTACGGGCTTTCCATAGAAGAAATTGCGGGGCCCTTCCTTTTAACTATCTGGCAATATGAAAAACTGTAGTTGGTCCCGCAACATCTATTTATTACCATTAACTACCGAAGATACTGGTTCTGATACTTTTCTCTTGGTGCACTTATCACGTTTAAAAATGACCATTTTTCTGTTTTGCGCAATTAGGAATGAACCATCCACCTGGAGAGATATGCTCTACTGAAACACTGCAGACTTTTATGAGGCGACAGAAGGTGAAAAGGACCAAAAAAGTCCTATATACTCATCGCCAAGTTTATATCCATGATTTTAAGCAGCAAATATTAAGGATTAATATGATAACTCATTTTGTCAGGTGTAGTATTGAAATATTTTAGCAGTGAATACGACCTCCCCAAAGATATCAGAAACTTGTTTAATTGGCTCAGCATGTGACAATGGGTGCTTTTTGCAGACAAATTTAATTTCCTTTGTCCTGTACCCATTTGTTTAAAAAACCAGGTTCTCGCAGACCCTTTCATAATCAGCCTAAGCGTTGTGTTGTATCATACTCCATGTACAATTCCCAGAAACCAACTTGCTGAAAACACAATCTTTAATGACTCCAACAGCTTGAAATATCTTTTAGCATGTTTGGTCTAGTAACTTCAGCTGGATGACAACAACCTTACCACAGTTACATTCCGGAACTAACGTTCCCCATTATTTATGCTACTGGGTTAAATGTGAATGTCAACCCATTTCGAGCAGTGTATGGATATCTGCTTACACATACAACCCTTACAAAATAAGTGCACAGCTTTGCTATAAGACCTTTGTTTTTTCGGGTTTGGAATACAGTTTCATACACTCACAACCGTTGGCAGTTGGTGCCGTTAACTAACGTTATCCATATTAGGGTATGGGAGCGTTTGTGCGGAAATTTGGGGCACTACCTGACTGCATAAAGTACGTGACTGCTACACTGAGGGACTGCTGACACCTTTCGAGGCCAGACAACATGTTATTTAAATTGGTATGCGGTGCATGCTGACGCCGACCCAGCAAGAGTTGCCATCACAGCGTCCAACATATTATTGTTCATAGTAGCAATCAGTGCGGCTCCAACCGTTGCTGAGTAACGCAATTAGATGTAATTTGTTCCGCAGCATTTCTGTTACGCTTCAGGAAATGATGTGAATCTAACCGGTAAGCTGCAGTAGGGCAGCATGGCGAGACAGGACACGGTAGAACAGATTTAATATGTCGATCGATGCCTATGCTGGGCACATTTCGGTAAGTTTAAGCCTCTCTAAGTTAGAGATACCGATGGTCTCTTGCGAGGCTTTCGGTGTAGGTCTTTAGTATTGTGAATAAATTACCTAAGAAGGTACAGGGGATAGTAGGATATGATTAACTATAAAAGGTCTGTGTGTACGTTTTGGGGGACATTCTACACAAGAGACTCGAAGCTATATATTTGCGCATCAGATGAATTGCAGAGGTTTTAGCTGCGCTGATTAATTTACTATGGTACCATAAAGCGTGCAAGTAAGTATTCCGATTGTTTAAATGTATATTGTTTTTTCGCCGTGAGACCCACTGGTTACGATACATCTGTAGGGATTCGTGCCTTGCGTTACAATTTGTATGATTTTCAATTATCACAATCCGGTTAGGTTATATATTCATCGTGATTGTAGGTTTTCTGTTTATTACAAGTGCCGTCACTCTGGATCGTAGGCACTGTTCACCATAACTGGAACAAATGAATGACAGCGCAGACAAATAGCAATTTGCAGACCGGTACACAATTTGTTCAGTGGATCAGAGCTAAGAGAAAAGTCGCACACGTATATGGAAAGCTAAAATAAGAGCAGCCATAAACTGCGTTATCTATTATAACTTACACGCCACAGCTACTGAAACCGGTGATGAATATGTGTTGTTCGATTTTCTGACAATTTTATTCAAAGTGCAGTGAGTTTTCATAAATAACATAACGTTGTGAAAACATGAAACAAAGCGACATTTTATACATTTACTAACTGAGGCATATTCATAAAAATAATGACCTATTATCTAGATAATTATAGTAAAGTTTCGATAGAAATATTATCGGTGAAAATGTATTTCTGTTGCAGTGATGAAAAATTATCTTCTGGAAGCGCAACGTACCCTTCATTCGAATCCACATTCAGGTACGTCTCAAAAGTGTAAGCGAGGTGTTATGCTTTGCAGTTTCTCCAAATGTCACCTTGTGGCTCAGTATGGAATACACTCCACAAAACTTGTCAACGTGAATCTAGAAGTACTCCTTTTTGTCGTATTTATGAAAAATCCCCCAAATGTCACTGAATTTACCGATCCTAAAAGTCAGTATCCCTGACGAAATAAGGCTTACAACTCTACAACCACAAGTCAATTTTCAATAGATGGTACGCGTAATCTTGTGCGATAACGTGCCCACTGCTAAACCAACTTGTGTCTAGACCAGTAATTCAAGACCTCGCGTGAACAATCTGGGAATTAAACCGTAAATTGTTAATTATACCTGGAATTTGTTTGCCAGTTTCATTTCCTTCGTTGTTCGGTCGATCCATTGTAGGTGTTATAATTGTAGTAAGCAAACTGCGCAAACATATCTGCTTATATCATGTGAGATGGTACATGAGATACTTCAGCTAAGTATATTTCCCGCTCAAGGAAGTATACATCGCTCGACTATTAACCTATAATAAGTATTTACCTCAAAATTGATCCTTTTCAAAAACCAGCCGCCGATTTTTCTAACGCTGACCCTCAAAAAGCCCGGTGGATACAGTAGGTCTGACCTACTCTTCGTAACTAGGTAGAATAAAAAATAGCACCAGTGTAGGACCTAAGTGCGACGGCGCAAAACGAAGGGTAGCTGAACTACACCTACCAGTAGGCCATCATGAATTCCGTTGTTCCGGTAAATTTGTCCGCCTTGTTTTACAACAGTCGATTCTTTCCTTTACCTCTAAAGTGGCCTGCTTCGTAACAGCAAGATTGGAGCTATCGCCAACAACTGCCATCCGCGTGCTCGCAAATGAAACACAAACGAACCTGGTCACGAAATCTTCCGAATGTTCTTATTTGTGCAGTTGTTCAGGTGGCTGTCAGCATCGTCTGTGCGCTTTGGAACAAAGGCGCTTCGAAAATGACAGACGATTTAAAGAAGTCTCTCCAGAGGGGAGCAGAAGGGATGTCACGGTGGACGAAAAAATTACCCGCGGTAATAGTCCATTCCCCTGTCAGTACGCCTCGCTGATTGATTCGTCATGTACCTGTCGGGTGAATGGAGACGTATGGTGCGATGTTTTTCAGAATATTGGACCAAATATCCTTTTGGGTAAGCCAATACACAAGTGAATTGCCATAGCCGGTGTCCTACTGAATAACTGCGCTGGACGCTTGGCTAAATTCATAATAGATAATTCATCTAGTTAATTTATGGACCTTTCCTGGCTGATGCTGTCGCTACTCAACTTCCGGGCATTTTCGCACTTAAAGATGCAGTCTGCACATGGATAGTACCACTAATTTCCCAAGTCATATCGAAAAAAGATTCTTTGCGTAATGTTCTTCTTCCAAACTTTCGTGGCTGAGGCATGCCTCGACACTAACTTGATTTTACCAGCCAGTCAGAAAAACCACCTTGGGCTGCTCGATCCGCGAGGAGGAGTAAACTTCATAGATCATAACGCTTCCCCAGTAAACATCCACAGGAAGCCCATTGCGAGTAGCACACATGAGGTCCAAATATAGTCGCTTTTGTCAAAATGGCATGCATGGACGAATCACCTCAGACGAAGAACTACACATTTTACGGACGTTAGTGTAATGAGGTTATATCCACACCACACACTAGGAACAACACATCTTAGATACATCCGGAGCGTCTGACGATATTAGTATAGCTTGGACCAATGCGGCTACAGAAATGAAGTTTTTGCCGGCATTCAGATAATCCCGAGGTCTACGGTAATGGATCATTCTTTCTACCACGGTGCGTAACCCTGTTTGAAAATGTTCCGACTTAACGATTGTCCTTCACGCATTGTAAACAGACCATTAAGTTGATTGCGGCGGCAGACAAGTAACTCTGTCGGGGTTGTGTCATACAGAAAATGAGCGTGCACCGGCTTACCGGAGATAAACACTTGTGGCACGTTATTCTCAATGACTTGAACAGCCTACCCTCCATATTAAGCTAAGTGAACAAAGGGATCGGAAGCAGAATACCATTTGACAACGGACCTCGGAGTACGCAACCTCAGCTCGAAAATTCGCTCACCCTATCTCATTTCAATCACTCCCGGAAACCACAAGCCATAGACAAAAACAGGCCTGCGCACACAAACAAATCCTATAGCACCAACTTCAACATGGAGACTAATCTAATCCTAGGACTGTCATTCTAGCTTTTTTAACTCTTTATCAGGTTTCTTAGTTAGTTCTAATGTTTTCGAGGAAGTTTGTTTACGGCACCTCCGTTGTAGCCATTGTTACACAGTTCTGCCATTAGATTATTGGTTTGTGGATTTATGGACCGCTCTATACAACGACCTGCGTGAATTTAAATAGTGACGGCTTAGTTTTGCTCATCCTCATCAAGCTGTTGTGTCAAACAGTGGGCGAAGTAGCGTGAAATGGGTGTCCAAAATGCAAGACCTAATTGGGCCACGCAGAGTATTTCTTGATGAAATTCTTGAAACGTTCGTTTGAAAGTTATATGCTTGCTTCGCCAAACAGAATCAGGAATAGTCTACTACGAGTTCCGCCTAACATCTTCTAGAAGCTTCAAAAATCTACTTCTTTTTCTTCTGCTTGTATGACTATTGTTAATTCCGGCCTGCACGTTTTGGCACCTAGCCACATTTGTTCCTCTTCGGAAAGATCAGTGTAAGTGTGTGCGGTTCGGATCAGTATGTAAATCGAGTTTGGCAGGCTTAATCGGTCGTTTTCGATTCGTCGACAGTTCTGAAATCGAATCGGGCTAATCGTGAGACAGGCGAATTTGTTCAGCTCAAGCTGATCCATATGAATTACGCTGTCTAGCAACTTTGATCAGGATAAATGCACCATATTAACGAAACACACACGACAACTATACACGCTTACAGCTGATGGTAGGAAGCATTTGCTAAAACACACACGAATTTTTGAATCACTCTCTATCAGAGGGGCGATTTCCAAGAAAATACAACGAAATCGTCTTTCCGTATCGGTCCACGTCCCTGATGGTACGCACGAATTTCACAGCTCTGGATAACGGCATATGATTGCTCCAACAAATTAATAAGACGAGTGAAGTAAAAACAGTTTGGCATAGGTTAACGAGTTAGGTAGTTTGGGGTATTTTGATCAACCAAGCAACTTCACAATGAGAAAAGAAGCAAGACACGAATGGGAGTGTTAACAAACGCACTAACTTTGCTCATCGAAAGGGGCAATTTTTGAAAGGGAAGGCAGGGCTGTTTGACTACACAGTTAAGAGCAAAAGTATATGCCTCGGATCGAGAAATACACTCATTTGCAAGTCAATTTGGTTTGTGCTGCACAGGCCGCCTCATGTTCCTTATGAGTAGTGCATTACGTATATACATGTATCGCGATATCTCGAATGTCGTAACAACTGGAACATGAGGCGGCCTGGTGCAGCACATTGAGTTTCCTGGAAACATCACAAACGGGAGATTCAGCTGGGTTCCAGGTGAGTCTCTCGCAAAAACCAAATTGATTTGCAAATGAGTGTAGTTCTTGAAATCAGTCCAATTGGGCTCAGGTAGAACATAAGTTTGACGGAAACTCGGGGACTGCGCCTACCTGATGAGTCCCAAGAAGGGCGAAACCGGTCGTGGGTTGTCGAGGAATTTTCAGCAACCTTATGAGTAGCGCATTACGTATATATATGCCTGGCAATTTTTTCCAATATTCGTTTGCCAACATGTTGTCTCATTCTCATGGCCAACAGATGAGGTGCGTAGCTACGCTCAGACTTTTGTTCAGTACAATATTTTGGTTTTTGTAGTTCCTCCATTCCGGATTCTTCATACCCTGTCATATCTTCCCTAGACGAAACATGCTACTCCTCGGGTTATTGAAAACGCGTCCTCTCATACGGTTTCGTAATCTTGCCTACTGTTACAATCTATATGGCCTAAAACCTCTTAATTTGTCCTATTTTCAAAAGTGACGCCTCTTCAGATTGGCAGAGGACGGACAAAAAATAAAATTCGCCTATAGTGGACCACTGTTAAAAAATTGTGTTGCAAACTGTTGGTAGACTTTACCTGCCAGCCAAAAGTAGTTCATCCTCCCGAAATCAGGATGCTTCAGATGATCGCAAACTTGTGGCGTGTTCATCTTAGTATTTGTGTGGCGCTGCGTGGATTGGCTAAACTTTGAGAAATATTTCAAAGAAACGTCTATGTCGATGAGAACAAATTTCGAGGTGGGTCGATCGGACAGCCGAGCTGAATAAGCTAGCGACCATCATCAGCGTATTGGTGATGCATCGGGTGGTGACAGACCACGAGGTAGTATAGCTTATCTTAGCGGGCAGAGGCTAATGTCCTAAGAATAACGCTTGCACTTGTAATGAACGACAGCCTGCTACACGCAAACAAATGACCGAACGGCCAAATGGCCAACAAACTCACTATAAAGGAATAGTTAGCAGCCAAAGAATGTGACTAGGAATCGAACCTTCCGACGGTTATGTGAGAACACCTCGCTTTGATCCAGTCCAGTACAGGCGAGTTCCTATTCATGTGGGAGTAAGGTCGGCAGTACCCCCTCTGGCTGATTAGAAATAAGCAAACAAGTCAGGAAGGACTGCGGCTGGACTTCTCACGTCAAGTCCTACTCCGGACCTGAAATTAACTGTCGGAGTACTCTAGCATTCGTTTCTTCGATTACGAGTTTCGAACAATCGGCAACCGCAATTCGCATGCAATATATGGTTTCATGTAAGCAAAACCAGTTCGACCAAGAGCCCAGGCTACGGTCTTCGAGTCGAAAAAAACTATTTACCAGCCTCATTACCACCATACCATCTTCCAAACGAGCATAGATATGCCACATAAAGACCGCAAGGTGACATTCCTATCATTATCTTATTGACTGTTTGTTTTCTATAATTTATGAATGTGCGGCGATTTTTCCGAAAACATTCCTGTCCTCCATCTGTAATCTGTCGATGTTCTGTGGGTAAATTCAGCCTTTAGAGGGTTCTAATATGGTTCATTTTGGCAACCTTGGTATGTATTTCCATTTCTCGTAACAGTAAATTTAAGCCTCACTCAGCAGCGCTACCAGGCCTCCATTGCTCAAATGATTTGCGCTTACTGCTGTGTATAAGTCATCTCACTTCAAGAGTAGCTTTATTTGCACAGGGGGATATTTTTAAGGCCTGCAGATTCCTTGCAATTTGAATTCTAAGGGAAGACTTTGAAAAAGTTTAGAAATGTTATTCATTATAAGCAAATTAGCAGAACCGACTTTTTAGAGGCACATAACGCAGCCCATCAGGTTGGACAAGACAACTTTGGGAAGCACGGATTTTCGGTACCCCGTATGTGGCATCTGAATGCAATGCAGATAGTAGATGTGGCTTGGGCAGCGTCCGCACGGAGGAAGTCTTGGCTAGATTTAGTAAAGGCGCTAACAGAGGCATATCCATAGAATTCATACCAATTAGAGAGAGAATTTAGTGACACAAATGGGACGCTGGTTTCGTCAAAAGAAGACCATTTGCCTCGCAAAGCTCCTTTCTCCAAGCCACGTGCTGAGTGAAAGTAGCCGAGAAGTGGATAGTGTATGGCCTGGAAAGGAACTGTGAAAACACTAACCCGTAAACTGAGCTGGGTCGACAACAGCCGCCACTCCAGATGGGGTCCCGGGACTGAACTCACCAATGGTTAATGACGATGGCAGAAATACCCCAGTCGCGCAATGAGTGGCGCCAATGCATCAAAGCTATCGCCTTCAGTGTGCAGCTATCCATTTCCCGAATAAGCTGAACACGTAACGAACGTGAAAGCTTGGCTATGCCCCATACTCTCACACGTTCTGTTGATCGGAACTGTAGTAGCTGAAACCAACACGTTCATGGTAAACCTTCCATAGCTGATAAATTGATTGAATAGGTTGGTTGATTCTCAGTGTCAAGTGGATAGTGAAAAAATGGTAAATTCCATGAGTAGGAACATTCGTAGTAAGCTACGAATAAGCTTTGAGGAGGAAAGTAGTGTCCATCGTTTGAAGCCATGAAATGCAGTTTGAACGCGAGACGACGATCTGGAATTATTGGTGAGGGTGATCCTACATTAAAACGCCTCAGTGGAACTGTGAAAACACTAACCCGTAAACTGAGCTGGGTCGACAACAGCCGCCACTCCAGATGGGGTCCCGGGACTGAACTCACCAATGGTTAATGACGATGGCAGAAATACCCCAGTCGCGCAATGAGTGGCGCCAATGCATCAAAGCTATCGCCTTCAGTGTGCAGCTATCCATTTCCCGAATAAGCTGAACACGTAACGAACGTGAAAGCTTGGCTATGCCCCATACTCTCACACGTTCTGTTGATCGGAACTGTAGTAGCTGAAACCAACACGTTCATGGTAAACCTTCCATAGCTGATAAATTGATTGAATAGGTTGGTTGATTCTCAGTGTCAAGTGGATAGTGAAAAAATGGTAAATTCCATGAGTAGGAACATTCGTAGTAAGCTACGAATAAGCTTTGAGGAGGAAAGTAGTGTCCATCGTTTGAAGCCATGAAATGCAGTTTGAACGCGAGACGACGATCTGGAATTATTGGTGAGGGTGATCCTACATTAAAATGCCTCAGTCCCTCCATGGGCGATAAACACTATGAAAACAAGCGATGACATGCTGCCTTTGCTCCCTCTGACTCAAGCGACAGAAAAGTATTAGCTTGGTGTTTGTGAAACATTGAATAAAGTAACGGGTTTTTTAAATCCAGTTCTCACTTCTGAACTGTGATTGCTTGTTTACTCAAGCCAGTCACCGAAGGGTAGGTCACGGAAGTACAAAAAAATGAAAAATTAGGGAATGAATATCACTGTGGGAGACATTCGTTTTGCGTCGGTGATGATGAAGAATTTTGTTTGCCCGCACACTTTAGTTGGGTTTAGTTACGGAAATTGTAATATTCAAGCCTGACCGAAAACTGCTGTGTGTGCTTTGGGGAGAGATAAAGCCTACAGGAGCAGATTTCTAATGACAATCATGTAATGTGATGGTTGCGAACTTCAAATTTGATCACTGTGGTTTGCTGAACGAAACGTACACCAGAGGTATTCGATAAGGTTTTGTGTGGAATGTGATTTTCCACACTGGACCTGGTGCACACTCTCAGTAGCTGATTGGAGTTTAGTCTGAATGAGATTGCACCGTGGAACAGATTTGAAATCACATATGCACAGGCATTATTTCAGTTCAGAATGACTTCCCTAGTAGGGTAGTTATCTTGGATGAGTTCGATCAACGAGCTATTTGTCTTTGGACGGTCTCAGAATATTGAGACCTCTAGCTTTGTTTCATTTCCGTTAGAGCAGCGTGTCCTGCAGGGTACCTGTTGTCGAAGTTTTGATGAGGTCACTTTTGAATTACGGCGATTATGGAACATCCAAAAAGGTCGGTGTGGTTACAAGTAGAAAAGTTCACGTTTAAGCTTGCTCAGATTCCGTTTGAACGAAACCCGAATCCGGTGAGCTCTCCAAATATCACGGCAAAATTGTTACCCGTTTGTTGGTCAATATCAGCTCCCTGAGGATTTCAGGACGCTGACGAGTCCGCGGAAGAAACCATTGTCCCAAACAGTCTGCTGTCATTGGAACTCGCGGAACTAACCCAGTGTAGCATGAGGGTCCGCTTTTGAGTAAATCTTCGGCGAGATCGTCAAAATAAGGGGATCCAGGGGGCCAAACTGGACTTGTGTGGGGCAAACATGTTGGCGCTACTCAAAATACCAAAAGGTCGTTTATGTGGCTTTGAGTTGGAAGCGAAATTAATCGTCAATACAATGAAATAATGAAGATAGCCTGGCTGTTTGACGATACTCTTTTTGAACCAAAACCAGAGCAACGGGGATGACGTAGTTTGTTGCATTTGTTGTCGCGTTAGCTGTGGAAATGGGGTTTGCACTCTACGAACACCCGGCTAAACAATTATCAAGAGAATTTGAAATAAACGTGGCCTCAATGTTCAATGATAATCTACACGCAGACGCAGCCTTATCTACCGCTGAATGTGATTATACGGCCAACACGAAAGAGCATAAAACACACTCCTAATGTGCGGCTTACCAATTTATACCATGCGGGAATTTTTTATGTAGATCCAGGATTTCTGGAAGGCAGGTAATTGCTGGACTGTTTCTAACGTGCAGTGTGTAAATACCCACAGGTTGCTGCTGATAAACATATAAGAAAGCATTCAAACCAGTTTCATTTAACTCCCTAGCTTTTAAAATGTTGGGGAGGAAATTCGCTGACAGTGAATTTACATTGGTCATTTTGGAATAATATTTGATGCATCAACGTATTTTTATTGGTAGTAGCAGAGCAGGGTGTCATTGATTTGGATAATTTTCTTAAGCTACTTAGATACCACCAGTTCTAATATATGTTTGACAATTTTTAGTTTCTTGGGCGCTAGAATCATATGATTGGCAGTTTGAGGGATTTGCTTCAAAACGCAAAACGCATTAGAGGTCCCGGTTAGTAAAACAAATGCAGAACTTGCCCTGTAAATTATAGCACGCAGTGGCTGGGTGCCAAATAGGATGAGTTAAGAGAGAGGCAATTCCAAGAAGAAATCAGTCTGGTCATCAGCTTGAATGATATCTTTTGCGCATATGGCCTCTCGGAGTAAACTTTGCGGTTTTGCCTGCTGACGTATGCTTTGTGTGTGCTTGAAAATTGTTCATGCGAACCACATAGATCCACCATTGCTCATCTACTCTTTATCCGCGGTAATAATGTCAGTATGTTTATATATTAATAAATTTTCGTTTAACAATTAAGTACGGAAACATGCTCAAACAGTAAGGGCTGTAGCACGTGCTGTCAAAGATAGTACACCTCTGGGGTTAACACAGTTTTGGTTGATCGGGATGCGCGATCTACCTGAGAGCACTGCAATAATTTTCTCATGAACATTTGCCTCTGTTCGCATTGTTGGTGTAATACCTGCCTTCTTGATACTTTAACGTAGCTTATACGAATTATAGAATTACGCTTAGAGAAGTTGAACTTGTGAGCGGCTGGTTGGCACAGTTATCATCCAGAGCGATTCCGCTTTCTCAACTTGGGAGATCTGTCCTAGTTAAGGGACGTTTATGGAAGATTAAACAACTGAATTCGCTTGGATTGTTTTCAGACTGCGTGCGTTAAGTTACTAAGGACAACGAATTGTATTACGTTGCTTTTTTCTCCCCGCAGACTTCCAGTTTGTGCTCAGATACGATCGCAGAGAGCTCGTATCTGTTGTTCAGCTTCTAACTGAAAATCTGGTCAATTCAGAACTTCAATATTTCAATGGCCTCATCAGCATAGGGCGTCTACTGGTTGGTATCCTACGAAACAGCACTGGAGACCAGGACTGTGGTTTGGTTTTGAACGAACACCGAATCGAAGCTGACGCCTTCCATGATTCATCAACACCTAGGCTCTTTGGTGGAGCGGATGCACCAGACTCAGCCGATCGTGGAAAGACCGGATATTTGGTGTATGCGATAACAACACGGCCGAGTTTGTTGATCCACTGGCAGTCTCCTCATCCTAATCGGGACAGTGATCAAGATGCACGATCAGTAAGTCAAATGTCTGACCAGGACTTACTTCGTCAAAGTTTGACACTCGACACATAGATCCAAGGAGATATCAGACGCCAGAGTAAGAGAAAATATCTTTAGGTGTACTTTGTATGAAAAGCAAACAAACAGCATTTCTTTTAGCATAAAAACCCACAGGTTTAAGAGAATACCACAGAGATTCAAATTTGTGGAAAACGAGCAACTGGCGTCTTAGAAAAAGGTTTCCGGTCACATTACTGGACCCAGGTAGCCCAATCGAGGATGGACGGTAGGAAGGAAAATTATGGCTATATGCTCCAAACAATACTCAGATAAGCCATCGCTGAGAGTATTCTATATGCTTGTATCACAACGACCAATTAAATACTCAGTGCGTTTTGTGACAAATCATTACTGCAAACCCCGATGTTTGACTCAGCATGTCTCCATTTAATGACTATGAAAACTTCAAAAAAATCCATGAAACGTTTCGAAGGTTTTCCGACGAATTCCGGGGCGCAAAAGATGTCTAGTTTGGGTTCATGGAGCAGAGCTCGTTAGGAATAATTTTATAAGGCTGTGTTTCAAATGGGATGCAACTAATGAATAAAATATTTTTTCAAATCATTTTTATTTCAGCAATGCGTGGAATCTGTCAAATTGCTAAAGCTCATGGTTAATAGGCGATATGGAGAAATACGTTTTCCTGCTGTTTTGTCAGTGCTGAAAAGAGCCGAGATCGTTTTTCGGTCAAAGTCAACAGGCACAACTTCTGCGTATGATAGATCTGCCGCTTCATCGTTGGACTCAGTAGGGGACGATCGACATGTCAACCAAGCCACTTGGAGGCAACCGAGGACTTCAGTTGCAAAACCCTCCGGCCTCTCACACAGATTAAACGGAGGAAATACCCCATCTTTCCGGTCATGTACATTATCGCCTATTATGACTGTCATAACTTCTTTTGCTATGTGGTGCAGTCGCATGGCCTTATAAATTTCGTGAATTTGAACCCAAACTGAAAACCTTGAAAGCGTTCAAACAGGGCACAAGCTAACGACAATTTAACTTTCAGTTATATAGTATTGTAATTGTCCTGTAATCAAACCACTACATTCCATCACGTGTGAGTAAGATTCCCGCTTTAAAAAGATGCGTTTGTAAGTGACTGCTCCCCCGGATGTGCCACTAACTTTGTAAATACAAGTGTACAGTTTTATATCAAGATAAATTATATTCCAAAGATATTTCGCTTTTAAAGTACCACATTGTAATCAAAACAGATTGTGGTGGATTTCCCGGTTAGTGTTCCATAAGATCAAGTTGTTAATGACCAAATGCTGTTGGAATTTGTGCACTTAGTCTCACAATAAACAAAATACTTCGAAGACATATTGGATGTATTTGTCTTGTGTTTCTGACGCTGAAAACATCCATGAAGAGCAACTCTGAGGTCTTTCCAACTCTCCCCGATAATACGTATGAACAACAACCAGGGTGAAAAGCAAAACAAAAGTGACCAGAGCGAGCGGGTTCCGGAAGTTGTTCTGGTCGATTTTGTACTCAAAACCACCTACTAATAATTATTCATGCGGGCACACCAATGTTAGATTTTCCTTTTTTACCGATGCCGTGCAATATTCTTGTTTGCCTAAGAAATAAAACTCACTGTGTGTGTATTTTACTGATACGATTAGAGGTAAAAAAATTGAGTAGCCTAATAAAATAGAGTGAGTATTTTGGGGAATTTCTGGGCTGCTCAGGGTGCTAAAAGTGTTTAGCATTCATGAAACAAACTGAGCAGTAAAGACCTAAACAATTGTGTTACTGCGTACAAGTGCATTGTGTGCCGCAGTGAAACAGTCATTAAAGTGGAATTACAACTCGGCGAAGAGAGATACGTGAATTACTGAAAAGTGAAATGGCGTTGCCAGTTCTGATTGTGTTTCTTTCCAATACACCCAACGGTGGCAACGTTAGAACGGAATTACTGAGATTGTTGCGATAGCAGGCTCCGGTGAACCACGCTGCCCCCAGTATAATGTACAAACTAGTTCTCTTTTAGGCGATACTGGAGTCTAAAGTCCTGATCCTGTATTAAACCTAAATTTTTACCGGTATCATTTAGATGAAGTAAGGTAAACACCAGAAAACTTTGACCTTTTGAGGGGATGCTTGATCGGAAACTCCGCAATTTCCAATCTTCCATTTGAGAATAACGATTTCACTTAATCACTTCACAGTAGTCAGTAGCAGGGTGGGTTTTACCAAGGTAACAAAAAACAACGGAAAAAGTGGCATCCATGAAGGGATAGGTAAACTAAGACCGCTTCATTTGGGCCCCGGAATATTCACGTGGAACATTCAAACTTTAAAGGAGACTACAAATCACTAAGTGAAAAGTCCACTGATGTCCCCGTATTTACGCACCAGTTAGACCAGCTACAGCCTTCAATGGGTAGCTATCTACCCTATCTCCCCAACTCATCGGTGAATAATCTGTGACGCCCATAACTACTGTAAGGCAAGTTCTCAGTCTTCACAGCTGAGGATGATAATGGGGTGACTTTCCACGCCCAAACAGAAGCCGTAATAAGACCCGCTTTGTATCCTTTCTTGTCCCTGATGAGCTAAAAGTCCGACAACTTTATTTGACTCATCACGTTTGCAGGTGGGTTTAGGCTGGATGTATACGTAGATATCCGACGAATCAACTCTTGCGTGGTACTTCATTATACGCTGTTTACTGCTACACATGGAAATTTTGTGGTTTACTCAATAATATATCAATAGTTTCAGTCTATGTTAATCAAACTTGAATGAAACTGAGGGAGATCACTGGGTCGTACCTATGTACCGAACGACAAGAGATGTTCTCCTGGGCATAGGAGGCAAGCGACATAAAAGTAAGTGAGAACCGTAATAGTTTTTGTAGATAAACATGTCGTTAAACAGCTCTTGTCTACATTAAACGGAGTGATTGTTTTTCAGTGGTTAGGCAGTCTGGCATGACGTTTCCATTGCACAGTGATGAAATGTTCCATGTTCTGGTCACCGTCTATAACAATAATAACCACAACACTAAATCAGATGAGTAATAACCGACCACCAACTATTGTCAGTCTGTGTTTGTCTTGAAAGTCGGGTCTACGGATTCTATTTCGCTCACCTGATTTGCGTGTCTGGTAAATTGTCTCCTTTTATTTACAGGAGATGGGAACATATGAAATCACATTTAACTAAGCCGTAAATCGTCGAAAATGAAAGCACGACAGACCGAGACGAGGATAACGAACTATACATATGTGCTTCATGATTAATGACCAGGTTAATTCAACGAGTGGATGAATCAGTCTTTAGGCATCTGGGAGACCTGGGTATTGGACATGCCTAGTCCCAAAAGTTCTCCCACTTTGGAGGTTCTGCTATTACATAAGTTTTTCTAGAAGAATATTCATCAAAATAAAACCAGCAAGGAAACTATTTTTCGAGACATGGTAAGGAAAAGAGTGCAACGAATATTCGTTACACGGCTATGGAAAAAAGTTCAAAATTATTAACATTTTAAAGTCACACTAAAAAAAGAGTTATTATTCGTAGTGTGTGTCGGATCCTGTTACCCCAGATATATGGCTTTATCCAAACTCTACAGTATAGTTTATCTTAATTTTCACCAGTTCCACAATTCTGCAGACCATTTTATACAAGCACAGATGGGAAGAAATCAAGTTGTTTCTCACTTGGACAACCGAAAATTTCAGAAACAATCACGCAACATTCTGCTACTGTGTTTTGGATTAAAACAAACTGACAGAACATCACAGTAACATTCGTTAGCCGGATTGAAAGGGAGTCATAAAACTGTTGTCGTTGAATGAGTTTAAGGCCGCCAGTTGTTGCAAAATGATAGATTGCCAACTGTAAAGAATGTTTATGTTGCATTTGAATGCTGATTCAACGAACGCGAATGGCTATCCTAGGCAAAATGGAAATGTTAGACGATGAAGCGATTCAGTGCAGTTACCTAGTGAGGCTGTGGTGGATGGCGTTTAATCTAGTTTGTCATATGTACACAAACACATGATCAATGCAACAACTTAAATGTTTTTGAATCCTCTCAATGCCGTTGAAAATAACTGCATCCGAATGAAGTGAGAGCTATTTATTGTAAAGGGCATGTGCGGCAGAGATGCTGGGGTTCTTCAAGTAATGTTTTCAAGTCATCCACTGCTGTTTTACTTTGGTGTGATGAACACCCCTAGTCGATGAATAAAGCCACACTGCTTTGTTGCTCGCCGAGTGCAACCATCGTTATAACAAATTCATCGAAAGTATTACACTGCAACTGGGCTCGTAGCTGTCATTGTTAACTTCCATGTGTACAGTTTGCACGTTGAGAAGCAGGTGCAGGTCAGGTTGTAACTGACTAAGTAGCCCGGAAAATTTGTCTTCAAAACACTGCTCCACTAAATTAACTTTTCTTGGTGGTTCAGTATTAGCCGGTGGGTTTAGCACACTCGTTTATTTCGAGTGATCAGCATAAAATAACTCTAACTCGGTGCGTAACGCTTACCTAATGCATGCACAAAATACCTATGGAACCCTAACAATCTGTGGTTGTTACGGCATGCATATCTCTGACCAGTCCTGAGTACACAGATATACTGAATGAATAGTTCCGAGGATCAAATTCAAAAGGTTGTAAAATTTAAAGTGCGCAGTTTTATCCCGGATTATTCTTCACCAGGTTTTGATTTATTGTGTGTTTAAACAGGCCAATAATTACCAAAAGTTCTCAGAAAACGGGATTTAAGACCAGGAAACCCCAGTTCTCTAGCTGAAAATTGATGTTTTTCTACACGTCGTCATCTGAAATGATTTAATGAGAAAAGGCAAATGTTTTTTGGTATGTTAAAGATAATTTTTGGTAAATTCCTGTCCACAAGCGAAAAACCGCATGGCTGCCAACGAATGGCGGTGTTTTCACAAAGGAATATTTATGTCAATGAAAATCTAAGTACTATCTTTTGTCCCATCATTTCATCGAATCGGGCTCGTCACGCAATCCTTTGCCTGGGGCTCATTCATCCATTGAGAGGGATTGGTTTTTATCTGAATACGCAATGAATAGTGAAACTTAGGGCAGTTGTTATGTATAGTTTTGGTTTTATGTATTTGTTTGAAAGCAAATTACACAGATGACAGTCAGGCACTGAAGGTTATCCTGCGCAGAAGTTTATAGTTGGCGAGTTGTGAGTATTTCCACCATGCAACATAGAGACAGCAAACAAAGCAAACAGGTTTGTTCCCTATCGGGATATCAGTGTATACAAAATAGTGCAACGCTGATCCGTAAACAGATCTGAGCATATTTTAGAAGGTAGTGAGGCGTAGCACAGCATGACTCACTGAACTAATCTGTCGCTATTGTTTCCAGGTCATCCGTGCGTCACTCTTACATCATACAAATGCACTAAGAAGCTTAGTCACAAAGCCGTCGGATGGTTGGCTGGCTACCGACAAGAAATTGCTTGTCGAAAGTGATAAGATAAAAGGACTGCTTTGCATAACTATGAAAATGTGAAAGATTTGCGCGGCTGGCCGAAGCATGATAGTTTCATCTTCCCGAAAATTACACTCAGTCTGCTCATTTATGCAGAAGGGACTGGGATTGTGTTTTCTTGAATAAGATGCGGAGCATACCTGGTGAAAACACACAAAAACCTATTCTTATGGGCTCTTTCTGGTTGAAAGGATGCTCTGCTGTATGAGCTGCCGAAGACGTAGTTCCAAATTACGTAAGGCAGCCGAAAACACCATGGAAGTCGGCAGGGAATAATGAAGCATTTAAATTGGTTTTTTACAAAGGATTCAATTTCTCTCTGAATCCTTCGTCTACGTTGCGACACCTGAGTTTAATATCCATCTGAATGCTCTTGTAAACCACTGGAAGTACTGCCCCCCTAGTGGCCTTTATGCTGGAATCTTCCCAACCGATGCCGTACATGAGCAGTGCAACCTTACAGACCTTCACCCAAGAAGAGTTGAATTTTAGCTTTTATTTATGACTTGTGACTGAGGGATTTTGTAAAATAGCGAACAATTCGCCATGCTAGATGATCCCACTATATACACGTTGTCTTCCCTTAAATGAGGCAAACCCACTGGCAAATATCTTGCAGTTGAGATGATTGCTAGTTTCTCTGCAGCACCACTCTCGCTTTACACTAAATGTAGCAAGTGAAACAGAACTATGATTGCAGCCTTGTTAACGAGAAAGTTGAATAACATATCATTGAAGATGGTTATCATTGGTTCGTTCTTCCTTGTTAAGTGCGGGTTTATCTCCAGCTTGTATTGGCGCTCCTCTTGAACGGGCGGCTATGCTGCATCCATATCTAAACGACTGGATGACGCAGAGGAACGAGTTCTCAGACGCCTTAATGCATCTGACGTATTGTGAGCTGCTGGTTAGTGACTTAGCTATTTGCTCAATTCAAAACCCACGACTGCGTTTGACTACAAAGTCCTGCAACGCACTCAACGTCCGTTGCGATCACAACATACATTCCTACCAGCAGTGAATTGGAGCTGCTGCACAGTCTGTCCTGCTTATTATCACGACGTGTTATCACCCTGGCAGAAGCGTTTCTCAGGTGGAATATATTTCGCGATATGTCCAACTGTTGAATTGTTCAGCCAAACAGTGGGTATCAATTTTAATTAGTTGCTGGCGCAGAGCGATCTATCTTATCTAGTGTGACTGACGTCTTTTGGGGTGTGGTTGCTTTATCAATACACTGTGTTGTTTTACAGATTTTCACTCTTGGAGAAAAAGATGAATAGCCTGGCTGCACGATTATATGTTTGGCTCACCTAAGGTTTGTGGGTATACTATTCTTGAGAGTTTGCGCCCTCGAAATTTGTTTTCCAGAAAACGTTGAACTTTCTCATTTGTTAGGGCTCAGGAATTGTTAACGAAATTGTAGGGCATGCGAAACTGTGCAATCACGCACGAGCTTCGCAGTGAAGCCTTCTCTCAACATTCATTGAAAACTGGGGGGTGATTTATAACGAGTACTTCAGGTAATGTGCAAACAAATGCTAGGATTTGGCACCTATTGTTTATTATTTGTGATGTGCAGATGGGTAGTTCACGGATGCATCTGCAGTCATATGGAGTAGTCGAACGTTTTGCGCTCGTCTTCAAATTGTGAGTAATGAACTTGGGAAAAGTGATCTCAGTCCATTTTTATTACCCTGTGGCAAAATCTATGCTGGATAACTAGTTCTCTGTTTTTTTCGCTTTCTTCGGCGTTAAAGAGTGTTGTTTTGCGAACGGGAAACGCTGATGGTAACGAATTTGACAAACATATTGACTGATAGTTGAGTACTTCCACTTAAGCCCTATGCTCGCTGTCAGACGTCCTGGATGGACAAGCTCGCAAACTTTGACGATAAAATCACATTAGTGAAAGGCTTGCACGGAAGAACAATGTTCCCGGCATTTGCGTGACATGGTGTGTCCGCGCGGTAGTATGCAAATCAACTCTGTCCTGCAGACAACAACAATGAATGACTACAATGACTAAGTATGACAGAATTCAGTGTGGTCGATTACAGACGTTCGTTTTAGATTTGCTCAGATAAACGTAAAAAAATTAAATATTATTCCAAAGGTTCCAGTTAATTTGCTCTAAATCTGTGCGTGTTTCTGTTGGTCCAATGCCCTATCTTCCTCGTCCAAACTTAAAATCATAAGGTTCTGTGAAAAAATCCAGTAGGATGTGTATGAAATTACGACATCAAAATGGATCATTATTCAACTTGCTTGTTTTGGAAGTGCAAAACGCCAACTCCGAAAAATAATAAACATGCCACCGATATTATCAAATATTACCAGTAAATGCCCTTGAGGCCGACACAACAGTCTGACTAACACAGGTAACTGTATTTGCGCCGGTTCCACGTGATCCCTGTTGAATCACCTGACGATATGTGAATCACGCTGAATCGATTCAAATGGCGTTTGAATCAAGTCGGTCAACCATAAAATCACCCGAGTATCAAGTAAAGTCACAAACAAACTACTTGACGTTTGTTTGTTTTAATAAATATTAAGTTCATTCAAATCTGTTCTGTCGTATTGTGTTCCGTGAAAATGTTTCCCTAAATATTTCGTTGTGTAAATTTACAATCAACAATGCTTGAGCACACGCACATGTGATGTTACTCCATTGAGATATTGAGTTATGTATCGAAATAGGTGGCGAGATGTTGACGCACATAAGTATCATATTAACGCCACGCAAATTTCAAATTCTACGCAGTACACTGGTTGTGTTTTCTAATAAATGTTTCAGAAACTTTGACTTGGGCAACTCGACATTTTTCTAACCCCCATGCCTCTATCGAATGGCGCGTTTCGAGTGAGGGCCTTGTCTGAATGAGGTGGCCATCATTAGTTTGGTGGGAAGAGTCTATTTAACTCAAAATTTCTACCGAACTTTACTAGAGCGAGTGTTGTGGATCGGCCAGGAATTTAGCTTCATATCCGAAATGCCTGTCCGTTGTAAGTGCACATCAGCATAAATCTCGAATCAAACAAAACGCTCCTAGCCGGCGAATCCTAATAATATGGTGCAGGTGCGACAGTCCACAATCATACATGATTTTCAGTAACCAACTGAATAAATTGCGACGATCGCACACATCTAAAGTAATGTGTTTCTATTTCGTTTTCATTATTGGCTCATTTTGTCAATCCTGTATGTTGTATTCCAACCAATCTTCCTGACCAGCTGGTCAGTTGAATGTTTTATATTTTCAGTAGTTTTATTCTTCTGATTTGATTGTCCAGTTTGCCATCTCAGTCGTTTTGTGGTTTAATTTTCTATCTCAACCATTTCCTAAGGCACATTTCTGTTTGGCGCAATTTCTGAGTGTCATTCTGTTGAATCTTTCTATTTCCTTACTCATGTTCGACTGATATATTTTCGAATTTACCTGACAAATCTTTTTCCCCTCTGGTTGATTCTATTAGTTTTCTTGTTTTCGTGTACAATTGTGAGCTTAAGTGTGCTGAAGTTCTTTGGCTCCGGGAGGTTGGCAGTTTGGGTTGATCTTTTCGTGTTTGGTTTTTAGTTGGTTTCTATGGTTTTATGAACTCATTTTATTATCTGCTCCTGAGTGGGCTAATATGTGGACGATTTCCCACTTGAGTTTTTGCTTCTCTCTAACTTTGGTCACGCAGCTTGTCGGTAAAATGGTGTAGTTGCAGTCTGGTAGAAAGCTTCCTTCCGGTTTGTCGAACTTTGTGTCTGTCACAAACATTGTGTTGGATTTTGCCTACAACACTGGTCTTCTATGTTGTTTTCAGTTTTCTTTTTGAAATGATTATTGCCTCACAAAATGCGCTAATCTTTTTTCAATTCTACTGTTGGGTTTTGCTGTCGTGACATTCTTGCATTTATTTTGGAAATGCCTTTCACTTACGAAATTGTAATCCGTCTACCCCCTCCTTGTTTTCTCCAGTTGGTCAGGCAATGTTCTCTCACTGATCCTTGGACAGACATGCTGTTTTATACCAACGAACGTATTTACTGTTTCGTTGTTTGTGATGGCTGAAACAACTGTTCGACGGAGAATTTGACTGTCCTCATCAAGTTTATTAGATTTCATTACTGTTTCTAAATTAGCCAAGTACTACAGGTTCATGACCTAAATGAAATGATGAGGACGTCCTTTTCTGTCTGAGTAGACTAGTTACTCGGGAGGTTCATAATCCGTGCATTGATGTGGTGGGTTGAGTTACGATGGCTGACGGTCAGTACCGAAAATTTGTTTTCCAGTGCGGCTTTCATGTTTTCACTGGCAGATCTAACCTTGTTGCTGCGCTGGGATGCTGTAAGAGTGCTGTTCCCATCCAGGCAAGCATTCAGATGTTCAGAAAGTATTTTCTCACATTTTCTAACGGTTACTGAAATTCTAATCATTGTATCATTGCTTTTTGGCGTCCGCATTCTCGCCTCACCTACTAAGCAGCTGCTGCATCGTCGGAAACAGAAAAACATACTCGTGTAAAATTTGCTTAAGATATGGACTAAACATTCTCGGAAACGCTGGCATAGAGTGAAAAGGTCATCTAATGTAATTTAAGATGCCGGCTAAGCCAGAAAATGTTGTGAAGCTCAAACGATGGAACTCTTCTCAAGACCTGATGGAAGTTGGTTGATATGGTCGTATGAATTGCTTTTCAAAATATCCCTACGTACGACAAGATAAATTCAAATAAACCTAGTAAGAACATCCTTCAACCGTGGTTTGTAAGATTACTGCGTTGTACGATCAGCTAATCAAACCTGTCTAATAAAATGGCCGGAATAGTGGTTGGTTGAAAATTGATGATGCACCTTGCTTTTCTCTTAACCACAATAACATAGATACGGTTGACAAAACACTGACACAAATCCCTATTCTGGATAGGATTTGAATCGAGCTTACGTTTTTGGCCACAATATTGCTTGATGTTCATTTAGGTGTTTTCAGCAGTTTTAAGCTTATCAGCTGATGATGTCGGTATTCTGGAAGCGTTTTTGTGACCATTTACTCAACACAGTCATCCAGCGTTCAGTTATCTATATATGGCTTCATCCGGTTAATTTCACTAGGACAGTTGAGACAAATCACCCAATATTTACAGACCAACGCGTAGATACCGTATTCTGTAGACAAAGTCGTGGTAGCATTTTGTCCACACTTTCATACACCAATTCACATATATTTTCGGCTTCTTCGTGGCCCCGTGCAACTGGTTAATGATGATTTTGTGACAAAAGCGAATTTGGCGCAACCTTTAAGCTCATTCGTATGGCGCATTAAGCAGGTACACTGTATGTAAATATTTCATTTCTGGCGATAAGAAGTCACTCGTGAACAATAACTTTGGAGGGAACTCAAGGAAACGTTATCCATGAGCTTTCATGCGTCTTCTGGGAAAAAAGCAATATAGAGGCATGGCAAAAATATTTTGGCGCTACAATGAGGGAGAATAACCGCCACAAGCCAGAGTGATTGACTGCTTCAAACGCCGTTTTCAGGTCTAAGATGACGATGGACCTTCGGGTTCTGTAAATGCTTGTTCAAGAAAATTCCATAAAGTGAAAATGTAGTCGATGCAACGACTACCGGGACGCACCTATGCTAAGTTTCTACGACTTTGCCTAGTGATTGCTAGCGAGCCTGTGCCGGCCGACGCTCGTGAGCATTTTAGAGGGGATCGTGGCTAAACTGACACTTCGATGATTCTTACATTCGCATCTAGCCTCATAGTGAGAGCAAAAAGAACATCAGAGTTCTGTCTTTATTCTGGCACCTTGTTCCTCTTCCAGGTAGCAAGTACGGTATTTATTGGCCTGTGAGCGAGTTCTTAAACAGCCTTAAACATCCTTAAACAGTGCAGCGGTAAGAGGAGACTGGATGCCATCTTTCTCTCAAATTGTCTTGAGGAGAGCAGTTGGTGCGTTGAATTCTATTCTGAGCTTTTCCTTGAAGTTTCTAGCTTAACGAAACAGGCTTGCCGCCGGGCGATTTGTTGTCTGAGCAGCTGCTGCTGACAGAGTTTTTTGACAATCAAATGTTCCAGGTTCCATGCGCATCAACCGGATTACCGAAAATGAAATGATACATAGGTTCATGGACCAAGTAGGATAACGAAGAGTTGATGTGACGTAGACGTAGCACCTCTATTTTGACGCGATCATTTCCGTTGGGAAAAAAAGCATTTTAACTGGGGAGAGTACCTGAGGTTTTAAGTTAAAATTTGGTTCTAAGCGCAATCGTTTTTCCCTTCAGGTGCATAGATCAAAACATGAAAATCTATCGATGCCGTTCAGGTTTCGTAATTCCGGTAACATCCCAGTGACTGGCATGTGTATACGAGAAAGCAGTGAATTTTCCGTCTTGGACATACGAAAGAACACTGATGTGCCATATTCCAGAGGCGGCCGTATGAAGGTCAAAATGATCATTCGTCTCGTGAAGCTACACCCGTTCTGGTCACATAGAGCGAAAGTTCACGATCATACACCTGATGTGATTGCGCGTTTTCTTGTCTTCACGGGTCCATATTCCAGGAGATTTCGCATCACTTTTTCCTTGGCACTGGGGGTCCAGGAACTGTGTACTCCTTTTGGCTGTCGACCGTAGCAATGTGAAGATGATAACGTTTTAAAATGATTATGAAATGGAGTCGTTCACCTCCCTGCTGGATTGCTCTCTGATCCTTTTGGGATGAAACAGAGTCTGCCAGCGTAACAGCCGATCGTCTCATCGTGAGATCACCAGCAAATAGTGGAAATGGTGACCTAATTACCTGCGGTATCCTCTTATTTACGGAATAAATAGCGGAATACACTATTTATACTGTAAACGGTGCCAGGTGGAGTATGTTTACCGTTACTGCGGAGCGTCGGTATTTCCAAAATTCCGCTGCTCGAGCCACCAGGAACGCTGAAAAATTGTATGCTTGAAACACTGTTTGACGTCCTTACTAACATCAATGAAGACTGCATCACCGTGACAACCTGAAACATGTTGGCTTGAACCCACGGCTCTCGCGCCATCACAAGGTTGGTCATTGAGGACAGTGAAGCACAGAGTCCGTACTGAGCGTCAGCAAACAAACTATTGGTCTTCATGTGTTCTAGCAGCATAGACCAGATCCGTTTTTCCATGGGATAGGCAAATACATGCGTAAGGTTTATCGATCTGTAATCCAGTGGCCAAAGGTCGTCACACTGAATGACTCCCAGCTAGGAAGCACAATGCTCTAGCGAACATTGTGGCTAGAGTTGCCGACATTGCCGTAGGAGAAAGCAAGTGAGTGGGTGTGGATCATCCGGACCCACAACTTTGTGTATACATAAGAGCTACAAAGGGGCCAATTACAGCCGTGCGCTACCACAACGGACGCTTAAGATTTAAATACGACGGAAGGTAACCAGGATTTGTAAAAAAACGAAGTATTTGGCAGAGAAAGTGGCTCGGGTGTCGCAATCCTGTCTAATAATGCCTTTCTTATCGTCGAGTGCTGGCAACCCTCCAGAAGGACGCACGTGACGATTAATATAGGTGAGAACTCTCGGTTCGTTATCTGGACGCTTTGTCAGGTCCGTCTGAAGGGCTTGACTTTTACGTGAGGAATTCGCACAAGCCTCTGTGCCGCAGATAATTTTCGTTGTCTGTAGTGTATCGGTAACCTGGTCACACGGTTCCTTCACTGAGCTGGAGTCTAGATGCCGTCCTAACAACTACGGTTTGCGGAAGAATTCCAGTTAAAATGTATCTATCCTCTCCACGGGAATATCTCGTAGACGGCTTGGATTATTTGTAGGAGGACGTGACTAGCTAGTGATACTGCCCCCCCCTATGAGGCACGGAAATTCCGTTCGTTTCATATGAACTATGCCCGTTCGCTCTTTCTGTAGGCTGCCAATTGCACAAAGATCGTTTATTCTTACGTAACCGTTCGGACCTAAGGACTCGCATTATTGAACAAAAGAGGTGCTGTCGAGTGATGTTGCAAAGGAGATAAAGATAGACTTTTCGCTGACTAACTACCATACGAGGAGCTCCATATGTGTGATGTACAATTTGCGAGACTTCAAATGTTTCTATAAGTGGGTTTTCTAGTCAAAGCAAAGAATACCCTTCGGAGTTGGTGTTCAAGTTGCAACTTGGTGCGTTTTAGTCAGCCTGGTTGTTTCGCAACCACTGTGAGATGTGCAACCACGTCTCTCTGCTTTGCGGATTGCGAGGCTTAAATTGGCACGAGGAGTCTTGTGAGTAGATGACCTGTAGCCCAATAGCGCTACAAACTGTGTAGATCTTGGGTCTTCCGGCTTATGCTTATTAGCTGTTTGTCGTGGAAGTCCTGGGGACCATGGGGTAGTGAAAATCGCTCCGCACCCAAGCAACTCCTCAGGTTGATTGTGTACACGAATTATTCAATGCCGTTTGTTTGACCTCCTCAAACACACAGGTTCCGTCAACGTGTCTAGAATAACTTCATCAAAAGCAGCGGGCAATAGGGTTTTATTGGAGCAGGATTCCCGGAGCTAATAGCTTAGAAGTCTAACTTGCTCGGGTACAAGATCCTGACATTTTTAAGGTCTCAAAGAATAAGGCGTACATGTCTCACTCCTGATGTTGCCGCGTACTGCAGATGCGTCGGGAACCGCGACAGACTTACGACAATGTTTATTTATTTTCCAACCCCAGTGTATAGTTTAGCGGCAGTCACAGACAACCGCTGGGCGATGAAGGGTACATTTTTAGGGCTTATCTTTTGTATGTCTTCATCTATCTCAGGGAAGGCAGCAGCGCCGTCTAAATAAATTTGGACTTGCTGGTTGCCCAGGGGAAACGCCTCACGAAATCCTCATTTTTAGCGCGGAAGGCAGTATAGCTTCACCTTCAGCAAGGAAACTCCCTGAACTTTATGTGTATTTATCTCTATAGGTTCTTGCTAAACATGAAAGTCTATTGCGCTAATATTCTGTATATATCTCTATATGTTCTTCCTAAACATGAAAGTCTATTGCGCTAATATTTTACTGGAGATCCCTGGTGTTCTCAACCATAAAGGATATACAAGGCACTGTTATCAACATGCTTTATTCTGTGAAAATTGAGGCTTCACTTCACTATATTTGTCCTATCTTTCCACTTTCAGTGTATGCTTAGGTTGTGGAGTACACATAGACGGGAAAGTGTATGATGATACTCGGTTCTGCTAATTCTCAGTTACTGCCAAGACTTGTAAGGAATCTAAACAACTGCAAACAGCCTCATCATGGGACACATCCTGAAATGAACGTGAGTGACTACATGTTCAATATGGATGAGGTCAGAAAAACACTGTAAAAACGTCATTCTTTTGAAATCTTAGAACAATTGACGGGGTTGTTCAAGACTCGAAGACACTTAGTGTGAATGATTCACCTATCCCAAACAATTAAAAACGTCAAGTATTGTTAAAGGAAGAATGGTGTGCATTCACATTCTAGGAAAGCATGTCAAACGAATTCCATCAGTTGAGGTCATCGTGAACTCACTTGATGCAGAGAGGGGTATAGTAACCGTTACAATAATTTAATTCACGTTCTAAAATCTCGTGCATATTTCGGGAATGGCACAAATGCAACTGAGGGGGAGCGTCGTTTGATACAAAAATAACCAATGCAACTGGAACGCCTAGAGTCCATCATCGATATCTGCTGGCGCAGCAAATTAAAGACGAATTGGTAGATGCATGCGATTCGCGTTGTCTTTCTACCGCCAATTTAAGAATACCCTGGAAATCATTTTGCCTCTCTTCTACAGCAAGGGAATATTGTTATACCTCTACCACCAACTTGTCAGTGGTACGCATAATGTTGAAAAAATATTAGGTTTACTTGGTTTTACTTGGTTTTACTTAATACAGGGATTTGATCATCTTGCTTCCGTTGCATTATGGAATTTGAATTTCTAACGTGATGCATTCGAGAGAACTGTTCAACTAAGATTTTAGTTTGATGTGCACGAAAACTGCATGATATCATCACTTAATGAACGCATGTGAAACGTTTACACGTCAAGTCTAGTCGAAGTAAAAAAAACAGGGATTTCTGTAATTTTTTTCGTTTTTTTACGCACGTATTATCGAAGTTTGCCTATTTACTATCTTTAACTCATAAAATGCGTTTATGTTATATTTTTACGAGTTCATCCGAATGACCCTAAAACGCCGTTTGGCTGTATACGTGTATGAGTTTATGTCCTTCTCTTTGTACTGGTCTGCCTGATGTTCATGGAGGGAAACTGAAACGTCGTTAGTAAGATTGATCCATTGAGCTAATTTTGGAATATCCTTTTGTTGCTGTCGAAAGCTGTTTATCTGGATGTTTGAGGTCAAGCGATCCATCGCCTACTGCTGGAGAACTTGATCAATCAGCTGGTCGCGTAAGGGTGCACGCCCTCTCCGCTGATTGTTGCGATATCTTGTGGACCCGGTCAGAGACTTTTCCATCTCCGGAATCCATTCCACCTATAGCGATCTGGCCTGAACCTGTTTATGTGCCACAGGGCGGAGGATGTCAAAACATTTGTCGGGCACTCCTGGCACGCAAATTCACCGAGTAGTATCTGTTCCATGTGCAGAAGTTTACGGCCCTCAGCAGATTACGCGCTGCTAAGCCACACAGAGTTCTCGGTAGACAGTGAACTCAGGAAAATGGGCACAGTGTAGAATCACAGAGAAATGCTCTAAAATGACTTACCTGGCTATTCCTGCTATTTAGGAGGTCCCACTTATTGTCCCATCCTAGTGAATATGTGTCCTGTAAAGAGAAGTTTGGAAGGCCCACCTGGTGTCAGAGCGTGGTCAACGGGTAGTAAGGAAGTCCCTGATATTATGTTCAGCAACCTTTTAGGTAGTGCTGCTTGGAGCTATCACTACGGTGTGCAAATTTTAAGGGTGTTCTCATGGACGGAAACTGTGTGGCACTGTAAGCAACCCAGAATATGCTTTATGAAAAACCCATTATCAGCTACAATTCATCCTATGATGCATTCGTTTTACACAGTTACTAAAGTGAAATCTGAGACAGGCTATTAAAAGGTGAGCGCTCTGCGTTTAGAATACTGCGTTAAGAATCGGGATGCCTGGACAAGTCTTCGGAGAATCTGGGAACCTTGCACATACAGCTTTATCGCCATGGACGAGAAAATATGTTCGGTCATTATCTTGTGTTTTCTCTGAATGCGTTTCTACGTTGCCATTGGAAACGATGGAACGATTCTAATACTTTGCTGTCAACATTATCATGTCTGCGGACGCACCTCTATCGGGTTCCAGACAACACAACAAGGATTAGTCCTCTAAATCTTTACAATAAGCCGTTGATAGAAGCATAATTCTGAGCTTCAACAGTCATCAGTAACTGAATTACCCACTCAGGACTGTCCGATTTAGCAAAGCGTCATAAACTTACAATGTTAGGTTGTTAGAACTCGCTGTGAAAAAGCTGATTGGCGGTCAACTTCACTTAACTCAATTGTTTGTACATTACCAACAAGTGTTTCCAGAATCTTGAAAAGCACTTAGTTTAGTTTCTTCTGAAGAGCAAAAACGGGCAATTACGCACTCATACCAGTGACGTCCAGACTCCATCTGACAACTCACCAAAAATCTCGTCCCGTACTCGTTTAAGTGCAATTCTCTATCCTGTGGAATGATGTTCTGCTTTGTTAGGTGACGTCAGTACACAGAAGTCGCATACAAAATTTCCAATCCCTGATCCTTCTACTAACCTCAAGGGAAAAATGCTACACGAACGAGAACAAATTTTTGACAAGATAGCTAGTTATTTGACCGCGCTCGGTCGCAAATCTTGTACGCCAATAAAAGTTAACCTTTGCGTTTGGAGAACATTTTGCGTTTGATATCCACCAAAAATTATCATGTACGTGCGTCCGTCTCAAACCGTCTTTTTTGATGTCGTAGCCGAAACCTTTATCCTAGTAATATTATCTGAGAAAGGTGACAATGATTTATACCTCCTCCGTACGTCTTTTATGTCAGTATCATTACTCAGTCTTTTTCTGACTGTCGGGTTATCGAACATGCATGTCGTATCTGGTATAACTTAAAACATTGGCTTGAGTCTAGCCATCGCTGCGGGTCAATTGCACCGTGAACCGTCTAAATCTACGCGCGACTATTTAAAAGGACAGGAAAATAACCACCACCACTTATTCAGGAACCCTAACCTTCTCAAAGCCCAGTGACACATTTCGCCAATGGACTTCAGGAGTTTCCACCAAAATGGAAACAAGTAGATAAACACATTCCGGCCATATCCCAAATGATAGTGACCAGTGTCACGCGGAGCAGACAACAGGAATTTCAGGTGACTTGAAGACAATGGTTTAAATGGCAGGGAAGTTTTGGAATTGTTCGACGCAGCTATAGTCAATTGGTAGTGGGTATATTACGTTGTTTCTTCGTATCACTCTTTTTGTTTTGTTCATTCTTTCCATATACAGAAACGTTTTGCGAACGGATTTGTTGTACCTTTGGATTTCGGGCTTATGTCCTCCAGGAAATCTAGTTTTTACCAAAAACCCCACGATGACCAGTCATTGGACTTCAGGCCTTCTGACTTCAGATGAGGTTCTCTGGCTGTCCGCAACTTGCTACACAATCCTCTAAATACTTTGACAGACGGTTCAAAACAACATATTTTGTTTGACATCGTAATGTCAGGTTCATTCATGCTGAACATGTAAAATGACCGTTTATTTTGGCACCGCTTTAGTAAAATAAAACGTTCGGAACCATATGTGCATCAAGTATTCCAGGAGATAGCATTCGACCATTACACTGCCCGAAGTTTCCTATTAAGCAGGTCGTGAGAGTCCTTAATGTGGATTGGTTGTGTACCATTCGATGGTATAACTTCGAAAAGATTCAGACTCATAGGAATACAAAATGACTTTATCCAAAGACAGCTATCGTTTATAAATCTCCACAAATTAAATTAAACATACTTGAACAGACTCATAACGGTGGTATTTCCGAAATGAATTCGACGAAGATACGGGTCTTACTGAACCCCTGTTAAAACAAGTCTGTTTCGATTTCCCAGTGTAAAATGCCAAATTGTCGTCTAAGAATCCGCGATAGCACTTTGTCTTCTCGATTCTTTTCAAGGCACCATTTTCAACATCACCTGTAAAATACTATTGGCTAATACCAGGCCCAGTGGTAAGCCCATGGCGATACCGTCAAGTTGCCATGTCTGGAAAATCTTGCGTTTGGAGAACATTTCACGTTTGATATCCACCAAAACTTATCATGTATGTCCGTCTTAAACCGTCTTTTTTAATGTCGTGGCCGAAGCCTTCATCCTATTAATATTATCTGAGAAACTTGACAATGATTTATACCTCCTCCGCACGTCTTTTATGTTAGTATCATTACTCAGTCTTTTTTCTGACTGTCGGGTTATCGAACATGCATGTCGTATCTGGTATAACTTAAAACATTGGCTTGAGTCTAGCCATCGCTGCGGGTCAATTGCACCGTGAACCGTCTAAATCTACGCGCGACTATTTAAAAGGACAGGAAAATAACCACCACCACTTATTCAGGAACCCTAACCTTCTCAAAGCCCAGTGACACATATTTCGTCAATGGACTTCAGGAATTTCTACCAACATGGAGCATTACATTGAGATTATTGTCGACATATTCGAGCGGTTCTGGAAGCATGTAGATAAACACATTTCGGCCATACCCCAGGTGATAGTGATCGGTGTCACGCGGAGCAGACAACAGGATTTCAGGTGACTTAAAGACAATGGTTTACATGGCAGTAAAGTTTTGGAATTGTCCGACGCAGCTATAGTCAATTGGTTATTTCTTAGTTATTTCTTCGTATCACTCTTTTTGTTTTGTTCATTCTTTCCATGTACTGAAAAGTTTTGTGAACGGATTCGTTATGCCTTTGGATTATGGGCTTATGTCTACCAGCAAATTTAGCTTTTACCAGTAACACCATGATATCCAGTCATTGGACTGCAGGCCTTCTAACTTCAGGTGAGGTTCTCTGGCTGTCCACAACTTGCTACACAATTCTCTAAATAATTTAACAGACGGTTCAAAACAACATAGTTTGCTTGGCATTGTGATGTCAGGTTCATTCATGCTGAACGTGTGAAATGACCGTTTACTATGGTACCACTTTAGTAAAGCAAAATGTTTGGATCTGCATGTGCATCAAGTATTCCAGGAGATAGCATCCGACCATTACACTGCCCAAAGTTTCCTATTAAGCTGGTCGTAAGAGTCCTTAATGTGGGTTGTTTCTGTACCATTCGATGGTATAACTTCGAGAAGATTTAGACTTATAGGAATGCAAAATGACCTTATCCAAAGACAGCTATCGTTTATAAGTCTCCACAAATTAAATTAAACATACTCGAACAGACTCATAATGGTGGTATTTCCGAAATGAATTCGACGAAGATACGGGCCCTACTGAACCCCTGTTAAAACAAGTCCGTTTCGATTTCCCAGTGTGAAATGCCAAATTGTCGTCTAAGAATCCGCGATAGCACTTTGTCTTCTCGATTCTTTTCAAGGCACCATTTTCAACATCACCTGTAAAATACTATTGGCTAATACCAGGCCCAGTGGTAAACCGATGGTGATACCGTCAAGTTGCCATGTCTGGAAAATCAGCTGAGTGATCGTATAATCTGAGCTATAACGGAAGTTGCATACGCAACCTGCTCGAATTATTCAGTGCACTCGTATTGCATGTGAACAGAAGCAGGACTTGAATCATGCAACTAGCAGGAACGAGTCAGGAGTGTTTAATTAGACCAAACCTTTCAGCGCCAATTCTGTTAAAAAAACTGTACAATTTTAGACGTTCAACTACTTTTTAGACAAAAAACTTAAAATTTTGGCAAACCAGCACACCGTAGTCTGAGTTGAAATGAATGCAACCGCGTGAACAACACCACTTCAGATTATTGTGTGCAAATCGCTTCGGTTTCACTGATATTTGTTAGGTAAAGAGCTTGTGTGGAGCAATTCAGTTGTGGAAACCGACGGAAAACACATTCATATTTATAGTGTCTGTCTGACTTCGTTTGTAAAGTTTCACTTTGGCCTCAACCAAAATGATTCAGAGCATCTACTACATTTACAGGTTACCATGTTGGTACCAGAATTAGTGATTCAGTCACATCTAATTCCACTGTGATGGTGTTTTCTTCAGCTATTGATATGAATCATATCGTGATAATTACGGACTTTATAGGCCATCCGATAATCACGTTGATCTCATATATGGGGTTATATTCTTTTATCTGATTCAAATATGGGTGAGTGTTAGTTTCCGAGTAATTTCGAGCCCGAAAGCGCCTCAGATGTCGCAACACAAAGTAGTACACCCAGGTTTGTGTCTTTTTTCATCTGAATTTTTTTTACTCTTAGGCTACTGATGGCATGTAAGGTGAAACTTGAAATTTCAGGCTTTTCTGCATCTCTTAAAAGCCGAGCAGCCATGCTTCGTATTTGTGAGCCCGTCAGGATAGTTCCGTTTGAAGTGTGAAAACGTGGGCTTCTCACCGCTGTAAACACCTGAAAATTGGTAGCAGCCGTTGTGAGGTTGTTAAATTCGACTGGAAAATCCATCAAGATATTTGGTGACTACTAATTCAATTTTCGGACTTGGTTTTTGTGTTGGTGTTTCAACACTTAGACGCCTGAAGCAATGCTTAATTGCTTTCCGAGTTCCACATTCTTTTCTAAATCGCATTTAGAATACGAACGCGTTTAGTTTTACTTTTATGAATGGACAACGTTTCCTAGGTGGATAGGAAATTTTAGATTAGGTGTAAAGGATTTTTCGGGAGTTTGCAGCAGGTTTTGGAAGATCCCGCCTGGTGTGCAAATTCATTTAGAAAGTGTAACCGTACACTCACAAAATGACCGAACCTACGACGAAGGCCTGTCTACTTGTTTGCGCAGCTCAGTGTACAGATAGGCATAGTTTTATTACGTAAATTTCGTTACATAGACTAAATTGTTGACAAGTGTAATAGTTAACTAGGTAGACGGCTTGTCGCACCGTTACTCAAACAAATTTCATCAGCGACAGTGACTCCAGTATTGCTCATTCCTCCACCCTATAGCAAAATTCAGTGTTTTTCCAACTATTCTCACAGAATACGTTGCTTGGCACTTCACAAGATCCATTGTGGAATTCCTGAGGCTGTCCTGAGTTGGATGCTCTCATGAGGTCTTTTTTCCAGGTTAACAATCTGATATTTTACATGCCATGGTGAACTAGAACGGCAGAAGAAGGGTACTCACAAAAAGAGCGCGAAACCTTCAAAATCTACTGAAGTCTAAAACACTTGCACAACTATTTGGTTACAACTCTATCTCTCTAAAATGAAATCGCCTGTCTTCGTAGTCCATCGCTGGAGTATTTTCTTTAATGATGATCATTTGATTTGATGATTTTTTCACCACCTTTCATCCACAATAGATTTCATACAAAAAGCACTACATAAATGTTTTGGTCCCTTCATGCCGTAAAGAAAAGTACTTCGTTGCTAAGCGTCTAGAAGAGTGATTCAAATTAATCGGGTGACGCCACTAGTTGATCGTATACGGATATTCAAAATCAAATAGTTTTGTTAGAGAAGCTTTCCGTACTTTCAAAAGTGCAAATCGTCCTTTATGTTGTCAGAATTTCCTTAAGATCAGTCTTGGTGCTTCTTAACTTCGAATGTTGCACATTCTACAATGGCATCCAGGTCAGCACCCCCCTACGGTACTTTCACACATTTCGCATACACAGAAATTGATGGTTCATATTCACATCACTCTCGTTTAAACAGTCATCCTCCTGCCCTGGAGTAATTATTTTGGTGAGTCCACACCAAACGGGGGGGGGGGTTGATCTCCAGATATCTGACATGCGACGCGAGCGCACGATGGACGCATCCGAATTTTCACGTCTGAACAGGCGAACGTGTTCACGCTTGAGCAATGTGATTGGTGTGCCCGACTCGAACGACGATCCAGAATATGAACAATACATATCCCGCAAACCCCACAACAGAAACCAAAAAAGTTGTCCAGCAGGTTTCAAGCGTCTGTATCGTCACCTGACTGGGAAGTCCTGACTGGTGGGTCAATCGAACGTCACGACCAGGACAGTTACTGGGTCGTCGTTCGATAGGTCGAGCACACCAATCACATCGCTCAAGCGTGAACACGTTCGCCTGTTCACACGTGAAATTTCAGGTGCCTCCAACGTTCGTTGGTGGAGTAGTGGAAACACACTCGCCTTGCATGTCAGGTATCCGGAGTTCAAACCCTAGCACGGCCAATGGGTATGCACTAATGACGAGCTCTGATAAAAGCGAAAATTGAGTCCACTGCTTCCCCCCTTTGGTGTTGACTCACCAGAATGATTGCGAGAGTACAGGAGGACGACTGTTCAAACGAGAGTGATGGGAATTTGAACAATTCATATCCCCCACAAAAGAAATCAGGAAGTGATAGGTTTTTAAAAGTTAGCCTTTTTATAGCAATAAATTCCAGCATTCTACAGGTATCTTGTGAAACGTAACGGTGGATGCATGGTTACTGAGCTTGGTATTAATGATTACACAGATCACAGACTTCATGTTCACCAAGCCCATTTCAGCAAACACTAGTCTGTCTGAAATTGGCCTGCTGAGGACCACACTACAATATATTTGTCCCAGATAATAAAAAGCATTGCATTCAGGCTAAAACAGCGAAGGTACTGTTGGTGGATTATATTATAACTCAGCCAGTTTGAACGTATTAGAAATATTCCACTCGAGGACTAGGGGAAACCGGACCACAATTCATCCTGTGGCATGTGTGACAGTTGTGAACCAGACAGTCTGAACCTGTCATGTTTTTATATCTAATGGTCACGCACCCAAATATAACTCGCCGTGATGAGCAGCACTTTCTGCCGAAAATTTCCAGTCAGAAAAGTTTGATCTGTCGAAGAAAACCTATCCTTCAGTGTATTTAATGCCTGATCGGTCTGGCAGATTAATGATCAAAAGTAGTAGGATAAGATAGCACCATTTTTGTGGATGATTTTATTGATCAGTGAATGACCGTAGTGCGCATACATTCCTTACAGCTAGGTGTTAAGTTGTGTCGGAGTGATTTTTGTGAATTTCCACTGCTGAGTATAGTGCTGTTGGTTGTAAAACTCTCTGTGTCCATGCATCAGCCACCGGTCATTTAAGGAACCAATCATTCAATCAACCAACCAATCTATCAAGCATCTAAGCAGTTACCTAAAAATGCAGTCAATACACCTGTGTGCGCAATGTGCCCGCCTATGTTTTAGTCGATTCGTCTGTCTACTCATCTATCTATCTATCTATCTATCTATCTATCTATCTATAATCTCTAATCCATCGTCTGCCTGTTTCCTTATCTAATCTGTTGTTAAGAGCACAAAAGCTGCCGGTTGGATTCTGGATTATTATTATAAAATGAGCTATCTCAGTGAGTGTATGACTCCGTTGTGTGTGCTCTTGCCTTATCGCGAAATTGGAAGAACGTCGCTGGTTACAGTTTCAATCTTCTCAGCATTGCAGCTGAACAATCACAACAGAAATAGCTAAGTTACGTGTGTGTCGATCGTCCTTTGATTTACGTGTTCCTCTTTACTGCAAACGGAAATGTTTGACAAGGAATAATGCTGGAGCTCCGGGTGACTGACAGCTAGATTCCATCATTCCATAACGTTGGGACAGATCAGTCACACTTCGTGAACTTGTTGCTGTTTGCTTGTGTCAATGTAGTCGATATTCAGTTGATCTACATGCTTTGGAAGCATGAGAAAATGTCGGAAGTCTTCAGTTAAACAGCTTATCAGATAAAAGGGAATTGTGAAACACACTTATTCGGTTGTTACAAGTATGCACCCACATGTTTTGTCGGCGGCTTTATGATTACTCGTGGATTTAAACGCAGCATGCATTAACCGGTTGAGATCGCTTGTTAACTAGATCACAAGAGAGTCATGTTGTAACAGTTCGAGTCGTAAGATAACACTCACTCACAGCCAACTCAACAGTTATTTAAAGATATATTTTAGTTACGTCCAACAGGTTTCGATTTAACAGCGATATAGCGTTTGCAGAGCAGCGTCTTTTTTTCTGCATCCATGAAGACACGTTTAATGGAAGAACTACAAATGACGTTTTGTGGGTTATCGCGATATTTTGAGAATCTGTATTCACATCACTGTCGTTTGAAGTCATCTTGTTCTGACGCAGTTATCTTGAGACGTGTACACCAATCAGGGTGAGCACTGAAATAAAGTTTTTCTCTTATCGATGCCCAACAGCCGGGATTTAAGCTACGGCCACCCTACTTGCGGGACAACCGTGTTGCTAGTGGAAAACCAGGACAGTCCGCCACACCATAATGTTCAACGCCGGACAAGAGAACGTTCAATCAAAAGGACTGAAGATTCTGAAGAAAATTCAGTCCACTTTCCTGCAAACTGACAGAGATTTTCATCCCAGCACACGATGATATCTGCTTGAATTCTTGTATTTTGCACGCTCAAAAGGACATTTTCCTTACTTTGCGTTCCATCAAATATTCCGGTTAGTGCATGCTGAATCCATCCTGAATTTTCCAAGGTTATTAGTTTCGTTGAATTGTGGGCGACTTTCTAATAATTACTAGGACTACACACGGGACCTGCATACACTGACCAACATTTCCAGGAATATTAGAATTTTTGATACTCCTGCTAAAACTAAAACCCAATAGCCTAGATGCACTAATGAAATACCAAACTTCCGCAAAACTTCCCCCTAGTGATTTAACGTTCCTAAAACTCCTTGACAATGCAAGGGTTCGGTCGCTCACCGAACACGTAACGCCCACTATGCATAAGTTTTCACTGCACACCGGATTATACGAAGGGTTCGAATAAGGCGATCTAAACTCTCATCGGTATCAGTCATGCGCTTTCGTTTACACCAAACTTGCATAAAACATAGTTTTTATCATTCCGTTCATGCGAAGCGTCAACCGTCAATATTCCTTTTTCAAGGTCTCAGCAATTTTTTGTTCGGTATTTTTCATAATAATAATATGCGCACCTGTATAAGTAGCGCTTTATGTCAAAGCGACGCCAGTTGGCAGGAATTCATTTCTATCTTACCTTCGTAACTTGAGGAAGCATTCTTAGAAACTGATCAGTTTGGAGTCAGTTTGCTTTGGGGTGCCTATTTATACTCAGTGGTTGTGTATTCACCGGTATTTAATTCGAAAAGTTCCGATAAAAAATAAAAGCGAGAATGTCTCCTCCAATTCCCTTTGCAAATTCGTCATTTATTTCTCGCTAGGGACTCATTAAACGTGACGCAATTGGATGCAGCTATTTGGCTTTAGCCGTCTGTTGCTGTTGTGTTTCATCTGTCCAAAACCTAGATACAGACCATCAAAAATAATTATCCACGTAAGCGCAGCTGCACGTGCGAACACACACCAAGTCACTGAAGTCGGCTCGAAAGAGGAACATAAATTTGCATCGAATCGTTTCCGACAATGCGTTGCTCGTGAAGTCTGCAGTTTTCTTCTCAGCATCGGAAGTGAACCAAACATCTGGATAGCGAGCATAAGGGTGAGTTCGTGGTAGCCTTGCGGCTAGAACATGTGCGGTTATTTGGCGCTGAATGCGCACACATACGCAGCTGCGGTGGATATAGAATTCGGTGCCATTGGGGTTGGGTAAGAGAATCAGCCAAGTTGACAAAAAACAATTTAGTCAAGCAGGGAGTTTGCTGGATCACTCGGTTGAGCGGGGTTTGCCATTAATTAGTGAGGATAAACCGCTAAATCCCATAACAGGACAACTTTCAGGTGGCTTATTTCACCAAATTGACAAGCGAAAAGGTAACTAATACACTTCGGGGCGGACTTATAGAAAAGCACTAGTTTTTCGCGTTACCGCAAGTCAGTTATACAAAATTCTTCTTCAAACAACGATACACACTCAGTGCTTTGTATAGCCATCATAATGGAAAAGATGTAGACGAAAGGTCACGATCACTGAATGAGATTATAACAGGCTACGTAACCTTCTACTTAATGGATTCTAACACAATGCAACCCAGTCATTGTATTTCATAGCCTTTTTACACTGAAGTAAGATGCTTTCAACGACTCTACAGATTACATTTTAACCGACGCCAGTTCATGGGACTTGGTCTACAGCTACCAACCCATGCGTGCACAGAAGTGGTATAGCGTTCCTTCGATCGAAAAATTTGGCCAAACCGATCTACGTGCTAGTTTTTCGTTACGCAACATTTGAAAACCGTCAACTCCGCCTGGGTATAGAGGAGATACATTTCTAACGGTGATATGTAGACGATATATTCACTGTCTTGGACAAGTCCTAAGAGCTACCGAAGATTTTAACACATTATAATCAAGCACATCAGGCCATTAAATTAACATGTGAAGAATAAAATAACGACTGTTTTCATTACCTGGACGTTCAGCTGCTAAGAATAACTGATGGCTTGATTAAACGCTCGCTTTGCCAGGAACCGACTTGAACTGGACAGTGCATTAAATTCAACAGCTTGGTCTCATCAAAGTAAAAACGCAATTTATTTCAGTGTCCTGCTGACATTACAAGAAATATCTGTTCTGAAAACTAACTCAAGACCGAACTTCACTCGCTAGCTACAAAGTTTCTTGTGGATCACAAATACGCAGCCGATGTCTCTGTGTATCTAAGATAAGCTTTTGGTCCATGGTCAAAGCATGATAGTCCACTCCTTTACACGCTATGGTGCGGCGAAATACGCAGGACGCACGACACGGTAATTGTGCTGGAGTATGAAGTAGCGTAACCCATTCTGGCTGATAACCGGTCGTGGGAAGTCCCTTGCCAACTCAGTGGTTACTTACTTGAGTGGAGCGAGTCAGGTGACCAAGACTAACAGCGCTTTCTGATTAATGTATCGAGTGCCTGTCTATATACCACATCCGTTAAATATCGTGTCTGGCCACACAGTGACAGCCGCATTTCGCTCAAGCAACCAGAGTTTGTGCTCTAACTGAGTCTTACATGGGTTTTTTACGTTATCAGCCTAATCAACAGTTTACACACGGATTACCTAATGTCCTTCTTTCATTTGTATGGATCGCGCGCTTCATCTTGCAATTTCTCGATCTGTTTTGTCCAAAAGATGTCGCGAAAACAATAATGTTGGTCAATTCGTGCTGTGGATATTTACGAGGACTCACACGCGTGCATCGTTCAGTTACTGGAAAACGGGCCTCTGTTATATGACGAGAATATACCAATGTATGGCGAGGTCAACTAAATACCATGCTTCAAGGAACAGCTTGCTGCGGCTTTCAGTCTAAACATACTGCTAATCAGCTACCCATGACCGCATGATGCAGCGTTCAGCTACTGAGCTAAAATCCATGGGTTTGAATCTTTATGAATCTTTATGAGACATGTACTGCAGATGTTTCACGGCAAGCAGGGGACAGTCGGATAATGCTTCTGGGCTTCCACTACTTATTAACAGTGTACGACAGAGGTGGTTACCCGCTGGAAACTTTGAAGCCCTCGCTAATAAAATCGAATAATCTGATACTGGGTCATTGTTCTGAGATTCGTCAAAGACACTTAATTCATTCACAGCATTACTGCTTTTGGATTTATGGTCCGGTCAAATGAAGTACTGTGTACCTAGAAATACTTTTGTAACTGAAAATGATTATCCCTGCTTCACTTTGTACTTTGTTTCTAATGACGGATGCGATTTACCAAATTCAGCGTATTGATGTAATTACCTGGTTTTATTGTTCTATTGGATCAGTGGTACTGTGCTTCTAGCTGCCAAACTAATAAAGTGGCCGAAAAACATCCTTTTGTCTGGACAGTGTAGAACATGAAGCTTGAATTGTCAGTCTCGTGGCATTATGTAAGCTACATTCTCCTTCGTGATTAGCTTGACAAGAGCCTGCGAGCTTATCGGGTACCACTGAACCCATCACGTAACTGTTCCTTGTAAACTGATTCGCTGGAATAGCGCAATTGGACAACTGTCGCATGATGAAACCAAATTACTTCTTTTCCCTTCTCCAACAGGGATGCTCTTATAACAAGAAAACTACGCAAAGGTGTTTTATCTAAATGTGGCTGGTCTTTAATGAGTTTGTAGAGTGAGAGCTCCCTGAGAGGTTCACCTGCCTGAAACGGCATCTCCACAAGTTGAAGATGACTTCAAGGTGGTCTTTCCTTACAGACCGTATGGAGAGACGCGGTCCTTGCAACAAGTTCCTGACGTCAGAGTTTTGTTCTCATCACTGGCCCAGTCTGTTACGTAACACACTGCTTTTTAATCTCGTTTGGTCGATCTCTGTGTAAGAGGCGCGATGGAAGTGTACTGTTGCTCTGTGTGCTTCTCGGTTTTCAAAAGAGCCTTTCTTTGATCACATGCTTACTGGACAATGCAGCAGATCTTACTTAATTGGTTTGCTCATCTTCACACCGAATAGTAACATATTTTGTCCTGAATGGAGTTCGCCTTTTGTTCAACTGGCTCGGATGGCTAGTCAGTTAGACTGTTTCTCTGATTTAGTTCATTAGGACAGCAAGAAGACGCAGGTTGCGATAAGTCAACATTTCGCGTAAAAACCACACTGGCTTGGAGGGGTGGAAACTGTAAAGTCCCCTCTGGGTAGATGCGAATTTGTAATTTATACTTTCTGTGTATACAACGTTCATCTTATATGGTTAAAAAACCCAGCAAGCTTGGATTCGATCTGCGCAACAAGACAAACAATGAACTGTGGGTGCCACGCGAATGGGCTGTTTCCATAAGGCATCTCGCAACCGATTATCCCGTGGTCCAAATGAACGAATTTACTGCGTGCGATTTTGTCTGACTGGATTGTAGTAGACTTTTGGAAGGCGTTCTGTCACTACTTGTGAGACATACTGATTGTTGATGTAAATATAGGCGTCATTACAACTAAAGATGACTTGAAATACAAGATACAAGGCAGATGGAACCAAAGCGTTCAAATAACTGGATTTCAGGATCTTATTTAGTGTTTGAAACAAGCCCGAACTGCAAAATTGAATGCGTGCATTGAACGTTGACCTGTAATTATGACGGACGCTGGTTTCTACATGACCATCTCGGAGAAGGAAATCCATTGATACATGATTTTTGAATGAGGCAAAACTCAGTTTGTTCGGTGATCTGCTTTGCTATGTACGGCAATGCAACAGATGAGACTGAGAGTCTGCTTTATAAGGTGTTATTTTTATGGCGGTTTTTCTGACGAACAAATGTTTTTAACTCAGAGGAAGAGAGTTTGCACCAAAGCCGGCTTTTAGATAGTGGGAGTGGAAATTCCGAAACGCCGGGACTGAACTGGGCCTAACAGACTGCACAAAAAGATAACCTCTATGTACCTAAAGATTGTGGCTTTAAATTCAGAAAAACTAAATTTCTTATGTGGTGAAAGATGTTGAATTCAAAATGGAGACCCAGTCGGGTGTCTGGGCTAGTAATGAATCAACTCGGCAGAAAATATTCTGGAAATTCACGCGCAAGAGTTGCAAGTTTCAACGTATCCCAAAAAAGCTTTTAGGTGACACGTAGTTGAACGGTTTGGAGCAGTGGCGAGTACATCTACTACATTGCGATGAGTTGAATTCCGCACGCTGTGGATAGGGCTTATGGGAATTCCTTGTCTGTGGACCTTCGCGGAGCATCTCATTGATGGTGTTGGTGTTCTAATGGGTTCCCGTTTTCCACACTGTAGCCCTGTTGTGGTCCGTGAAAGAATAATAAAATGTTTATTAAACAGTGTTTCCGTTGTACTTCATTTCTCGGTACATTTCATTTGGAGGCTTAATTTATCCGGCCTTTCAGGGCTTGTGTGCTCAATACTAAAAGCCTGGTTGCTTCTTCTCACAAACTAGGACGTTATGTGCAAATAGAATTGATTTTACGTGGCTTAGTTAGTGCAGCAGTAACACAAAATTTCGGAACCGACTGCCAAATGGTCTTAAATTTCCAGAAGGCCGCAGATGTGGTTAACTGAGCGTAGGCTTCCTGAAAACGATCGCTTTAGAAGAGCCGATGTCTTGCGTATTATTGTCCTGATGACCCATCTGTGTGGTCCAGCATTAACTCTTAAAGCACACTGAAACACTAACCTGAGATTTGCGATGAGGATTTCGACAAAACTCAGTCAAACTACTTCCCAGTGCTTATTATCGCGTAGTTGACTGATCCTCCAGATCGTCTTCAATGCCTTGCTATCTACTGGGATCATTTATAGTTTGGTTTCCAAATCTATCAACAACACTCTTATCCATGTACATCGAGCTTGTTTGCTATCCGGCCAGAAGAAAATTGTTTATTTCGTGCAGTTCACTGCCGGCTTGGGTTCAGTCATTCGGCCTTTGATCCAGGCGATCTAAGCAAATTCTATGTTATCACGTGTTATCATGTCCAACTAGTCCCATTGCTGCCCGGTGAAACCAGCAACAAAACAGTGATTGTTAGAACGAGAGGACTGTTCTGGATATCACCGACTTCCAAACCGCACAACTTGCAGTGATTTTATGAAGTAAATTAACACAGGATTTCCAAAGAAGATCAATGAATTTTTGCAAGTATTTCTTGAACCATAAGTCGGTGGCATTAAGATACAAACTGCATTTAGCTTAGTGCAGAACAAGCTGCTGATATGGATGTTTTAGACCTAATTTGTTAGAAAATAAAACTTCGGAAATGCCGCTTGAAGATGCTGTTCTACTAAAGATAATCTGCATGAAAAGCTGGACCACTTTAGTAATTTTAGGAGACGTTAATTTTTGACATTAGTTAGATAGAATGCCAAATATAATGGCTCATTTGCCGTCTGTTATGTTGATCACAATACACAATGCTGCAGGTGTAGCAACGCGAGTGGTCGCTAATTTACCTCGTAAAATTTGCGAGTTGGTACTATGTTTCCGACCCTAGACCTAATAAAATGTCTGGCCTGGACGCGAAGGGAATCATCAAATAATGCGGTTTCATGACCTGGTTCTTGACTGAACGTCATTCAGACTGGCGCCTTCATGTTTTCCGTGACGCACTGAAGTTTTAAATTAGCGAAGTTTTACAGTGGACACCAACTTGCCACAGTTGTTGCACAAGCAAAAAGTGGTTAGAAACGATGCCGATTTCATAGAGATTATCTTAATACACAACACAAACGTATGTGAAATGTAACAATGGTGACGATGAGACCTAGCACTTTAGGATATCTTGATTAAACAAGGAGCGAGTCAAACTATGCATATATATTTTATCGAAGACTTTAAGGTTTGAGACAAAAAACTCTGTTTTTGCGACGTAAAAAAGGTACTTAACAACATTTGCTTTGTATCCAGAGCTGGTCACGATAAGAGGAAATGAAATAGTTTTTTTTCGAAGTCGAAAAAGTCGCCTTACTCGGGTTATGTAGGAGTATGCAAGCAAATCGTCACAAATATCGTACAAATATGAAAATGAAAATAATACATCTGGATAAAACCAGAAGAAGCATAAACATTTACAGTAGAAAAAGACTCACACACACATTTCACCCCCATTTGTCTGGCAACAATTATGCCATGAGGTCAGCAGACCTATAAAGTTTGGAAACATTGAATGCAAGTTCACATCATTCTCGAGTTTCTTGGGTGGGAGTTACTTTACAAGCCCTTGTACAGACATTCGAATAGAGTGGGTGTCAGCAAACACTGGTTTTTGCAAACTATACATTCACATAAGCTGGTCTAAGACCATTCAATACTCCTCAAGTGCTTTCGGCCGTCTTGGAACACGTCAATCTTAACTTTCACATGTACACCCACATTTACGCAACTGACAAGATATATTCATATGCAAATTACTCGTCTTAGTAAGAGATTTAAACACGTGAATGTTCGGCACATACCCCATCTAACTTTTCCGTTGGCATGCGAATTGCAATATCGCAAGATGTTTTATTGAATATACTAACTGAGAGATCTAGTCGAAGTGATCTGCTTGTGCTTATATCTTGCCAACAGAGTAAAATTCAGATCCAGGTAGGACACAAGGTTGATGGAAACTGGTTGATGATACCATATATGCCCACCCGATGAACCCTAAAAATGACCGAAAGTTGTGGTGGTTTCTGAAGCGTTTTCGGTGGTTATATATATATATATGCTTCACTAAACGTCAGTTCCGTTTAATATACTCATTCAAGGATCCGCCTGAAGCAACCCTCACAGGGTACGTTCGCCGGGACGAAACTTGTATTGGAGTAGATCACTAATCTGTATGTTGTTTATCAATCAGCTCCATCCTACACAGTCGTGCTTGGTATTTATTCGACCCGGATGCCAGTAGAGCGAATTCATCATTACCTATTGGCTACAGAAACAATTCCATTAACGAAGATAGAAAAAGCAAATAATGTGTTTTAACCTAAAAAAACTTGATTTCCACGGGATGACTAGTTTTTCACGTGGAGCGGTGCCAAACTAATCCGATGGGGCAATTAATTTGGGTGTTTGGAAGTTCATTTTTTTCCTGCGGTAAGATTGGCTTGGATGCCCGCATTTGAAGAAACCATGACCTATTAAACACCACTATAACTGAAGTCGCTAAGAGGGATTGTGCGAGTTGCAAATTCAATCATATTCCCTCAGGAAAAAATCCATTATGTACTGATGCAAAAAAATATCCAGTGAAAATTATTGCCGCTATAGAACCGGCTGAGGTCATGTATACATATATTTTGCCTTCCTCACGAAGCTGGAAAATGCCAAACATATTTTCACATCATACTGTTTAAGTGCAAGAACGTAATTCGGGACCTCTGAAATAGAAACGAAAATGAATATAAGTTCTATCTAAATTCAGGTTGCTCAAATGAAGATTCTTCCAGCCACATGCCGATTGATTTCTAACTAAAAAAAATTTATTTACAAAACAGCTTGATTTTTAGTCCAGTTGATGGATCTGTTTTTTGCATTGGTGCGAAAAAGCGTTCAGTAAACCCTCTGACGCTTCTGCATTTTTCGTGTTCGTTTGCCTTGCCATACTCTTAAATAGACATTCGGAACATGACAGGAAGTTACATATTGATAAAAATGCAGTATAACCAAATGTTTGACTGTCACAATTGGTGGAATTACAATATGATTCCATCAGTTTTGATTTTAACCACTGATTGTTTTTTGTTTCAACGATGAAAATATGCGCCGACTCTGAGCTAGGAAGATAACTACCTTCAGATGAACAAACTATGACCCCTCTAGAACCTTTTCTGTCCCTATGAGCTGTGACTGGCTACATCTGACTTTCGTTGATTTACATATTATTTATACCTGAGTAATCCATAACTTTGCATTAAATTAGTCCATACGGACATACTACTGCGTGGATGTTTGAATGCCGGCAGAGTCGCAATCACCGCACTGCTATCTTTCCCAGAGCTAGTATTCTTAAGCTTTATCTGCCTTTGACGTATCTGGCCACAGATGTGCCCATTTTTACTTTAGTCGCAGCGTTAGCCGCTATGAATTTCTTGATGTCCGCCTTAAATGCGCCTCTCTATCTTGAGTTGCACTTTGTGACGAATTCATTTGACCAGGGAATGAATAAAAATAAGCAAGCAAAGTAAGAAAGTGTCGGGTCTGTTGCGTGAGCTAACGCGTTTTTCTGAGCTTTTGTTATGGTTGCGATGATCCCAAGTGAATGCAAAAATGGATTATGAATTAAAAGCATTCATGCTTTCAGATCTCTTAATCTGAGTTGGTCTTATAGAGATCGGCAATCAAAATCGGGCTGGAATACCTGGCTATTCAGAGCTCCGATCATCTTAGTTCAAAATAGGTTGACCCTTTTCACCGATTTCAAAAGTGCTTTGTGCATTTGCAGAATCCATTTCTGCACAATATCCAAACTTTCTCTCAGAGTTGTTTTTTTCATGTTATAGTTTATCAAGTCCGTAGGACACTCCGTATTAAGCAGAGAGCCCCAACGCTTGTCTCACTTACCTATTTCATCTTGTTTCGGTCACTGCTGTCTCTTGTCCTAGTAGACAGAGTAGTAAAAAAAGGTAATCTTGTCATCAAGTTTAACAATTTTAATGTTACCGTTTTAATGTCGGATCATTATAGTTTGGCCAAAAAGTATTCAGATATGTCCAATATTCTGATAAAGCCCAATATTCAGACAGCCCAGTACATCCGGTGAATGAGAGGACTGCAACTATTTGTGGATTGACAACCTTCTGAGCATCCATGTCTTGGTTTTTAACATATATGACGATTTCCGGTGCATGAATTTCCAACTTATTTTTCGTTCTAGTTACCGTAGCTGTTCGATGAAGAAAGTCTTCTATATGTGTATCCCACACAACCAGACACTGTATCTCGAAATATCGTCTGAAATTTTGTTCGCATTGACGTCAATCATAATTGGAGTTTCCAGTCAAGTGCACTCACGCAACAAGTCAACCATTTTCTACAGCTTGCGCTTGGATGAGCCAGGTAATAACGAGGTGGACTTAGGCGTAAGGATGTACCTCACACAAACCTCAAAGAATGGCATTTTAACATATGAATTTCGCTGCCTGGTCGCAGTAACGTCATTAGTTGTTGAAGTGAACGAACGCCTGTGAGTAACACACCAAGGAAAATTTCCAAGACGCTACCGTAATGGTTAGCAAGTAAGAAGGGTCTTACTCCCAATGACTGCAGGTTATAACTTTTTGAGATGAAAATGCCATAGCGTTAATAGTTGTTCGGACTCTTTCACTAGTCCGTCTGTCGATTGCATCTAGCCTAGTTACTGTTTGTCTATCCCGGCCAATATCAACAGATGCCTTCTGGACGAGCGGATTGATTTTTGTTCGGACTTCATAGTTTAGTTTTTTGTTACAACCAACCAACTATATAACTAGGTTTGTAAGTGAGTGAGTCAGTAGGTAAGCAATGTTACCAGGTAAAACGGGTGAAGATCAGCAATGTTTTCCATGGTGGTGGGAATGTTGAATCCATCCATGCAGGCCAAGTATCTTCTCTTTCTTAATGCGTCGTGATCAAACCAGCTTTGGGATCGCCTTGCGACAACTTCGTCTTCTGGTGTCTAGCAACTCGGTGAACAAATAGAGATAACTCGCCTCGTTTAAACGAATTGTTCGGCGTTATTTTGAAAGCAGAGTTCCTATGGAGTTTCTTTTCCGGAGCACTGATATTATCTGTGGCATTTGTGTTAAGTGGCACTATGGTTGTGGTTCTCTGTCACCAGATTGGCACCTTGTGCTAACCCAATCAAAATGTAAGATTTTGATAAGTCCCAGCCATCCGTATTTCATCTCAGTAGAACACAATCGAACCAACCTGACAAAAATTGAAGGATTGAGTCAACTTTGTGTAAGTTGCGTCTAAATCAGCGTTGTGCGTTATAATCCTAATCATTGGATTTGCAACCAAGTCTAATAAGTCAGTTTGGGTATGGTACAAAAAGTGAAAATTATCTAAAGTATCATTTTTCAATTAATCCCAGTGTGCGGTCTCTATTTCTGTAAAGGATAAAACTGTTAGACGAAGCGGCACCCGATTGATTTCGTTTAGGACAAAACGAGCAGCACTTTGCTATTCATGGCTAATCCTACTTTACTTTTGTGAGCAACAGTTTCAACCCCAAATCTTACTGGCTTGATGCTCATCAGGATTGCAAAACTCTAGTTGAATTTGATTTGATTACTATCAGCCGTCCAGTTTTCCAAAAATTTTAGCATAAGCAGAGATACGCGTTCGCTTAAATTGAATATTTTAATTAGGATAAATTCGATTAATGACCAATTGGCACTGCCATTTATAGGGTAAAACTTAACCAGAATAACAGGAACCGACCCTGGTAAATAAACTAATAAGTTTAAATCGGAAGTAAAGTCCTAAGTAGTTATCAGCACGAGAGAATTCATGGAAAATCAACAAAGTTTCCTACTGACTTCGCTCAGTTTGAGACCCACAAGCTATGTGTAGTCCGCGGAAGCCTAGCAAACAGCGATTTGTACATTCTATAAACGCTTAAAAGGCATACTAATTTGCTTTGTAGGCTTAAGCGCAATCTGTTTCAAAGTTGATTCTTACTAAGTTCTTGACCCTTGCTAGTTCTTCTAAGCTAGGATCACATTGAGAGCAGATAAGTTTGTAGGACCAAAAGGGATATCGATGCAATTTCCCGTTAGCACCTAGTTTTGTTGATTGCTATGTGGCAGTATCTCTTGTAGAAATAGCAAATTTAACACATAATAAGCCTTTATAAGGTGAAACCTTCAATTGAAAAATTAGAAAGAAAACAGGTGATGGGCTAAAAAAATTTACGGTTCGGCCAGACATCAGCATCTTGAGAAACTGGGCTTTCTGAGATGCCATAAGCTTCCTGCATACTCAGCCTGCAGTTGTACACATATCACAGCTCGATCACTATAATTATCGCCGCAAATCACCGTTACATTTAGGATGCTGCCCAGTGCATTTGCAGCCGATACGAATTATTTATTCCGTTGTAAGACATAAATTATCAAAGCAAACTGTGCACTTCTGAAAAAACCATCCTACGAGTGCTATTGAAAATAGATGAAGTTGAATTCCTATTATTTTGTGTGTGAACAAAACCAGAAGGTCAGTCCAAATGTTTGTATTGAATAACCACAGCCAGAATGTTATGAGATTGGCTTTCTCCATGAATTCATGGGTGTCCCAGGGTGATGCCTCTTAAGAACAACGAGACAGCAGTATGGATCCCTTTTGTCTTTCATCATTTATTAGGCTTCCACATGGAATTTTGATTGACCTCTACGAGAGGACTGCGCGTTTGTGAGATACAAGCTTATTACATTTCGGTTGGAAAGTTGGAAAATGATTGATCGGCTCATTTTTCCAACAGGGTCGCGACCGAGTGCTGTGCGCGACCATGCTAGCTTAGGGCCGAAATTTCATGGGTCCTGTATACGCTGTTGAGGTTTCTTTGCCGTACTTGGATGTATTACGGTAAATCTCAAAACGCGCCCGTGGTAAAATGAGATGTCTTTCGAAAAACTAATACAAGAAGCATCCAGTTGGTTGACATCATCAGCAGGGGTTGTATGGACTACATGCACACATTTAGTGGCATGAAATTTGGTGGCAATAATAGCTTAAAATTAGCAAGATAACGTTTGTGGAAATCCTACCGCTGAAACTACTGGTAAACTGAACTTAAGTGTGCTTGCATCCAGTGGTGACGGTTTGTTCAACCTTTTCCTAATGTTTAATTCTACATGTAAAATTCGAACCAGTAGTTACATATTCAATAAAGTACGACACCACTCAAAGTTCGAACTCAAACTTGCTTTGCTGAAAATGTAGGTGGCTACTGTCTGCTAGCCATGCACTAACTATCTGTCATAACAATGCCTTTCTATGGTTTAACGTGTGCATTAAGAGAGCTACACACTTTAGTGACACACGTCACGTTGTTTGTTTATTAGAGATATTTACGTGGATATTTAAAGCAGATTCAGCACTACTAGGCTTTTAATTTTTTTGTATTATGGAGAATACAGTAATGAACCGTCAACTAAACCAATACATATGAATTTATTCCGGCGGCATAGTTGATAAATCCCTAGTTTAAATCCTGTACGCAGATAGCACTGCGTAAAAATTGATAAACCGAGCTTATTTTCAAGCAAAAGAATTTTAAAACCATTTTGCAGGAAGTTTGCTTAGTTATATCCTAATCAGAATTGAGACATAAGTAATCTGGTCACGTCTCCCTGCCTCATTTATTACTATTTTGTTGCCAAAGTATAGGCCTCATATTGCCTCAGAAATTAGCCTTTGATGAATGACATATGAATACAAGAAGTGAAACTCTTGTCGCTTTGGGTTACGCCCTAAAGTTACTTCGGTTTTCCAGATCGAGTAATTGCAGCTGACGAAAATTAAAGCAAACAGTCTCAAGTCTTTCAGTGCGAGCATGAGAAGACAAACAGACGATGGGTTACTAAATTTGGTGCCTATTGCAATGATCTACAAATCGTGGTCTCCTTTATTTTGGGGAGATTCACAGCAGACCAAACCAAAATGATAGTGCATTCAAAGAGCGCCTTGTCTCTCTATCATAAACTGTCGATTTCGGGTAGCGTTCCCTTTCGCACTTTAAACCTTTGATGACAGTATAAGTCTTTTTCAGGCAAACATTATTCATGCATAAAAATTGTTTAATTTTTCTGAATGAATGATATAAATTACTTTTACAAGACCCTCCGAAAACCGCAAACTTATCTCTGTTCAGGTTTGATAACTTTCATTGGTACGGAAATTAGTAAGTCACCCAAACACACCGACAAATGGCGAAATTCATCTAAATAACCAAAACGAAAAAAGAAGATTCGCTCTCTAACACATGAATCCTACGTCAAATAATCCAGTCAAATCGGGATTTGTTATAATGATGCGATTTAAAAGCCCGTCCCGTTATCAGAGAAATATTTTCATGGTGGGTGAGATCCACAAGGAAGGCTCTGGTTGCATCAAAACGAAAAAGCAATCTGTGAGTATCCTTAATGTATACTAGCCAACCTAAAACGCTGGGTTTGGGCAGTCTCTCTCTGAGTTCGTTGAGGATAGTAAAGCCCTTGCACTTCTCTGGTTATCTTTCCAGTGCGTCAGTGAAGCAGTGCTCCTACATTTTGGATCGATTCCAAGAAGCACTCTACTCTTCACATAGTGTCACTAATTAGAACAGCATTGTCATTCAGCTTTTACCCGCGGGTTGTCATGGAAATTTCCCAATAGTGCTCGTTACCCAGCGAATCGTTTTTTCACTCTCATTGACCAGCTGAGCCGTGCATTTGTTTACTCTCACATTAACATACCACTTTCCTGTATTGCTATCAATAATAAGTTTAAAATACAATATATAGATAATAGAATTTGATATATGATAGCCCATTCGCTGACCGAGGTGAATTCAGCCAGATTCAGTGGATCAACTGTGTTCACCGGATAAGCTTTTGGATAGATAGATAGATATGGAACTGGCACACACGATTGCAACCCAAGCTGATTCTGTCATTCGAAAATTGCTTCAGAGTGCAAGCATTCAAAATAGGTTGTGTAATTTTTACGTTCGTGTGATAACAGATGTTGATCGGTAAAAATAAAACGTCACAGCATTAATCGGCATTGCTATAAATGAATGACCATGAAAGCTAGCCATCAGATTGCTATATCTCACAGTTTGCTCAGCGGAGAAGAAAAACAAGAATTGATGACAGAACAATGTCAGAAACTTTGTCAATGATGTAGTTTGCGTTCACCCGGAAATGTTCAGTGGTTTCCAGTCGTTTAACTTACGGAAAATCTAGGGCGGCACACTAGTGGTGTCCGGGGATTGAAACGATTCCTATTGAACAAATTAGCCATTAACTTCAAAGCAAAAGGCGGCGTAATGTCAACCGCGCGTCAAGTACCTTAGCTACGTATCAAAAACACATACTACTTGGAAGGAAATTTTTAGTTCTCTCGTTTTTGCTAGTTTTTAGAGTACTGATTATGAGTACCGAATATGTATGACGTTCAAATCTTGCCGGACCGACCAAGATGCCTGAGGACAACGTCAACTGAATCAACTATGTTCGCACAAGAAAAAAATGTGCCTGTTTCCGGCTAAATTTTGACCCTGGTTTGTATAATATATTTAATTCCAATTTGTCTATAAGATGCCTCCATTTCTGTGATGGTGCGTGGCCCATACTAGTTTTTTGCACGTATTCGTTACCATTCCATTTTAGATGTTGGGAGTCACGTCATCAGATAAATTAACAGTTTCATCACTGTTAGCCAAATGCATTCAGCATTTTGAAGCTGCAAATTCTCACATCCCGTTTTATGGCCGGTGTCCATAAGCAATTTCGAAGTTAGCTTAGTTGCGCGCAACCGTTCAACACGTCGCACACCCGGTTAGCCCCTAAAGTCTGGTCAGATTAGTCTCTGCGGAAATTAATCATCCAGTCACATCGGAACAAATCTGTTTGGAGTAATCCTTGTTCTTGTGTTTAGGTGTGATGTTTACAATGACAAATTTCAGTTGTTTGTCGAAGTCTGGCTCCTCACTTTCGTGGTGCCTCAAAATTAACTCGACGGGCTAGACTAATAAATCTTGATCTGAATATTTAACAACCCGTCGACAAGCCTTTAATGGCGCCAACGCATTCGACATTCGGAGACCGTCTTGCTTACACGATGCCATGAGGTCTTCTTCACACCGGCTAACTGCTGTGTGATAATTTGCTGCCATATCACATGCTGCATAGAGTGTGGTAAAAGAGTAGAGTTGATTATGGTTCCTGTTTTTCGTCAAACTCCACCTGCTGCACAAGAGGCATAGCGTAACAATATCGGCCTTTATACTACCAGTGGTTCAACAAGATAAACAGCTTTGCAGATAGAGAATAATTAAATGCTTACAAGCTGTCTGTGGAATCGTCAAATTTTTGTGTTTTCCCAGGTTACTGTTGTTTTTTTGCTGATAGGTTGATATTTAAATATTCTCAAATTCATACAAGACGATAAAATATTTTTTGGGATATGAAGCTGGGAAGAATCGATTATATGCTAGTACCTGCGCTGTGAATGAAAGCCTTGAATCGTGAACGAAAAATGAAATAAGAAATATGGGCACTGTTATAACCGGAAAAAGGATGGCTTTCAGGAAACCTGTTCCCACTCCGGTAAGGTGGAGCATGCGGTCACCTAACTACTGCTCTTTGGCCTCATTTTCCGGGAATACCTAAATAAGTTATCAATATTCCTATCCCTTACTCACATGCTGCTGAGTATTATGACGAACATCGAGGATATTCGTGGATGATACAGGTGATTTGCCGTGAAATAACTTGCACTGCGGTCTATTGGTAGGCCATAGCCCGGTTTGCGTTTCTCAACATACATCTGACTGTTTGACAGCTGCTTGTCTTTTCTCAAGCTTTCAACACAAGAACCGGCTTTATAAACATATGACAATGTAGCTACAAGGTTAGTGCAAACTTGGTGCCCTCCATAAGTTGGATTCATTTTTAATAAAGCTGTATGTATCTAACGGGAACAATCCTGATGAGCCGAGTGAATGCAGGCAAACCATTTCCACAGGAGAGCATCTAAAATCCGATTAAGATTAATTTCTCTTAAATTGTGTGTACAAGTGAGTCTTTATTTCACCAAAGGAATACTACTGTTGAGGTTGCTTAAAAGGTTTTGACAGCTCATGAACCTTCTCATACTTCTCGACCCAGATCAGTTGGGTGCAGTTTCTAATTTTCCGTCACCCTCATATACGTTCTGTACACAAATCTCTGCACGCATTACTTTGCATACCATGATGCGTTTAGCTCGAGAAGCAACTGAAACCCAGCTGCATGTCTTGTTTTTGATATTTTGTCTTAAAATAAAATATACCTCTTAATGGAAATTTTAGATTAACAAAAATAATGGAGAAAAATTACGAGCCACATGATCAACCGGGATCCTCACTTTCTTCTAATAAATCTGCAACCTAAACGCCCGGCGTTTGATTACAGCAATTTGTTTAAAGTATATGGTCGAAATGCCCTAACAGAGAAGAGATTCACGTCAATAGAATGACAACAGGACAACAGTAGCCTATCTCAGGACTTCTAACCTACTGAATATCAGCATGTATTTAAATGATAAGGATGTTATACTAACGTTATTCTAAACTTTCTATGGAATCCGAAATTAAATTATTCTCTTACGATATTAACTAATATATATGAACTAGTAGACAGCATCTCACGAAACTCAATAGTACTCATGTCAAAAAGAGTCCACACGCAGTTACTGACCTTCGCTTGATCAACGACCATCTTTTTATTTGAGACCATTTTGCATCCAAACGTTTGTTATGTAAACAGCTGATTCTTGGCAAGCCGTTACAAACTGCGTGTTTGTGAATGATAACGGACTCGCGGTTATTAATCTTGAAAACATTACCCCTCAGTTTCCTTCATAGTAGCCCGAAGGCGAAATACGGTAATGACAAAATTCACTGTCACTAATGGTACGTTGGACAGGAGTATATTAGGGAAGTCGTTTGTCTACTTGAATAAAACAATAAAACTGAGTGTCCAACTTCCAGTAATTGTCGGTTTGGTGCCATTTTTTCTGAGATACGTATTTCTTTTCATTTCTTGGCTGAGAGTTTTCATACTAATGTGTTTTTTGTTAGCGTGGGAGAAGATTCTGGAACCTTCCCGTGACTAACCGATCCATGATTCATTATCCTAAGTGCGAGTCCCCCATAATGTTGAGCAAACGAATTAGTCTCCTTTAGTCGTGCATTTGGCAAAGCCAGTGTTAGCGAACTGATTGCCTCCATAGAGGGATAATTTAACCAAACGGCATAAAGCATGCGTATATAATCTCCTGATTGATTTCACAGACCCATGTCTACATGAAAACTGGTATCTTCCTTTCCAATTTGAATTTGAATATTTTATCTCATGACTTTGTATTTTTAGTCATCTCAGGAGAAATCACCAAAGACCCCTTGTACTTCAATAGGAGTTCAATGATTAGAACTTTGGGTTTGTCGAGTCCTTGTTTGAGATGCCGATTACCGAGAAACATATATCGGTCGAAGGCACACTGCTACCGATTTACTGGTGTAAATGAGGAGTTGTACAACGTGATGGGTTTGTACCAAGAAGTGCACTATGCCCCAATTCTTTCAGTTAATCAACTGCATATCTGCTTGAGCTACCGAGTTCAAATCGAGGGGGAAGCTTAAATTTGGACGTTACTTCTAGGCCCAGCAAAGTAGTTGCCAAAAAGCTGTGGGCCACTTAGAGCAAACTATAAAATCGGACCGGATAGTTTTGAAGTTAACCACCTTTGCTGACTTAGAGGCCTTTAAGTTGAATCAGAAACGAAATCGTTTGTTTGCACGAGACCGAGTACGTGAACAGTTGAACAACACATTCAATAACAATAGTTTTTCATTTGACATCCTGAGCAATATAAACTTTTCCAGACCAATTATATTGAAAATGGAACATAAAAACATAGTTAATGTCTAGTTTGTCCACTAACACGTTTCACTTTTCAATTTCTGATTTTTTTGTCATCAACAAATCCCTTCACCAACACGTTACTCCTACAGACTATAATCGAACATATATGTTACATGCAGGCTTTGGTGGAAGCGGTAGATTAAAAGCACTGTCATAGCATTTTTACCATCTCATAGCGTGTTTTTTCTGTTAATTTTATTAGTCAAATGAGCTAGACCAGCTTATTGATCGGTTACCAAGCTTTTGCGAAATAAATTTAATTTGTCAGTTGCATGAAGAGTATTTCGGTGGAGTGTTTCAACTGCAAGTGAAGATGGTGTGTCGAAAAGCCGAGAAGCCATACGCATATAGTTCGTTTGTATAGAAACACATCACATGTGCGCATCCCGAAAAACTCCAGGGAATCACGTGCCAACGACCTCCTGGCCAGTAGTTTGAACACTTAAATATGCAAATAGTTCGTTTGTATAGAAACACATCACAAGTGCGCATCCCGAAAAACTCTAGGGAATCACGTGTCAACAACCTCCTGGCCAGTAGTTTGAACACTTAAACCTTTGGCTTGGAACGGCTGATCGCCTGTATGACCAACTTGCACTTAGACAGGATATTGTGCCACCCATCCTCCCATAACGGGAACCACATCTCATGGTAACGGGTTGACCAGCTGCTAAAATAAAGACTCCTCATATGGAAAGTTCACCCGTCGTGTGAATATTTCCCCGTGTGTTACTTGTGAAATTAGGAAAGGCCTTCACTGCGAAGTTGTTTATTAGCAAACACGAACTAAGCAATAACAAATCTTTAGACACTAAAACAAACATCCCGTGCGAACAGAGTTGTTGACAAGTAAACATCCTCATGCTTCCTCTTGAGTGTTCCAAGACGTTCATTGACTATTAAATAATAGTAAACGAACACTGCAAAGGGGTTCTATAATTTCCGAAGTGACCTTCACCTTCCATCGAATGCGGGTGCGGAGCTTAGATGCTTCATCAGTGGTGTAAATCGTTAAACTGTTTCTGGTTTTGCTTAGTACATTTAGTCACCCCAGTTGCTAAGTGCTTGAAAGGGTATCATTCTCCGCCTTTCCGGCACACACTGATATGGTATACTTTATTGTATAACCTGGGTAGCTTCGTGTCTAGTTGTTCTTCACGGCTGAGAGCTCATTGCTGATCTTGCTGGCTGACGTTCTATGCAAAGCACTGTAGAATCACAGTAAGCCTGACATAACAGGTTTGCTGGAAAACCTTGCCACCCTAGACCAAGGCTGTATAAACAAAAGACATATAATTCAACGTTTAAGAACTTTCAAACCAATTCCTCATAGGTTTTGCAACGGATGTAGGTTAGTTTCACACCATCAAGTTCGGTGCGTGCGCACTTGGTTATAGGGAATAAACTTTGCACCTTTTTTAAGCAACATGAAATCAAACAATGCATGATACAAGAAGCATGTTTAGAAAAAACCCTCATTTCGAAAATTTCTTTTTGGCCAACCGGCTTTCTAAGGAGGCAATCAATTAACCCGTCTTCGTTCTGGTAAACAATAACTCAAAGACGGCCGTGTGAGGGTCGTTGTCAATATGTCAAGCTTCAACGGATAAATGCAAATCAAGCAAATGGGATGATGAATTATCGATCCAAATGGCCTCATTTGAATAAGTGGCATGTTGAACAATTGTTTTTTTGACGAAAGTAGAGTTATGTGAAAGAAGTGAATCTTCTTTGCAGGCTTTCAGTTAAAAATGCCCATTTGGGTCCGCTAGGAGCACTTGGTGTAGTAAAAAGCACTTTATTGCAATAAAGATCTTCGGAAGAGTTTTCAACCACCTTACAGGCAGTGTATTACGTCCAAGAAATGTATCTCGAATATCGTACAGAATGAAAAATGGGGCAGCCTGGTACAGCACACTCACTTGCTTAAGAACATCTTAACCGAGTAATTCAATTGGGTTCCAGTTGAGTCTCCCGTCAAAACCAAGTCGGTTGCAGATGAGAGTATAAGTCGAAAATTTTGTTAATTTCTGCGCACTCCAAGCTTCCTTGCAGGGCGATTAAGTGTGCTTGGGATCGAGATAGAAAAAATAACTTTGTATAAAATAGGTATGTAGATTGAATTGAGAATCCTTAAGAATTTAAGTCACTTTTCTGCGCGAAACATTCACGAAATGTGTTCATATTCACACCATTCTCGTTTGAGCGGTCCTCTTCCTGTTCTGGCGTAATCATTCTGGTAAGTCCACACCAAAGGGAAGCTCTGGACTCGAGTTTCGCTTTTATTGGAGCTCATCAGCACCGCATATCCAATGGCTTTTCTGGAAGTTGAACCCCGGACATCTGACATGAGAGGCGAGCGTGCTACCAATACTCCACCAACGAACGTTGGACGCACCTGATTTTTCACGTCTGAACAGGCTAACGTGTTTACGCTTGAACCGTGTGATTGGTGTGCCCGACCCATCGAACGACGACCCAGTAACTGTGAAGATCGATTGACCCGCCAGTCAGTACTTCCCAGTCAGGTAGTGTCACAGACGCTCGAGACCCACTGGGCAACGTTTTTGGTTTCCAGTTAAGGTTTTGCGGGGTATGTATTTCGTTCATATTCACGAATTTCCCGGTTGATTTTGACCTATTCTAAAGGATGACGAACCAACAAAACGTCCCCTTACTTTGGTGTGTTTCGTAGTTACATATTCTCACGAGCTCACAGTCACCCAAGGCTACCAGAGAAAACATTTTTCCAAGTTTGACTGTATGCAGGAATTTTACGACTGCTATCATCAGCAAAAGGATTTCAATCAATAATTCAGTATTTTTAGCAAGCCACTATTGGGATACGATTAGTGCTTACAACAAAAAGTGGTAATACCAAAAATCCCTTCGCTTTTACTCAGGCATTTCAAACCAGCTGTATCTAAATGACATTTCTGCGGAAATAAACGTTTTGTAAAGCACTCCGTTTATTCCCCAAATAATGTCTGATATCCCTGTTTCAACCTTGAACGAATTATTTGAAGATACTCTGCATTACCTTTCTGCTAGAGGTATTACCTTGCACAAACTATCGTAGCCTGGAAGGTTTGTTGTGCACTGCACATCATACCTGATGAGTGCCAATACTATATGCATTCGAGTGCTTCGGAATACTCTTTACTGTTACATAGAGAAGCGCAGCTTTGAGAGGAACAAGTACTCCAACGAAAAAGTAAATTACTTAGCCTACTTAGCTTGGTATCGAATAAAAATTCTTTAGCCGTATGCAGCCCGAAATGGACTAATCAATAGGCCGTTCCAAATTATATGGAATGAATTAAATTTGGTCTATTTATCTGCACAAAGCAACCAGTCAAGAACAAAAAAATCCCAGCTGTCCGTATCTTATTTGTCCCGGTTCTACTTGGTGACAAAATGACCGATGCACAAATATTACTCTTACGAGATATCCGAGCAGTAAGACAATTTAACTGACAAAGAGCTAATTTGTTTCTTGAAGAAGTGTTTTATGGAGAATGAATGCCGTATTCATAATTTAATAGGTGATGGTAACAACCCAGTTCCTATAATCGAGGTATTTTCTGTAAAAGTCTTTTTACAGTAAGGCCTTACTGTCTAGAATTACTAGCTATAGTGAGCCCGGTTAAACGTGGTTCCTCATCAAAACCCACAATCCTCATTTGAGCCAATTTGTGGTCAAATCGTTTAACAGCAAGCAACAAGACAGAAATGTCAGCTGATAGATACTGTGGAGGAAGGGACAATTCAAATAACTAAAAGTGATTCAACATTGTTTCAGTACTTATAGGAATTAGCAAATTTTAATTTACATGTTACAGACAGGCTCCAACTCCTAATGGTCGGTAAAAATTCAAGACCCATTTATTAGCTTGGACACACCTGAAGTCCCAGGTATCCCACTTTAGACAGACCACTGCTGAAACAGCCGCGACCAACTCAGCGTTAACAATGATTGAATCCAAAACGAAAGTGTAAATTGATTTAATCTGGAACAGTTCGGAGCTGCTCTAATGTGAATGTTTGCAATCATTATCAACATTATCAACTGTAAGAACCGCATACTTGTTGTACAGTGGTTATAGCTGCCACGGTTTCGTTCACCGACGATTTGCGGAGGTGAGTTGGTTAGCTGCGTATTGGAGAGAGTAGCTGAGATAACTAGTGCGTAAATACAGGCTTGCTAGTGGACTTTTAAGTGTGGAGATTGGGATGAAAGCCATGCAATGAAGGCACTAGTTTGTATGCATGAGCGCCAATAAGGGCGCAAATAGGCCGAGTCTGACAATGTCTCTAGCCACTGAGGTGGCCCGTCTCGGGATCCCCATCCATGGAGACGGCAATGACCAGCGCAGCTGAGTTTTCTGGTAGTGGCTTCCATACATCACTGTGAAGTCATCGTTTCACTTCCATTGACCCGTTTCTACCCTTCACGTAGTTGTCCAAGAACAGCGCTTCTAGGAAGTTGGTCGACTGGTATACGGAGCATGTGACCGGGCCAGCGCAACCTGTGCAGTGTAATCAGTTCATCCATCGTGGGTGAGTTATTTCTTCCAATTACCATTCGACGTACTTTAGCATTGCTGATCCGGTGTCCCCACCAGTTTCGGGCAATGTTCTGAAGATATCGATGGTCAAACAATGGAAGTCTTTTGAAATCCCCGGCGCGCAGCGGCCAGATATCTGACCCGCATAGTAATATGGAGTGCACCGCAGCATTGTAAACTCGACCTTTGACGGATAAGCTGATGTAACGCCTACGCTACAGGGGATGCTTCTCCAGCCTTCCCAATCCGGATGGAAATATCACATTTCGATAAACCACCGGGACCAATACAGCCTTCAAGGCAGAAGAACTTGTCTCATACTCAAACGGCTCAACCGCAAGCATGGGGCTATGTTTTGAGCCAACCAAGTCTTGCAGTAGCACTTAACAATTTTCAGGATTGAAGCGCATGTCACACCCTGAAGGGAATCGTTTGGATCACTTAATATTGTTTGCAATACCACGGTGTCAGGTTCAAGAGGAGCTATATCACGTATATATCATCATCATCGATATCTGTGAGCTAAATCCAGGGAGCGCTTAGATCTCACAAGCGTTGAAGACTGATATTAAGTCCTCCATAATCGTATCAGTGACGAAGCTGGAGGTAAAAGGTGAAAGAGGACAGTGTTGTCTGACACCAATTGATGTGGTGAACTCAGGCGAGAGCGACCTGTTGAACTTCACACGTCCACCGGGGTTGACTTACAGCGCTTTAAGTAGGGTCAAGAAATTATGGGAGACACCACTGCTCCATAGACACCGTCATAGTGCCTGACGGTCCGCATGGTCAAAGACAGCTTTCAGATCAGAGGACACAACCACTGTTGGTTGCCGGAAGCATTGTTGCCGTTCCAGAATCTGTCGGAGTGTGTGGATGTGATCGCTGCTTCTACTTGCTGGAAGGAACCCAATTTGGTTTTCACGGATCTGCCCGACTTTGTTCACTCGGCCGTCTAAGGATAAGACCAGAGAGTACCTTCGATGCCACAGCTACCAAGCTAATGACACGATGGTTTCCACACACCGTCCGCGTACCTTTTTTGAACACAAGGATAACTGTCAACATGCCCCATTTTACAGTCACTTTCTCGTCACTCCATATCGTACCAGTTAGTTTTGTTAGATTGGTCATCAGGGATTCTCCGACTTCTTTGAAGAGGGCTGAATAGAGACTGTCTGGTTATGGTGCCTTCTCACGTTTTAGTACAGATATTTTTTATTTTATTTCTTCTTCTGACGGGCGATCAAATTTTACATTCCATTTGTCTATAGGCACTATCTGCACATGCTGGGTTGCAGCAGGCCAGTTTAACTGTTCTTCGAAGTATTCGGCCCATCTTTGCAGTCGGCGTTTTTTGCGAGTGAATTACTGAGCAGCCTTTTTCACTTATCATTTCACTGACTGTTGCTTTTCTATGGCCAGTCGATCGTATCAGTTGATTTAGGGCATAGATCTTTCCGGTAGCAAAAGTCTTCCCCATCCCCCGAGATTTCGATGTCCACCAGAGCTCTTGGTCCTTCCTTAGGCTCTTCAGGGTTTGTAGCACTCAAGCTAGACTACCACAGGAATATTTGCAAAAGTAGTTTCCACACATTTTTTACGATTGGAATGAATGCTTCTCTTGCAATGTGCACAGCTTGTGACAGTAAACATCTCCCGTTTGCATCACGAAGACGCCCACCTCTTTCCGTTGTAACATAACGGAGTCAGATCAACGATACACGGGTAAAAAATACGTGTGCTTTATTTCATGGGTTGTTTTGGAAAACATGCACATTTGGATACTGAATAGAATTGTCCCTCTGGTCTAAGTAGGAATGCTTCTAACATATACGCTTTTCATTGGTGTGTCCTCGAATGTAATGTAACAGTCCCTACATTCAGTTTAATGGCTTATTCACTGTCTGTTTCTTAAATTCCTGTGTTCTTGTTGACGACGACACAGCGATATAAAAGTGGCTGCAATACCAAGCCGAGTGGTGCACTAGATTCCTTAAAGCAGCTGCGTTCCAAGTGAGCCACCGTGGCCGCATTTTTAGCCTATTGAATTGTGTTTATTATGATATTGCAAAGAAACTACCAGAGGTGTTTTTCTGAATGCCCATTATTTTCAGTGTTCAAACAGAATTGTTGACTTCATGTGTCCGATCAATGACAACCAAATGTTTCAACTGAGGCAACCGCAGCGGAACCGATGAGAACCTGAAGCAAAAGTGTTCCTTCTGGATAAACTACATTAAACAATCTGCCAAAACTCACATACCTTAAGCAAATATAGGCGGTCATCTAAACGGGGAAGTCCTAACTCCATTGACAATCAACGTCCGTGAAGGAACTCCCAAAGAACTGCAACACTGCACCTCAGTAAGCAGTCGACTTCTTATCAAGCCACGCTCAGGCCAAGGCACCTGGGTCACTGCGCACGCGCATGGGTAAAGGAATCAGAACGCCTCTTTTGGGGCACCAGATAAAAATTAGCCTTGAAAACAATTTTCATTCGATTTAATAATTATGCTCAGTGCCGTTTCAGCTTATTTGACTGTGATAGCGTCCCAACTACTAAAAATAAATTTGATGTTACCTCTACAGATGTGCAGCTTCAACCTCAGCTCCTTTTTATTCAGTAACACTAAACCTTAATTTGAGTTGACTAAATGATCAACCGATTGTTTCCAAAATGAGGCCAAAAGGTCTGCATCATCGAGTTATAAGCACGCCTTGTCCAGTAGAAAAAGGTTTCACCCCGATAAAGCTCTCAGTATGTTACTCTGTGATGTCAACTCAGAGTTGTTAGCTTCCATTGAGGCTATGGTGATCAACCAGTATCGACCTAATCTTTGTACACAAAGACTTTGCTCAAGACAGGAAGTTGCCTTGGGCTTAGGCACAGGATTTGACTGGTCCGGAATGCGATATCACATTCTTTTTTTGTATTGAGGATGGAGAAATAAAAGCAAAATATCCGCATTCGGCAGCCTTCGTGTTCCTAATGTATTATTCGAAAAATACACATGACAGTATGAGATCTTTGCTAAGCCTTTTTTGGGAGAATAAAAGGAGTACGTTTGTGTTTTTCCACTACCAGTTTCATTCAACCCAAGTCACTAGTTGCAATGGAGCTACCAGTAACTTGACTATTATGCTTATAAACCAAGTAATGGTGACATAATGGGTTACATGCAAGGCATCACAGTATACATGCATATCATCCACGCTGGTATACTAACGTATTTGTTTGCAGTCGTCTTGCGACAAGCCAAGGCATCGTGTCTACTAATACTTTCCGTGACTCTATTGGGTTGGATCTTTGCGTTGCTGTGGTCTTACGAGTAATACAGCCTCTTCGGTCGAAACCCAAGTGTCACGCGCGTCGGACATTTGTCAGTTAGAATACAAGTGATAAAATCGTTTCTGGTCAACAAATGTGTCTGGAAAACAATGCTATATTCCGTATTAGGCGACAAGTCTTCGGAGACGGCTGTAAGTAAATACTGCTTATGTTCGTGTAAGAAAACTGACTGGCGATTGATAAATCTGATGATTCATCAACGTAACAGTGCTGCCACAGGAATCAGAAAGACTGGCCGATCAATGCAAGGAATGACTGACTTTTGTATGATTATAAAATAGGTGAGTTGCAGCGTATTTGAACAACGGTTGTTTTGATAGTTATCGGGGTAATTTGGTTGCCAACTCTGATTAGCCAACTGGAAGTGCTTTCTGTGTGAGAGTGCACTTCCAAACATAACGCATTGGACTGATAGCCAAATTGTCAAGCCTTACAAACAACTCACTGACCAGCATTACAACCTCAGCTACCAAACTTCTCCTCATTCGCAACGCTTGCTTCCCATGGTAAGGTACCTTGAGAGAATCCTTCTCGTTCCCCCACTAGTCGTCTCGCAAACGGACACCTTATTCCACCCAGTTGTTTTAAATAGAGTTGACAGTGCCACACTACTTATTAATTATCAGCATTTTTTAGGCCAGTGTTCAAGTTTGTTTGACAAACCCAAACTGAGCTTGAGAGATTCAAGTTTTCCAGGCTGTGGTCTGTGGCCGCGTTGTCTTGTTTGTCCGGTTGTTTTCCTCAAACCCACTTGTAGTGTTTTGTGACAGTTTAAAAAACTTTGGTGTGTGATTTTAAACTGATTTTATCCTATTGCAACTTACAACTGTACATAATAACAGTAGATTCATCGGTTATAAACCGCCAAAGTTTGTTGTTGTGCATTGCAACAATGTAAAAATGGTAAACGTCGTTTGTCTAGCCCCGTATTTCGCTGCACGAATTTTGTAAAATGCATCGCTCTTTGTCCAACATATGTTGTTGTGTAACTACACATACACATGGCATGTTGGCTTAGGATATCGACTTTACAACCAGGTAAAGTCTCTGATGGTCTTGTGAAATTTGTGAAAAGACGTAAGACCTATTGCAGAACAAGTTTGTACGTGCATTGTTTTCCGTCGAGCTAGGAAGTAGTGGCCTACCAGGAGAAAGTTCTGCTACTCTACGCCAATTTTCTCCGGCATTCGAATATTAACGGCATTCAGTATCATGAAGTTCACAAAGGTAAGAGTTGAATTTCCAGACAATTCGCGACTTGCCAGTTTCGTGAGCAACTGCCAATAAAGTTTAATTGTAATTTGATGAACACCTACTAAGCTGTTGGCTACTTAGGGCAATGTTTATGGCTCAGTCGGAGTACATGATATTTCTTATTCGAACTTGAAATTTTGTTCAAAAGCATTCTGAACCGTACAACTAGGACTTCACCCGGGCATTCCTAGTAAGTGTTAGTTAAGAAAAGTGATATGCTATAGAGTGAAAATGATGGTTACTGCATTGCTGTTAGTCGACTTGATGGGTGGTTTCGTTGTATGTGGTCGAAATAAGCATTAACCCCCTGCTGTCACTGAACACAAATTGTCATGTATATTCGTAATGCACTACTCATAAGGTTGGTGAAAATTCTTCGACAGCCCACGACCGATTTCGCTCTTTTTGAGGCTCATCAGGTAGGCACAGTCCCCGAGTTTCCGTCAACCTTATGTTCTACTTGAAACCAAATTACACGAACTCGGCGAAATGCACTCATTTTCAAACAAATTTGGTTTTGCGAGAGACTCACCTGGAAACCAGCTGAATCTTTCGTTCGTGGCGTTTCCAGGCAAATTGTCATGTTTTTCTGAAACATCTTCTGTATTAACAAGCTACTGTTTAAGTTACGCTCGAAATTATCTTTGTCAATTTTAAGGTGCAAAATCCTAACCCAGAGCGTTCACACATTGCTCAGACCACAATAGTCTTGAAGTCACAGGTGCGGCATAAGTTCACTTATCGACCAGAATATACTGATACAATCTGTTCTTCCAAAAACGTTTGACACCCCAACCAAGCTTTAAACCGTAGAAATGTGGTCTTGGACGTTCAAACACCGATAGGATGTGCAGTGCTGTTTAGGATAAACTAGAGTCCAGTGCTTCTCTACCTCCTTTAATGTGGACTCATCAGAACAACTAAGCCAGCACAGGAGAACGACTGTGACCAAATGTGAACGCTACCTATCCCGCAACCACTCATAATGGTAGAATGTGTGCTGCACACCCGACAGTACATACCCATATTTAACCGAATCAATCGATAATTAGAATGTTAGGAACTTCATTCAGGAAGTCCCCTCTGATCCCAAAGTGTGTTCCAGAATTTCACAGTTAGATCCAAGAAGACAGCATACGAGTTGACTTATTCAGCATTTTATGATGTTTGGAGAAATAAAGTGCCTCTAATTTGGCTCTTGTTTAACCATAAAAAATATTGTTGTCTTCCCACTTGCATAAATACACTGCCAACAAACTTTGAGATTGAGGAAAATTTACGAGAATGCGCACTTGCATTTTCTAAAGCCATTGTTGACATCAATAAACCTCAAATCAGGCATTTGATGCAATGCCTATTTAACATTTTACTTCAAATTTTCTTATAAGTTGTGGGTGGTTCCGAGATCCATGGGATTGAAATTCACAACACTGTCGTTTAAGCGGTCCTCATCCCGTCCTGGTGAGTCTGAACCAAGAACAGAAGCACTGGTCTTGCTTTCCGCTCTTCTTAAAGCTCAGCAGAAGTGTATGCTCAGAGCTGCGCCGACGTTTAAACTCAGGACATCTGACAGGTGAGATAAACGTGTTTCCACTATTCTATACGTGAGAGACACGGTCGAACAGGGGAACTTAGTCAAGCTTCAAAGAGAAGACTAGACTGCCTGACGACTTGAAAAACTACCCAGTAACTGTCCTTGTTGTGTTAGTTGATTGACCCGTTTGCGGGAACTTTTCCGTTGAGTCTACGCCAGTTAATCTCAACCGTTCCTCAAGTTACCTTTCTTTTAGACCTTACTCCTACTTTCAATTATCTGTAGCACGGAGGTTTCACAGAAGCCTTCGGTTTACGTTTTATTCATCAGAAACGTAGCATCAACCAGCACTCATTTTTTATTCGGGTTGGTTCCCAAACTGTATTATGCTGAAATGCTACCGGGTGGATTATGGCTAACGATTGCAATACTTTGTCGTCAAAGTCTGACAAAAATTCACAAAGTTTTATCCCAGTACAGATTATAAATTGGACGCATAGATTATTTTAATTTCTAAGATTGCTTTAGGAATTCACATCCGCTTGAGGATCCAGTGGTTATAAGTAAGTTATTCCTATGGGAAATCTCGATCGCCCGTGAACCGGACGGATATGCTGCACAGTAAACGTGCATCAGTTATGAACCAGTGAACTGTTGCTTGTGGGATTTCATAGCGAACACCGTGAACTTATGTTGAACTGGTTTACGATGCAGCTGCATAAATTACACACCGAGAAGAATACCAGCCATCGAGTATATATATATGTATGTACGTAGAATGTAATTTCAAACGTAACCAAAAAGAGAAAACTCACGTTGTACAGCTGGGGATGGAATAGCTCATTAAGCGTAGCGACACCGTTTCAAAAGTCCTTTCGCGAATCACTGAATTGTGTAATCGATGAAGGCGTTGCGTCTTAATGAGTGTGCGCTGAGTAGCGAGCTCGGGCAAGTAGACAAACAGTGCTCTTTAGATTAGGAGTGCGTCAAAACTGACAGAAAGAATCTGATGACTAAACGGAATGCCGGAACGAAAGAACTAAGCCAAACGAGCGTCCTGATAAATTGCAGTGATGAGGAAAACGTCGATGCATATACCTTTTAAGGAATATTCAAAAGGTGGCTATCAGCAGGCGGGATACACCTTCCTTGGTTCCCATGGATGAAATTCAGAAATCATTTAGTCTTAGAAAACGTAGATTTTGGCACGTGTGTACAAATATATTCTGCGCCGCGAACGCTGATAACTATCCAGATGGAAATAAAGCTGCAATCAGCTAGACGTTGAGAAAACTGGATGTTTTCTGCCCCTGGATTCCACAGAAACTTGTTTGTACGTCTTTGTACGACTGCGGGCACACATATTATTTGGATCCACCATAACTTTACTGGTCTTTTCCAACCAAGATAGCAGAGAGCCATTGGTTTAATGATAGAAATATCAAATGTCCAGCATTCAACCGAATACGGTCCACATTCCGGCGTCGCGTCAGCATTTAAGGTCTCGTAGAACATCTTGCGGTTACTTCAGGTTATTTTCAAGGCTCTTTCACTGTAAACTGTCTGCAGACGAGACACCCTCCAAAATACTGGAAAATATTAAAATGAATGTCTGGACTCATCCAACTGATTTCCAGTAGGTCAGTTTTAGTGGAGTTGGGTATATCGATGACAGCATCTCAGAGACCTCCTCAGTGTCGTACTGCATTGTGGAGAAAGTCATGGAGGATAATTTCACGACCCTATTAGGGGATGCTGGGTGCAGCTTTCCGGAAACCACTTGAAGTCGTTTCAGTTGGCATTATTATTGCGCTATATCTCAGGTCGATTTACATGTGGTGTAAATCTTCTTCAGGCAAATGATAATCATAACTGCATCGACTGTCTGTCCGAATAAGTTAGCATTTTTTGACGTTAAAAAGTCGTATCGACCAATGATAGGTTGGCTGGAGAATCCTTGAGAGTCCACTTTTCTTTGCGGCCAATTTTGTCTTTACCAGGGGTTGCGCATGCCTCGTAAACTATTTAAGTCTTATTCCATAATAGACTACAAAAGCTACTAACGGATGATGACCACACATCTTCAAAGTGGGTACCATATCAGGCGGCCCACGTGTAATAAATTCGGGTAAACCTTATGATAAACCGATAATTTAGGTGAACTTTGGCAGATTCCCCGTCAAAAGTGACCTACTTTGCAACTGAGTTTTCATCCGTATTTTAGAATGTTGCGATGCATCTCCAGGAGTCCAAAGTATCCCGTGAAAATAGATGAGCGTTTTGCTGGGCGCCGCAAATCAGCTTAATCGAGATGACCCCCCCGTCCTCCATTTATGTAGACATCTTATTTGCAAAAGCAGATTATCCAGTTTGATTTTTCAGTTAATTACTAAGCCGTATTTCGTATGTGGGCAAAGGAGAACAATTTCAACCGTTTAAATTCCTTTGCCAATCATAACTTTTATGCGTGTCGGCGTTGATTTAAACTCAAAACTAGCTGCGTAGGTTACGGATTTAAGAGCATCATTAGTACACATTTGCTGTTTTTTTCTAATTGGATCCGGTACTATATCCGTTCTTGGCGGAATAGAAGCATACCTAACTGGTGCACTTTTTGTGCCTAATTTTTGAACTAGCCAGAACATTATATTTTTTCGACGCAATCTCCCCAAATTGCACTTTTTAGTCAGGCACCAAAAACAGCCGATGAACCGAACTTTTATGTAACCGAGTGTAAAGACCTGGAAGAAGTTCTCGATTTGTCCCATCACGCAAGTTGATAAAAGCCTTGAACTGAGAGCCCTGGGTTCGTTTATTTATTCAACGACTGTCTTATTTTAAAGTAAACAGGACATTCAAGCGTTTTAGATTGAAATTTTTCATACGAAAACATTTGGCTACAGAAAACGACATCCCTGAATGTTGACCATCCAGTCTCCGTGCTCTTACTAAGAAGTCTGCGTAAGTCAAGGGTAATTTCAACCCCATTGCTATAACTCATTACCGGGAGGAAAAGTTTGGCTACTCGTTTATTCTGCTACAAAAAAGCTTACAGTGATCAATGAGAGCGCGTAAAACCGTTCATCTGAAACCACAGTGCACAATTTCTATGCGCGCCTGCACGAATTATCATAAAGGGTTTATTGGCCACGCGCTGATGACGATTTGTGCAGGATGTTCGCAGCGGTGTCGTACGTGAGTAATCTAGTGCATAGGCAAATTATGTTTTAGATAGACAATAGAACAAAAAGCCGAACGGATTGTATAGCGCATAAAACACCCATAAATGTTTATATTATATGTTATGCATTAGACTCCCTTTCCCAAGAACAGGTTTGTACTTTCAATTTGTGCGCTGTTGGCCCCAACAGATTTTAATTTTTCAAGGTTATATAAAAATCAGTTTGGTATTAAACGTTTGTTTTTCAATTTTTTGAAAAGGTGTTAAGTGGTTCCACACTGAAATTACGAATGCTGACAAGTGGCAACCTAATTTGAAATTTTCGGACGTTCAGAGTAGTTTAAAGCACTGTATATGGGTAAAGCGTTCGAATCCTTTAGAAGCATAAATTTACACTATATAGAATTCTAATACCCTTCCGATATATCTAAGAAATGAAACTTTGTTAGGAAAAAGTTTCTGTGAAACATTTTATCGCACTTCCACAATGTTTGCTTCAATAGACCTGGAATACAGCTTTCTGCTCTCATGAGTAGTGGGAGTTACATTTTCAATTGTTTGATTTAAGCATTCAAAATGACACTTCAAATTTGTAATCAAAAATCAAGCAGCTAGTGAATGCACGTCGTGATAGCTTTGATTCGCAGAATCTGGCAGCATAATTTATGGTTAACTGACTGACTGATTTTGGAATTGAAATTGCAAAATTAATTGCGGTTCATTCCGTTTAACAGTGGTCACTTAACCCGACAGATTACGCATTTTCAGCTTTTAGTATAATTGCCTGTGTCGTGTCAGTTGAAATGCCGTTGACAAATAGACAGACGAGGCACTAAAATTGGCTACTGTTGTGATCAAATTATTAAAGTAAAAAGTCTCTCAGTAGATACTTGCATTTGAATATAGCTAGAAAAGCCACATTTTGCTGCATAAACGTCACGTTTATTGATGCCCTTTGGTTAGTATCATATAACCTTTGATCAGCACTTATAAATTCTTTGAGGTAGATTTCAGGACATCACGCAGTATTTGGTTTTTGCGTGTGTATGGTATAGACCTTAGGTTTGTTTACATATTTCCATCCGGTTACCCATAGCTTCTGTTGTTCACTGCCGACTTGGCTAGACTTTGTATCCTAAGGTGCAATAAAAAGTTCTGCTCATCTAATAAATGTTCTCCTATGGAAAGGGTAGGATGATGATGAATTTATTCCTAGTAGGTCGATTGAATCCACCGGGTTCTCCAATGCAACTCTAATGGTCCGGCCTGATGCAGCATTTATAATAGAGTTGGTTTAACTACTTTGCCCTCGCTGAATTATTCGGCGTTTCCTCAAACATTCCTCTGAAGCAACAGTTAACAAAATATGCTACCTGATTTGGACTTTGTTGATTTGAATGGGCAATTAAATCACGGCTAAATCTAGTGTTTGAAGATGTCGCGTTTTAAAAAAAATCATTTTCCCATACCGATTGTCGTTTTGTCAGAAGCCCGCTTCGATTAACAGCTGGTGCAAATGCAATGCGTCTATTTGGCATCGATGCTACTTGGTTCCAAACCATGACGAACCAGCACAAACTGCCAGATTTATTCGGCCCAGTCTTGTGTACCAGTGAGTTTGCGGTAACCTAACCCTAACAAAATTGTGAGAAAGATTCTGCGGATCGCTTCAGGGCGAATGGCACCATTGCCACGGCCAGATCCAAAGTCTGGGCATTCTGGACGCTGTCGTCAGATAAAACTGCCATCCAGAATCATTGAAAGTCGCGTTGCCCTATGATCTCATTCATACAGACCGATGTCAACAGTAAACGACATAGGCTTGAAATGGGCGGGAAATTTTTCTGACTTTGATCCGCGAACTTCAGCAATACAATATCATATTATTATTATATATTATATTATTATTATATTATTATATATTATATTATTATTAGATAAAATTGCCACACTCAGCTGATATATATATATATATATATAGAACTGATAGTGCACCACGGCTGACGATCACTTTGAAAAAGGCGCGAGTGACATTATTAGTCATCAGTTGATATCAGACACTAATACAGTAGAACAGTACAATGGAACACGTGTGCTGACAATACTATACTGTCCTGTGGTACGAAATCACTCACGTTCACAGCTAAGAAGACGAATTGTCTTTAAAGATGCACAGCCTGACTCGGGAATGATTTGTGTTCTGCAGGAAGTAAGAGAAAAATATCGTCACAATATTCCTTTCTTAGTTCATTATTTCCACCTCAATTGGTGGTACCTTCAAAGGGCCGGACGTTCTCGCCAGAAAAAGTAGTCACATAATGATTAACGTCTACTCGAAATGAACTGCTGCATTTTTTTGAAGTTACACTCGTCTAAGAACGTGGCTGAAAACATCGGACAAACTGACTTGTTTATATTGAACGACCTTGCTGTTGCACCCACTTGCCTGCCTCTGGTTAATGTGATCCGAAATGGCGTTTGCACCAAGTTTCTAATGCTCTCAAAATACCTACTTTTGGATTGTCCGTGACCCTAAGGAATTCTCAGATTCACCTTACCGTGCAAGTTTTAAAGTTTGCCATTCTACTAGACCCGTAAGATATCAATCTCATGGTCCCTTTCGAGAGATTGTGTTTTTAAATGAAGAACTTCCAAAATCAACGTAGGCTTCTTTCCGCATGTTTATTGTATGGTATACAGAACACACCTTCCTTGAACTTATATACTTTAGGAATAGATGTTTGCACAATAGAAATGTCAACAACAGAAATATCCACATTAACTGACGGACCCAAAGCGCGGTTCTCTCAACACGTTTGAAGAAGCATCGATTCATCTGGAATCCTACAGCTGTGCTTGTTCTGATCTGTCTGAGAAGTACACTCTAATTTCCATTATCGTACCATGTGTTTCCATAGTAAATGTGTACGTTGAAAATTTAATCCTAAGTTCGAAGTATTTGTGAATAGCCCTGGACCAGTTCACCTCTATTCTGCATTTAAAATCTGCTTCATCCGATGGGAATTTTTTCCTTTATCGTTCCTTTTCAATGTAGATATGTCTAATGTGATCAACTCAAGAGAAGTGTCGTAACAACCGTTGTTTATGCGCTGACACAAAGTTAGATGGACGTCGGATGGCTTCAACACATTATATCTTTTCTCAGACATATGGTGACGTTCCGGATAGTCCAAAACCAAATGATATTCAATTTGGAGGAGCGATTTTGCGTCAGCTCAACCGCAACACGGTCAAAAATGAGAGTTCATTCTCCCATGGGGTGGGGGGCAATAGTCCCACTATATTACTTTTATTCATCTGCTTACACTGGCGTGTGATGGTGCGAGAAATGGGGAGTAACTAAATTTGCGGGGTGTAGAACACTGTTTAGACCCTCGGAAACAACGAGCCAATGAAATGTGTTGGCATGGTTATGGCAGAAATAAGATTCCTATCTGTCGCTGTAAAGAATTGCAGTACTTGGCAAACTCAAAAAAAGGATAAATGGCTCTGTAGATCGTCTTAGATCAGTGTTGTTTATGACGTCTGAAGGTTTCTCTGTAGACTGCTTACCGGTTTGCGGGTGAGAGTCCTCACCTTTTGTAGAGTTATCGCACCGCTTGATCATCAAAAGGTGTAGTCCGCCCTCGAGGGGACTCAGTGATTTGAAGTTCTGTGCACTTGAGTCCATCAGCAGTGCATGCACGATGTAGATGAGCGATGTGGTGCTAAGTAGTTTTCCCCATTGATTTCGGATTCCAGCTCATTGCCAGTAATGTCTTCGTTACCGCCGTCGCTGAGGATAAATACCCTGCACCAAAATGCCCATTCTTTGGGCGCTTTTCCCCTCAATTTCAGACTGCGATTTCGTTCTCGTGGCACGACCACGCATCATCAGATGGCTTATACTGGAAAATGAGATATGATATTGAAGGATATGTTCGTCTTTTCGGTTGTGTAAATGGCAGGTATTCTGTTCACTGGGCTTGCTAACGTGATTGCAAACTTTCCCTTGCTAGTTGAGGTAACCCCATCAGTCCTTAGTGGACAGACGCTTTGTCGTTGTCGTTGAGCCCGTGTTCATAGTGCCTCGTTGGACGGCAGTGACCCACGATCGGGACTGACCGTTCGAACGGATCGATCGAGTTGGGTGACTAGTTGACTTGTTCTCTGATTGGCCGATGCACAGATAAAATTTAACCTCGAGTCCCGCGACTCGTGCCTGAGGAAGTTTGTCCTGTCGGTTCTTTGGTCCTGTTTATCAACCAGAAGTTAACTCACAAACTGAAGATCATCCGTGGCCAACAGGGCCTGCGTAAACACAAAGGCAACGGACCACTGAAAAACGATCCAGCGCGAATCGGTTAGCCACCTGGACTGCGGACGGAACGTTTCCAGCCTTGATAACAAACTGGGTGAAGAAAATGCTGGCCAACTTGGGATATGGTTATTTGTCAAGATTATTTAAAGCATCACATCTTTCTGTTACTGCTGAGTGCATACAGTCAGCATTGCGAATTGCGAATGCATCAGCCAGCCAAATATTACAACCATACTAGTCGTAGGATAGCCACGCTAGGTTTTTGGTGCAGTCAGATCACTGGAACTTTATCGGTAGCCGGAAGGAAAAAGCAAGACAAAATGCTCAATGTTAAACCTCAACATACAACTGCATGTCGGAAATTGATCATGTTTCGTGTCTTGGAAAATGCGAATGGCTTTCATGATTGGGGTACGTAGGAAAGAACCGCGGCTGAAACACTCCTAAATTTGTTACGAGCAAGTCTGATGTGAAGCGACAGGACCCGCCTGACTGTGTGCTGTAATACATGTCTGTGGCAGCATATTCTTAATTTACCTGTCATTTTTCCATCTCGCACTGTTTAATATCCAAATACACACTAAGTTCTCTAGGACTGCATCGTGCTTGCTTACTAAAGATGGCGCCCCAAAAATAAGCCAGCAGCCAACAGCCAAACACTCAAAGGAAAAACGTACATTGGATTTGCAGTACTGTCTGTGAAGAATACCTGACAGTGTGTCACACGTCTTCAATTCCACTTAATCACCTTTCAAGATTCTGAACCTATCTTCCATCCGTGATAACTCAGCTGAAACAGTTCATTGCAACTTGTCTTATTGGTTGAGAGGGGTATTTCACCCTTCAATTTTACAGAAGCCTATTCTGAGGTATTGAGTAATCACACTGTTTTTCTATGGTTCGAGTTCACTAACCACCGACAATTGCTGTGTTATTCAACCGAATGGTTGCTTGATAGTGGTGGTCTACTCCAGTTTAGTAGCATTTCCCTTAACATAAATTGAAATTTTACTGTAAACCATTCCTTAAGCTGATTTTTAAGAGGACGTTTTAGTGGCTTAAGTATGGGTTGCGGCATACGGCAGATATTTGACAGCCCAAACTTTGGCAATATTATGTTTATCTAAACGAATGACTTTCGTGTCTCTTATGGCAGTTTTCAGGCAGTACTCATTTTTTGAATGCGAAAGGGTGGAAGGAAATCACCCATCTTATTAAATGATCGTCTTCCTACCTATATATGTACATGTATATGCAGATATACATATGTATGAATACACATATACACGTATATACAAATATGAATAATCAATATGTAGCTATCTTCTTGGTTTCGCATACACAGTAACTGATGAAATGAGCCTAATTGTATTAGGTAACAAATGGTTAAAATATATTGTTCAAAACTTGACTTCAGCTCAATCTTCCTCGCAATGACGACTTCAAAAAGTCATCCATTAAAAGCAAAAGGCAACTTCTACAGTTCCATTGGAAACACCGCAATTACAGGACACTTCGAACTGCACTTGCTGTTTACCCCTACATGCTTTGTGGCAGCACTTTTGTATGATTCTGCAGTAGTTTTCTTGTCCAGACAGTGCATACAAATTTTCAGCACGCGTCCGATGCTTATGTCAGATTAGTGCACTTAGGAATAGCTGCCTCCCCCCCAACTTGTTCCACCTGTCCATTAACTGTCTGGTCTGGCTTGAGATAAACCTATTCTGAGGTCCTTGCTCTTTTCAGTGTACTATCATTGAGTTGATTGATGGTTCCACGTGAACAAAGTCCATTTAATCCATATGCGCATGCAATTTCAGTATTGCGACAAAGCCTCTCAGAAGAGTGCGTTTATTGACAATAAGTAAAAGGAGAAGCTATCGACATATTCATAAGTTTTACTAAGATTGCAGTCTGACAACAAGCGATGGATTGTCTTTTGTCCTAGGAATAAAGAGATGAACTTCAGGACCTGTCATTCACCAGCTATGAGTAAAGCGATGTTTTAGTCACTGGTATGCCCACCTAGAATTGGTTTCATCTCGTGCTAGATAGTAACGAATATCGTTAGCAAGAAAAGACTGACTTCTGAAAATATTTAATATCCAATAGCGGGACCTAGCTTTGTCACCTTTTAAAATCAGAGCCGGTAACGCCAAACCGAAACACCTGGACTTAATAAGGACTTAATAGGTTGCACTGGAATATGTGCGCCACACCTGTCAATTATGGCTGTAACGACGTCTATGATACCACAGTATCACCGGGATTCGAGATCTCGACCAAACCAGCAATTCTTACATGCTGTATCGTGAATTCCTTTTTGAAATTTCATCCATTTTGCTTTCATGCCCTGAAAATCAAGATTAAGCAACAGGTGATTAGACCTCAGCATGAATCCACTCTAAGGAAAACAACGTCCCACAAACTGCGAAAGCCTATCGCGACACTAATTGATACCCTTACTGTTACACTGCAGATGGAGAAACCATGTGCATATATGTAAACGATTTTCCTGGAAAAGCACCAAACTTGCTTTTAGCTGGCACTGTCCAAAATCGGGCTTAAGGCTTGCTTTTCTCCTTGTTCGACAAAATGCAAATACAGGTTTCAGAAATCTGGTCAGGTGACAGGTACATATCTACAGCTGCCATATTCTCTGGAATTTATTGATTATTGACATCCATGGTTTGTTTACACAGATTTACCCATCTTTCTAAAAACACTGTAGGAGCTGTCGAAAACTTTAGGTTGAATTATGAAATACACTTGCTCATGGATTTCCTACCTGTTCAAAAACAGGTGTCTAACCTCTGTGAGGTCTTCTTTCTGAATACTCCACAAAATATCCTTCACGGATGAAGTGAACGCCGAAACAGACCAGTCAAAGAACACACCTGACAGCAATAGAATAAACTATGCTTTTTAATCCACCTCAACGATAGCTGCTTGCAAGGTAGACGGTAGGCACTTTTAACAGCTGATTCTGCTAACCATATAAGATAAACCAATGCGATACAGGAGCTCCTACAAACTTGGTTGCAACACTTAACACAGAGAAGCTTTTTTCAAAATGCACTTTCCGAGACATTCAACTGTAGCATAAATCATTGATCGAAGTATTGTCGAAGCGTTTTCTCTATTGAAAAAGTCGACTGATATAAAGTTTGTCTCAGCAGGAAACACCAATTAATGGCTGCGATGTTGCCGCTGTCATGGTCAACCCAAAAGATATAGTTGCCTGCCTATCATTTGAGAAGCATTATCTACATTCGAGCAGGCTATTTTTCCCGGAACTTGAAACCTCCGTGTACGTCAGGAGATAGGGTTATATCTGATGTCCACTGTTATATATCTGGTTTTCGTGACGGGAAGGAACGATAGATCCCTTGATCAGTGTAAAACTAGTCAGTAATTTTATGCCGCGGCCACAAAAAAAGCGTTCTCAGCGTGATTTCTGGATTGGACACAAAACTCTCGTCCGAAATACGAACCGGCTGACGCACTTGTCTTCTAAAAAGCAGTTTTATTGTGACCCTCACTAGTTGTAGGAATTGCGCAATAAGCCCATTGCCTTTCTATCGCTATCTTAGCAGAAACACAAATGAAAAGGTGTTTGAGAAGTGTTATTGCCTGATTCCCTGGTGGTGACTAAGAAGCCGTAGTAAGCTTCGAACACCAAGAACCAAAAGAGAGGAACCAAAGTTAGATAGCCAAAGAAGGACTAGCTTTCACATTGTTGTTGCAAAACTGTATCAGAATTGCCTTGTCTAAAATGTATGCTGCATACTGACCACAAATTCTTCCTATGTGTGTTTGATATAGAAATGTGTTCAAGCAGACACAAATATAGGAATCTGCAAACGAACTACCGCGCTACCGAATGATATTTTTTAAACGTCTACATAAGGAAACACCATTTTTAGTCAGTTAAGCACCACAAAAGTCTGAGACTCGAGTACAGGTTAGCGTCTGTATAAGGTATACCAACAATACGCCTTACTTTCCCGATTTGTAAGTTTACGATGGAATTACCTTTGAACGGGGCACTAATAAAGGCAGACTTCCTTTTGGCAACATCGCGCCGTGCCCCTTATTTTTCAGATTGCACAGTTCTGACTAGGGATTGTTTAGAAAATCCGTTCTGCCAAAATTTGCCTCGGAAATGCTAGTTCATGAACCCGTGCTCTCTTATTCCAACATGCTGTTACATTTTGCTACCATTGCAGCGGTACGAAATTATCGAGGGGACTAAGTAGGCCCAATCAAATTGTTTTTAGCAGACGTCTCCCTGAATTGTCTCATTGGCCCTCTTAAGCATAACAGAGTCAAGAGAAGTTCGCTGATCGCTATGCTCAAGTTCGACAGTGAACTTCACGTTAGAGTGGACTGAGTTGAGTTATCAAACGAGATTATAATATATGCTGAAAATCCGAGTGAAACTCTTCAGCTGTTTCGTTTCTACTGGAAGTCACGGGGTTTGCGTACCTCACGAACCTTCGGGGAAGTCCGAAAGCGCAACCTCCTGGCTGGTAGTGGAAAACTTAACTGTTCGAACACAAGCGGCTGAGTAGCAGTGTGTTGACCTTTTATTTAGACAGGACTAGAATTTGTTAATGGCATCAGCTGGACTGATGTAGTTTGAAAGTAAACGCAAATATCTGTAAATAAGATTCGTCCAATGAGCACGTTCAACTATTGAGTTCTGGTATACTCAACAGTAGATTAAAGGGAGATCCCATTGTTACTGTACCTCTTCGTCGAAAGCCTCCGCTAATCAAAGCGAACTGAACGTCATACTTACACATTAGCAAATCTGTCAACATGTTTGACTGCGGTGTCATCCATTGTGCCCCGTTACGCAATAACCGGCGTAACTCTTCTCCCTCTTACATATGCACTGAGGGACTTATATAATCATGCGTGTGACCCGTGTCTAGCTTAACATAAAATTGTCGTTCATTAGCTGAGGTGATGAATCCCAGAAAACCAGCACTGTACGCCACCTTCGTTTCTATGTGCTCCCTCGTTGCTCCGTTCACACCTTTACTCGAACGCCCAATGTCTACAGAGATAGTGGTCCGATGAACCTTTCTAATGATGTGGTTGAAATCGCAGGTACTTTTCAAGACATCATCATGCAATAAATGGTATGATTGAATGAAGACCTGAAACTACAATCCTTCTGAGCTACCTACACCTCCAAACACTCATTCAGACAATCTGGACACAAAGTGACAACAAGAATGCCGGTGACATTGATTAGCAGCCATATTTTGCAGCTTCTCCAACCAGGTGCATCGGAAGTCATGCGGCCCGCACTGTAGCCTGCACATACGCCCTTTGAGATTCAGGGATATACCGCTTCGACGCTATAAGTGTCTCAAATTAGCAAATGCTAATCGAGTCTTGCAAATTAGTGCATTGATCTCATCTACCACACTACAATCGGAGCTAATACAGCTTCCATTTTTATCGTTTATTTTTGAAGAGCATGGTTGCTAACCCAAAAGGTAAATGAAAGCGGTCGATGAGGAAAGGTTACAGGCGAATATGAGATAAAAAGAGAGTGCCTCTCTCTCAATATTAAATGGCGTATCCAGTGGCTTCAGGTTCACGTGTACGACCCTAAGCTTTGTAGATACAAAGTGCATGCCAGAAGACAGGATGACTTTTGATCCAAAAACACCTGCACCTTCTCCTTTTTGAAGACGAAAATGTTGTCGTCTGCATATTCCAGGTCGACAAGTTTTTCATCAGAAACTTTTTAAACACCGGGGTTTGAACACCTTCCAGTGTTCACCTCATTATCTCATCGATCACGAAAGCAAGAGGGAATGGACAGAGTAGGCACCTCTGTAGGACACCGCTTTGAGAAATCTTGGTATAATTTCACACTTCCGGAAGTCTGAGAATACAAATGTGTTCACAAACCTCTAGGCATTTCTTCAAGGAAAAGCACGTGAAAAGGATAAAACCGGTTAACGCAGTAGGAAGCACCTTGAAAAACCAGGATTATGTTTTGTAATATATGTTGCAATAGATGCGCAGACACTAGAGCGTTCCAGTTGTGAAAGTGGTTACGTAAAAAATCAATATGTGGTTGCTCAGGGAACTTGAAAATAATTCCATTGACTTCGTAGCATGAGAGCGAGTGTCATCGTAAATTAGACGCCTCGGAATATGTGGTCTACCAAGTTTTCTAACCTAAGTCCGTTTTGGTGACCCAATTCGGTTTTACACAGCTGGAGAGATGTATTCGGTCAATCCGATGTATTCGGTTTTGAATGGTAAATGTGTTAATCCAATCACCACTCACTTCATTTTGTTTAACAATGCTGAACACTTTAGTGTGTCAACATGACAACCATATCTGGCTTCCATAGCAACCGAGAAACGGGTACAAATCGGGCAAACCACTGTTTTCCCATGCCGAATTGAATTTTTTCAATGGAATGTCTGAAAAATGTAGGGTACAGTTCCTCTCACCCTATCCAGGGATAATTTGGGATAATCATGTTGGACCAGTGTAACAAAAGAGTTCTAGCTCTCTGAATGTCTAGACTGTGAATGGTTTCATTTTGTTCCAAATGCTCTTCAGACTAATTGTGTATATTCTGAGAGATGTAGCGCAGTCAAACGAAATGGTGAAGCTGGTTGAAAATCCATACATTAGGAGGACATTAGGTTCCCACACTGGAAAATATCACGTGCTCTGCATTCCATAAACACTTTGGCGATGCTTATTGTGTATCGTGGTACGTGGTTGGAACACAGTGACAAAATCCTAATCAGCACGAATACTAGTGAATTTGTACATTAAGTCGTTTTGATCAATTTGGGCTCCTTTGAGTTAGAGTCCAAAGTCCTTCCCGATAAGCTGTTTGAGACTTTGTCTCATCAATGTTAACAGAATCATTCATTTGTTCTGTATTTTTGATTCCGAATCTTCACCTTGTTTAGAAATCTACTCAACCACGTCGAAATTCATTAACTCTTCTTACCGATTGGCCAGGACATTACTACACGTAAAAGGCATTGCAGTAGAATTTTTGTCGATGGATCTCAGTCTGATGCATCTTCCGGTGTTTCAGTTATTAGGAGCTACCGGCTGTGCACATCACTCTACCGGAATTCTCACCTTTAGGAAGTTGTTATTCATAAAATGTCTCTAACCTAGGATATTTGCTCTACGGTGATCATAAGCAAACCATGTCTTGAAATGCTATGCTTTGGCTGAGCTCCTTCTTAGGTTTACCCACATTCAAACAAGCCAACCTGCCCCCATTGTGATGATTAACCGTCCTGAAAAGTCGAATCTTTCCATCCGTTCGGGATGAAAAAAGGGGAGAGCAACAGTCGATATCTGGGTAGTCCAGACTGATCACGCGGGATGCGGTAAATCGACCAAAGAATTGATTGACGTTGGTCTGACCATCAGATGGGAGTGAAAGAGTCTGAGTCGTGAAAGGTAGCCGTTTCTTGTCCCGCCCCCAAAAGGAATCGGGTGTTGCTCACGAACAAGTTCAAACAGTCTTCTCTGCGAGAATAAGTGAACGTGTATGCGCAAAAAAGCTGGATGTTGCCCACGGGTTATTTATCCCGTGAACGGCATCTGGTCTTGGGGACGTTTTAAATAATTATCATGGCCTTTGGTAGACGGCGGCTAATTATTTCATTGATACGCGTCTATTTCTTAGTTGTGATGAGTTACATAGCTGAATCCACGAACAGGAAGGTAGTCTACCAGGTTCCAGATATGCAAAGTCTGTATGCAAAGAAATCTGTAAAAAATCCAATTAGGTTCAACCTATTCTCACATAGATGCGTCACGTTGTACAACCGTTCAGGATTGCGATGGCAAGGATAGAGTTGACGATTCACTATGTGATAGGTAAAAATCAGTCCTCCAGATTCATTAGGACGTTTCAGAAACTACTCTAGTATTATTAGGCTCTCAGTTTAAATTCAGTTTATGCTTGAAACCTGGTGACAATCATCAATACGTTATTTCGTCTTTGGTCCCATCAAATGCTGATTTACTATTCCTAGGTTAGATGACCGAAATGGCATAACAAGATCTTTGTAAAACTGTGGTGAAAGCTGAGCACAAAGGGCTGGTTGAAACCTCCAAAACTCCCCATGACTAATCCCGGGGAGATGCTCTTGTTCATGTTGCTGGCTGAACTGTCGTATTAATAAGCGGTATTCACCGATGGATCTTCATGAAAAGGGTTATTTTTGTGTACGGATGACATAACATTTTCCTTGTGTGACAGAATGAAGGGACCAAGCTAGCTGGCACCTCCCAGTTTGGCAAATAACTAACACACACCACCTCACCCTAATGTGATCAATGATAGAACTGATCGTGTCTTTGAACGGTGGAACCCTGCAGCTAACTGCGTGAAATGATGTATCCAGTGACAATCGGGGCGGAGCGTCTGTTGAAACAAACTGTTCAGCTTCTATATTCTTGTATAAGAGAGTCTGGTTAATTTATGACTTGGAAGCATTCGGACTCAGTCGGCATCGAGTCTTACCATGTATGCGTCGATTCCTTATTAGACATTCATAACATCCCTCACCTCCGTCACACGTAAATAGCTAGATAACGTTTCGCACCACCACAACTGTCTAAAGGATGGCCTAGAAAAGCTCTCGAGCCTCCTATCAGCACATCTTTCTGACTTATTTGACAGCGTGACAAACTATCCTTCAGTTATTCATTCTCACACTCAACTTATTAGTCATTCACGTCAATCAGGAATTTTTCCGCCTTCCGGGGTGGATGGGAGATGGAAGCTTACGCGTGTGCCATCTGGTGGAGTGACTGATGGGCAGTCGGCTGGCTTGTGTTTTGCATGCATACAGTTTTTCATATTAGCGTGTTGTTCATTTGCATTTTTTTCTCTTTCCATTTTGGTCTGATGATCAATCAGAAACGCATTGTTTACGACCAACCAGGTCATCAGAAAAAAATAATCTCAATCGGATTAACTGGAAATATCGTAGGCTGATGACGATTGTTCTCCGGGCAGAACTCCCCCCCCCAGCTAGCACAAAGTCGACAAAAACTGGTGATAGTTGGGGTACCAAATAAGGCCAGTTAAACACCAAATCCGATAATCTCTGGCGACATCGTTACATGTTGCGGTTGCCCTACTGGAGGAAGGTAAAGAGTAATTCCACTTGAGTGGCGACTTCAAATGATTCACAAAGTAAAGCTTCATTAACGGAGATCTATGATGACCAGCATAAGACGGGCAGGTAGAGGAAGCAAGGATGCCGTCGCCAGAGTATTGGCAAACATTGTTCCCAAGAGAGCTATAAATAAGCAAGTGGCGTCGCTGTTACCTAGCTGCGTAGGATGTGGTTATTATGACGAACGTTTGTGTAAGAACTTTGTGATAATGCCCTGTAGTATCGACCAAATTTTTTCATCTACGAATTACAGCATCGTTTAAACGTAGAAACAGCAGAAGTTACGCTCCAGGAGACGCTTCTGTTTTTGTTGGCGACAACGATGTCCCGTGCCTGAAGCACCGTTCTTGGCTGGTGTGGTTGCTACTTTCCTGGTCGCCATACGATAGTTCTGAGAGAGAGCCCCGTACCGATCAGAGTTTTTCAAAACCCATGTATGACTTGATAAAAATTATGGTTTACAGTTTCAATTAGATGCTGTTCCCAGCAAAACTTATCCGTAGGACACAAATACTGGTAGATACTGGCGGTTTAATTTTGTTGACAATCCTTTGTCAAAAAATCATATTTTATCACGGAATATTGTGGACAAGTAAGTCTTCAGTAAACGTTTTTGACTTAACAGCTAAAACTTTTAATTATTCCGTAAGCGTTCTCTGTGCTGCATTGTATCCATTGTGTCCTGGAAATGGTTTTTGGCCCCTTTGTTCGACTAAGTACTTCGAGTAAATGATAGAATCGCTTAGCACGGCCAAGCGCTAGCGATGAGATGTGAGTCATCGTTCTCTGTGTGGGAGAGAGTCCGCTGTCACACACAAAATGCTCGCTAACTCCTCATCATTTAACTACTGACTCGGCTATCATGATTTTAATTTCCAAATGACTCATGCGTTATTTTTCACGTGACTCTGTGCAAAGAGTTCGACAAGGTATTACGAATCAAATATAACCATATCAATTTTACTCAAGTTTAAGAGAGCGGTTCGCATATCTAAAAGGTACTGCGGCCACAAGACAGCCAATGGTATCCGGGATGAGATAGTCGACAAGAAAATAAACGTCACACAACTGGGTCGGCGTTGAAAAATCCGTGGGATTACGGTTGGTAGAAGGCAGTAAATGGGCGGAACTCTCGTGGATATCTAACGGAAGAACAGACCAAATCGGAACGCAACGTCCAAGAGCTGAAGAATCCCAGAGCAGGGAAAAAAACGGAGTGCGTCAAACTTGATACTTGATGCTCTCAATATGTACGAAATCTACTGAAATATGTTTGCGATTCCCATTACAGTTCCTAGCAGTGTTGCTGAATCTGTTACCTTCAGTGTGATCCTGGTGGGCTGAAAATAAATCGGTGAGTTGAAACAAGCTCGCGGTAAAGTTAACTATTCTAGTCGAGTAAAACAACTCTGTGCTCGCTACACTTGAGCGCCGACGATGATAATTTCTTGTGACAGGTGATGGTTACAGAATCTGACATCTTCAATGCCAACATGCATTCACAGCGATTGAGAACAAGCCTAAGTAGGTACGTGCAATAAAATGCTCAGCATGTTCGTCTAGGTGAGTATGAATCCAACTGAGCTAGTAAAGAACTCTAGCACAGTTATTACGTAAACAACAAAGAAAAATATAGGAAAATACGTCCACATCTACCCACATAAGGACACCATTAATCGAGCAGTATGAACGTATTAGATCCATGCGGTCAGTTTTTTATTCTAGACTACGAAGTTAGATTTGACTGCGGAAAGTCCTATCAGTAATTGTCCAAAAATTATCTACGTAACTTTGCTTAGAACACTTCGAAAACCAGCTACCGCTTTTGGTCTCCCAGAGGCTGGCAAGGTAGGCAAAGATTCCCAATTTCCATCACATTCAAATCCTATTTGATCACCAAATGGCACGTAAGTTGTCTTAAACACTTGCTTGCAAATCAAGCCGATGGTAGCGAGTGACTCAACAAAATAACAGCTGAGGATATCGTTTACAGTAGCCATGACATCTGAGCTCGTCTCCAAGATTACCAGTGAGGATTGCCTTCGAAAATGCTTTTTAAAAATCCATACTGACCCAACTGATGTCAACCTGCCCATCAGTTGCAAACACTGTCTATTGAAAGCATGGCAGAGTCAAACAAGGTAGAGTAGATCCCTGATGAGGAGCGGTCTCACATCTCTTTCATTGCCGATGTCGTATCCCTTCTAAGAGTACACATACGGGTAGACGCCCCAAGTAAAAGAACCAAAACGCCTGCAGTGGTTATCAGATTTTTGTTCATACATGTGTGTTGTAGAGTATGCCTACCAGGTGTCAACTTTGTTCAACTTGTTTCCCTTAAATACTGACCCATTCCTCGTGAGTGATTTCAAATTTTGCACATGCCGAGAAACAGATATATACAAATTAGAAATCGGACCGCTTGGTATTGCAGCCATAAAATTTAATAGCCAACGTCTGCCTACAACGATTGCGGCTGCGGAATCCATCCTGTTGTATACATGCTTCATATTTGGATAACCTCACATCGGAATTGGAATGCACTCAGTCGGTCGACGTGAAAATGCTTAGACTGTAAGCTTGCCACCAAAGGATCCCAAAATGATGTGACCTGCAAATTCAAACATGAAGTGTAATTAACCGTCCAAAAAGACTGTGTTTTGAAACAAAGTTATCGCCAGTCAGCCCCGGAACCAAACATCTAATGGACCAGCTGACATTGCAAAAGAATGGAGAATATGTTTTTCAAAAGCGCTACGGTGCAACGGCGAATCAATGTGTGAGGATAGATGACCATGATTAGGACTTGTTAAACTGGTTTAATAGAAATTGGTTGCTTTCACCTTTTGTAGTCACTGACAAGCAGGGATCTACTACCAAAAAGTTCCAGCGTTATTATGGGAGGCGTCTGCTAGTGAAGGGGTAATACTTTTGAAAAATTCACGCAAAATAGAAGATGAACCGTTGGTCAACAAGAGTCAAAAGATCCAAACGTATGCAAGTCGAGAATGTAAAGGGTATTGGCTGGACGACTGAGGCCAACCAACAAACCGAACAAGCCGTATTCCAGAAGAAAATTCGGGATAGTTAGATGGGCCATATCCCCAGTGCTTCTGGAAAGGTACGCTTTATTTCCCACGGTTATCCAGGATCAAGGTGGAACCTATGGTTTGAACCTATGGTGCTTGGTAACTCAATCCCTTTTCAAAGTGGGCCTTCCGAAGCCACCTACAAAGGCGAAATTTTGAAGGTCAGAAACTGAGGGTAAGACCAGAAAACATTGAGGGCGAGTGTAGAATTTTTTAGGTTGGGTAAATCGTCGTTATAAGTCAGACAATGAGACTTCCCTAACTGATTTCACGGACTCCGCTATTGTTTAATAGAATAGAAAGATGATAGAAAAAGAACAACCTGATTGGTAGTCTACCTTTTCTGTTGACCAGAAATGTTTTGGCATGCAATCTAATTAGCCAGTTAAACGCTGGACTTCTAGAGGCTTATTGGGGTATACCGATTCAACATCCATATAGCGCTAGTTGATAAGCGCATGGAAGTAGAACAAACCAGTGACTTTTGAGCCAAAGAATTTAATTGATGACCCAATTTATCCTCCTGTCTAGTTCTTGGATCCCTGTTAGTGGTTCACTTCATAAATAGCCAGCAGCTTCGGGGAAAACCTACCTTAATGCCTTGCCGACAATCACATGGTGGCGTTAGCCGTCTCCTTGTTTTCTGTGTACAACAGGGCTGATAAACAATAACAGGTTAGCACTGAACATCTTTGACTTCCTTCATTATCACCTCCAAACTCTTGTGATGTCCAACTTGATAATCCCCCTTATGCTAACCCCAGCTACAGATATTTCAATCAACCACCTGTGGAACTGACGACTTGCACGTCAGCGCTCACACCTACCTCTTTGCAACCGCCATTCATGTCTCGTTCATTCCTGTTCATTACAAAAGTAACGAACCCCTAGGTACATTGGCTTACAAGCTGATCTAGCGACTATCATATTTTCTCAGTCCACTCACGCCCACGGCATTTCTGAGAGTCAAATAGTGATCCCAATACACATGTCGGGCCTACAAAAGCCATTTTATCTTCGGGCGTTCCTGTAGTTACTACAGCTATTCGTGCTGGGATTTTCATAAACGTTCTCCTTGTTCGCTGCCATAGTTCATCACTTTTTCCCGGATGTCCCCAGAAATGAGCTCCATTCAACAGTGGGAAAATTTTGTGAGCAAAGAGTTAGAGAAACATTCTCAAGCGCACCCAGGGTTGCATTTTGGGCGGCTTCTGTCTGATATTCACTGAGATCAGATAACCACGGCTATTGGCCGGGAGCCCTGCATATTATGTTTCCTAGCACGTAGATAAAGGTCATTGAGTTTCAGAGATGTCAAAATCACACCTTGATATTATGCGCTCCATTACCCCGGGCGCAGAATACTTCCTGCCATGTGATTTAGTAGACGACAGTTCGAACGTAGCCTGGGTGTGAACAGGAAAGAAACAGGATGGAATCAACAAGTTCAGGGAATAGAAAAGAGCAGTACGGTTGTGAAATCTGGGAAGCTTTTCTAGCTGAGCCGAGAAATCGGGACCAAAAGCCCTGTGGAGAGTTGATCAAACACAATATCGCTGAACGGAATATTTTCAGCAACAAGTCAAGTAGTCTTGGGCCTTGGTGTGCGGTCATCAGAAGGAGTAGTCATCATCTGAACTCCACTTGACCTCAACCCCCCCCCCACCAACTAAATTGTCGCAACACTCACAAGCCCACGAAGACCAAGGAAACTCTACCAGTTGCACCGGAGGTGAATAATCAACTGAAACACCTTGAAGTGGAAGATTAAGGAACAAGAGCTGATCGGAACTAATTTGAAACTCCTCCAACCCATCAATTCGAGATCTTGGCAACCACAACGGCCGACAAGAGCCATTAATTGACACTCATCACTGACCGATTGTGATAATCTGAAGAGGACTTCCTGAGTGATGCCCCATCTGCCTTATAAGCTGGCCAACTTGGTGACCTGTTCACTTAGCCTGATGAGGCTTTTGTGTCAAAAGCGAAACGTTGCCCAAATAAAAACCACCGGTTGTTTACCAAGCTCTTCTGAAACGAAGCCTTGGGCCTATATATTTCATTCAACCAGCCTAATTTTTGGTCTTTTAGTTTATATTCCCCACCAGTTGGTGAAGTAATGTCTTTCTTGACGCGCTTGATGCACTACTGGGTAAGGTAAGCTTTTCCAGGGTTTTTCGAAGATGAAGGAGAATCTTGAGTTCCCGCATTGAATAGTTATGTCGTACGCATTTGCGAAAGAGTTCAATCGCTGGTTGTACCCGTGTTCAGTGCCGAACCAGTTGTTCTATCCATAAATGCATTGGTTCCAGGCCCGTCCTAAAGCTACAACTGGCTTACTTTATGATGGAACACCAGCCTTAGTCAGGTGATGAGCAAGTTCGAGAGCATCAAGCAAGATTTCGAGCTGGGAGCTGGTTCACCGCCAAGTGGGTAAGTGCAAAAGTGCGCTTTCCCTCCAACTCTACAGTCAAATGGACTGTCTAGAATATTGTTAAGCATAACGTAATGCATTTGGAGCACATACAAATTTACCACACACCTCATCTTCATATCACCAGTTGCGTCAGGGTGCACAATAACTGCCCAAAAGTTTCCTGACAGCTACTGGAGTTCGTCGGAGTTGTTGGCTCTATTTTCCTGTTCATGTTTTGTTGGGGTCACCATGCTGTCCGAAGACAGGTTACTTGAAGATTATCTGTCCGCGTGAACCACTCCATACAGAGTACCAAGATGGTCGCATTTTTTGGCACATACTATGTACCTCCGCACTACGGTGATCCTTCAAGATTTCCAAACGCTTGGACTTCATAACAAAATGGTTGAGTTTGTTGATTGACTCAAAAATCCGGACAGCTGGGTAAACAGCAACTGTATTGTAAAAATGAAGCCAATGTGCGCCTAATGAAGGCGTGAATATCATTCACCAGGGTACCTCATTTGTGACAACATAATTGAATTTCGCTGAAGCCAAAGGGTAGTGTATACAAGCAGTGTGAGAAAGGTCTTACTCTACGGCTGAGACCCATCGAATCGGAGGACGTTAGGTTTATTAACACATTTGGCTATCACTATGTTCGTAACATAGCATCAGAGAGTAGGCAACAAGGCGGTAAATGAGCGAGTACTTACCCGCGAATGCGAATCGCTAGAGAACTCATTAAATTAACCTAACTGAGGTGGTTGAAGCAGGTATCAAGTGTGCTTCATCCCGGCCTACCCAGGAAGCGTTGTTACAAGTGATTGCTGCCGATAGGTTCGTGGGGCACGGGCATGAGGGTAGCGATTGAGTGCCATGTTACCTTTATGACTTTCACGTAGTTGAAAACAATGCCATAAAAGCCACTGCATTAAACCATTCTTAGTGGTGTCCATGGTATCATTTCCTTGCCACATTACCCAGCTACAAGCCGATTTTAACTCTTTTCTAAGGCTTTCTGCCCTCATGGCTGTTAAGCAGCTAGGCTCCAGTCTTTGCTACTGGCGCGGCGCCAGTGAACAACCAAGTTGATTGAGTTATTCACTAGCTAAAGCGCTTTTGTTGCAGCGTGCTTGTAAACGACCGGTAGAGATATATTTCTTTAAAGTCGCTTGTGCAAGAAGCCACACTAGAGCCAGTGAGCTTGGTGGCCTTAAAGATTTCGACTTTCTTTTGATGTTAAGTGACGTAAGGGTTACGACGGCGCCATCCGAAAGAACAACTGATGTGTGTGAAAAAGGACTTAACCACATCCCACGATTAATAACCAACTTTTAGGGTATTTCTACGTGAAACATACACATCAGGTAGCACTGCAAAAAAGCCAGTCCGAGGTCCTCATAAATGGCATAATGGAACTGTCAGAAACTGTCAACCAGACGCTTATGTTAGCGGGATGGTTCATCAATTTATAATGGCTTCTTTTTTCCCAGTCTTTTTTGCAGTGGAAAGATAGTATCCCTTTAGCAACCAGAATAATTTACATATAATATGAGAACATTTCCTTCGCGAAATCTTCGGAGCTTAAGCGCACTTTTGTGATGAGCAAATTGCAAATATCGATCCAAATAATCTTTCCTACAATGTGTCCCAGAAGTAAGTTATACTCCTCCTTTTTGTTTTTAATGCATAGGCAAATATTCGACCTTCTACTTTTGCAAAACTTGAACAAGACTTGCTTCGGTTCCCAAGGCAATGCATATCATCATCGTGTAACAAATTCTTTCCATAACAAACGCGAAGGAAATACCAGATCGTTCCATATTCCCACCGAATTCGTCTCATGCCTAAAACGACATATCACTTTTGGACAAGTTATTTTGTTCTTGTTTTATCTGATTATTTTGCCACTGTTCCTTCATCTGCCACTCATCCAGATTTACCGATTTTAATGTAGTGGTATTCTCAATAAATGGAACTATGTTTTTTTCAAATTTACGCATCCCCTGGTGTATGGTTCACGTTTCAGTTGATGTCAGGAGAAGAAAACCTGGATGAAAAGACCAAAATAGAAAAACAACAAGCAGCCAGAGTTTTGTTTCCCCACTCAACTCAGAGAAGCGTTTGTATGCATTATTTTATCATTTTAGGGTACTTAGTCAACAGGTGGCAAACGCAAATTTTTTATTTACTAAGGTGAATAAGAGTGCAACGTTTACGAATCCTGCTTCCCCTGGTCTAAACTCACAACATTTCGGTGTGATATAAGCCTCTGATTTGCCCACGTTAGCTGCAATTGTTCGATTAAACTGGCGATATACCTACCGAAATAGCCGATCATTATGCTGTATCACTTTGAGCAATCTTGAAACGTGTGCCCCGCATGTGAGTTAAGGCTGCTGTTTGGGTTATTTTGTTGTACATTCTCACGAGTTTTCCAAGCTCTATACTCCCCAGAAATAAATTTCCAAGGTGTTCCCTTAGACTGAATTTTGCCTTGTTTGGCAAGTGCGTTAGAAGTTGCTAGAACTCTGAGTAACTACGATTTTTTTTCAATGTTCCGTTTTCCTTAAGCTGGACCGGACAGCTACCGAGTGTGTTTCTGGGATAATACACACTGCTGTTCAGCCTGTCTTGGCCAGACTAGTCCATGTTTAGTCGCTGGTGTGAAGCTTCCGGTCTCGGAACTTTATGTTTTGTAAGCTGAGCTGTCTCATGGAACATCTATACAGTGCTTCTCGGTCTATCTGCATGAATTCGTTTCAATGACTGGACGGACTCCATACTAGGAATTATCAAATCTCGCCTTACCGTGATTTTCTTCTGCATTCGAAAATCAGACAAGCAGTGGCAAACCAATGATACCATGTAAGCGACATATATTTTTGTGATTTCAAAGTCTTGACAGCCCGGATTGCATATGTTCGGTTCCAGATAACAGTAGACAGTTGATGAATAATTATGCTCACCATATGGTAAAATAGACTGATAAGGAGAACGTGGCCGAAAATTCGCCTATCACTAATTTCTACGTGTACAATTTATATGGTCTCCAAAACGATATTCAAGCTGCCATTCTCTCGTTTTGTTCGTTCTTTCTCAACTTATGACCCTCCACCTAAGATATATCCCTATTTTCCAGCCACATGTACAGAAATTCAAATCCAACGGACACAAAACCATCCTCAGCCATTCACAGCAAAACTTCAGCATAATTCAGCGATTGTAACAGCGTTAAATTTTCGTGACGACCGCAAAATTCTTTGTGTTTTGCATTCATCGCAGATTCAGCATTTCTTCCTACGGCCCAGGCCAAGCTGCGATTAACGTGCTCAAGCAGTAAAATTTGCACTTTTCTGTCTATACTGACGTTAAAACAACAACAGTAAAATTCTTACATTTACCTTGGTCTACGAATCCGATTATTGTAATACGTTTAGTATTATCAGCATACTTATTATACGGGTATCTTAGAAAACATCAAGCGAACTTGACTTTTCCTGTACACGTGCCATACCTACAACCTTCCAGTAAGTCCGACTGATAAGTTACCAAATTCACTCAGCTGGTTTAATACAAGTGGGATGGAGCGAGAGAAAGATGTTATTGTGTTAGAGTACTCTTGAGCCCGCAGACGTTTTAGGCTTAGCGATTTGTTTCCACTTCATTCTGGTGGGTTATAAAGTCTCTACTGTTTCCCTCTTTTGATATCAGTCGTAACCAAGAGTTGGTAGTACGTGGACGACAACCTTATCGGCTGTCTTGGTCTTCCCATATTAATTGGAGTCGTTGTATGAATTTAAATATTTTCTGACTCCCAGAAGCTCATATTTAAGGTCACAAAATGTTTTGCAGTTCGCTTCAGAATTTTTTTGAGTGTTTTAAAATATTATGCGACCAGCATCATTGTGATACAATGAACGGGCCACTCTCCAGCTTATTTTACCAAGTATGTCACAAAAACGTATAAAATGTCCATAACATGGGGAGATCCAAGCACGTCTTTTGCTTCCACTAAAAATACGCCATGGAGGTTTTAGTATGAGGGTCCTGTACGTTATTTTTTACACGAAGGTAGATTTAAGCCTATTTTTTGCATTTGTCCAACTTCGGGTTTCGGTCTGAATGTGGTTCCTACGAATTTTATTAGCGATCTTTTTAGCTTGGCTTTAAGGAGCGTTTTTGTTTGAAGTTCATTTTTGGTGAGTAATACCGCTAGCATATTTGAGTTTTTGAGTGGAATTAAACCATAAGTACAAGGTCATGTTTTGGGAGAACTTTCACATTAGTAGCTATAAACAAGAACTAGTGTGCGTTTAGACGCCGTTTTACCTTGAAAAAGTCCAATATTCTCCGACCAACATCTTACATTTTATACACAACAAAACAAGTTGACTCAAGTTTCCTAAATGCTTAATATTCTTTAAGAATACAAGAGAGATCGTAAAAACATAGGAATCATGAATAGACGGCAACTAAGAAGATTATTAGATAGGGACATTTCGAGTTTAGAAGTGACCGCGGGATTTTCACCATTGATTAATCAAATTGGTCGTAATTTCTGCACCTTCCTATCCTCCGTCTTTGTTTCCAGTGACTGTATTATCTTCGGAGTGGGCAGCGAACTATTTGTTCATCTTTTGTCCATTATTACTAATGGGACCTTTCCAGCAGGCCGGACTTGGTTGACTAAAACATCGACCTTGGTAAGCCTCTCACCTGCGACAATCTATCGAATTTTTCCAATGGCGATACCAGTCACCAGATACACCTCTTAACCGAAATGAATCGATTTCAATGGCACTGGTCGCACAATAATACTTTGCAGGTTTAGAAAAGCATAAGTTGGAATGGGGAGGCAAAATCTTGATTACAAATCTCATGCGTTCTCATAAAACGATATCACCCGATGTCGCCAGATAATTTGTCGGTAATTACGATTTGGTTGTTACTTCTGACTGAGATAGATGAAAGATGGTATTATCTGAGCTCTTGCTATTTCCCTAATGTTAGGTTGACGCCAGAACATGTCCGATGATAAGGCTGTTCTCCATTCACTAGCATATCGATTTGAAGATGAGTCAGTGTCGGTTTTTAATACCAATAAATGAGTTCGATATAAGGCCAATAAACGATTAATTTTACCTTGCTGAGCACGCGTTATTCTCCAGACAATGGACAAGGTGTTTGCGTTACAATTTAGAGTTAGTAGGTATTTTTTGGAAAATAACCAAAAAAGAATAGGTTGACCAGTTGTTCAGTTGTTGAGTGTTTTGGCGAAGTTTATTCTTCCATCTCACTAAATCACTGGTACCTTTCTTCCAACACTTGGTAAAAAAAACTCAAAGTAGACTGTTTTACTTGATACGGTCCTGGAATACGTCTGGCGAAACGGAGGTTAACAGCCGATTGGGATGAGACACGCTGGTTAACGAGACAGTTGTAAATTTATTTGTTACGACCAATTTATATGATAGAAGAGGCCATAGAATTCATAAAAACACCGTACTCTTCATCGTGTCTATCAAAAGCGTCATCACTGTTAATAGGACAATTTGTCCCAGCTCTTGGAAGATGAAGACCGCCAGCCAGCTTCCACTTGACTACTCAAGAAACATATACACTTGAAATACTTATCTGGAAAATGGTGAATCAGTAATTAACTGAGTGCATATTCTCTACAGCAAACTTCGTCAAACTTTTAGTAGATTTTTGACAGAATGCGCGTTTTAACTCTAGCTATTATTGTCTAGATGTTGAATGTGTGATATGGGTTACTCGTGACCAACTCAAAGTTGGTAACGAAGATGTCTTGCTCACTCCCCTCAAACGTTTAGTCAGTAGAAATTATAGGTCCGTTTGTACAAAACAGACATACAAACGGAAACGTTTCTACATATGCGCACATCCACGCACGCTAATACGCATCTTCAAGGGTGAGAAAGATAACAACCCCTTCGTGTGCTGGCATTTTTTGGGTTACAGTTACCAGTATCAGTTGTCGTCCTACGATCCTAGTAACCCTCAACCCGTCTCCCTCCAAGACCGTTTGTGCATTCATGCAAACTGGAGCGTAACGGTAGAACCGATGTTTTGTATTTCACTGGATAACTCAGATGCACCGAATTCCGGACGTGCTCGTTTCTTATCCACGTCTCATATAACAGGTTGGCGTGACAGACATACTTGATTACAACTCCGTTCCCCAACTGGGCTTTGTTAGACAACGGTTCGCGGTTCGCTGTCTGTTTATCTCTGTCCAACAAAGTGGGAAGTAGTATCGATCCATTGGAAACTTTTTGTAGTGGATAATTTCCTCAAAACTATATCTTCACTCCGAGTTTTTCTCCAGTTCCTAATGTATGGCTTGATTTTCCACTTGATTTCAGTCAGTTTGGTAGCCAATCACTCGGCGAAAATTGAACCCGACTCCAACAGCCACTTTTATTAATCGCATGTATTATATCAGTCTAGGCAACATATGAGGATTCTATTGTTTTACCTCCAAAAACCTAATTGTGGTGTCTGCTTATTCTTTCATTGCTCACATTTCTGAGCCTACTGGATAGCTGGGGAAGCTTTGATGAGTAGACTTTGAGATTTGCACGCCAATTGAAAGGGTGAATCCCATAATATAGGGATGACAAAATGAAGAAGCTCCAACCCGTCGGAGTGAACCACACGAAGCTTCTCTGTTCTCTGTCACGGACACACAGAAACTTTCATACCCACTTCACTTTACCTCCCATAAATGAAGCTTAGTCATTTTCATGCCCACTGGTGATATGTTTGTACCCTTCCGTTGACAGTTTCGACTGAAGAGTGAATAGGTGAAGCACATTGGGAGGCATCTGACAATGCATTGTCCGTACCATTCACATGAAAATCAACGAAAAGATGCTGAGAAATTCTCCTCCGTATCCTATTCAACTGAGCAGGCCTTGGCAGATTGGATTTTTTTTATTCTGAAAGGAATGCACGTGTGTGACGCACAGTGGCGTGTAGGTACATTTCATATTTGACAGAGAAACTGCAGACATCAGCACGCAACCTAACTAGAAGATATTTAATCCCAGAGTAGTGAACGCCAATGTGCATAGTCATAGTTCTGGCGCGATTGATGGATGACAGGAAAGGTAGTTTCTCTAAGGGGTTGTTCCCTAAAATGTAACCCTACTGTTTTATTAGTAGTCAGTCATTACAGTTTGAATCGTCTCCTCATTCAAAGATGATCTGTGTTTTTAAACTTTAACATGGTTTCTGTTAGGATGGTTTTCTCAATATTGCGATGTATAATTTGCACAGAAGTAATTGGATGGACTGAAATTATGTCTCGGAACCTTCTGATTTATGTGTCTTTGGACGTGAATTTCAGTACCATCGATAAAAACCTCCACTAACTAACCGCAGTTTGTTCTGAAACACTGTCAATAAACTTCTCTGTACTTTGTCTTGCCTATACATTCTTGATACCTTCGTGAATTTATGACGACCTAACGTAACTCATAAATCCTGAACGTTGACTTCTGATTAGAGATCATAACTCTCAGTAAACTTCGTGTAAGAAAAAGACTTGATGTTTTCCTTCCTCTGTGGTAAGGTTTACTTGGAACACCAGGGTCGTTTTTGGCATTTCTTGCATTGCTTAAAGTCTCCATCAACCACGCACTAGTAAGAGCTAACGGTAATCATTCCTCGTTTTACCTACAAAAGATCACTTGTGAAATGTGATCCTTAATTTCCGTTTCCGCTAACCCCTCGCGAGTATTGCGCTTCTCGGGATTAATTTCTATATAGATTTATTTGAACCTAATACGGACCATCTGGTTTTCATATGGTCGAAAACCATTCTTACTTGTGAATCGATTTAACTTAGCATTTGTCCGACAGATGTTATCACGACCAGTGCTGTTCAGAAATAGCTCTTCCAACCAGCTGTTTTTAGCATTAGTTAAACCATACCCAACCAGGTAATCTTAACCTTTTCCAGGTGGATATACGCTGTTTTTAGCACTAGTTAAACCATACCCAATCGGGTAATCTTAACCTTTTCCAGGTGGATATATATGCACACTTCCCCTTTTCTACAAACAGGCTTTCAGACCTGCTGCCATCATTTCCACATCCTCCACCCATACTTTCTCAAATGTCGAGGCTCCAGTTAATAGCTGGCTAAGAAATGAAAACCTTGGTTCAACTACGTTTGTTTATTTGTGTCTAATTGTAGGAATAAAATGAAAATTTGCATTAGCTTCAAACAAAATAAATTAAAACCGTTTCGTGATCAGTCTACGGTGAAAGTTAGTTACCATAACTCGCATTTCCAACCAGAATTTATGGTCAACAGGCCGAAGGTGCCCGTGAAACACAATGATTGGCTGAAATCTGTTTCGAATAAAAATGCCAAAAAGTATGATTGAGATGGCCCTATTCGCATAGTTTCCATTGAATAAGTTCAACTAACATTTTTTCGATTAGGACAAAAAAACTTATTGTTGAATTCGATGCCAGAGAGAACTTGTCAACTTTTCTTATAATGGTAATGACACGCCGATTGGCTTCTCTCTACCAAAATTGTCTATTCATCCGTAAGACAAAGCACACTTAGTTGATAAGCTACAGTTGACCCTTCAGCAAAATACTTCCGCACATTTAATTATTTTTAAAGGAAGGATTCGGCTGATACTTGACTGAGTCAAACATGGAGCTGGTCTTCGGCTGCCAAAGAGCTCCCCTTTGAGGAAACCTAGTCAACGCCTTTGCGTTGCCTTACAAGTAGTATCATTCAATGGAGAACACCCCAAAATATATTGACTGTTGTTGTAAGTGAAACATCAGATGGTTGTACATTCGGTTGAAGAATTTCAGAGCCACAGTCCAGTCTTCCGTTACCACAGTGCAAACTGATAAGTGGGTGTTTAGCGCCACAACTGTCCAGCTGCTCACGAATACTCACGGGTTTTAGTTAAAGGACGGATATGGGACCTTATCTTCGCAAATTTGTTCCTCCTTTTTTAAACATAGTGCGCTGAATTTTTCACACTACATCAGCCGTACATTCAAGTAAACAAAACGTAGAGCTTTTCTGAACGTTTTTCTTTCACGTTCGAGTTGATCAGTGCATCGTTTGACAACTTAAAGTAACAACATCATATCCTGTAGATGCTTGCATTCACTCACAACGTTGTCTGCTCACTACCCCTCATCCCAACACTAGTCTCTCAAACAACGTAGCAAATTTTCCCTCACGTTTTTTTCCGTGAATGTCGGAACCAGAGCAATAGTTTGTCAGTAAAACTGATCCGGTGTCCAGAAACTCCGTTTTTTAGCCAAATTTGTCGAAGCAGGATTTGTTCAAGTATTAGGAACACACTTGCCGTAGTTTTAAAAAGTCAGCTATGTTTGGCGTTTATTTCCTCTTTTGAAAATCAAAAACAAGTCACAATCGATTCACTAGCTACCAAATAGCTAATCCTCCAGTAACAATATTTTGTCCGAAATTTATTCATCCGCAGCGTTTGGAAATCAACCACAACTAAATTTGGACTCCTGATGACCTCGAATGGAAAGCACTTGCTTTAAAGTTGAGAAAGAATTATGTGTACTATTTTAGTGTGTGACAGCCTGATGGTACGAATAATGGTAAAAAGCAGAATTGCTGAACAGGATAATGGGTGTGGATGTCCATATCAAGACCAGATGTTGTTAACAACTCAAGTGGTTTAGGGTTGTTTCCACTTCAATAGGCCTTCCTGGCTGGACAAAGTCACGACCAGTGATGTTTACGAGGTACGGCCCCTTGGCCCTTCCTGGCCTCAGACTCGTACTTTTCTGGCCCCATACATGTTTTCAAAATTGTCATCCATTTTCGTCTCTTAGGTAAGGGTGATCACACTTTAGACGAACGTCGCATTTTTACAGCTCGAATTCGTCAAATTACCCATCACATGTTGTAGAAATTCTGGACAACATTATGCACAATGTTGGTAAAATCTCCTGCATGAGCCGCTACCACTCTAGACCTCGTTTGGGGTTACTGGGTACGAAAATTTCTCGAGATCTCGAGGTGTTGAGGCTACACCACTCAAAGGTTTATTTCAGAGTAGAGGACACACCTGGGCATAAAGAATGGATACTCGGAGAATAGTGCTTACTGTAAAGCAGCAACACATCAGCGAACACCAATACCGTATTGTGCCGGCTAAGACGTGATCCGATGGTTGCTTCGCACACCCTAACCAAGAATGACAGTTAGAAATGAAGAGGCAGAATTACTGCCACAGGGACCCAGTAGCTCCGCCAAACAACCTTGTACGGAGCCTCTCGCTACAGACAAAACAAAAAAGATGACTTCAGAATTTTTTCTTGTTCCACTGGCGACAGCGTCACTAACTACCAAACACAGCATCTTGCTGCAATGCACCGGGTTAGAACCAGCTCACGTGCATACCGATTCCAGCCGGATAAATTGTCTTCCCTTGACCATGCCTAACTTTCCATAGTAGCATACCTAACAATTTTCTTGATACCCGGCATGTATCGACATCCTGAAATCTTGATGTACTTTGGCATCCGAACCTCTGGTGACTCAGAGACCGTTCAACGAGTGATCTTAGATTCGCACAGTAGAAGCCTTCTTGCTGATATAAGATGTTGTGAAAACCGGTTTTTGTTAGTACCGTTGTTGTTATGATTTTACGTAACCTTCTCTGTTAACTGGGAACATTTTTATTCATCTGTAATATTCTCACTCCCGAATGATAGAAACTGATTATTATATGTAGCCTGGATTCCGTCTGTTCACATTTGATGACATCCAAAATCCTGTCACTATTGAGGACTCATTCCGTTGTACCACAAGATTTCATCTTTGGTCTGATTCAACATGACTATTTCAGAAATTTTCCATAACTAAATCATTTCTTCTCATCGTTAAGCAGGATACACCTGTTTCAATGCCATTTTTGACTTCTTTCAAATAACGGACGAGTTTCGCAGTTTAACATTTTGATAGAATAGGACGTATAACCCATGGATTCAATACGTAAATGAAGCCTACAGACGGTGCAACGGCTTATGTGCAATAAAACCATTGAAGTATCCATAACAGTTTAAAAGCAACAAGTCCGAGAAAAGGTTTGATTTAAACTTGCTGTGATGGTACTCATCGGAGATTTAACCGGCCCCATGTGTGTTGATACGCGTAGTATTGAAGGGCCTAAAAATAATGTGTATCATCATGAATAAATATTAAGTTATGTCAGCTTTATATTATAATACATCTGTACGCTTGAAACTCAGAGATGGAAGTTAACTCCGAACCGTTATATACCAAACAACAGGACTCAGATGCCCAATACCATTATAAAATAAGAATGATTCACATGAATGCTCTTTACACAAAGTGAGTGGAATTGAAGAAATCGCTTATCTGCGTAGGTGCCGTCAAGTTCAACCTAACCGTGAATCTGCATCACTTCAGCCAATCGCATAGGTATTGCGCGTGGTTTAGTGGTTGGTTTTTGGTATGTTAAGCAAGCCAATGGGATGAGGTTCCAATGCTTTCTTGCCACATATGGCAGATGCAGGACACTCGTGGAAGTAGGACGGCTCGTGAGACCTTGACTTGGTTGCAAAATCACCCCAGTCGATCTGCATCGGCTTAATGCGGCTGAACAGCACCCAAACTTCGGTGGAGCCAGGGATGTGTAGCCGGTGGTTATTGTGGCGGAACAAAACACGAAAACTCGTGCTCCCTAGACCAAGCAGTAAAGCGTGAATTACGAAACCAAAAGCAGATCAATTAGCTGCCGGATTGATATCTAGCTGATGCTTACCACCGCAACGGACGTACATTCACATCCGTGGGGAGTATGTAGATGTAGTGAATAGAGAGCACATAAAGAGTATGCACGCTTAAAACCAGTGTGTTTGATGTAGCTAGTGGTCGTGCTGTCCATTACGTACACCTTTTTATTGCCAGAACACTCCCGCGAACTCTCAGTGTAAAAATAAATAGTCGTAGAAGCGCATTAATTTATGCAGTCACGGTCGAAACAATTGCAATGGTTGTACAATCGGCTCCATTCATTCAGTCCGAGAACAAAGAGGTACATACTCGAAGGATTTTTGGTAAATTCCACGGGGTTGTTTTATGTAAGCACAATGACAGCTTAAACGAATTTCTCATCCGTTGCTCGTGATTGATGCGTCCAGCAGGAGGGAATGCATATCTCTAATAACCACGGCCGACGGCCGGTGAGCTGCATGTGATCATCTAGTGTTTATTAATTGTTTTGCTGCATTCAGTGGACGTGCTCGGGGTGTGGGTCTTTCAGTTACCTAGCACAGGCAAGCTGGAAATATCAGCCCAGCACATTGTCTCAGCTGTGTCAGGTAAGGCACTTTAAAGCTACTCATACAGTCCCTGATATTGGATGGATCAGTCTTGTTTTCCTCAAGATAATTACGTCGCAGAAGATCGGTTTCAGTCGAACTTGTGGAGGATAATAAGTGTTATGTTGTGAATATTTAACATGCACAATGTTTGTATTCAAATGCTTGGGAGTTCAGCTAAACATCTAAGTGAATTCCCTTCAAAGCTCACTTAACACGAAGAACTTCTACGCAGGCAGTAAGACGCATTACCCGTTGCGCATGCCTCACTACCATCTTAGTTGAACTGCTATCTATAGACCGTGATGCAGCTACTGTGGTCCCCTTGGCACTTCAAGCGCTTGCAAAATATGTATTTTTGGTGTATATGAAAAAAATGCATTAGTCCACTGAGTCTCAGACTTCCACTTGTGTCCCATCGCCTATTCCGTCGTCTGAGATCCACTGGTTGCGCGCTTATCAGCCAACGTTTGTTCATATTAATTATGTGCTCAGGTCTGACTTTACTTCAGCCCGGTACAAAAATAGATTTTGGCATCCCGATACAGCCATTGCTTCAGAATACTGAACTGGTTTGTTTTTGATGCCTCATGCCCTTCAAAAACGTTTGTTTGTGTAACTCCGCGCATTTCTCATTGAAGTCAAAATACAGCCGAGCTGCAACGTTAGCTGTTACTTTCACTGTGATAAGAATCCACAGATTTACTTGATCTGCATTTTATGCTTCACAGATCGGTGACCGTGTTTGATACAATATCAGAAAGGACATTCATAAATTACTTGGATGAAAGCTGCCGCTCAAAGGTATGCCGGTGATTCCTCCACTAGGGCAGATTTTGTGCACCCTTTCCGTAGCTGCGGGCGGTGTGCAGTGAAGGCCTGATTCCCAGTGGAACCCCAAGTGTTTCTCTGCCATAGTTTTGAAAGACACCGACTTTCTCTGGTCCGCAGAAGGGATGAATATTTTTTATGTATATGTATGCTCCAAGTGTCCATAAGTGCCCCATAGTATGCTGAACATTATCCACCCTGAGAGTTTAATTGTACAGTTTGCATTCATGGGTGTTTTGGTTGCAAATACGTGACTAGTTTACAGATCATGAAGTTGCTTGGAGATTTCACCCATCAATTACTTTGGCATTCGCGTAGACACTCATCTGAAATCCAACGGCTTTATCCATAATTTCAACTGGAGAGCATATTGAGCTGAGAAGTAGAGGGAACGTGCGCAAGTCATTACAATCATATCGAACGATACGCAATAGGTAGGAACCAAACCAACCGTTCGCAAGCAAATTTTTTAGAGTGGAAAGCATGCTTTCACTTCCAGATTTACTGTTGCCAAAAAATACATTTTAGGAGGAATCGCTACATGGAATGAATTATTCACAATACTCGCTTTTGTGCAGTGAATTTTTGGGGACGTTGAGAAGTATAGTTGGGCAGTGCACTGAAAATGTACCTGGATACATCACAAAAGAGAGACTCAGCTGGGCTCCAGGTGAGTCTCTCACAAAACGAAATTGATTTGAAAATGAGTGCATTTATCGATACCATATACTTTGTTGGAAAGTTCATCTGGATGCGGCTTATTGGTTCAACGTGCATCCAATGGAACCAACAAACATTGTATACTCACATCCTGTCCTTCAAACCCATTTTTGAGTGAAGACGACACTGAGACCAAAAAGGTGATCATTCTTTCCCGGCTAAGCCCCACGTAATATTAAATGCAACATTCTTTACGATTCAATCTACCTATCACGAAACATGACCGATCCTCATTTAAAATCTCACGTATATCTTTTAAGGAGACAAGATTCTCTGTAGCGTTCCTGAAGCTGCTGATTGACACATTAACGGTCGTTGCAATCCCTGTCATTTGTTCCTTCGCTGATTATTGTGATATATCACGTGTGCATTCAACACTGATTCAGCAGAATTTTACCCGGGTCTTCTTGTTCAGGCTACCTGGGTGAGAGCTCTGAACACCTCTACGACCTCTATTTATAGAAAGGATTGGCCTAGGACTTGTAGCGCAGGGGAAAGAAAATGTTACGAATTACAGCTCGACCCGAAAAGCATCCAGTGCTTTTTAGCCCAAAATCAAAATGATTTAATGATTTGCTGTCTCGTAACTTGCTTTCCTCCTTCAGGTCATGGTAAGTGAAGCTTTGACACTTCGATTCACATAGGTTGAATACCTTATGAAGCGGCCGTGTTACATATGGATGTATGCCTTCTTCTAGCTTGTTAAAGAAACATAACTCATTTCTTCCCTTATTTTAACAAGGTAAAAATTTTTTACTTCAAAACACGAGCTCTGGTTCCATTACATTAATCTGTGGTCGTTGAATTCCCCGCTGAAATGGTGACAACTATTGCGAAAAGAAATATTGTGATATGTTCCGGTTGTTCAGCAAGTTTATTCAATTTATCTTCTTTTTATGCAGCGACTTTATCAATGCAACCAGAATTTCACCACGTTTAGATTAGTTTCTCAGGAGGTAGGTAGTTTGCTTATTAGTCTTCATTTGTCTCCATTCGGTTTCCACATTCTTCGGGCTACACGAGGAAATTCTTAGGAAAATTACTGACATGATTTGAATTGCTCTAGGCTGTGTGGTGTTCTGTTCACTCGTTAGGTTTCAAATGCGTCGGGAGTAAACAATTACACTGGGGTACAAAATTACCGGCTGTTGAGACTGTATCTCTGAGTGATATTAACACAAAATTCATGTTTTACGTCAAAGAAATCATCTAACTGGTTCCGTTCCACTAAACAAAGTAGCAACGGTGAAATAGAGTTAATGCGTCCTTACTACGGAAACGGTTTTTCGATGATTACTGTTAAAAGGTTTGAATGGCGGACTGTTCCACGTATCTGATCCCCGTAAAGCAAGCACAACTGAAATTACTGCCATTAGGCGACAAACGGTACTTGATTTATGAATCCATTAGTGATTGGTTTCAGAACGTGCACCCGTTATTTACTTTGAAAGACCGCTTGTCTGTTACATTGTAATGGCATGTTTTCCGACGTGTGCTGGCGCATTACCGAAACCTGTACATCAAGAATTCTATATGGAGAGAATCTTTAATAGTCTGTGTTTGACTCAATGATAGACAATCCAATTTTTGTACGTAAGCACCCTGCTGGAGGTTGTCGCTTTTCTAAGACTAATTATCAACAATATGCCAAAGCATGTCTCCTTGAAATGAACAAAACAGTGAGTCATCACATATTTTCCCTCGCGTAACTTGACTGCTCCTCAAAACAGGTTGACATGATTTTCGCTATTCATATCCACTTATGATTATTGTCAGTAAAACTTGTCAATTGGCTGTCATCTGGAATTATGGTACTTATCAACTTGGATTGCAGTATACCAAGGGTGGGAAACTGGCATTTAGCTGTCGCATAAGTGGATGACAATTTTACACCGTTTCGAAGAGTAGGCTGGGATATCCGCTTTCAGTAGCAAACGCCTGACCTGTGCGTAAGTATATAAACCTATGGTTACAAATCGACCTACTCTCAGATCCCGCAGTCACAGTGATACCCCGGTAAGCCTGACACAGGATGTACAAATTACGGTAAGCAATTTTTCATTAGGATTTTGAGATTTTAGGTTTCTGCCCTAAATATACACGTGATGAGTGAATTCTGAGTGAATGAATTTGCTGCACAAAAACCATCTCACATTTCGTTTGGCACGAGGATAGCAGTTGGTTGCCGCAGATTTTCCAGCAACCTTTCGAGTAGCGTGTTGTGTCATCACCGTATATTTTAGCATACATTATAAAAACCACTTAGCCTGACACTCCAAGAATTGAGCACGGGACTATGACTTTTGGCAGAAAACATGACGGTCACTGGGATAATTTCGTCTTGGCGGGATCGTTCTTTTTCACCAGCTGAAATAAACCAGCGTGCTTCGAACACCCCAAGTATTTGGGGACTTTAATATATATGAGATATCTGCTTATATCTTTACCTTGCACTCCGAGTAGATAGCTTTGCATTAATTCACTTAACTGTGGTCCTCCGGGTTTTTCATTTCAATGAAGGCTAAAGTGACAAACTAATATCGAGCACAATGAAACCACAACAGTTTTCCCTAGTTTTGCCTAACTGTGATCAAACCTCCTTCGAAATGAAGAATGCATACTACTTACCGCGAAACAGGAAATTATTTTTTGTGTTACTTTTGGGAAAACTTTGAAATGTGTAAACGCAGAAAAGTGTTGTGAAGTTTGATGTTGATGAAAATCTTTGGCAAGGATGACCACTGGCTGCTTGACTTGTTCATTAGCTGACTATTTTTGAGTAACTTACCTTTTTATGATCGATAAATGGAAATCGCAATGTATCTAGACCTCACTTCAGGTGCGTAATTTGCCAGAATACCTGACTACCAGGTCCAACACTATCCCGTAATGCATGATGCACACAAACGCTGTGGTTAATAAAAAAACTGAGCCCTTCTTAAGCCACTTGTATAAATAGAAACACTTTGGTTTGGCTGCCGATGTTTGCACAGAAGAGCTAAGCATAGAGCTCTTGTCGTAACCAGTGTTACAGGAGCCAAATAATCATGCATAGGTGCTTCAATCAAATTCCAATCCTGCAGAACGCGGTGTGGATTAACAAATAACTACACCTCACGGAACAAGCAACCTAATCATAGCCAGGAATCTGCAGCGTTCTTAGAAAAACAAAGAATAACTATCAAATTCACCTGCACAGTGCTTCAAATGCGACTGAGTTTAGATGTTTTGGAAAGTTATAGCAGTCGAAGCTCACTTTAAAAGATCAGGAAGCCAACAGGTATTACGTGCAAGTTAAAAACAGGTGGTTCTGTTGTCTGTCCATTTTCCAATCACAAAATGAATGATGTAAATGAGAATTCCCCGAAACCAAATTTAACAATTAACTACGACTGATAGAGGAGCAACAATTGAATGCTGACAACTCGTGGCCTGTGGCAAAAGTAGCGCCATAAATATTGATCCATAAGTAATGAACGAATACGCTAAAATAAATCAGAACGAGATGGTTGCGTGTTTGGCAATGTGGGACTGGCTTACGCTAGCGGAATAATATTGCGGTTGAAATATTCTAAGCCAAATCATTCGGCGACTTTGAAAGGCTTGCGTTTCTCAATCACTGACCTACTCCGTTAACGTCGCCTTTTCATATCAGAAATCTTATGGAACACAATACCACAGATTCAGTTTTCAAAGGACCAGCAGGCTTTGGAAGGTTAAGTCGAGAAAAAAGGAGTGAGGTGCTTAGTCTTTGTTGCACTGAGCACTTCACCAGCATAATATGCAGACGGTAAGCCGAGTACTTTATTAAATAAATGCCTTGTCACTTATTCTGGTGGTTGTGTTAACCCATTAGACAAAGATCTCACCATATATCAGATTAATTGAACCGGGCTTCAAGACTAATTGTTGGAAGAATCCGTGCAAATGACACAACTACATCCTTGAGGACACCTCAGTGACGGCCATTCAGGTGTTATTAGCATGGCTTCAACAAGGCGTAAGTTGTTTCACAATCATTACTGCCAAGCAATTAAAGAATTTGGCCCAAAAGTGAAAAATTGAGGACTGCGCCTACCTGATGAGCCCCAAGAAGGGCGAAACCGGTCGTGGGCTGTCGAAGAATTTTCAGCAACCTTATGAGTAGTGCATTACGTAAAAATTGGCCATCTTCATTTTAATATACTTGAGCTAGAACACGTTGTACTTAGAGCACCGAGCAATCCGTTCAGTCTGGGCTTAAGCTGATCTGTGTCATGACTGTCGAAAAACGATCAAAACAAATCTATCATAACGGAATGATGCACATTACTCCTGACTGAATTTAGGTTTGTATTTTTTATACCGGTGGCCATCTTCATTTTAATATACTTGAGCTAGAACACGTTGTACTTAGAGCACCGAGCAATCCGTTCAGTCTGGGCTTAAGCTGATCTGTGTCATGACTGTCGAAAAACGATCAAAACAAATCTATCATAACGGAATGATGCACATTACTCCTGACTGAATTTAGGTTTGTATTTTTTATACCGGCATATCACTAATGGTTCTCGGTGAATGCCGAATGTAGCATTCTGGGAAATACGGAAATGAAACTGGATAGTACTAAATGCGTCACATTCGGGAACAAGTATATTCGATGGTAACATGGGAGTTGACAAATGTCATAACCGGCAGATTTAGGTGAAATGCACTCAACAAAAAGTTAGTTTGCAGATTATTGCTTATCTCTACATGCGTTCGATTCCTTTAGCAGATAGGAGATGAGAAGCACAGAGATTCTGTGAGACTCAAGAACAGCGGACTTGATACTAGGCTGTCCCAGGGACTTTATGAATAGTAGGATTTTGAAAATAAGAAAAAAATAGAATAATAGCAAATACCTCACCTTCTCTAAAAGGCGTTGGATGCTGACAAAGTGGACCATTTCATTACAATGGGGATGGAAATTGGGAAGCATTTAGTTACTATTTTTTAGGCGTCACACTTGCCCTCTTGGTGATAAGCCGCTTGTGATTAGCCAATGTTTGTTGTCTTGCTTGGGGAAAAACATCTCTCCCTCTCCCCGACAGAGAAGGTGGGATGAATTTCGATTTCCATGTCATCAAAACAAATAAAGCTAAAAAACAGTTGCTGCAACGTTTTGGAGACTTATCAGGGCTACACACACTTGTGTTAGTTGATTGCAGTATTTACGTTTGTTGTCACAAATAGGTTTCCACCAGGTGGTTGAAACACTGTTGGTCGCCTCAAGTTGGATTAAGCACACATATACTGTACAGGTTATATATCCCGAGCCTTTATCAGTTGCATAGTTATCCCATCTGAGGTTGTCGATTCTTATGCTCGAGTGAAAATTTGATACAGCAGCCAGTCGAGCCCTGAGGTGCCCCGGAATGGTACCGAATAATCTACCTTCAAATAGCTGGAGACCTGAGGCTTTGAGTGCCCAGCATTAGAATGACTGGTCGCCTGGTGAACAGAGGTCACTGTGTGAACATCTTACCAATTCTTAGTCATTTTTACATCTGTGTGCCATTATATCCCTGATGACACTGAGATAACTGGTATCTATCATTTGGACCCTCCTTAATGTAGACAGATACGACCGGTTAACAACGTCATCTTAGCATACTGACTGTATACCACAACCCAGTTTGGGTACTTGGCTTTCCTTGTCCTGCATCCTCTAGTTTATTTTCCGCTGAGGAACTGACTTACATGGTATTCCGCTCTATCACAATCCGTAGTACGTCTAACTTTGTTTGACTTGATTTTTACAATTTTCTCCAATAGTTCTCCAATCGTCGCTAGCGTGACTTGTGACAAGGACTGCTACTCGATTTCCAAATTTCTTCATACACGTGATATCACCGTCCGCGCTTTTGTTGACATGCCGTTTCTAGGGAAAATGCGCTTATCATGACAGAAATAACGGCTGAGCCGTGAGTAAAATGCCTCTTCTCTTTGAGAAGGACGTTTGCAATTTTGTTTCGTTTTTCTGACAAATTACTAAAATCCTAATAACCGAGAGCGCATAAAATGGGCGCAGTGTTGATCTGGCTTTACATGTTTTCATTCGGATCTAGATAACTTATTGGGATTCAATTTATTAAATTAAATTTACAAGGCAGAGACAAGCGGTTCTGCACACTTACGATGAACGAAGACCTCTGAGTTCGGACGTACATGCAGTTCAACTTATCAAGCAGTAAATACTATCTAGCCAGCTCAAATACTCCTTAGATTACAGCGCATTCGACCAAAAACTTCCTCTTTTGCGGACGGATGCCAGTTTCCTTCGACGAATAAGGGTCAAACCCAAACTTTTTTTATTACGGCAGTAAAGTTATTGCCTGGCAAAAGCTCAAAGTCCATGGACTCAAATTTCTCTTCTGCGGTATGATGCATGAGATTCTGCAAAAACGGTAGGTCCCCCTGGTCATTTCATACCTCAGCCCCTCATTGGCAGATATTTCGCAACTAGTAAATATTCAGAGTTTATGCCACAACCATAACGATATTCAATCAGAAATTTATCTCGTGGTTTATGCAGTAGATTGATCGTCCTCTAGGTTAAGCTTGCACGTGCACCTTGACGCAACCTAGAACATCGTACTTTACTGTTAGCGTTGGAGGCTTGGTGCATAAGGGTTCACCCTGTTTTGCACTAATTGACTTCCCAAATCTTTTCGGCCACAAAACCCCAGAAGAATGTGCAGTTGCGCGTCCTTGGAGGAGTATGAAATGCACCCACTTTAAAGTCCTAGTGATATAATGCAAAAGCTTGAATTGTCTGGTGCGACAAATTCTTAGACTACAGTTAACGTGTGGGCCAAGGAAACCTGCCGTAACAGTGACCTGTGCGAGTGTCGCACGTGGTGTTGTCTGCCTTTTTGGTAGAAAGTCACCAGTGTATATTTTGGAACATTTTAAGTCAACCTTACAACGCAAACTCATAAACAAACCTACATAGCTACATAGCTGGATGAATACAAAGATTTTATACTAAACCAACCTAGAAAAATGCATCAAAAGAAAGTCCGCGCGATTCCGCTAAAGAATACATTACCACACCGGAAGGTTGTTGATCTTAAAATCAACACTCAAAACTTTTGTGCCAACGGATTATTCACTCCGTTAACACCTGCGGAATAGGTGCGAAAACACTTACCACTCTTACATAACCTTTGTAAGGTTATTTCACTCAAGATGACAAAATATCGCTTGGGGGGAGTTCAATGTATAAGAGACTTGCTTTTGTGCAGCATTGAATGGAGACCCAAATACATCAATTACGTGAAGAGAATGGTGGGTGGGCTTTGGTAAGTTTCAAGCTAGTGCTCGTTAAATAAGGAACTTTCGCCCGAACGATTTTCTGTTATCCGCCAGCTTAGCTATAGCAGAAGCTAACCCCGTCCGACGGAGCGTCACTTTGGTTCTACATATTTCTTCCTTATATAATAAACAGTGCTGTCTTTCAGTGCTTTTAATGAGCCTCTTGCGTGGATTCCCTAATGGGTTAGAAGATTGGATGACCTGGGGGGGGGTAAGTAAAATGGTTTTGGATGGTATAAAAGAGCTAGGATTGATAACGTTAAATGTATGAAACAAGAATAATAACGTGCATACTAATAAAGTGCAGCATTATCGCGGTTGCGCCTTAATCAGGCTACCGTTTGTGGACGCCAACACTTGCAGGTTGTTTCTTTAAGGGTTTTTGGAATGTGTGTCCGTAGATACGTTTTGCAGAGTGAAGCATGAACTCAAGTCAAATGATTTGGGTGAAAGGACAGTTTATTTTTAGCCGTTGTTTTACCGGGCAGTATGGTCGTCCTGGTGACGATAAGTCAGTATCGGCCATCAGACCAACCGACCCAGAATGGGTCGCTATGGAGGCAGGCGAACAAAGGTCAACGACGCACGATATGGACTCAACGCTAACCGGACACCAGTCAATAAAACAAGTCAACCAGCAGGCCTATCGGAATGCTTATCCAAACAACCAGTGATCGATCATGGTTGATTTTGGTGAGGAAGCTCTATATCGATGAATACACCAACAAAAGCAACGAACTCCCACACTCAACGCATTGACGATGTCACACCGACCGGCGATTAAACCAAATTACAAACAAATTGTCCAGCATACCGGCCAAATCAACGGCCATCTTTCAACCTGAGCTACCATTATTCTGTTCAGTTCGTTTGTTCAAGTCTGCTAGCCTTCCTAACGGAAACTACTCACAAGGTTGCTGAAAACTTTTCGATAACCCACTACCGGTTTCGCCCTTCTTGGTGCTCATCAGATAGGCGCAGTCCCTTTACAGAGGTAGACTATGAATTAACTTTTATTTGACGTAGGATATTTTGGACCCTCGCCCAACTTTGGCAGAGGATTGTGAATGATCTAGGTGCCAGCGAAATGGTGCTGTCAAAGCCATTCATTTTATTTTTTGGGAGCTGCCAGAAATTTGTAAGCAGCTGTAAACACACAACAAATACGCTTATTTGGCATCATTCCTTTTCATTTATTTTTACCACTACCAACAGGGCAGTTTGCGGTCAATTTCGCGAGTCTATGCGTTCTACCTACGCTCATTTTGCACATAAATACCGTCTGCAGAAAATACAAATTTCATATTTATTTCTACACTTGGTTCTGTAGCCGTGCCGGATTGCTTCATTTCGCCACCTCGAGAGAAATACTGACTATTTTTGCTTGGTTAAGTCGATCTAATGAAGTTGTAGGAAATGGTATATACATAACGTGCGCACAGATATGGTCGACGACCTAAAAAGGAGGCGTTTGAATCCAGTTACATTTGCCTAATGGGTGCCAATCAGGAGGAGACCTGTGATGGACTGCTATACCAGGACCAGTCGCTTCTGCTCCGGTCAAGCACGATATGGTTTACTAAAATAGAGGTGTATGGGGCCAACTCTTTTACAACTGTCACACTTTATTTTTCCCATATGATTGGCTAATCCAGTGGTTCTAGATGCCTCGTTAACTGTCATATTATCTAAAAGTTGAAGCGACAGGTTCTACAATTTAGACGTTTCAGATCAAACATCTTGTTCAAAACTAGCAAAACAAGACGAAAATGTTGTCATGCCGGTAACACCCCTACGCGATTGCAGCTGAAAGCCTTACAATAATAAGAGCTGATTAATTTCTTTTTCCGGCAGAATTTTTGAATATGAATTATCTTCACCCTAAGTATAAGAAGAGAAGTGTGTTCAAAATTAACTACTTGTCTATCACGTGTCAGGAAATCGGTTGCTAGCCAGACAGAACTGGTCAGTCAGACTGTATCCACCAAGTGTTTTCACCCTAGTGTTTTTCCTCTTTTTAATTATACGGCTGGAAATTTTTGAGAGGCCATCCGAAGAATGCAGACTAAAATGGCCTGATCGGCGGGATCTGGGACGACCTTGTTACTATTTCGTTCTATGGCACCGAACTTGAAAATCGACCGTGTCGCTTGCCGTAGTCATTAAAGAATTCAGTAGCAATGAATCATGCGACACAAAAAAGGCGGAATAAAATTAGGGGTTGTACTGAATTTCATTGGGTTTTAATTGTTTTTCATTTATACATCGTTATTTTTCAGTAAAAATATTGATCAACCAACGCAACCAAAGCAACCGCAAAAGCGGAGTTTTCGACTTTTTGCATATAACTCCACTATCCAAAAAGAGTGAACCTATTTGACCTAAAATTAATAAACAAAGGAGATTGCAACTGTTGGATGAATAAAATTATTGAATTATCCGGTAGTCATGAGCAAGGAATTTTAAGAAAAGTTTGATCCACTGGTACACAACATTCGGTATGCTTGCATTTTTTATTGACATCGCCATGTCAGTTAACCGCGCTGCCTCGAAAAACCTGACGGCGTTAAAATGTGTTGAGTTACTCATATAGCATCTTCAACGTGTGCCTCTTTCACGGTGTCGTTCAAACGTAGATATATTACTCATATTGTGCACAGTACCAGGAACGACATCTTCCATCAATCCCAATCATCCCCTCCGAGAAACTCACCGAGTGAATGCATACGTCATTCTGATAAACATATAACTGATAACAACGGATCTTGTAACAGAACCTAAATCCTAGCAGCCAGGCAGTGGAGATTGTTAAGTCGATCTATCCAATTACAAGCCTAACTGTCCAGCCAGAATTTACAGCACAGCTCCGCTGCTTCCAACGCTAGACAGCGCAGCGTGGATCCGAATTAACTCGTGTGTCTAGCTTGCTGTGCACATTTGAATAACTCTCCATTCAGAGGAGAGAAGCCTCTTTCTGAGGTGTGCTGCTCGCCATATTTTGTCTGTCCGATAGCTCAACCAATCGAGTGATTCCTACTATAAACCAAATCGGCGGTAGGACTGAGAATCGGCTAGCTGTCTCAATATGCGGGTAGAATAAGAACCAGGTGTTTCATAGATTTCGTGTAGCTAAAAAATTTCTCTGCAAACGGAAGTCAAAATGAGTTTCAGAAGCGGCCAATAAAATAAATGTGAAAATGCACATAATCGATCTATTCAATAGTAAAACCTTCTGGGGCTTGTATAGTGCACTTGGAAGTACATCTTTGGACTTCTCTAACAAAAGATAACAGTTAACCTTCGTGCCAATAATCTAAACCCATTCGCCCGCAGATTAAATAATAATTAGTGTGTTGGGTAAAAAATACCACCACAATGTTTCCCACGGAAGTATCCACTTTAGAAAGATGTTTAAAGTCTTGTGTGTAGTTTTGGTACGTTGCTTTAGACTCCACTGATTTTTTAAACGAAAACCTACTTGAAGTTTAACTATGTCCCCAGATATGGAATACCGTCATTGGATGGTAATACCCCATCCATCGGTCAAATACTTTGACTTCTGTCCTAGAAACTTCAGTGTGTTTTAAAACTATCAGGATGGCGCACATCACTTGGTTCCTTACACCTAAGGCCACGTGTACTATCCAAATGGACTTGGTCACCTTAACGTTCAGCAATATATTTTGACAATGGGGTACCGCCGAAGTCCAATACTATTTGTTGAGATTACAATTCGATACTGAGTAAGAAGGCTTTCCCCCGGTGATGCTTCGAATCAGGCCTAATTTATCCAACACTTAGCTGTTTTTGCATTTACCCAAACACCTGAAGACATCGGGCTCGAATTTTGTGTTGCTCCACATGTTCACAATATGGGTAAGGATACTAATAAACTTCTGCTTTGCAAAATCACTCAGCAAACCCCACTGAACAGCGTAATACAATTTGACAACATAACTGTCTGTGCCATCTGTGAACACTACCCACAAATCTCCGTTCTCATTAATGCGTTAGAAATATATCAGAGGGCAGGTCACTTGGCACACAGGCACTCGGCAATTCTCATGAAATGCGCACTCGCAGAGCTACATTAGCAATTAGATTTGTAAGAGAACCTGCTGGACCTCAAGCATGGGGCGATATGTGCAGAATTTTGCTACGTGCTTGGCTGCGCGTAAATGTGTGAAGCAAACTGACACCGCAAATCCTATCCAATCAACTGTATTGCAAAAGGAAAGTCGGATACCGGTGTGTGAGTCGGCCATGTAAATCGGTAAATCACCATTAATCTGGTGGTATGGCTCGAACAGTCCCAGTATGTTACCAGCTTTGGTAAACGACAAGCAAAACCGGGTCTGCTCATCAATTTAAGAGGTCTAGATTAATTAAAATTAATTCTAACTATGATGTTCCACAAAGCCTACTTTTTGAAGTGTGAATTGTATTCCATTTTAGTTCCAACACAGCTATCAAGCCGCGGGTCAAACGTTGCGCTCGTAACTAAAAGGATTTTCATTTACTGTACAAAGGAAAAATGGTGTGCTTGTTTGTCATGAACTTGAGGAAAGCATGAAATGTTCCTGCAGTTTTTTTCATCGAATGACTTCCACATAAATCTCGTCAGAACAGTTGTCCTCCTTCGGGGTGTCTGGTGAGCTCACAACAAAGGGGAAAGCAGTGGACTCGAGTTCCGCTCTTATTAAATCTCATCAATAGTGCATATCCTTGGCCGTGCCAGGACGTCTGGCTTGCGCTGCGAGCATGTTACCGCCAATTCACCAGGACATGCTGGTGAATTTTCACGTGTGAACAAGCGAGCGTGTTCACACTTGAGCGGTGTGAATGGTGTGCCCTAATCCTCGAAAGAAAACCCAGTTTTGATGGTCAGTTGGGCCGCAGTGGCTTACTGACTTCCCAGTCAGGTAGCGTCGCAGACGCTCGAAACCCGCTGAATAATACAATTCGCTTAACCACCCACAACCAGATAATAAATGTCGATTGCCGTTAGCGTCACGGTGAGCCCACTGTGTACCTCCCATACTGGAAGGCACATATTCCGAAATGATTGTGTAGTTCGACTTGATATGGCATAAAACTAAATTGTTTATAGACGTGCATACGACCTACAGCAAATGCAAACCTTCATAATTATCGAATCAGTTTGTACAACCTAGCATCGCCGAAATGATTGTTCTCAACATTGACCTAAAAAGAGTACTTCTATTCGGAAAGCATGTATTTTATACCAGTCATGACATGACAGGAGGAAGTAACGCCCTACTTCCAGAATTCTTCAGACATTCCGTGTGCGAATCCCTAAACACCTTTATACATATTCTGGCGCCATTGCGAATCTTTAAACACCTTTATACATATTCTGGCGCCATGGCTTTGATAAAATACTGAATAAAGTAGGCCTTTTAACAGACATATTTGGAAGTGGAAGCAAGACATTTTCTAAGATTCCGATGACATAATTCTGTTGTCTCTACTACTTGCCATAGCTAGACTAAAACTTAAAGTATTCATTGCACCGATTCAGTTTGTTATTCTTTCTTTTATCTTGAGATTCTATCAAAAAGAAAAGCTTTTAATTTTTCGGATAAACAGACATTGCTTTACGAGAAAACTCACGGGAATCGGGCATTGGTATGTCGGATATATGGTCACCAGTTTGGTATTCAAATGCGTACTCCAATATCTACCTGACACCAATAAAAATATTTCTACTATCAACAGAGATCCCAACAATGCCACTCCGCTTTTTCAATGTCTTGCAGCAGCCGCACGCCGTGAAAACAACGCATTAATCCAAGCGAACCGCAAGGTTTGACTTGGTGCATGTATTGTATTTGTCCATTCACAGATCAATGAAATGTGTGGTTCCAACTGCGGCATCATGTAACGAATGCTACTTGAGCACTGTGTTCGATCTTCTGTATCACAATCAGGACGTATCAGTTATGGTGATTACCTAACGCAAACTTATGGGCTTTACACAAGTCCGAAATAGGAAACTCATTCTGACAGGCGCTGTATTTAGCAAAGTTAGAGGATTCCCTATTGGTTCGCAGAGGCTTTATTACAATTAAAACATCGGGCATGTTCCTCAGTCAATTCGACTCGCCGTTGTTTCAGAACCGATTCAAAGTAGTTCAGCTGAATACACAAACGCACCGGAATGACATCTGCAGGACACATCTGATAGTTACGTATCATTCCAATTCCACCGTGACCTTTGAGCCGTTACCACTGGCCAATGAGAGTGAAGTGCGTCTGTAGGGTTGTGGGCTTAAATACAGGTTCACTTTACCCTTATACGGTAAACAACTCACTTTTACTGCCTGATACTGCAGGGTTGTGGGCTTAAATACGGGTTCACTTTACCCTTATACGCTAAACAACTCACTTTTACTGCCTGATACTGGAAACTAATTGCAATCCCACGCATATTGCTGATTAAATATATATGGACTCAACTTGAATATAAAACTCAACTGATAAATATATTCAGTGGCTACTCGCCCGACTATCGAGGTTTAATTGATTCACAATGTGACAAACTGAAAAACAGTTTCATTAATCTACTACCGATAAGTCAATATTCCACAAATATGGTAAAATTAATTCGTCTCGAGTACCTTTGCATGCAATAAAATGTCCATTTTTCTTGATAAATTCAAGTAGATCCTGGCTTCTTTAGTAGCATTCTAGTTAGCAGAGGCTCCCACTGATATCATGGGGCACTTCGACTCCGCAATTCATGACAGACCTATATTAGTGCACCCAAAAATGTCTGTTGTTGTCATGCCCCTTGAACGCCGCTTCGCAGCAGAAAGTCCCTGCGAAACATTAGCCCATTGTTACCATAAGGTTGTTAGTCAGCATGTTGCTACATTTCAATCTACTTTGGGAAGAGGCACCCGTGGAATCGGGCCATCTAAAATTAGCCGTTTACACCCAGTGAGGTGGGCTGGACGAGCGTAAGTTTACACACTCGTTAAACTGCTCCCATATCAGACGATTCCGCTTCACCGTCTTGGCCCGCGCACTGTTGGAACATGCCATAATTAAAATAAAGGCTGAAGACAGCAAATAAGTTGACTCAACACGCAACAACTTCCAGTGGATCGCTTTGCACATAATTAAAATTTCTTCCAATGTCCATTTCTAGGGCGTTTGCGACAAATTATCTCATCTTTTAGTTTGTTTGGAGATGCAACGAATGTCTAGAAGTTCCACCGCCACTATGTCCAAATTACAGGAAGTGTCAACCGTTCATCATATCCGCTAGTGTGATCCAGTCGGAAATATGCAGCCCTTTCATCAAAAGGTGTGGAATATACCATATCATACGAAGGCTTGCTTAAACCCAAGTGCACTTGGAATATCTGAAATCATGCAGCTGCGAGTAGAAAGGAAAGCACTTCTTGCACGATTTGGTCATCACTTCCAATGGCTTGAACGAGGTTTTTATTTTGTAACTAAGGCCCTACTGAATACTTATTTAGAGTAGTTAAAAACAATGAGAATTTTCTAAGGGATGTTATGATCAGATGACACAAACGAGAGATACCACATTGCTTCGCCACCCCATAGAATGTTGCCATTCTCATTGCCTTTTGGTATTCCTTCGGATAGATTGCCTTTTATCCAAACATTCATTTGTGATAAACCTGCCTGCATTAGACCTTTTTTGTGTGCATGCGACCTCAATGGACCCCTAAAGAATTTTCGTTAACGTGGCTGCCTCCCACACATCGTGGTCACGCACCTACGAAATGCGGGTTCACTTTACAGGCTCTTTAAAAGTGATGCACATTTAATCATTGACAGGAAAGCACCCAAGAATAAAACACGCTGATTTCGACTGGACACCTTCAGATGCAAATTGAGGTATTGTGGAAGGAGACAGAATACGCAATCAGCAAGTGTTAACCCCGTACAAGAAACTTGTGAACGTGCACATTTAACTCCGTCAGTCTGAACAGAAACCACGAGACCAAATAGTTGCTTGAATAAGCAGATTAGTGCATAGAATGTCAACTGCATGAAAGTTGCCAGCCATTGACTTATGTTTTCTTGTCTACGTAAATTCAATCATTTTATTCCTGAAGAGGGTTGTGCTAGTTGACTTTGAGCTTGGAACTGCTCCAAAAACATGCCCTTTTTCAAAATACTAAATCAAACCTTATGCTTCACAGGGCGCTAAAATATTTGACCACATCTGTGTGAACTTAATTGAGGGTTTACTCTGCCGTATCTGTCATTAACTCTCCATAAATTTGCTCCTTTACTACTGACGAGGGGCCTGTCATGGCATTTGTTAGCTCATGTGGTTCACGGTATCCAGGTTGATGAGCGGAATTTTCCAAATTCGTCCTAATCACTACGGTGCGGTGTCTTGCTTGCCTAGCGGATACATTTGCTGTCAGAACTTTTAGTATCCCAAATTAAGACTGTGGACGCCATACTTTTACGCCATTTAATTGTGATATTAACGCTGCCGCTGTATTACGAAAAACGCCGTCACGATCCATTTCAAAGTTTCCCGGCTGCTTATTTAATGCATGCTTGTAACTACGTTAGGTAGATACTGTTGATTGTGGAAGAAAGCTCCCCCAAAAGTCTGAAGTAAAATGTGCTCTAACGTGATTAATTTTCCTTTTGGATCCATCTAGAATCCCTTGAATAGAAAAACACGCAAGGGCGCAATTCGCGCATTATCACAAGCCTAATGAAATGACTTTACGATCAGCGCTAATAGCATCTGCTTATGACGAACTAAACCATGATAATGTGAAAGAAGTTATTGTGGATTACACTTCTCAGACCTATGTATCACTAACATGCTTTTTTGTCGGACTCTTCAATTACGGTCAGGAAATGATAAGTCGTGCGTTTTTATGCTAAATTTGGGGTTTTTAGTCAAGCATGTCAGAGTACGCGTGTTCTCTGAGGTTTTTTGCATCATAACCACATGGACTACTTTAAAATTGTCAAAGCTGCTTGATGAACTGTGAGCAAAACCAGGTGGATCGGAGATTGGTGGATGAAAGTGAAATGAGCTGAGATCCTTGGCTAGAGGTCTCCAAGACCTCTATTATAAACTTTCATGTATGTGTATATGTATTGTTCAGCTGTAATACCCTTCTGGTGCCTAGCTGCCATGCCACCAGAAGGAAGCAGGAGGGCTGGGATACTGCCAGGTTGCCCAAGCCTAGACAGGAGAAGTCGAGAGGGAAAGGTTGGGTTCAAACCACGGACCTTTCGGCCAGTAAATTCGCTCTCTAACCACTTGAGCCATCTCGTCCCTGAGCCCCCTCGCCTCTATACAATCAGGTAATAGCCCGGAATCAGTTTATTTATTTCTGCACAGAAAATTACCCACCTAAATCTTGGGCCCAGCCTAACACGAGGCCGCGCGAAGCAAGAGGAAACAGTTTTTACCTCTAGACTTTGGTAAACTATCTCTTTTACTTATTTGGACTGAATATCCCAAACTCCTGAAAAGGTTGCGCCAAATGAAGGAGGCAACGAACTAATCCATTTTACCCTCCTAAGTGTAACTTTATGTGGCAACTGAATTAAAGTGTTTGAAATATATATTCGTCCATCATTTGCGTTTTATTTGCAAGCGGACATATTTCGGCTTGGAGTTATTGATATGAAGTACTCGTTTTGTTGACGGATGACGACATGCTTGTAGCCGTCATTTAGGTGCTTTCGTGACCAGCTAGTGAACCTAAACGGTACACATGCAGTTGAAAGGTTTGCTCATCCTTCCATAACTTTCTACGCCGTGCGAAGTGTGTTTTCAGTGAATTTTCGGTGAATTTCCAGACAACGCCCTCCGAATTCTTACACGATTGCTGAGCGCATAATAGAAGCAAGCAAGATTGATGTAGACATATGTAGTCTTTGTCATCCGACAAAACCTCATACACACATAGAAAAAACGATCCTCGAGCATACGGTGGTCGACCCACCAAAACGTGTAGTACAAGGGAACAACTTCAGGGCACATACTGGCACGCATATACCAAAACGGAAACCAGATGGAACTAGCTGCAGCTTGTTCTCGATACATTTTGATACATAGACGTGATAGAAAACAATGAATGTGTTTTTGTTCTATATGTATATATATATATATATATATACAATGTATGCGTCCTTACGCAGGTCGGCGGTTGTCCGTTAAGCGTTGTAGGCGCCTAGAGCTATTAGCTTAACTAGTCTAAAGACCGAACGTGAGAAGATTAGGCGAATTATTTCGAAAACAAGATGCAGAGGGAAATTGAGTTGGTTCAATCATTAATTCATCTCCTTTGGGACATATCGTGGACTCATTTGAAACAGATACGATTAGTCAGCAGTGGATAGAGACTAAGTTACACAATCACTACAAGAACGAGAGTCCGATGAGGTTGCAAGATAACGTTTTGGGTTTGTGGTGGGAATCACACATGTACACGTACGTGTTAGCAGTATGTACGGATACAAGGGATAGCAATATCAGATACGTATTGGGGGGGGACAAGAAACAGACGACTAAGCGTACAAACGGTACATTTGAGTGACGAATGAAAGATCGATGTTTTTGTCATCTACTTACAACAGGCTTTCATTTCAGCGTCTTCCCAGTCAAAACTGCCAGTATTCGACTTTCCAAGACTGCATGAAAGTGTATGCACTTCATCCGGTGATTCTTCAAACGAACTTAGCTCGCAAGAGTTTTCATGCAGAGTGGGTTCACTAATTGCTACTTTCCCGCCTGTTCGATCAATCCCGTACCAATAGTCACAAGTGCATTCTTCGTGATCCGATTCCACACTTGGATCAATGGGAATGTTTGGTTCAAGTGGAAACACTGTACTAGTTTGTTGAGATATTGAATGAGAACTGGAAGGCTTTGGATTTGTTGTGGTTCGTGGTCGCTTTTTATGACTCGGTCTGTAAAAGTCTGTGCGCTCGGTGGGAAAGATGGAATGCGACGGTGGCAGTTGGGTCTGAAAGTAACTGGCCCAAAATGGAAGAGTGGCAAGGTTTTCGTTATAAGGAACCATATTCTGATAGACTGGAGGGTTGTCTGGACGCGGAATCATGGTGTTCATTCTTTCAGACATTTCAACATACGACTTTAAGCTTGCTAGTTGTGCTGGGGTCAGGGCAGGTGGATGGAAGACTTTGTGAGCACGGTATTCTATTGTTTTCTCCCTGAATTTCTTGCTCGCAGGACGTAGATGCGGGTCTACGGTTTCGTTTTGTCCCAGCATGTTTGACTCAGGTTCCAGTGGGTGTACTGGATACCAGTTACTTCGTGAGGTTCCACATTCGTTGTAGTAAACTGGACGTCTACATGGTCGCTTACGCATCCTCCTGAGATCAGCGTTTTCGTCTGCTAACGTCTCTGTTTCAGATCTCCACTGAGCGTTTGGAGATATTGGTGAATGGTTTGGTGAGACTGTTAGATTATATGTTGACAACAACGGAAGGTTAGACAAAACGGACGCTTGTCCTTGAAATAAGTGACCACCTGATGTGAAAACTGGGCGAAAAGTATCACTGTCACGTTTAAACCGACGAGGACGGACCTTTCGACGTCCGTGATGGGTTTTCAAATGATGCAAGTCTTCTAATTCAAAGTCATCCGATAGTGGACCAAGCACTGTTCGAAGATCTACTGTTGAGCGACTGGTGAAGCGTTGATTCCCAACTCCCTCGGGACGCATAGAAGCTGATGCGTTTTTAGATCGATTCTGTTCATCGTTCATCCGTGATTTCTGTTCAAAAGCCATTCTGTGAGAACGTAACCTGGGAGAAAATTTCATACTATTCTCCATATCATGTCTAGGAAATTGTCCAGATTGAACTGGAGCGTTCACAATAATTTCGCTTATCGTATTATTCATGTTAATTACAGGGGGGCCCGCGGGCTTCCACAACGATTCAGGCTCCTCCATTCCACTAAGCGAGGTTTGGTTTTCACCATTGTCTACAGGAAAAGCGGAGGGGAGAATTGATTCTGTCAGGGTACCAACGTGGCCGTCTGCATTTCCAGGCCCGGTGGGTACTTGTGGTGATAACAACCACGGTGTCTGTCTAACCATGTTCTGTTGCGATGTGCTTAGCTCGGACCCGATGGAGCTGTGAGGCGGCGTTGCAGTAGCAGTATGGTGTTTCATCCCCAATCTCTTACGCGAAGACGGATAAAGATATTTATTTTTGACAATCAGTGTGCTTGGTATTGTGTCCGCCAGTCCGTTTCCAAATATATCTGAATTTTGATGGGATTTCACTCGGCTCTTCAAGTGTGCGAGTATAGCGGAAAAGTTCTGCCAGTCTTCACATTCCATAGCCAGTTCCCGCCTAACTTTTTCGAGGTCACTTGCAAGCAAAGCAGCTCCACTGATGTGATGATGCCGCACATTGTTCTGATATCTTCTCAGACGATCCAGCGGAAGATTCGGCAAATTCGCTAGCAGATTACACACGTCAATTACGGAGAACTGATGGAGAGCCTATAGTAAAAAAGTGATGCAAACGGTTAGGTTTCCAGTTCCAGATATTCTTATGAAAAAAACGTCACTTATTCAACCTTCTGTTAACTCACAGAGCTGACGAACGGATAGTAAGGGTGAAAACCCACAATTTTTGTGGTATTGTTTAATTCCTAAACTAGTTGCGCGGATTGTTGTGAAGTGGAGTAAAGCTACGAGTGAAATTTGCGGTCTGCAACTGGTGGAGTGAGACTAATGTCCTGCTGTGATTCGCAAAACACTTCACCATTCATATGCAACTAATCCGAGCAAGAAATCACCGCAAACCTTTCTAGCACTCGTTCAGTTGAAGGAATATAACAATATAAATTACCTTTGCCAGCTGTGGACCTGTCTGATTAAAACTGGGTTCGGTTGCACCCGTTTGCTCCCACATTGGATTGGTGAATACTTTATCTGCAGAGTCTGTAGAATTTGTCATTTCTCTCAAAAATATTGGTGTGCTCTTGTTTGAACTAGTTCGTTCCATCAGGCCATACATAGTAGTTGGGCTACGTCCATCCCCGCGTGTTTTGGAGCGTCCTATTTTTTCTCCCGTGTCCTGCTCCTCAATCAGTGCGGGAAGTCCTGAACCAATTGGTGGATAGAACAAGATCTCGTCTTTGGTGTGTATCGACACGCTTGCATTTCCGGCCAAAGCTAAAGGAGAAACAGCAAATGACTATTATTTTACATTGTCGCTTAAGCTAGTTTGCGCATAAGTTATGTAGTGCTAGCGTTCAACCTTGAGTTCCATATTTTCCTAAAGAGGTAAGGATCAAGCGATTTCTTGCATTTTCTCCAACTCACTGCTCGATACTCGCGGGCAGGAAGATGAAATACTTCCTTCCCAGGATAAACGATTCACTGACGGTCAACTTTCAAGAGGACAGAAATTATTAAAACAGGCATAGAAGATTGCATGCGGCTGTGCCGTCATGCGTCGTCGCCGTAGCTTATTTAGTTACCAGAATCCGTAGCACAATAACTTCATGCTAGCTGCCTCATTAATTAGAATATTCAGACGCTCTGTTAGTAACTGCGACACCCGATGAAGGTTTGCATCAAAGTTTCAAGGATTCTAGACATGTCAGATTCGTTTTAAGCCTACTTTTAAGCCGTACCGCAGACTATCCTTTTAGGTGTTTATGGTCTGACCTGACACCTTCTTGAAGATCAAGTTGTTGTTCAGTAACGATGACAAAGCTATATATGCCTCCTAGACGGAGGGCTGCGCAGCGTGCCTTCATTATTTTTGCCTAGCTTTTTTGACTACTCAAACAAGTGCTAGTAGTTCAGTCATTAGTGACAGTGCAGTGCACCCTGGCACGTCCTAAGCCTTGATTCCATGAAAAATGTTAAGTGAAACAGTACACATTTTTTTCGTACAACAGGATTTAGTACAAACGGACTTATCTGCCAACAGGCGGCAACATTATACCCAAGATCTTAGCTGACGCCTGAGTTGTTGAAGGAGAGTTGCTTACTAAACCTTCGCTTAACAAAGCTGGATATTCAAAAACACACCGGGATCTTGTTGGGAAGTGGCAATACAGTCTACTCGGCCCACGCGCCGACACCAATAACAAGCTCAGATGTGGAAACAGACTGACAGGTAGGGCTCCTCACCTAACATCAAGTTCATACTAGTAATCAGTGTTAGATTACATTGTTGTGAGCACTGAAGATGATCCACTGATTGGAAACTGTTCGCTGTGACGAGCGCTGAGGGGCACAACAGCCTGTTATCAGCAAAGAGTGGGATGATTCCACCGAGTGGAGTCACTATGACTCTTCAATGGTTGCTTGCGTAACAACGGCTATATGAAAAATCCATTTTTGAATAATGAATCGCCCGGTTTTGCTATTCTAGAAAGACGTCGATTTTTGGATGGCAATGCGTTCGAGAACACTCTCCTGCTCATAGAATATTGACCGCTTTATCGCAGTGTTAAATGGCTTCGGTATCTTGATTCTGGTTTGTAAGTAAATTTTACGATCGGCTAGACAAGCCAACTTGAACGCGATCACGTTACTTACATGGTCCAGTAACTGAAGCGGAGAACCAGGGGTTGATGGCAAATATCTTAACACACTTTCATGCTTGCCCAATGAGATATGGACTTTGAGTAATAAGTAATGAAAGACCTTTTGTTTTCTGTAGTATACTTTGCAATTAATTTAATTTACCGTTCTACTGTGTCGAGCCTACACATATCTCATGGATTGTTTTGCGGATTTCCTCATCTACTCGCAACAGTTCTTAAGCATACAGCGAATATCTGGGTCTGGTAAATTTTTCGATCGGCGTTCCTAAGTTTGAAGAGTGAGTGACGTAAAAATAACGGATAGTCGTAACCGATATTGTGTACTACTCATGTTATATGTTCTTCCGTGACGACATCTGAGCTTTCTATGACGTTGAACTTCCTGCAATGATTCGAATCTGCAGCCTCGTAAAACTCTGACATAGCTGATAGGTTCATCAAATGCCGTTTAATGGGACCCAAAGGTAGAAATGATTGTTACTAAACACACGGATGCTCTAATCTTAATTTATAGTCTAACCTTGGCAAAAAAACATGTTTACTTTGGCCTGCTGTTCCGATTGATTTAAGGACAAGCACAGCAATAAATTCACCGATTATTATTCAAACTAGCCTGAAATGAAGACTTGCGGATAAGCACGAAGTTTACAACTTGTGAAACCCTCAGCAATATCTAGCTAAGTCCTACAAATTAATTTCACACATTCATAGCGACTTCAAACGATCTTTGCCCTGTTAAATTCTAAAAGAGCGCAGCAGCTCGTCACCAAATTTTTACAAAAGAAATCATTCCGAAACCGTCGCAACGGAAGTATGTAAACGTTAGGAAGTATATGATCGTTTATGGTGTATGATAGTTCCAGGCTCAAACAATAATGTTGCATTATTGACACATTCAAACAAGCGGGCAGTGCAAAAGTAATCAATGGTAAAGTAGGCGGAAGAGAGATTTTCTTGTTTACAGAGGACTCAAACATTCGGAACCACTCAGTAACCCACCTCGGATGCACTGAAGTAAATACGGGTTGTGCATCAAAACGCAAGAAGTTAATTTCTTCAGCGTCATCAACGGCAACGAAGGGTTGGATTTAATGTAGGACTCCAAGCGCTCCAAACTGCGATCATCGGCCATTAACGGTTCTAACAACTCCAATGTTTCACCAATACTCGATTTCACCTAAAAAAGATCGGTACATTAAACGTTGTTTCGGTAACCATCTAGGAGTTGCAAAAACATCTGAGACAACCTAATCAGTGTTACGTGGAGTTTACTTAGGTCCATTCGGGAGTCTACTTAAGACACTCGTTCATTTTGGAGGGCTGCTAGAATATTGCCTTGACTGTTGTCATTAATTTCAGACTCTACTGGCAAACTCCCTTCGTTAGGTTCCACTTATTTTTCTGGAGATCAAAACCTTTCTCCCCAAGCATTTCTTTTTCACATCATAACCAGATAAGGGTAAACGGTATGGACATTATAGATTGACCATTCCAAGTCATCCAGCTGCCAAGATTGGTGAACAAACCAGCAATCTAGCACCATGCAATGAGGTTGGTCATTGCTGCTCAAAATGCTAAAACCTGAGCAGAAAGTTGGTCAAGACGGGTTACGAAAACACATCTAATTATCGGAAAGGCAAGAGCAGAATGAAATAGATACTCGCAACCATCGAATAGAAAACGGCACCAATCAGATTTTAATAAAGATTTCCCCAGCGATATCAGGACGTTTCAGATGCAGCGTCCGAAGCACTTCTGAGGGTGTATACCTCTGCTGCAGCCTAAAACTAGATAAAGGTTCCATTTTTCTTCCATCTGACAGGTTGCGATCACACAGCAAGCAAAATCGGACTTCGAGTAAGTTATACTGTTGTTCGTTAAGTCGTCTGCAGATGACGTGACCTTCAACTGCTAACCGAAATATCACAGGTTAAAATCTCGCTAAAACTCTATAAGAAACTCTGTGCTGATGGCTATCAGCAACTGTTTGCAATTTGTCGTTGAGTAGTGACTCACCAGGCATGTTGCAGTCCCTTTTTGAGTTGAATTTAACCTTGTGTCGTTACAGTGTAGTAAGCGATGAGTTCCACTATATTGCTAATGCGAGGTCCTTGGGTTGTCAGCTGGTTGCACCGGAGCAACCACCGAATTATTACAGGCTTGCCTGAAAGGTTTATGAAGCTCTCTGTTTAATCTCAGTATGGGTAACTCTGTCAAACAGCATCAGGCGTTTTACCTGTCCATCGAGCCATTCACGAGGTCATTAATGTCAAAATAGTCAAGTTGCTGCGCTGATTACTCATTACTCAACAACAATAACGACTCGCCACGAGAATTCTTCAGAAGGAAGGAATACTCGAAGAGCAAAATTACCTGATGCAGACAGGCCTCAAGATTAACCAATGCGTCGTTTGAAGAGACAGTTCGTGGAAGTTCACCTCTTGTGTGTTCTTCAATGTTGAGGACCAACCAAGCCATGTGATAGGGCCAGTAGTGAACAAGACTGATCCAGAAAACCACATCATCCATTGGAATGTCCAAGTTACACAAACGCAGAAAACGGCCTGTAATGCAAACAGGTAGGCAATGAAGATCGAAAATGCTTTCCTACAAACGCACAATGACCACTGTTTATAAATATGCGTGTAAATATCTTCAAAGCTGGTTAATAGGATGGTTAAACGTTACATGTTCAAAATACCATAAAAACTGATGTTATTTCATTCTGATGTCACTTTTGCGACAGACTGCCTCAAAATCGATGACAAGAGTAAAGTTGAACGAAATGATCCAAATGGTCCTAAAAAGAAAAATACAAGGTTTTATGATGAAACAATGCTTCTGAAACAGTCAGTGCTTCGGGCCCGTGACCAGATTCGGCTTAATTATCAAGGCATCATTCGTTGATACCACTAACGTCGGTAACCTCGAAATCCTGATTTCACTCCTGTTTTAAATGTCGGGTTGGTTAGTCCAAACTCGATGCACAACTTTCCAAATCTTCAGCAGGAACGTCCAGTTGGTTTTCCTCACTCTGATTTGCGCTTACCCATGTTTCTATCATTTACCCAGGTGACTAGCACCAAGTATCGTTCCCTAAGCAATGGTAACATATGAAATCGACGAACTGTCTCGGTTACAAACAGAACGTTGGAAAATTATGTGCTTCAGCTGGAAGTGGCATGGAAAGAAATTGGCTAAGAGCATGCGACATTCAAAAACCTATTTGTTTATATGAGTTCTTAAGCAGTGTGTGCCCAGCTGAGCGACACAACTATTTCCTAAGTTGTGTTTAAGGCCAAAGCTATAATTACAGCACACCTTCCGTTGGGGACTGTAATTTTCTATGCATGAATAAGCGCTTGTGCCCCAGGCGTGAGTGAAAAATAATCACTATCATTTCCGAGCCTTTCAGATGCCCATACGTTTGAGCAATAACATGTGTGAGAAGTACGGTGCTTGGATGAGCCGGTGATGTTGGCTCAATAACATTGCACGAGATAATTCGTGACTTGCGGTTTTCCATGTTATACTGAAACTTCTCAAGACATAATACCGGTCTCCCAAATGAACAGCAAAATGTAACTGACGTAAACCCTGGATATCAAACCAATCCAATTTGATTACAGTTACATTTATTCTTGTTCACTACACTTAATCGTTTAGAATTTTATCGAACAGTAACATGTCTGAAGACATATGTTTCCACCATTTAGCCAGTGCGGTCACTAGAGAAACAACGCTTCATTCAGTTCTGTTGAGAACCACTGAGGTGTTGGATGCGAAAGAAAAGAGGGCGAGTGCGCTTACTGGTGAATGCCATGGCTGCCACAAGTTGTTTGCTTGTCTTCCTATTCCAGTCAGCCAAAGGATTATCATCTTGGATGAAGAGACCAGCAATGCCAGCCGAACATTCTGCGGCCCGGCTAGTCGTAGAACTGCTCCTGGTAAACGAGAGTTTCTTGACTTTCAATGGCAATCCGATTGATTTTCCGGAACTTTTCGGGGAAATGGGCACACTTGTGCGATTTGCAAATAGAGCTCTGGGCGTGTATGTTGTATCCGTTGACCTTCGGAAAGGTGCAAACCCTGGTTGATTTTCAGCTTCACAAAATGAGGTCTGAAAGGAGAAAAATGAATAAATTTTACATAGAAGACATCCACAGTGAGCAAAACGTTGCCCGGCCCAAAATAATCAAGTGCCAAGTGACGGAAAACATAATCCACCATGATTTACTGCTAACATTATTTATTTTGCAGCAAATGCAATGTATTTTAAGCTCCAATCAGCAGGAACACAGATACTTCGATTGAACGACACGGTTGATATTTTTGTCTACCTTTTCCTTAGTTACTAAGATGCACCTCCTGATATATTAAGTTATTTTCACCACTTGAATATACCGTTGGATGTGGGACATATACGGCATTTATGTGATTCCGGATTGGAGAAAAGGTCTTCGAAAAATAGTTAAACAATGGTCATGCTGTAGTCACGTATAAATCGTGCGATCTTACATCGGCACCTGACCAAGTAATTCTTATCCGTCATCAAAGAGGAACTGGTGAGAATTGTAAGATTTACGAATCAGGATCTCACCGAGCCCCTGGAACCATGTTGAAACCCAAAGTGAATTAACAAAAGGTGTTGCAGGATTTCCTGTTACATTAGAAGACGAATGTTGTTATCTTTAACAGCAGTACTGATCTGTCCAGTGGGTTTGAAGGTTATCAAGGTCATTTTCACTCTGTCGACAGTTCTATTGGCAATATTACCACTGCATCTTCCTCCATTGCAAGTATCCTCGTTGCATCTTCGGTCCTCTCCTTCACTGGTGTGATACCTAGTATTACGCTCTTTTTTGCCCTATAGTACAACATGGACGATACCCCTGTCTGCAACCCAGTGCTAGTGTAATCTAAACAACCTCGTGGCATGTGTTACTCGGTGTGTATCGCGCGGGAGACAACCATTTATGACAGTTCCGCCATGCTACCTTGGGGTCACTAATGATAAGAAACTTCGACAATTAACATAAAAAAATTGCAATGATAACAAGATAGGCAAGCAAAAAATCCAGGCTTCTAAAAGATTTCTATACATCTGACACAATACACAGTCGTTTAATTCTTGCATTCAAAGCTCAGTATTGCTAATCAGCTCCGATAAAGAACGTAGCACTTCGTGAATGAAAGCACTGGGAGAATATTGTTGTAGATCTGTGAGACTTTGACGTGAGAGTTTTGTCGAATGCACCAAGCACCAGTGCAGAAAAATCGCTACATATATTAACTCCTAAACAAGATTTATACGGCACTGCCGCAGAAAGTCCAGTGTTTGGGTTCTTTTTCTAGTCGCATTTTTTAGTGTATTTTTCAGCAAATATGGAACCCCTAGCAAGTGCAAAGTATGTGTTTGCTGACTGTCATGTTTCTATTTGGACTGAACTACACAGACGCTCATAGGTGCCAATAAAGCTGCGATTCTCGTGATCAGAGGAAACCATCTTCTAGCAAATGCGGAGATACTTTCACTTGATACGGAGATCGTATCAAGTGAAAGGTGATAAACTGATCAAATTTAGCCTGAATCTAGCAAAATGGACAATCTACATTGAAAATTCAGGTGTAACCTTGCATCCCGATCACCCCCGGTGATTTGATACACTAAATATGTGTTCTGTCAGACTGCATCTCGTTTAGTTTGCGTGCGTGTGGTACAGTTGTTTTTTGCACGCGTGTACTGCAATTAGGCTGGTGATCCTCCAGAGTTCACTCACTAATTACCGTAGCGCCAAGTAAATTGCTGCGCACTGTCTCGTGCCTAGCGTAATCAGAGCTATGAAACAGGCAAAGATTTCTTTGTTATAAGGTATTGTTCACATAATTTTTCAAATTAGCTGCTTCCCAATAAAAATATCAGATATGAATCGATCTCAGACTCGACTGGTTTCATTGAAAATGTTTTTTATGCTGCTTCGTCCCATAGGTCGCACAATTTCCTGCCATTGCTGCCACATATATGAAACAGACAAATGTTAACAGGATAAAACAATTTGTCTCAACTAAATGTTTAGCGTGGGCAACTTAAAGTGGACCAAGATTCGGCAATCGCCCAACCATGAGCTTGTGTCTTCCGATACTCTGGACAATCACTGTAGTTATGCATACACACTTTCATGGGTAATTCAATTACCACGTAATTCGGGGAAGTCTGAGAGTAGCCATTTGGGGAAGTGATTATCGAATTAAGTTGTGGCTGTTGTCGCGGGTGGGTTATACAAGGAGCTTCGCAATGCTCCACATCCGAGCAGACTGGTGTGTCCAGATAGATGGGCAGCTGTATGCTTGTTCGAACCAGATGCAGATTGTCGTTCAGGGTTTTCGAGACAACTCTGGCTAGCTGGGCACTGCTCGCAGCCGGGTAGGCGTTGGTCGGATGAAAAATTGCGCCTGCAGCAACTTCACCCAAAAGAACCTGTGGTTAAAAATGGAAAGCGGCAAGCTTATACTCGCACGACTATGGGCATGCTTTAACATAAAAAAGGCCAGGCAAAATGTAGACTGCCTGGAAATCGATGAGCATTTAAGACAATTCACTAGATGATGTACCGTTCTAAAATACCGTCGCAAAAGCACCCTAGAGTGCTAGAATTATACTGGCCTAAACTATACACGACATATTTAGCTTAAAACAATTTTCATCCCCATAGTATTCAACCGTTCAGTTACGTCCTATAAGGGAAAATGTTCTTTGGAATACAAAAAAACCGTCAGCAATATAGTGCACAATGCCTTTTTTTAGCTCTGTCCGTTAATGATATATTTCGTCATGAAGTTTTACTAGCGACTTAAAAGGTCGAAGAATACCATCAGCAAGATTATGCCGTTGCTCAGTGTGGGCCGGTTTATTCATGATGGGAAAAATGAAGCTGCTATTCGAGCTATTCGCTGGCTCGTTATTTTAGGGCCTTTTTATTCAATAATGCACACATCACGAGGGTTGAAAAAGGTCGGAACCGGTACCTCCGTGGTTGATATGATGCTCTGTCTTCCATCAAAGGGTATCTGAACTATGTCGTATTTATTCAAGAGTTGGTTTGGACGGAACATCTTCTACTGTTCAGTGACACTGTCGAACTCAAAGAGTATAGCGTTGAGTGGCTCATCCCTGACCAATAGAAAGGTTCTACACCTACAAAAGTAATTAGTTCCCCAGCTAAAATGATTGATCAGAATTTTTTATTGCTAATTCGTATCTGTTCAGTAAAAATAAAACAGACAAATTTTGCCTTTAAATAACACGAGCGATTTTAAACAGCAACGAAAAGGTTGTCAGCCAAATATTTCATTGACTCGTGAATAAAGCAGGGTTAATAACAGTCGTTCATTTGTAACACCCTTTGGGCGCCTAGCTGCCTTTTCAGCCGAAGGAAGTACAAGGACTGGGATGCTGTCTAAGTGTGAACCGAAGCAGTTAAGCTGCCTAGGTTGGTCCGAACCGCGGGATTTCTGTTGGGTAAGTCGGCCCCCTTCACATTGAGCTATCCTTGGCTGTACGATAATCACTGTATACCGTTTCACCGTTATCACTTTGTTGAAATTTAGATCTTGAGTTATGCCATGGGAATCTACAACGGGATGGTTTTCCACAGTTAGTGTCTATGTAGTTCCATCAAAATTTGCACCATATGACAAGTTATGTTCAACATGCCATACATGGTCCGGGTATCTGGAAAATTCCTCTAGACTTTCAGCGATTTATCAACGCCATCTCAACCGCGTAGCCATATCTAACAAAGTTCTGAAATACTATGGCAGGTTTAGATAAGATGATGTAGACCCTGCAGATGGCTCGATTCACTAGTTGAGACAAAATATCAACTGTAGCGTAACACTTTTGATATAATTTTACCATCAAGGATTTCGAAATCTACGGTCTATTGCTCCAACGTGACCATGCTAGTATACTTTATGAAAAATCCAGATGTTTTCTGCTGATATCCGAGACTTGATAGTTAGTTGTTTTATGACGACTTTGTATTCAAAGGCTATTTTGATGGGAGAATAAAAATTCGATCGCAAGGTAAAATTCGTCACATGGTGAAAGTCTGTGACGAGATGCTCATGATTTCGACAATGGTACTTATGAAATGACAACTATCTGTTATAGACACGCACGATGCTACTTGAGTGCTTTCTTTATTATTAGAAATCTCAACCGTGTAGTGAGACAGGAGTGAGAATTTCTCTGAAAAACTGCTCACAATAAGCTCACAATCGGTCATTACAATGTATTATTTACTCAAAAGTTACAAGAGAACGACGTTGGTTGGAAAAGCAGCAGCCCGTCTTCAATTTCGTAACGAGCTTGATTAAGGGTCGATTTCACGGCATCCTTGTTGCGACAAAACGTCATTTTTTCCAGAGCAGTTAGTAATGGTAACACTTGTGCCCCACCCCCAGTCCTTGCGCTTGAATATCTGGTCTTTTGCACAACAGTTCATCTATAAAACCTGAAATAACTCGAGTCTGTGAAACTTGGGAAAATCATTGTTGGCATTGGGTGGGATTCAAGTGTTGCCGAATACGTTGCAACTTTAGTGTGTACGTAGTTTCGCTTCTTTCTGACTAAGCGCGTAAAAAGATTTGCTATCAAAAAGGTTCGGCTTATTTATGAGTTCATTTAAGTTCTTTTTTCTCGAACATAGTTGAATGAGATTTTTCCAGCTACGCCTTCATGCTTACCCTTGGGAAATAAGTTATCAGCTGCACGTGTGTATGTATCATATTCTCCACTGCCTCGTTACACCAAACCTTAGTTCGACATTCAGTTGATCAGTAAAACTATTTAAGTGTTTGCAATCAGGAAAGAGCTGTTTCTTTTGTCAGAGGCTCGAGATAACGCTCGTGCGGTTGTGCGATGTTTATTTACCCACAACTGATTTGGAGAGGCAGGAAACAACATCCAGTCAAATAACAAACAGACCTTGTCTCCTCAAATAAAGCTACTTAGCCTTTACCTATACCTTGTCGATTTTATTTAAAATAGAAGGCCGTTGGAGAGTTAGTTTTCTGCAGTTGCCTCATGCGGTGGCGTGTGGTTCAATCAATTAGAATCGATGAGCAGGTGGATGCTGTTGGATGTGCAATCTTTTAGGCCTTACCCCAGTTGTTGTCTTAAATAACTACCACCCGCCTTGCACTCGCTGAGTTTTATGTCAACCAAGTGTTCAAAATTGTACAGAATTAGCGAACTACACTCATTTGCATACCAATTTGTGTGTATAACGAGGGAATCAGATCAATTGCATTTCTCCTATATGACATCCTTAAACTGAATCTGCTACGAAAAAAGGCGTCGTACTACGGTCGGCACGGTAGTCTCAGTGTGTATTTGCTTGCTGCAAGCCCTCCAAAAATCAACATCGTACAGGCTTTGCTTAGCAAAACAAGTTGAAAAACATCAAAAATTGAGAGCTTCAGATGAGTATTTTGTTGGCACTAAAATACTTTGCTACTGGGTGTATTTTGTTAAAACAGGCTATTCTTTGAAATTTTCACACCCTCAAGCAAATCTACCTGCATTTGGCGGACGCATCTGCCAAATCCGGTCTTCAGCAAGTTACTTTTACGGGAATGGAGTATCAGTTTTCTCCTCTGGTGATATCATTGATGGTGATACTGTATCCGAAGGATGAGATGTTTAACCCAACGAGTCAATGGTCATCTTATGTCGGTGACCCAGGAAAGGTGTAAGAGAATTCTACGACCCTGTTACCACGTAGAAAGAAACGAACTCAGTGCATGAATGCCTTTACTTAAAATTTCATGGCTTGTTCAAGGAGCAAAACAATTCTGAGTAGAGTTTGATTTGATGCCAGCAGATATTACCGGCCCATAGTTCAGTACCACATCACTATCATGAGTATCTCAGCAAAGAATATGAAATTAGTGCGAAAGCTCTTTTAACTATTAATCGGACACTTGGTAAGAGTAGAAGTGTCTGTGATGTTGAAATGACGCTGACATGTTGCGAGTGGTCTCAAGTGGACTAAAAGGTTGGTGTTCATTGAACGACAGAAAAACTGCGCCAGCGACTCTGATTTTGTTGAAGAACTAAAATTGATGCCTTCGAGAAGTTATAGTTTGTCTGTATACGCACATTAAGCTATGTTGCTAGTCCAGCAGCTAATGTATAGCCTGCCATCGCTGAGAGTTTATCCAGAACTTCATACTCATATGCGGATTTTCTCCGTTGGCTTGGGCGTTTCTGTGCTAATTGTTTCTTGTTTCAATTTCTCTGGGATTCGAACTCACGAAAACAATAGGCCAGTTAACGCATACGCGAAATAATGGCATGCGGTCCCTCAAATTCATCTGTGCAGAGAGCAGGCGTTCCCATGGTGGACCGTACTCTTACTTTGGACTTATTAGGAAATTCTCGAATTACACCAGATATCTCTGGTGTTTATAACGTAACGTCTCTTGACTGCTCCTGTCTTGGCCTCGGCAACCTGACAGTATCTCAGCATTTGTGCTTCCTTCAGGTGGCATGACAGCTTGGCACCTTAAAGATTTTACAGCTTAACGGTTACAAGGGTGGAGTGTACAGCCATTGAGAAGTTAGTGGACCTAGGAATCAAATTAAATTTTGAGAGCCGGCCGCTCGAAGGCAAGCCGGATTGTTCAATTTCGAATTAACGGCCACTGGGAACAGATATCCCCAGTGCTGCCCAGAGCCGGGATTTTTTTGCGGCACAATCCTGCCAGCCTCACCAAATGCAGAGAATGATATGTCTATCGATAGCAATCCGAGCTTGCAAGGAGTACTGATCCTTGTGGGTTATACGAATGCACAAATCGGTAGACTGAGCCCCTTGGAAACACATTTGGGCAGTCGATTCATAGTTGATTTTGGTTGCACAGACAGCAAAGTGCGACTCGTCCAGTTGTGTGCTGATCACGACTGTTTCTAGCCAGTACGAACTTTCAGGATAAACGTCCGCATCACGTAACCTGGCGGCCATCAACCGCAAATCAAGCTTGGAATCAGTTGGATCACTTGACCATCAGCCATCGGTGGAGAGCCACAATTCAAAATTTCCGTTTCTTCTGGGGCACACAACCTGATTCCTATCTCGCTATGGTGGGCGCACAGGTGCACAGAGAGATCGTTTCCCTTCAGGCCTTCGCAAGTATCCAGGAAGCATGTCAATCTACCAGCCTCAAAGAACTGCCATAGCTCAACAGTACCGATCTGAGATAGCGCAACTGCACACGGAGAAAGCTTGGCAAAATGTGAAATGAGCTATACATGCGGTGTCCAGTGCTGTTTTTCCGGCTTCTCCGGTACAATCAAATTACCCCTCTATATCGTCGAGATCGTTCTCCATGTCAGATGAAAGGAAATGGATACCAGCAGGCAACGAGTAGGACGGCGCACGCAAATCCCGCAAACGCCAAATAAAGAATAGACTCAGGAACTACCGAGTGTTCTGAAAGCCGAAAGCTTGAGAAACGGAAAAGCATTTTAATACCGGGAACAGCTGTGCCCTATACCAGCTGCTACGATTGACTGGCCCTGGGAAAGCAACGGTCAGTGAAACGCTAAGTGAAAAAGATGGCTCATTAATTCACTTACAAAATGTCGACTGGAAAGATGGGCCGAACAAATCGAAGAACAGTTTAGTTGGTCCCATGAAACAAAGCCTGCGGAGATAGTGCGTACGGGCAAATGGAATGTAAACCTTGATAGCCCATTACAAGAAGAAGTAAAGTGTAAAATAGCCGTACTAAAACGTGAGAAGGCACCAGGATTGGATGTTCTCTAACTAGCTCTTTTCAAAGAAGACGCGGAACCCTTGATGACCATTTTTACAAAACTAATTGGTGCGAAATAGAATGAAGAGAAAGTGCCTGCAGAGTGGGATATGCCGACAGTCATCCATATCTTCAAAAAGGGTACGCGGATGTTGTGTGAAAACTCACGTAGTATCAGACTGGTAGCTCTGGCATAAAAGCTACCTTGTGGTCTCATCTTTCGAAGGTTGACTGAACACAGGGAGATACAGGTCCGTGAAAACCAAGCTGGGTTCCGTCCGCAAAAGGAGGTGCTATCGATCACATCCTTACCCTCTAACAGATTCTGGAACAGCGACGCCGCTTCCAGCAACCAACAATTGCTGTGTTCCTTGGTCTGAAAACTGCCTTTGACTCTGTGGAACATCGGGCACTATGGTAGTGCCTGTGGAGCAAACGTGTCTCCCATAGGTTCGGTGCCCTCGTTAAAGCGCTGTACGCCAACTCCGGTTGACGTGTAGTGTCAGACAACGCTGTCGTCTTTCACCGTTTCTGTTCAGCTTTGTCACTGATACGATTATGAAAGACAATATCAGCCACCAATGCCTCTGAGGTCGAAGTATTCTCTGGAGTTAGCTCACATATATCGAGTACACAGACGATATAGTTCCTCTTGAAACTGACAGCGTGGTAATGGAAACAATACTAAATAATCCACAAAATCCTGCCTCATGGTTTGACATACGCCTCATACCCGCAAAGTATAAAGTGCTACGGCAAGACTGGGTGGGCTTGAACCATAGCCTAATGCTTGCGGATGAACCGTTTGAGTTAGTAGATAAGTTCGTCTAGCTGGGCAGCTGTATCAGTCCTGGTGTAACGGTGGATACTACTGATGAGGCATGTGAGTATCACGTATTCTCGTAACTCCGTTTTGCGTCTCTTGAAAAGTGAGATCTGTTACGGGATTTATGGAGTCTCTTTGTAGCATTTGCCTGGATTTGAGCAACAGTCAATGAATATCCAGAAAAGTTCAGAAAGACGCGTTCAAGGAGAAGGTGGATATTCAGTTTTGTAAATAAGATGCATATGAGAGTTTTGCTCCCCTGTTCAATAGTTTGTAACTGTTAAGCTGGCGTTCTCAGATAGACGACTCCGCAGCGAAGGCCTTCTTCCTTTCACTGGTAGTCCCGCGAAAGATGATATTTCCATGTGGATTAGGGAGACCAGGGAAACTTTCGTGGACCTGCATCACCTGTGGCGTAGGCGTGACATCAGCTTATCCTTCCAAGGTCGAGTTTACAATGCTACGATGCGCTGCACATTACAATGCGGCTGGGAAACCTGGGCCGTGCGCGCCCAGGAAGTCAAAGGACTTTCAGTGTTTGACCATCAGTTTCTTAGGAACAGTATCCGAGTCTGGTGGGCACACCGGATCAACAGTGCTAGAGTATGTCGAATGGAAAAAGAAGAAGATGGAATAGAAGAAGATATGTCGTCGGAAGATAGATGAACTGATTAGACTGCATAGGTTCCGCTGGCTTGTCCACATGCTCCGTATGCCAACCAACCGACTTCCTCGAAGAGCTGTGTTCGCACAACCACTTGAAGGGTGGAAACGAGTCAATGGACGTAAAACAATGAGTTAGCAGTGAAGTATAAAAGCCATTGCTAGAAAACTCAGCTGCGCTGGTCACTGCCGTCTCCCTGAATGGGGACCCCGAGAAGGTAGGCATCAGTGCTTGGGAAACATTGTCAGACATGTCCCAGTGGTGCGCTCAATAGCGCTGGTAAATCCAAGCTATTGACTTCATTGCACAGCTTCCTTCCCAATCTCCCCACTTAACAATCCACTGACAAGCCTGCATTTACGTATCAACTAGATCAGCTGGCGCCTCCAATCTGTAGCTACCTACCCCATCTCCCCAAATCGTCGACGAACGAAACTGTGGCAGCTATAACCATTGTATGACAAGTACGCGGTCCTTACAGCTGATGATGATGAGTACACACCTTCCTGACAAAGTTGGAATAATGCATTTAAATCACTTGCTAATAGTAACTTTCTTTACATCTTATCTGACAGTTAAGCATGCCGTTTGCACACGACAACTGCTGCCAATTTCAGACTGTGATTTACCCCTCAAGATTACAGCCATATAGCGCAGCAGTAGGAGTGATAAGCCACAGAGCTTGTTCCACTGATTTGCCGTGGTTTTTCTAACACTGCGTTGCGCCGGAATCTTTTCACTTCAGTATCTACATGAGATAGGCATTTACATGCACACGATTGCAGCATGACAGCACAAATTGCTTCCACTTAGGCAAAAAAACCCGCTCATTTTCTAACCAGCAAGATATAGGACTAGTAGAGTTTGACCAAAGAAGCATGCACAATTTCTAAGTCATTTTGAAAAATCCTTGTTTGGAGGTTAAAACTCGGTTTTCCGTCAGCAGTGTGTCAATGCCCGAAAACTTTGATGGGAGCCATCTTGGCAAGTTTCACTCGAACCGCTTCTCCGTCGTGTACAATTTCATCTGTGTTATTCTCATAATAATTTGTCCGAAACCGCTGCCTTGAAAGCGAGAGTTTCTACCAGCGTCCTTGCTTTGTTGAGTGTTTGGATGAGCCGACGAGGAGGAGGTTACTACTATTCCGAGACATGAGAGCGCTTGTTCTTGCCCATTCTTGTCGTCCATATCGGTTACCAAAACCAAACCACTTTTGGAGGTGTTAGAGAACATGTAGCTGTTTGGAATGATCGGTAGTACGTTCATTGTACCGAGGTTGTGTCGAGGTTTAACAGAAGCCGCCGCGAAAAAAAACAATAACTGAAGTTTGCATGTGGAAAGCTGTTAGATCACTGATAAGTTAGCATCTCATCTCTGATAATCGGGGCGTCAAAATACATGCTTGTATAACCAGTGCACCGGCAATGTCTACCTGAGTTAATAGTTTCCCTAACGAACAAGTTCTCTGAAGATTTAGGTAAGGTGAACTAATTTCTGACGGATTTTGGAGACGAGTGAATCAATAAGCATACAGTATCTAAGTAGTTTGAGGTTTCGTTAAATGTTGAGTTAGCCTACCCAAATGTTTCTGGTGGTGATCTCACTGCTTTTGCATGTTACTAGTGAAATCGGATAAAAACAGCTCAGTATGTTTGCCTAGTCCCTGTGCTTTAGTTTGCAAATTCTGTCTAGTTTGGCATTGTGAACTGTTTCTAGTTTTCTAGCAACTCAAGTGAAAACTTTTTTCTCACGATACTCCAAGTCGCCGAAAATAGTTTTCTTCTTTTGATATACACAAAGCTGACCAGTCTGGATTCATTTTGGCGTCCCATCCACTAAACACATCCAATCTGCTGAACCGGCCACACGAGAAAATACGAACTGATACAAGCACACACGCATAGAAGCATAAACAAAGCGTTCAGAAACTTGATTCCTATTTTGACACTTGAAGCACTTCAGAAATCGGACAAATCCCTGGAGAGTTGTGTAGGATAGAGGATTAATAGACAAAATGCGCTACGTCCGTTTGGAACGAGCTCAACTCGTTCGCTAAACCGTAAGCATACCTGCTGTCTATGGTTGTTTTGTTTTTTATGGGGGGTGTTTTGGAGGGATTTAACAGAATAACTGCTGAACAGTCGTTTGAACAGGTTTCATTGAATCAACAACAAACAGCAGGGAAAATGACGACGAACCTCCCCCCTTCTTATGACGACAACCAATGTGAGCACAGTCAAACACCAGGATACTGGACCACCTGTCTGCAGAACAAGCACCGAATTTCCACTGAACCCCCTGTTTGTCTATGTGTGGGTGTAATACAGTGCGTCGTAGGCAATCAGAACTAAAACACGATACGACCAAATAGTAATCAATCAAAATGCTTTAATGTGACAGACAAAATGAAATTTAACATGGATTAATGGGTTGATGGGTTGAGAGTACTAGCCATTCTCTCAAAGTTGTAGGGGAAAAGAGTTTGCCCGCATGCGTGCGAACGTGTGCGTGTATGTTCGAATAACGAACAGCCTACGGTGCATGAAACTTTATTTCCGGCGTTACATTTGACGTTTCTTGTGAAGCAAATTTCTTGGTTAATCAAATAAAATCTGTCTGAGAGTCCACTTTGATTTTAAGGTGTGACGGGGAGAAGATCCGATAAAACTAAATGAACCACAGAACAATAACGGTGGGCACAACCACGAGCTAGATTATATCACAAGCGGAGCCTCAGGTCCAGCTTTGGTTACCGTGATTTAACGAGCTATCTTTTTGTTCCTAGATCACTAGAAATATAGAGTGACAGTGAAGATTTCAGGATCTTTACTCGTCATGGTTTGGCAATATGAACAATGTATCACTGCTTTATCTAAAGCTGAATATCCCTCCAACCGAAAGCTGTGGCAAAACCAAAAATGTGTTAACGTAAACTCGTCTTCTGTATAAGAAATATGTCTTCGGCGAGAAGCTTTTTTCATTAAAAAACCTCCAACTCCGTGGTAGTAACTTTCTGAATCGTAACGCTTCTACTTCCACGAAGATACAGATAATTATAAACTGAATTTTAAATGGATGTCATCAGTTGGGTTCTGAAATCTATTGGTGAGATTTCCGTGGTATTATTCGTTGCTGTTTGTTTGTTAAGCTTGTTTGCTAGGCACAGCTTCTTTAACGTCAAACCGCTTTTCCTGAAAGAAGTAATTGGCCTGTAATGACATTCCCGTACAGTAACGGGCAACATAAACTGAAAGACTAATTACGCTACCAATATGAACAACTTGACAATGGTAAAAAATACTCCGCTACTGGCACACTGGCCATTCTTTACGAGCAAAAGTATATCGTACGACTTTATAGGCCACGGTGCAAATCTACCACATCTCCAGGTGGCTGATTACTTTGAAACCAAATAAAAAGTTCATAATGGCTTAGTTATAGAGTCCTTATGGGGTAACATACAGCAGAAATACATCAATATCCACAGTCGAAAATGAATTAGAAAGGTATCAATTTGACCCAAGTAACCAAAACATAATTTCTTGCAAGTTTGCAGTCGCATATCAACTGAGATGAATCTCTGATTTATTCTGCCCTGAATAGTTCTGATGATATTACTCTTCAACCATGGAAACATGGAATGAAACTCATACTTCTGCATCTTCTGCTCTTCTCACCTATAGTGGGTGCGTGTGACATCCGTCTAAATTTCACGTTCGGTTATATTCTCAAGCCGTGGTTGAGAATCTTTTTAAAAATAACGAAATTCACAAAAAATGTTTCGATGAACAACAATCAACTGTACATGAGTTGCTCAACGTCATACTCAATACATCTAAGGAGAACCTGCAAGGAAGCTCCCGGTTAACTTATCGTTTCTAAACTGACTCCGACGCAAAGGTTGCCTCGGGTTTCTGTGTGGTACTACAAAGGCGTTGCGGTCCGGCACATCGGCAATAATGCTCATATGGTTTAGGGTAAGTAATCTATTAATCAGTAATCACATTGCTCTGCTTAAGGCTTATACCTTAGGAAACTTTCTCGATATTTTGTCAGTCAATTCCCCTAAATTTGATCTTGTTTTTTGTACTTTCGTGAAAGTTCTCCTGCGTATCAAACTGATGTTAGTTGGATACTCAACTCAACGTTCTTGTTCATCTGATGGACGTGGGAACAAATGTGAAAAAAATACCGGTAAATCTGCCTCACTTTTGAAACCACACACCTCTTGATGTAAAAACCCTAGTTCCAAACAACTAGTTTCATTCAGTTTCTCAGCGAAGGGTGTTATTTATTTATATGAAACCTTGCTCAAGTGATACTCCGTAGGCAGAGTAATTAAATGTTCTCGTTGATGCCCAGAAATGTTTCCATTTCTGTTTGATAATTAGGCTATTTCCTCATTCGAAACAATATGTAATGTTGGTAAAATGTTGGATAGTTTTTTTACCAACATAATGTATCTGTGTTTAATCCACTCCGCTGCTGGATTTCCACACACGATGAGAGCATACATTGGAAAATATTGAGTGGAGTAAAAACATTCGTCAGTTTTCCTTCACAGTGCTTTCTCATTGTTCACGGACTATCTCATAGGAAACCGAAGGCGTTATTGTAGATACATAACACTGTCCCGAGAGTATGAGGCGATGCCCTCTGACCCGTAAACCATATCCATTCGTATTCATATATGCATATTCATTGGATTCATGTGTGTACCAGGCTACAGTAAGGGCTGCATTGCTGTACGGTTGTTTCTGTGGACAGGTACTATGAGGCATCTTCAGGTTTTTGACCACTGATCTATCACAAGAGTTGCTGCTGACCGACAGCGTCAACAGATTTATAATGAGGTAATTAGACAACTGATACCTGCTTGTGCAGCAGGCAAGTCAGCCTCGGGAACCATCCAGTGCCATCATTTACGGTTGTTTGCCTATGTTCACCGTGTTGGATGTTGTCACTGCCTCTTTTCGAATGACGCAAAAAACTACGAGATTGACAACGTTTGACCTGGTAGAAGAGTGTGAAAGGGACAACAAAGAGTTTGTGTTGCCGATGCGGTCAGCCCTCAAGGATGGACCCACCGTCACCCCCATGCTCTGAATCCGGAATGTTAACACAAATGGCGGATAATCTATGCGGTGACGTATGCAATCTCAGTTTCGTTTCAGACTGTCTGATTGTGCGCTCGGGGATGTAGGCGCCTCGGAACGCAATAAGCCAACATCAGGTTTTTCGCTCACCTCTTTTTCCGTCTCTTCAAATTGTGACCTCAAATGTAATTGAATAAGTCTTGTGGCTGTAGGGTAGTATAGAATCAGTGTCAACAGTGATGTTTTTGGTGACGATGGAAAATCGCATGAACCAATATCACCTCTCAAGCGTGAAAACTCTCGCCGATTTGAACATAAAAGTTCAGGCGCATCCAGTATGCTGTGGTGAAGTAATGGTGACGCGCAGTCCTTGAATTACAAATGTCTGGCGGCCAAGTAAGTAGAGGAATTGAGTAGCAACTTTTCGCAAAAAAATTAAATTGTTGCATCTTAAGTGAAATGTGTTTGTTGTATATTTTTCTAGCTACAAAATGCAAGCCAAATGCAGAAAATAAAAGTTATGCAGTAATAGGAGACAAAACGTCTCACAAACTTTAGTTGAAATAGGTATCTGGCAGACACAGTGGACGGTGGCCACTTTTGCAGAGGCAACTTACAACCGGGTGCAGTGTTAAGCCAGTTTCACAATTAGTACCTCAGAATTCGCGTACGAAAACATTGCTGTTAGCCGTACCAGGAACTCAGGAGATCTATTACGAACTGCTTCTCATCACCCGCCGCTGACGTTTGCACTATTCCAGTATAAGTATTGCGATCTATAATACGTTGAAAAACATGACTTGTCCCTCGTATTAAGGACAGAATAACTACTGTACCAGGCTTGCATTCTTGCTAGCCATGGAGAACCGTGACGACGGATGAGTGATACTCACCTTGAAATCCGCTTCCAGTACAAACGCTACTGGTGCATTCACATCCGTAAGCACAAGGCTGTGAATCTGATAGATTAATTTGGCCAGTACATCTCTCTGGTTGGTCTCGCTAGCATCCAGACACATAATGAAGCGCGTCTGTTGTTCACCGAGAAAACTGTCGAATGTCAGCGAAAGCCTGCATAGTTTTCCAAACTCCTCCTTGATCCTTATGTCCGCACGCCTAGCCCGTTCTTCTTCAGCACTGATGGCAAGGTTTTTTAGTGATGTTGAAGTTCCCAATTGCACTCCTTCATTTACCGTTCCTCGTCGGTTCTTTTGGAAGTCTGGCTTAATTTTGTTCAATAGTTGATCAACATCTTCTCCAGCACTAGCCAGGCCAACGGTTGTTCCAGCGGCACTGCTACTAGTCTCGTCGCTGAGAAAATCAGCCAAAGCCGTTCGAAGGGGTTTAATTGGACTGACAGCCAAACCGCGGATGAGGCGATAGATGGAAGGGAGTGATCCCAAAATGGTAAGGAACATGATTGAACTCATCGCCACGAAGGTGATCATAATAGCTGCACGAGATAGAAGCATTTTCAACTGCCCTGAGTTATCCCGCAGAACGGCTGTGCCCACAATAAACGCGATCCAGAATACAATCACCACCAGAAATGCCGGTAGACAACACACACGTTTGTAACGATGTCTGGGTTCTCCTATAGGTGGAGGGTTTGAGACAAAAGTAGAAAACAAAATGGTTACCACGACAAACATGATAAAGTAGGAGGTTCACACAGAAACAATACATAACCACGTCGGTAACTCCGCAATCCCGATCTAGTAGTTGACGTAGAAGCTGCATAAAGAAGGGCATGCTAACAGTGTAATTCTGCGGCATCTCTTTCATCTACTCGGTGCCGTCGCGTTGTACAGTGGTGGTTTTGTAAGTCTCGAAAGCACAATAAAAAAGCACCGAAGAGTATGGAAAGTGCTTTTGCGGATCACGTTGCAACGAAAACGTATTTTGAGTTAACTTGAGAAAGCGAGACGATTGGAAACAGTGCAAATTAAGAGGACCATCCGGTGATTTAACCACACGCCTGTGGAAGGATTTGTATGGATGTCGTCCGCTGATGACCAGTACCTTTACCTACTAAAGTACACAGGGTTTCGGTAGCAAATAGTGTCCAAAGATGCATGTTTTTTCTGATTAAATAGTCATTCTGGCTATGTTTCATTTAGTCTGTTGTGTCCGTAGTAACCATGGTAACCGTTGTGAAAGGCGTTTCTACGTTTTACAGTGACCGCTCCTCGATTTGAGCAGAGCTTGGAAATTCCTTTCAAAAAATCCTTCACAATATTGCGATACCAAAACGTCTTGCGTCCTTCACTTGCAACAGTCTAGTCACTGTCTCCATATCTTCGTCGGTTTAATCCAAACGATACTATCTGCGATTAATAAACGTGTTCCTCAAATTTTCGATTTGTTCGCGCGACTTCATTATTAGTGGTAGCCGAATGCAAAGTGGACAAAATTAAATAGACGCTTTTTACCTAGGTCTGATTAGATCATAGTTATACCATTCTTTCAGGGTTGGTTCTCCATCCAAATTTATCGTCCCAGGCGAGTGATCCAGTGTCAGACTGGTGAAATCTTATCAACCAGAGTAGCAACTTATTATATATAATATGAAATCGCTCCACCTATAATATGTCCTACATCTCAGTAAAAACACCAAATTTGATGGTATTTATATACGAAATTATTGTCCCATAACGATTAGGAAACAGCATTCATCAGTGCACGGGAGCAATATTATTTTCTTATTTGCGTCCACTCTTTAAAAGGGATTACACACTTACTACCCAAGTCGTTTGCTCCTATTTTAATGTCGCTATGGATGGGTTGCCAATGTTCTTTATTAGCTAGCAAGCCTGATTCCACAGATACTTCTATTGTTCAGTTGTATCCGTGGCTGTGAATCTCTCACGCGCTAAACCACGCTCAAGGGTGCCTGAGACCAAATCAACCGGGTCCATTGTGCAAATTAATCAACAAAGTTTTTGTGCATCATTGAATTAGGGCGTTCTGATATTGGTGCAATTAGTAACAATTTGCCCAAGATAATTTGTAACACTCCTCCCCCAGATTATGAACTACTGGCGTGGGATTGGACGCAAGTTCGTGGAGCAAAACTGATTACGAAAGAAAAGTAGGAGATATTTTTCACCAGCAACGGCAGGAGCGCACGCAGCCTCAGTGTTGATGCTCGTTGTTTGACAAGCATAAAAAATGAGGTGATGCTTTGTTATAGCCTGATGAGGACAAAGGATTCTGGGAGACTGCCTGCACTAGCAGGGCTCAAAACGTTTCGTGATTCTACTCATCCCTCTACCAACATATCACAGTTACCAGTGATGGTCTACTTCTTGCTGGTAGACGTCGACGAGCTAGATTTGTTTTGACGTAAGATTCTGTCATGGGGGTAAGGCCAAGAAGCACCGTAAGGCCGTTTTACTTACCTTCTTATCGTCAGCTGCGCGAATCTTGCAAAACTCCAGGGAATTTCGAATCCGCAACCTCGTAAATAACGATGAAACACCTATACAGTGTTTCTCGGCCTTTCGAAGTACACCAGCTTCAGTTGCGGGACTTAACTGAAAGTTTCCAAATCTCCTCACAATACCAGCTGACTTGGGGTTAATCGCAGAGCTTGTAGCTCTGGGACGCAAGCTCGCTGGCATTTTAACAAGTAAGCAGCTGCTTTCACGTGCATCTAAGCCTAAAGGATGATCCATATTCACACTCGTTGTCCCTGTTAGGCAGCCTTGTGAATAATATCATGCTTGTTCCAAAAGTTCCCCCAAATGGCTGAAAATTCTAATAATGATTGATGCCATCTAGCTTTTGTTGTCCATTTTAGTCTCATGGGTAGTCAAATAACAACCTCCGACAGTCACGTGGGCTTAACGGGCCCAAGATCTGTGCAACGGGTGTTCTATCTTACTCCTGAATATGGATTATGGCAGCAACCGTAAGCAGTCTTTCTCCTGGCCACTGGCGGACCTGCGATTTCATCAAAGATGCAGCGTTTGAAAGAGGTCAGTAAGGGAAAGACGTGACAGCAGTTAAGTGAACTCGTACGGCCCTAAAAATATCATCCCAGATGTAACTACCATCCAAAATCTGGTAAGCTAGCAGACACTATGGAAGGCGATTCTGAATCGCCTGGAGGGACAATGTGAAGAGGAAGGAGTTAGTGGTTACGAGTGATTGGTTATTCATTCTGCTGTACGCAGCAAGTTAGGCAGCATATTTGAAAGCAATAAACGACGAGCGATGTATGATTAATTAATCCCAGTCATGAAGTACATAGATGCATACTAGAATACTGGTTGGATGCCCACCCAACCTAGTAGGATAGACGGGAGAAAAGCCGCAATGCCCATCCTTATCACAGATCCCCATGCCAATAAACTAGCCAATAAGGCACAGGCGATTTTTGATCACGGTAATTCTATAAGTAGATCCCTATAATAAGAAGGAAATTGTTGTGTGCGCCGTGTATTTTATTCGCCGGTGCTTAAAATTAGCGATATCACACAAGCGCTTTTAACTTCGCTAAAATGGCGTTTAGTAGAGAGCCACTACAGGGAAAAATTTACTGTCCTATACGACGTGACTTTTTGAGACTTTCAGCTCCATCCGTATTTAGGCGAATGCACAGAAACTTGAATTTACCCATGATCAATACATTTCAGCTAGCACAAAACGCCTCTCACAGCCACCTCTCTATGGGATGTTGAAAGTGCCTTTCATAAAATCAACACCTGAGATTTGTGGATTAACGCTCTACAGGGTAAAAGGCGTTGTTAATGAAGCACCCGGGATGTCTGAACAAAGTTTTATGCCGCAGGCAAATTTGTCATCTCGACGAAAACACTCCACTGCAAAAGTTTTGTCTTTGGCGATGGCGGTCAATTTCTTTACAACTGTTATGCATAATAATTATGGAAGGATGAATTTTTTTCTCAACGATTTTTAGGCCGAGTTTTAGGCAACAAGATTGAGCTGGGTTAGTACTAGTTGAAGGGCCAGCTGCTCATAATACGCGTGATTCTGTAGTGTCCATAAACCCAACCGTTTGTGAGAAGAATGGTGTACAGAGAAGTAAGGCTTGCTTATAAAGACCTGATGTTTTTGTAGGAGTGTCATTTCTATTCCCACACGATTTTTCTTGGTTTATAGTCCAAGATAGAACTTTTTCTTTTCCGGGGGACTAATACCATTTTGAAAAGTATATATTCCAGTGTTAATCTAGATATCGTTCGCAGTGGTAACCCCTGTTAGTTCCTAAAGAAGAGATCCGAGAGCATCCAGAAAGCTGTTTCGTGATTAAGATCGCAATACGTAGCTAACTTGAAACCGCACATCCAGCTTAGCTTGCAGCACGGATAGTAAACGTCAAGTTTTAAACCAGGAACCGGTCTTTTAATAAATTCGGTGTGTACAAATTTTTTCGCATCAACTACCGTTTCCCTTCTCGGCACTTTACAAGTCTAACTCCATTTCACAATATTACTGGTTAGTTATTCTCTGGTCGTCGTATGCAGCATTTTGCCGGTTTTTGCTCCAAACAAACTGCTGTGCTAAAGGTCTTATGCTGCTGCATGTTCTTTGCTACATTCCTCTTTGTCTGAAACGAATTTCGTCAAAGAAAAAAATGTTTGTTTGTATTACTGAAGTGTTTAGGGATAGCAGAACATCTGGTTGCTCAGTTCATTCGTTCCCATCCGGACAAATCCGTGAGGCGTTGGGGATAGAAAGCTGGGTTAATCAGCTGACGTGTTTTCGTACCGACGTTCAAACTGCCTTCAAGATTTCTCACCTATCCTATGTACCGTCCGAATATAGAAATATGTTATAGCTTTCGAGACGTGTTTGTCTTCAACGATATTACTATGGATAGAATGTTGATCGTTCAGAATGTACCGACTGTGACAAATTTGGAACAGAGTAACAGTCCTGGTAAATGAGACGTCTTAATTGTAGGTACATTGACCGAATAACTAAATGCAAAAACCGTACATAGATTATGACATGATACTACTGACACTTGGGTAGAAATAACGAAAGCACTGCTATATTTGTATGGTTTGGTGTCCGACCTCCGATCTTCTTTTGCCGTTTTTGTCTTTCATTCTAATGCAAATCTGGCATAATTAAATCCAAAACTTTTGACTTACACTTTCGTGACAGGATGAGTTCGTAAAATGGTTGGAAGTTTAGACAGAACTAATTCCAAAATTCCAATATATGTCATGCGTTTCATTTCATGCTCATTTTATATAACGGATTTTCCATCGGAAATAGGTCTCTATTAAGGAGTGTCAGTCCGGTTTACTAGCACAAAATGTGATGCCCTACATAGTTTAGGTTAATAATTACCCAGAATGAGGCCCGCGCACTTCTTGTAAGAGTTCTCATTTGTTTCGAATTCACCTGGCAGTAACCTGATCATCCAACCATATCAAAGCATGTGAAAAAACTGAATTGTTCTACCAACGTTTGCACCTAACTTCATTGGACAGTACTCACGTGGTACAGGCGATGCTCGAAGCAGTCTGATAGGGATTTCTCCGTGTAATCGTATTAGACCGGTCCACATTTTGTCCAGTATAGAAAAAAGTGCGACGGTTGGAGTGGACGAAGGAAACAGCCGATGATAGACAACTATTGTTCTGGCAAAACACCAAACGTAGAATTAAATAATTACTGTTAAAAACAAACTATGAAGTTGGAAGTGTACAGAACAGAACTCTCCTCTCCTCAACGCCTTCTACGTCTAACCAGGTCACTTTCGCTTATCCTGTATAATATTTTGTGCGATGTTGGAACGTAGCATTCCCAACCAAGATACGATGGAACATCCTGAGGACATTTAATACTTGCAGGGTAAAGTACGTCTAAAGAAACTTTGGATAGATATGATTATGTAGAAACTGGCAGGAAATGATATTAGTCCTCGCTGAATTGAAACTGTGCACATACATTTTGTGCAGACACCACTAGACATAATGCGTATCACCCATTCGATTTAACTCACCAGTTCATCACATACCGTTGCTACCACAACGGTGGAGATGTGTCTTACTCAGCCTACTTTTGAACATTTATCTCTGAAGTTACTTGAAGATTACTGTGCACATGTCAAGCCACATAAAACCAAGCACTCCAACCAAATTAAATTTTTCATTTTGGATCAAAAGTTATGTTTGGAAGCTGATTAGAAGTCGCTCCATGAAGACTGAAATAAGGGGCGGGGTTAAGAGAGAAAGAAAACATTGATAATGCGTTCAAATTTTACGGTGTTTTTGGTGGTGATACTTTATGAGCCATGAGTCGACTGGCCGTTTTTTTCGGTTCTTTACAACGAATGTATTGTGGCAGCACATTGAGTTGCGTTGTTCCGGCTGTTTGTGTAAATGGATGACCGGTTGATACTGGATAGGCGCTTCCAACGCAATGGGACATTTCTTAAACGGTGCAGAGCTGAAGAAGGCAAGCTATTCTTTTTTTAGCCCTTTAGGCCTCCTTACATCAGGGCCGAGAGCGCGTCATCTTTGCTTCACAGACCCTGATGATCGACACACGGCAAAGTTACGGTATGTTGGTTGCTAACCTAATCTTGACTGCGGTAGATCTCCGCTTGATTCTCACGTATTGGACATCCTTGTTTTTTGCAGTCTTTTATTGTGGCCCTATCTGAGGTGTTAGTCTACAAAATGTGTCCAAATCAGCCACATTTCCCCTCCACAGTCCAAAGTCACCCTTCACAACTTGTCAGTCGCAATTTACCAAACCCGAGGTGATGACAAATTAGTTTTGATCGTCCGTGTCAGTAAAATGAGGGAGTGGTTGTGCCCTCCAGTTCATCAACCTCTGCGTACATATGTGATTGGAAAATTTAACAATCTACGGAATTTCCTCATAGATATGTGGATTCAAGTGCATCTGCTGATTCTTACTGACCTACGGAAATACGAAACAAATTTACCATTATGTTGCTGATAACGTAGCATTGGATGTGGCTGCACGCACGCACACGTTCTCCGTGGTGATGTTAGACAACTGCGCAGCTAACTCGTCAACATTTGCCACTAGATGACAATATGATTTGAAGTGAAACTACATTGCTTCAATTAACGGGGTCAGCTGAACAAACCGATAAGCAAATTTATTTTGAACGCTATTAGAATCTAATTAATCACTAGATAGAACATCGACTTGGCTCCTGTGTTGCCGGCGAACACCTCTGGATGGAACCACGGGTACCAACAAGCATAGTCAGACTAGTAATTGATAACTGACTGATTCTACTGATGGAATGGGTGAACAATCTCTTTCAGTTCTACCGCAAAGCCAAAGTCAGCTTTAAGTCGATGAAAATGCACGGATGATCTTAGCTCCCTTTTGTACTGATTCATCCTTTGGTTGCTGAGAGTCATCACTACCGTGCACTGCTAGTCAAGGTTGACGTTTCGGAAGGTGCGATGAAATGAGCAAATTTCTGTTGGTAGTTTTCGTCATGATGAATCTGCATATTCGGATAAGTGGGATGATTGGCCGATTCGTCAGCCACTAGTTCATATTACAGCAAGTTCAACTCTAGTTCCCTATTTAACTCTACGCATTGGATTCACACAGCCTTCTTATGTGGTTTGTTGGTGAAACCAAGGTAACTGTTCCTGAGGTACTACCAAGTATTTGCAAACAGTACCAGCGCGGCAAATACAGTACTCCCTAAAGTCAAATCAATAGATTCACAATCGGAAATTTTCCAGTCTGAAAGTCTTTATCAGTTTTTAAAAAAGTGCCTTCAGGAAAAGTTCGAAAACCTGCCAATTAACTGTTCACCAGCCGCACTCGTTTCTGGTAGTATGCCTATCAAGCATTAGTACTATTCAGCAGACTGAATAATCAAGTAGGAGTCTACTACGAGCTTCATTAATGTCCAGGAATCAGTGTGCAAACGAGCGAAAACACGATGCTCGGTACAATCATAAACCATCATGATAGAGGAAGATGAGATGGTGGTCATGAAATTTTTGGCAGGCTGAATTTAATAAATGTGGACAGCAACCGCTCACCAGCACTGAGGATGTCTAGGGTCCAACCGTCAAGCAACATATTCCAACATATCTCACCATTTTAAATCCACAAAATCTACTTTTACACAACTTCGAATGGATTTCCAGAAGCCTTGAAATTATCATCCGAAACAACATCAGCCGAGACCCTTTTGATTTTCCTATTATTCTTAGTGTTCGCCAACGTGTAAAACAATGACGTGTTGTCTGAGATCTCACTAGCAAAAACAACCCTTTGCTAATATTGACAAACAGATGTGTACATGGGGATCAATTTCCTGTTGCTGACAATCGCACCTGCACTCAGACGCAAAACGAAGTCGATTGGTAAAAATAATCTGTTACGCAATTCATCACATTTTTCAATTTCGCATTATAGCAATTCAGCGTTTTGTGTCTATCTGCATCGTCACAAGATACGAGCAAACAGAAACAGTCTGACATAATCAAGTTGACTTTACCAGATGTGCTGAATAAGATAAATAATGACATCACATTGTAGTCTGGCAACAAAAAAAAGCAATGCTATCATTGTTCATCCTAAGTAGTCAGAGCACAAATGGACAGATGTGTGTAACAGTGTCAGTAAACAGGTACAGGCTATAGAGTTTCAGTTAGCAGGTGCGTCTTTTTTCAATCCCTTGGATACCACCTGGTAAGTAACACACTCACCAGCTGATGTAGAGTTACATGGTTTGTGTCGCCTGAACAAACAACAGTTTAAACTGTACATTTATTACCAAACTCAGAATAATAGAATTTTTCCAAATCTCTCCTATGTTCTTGAACCGTACTGTGAATGCGTCCCAAATGGGCTATTCGCCTACTAACCGAGGTCGATGAATGAAGGCATCATCTTGGCTCTTGCACGCACACCTTTGTGACTGTGGATTACTAACCGAGGTCGATGAAGGAAAGCATCATGTTAACTCTTGCACGCACACCTTTGTGACTGTGGAAATATCTGGAACCTGTGGGTGCATTACGGTGTGAACAGTGAAGAAATAGTTAAGATAAAATATCAAATGGCGTAGTAGTTCTCCTAGGAGATATAATTCCATTACTACTTTGGAATAGCTGGTCAATTTCAGGTGGCCACTGATATGGATTTTCGTGACTTGAGACTACACGAAAGCCACTGTATTCCCAGCACTATATTTTTGGCGGTAAATGTGAATATTCTGAACTACATCAGCTCTGTATATCGCAGCTACCTTTCTTGTTTCCATTCGTTCCCAATCTCAATGCGCATGTTTCTGAATTTTCTCAACGAGAACATACTGGATGTCATCTTCCGACACACATGTTTGCGAGGACTGGCTCTCACGCAAACATCTAAAGTTGTTTAGTAAGGAGATTGCTGGAGTCTACTGTAGAACCATCTAAATGAAAAAGATTTCCTGGTAAGGCCTTGGAGCTCAGATAAGTTGAATTCTCAACCTTGTAGATGCAGAAACGTCTTAGTCTAGCCTAAACTGTATTTAAGGATTCGGTTTTTTTTCACATTCTATTTTCACTCGAATTATGTAGTGCACCTTGTCTCTAATAGGAACTATACAGTTACACTAAATGAATTTAAAGATTTGCTCCCTTAAGTGGCCAATAAGTTCACGGAATTTACCTTTCGTCATTAATGATGCAGAATACGGAGAAAGTTATTATTGCCAAAACATTAAAATTATCCCAATCTCCTTTACTTACGCAAGGTCAGTTAAAACTTTTAGGACAGTTTCACATGCGACAATAATGTGTTCCAGGCTGTAAGTAGTTGGAAAAGCTGACTGCACTATTTCAATAGTGATTATTGATTATTAGTTAGCCCAATGTACTACTGACAACCACACCAGTAGCGTATGCAGCTCACGGTGATTTTCAGTAACTTCAGTAGCTAATTTCCACCTTCGTCGTATCCGCAAGTTACACCTCATAAACTTAACAAAATAATAGATGCAATTCTATCTATTTCGTCTCAAAATCATAGTGACGAACTTTTAATATAGCAGCCGACGTGGCAAACATGGTTATCAGACTATCTGAATACACAGATAATAAATCCTCTCAATTTTTGTCGTCGCATGAGACATACAGTCACTGGTTGACGGCCACCACACACTCCAACTGTGCTTAGAGTTCTGGCATTAAGTATCGTGTGCCAAGCTCCAAAAGTTGCAGGGACAAATATATGTTGAATTCTTCCTTTCAATGAACCACTCCCTAGCTTATACACCATAGTCTTCAAACGTTGCTCGCAAGTTTTGTGGTACTTGAAACTCTCACTTATTAAATCAGTACTTTATACTTAGTTATAACTGTGTTTTTAGAGTCTTACCTGCCCCCACAGGTACTGAATAAAAATCAAGTCTTGGGAAATTGTCGTAGAGAAGAGTCAGGTTCGATGCGTATCTTCAGCATTAAGCTCTTCGGGTATATGGGCATGCGATATAATTATCAAACAATTAAACAGAGAATTTTGTCCTTAAGTAAGCATTTGCAATTGTCGGTGGCGAAAAAATTGTGCAAAATCCTTAGATGGTGATAGCCGAATGGTAAATGGTACATAAAACACAAGCTGCTTCCTCGTCATAATAGACGTTTATTGGATAACGTCGTACGCATTGGTTTTTCACTCACCTGACAGAAGATTTTTTATCCAACTGCTGAGTGGGATAACAAAAACAAACGTTGAGCACAAGTCGAAGCCAGAGGAGGAATTCAGCCACTTTGTGACTTAGTCGTATGGCAAAAGTCTTTTGAAAAATACGCGATCCAGTGATGATAACAACTGAGAAAGAAAGGTAAGCAAATAAGCCGGTCACGTAGCAGGGAAACATTATCTTTTCACAGATAAGTTGAGATAATTCAAAAAATATCAGTGGGTTTTTTAAGTTTATTTCAGGTAAGTCCCAGTAAGCTCCAGTATAGAATCTCAACTTTTTCAAATTATCAGTCTCTTAGATCGCGTCGCATAGCAACACCGCAAATTTCCTAATCAGCACCTAAACGATAATTCTGCAACTGCTCTAAAACGCTATTTTTAACAGCGCAAAATTTTGAGCGGCAACGCTGCACAGTAAAAAGCACAATCGTTCTCAGAAATGCGCAATTTTATGTGTGGTCCCTTTGAAAAAAAGGCAATGTTTTGGGAATTTCAGTTACTTATTCTGAAATATTACCCTGCTTGTCCTGTTATCCACACCGGCCACCTTCCTATGAGCTCTCGTAAGATTGCTACTAGTTTTAGTTATGCTTACTGAAAGCTACTCTCATGAATAACGAATCATTAGGCTTGTGGCTGATTAACAGAGTCTACGTAGTTAATGTGCACAATCAGCAGGACAGCCGATATCCTAAAAAACTTGTGGTTTGCGTGAGCCTACTCAACACGAATGTGGAACCTGACGATCTGCATAATGACTGACGTGCAGGTGCAGTGCACCAGTGTGATAACCAGGTCTTGGGGGAACGACAAAACGCGTGCCGACAACAGGGCAGAGAGTAAAACCGAAGAATTATATCTTAGCTTACATAACTGTGTACACTTTCTTCAAATATGTTATGTTTCATGAGTAATATGTTCAATGTGCTACTGTCATAATGAGCAAAACCCGTTTCACTTTCAATATCTTAGCGGTAACACCGGTATCCCTGGATAGTAAACGTCTCCTCGCTCACAGTGTACGGGTGTCCTCCTGTCATAGATTCGTGCTAAATTTAGCGTTACCACATCTAGCAGAAATCATCAGTCGTTTTATGAGCAAGATAAAACATCACTATTTCCCCATATTTAGAGATTACCAACTGTTCGAATATTTCTGGCCAATACAAACATGCAAAATGCATGCCTATGGATGTTCTGTAGATTTACATACCAAGATTTGGAGGGTAAATTGTAGACACGGTTTCTCAATTAAGGCACATACATTATTCGGCCCTGTTAGCTTGAAAAGACAACGCAGCAAGGAACTTATGGTTTGGGCGGTTAAAATATACTGAGGTACTCACTAACCTTAACACTCACTCTTCTCTACAACGTCATCCACAAGACAGGGTTCCCTCTCATGTCACATCTGTTTTTGCTTATTATTCAGTCTACAGCTTTTGATGCAACAATAAGACAGTTGTGAAATTAAACTATTCTACATAGTTTCCGAAAGTAGGTACCCCTAACAGCTCCATTTTGTAAACACTTTCTATAGAATGTATGTGTTGAATGAACAAAGAAAATAAAACTTTATCTGTTACTTCAAGGATCCGTTGTTCTAGTTCCTACCAGAGAATTTTGATAACCAAATCAGCAAAATAAAATATTGTCCAGTTATGTTATTCATAGAATACAACCGCTATATTTCAAGTTCATTGGGTAGTCCTTCTCATCCCCTTCTTTTATAGTCTACTTGCTCTTGTCGCTAATGACGACGTTTCTAGGCTCAACCTACCAAGTAAAAAGTTGAAAAGCTGAAAGTGGGTACGACTGTTCTAATCTTATTTGCAACCATAAGATCCGTTTGGTACACAAACCGAATGGGTCAGTTTGAACCCGTGACGATCAATTGAGTTGCTGCAGATCATGCCTTTCGAATAGGAGTAGCTTACAAGCAAACGGTGGTACCTAAAAGTCAGGAGTAAAAAGTACGCATCTGGGAGGATTGTATGGGCACTTATGCTGATATTCAAAGCTTGATCACGATTGCAGTAACGGAAACTAAACACTCAGATAAAGGGACTGAAGCCATGACAAAACACTGGATGCTATATGCACTGAGTCAAAAAACGAACACTCAAATGGAAACACTGACCAAGGATCAAACTTACTGTAACCTATGGACCTACGTCTGCACTCTATAAAGTACGCGGCATAAAACGTGGTTTACTTACTGTTCGTGTTTGCTTAGCTCACTGTTTATGCCTGAAATTCAACCAGTGCTTTTTGATTGCTCTCGTTGCGAGCTTTTCAATACCCCTCTTTCGTCTGCCCAATCATGCGGTTGTGTTGCGAATGTAATTCACTCCTACTTCATGTTACCTTCGGTTAAATGTAAGTGGCATTGAGATTTAGGTGCCAAGTCAAACAACTGTTGACTTCTGAATGCGTACTTATCACACATGACCCTTGGAACAGAAGTAACCGCAACCTGTTTTGTTTCAAACGGTATGCAACTCTAAAGAGGTCCGGCTTGCGTTTAGCGTTGTTACTATCCACTATCGCTACGGCGGTTATACTACAGGGGATAAATCCGTCGGGTGTTTTGTTCAAACTTTTCATGGTTCTATGTTGTCGACAGTTTTAATCAACCTGAAGATTCGTGAGCCACATAAAGTTGGGTACTGTTAATGGAAATTTAATAACTGTCCCTTTGGTATACAATCTTTTTTCAGCATACATAGGACCAAAATGTCGGCTGAAACTACAACCAGAGAGGTAGCATAACACTGTGTTCCTCCGAAACTAGATTCGACTACCACATGAAGTCTGCTTCCAAACAAGCGTATTCGATATCCAAACTGTTAACAAGCCGACCGATCCAGAACCAAAAGCAACAAAGAAAATGGACCACTCAGATGAAATATCACATTTACGACTCCATTTACTAGATTATGGAGATTAAAACATGAACCATTTTCGTAGATAGACAAAAGGATCTGCGGACCTAACCATGAGGTGTTGTGAAAAATATGCAATTGTTTACCAGGTGCAATGTGCATTTACTACGTTTATTCACATACAAGCAGAGGTAAGTGAAGTTCCGGGCAGATTAGTAATGAACCCTGTTTGTTGAATTATAATGGAATGATAGAATCGTTTTAGAATAATTCATCCGTCAATTTGAAATACCTGATAGGGGTAGTAATTCTAGTAGTCGCCATATTACCTCACTGTGTGTCACACATTTTGGGTTTTGAATGTTACAGATTAGTCTGGTATTATGCAGCAAAAGCAAAGAGTAAATCCATACCTAGACTAGTCGTGACGCCGTTTTGGTTCAACACATGATTCACTGCGTTTAAAAAAACGGCGTACGTCATACCCATCTCTCAGCATGCATTGGCAATATAATCAGCGATCGAGCGGCATTTGATGCTTGTCTTATGACTTCTCCAAAAGTGAGTTTAGTCTTCAAGTAATAATTTACCTCAAATAATAGTACACGTTTGGGCATTCGCGATTAATTATTCAAGATGAGATAAGGCAGGAAATCTCTGTCCCATTTCTGGACGTCAACAGAAATGGGAAACTCTTTCAGTGCCTTCCAAATACACATAATGTTGACTTGGAGAGCATTGAATAGACTGGATTAGGTGACATGACTTTTGAAACATATGCCTTTGGACTTCACATCATCAGTCGATACGATATTTTGCTTTGTTTATATTAGAACAGAGGAGAGTCGATCAATATTGCCATCAACGTTACTCATTTCAAAGTAAAAAAAGCTTTACAGCTATATTCTCGAGATGGTGTTGGTATCCCAACAACATATTAAAACAATGAAACTTTGTTGATAAGTGTGAATAGTAGCGTTTGGTCCAAAAAATGCAGTCTACTTCGTGTTTTGTTCTTGCTAGTTCTCAACAGGTATATGTAGCAGAATTCAACCTTCAAATTTTCGGATTCAGTGTTTTCGCTTTTTATCTGCACCTCAAGCAATCACTGGATGTACAAGAAAAAACATTTCTGCCCCATTAATTGTCCGCTTCCCAGCAAATTTCAAGCTTTCACCGCCTCCAGCAAAAATCCGCATCACTATGCATTTTACCTTTTTCATGATTTATGCACTATTGACGAACTATTCTATCTTCACATACTTTATGCAACTCTGACGTTCGGCCAGCTTGTCTAAATTGCAGATATATGAATGCGGACAACTCAGCTTCATAATGGCGTCCTTAGAAGCTGGATCCTGCTTTAGTAGTCCTGGTTTTCGAATATTCTCGTCAACAAATACTAGACTTGCATCACTATACGTTTATTTGTGTGCTGAATCCAAGTGACGCCTAATGGAGGGGACATATTCACAATCTTGGATAGTGCTAAAATGTAGGGTAAATTCCCGGGGCGAATAAATGCACATTATGTAGGCGATAGGTTGCGAACACTTATGGGTGAACCAAGCTGGTTAATCGCTTTCATTCAGTGGTAGTTTACGAGACCTGCCTCTCTTCAGTAAACTCAGGTGATCTATGCGCTCAGGGTTTATATATCAGAAAGCTGTCTCAACTTGATATGACAAGATAAATAAGTTTTTAAGTAGTGTATGTATATGTATATGACATCACGTGAGTAACCACTTATATATTTCATATCAATTTGTAATGGTAAAACTGTTTTATTCTAAAAAAGGCTTGATAATAAAGCTTTTATTTGGCTTTTCTTTGATACATTGTTGCGAAGAAACTGTTCGCTGAAAACTCACCGAATGGCCACTTTATGAACTAGAGGAAATACATCCATGAAGTGAATGTCCCCACTACCACCAAATTCGGCAGAACTCTACGCCGATCTACACAGATAGCCGGTTCAGGTATCTGCCGTTTAGATTCCGTTCAAGGAATATCTCTGAAGCCAAAACGGTATGCTTGAAATCTTATCGCTGCTGTGATTTCAAAGCCAAGAACCGGTCAAATTGTCCGGAGTAAACAAGGGACGTCAACAAAATTCTGCTACAACGCTTTCAACAAGTTTTATTGTTGCATTCTAGGAGACAGATTAGTCGGCGAATTTTATTCTAAAGCCCTTTAAGAATGAACTGTAGAGGCGGGATTTTTCACCCGATTCTCTTTGGTTCGTGAGGCAGCAAACTGTAAAATTTAAACAGTGCGCTTCCCTTTGACATCAATTAATCGCCACTAGCTACGCAATAGTCGCACAATCGAAACTCACGCAGACCTGCGATGAATAACAAAGTAGTTCGTGCAGCATCCGTTTTCCTAGTGACTTGGATCCACGGTGGGTTGAGCTGGGTAGTTGAACTTAAATCGAACATCACTTCAGGCATCTATTTTTGTTAGACTTGCTCGACTATTCGGGCTAAAATTATCAGAATTTATCGGAATTTACCGGATACTTCATTACGGTGGTTTTCATTCGGTTGGTTCCATTTTCGCATCGCTCTTTCGAATGAATCAATGAAATGAAAGCTTTATTTCCAAAGAAAAAACAGCTTGCCTTTTTTTATGGTTGTGAAGTCGTTAAATACGGTAGTGAATGTGTACAGTATTCTATTATTCAGCAGAACAATATCTCCTTCACTGTCTTTGTGTTTCAAACGCGATACGGCTGTGAAAGATAGCGGATGTCTTTCACCCTCCTCCCATCAAAAGGATGTTCACGCAGTAAAGCTTGTCATTGCCGCCTTAGTCGACCCGGAAGAGTTCTTTTTTCAGCTGGCAGCAAGTAGAATTGTCATGACAACGTAAAAAGATGAAAGCATATGCTAATGTAGCACTCAAATTGTCTACAGACGTTCGACTGAGAATCAAGTGACTTCATTGTACCATTCGTAAATGCAGACTTATCTGGGACGGCCGGTTTATCATTACTGCTAAGAAACTACAAGCAAAAGCGGTGGACAACTTTAAGAGGTATACACAACTGGAACAAACCGAAGTTAAATGATTGCATTAGAGATAAAATAGCGTTAAGTCTGCCGGATGGCACCTGTCTGCTTTTCAATTTCCAGTGACCCAGACTATTGCGACTTAAGCAATTCGGAGGAAAATGTAGCAAGTTATTTTATGGATAAAGGCTTATTAAAAAGGGTAGAGAGTAGTAACTAGTAGCCGGGTTTTTTTTAATTTTCAAGCTTTTAGAGCACGAGAACATCACCTCTCAATCTATATGTGCCTTAAGAGTTCGCTACTCCATGCTTAAGGACTGAGCTACCGATTATAAGAACCCAGTTGTCAATCTTCAGTTTTATCCGATATTGCGAGACGCCTGTCACAAAAAGTAACATATATTCAGTCTATCAATTCCCAACTTATCCAAACCTATCTTCCTTATTCCTCCTGTTTCTTGAACTCCGGCTACACTCATCCCTGGTTTCTGAGTTGCTGTCTTCAACACTGCTCCCACTTTGAAGGTATGGTTTCCCCTTTTGTAACTTTTCACTACCTCACCCGATGCCTGTTCTCCAGAATTCCCATTGACGTGACTCAAAATTTTATGAATAACTGCATGATGTTTATCGATATTTAACTATTGAATAGCAACTTCTTACTCTTCTCTCTATCAGATTCATTCCAAAATGAGCCAAGTATTCGTGGAATGTTCAACGAAGTACGCAACATCGATAGCATGCTCACTCAATGAAAACAACACAAAAGGCCAAGTGGAATTTTTCAGTCATCCTTTTCCCATTTGAAACTACTTATTTCCACTTGTTATCCAGGGCTGTAACGGAGACCCAAATCAGACAGCTGATCTGTCAATAACTCTATATCTTATGTAATATTGTGTCACCACCCAAGTCCTAACCATATCCTTTACTTATTGTATGTTTACGCACATCAATTCAAACGGAATAATATGTTGCTTCTAATCCTTGGGCAGTTTGCGTTTTAAATTATTTCTGAGATCCGACCGCTAATAGTAAGACAAATTGTTGTAGTTTGTCACACACTTTTAGAAATTCTATGAAACCTTCCGTCCTAAAGTGACTTATCTGCGTTAATCTCCCAGCCATACGTATCCAGTTTATTCAAGCCGGTTGATGCGTTCATGTGTTCCTGGTGGTGACTTTCTAGTCCTAGTTTTTTTCGGTTTCTTTCCTTCAGTGGCCCCACTACACCCATGTCTCGCTGCATCCATGCAGTTGCAGACGGTACTGTCCTTCATACGTCCGCTTCTCACCACTTCAGAAGATTTGTCTTATCCAATTTAAGCATCGCGAGTATGCAGGCCACCAGCCCACTGGACTTCGATAGTCTCAACATCCACTACTGAGTTTCACCGTAAGATGCCGTGAAGTTCTACCCTTGTAAATCTCCTCTTATATGTCGCTTCCAAGATCAATCCAGCTGGACTTAAATTATCCGCCCTGGTTTTTATCCTACGGTTCTTAGGTTGGCCTTTATGTTGGTTTGTTATATTATACTAATCTTTTATGGCGATCCCTTACATTCGGGCAAGTGAAGCTTCAGAAAGGCTGGAATTCTGGCAATGTTGTGGAATATAGGTAGCTCGGGTGCGCTGATCGATTGTTGGTCTGTTCGCTCACTCACTCACCCACTCAACCCCGCACTGATGATGTCACCTCGATTGGTGATGAAACGTTTGCAATCCAACTGCCAAGCTTGGCGAACAGACCAACAATCAATCAGGCTGGAATTTTATTCCACTCCAGAAGAAGACCTCAAATCTCATTCAGTCGCTCATGATCCACAAATCTATGGCCCTTTTACCAGTTCTGTAATTGGGCCATTTTCACTTAAATCTCCTCACCAGTCCAAGGAAAACATGTGCGCTTTAGTGCCTTCCATACTATGATTGGTGAAGTTTAACTCATTTCACGCCATCGTAGTAGTCTTTTTTTGCATCATTCTATTTCCAAACCCAAAAAAATAACTTCAGGCCACGAACAAATTGACTTTTCACCTCCCCAGATTAGAAGCCTCGTTACCTTACAGAAATTTTGTGCTGTTCACCTTTTCCAAGAGACGTACGGTACTGAATCACTTTCCAAAACTATATAATTTCAACTTCCTTGACTATGCAATTTAATGATCAATCATTTTCTCCGCAATCCCAACAGGTGTGATATGCCATGTATTTTGGATCGTTTTTCATAGCTTTAAACTGTCTCCATATGGTCCTGTGCGACTTTGACATGAATTCACTGCCGGTGTCTGTCTCTTAACATAAACTGACCTGCCTCAGGTTGAGTTTCGAAAAAAACAAAGTAAGGGGAATTTTGGAGACACTACAGACATTCCGCCAAGGAGAGGAATGATAAATCCACCAGGAAAACGTCCTACAATGCATGCGGGTCATATTCCGAAAAGTCATCATTTGAAGATCCAATAAGTGAAACATCACGTGACGTCATCTGGGTGCTCTTTTAGTCCTGACGCCAGATATTTGTCAGCGCAAATTAAAAATGCGATTTGAGCTGCCTGCGGCAGGACTTCTGGTGGAAAACGTGTAGGTCAGAATTTTTCCATGCATAATTGGGCGAGTCACTTGTGGGGTAGGTGCGCATTTCTCCAAGACCATGCAGAATAAGCTGTCTTCGATTTACGAGTCTTCTTCCTTAGTTTTTTTTTCAAGAACGCGGAGTACCCAAGACATTGCGGTGCGAGCTAAAAAATACTGACATGTCTTATAAATTGTACAAATAGTTCTTGGAACAGATCATTTACGGTAATTAGTCTTTCCAAGCGGTTTACTTGTTGCTGCGATGAAAACGGGAACAGGCTTCTGATGGCGAAAAAAACAAGTCTGTCTACATACTTCATAAGGTTGCTGAAAATTCTTCGACAGCCCACGACCGGTTTCGCCCTTCTTGGGCTCATCAGGTAGGCGCAGTCCCCGAGTTTCCATCAACCTTATGTTCTACTTGAACCCAAATTGACTGTTTTCGAGAAATACACTCATTTGCATATCAATTTGTTTTGCGATCACCAGAACAGTTTGTGTGATGTTTTCAGGCGCTGAATGTGCTGCTCAGGCCGCCCACAGTTGCTACGATATTCGCAGATATCGACATGTGTTGTTTGCCTACATCATAAGGTTTGCTGGAATTCTTCACAGCCCACGACCGGGCCCTCTTAAGCCAGGTGGGTCCCCGAGTTTCCGTCAACCTTATGTTCTACTTGAACCCTGGTGCAGCACATTCAGTTGCCTGAAAACATCACAAACGGGAGATTCAGCTGGGTTCCAGGTGAGTCTCTCGCAAAACCAAATTGATATGCAAATGAGTGTATTTTCGAAAACAGTCCAATTTGGGTTCAAGTAGAACATAAAGATGGAACTCGGGACTGCGCCTACCTGATGAGCCCCAAGAAGGGCGAAACCGGTCGTGGGCTGTCGAAGAATTTTCAGCAACCTTATGAGTAGTGCATTACGAATATACATGTATCACGATATCTCGAATATCGTAGCAACTGGAACATGAGGCGGCCTGGTGCAGCACATTCAGTTGCCTGAAAACATCACCAAACGGGAGATTCAGCTGGGTTCCAGGTGAGTCTCTCGCAAAAACCAAATTGATATGCAAATGAGTGTATTTCTCGAAGTCTGTCTACAGTTACATTTAAAGAGGGATCACTTATTATAAAACAACAGACAGTTGCACTTTCCTAGCTTCTACTATCTTAGGTGTGAGATTACCTGTTGAACTTCACACCCCATACCATCCACTGGTTTATCTGAAATCGTGGTTCCCAATTGTAGAATAGTTGAATGTTCCCTTAGGGAGTAAAGAAACACATTTTTGAAACACACTGACGCAACTAGAACTTATTTGTCAGTCCAGAACGCAAAAACGGACAAATTCAACTACGAAAAACCCTCTGGTGGCGGGTCAATCCGGTAGTCTCGTAAGGTTATCACACCTCAAATAACTCACTTAAGCACCTCAGATGCCTCTGTAGCTCGGCTGGGCTACTGTTCAGATATTATTCTTCGTTTGCAGTCGATCCTCTACTGAGTTACAAAAATGGTGTGTAACTTCCTCTCAGTCATTTCCACTCCGCTAAAGAGAAACTCTGCAACACCGTTCGGCCAACTCGAGCCCAATCGATGCAAAATGGCAGCCCATCCAGTCATTCCAAGTCTGTCTTCATAAGCGTTGCACCAATCCTGATGTACTAGACACTACAGGATTAGCACAGAGCTTCACAGGATTTAGTAACTTCAGCGAATCCACTTTCCATGAAAAAGTCCACCAGTCGGAACGATTTCATCTCAGAAAACACTGGTCATTTGCCCGTCGGAATGCATCTGACCGCTGATGACCACTACACATGCACAATGAACCACAAGAGACCAAATTATATTGTACTGTTAGTAAAGTTTCATGAGTAGAAATACTGCGGTGCAAAATCTAAAAATGGTAATATGGTTCATTCAAAAAAGACAGAACATCTGTTTTCCGGTCATTTTCTCATTTGAAAGACAGCTGTTGCTGCGACATTTCAAGCGCTCTCAGTATTTAGTCAACTAGACAAACGAGAAATATTTTACGCCACAGAATTCAGTGTCACTTTTACTGCTGGAAGTAGTTGCAAACCTTTCTCAAACGTATATAATAATGCCTTAAATTCTTTTGTAGGTGTGATGTCTAAGACATGACGTCATCACCAGAATTGTATAAGGCCTCCGTATCATTCGTAAAATTCTCAACCTATGCTGTCTAGGACAAATTTCCCGGAGTTTTTTAGCCTACGCGTTGCATGGCAACCTGATATTATTTGGAAAAAGCAGCTGAATAATTCAAATTTCTATTCGCCTTCCAAATAGTACCTTCGGTTTCAACACTAAAATGCATCGCACCTGGTGTAGCCCAGTGAAGTCACTGACGCGTAGCGTTTGCCCATGCGTCGTAATTTGTCTGTCAACTTAACTGTAACCAAGGGAAACATTAACCAATAGCAACTCTGGAGTTACTAATGGTCAGGTGAAACTTGTCGTTCAGCGTTATCGCTCTCTTACATCGATTTCTAACAGATGGCGTCTACGCAAGCACGTATAACGCTTTTTTGTGTCTACAGGTTATGGCGCCAACCTTATATATCAGAATACGAATGTCTTTTCCTGGAAGTTATCACAAATTCCATCATAAAGAATCAAAGTTTAGGAGAGCTGAATGTGTTCATTTCTTTCATGCCTGTCCGGTACGGTATGGATACTCATTTTATTCGTCTAAAGAGGAAACCATTTAGTTAAAACCAACAGCCTACTTGGTTTACTCGCCGTCTAAAACGACCTTCTGGGCGTGATGCTCCATCCAATAGTACCAAATGTCTAGTTCCAGAATAGGCTATATTGTCGCAATCCAATGAAATCTATGGCCAGCTGTTTTATTCCTATGGCTTTGGTGATGACGTCTGAGCAATGCCTGCAGAACGATTGTCAAAAGATTACCGATAAACTTCAGATTTTGTACTCTCTATGGGCTCATATATACCCGGATGCGCAACTTCGATTAGCGTGCTTTCGCAAAGAAAAAGGCTCAGTTAATCCAACTAAATTTGTTTGGGCGTTAGCAAAGTTGTGTTCTGCTAAACAACTACAGTTATAGACCAGAAACAACCATCTATGGGATATTGTTACGAATAAAGTATTGGAGTGAAAATGAAGCTCAAAGTAGTTGGTCGTCGACTGTGTCTCACTTAGTTCACCAGGATCCGTGTAACAACTGGTTCAGTGACACGATAAGTTATAATCGTCCACTTAAACAATTTCTGTTCTTCAAAATCGCAGGAGAGCTTATTTGAGGAAAAATCATTTTATCTATGACATCTCAACGATTTTTAGCAATCCATGTGGTAGAACTTTTAACATCGTCATGAACCTAGTCGCCAACGAACTGGAATCAGAAACTGTGCGAATTAATCATTTCTGGTGTTTCAACCATGGTAAATCAGAAGTTGAATTCATGCACAAACCTTCTACTTTCAAAGAACATACGGATTCCTGAACACCAGCGGATAACCAGAAAATTCTTCCTGATTTTGAACAACCCTCACAAACTATCAGTCACCTCTCAGACCTCGCACTTGGATTCATTTGTTGGACTGACCACTTCCGCCTTATTAGGCTAAGAAATCAGGCCAAAAATCGCGAAAACCGTTGACGTAGACTGTGGTAAAACTCATGCTGTTGTTGAGTCTTGATTAGAGCTGGAGAATCTTCTATAGTTTGTGTATCGCATGGCGCCATCTATTATAAAATGCCGTGCTGTTGCCCCTAAAAGGACAACTTTAATACGATCAAATTGTGTAGTAAGTAACAAACGGTAATTTACTACTATGAAAACCAATTTTCCCGCGAGATGTTCCGGAAGAACCTTAAAGCAGAACATTTCATACTATCAGACGCCATTTTCAAATTGGATCTGTGTATCCAGTGGAAGAATAGTATTACAGTCTTGTTATCCTGGTAGATAACAATGTCCTCCAATGTGATGATGATGTCACTTTAAAAACCTGCGGAATTAGCTCAGAGGCAGTGTTTACCAGGCGCTTCTTCAGCAGTAAACATAAACTTCTAGACCCTTCTAACATTCAACGTACTTGTTGAAAAACTGGTTGAGTACTAGTCTAACTGAAAGCACCTGGAAGTTGAAAAATGGACACGACACACTGTCCAATTTCGGTGCTTTATTGGAAGTAATCCCACAATTACCTGCATTCTGTTAGGATCCTTTTTCCACATGCTCAGCACCGTTTTGGTGGAAAGGTAGTCGACAGACATTACCTATGAAGAAATTGCTGTCATTTTGCAATGAAATAAACGAAGGGGTTAATTGTGTGCGCATAACATGTGGCTTGATTTAGTCATTATGGTCCTATGCTTTGGGGCCATTTTTGCTGATTAAACACTTATTTGTTATTGAAGCTGGGCCACTAAAGTTACTTCATTCAGAACCTCAATTATCGATGTACTTAAATTATGCCTCGTGATTAGGGAACATTTATCTGTGACGGCCACCAGCAGAAATTCATAGCAGTTTGCCGCCCAAGAATACCATGGAAATGCGTGCAAAGCGGTTTCAACTACAAACTGTCATATGTCTATTTTTATTCGAAAAGAGAGAGCACACTGTTAGTAGCCAGCCACGGAGGAAACGAACTCCTGAACTGGGGAGAAAACATCTCCTTGTATGAAAGAGCATTAAAACCAACAAGATGAATGAAGTCTTTAAAATCGTCCAGTTTAAAGAATTCGGGACTATCTGTTGACTCTCACATTGAGATGATGGTAGAAACGGTGTACGCCAGAACAGTAAACGCTCATTCACTGGAGTGAACTTGATAATCCTTGTAAACTTGTCTGGAGTAAACATCTCGATCAATATCCGTTGAAACATACGTTTCGCACAATGTAGACAGCATAGCTGGGGGATACAAGTGGATCCTAGGAGGAGTGCTTCTTCTTGTTAAAAAAACAACTAAACAGTAAGTAGTTACGATTTTAGTTCCTTCTGGTTTTTAACCCGGCTTTTATATCGCTAGCCGAGATATTTCCTTTCTTTTTGAGTGGAAAGCTTTTAACCAAAGAGTGCTAGTGAACATGTTGAAACGCAAACTGATTATTAGTTCGCAAAACTCAGTGCGCTGAATATGCTAAGCCCGAAAAAAATGAATACGGATCTGGTTTTCACGCATTTGTGTTCTAATGTAGGAAACAACAGCAGGAGCATATATTCGCAGCTGCACAAATTTCTAATGACTGCAAGTTTTTCACCCCACGTGTCAGATTCGCTAGCATAAATCCCTATTCTATCGTCAGGTTTCACCACAGGTCACTTGGTGGTCGATTCAAAACGTTGTGATTTGCAAGCTTGTTGTGGAACAGGGTCTGGACAAACATTTGTCCACGGTTCACATGTGTTGTTCTCGCAAATACAATTTTTCGGTTCCACGATTAATCTTAATAAGGAAGAAGGAAGTGTGAAATGCTTCCAGACAGTTTGATAAGTAACGGCTTTAATCACAGGACAAAACCTTGGTTGAACAAAAGTGCATAATAACTTCAGAAACGCCGGATGCGACATGTTACACGAAGGCACGGAGCTCCGCAAGTCGTAGATAAAACAGAGAAAGCCCTCAAAGATCCTGCTGATTCAATTTTGACTTCTCACCCAAATTGTGCAATGCCCAGTGTGTTATATTTTTACGAGTAGTTGACCGTTGCCGCGGCGAAGTTGATATAAGAGTTCCTCAATCCATCTTATCAGATGCACATCTATGTTGAACAGTTCTGCAGTATATCAATCACCGAACGGACTTGCAAGTTTATTACATGCTGGAAAGATTCAAGAAAAGGGCACTCCCTTTTTGTTCCTATAAAGTTCTAGTGGCTGGGATAACAATCTACCAGTGTAGGGCTCAAATATACCAGTTCATCACAGAAAGTCTTCGAGGATACATGAGGTGCACAATTTACCTGGGCAATAAATAGGATAGACTTATTATTCGTGAGTAGAACATATCTCTCAAACGTTGTTCCGATCAAATCCACGAGCTATCAACAATAATTCCATAGTATTTATTGTGGAAGATTAAAGTTATCTGACATAACAAATAATAACCACAGAAAGTTCAGGAGTAATGCACACAATTCCCGCCAAAGTTCAGGCCGATAGTTTGAACGTGTCGGATAATGATCAGAAATCCATGTTTTGTGTTTCCGTTCTTCACCTAAAGATCACCTTCTTCAGCCTATGCTACACAGGATGATATGCAACAAGCATGACCTCCGTACAGTTGGCTTGAGTCGGCATCTACGGGCATTTTTTTCGTGCCCTTCAGACGATGTTTTATCCCCTTCTTAGTTTCCAGATACTTTGATCGGTCAGATATCTACGAAAAGCGATTTTGATCAAATTGCTCCTGATGGCAGCTTAATTCTTAGCCCTCAAATCATTGACGGTACCGATAATTGCGTGGCATCCACGTATGTTTCAAACAGGTTATCAGTATTTTTGTTCATCATGCATGAACCAGTGGAGAACTGCTTAGGAGTCCACCTTTATTGATTGTTGGTCTGTTCGCCGAGCTTGGCAGTTGGATTGCAAACGTTTCATCACCAATCGAGGTGACATCACCCGCACTGATGATGTCACCTCGATTGGTGATGAAACGTTTGCAATCCAACTGCCAAGCTCGGCGAACAGACCAACAATCAATCAGCGCACCCGAGCTACCTATATTCCACAACATTGCCGAGTCCATCTTTAATTTGGAGCCGAAAACATATTCTGGCCTTCCTTGAAGTTATAATGCAATTTTAAACAGCCAAGGATCCTACACACGTTGATCAATTGTTTGTGTTTGGCGTCCCTTCAGGGTCGTTTTATTGAAATTTCATAATAGCAGACTACATTTTTCACGCCAAACCAGTTGAGCAAAGTGCCATTCCGATGTTGTGATAGACCACCATACTAAAGGTACTATAGCTCTAGAAATTGAAGACAAAAAAGACGTTTTTATTATTATTTTGCATAACATATTCTAGTTGTTTTTGCAAGATGGATTACGTCTGAAACACACGGTAGTTTCGATCAGGAAGCAACAGGTATCACACAGAGATTTTTTTTCCTCTGCTAGCGAATAATAGACATTGCGCGACCATTGAGCATCCAGATGTGCGGCACATTTGAACCGCTTTTTCTCTTGCGCTTTGTTAGTCCAAACGCACAGAATAACCACCGACAAACTGCACGTGTATTCTCCATTTCGGAAACTTGACAAACTTTATTGCATTTTCCTCTACAGAAGAAGAGCGTTGCATTGACAAACCACCTAGAGGCACATTGATTAACTGATTGATCCACAAAAGAGGTTTTTTGTTGTTTGCGAAGAATGCTCAATTCAATTACCGCAAAAGCCACTTCAGGATGTTATGCAAACCAGAATTAGGGTGAAGTGACTATTGCTGCATGAGCTTATCAACCTGATCCAACAAACACTCAGGCAATGCTGTCGATATGATTAGAAGCTATCTGTCATCAAGAATCGATAAAGTATCGAACGTGTTGACAGACGAAAGTTGCTCAAACAAGCTCACACGGTTCACTTACTAATTTCACATTCGTATGATGCTATATTTCTCAGGTTTATTAAATTTCGCGGGATGAAACGGTCAAATCTGGCTTTGTAATGTGGCAACCCAAGCGAACCAGCGAATTCCGAACCCGGAGCCTTTTAGCACTGAAGGGGAGCTCACGGCCGCTCACTCATCCGCACACCAATTCGATTTGGACGGTAGACTCACCTGAAACCCAGCTGAATCACTCGTTTACTCCACAGACTAGTGGTGATAAATGTAACTGCATATCTAATACGCCTAATTAGCTGAAATGCAGTATGCTTACTAAATTCAGTATTATTTTCGGCCATATGAAAGCCAAAAGAGAACCCTGCTTTTAATCACTATCGTTGGTTTCAGTTAGATAAGATTGCGAGTAACATTCTTGGCAGAAATGAATGTTCTTACCATCCAAAACTATATGCTTTGAAGAACAAAACAATGTGTGTTAACCAAATAATAAGCGACTGACTGGAAACTTTTATGTTTATTTCACTAATGGTCTGCATTAAGTTTGCAGCCAAACTCTAAGCAAGAGACAGGAAACACCACAGTACTGCAGAACTGGGTAATGGCAAATCTGCTGCTAGAAGAAATTTGAAGCAACGGGTTTCTTGGAAATCTCTTAGGAGGCGCGTGAAAGAAGAAGCGTCCCCGAAACAACGGTATTATTAATATAAAACAAGAAAGCAGATATTCCGTTCGTAGATTAAGAATACATTTATATTTCTAGCAAGGCGGCTGCTTCCAGAAGAATTTTCGTAGCTCGTTGGCCAGACATTTTAGGATCAAATGGAAAGCTCAGCGAAGATGCAGAAAGCAATTTTGGATATTAAATCAACTGCATGGACTGAAATAAATGTTGTGCCGTATAATGTGGACCGTCTATCAGGGTAAAAGTTAACACCGTTGTCAGAAGCCATGCTTCACTATCCCTGATGTTTATGAATAAAGATAACAAATACGTCGGATCCGCTGGAAACTGCTAAACATTTTTACACTAGTGCAAGAGAAGGTGAGATTTGTTATACTGCAATCGGTAGAAGATAATCAGCAAGATAGTCTGAATGCTCAGCAAAAAGACCAAAGTTGACCCGAGATCATTGTACGAGAGTAGACCAAAAAAACATGCGCACAATACCTACATACAGAACCCTGTGAGAAGGTTATTCCTGTTCTAATATCTACATCACAAGTGTCCAGCTCGTAGTACGAACAGATGAGTAGTACCGAATAGCCTGCTGAGAGTTAGTCGGTATCATAACATATCTGAGTCAACTAGTGGTTGCTCATTCAGTACGTAGACAAATATTAAGGCGGGGTTTGCTCATCCTATTTGGTATCTGTGCTTACAAAACATTATGATTGTCGTCATAAACATCAACGTTTTTATTGTCACACACATCTGGTCGGTTCCAAGGCAAAGAAGCCAGTTGCGAGACAAGCGAGGCTAATGTTAAAGTCTGTTAACGAAGACAGTGATGTTACAGCGAAAGTGCACTTCCATTGTGTTCAAAGTGCAGTGATCATCTGCTCGGTTTCCTGTTAATTAACCGTATAATCTCTACTCTGCAAACTAAATATTAGTTTCTTAGGTAATGATTAGACTACTTAGTATTTTCAACGTCAATGTTGGTAGGAGACAAGCGACTCCTGAGAATGAGAACGAACAAAGCGGAATTAAATCAGTGAAAATCTTTTCACACGCAATGGAGTTTTTACACCTCTTTGATAACAGATTTAACTGAAGTTGACCGTCACCTTTCTCCCAAGAAGTAATTCGGAATCAGATAAAGTTCGAATTAACGTAAGCTTCAATAACTAAATCGCATTTGTGCCCATTTTACGCGAAAACTCTCGAGTAACTGTCAGGTGAACCGTTTTGAAACTGATTAATATGGCAGCAGCTTTCTTCAACTCGTACGTGGATCAATACACCGGGGAAAACTGGCCCAAAGTTAAATCGTCCTTAGTAGACTTGTCCGTCATCTTCCTATATAACTGATATTCATCCGCCTAAACTCATTTGCTGGTGCTGGCCACGTGTGCTTAAAAGATATCACCATCGATCGGATGCACAGGTCAGTTCCTCATCTGTTGTTAATTACCAGTAACGTTTCGAGCACCACTTAACGGACATACAACCAATCAAGTTTCGAACTCTGGCCACCATAGGGTCACTGTAAGCTGCCACCATATATATAATAGTACATTTGGACAAAGCGGAAATGGTTAAAGAATATGTAGCGTACGACAATATCGATTAATACTAGTCTACAATAGAGACGACAATACCTGTAGCGGAACGTCACTGCTTGAAAGGAGTTTAGCGAAGAACGTTATCCTTACTGAAGTAGACACTTTTACAAAATTTGCAGTTGAATTTTATAGCGAAGTAGCACTTGTTTTGCCCCAGTACCATTTCTTTCACGCAATGCAGATGAGTCCCGTGAGAATCAGTGATGTGAGTCACATGATACCGGACTTACCTAAGAATATGATTTGTATAAACATTGCAAGATGGCCAATTGACAATCCCACTTGCCAACTGGATACCATCCCGATAAGGTAACCCAAAGTAGTGCTGATGAACAATGGGAACAGGAAGAGCAGCGGATTGAACTTGAGGGTGGTGGGGTCCATCAGACTGTTGATGTTGTGCAATTCGCCTGGGTAGACGAGAGATTGAGAAACACTCAAAATGTAGGACTCCATCCAAGGCAGAATGTGCGTAAGCTAAGTCTTACTCGGTAACTTACTGGCAAGATCGGAAAGATGGTCATTCTTGTTCTGTTGATTGAATATGCCAACAGTAAGCGGGAAATGGGTCATTCTGCAGGTGAACATATCCGCGAGAGCTCGAACCGTATTCGCACCGTGATTGCGCACGTCCGGAGTGTGCAATTCTAATGGATAGTGATAGACACCTGCAGAAAATACAAGTAACGGATTATTTGTCATCGGCAGCAAGCCAAGCCACTAGGATCATTAACTGAGATCAACTATGTGGTGGCTCTCTGAGTTCACAATAATGTGTGTGTTCTGCTGACAACTCCAAACAGACTGAGGTACTACCGGGTGTGCCTCGATAGTAGCTTGCTATCTAACGGCACACTGTTGGAATATAGCCTTAGAAAATGTTACATCTCTGCCTGTGTCACTCGGTTAAAAATAGGCATCCCAATAGATGCTAGCAGACCAAAGAATTGAAAATTTTCTGCTTGGAACTGGAGGCCTGATGAAACGTTGTCCTTAGTTAACATTGTTGATAAAGTATCATTTGTTCTATGCAAATTTAGCCCCATTCAATTTGCATGCAAACATCGCGGACCGACGACTTCCCTCTGGAATTTTCCGTTTTCCGCCTACAATGCATAGTATTTTCCAGTTCGAATAACCGGTGAATGATTTAGTTCTGACTTCGATTGCTCACTTCGTTAAAGCTTAATGATTATAAGAGTGGTGTAATCAGCAGGACGCGCCCTGCTTGTTTCGATATCGCAAAATATTCCATGGAATGTTATGGGGTAGGGGTCTTGTTCCGGCGGGTCAGGTGGCCAAAGTTTTGCCTTGATAAGGTGCTGTATCAAAGATGCTTCTCGTGAAGAGACTGCCGTTAGACGGTACACAAAATGCCTTTCAATAAATTCCCGTCAGTATGACCTAATACGTGGTTAAGCAGTGAATATAAGTAAATTACACATGATAATCACCTCAAAATCCGTGTCAAAAATCATTTTCAGGAACCTAAAAGCAAACTTAATTCACATAACACTATTCGTACCAAACGTGCCACATTCGTTCATTCATATCCTACATTTGGCTAAAAGTAGGAACCTAAATAAGACTGGAGGTATTATATCATGGGGTTAAGCAACCGAATGTTCTTCTTTCGTGTATTTCTCCTTACAGCTAAAGTGTCGCCTTTGGTGCGTTTGTAAGCCAAACAGGACTGTCGATTTTCACCAATTATCAGTGTGTTCTTGGGGTTGGTTCACTTATGGTCCCAGTGACAGATTCCTCATCTTCAAATAAAAGGAAACTTGTTGAGTAATACTGAGTAACCATCAGTGGGTGTATGTTTCGGCATTTTGTCTGCGGAAATTGATCCAAACAAAAAGCAAATTGTGAGCGAAATAATTTTCGTTTATATCAGGCTTCTTATGTAGGGCAATCCATTTGAGAAGTCAGCATATGGACTAGTCCATAACAAGCCTTTTATGCAAGTTTTTTTCTAACTTTTATTTTCCTAAAGATTCAGTAGTACAGTGCACTAGTTGAGTTTACCCTTCTCTTGGTGTAAGTGATGAAGGTTGTATATGACCGAGTTGGTTGCTAGCAGAATTTCCCAGCTAGCATTCCAGATACTATTACGATTAGAATAGGTGGAGCAGTAAACTCGAAGAAAGGGGTTGATGAAAAGACATTTTATGATTTTAATTTGTGCTGTACTTCTTCACATGCACTGAGTTACTAAACAGGCGTCTAGCCTAACAAATTGTTCATTCATGTGTCATGAGAGACTGGCACATGGTTAACACTGTGTACTCGCACAGAACAATCACACATTTTGAGCTGAGTATTGCATCGCGCCGCTCTCCCTCCTTGAGAAAGTTATCCCCTTGGATTTCCATGCCTACTTATGCTACAGATTTTTAGTGTTACAAAAAAAGCAAACCTCCTCTAAAATAGCATGTACTCCCCTTCTTACATAGCTAGATAATCCTCTAGGTGGACCAGTTAATCTGTGTAATCGGGATAGCTTTTCCGTCACCGTTTTTGAAGTTGAGCATATCCATTTTCTACATGAAAAACCAGGTACCTGTAGCTTTTGTTGGTAATGTGACTGCGTCTTCAGACAGTTTTTGTCTTTAGGATGGTGATATGGTTAAGAGTGAACCGGCAACCTCCAAAAAGACGAACTGCCTGACCCCACGTTGCAGATCAGGAAGACTGTTCACAGTATGAAAGACACAGTTAATGTTGGGTAATTTTTGGAAGAAAAATTGAAACACAGATCTCCGTCAAAAGGAAGAATTAGCGGCCTGCTTGGTTGTTAATGAAGCAGCAGCATATGAAAGCCGTTGCAGAAGAAGTTAGAAAACGCATCATTCAGATATTAGACAATGGGTATTGCATTAACGCCATCAAGAGTTCTTCACACCCTTATCGTCTTGGATGTAAGGATTCATGAATCAGCTCTACAGACCGGCCGAGGTTCATCTACGGCAGTTGTCGTTTCAACTGTGGGTCTGTCAAACAACGCCTTTGGCATAGTGTTCACAAATTTTAGCGATTCATTGAAGGCATTGAGCACCATTTATGTCCCCCCTTAACACGTGGCCGTTTAATGCCAGACTTTGGCTTGGAAACTAGGATGAACTAGTGCGCGTTAACATAACCGCTCTTTTGATAGTAGCTGCCTTGAAGCGTCTTGTTATGTCAGTTCCCAGTCCCAGCTGCTTTGTCAGAAGTAGCGAACGTTGTGTTTGTTTTGTGTTCAGATCTCACAGCAGTTGTCCCAACTCCTGTCCACTGTTATCGTCCTCACTTTTGCAAACCACAGAATAACACTTCCATCCCATCCATCATCTTTCCGAGTTGCTGGGACTGGGCATTCCTGTATTCACCTCCCTTCAAAGCCCTGAAATACAGTGGATCTGGACAAACTGAACTGTACCTCGCACCTCAGTAAAAGGGTAAGCATCTAGCAGAACACCAACGTCGGAATTCATGCAAACAACTCTTGTGTTGCCACCATAAATCTTTTCTAGGGGTCCACCAATAAAAGGATGACAGAGAAGCGAAAAAGGAATGTCAGTAGTAGGAAACTCCAGTTAACTAAGTGACCACGTCAACAATTTCGCACTATTGCAAACGGGAATGTGAAAAGCAAACAACTGCGCTGTAGCTGTATTCGAACACCTGTTTTGGTCTAATGAGTTACCAAATTAGAAATTCCGATAGGCGATTTGGTGTGTTGAACTAACGTATGGGAAACCACATTCCTTAAGTCGTGAAGTTAGAAAGTAGGCTACATCTCTTCCTGTTTCTTTAAACTTGCTTTAGGCTCCACTTAAACTACGCATATGTTACTAACAATTGCGCACGCGAATTTCCTAAAACAAACTAAGAGTTTATGTAAACACTCAGGGTATGGCCATCCAAAGGGCTGTGAGTTCATGGGCCAACAGTACATTTTTTCTAATGGGTAAAGCCTCTCCCAGTTTCCATCCGGCCTACTACATTGAGGCCAATACGTTCTTTTCTTGTGTCCAATTTCTAGTCAAGTAGACTACACTGAGTAAAAGAGATTTTGGGAATATTTTGGTCCTGAACAAGCGACTCAAACAGATCAAGCAGGACAGCTTGCAGACCTATTCTTCTGTTGCCGGCGGAAAGAGCATATATCCACTAAAGCGAAAGCAATTTGATTCTGGATATTTGGCGGCCATTTCCCAGACTTTCATATATATTCTTTGTGGTTCGCTGGGAAGTTTAGACACCAGTAGTGTATAAAACTGGAATTTACCACGTCCAATTTCGCAAAGATTAGTCGTACAGAAGATTGTGTTGTTTATGGTGAAATTCATCCTCTTGATTTTGAAGAAACATAGAAGGTTTTCAAATTGCTGCGTAATCCCTGTCCTCGGGATCATAAAAACCGTGAAAAATCTTCAAATAACAGGAACAGACTGTGTTGTTGACCCCACCTTTCATCTGTTTCGACGCATTTGACCACCTTGATCCGGATGTGACTTGTTTCGTTAGCAGAGTTGGATGAACTTTGGCTAAGCCTGTAGTTTCAGGTCAACTGTTGGAGCTATTTTGCATTACGTCTCTTTGGTCTCTCTGTGAAGTTGTTTTTATTCAAGTCCACAAGCTGACTAACACTGATTACACCTTCCATAAGTTTTATACGAACTGTGACCGGTCCCCGTCTAACCTTTAGCCTGGTGTCAAATCAGAGCGACTGATTGTATCCGATACTAGGTACGAACGGGATAGATGAGACAAACGAAGAATAACCTAAATGGGTAGACAAACATGGAGCGTAGCCTCTTATTTGCGTCCGAACTCTCGTAAATACCTTATGAACTCTTGGAATTCATGCAGTAAAATTGCGCCCTAAAATTACCAACTGTGGAGGCAAACGAAGTGGACGTAGCGTTGACCGGATTTGGTTGGATAATGACATGGATTTGTCCAAATATCCATTTTTATAAGCAGTTACTGTTGACAAGAAAAACCCGACACCCACCTAATTCCAGCACCGTTTCCAAATCGTTTTTATCCAGCTGCCGTCGTGTTGTCGACTGTTGTTCAAAAGGCATATTCGTTTCCGGACGACAACTAAATACTCGCTTGTTGGGCGGAACATCAGACAGAACGGTTGAACTCATCGGCTTTGTGCAAACATGATTCATATTTCAAAGACACATTATGTGATGTGTTCGGTCAAACCGTTTTCACTGGAGAAGGCGTAAGCGTGGTTGATGGAGTAATCCAAGGGCACGGGCCGCCGACCGCAGATCCACTGATGCGTCCATTTTGGTTTCCGGAAAAGGGTGAAGCTGTATAACTAAAACGAAAAGAAAAGCGTAACTTATGCAGTCACCGTCAGACTGCGTTGTGGTAGCCACATTTAACCCGACGAAATATGTAACTAAAAATGAAGGGTAGTTGGGTAGTGAGTGGACATCTCGCAGCTATGCTTGTCTACACAATTTCGTGACCCAAATTCTCGCGACGCACTCTCTCCCTCTCAAATCTCATGCAGCACTTACTCATCCACGCCGAATTTACACAACACCCGCACCCCAGGCGGAACTAGCTAAATTATTGTATATATTACCAGACTTCCTTGTAAACCCTGTCAGCCCAATCAGAGCAACTAAGTCTCGTTTACTGGATAACGAGTTGATTTGTCAAAGATAGTTGGATAACTAGAAATCATCACCTGGCATATAGCACAAACGTTCTGTACCGAGTGCTAACGTGGTAATTGAATGTAAATTCCGGGAAATTAAACCAGTGGATGAATTAGGAGGCGTCAAGAGCCCGTTTAAGGAAGATGGCTTCGTAATGAAGACCGGCACCACACTAAGCACTAAAGCGCTAACGTCCCGGTCGATTCCACGATATACGTATATATATATATATATATATTAGTGGTTTCTGGAGTCCAAGTGAGGACAAACACTCCTGTGGAACAGATATGTCTACCAGTGCGTTTGATATTTGTTTTGTTATTTTGCACTTTGTGTAAGTGTGTGCATCCATTGAGTTTTAACCGACCAGCTAAAAGATGACTGGAAGGACCAATCGATCATATCCAGGATTTATGATGCTATGATCAAGGCTGCGTGCTGCAAGCCAATGTGAGTCAGTACACATTATCGTTGGGGTTGTTCTACTTCAGGACAGCTGACTGTGTTCAGTGATGAAGCAGTAATTAATTGGGGAAAATGTGACGTATTTAGATGAAATCTTCTGCCGGAGTGTCACAACGGTGACGCTTTCCTACAAAAAACAAACGTTATGTAAACCACGAACTCCCGCACGACCTCAGCAACAAACACTTCCTTGTTAGCTAGTTTTCGTGAAAAAGGTACCCCAAAACCCCAAGCTACTGCATTATTACGCCGTGCAAAACGGTTTGCCAAAATTCCTGTCATTTTTTAGCAAGCGATTCTGTCAAATTTGCAGTTCTTTTTACACCTTTTGCTGGACAATTCGCAGAGAATTAGTTCCCTGTTTTCAGGCAGTTGAACAGTTATCATTCTATTCTTTGAGGCTGGAAATTGTTTGTTCTACATAAATTTAGTCCTAATTTGTGATCCACTTTTTTCCATGTTGGCGCTTTTGCTTTCCAGTACTCGCGTGATCTCATAAAACAAAATTCTGTGTAAACAATCCAGTCTATAAATAGCAGTTCAACTCCGGCACTTCAAAGCAAATTCATTATATTTTAAGGCATGGTTTACTGTCCCTCAGAAGATCCTATTGAATGCTGCTCACCTCATTAAGGCTGAACTTTTATCATATATTTCGAGGCTCCAGAAGTATTGAAGCTTAGGCTCTTTCGCCCAAAAGCGGCCGTTAGAACGTTGGATATAATTATTGTCTTTGATTTTTTATCCATTGACATCTTTCACATCAAGGCCTTTTTCAAGAAACCAACCCTTGAAAACTGTTTAGTAACTATTTTATGCCCCCAAAAAGGCGTTGTCCTCCGCAAGACTCGACGAAGACTAATGTGCCACAACTTCAAAGCGTTTGCGTCACAGTAGCGAACGCTGCTTAGCGTGACCCAGGGACTCAGCTGATATTCTACCTTTGAACACGCAAACTGTACCTCAAACACTGTTCCTCAAAGGTCATTGGAGCTTATTTAGCAACATGCTGCAAATAAGGAGCACTGTGGTGGTCGGAAGATAAATATATTCTAAATAAAACCCCGTTTTATAACTGGATAACTTATTCACAGCACGCGCAGCATCGAATTCAGTGAAAAAAATTACTGCTGGATATTTGTTTGTTTGAAAATATCTCTATCCTTATCTTCGACAAAGTGCCTCTAAACTACTTGCTTGACTGCTGTTGAATAGTATAAAGATATCTTACATGTAAGTGATGTATCACACAAACGTTTTACGGACATCTCATTTCAATTAGAAATAAATCTTAAAATGTTCCAGACGTATTATTTACGACAACAGAAAATGGTGTGCTTCTTTTTATCCTCAGCTGGACTTGCGCATGTAATGTTTCAGACCCAAATCACAGGAATATTGTATTGAGATACCGTTAAGCGTGCCGATAAGCTCTTTCAAAAAGCACGATCACGGTAGATCAAATATTGCGTTCCTTAGGTTACACATCTGCCCTTGAAATCGGCTCCTATCTTCTGTTGGACGGTAGTATTATGCAACACGATACGTGATATTGTTCCATCATTTACTCAAGCTCATAGCGGGCCATCAAGTAAAGAACATGTTGCACTTGAGTACTCACGAGAGCTGAAAGTAGGACAACACAACCTCAATAATATTTGTTTGTAGAACTGGCAATAATTTTTTGAGGAGATGCGTCCTGGATAGCCAGTCATTGTGATGCCAGAGTGCATCTTTTCTCGTAATTCACACGGTTGATTTGTGGTTGAGTGCCCAGAAGAGTGGTGTAACGAACAGGATAAATGCTAGGGTACACATTCTTCAAACATTTGTGTATACTAAGCTGATCTTTATGGAACCTTCAGCGGCCTTCAACTCGTGGAAATCGTCCGTCAAATTGAATGAAACCACTTTCAATGATATTGTTAAAGTTCATCCATAACGATGTTGATGACTGAATTAATGCATATGGTAAATCTGCGTTGAGTGGAGACGAAAAACCTCATTCAGAGGAAGCGAAATAGAGTGTGCGAAATAGAGTGTGCTTAGAAAACAGATGATTTCAGGTTCAAAAATCTCAAAATTATATATTATGACCATATTTTTACCTGGAATATGACCTTCAATATATTGTCCATCTACATACCCATGTTGGTTGGATAAACTTCTTGTCCAAAGTTTGCACACACTAAACCCTACACTCTGCATAACCCAGAGATATGTAATCTCGGAGCTAAGGCGCATTCACAAAATCCTGGCCCTTACAAGTTTTTCTTCCATCTTAATCACTGCACGTGATTTGTGACAAGGAGTAATCATCGAGAAAAAGCCATCACGGAAAAACTGTGGATTTAAGTAATAACTGCCAAGATAATATCATTTTACACTTATACATACATATACCCGTTCATAAACATGGCTGTCACGATGAATTATGATATATATTCTCCTAATAATTGGTTATTTCCTTCTTTACCGAGAGTTTTATATTCCAGTAACCACAAATGGGCATATATTCCGTCAATGAGTAAGGAACCGAAACGTCCATTAGACCTCTCGTAGTCCACGCTTAAGAGGACTCGGGTAACTGCAGCCATAGCTAGCTTCCTAGTAGGAATAAGTGTATTAAGCCATTAAGCTGCCGTAGAGCTGAAAATGGACTGAACTGGAAAATTTCATAACCCACAATTTTTGTCCTCAAACTGACTTGATAATTGCATTGTGGTCAAAGACTGGTTTTCTTTTCTGAAGAAAAAACATTTTGGCTTAGCGTGATTATTTGCTAAGTCAATCTCATCGTTTTCTGCGTTTTTTCGAATATTTCATCGTTATGAGTTTCACCTAATCCCGGTACAAATAATGGTGATGTGGGTGTTCTGCGTCAAAACAACTATAAGCTATACGTATACATCTGTGTATCCGTTAGCTGGAGCGCTGTTATAGAAACTTTGCGGTCACGCAACTCTCCAAATTTCGTGTTCGAACATACACCTAACACACATGATAATAAGCAAGAGTGGGTCAGTGAGAGTGAGAGCATTCAATAGATGGGAGGTTTGAGATACTCCTCAGGCTCTCATCGACCGAATATTTGAGAATAATTTACTCGGTATAGTGAAAGCGAAAAGTGTGTAAGGGCTGTTGAATTTGCTCAAGAGCAAGTTCCAAAGATACGCTAAGAGGTGGACACAAACTGCAGTATTGATGGACAAAAATGTTTTTCCTGCTGATGGCTGTACAATGTTTCGTCCAGATCACAAGTGTGGAACAAAGTTTCAACAATTACGGTCTTTTGTGCAATAAGTTGCCTTTATTTGAGTCCGAAGCTTTTCGCAAACTCGTTGTTTATTTACCAGAGTAGACAAAACCGGAAATGCGAAAAGCAATGGATAAACTTTGCTCGAAAGGTTTTCGCATTCCTCACCGTGGCTTGCGAGCCACATGTGTTTCCTACCAGTGTTCGCAACGTTCATTATCTCCCACTGCACTGTTGATCTTACGTTTTCCCCCAGATATGTTCTGGCTGACGCAGTGGACCGTGAAATAGCCTTTCTGAATGCTTCCATCAACACGCGCAAAAATGTCCATTGCGCTATATGTCGGATCCTCAAGTACGTTGATCAGCGTATACTGCATTAGCTACATATTACGCACAACAAGCCGGAAGCCTTTTCAGATTAAACATCGTAGGCAACTGGCTGAACAATTGCCACCCCAAATGGCCAGTTCAGTTATGTTTCCCACGAGCTTCAACGATAGAAAAATAACAGAAGGTTCATTCTTGTTTTTATTCAGCAGGGTATTTCTTAGAACAGCTGTTAGGTTCGCACTAATGTCAGACCTATTTCTATTGTCCGACAGAAGATGAAGAAAGCTGAGTGTGTCGATAGTCTAAAAACTATACTTTACTGGTCAAAGTTAAGTAGTATTCCAAGCCAGATAAAAAGTCGTGGGCAACTCCCTTTTATTGTTGTATTTCTGGAGCTCATAAAATGAACAATAAACTTGAAAAGAGTTGTGAGTAAAATCCAGTATTAAAAGTTTTTTTTCGTTTTTTCCTCTCTTTATTAAATTATTCTTTTATGTCCATCAAATCATTCAAATTCAGTGTCAAGACCAAGAACCCCTGAGACAATCGAGGATTTCTTCCTGCTCAATAACACAAGCCTGTTATACAATAAGAAGAGTCCACTGTAGTTTGACTCTCGACACTTTTAATATACGATTAAGTTGAATGTGCACGCAGCTCAGCTGCTTCTTAACTCTTGGAAAAGCCGTTTACCTCTCAAAAACTACTTGGGATAATAATACTCCGAACGGGGCAGATAACTTTTTGACCAATAAGCTTTAGTCATTCCCAATTACGTGCGCCAAAACAACTACGAACTGGAACCCAAGGCAGTCTAACGTATAGTACACATTGAATTCATTAAAATGTATAGCGATGTAAACTCAGGGATTCTGCGTTTTACCAACAAATATTCCAAGCATGAGATGAATCCACATTCAGTTTGCACCCTAGCTGAAAGGCTGAAGTACAGTAGTCCTCAATAGTACTACCAGGACGAAGAAAATGGATGTTTGACTGCTGTGAGGAGAGCTTGCCTTGGAGAGAGAGAATCGCGCACTGGTTCCTGATCAAGAAAATCATCCTATCAGATATTTTGTGACAAAGGTCATCACTCGGTGGGGATGTAAATTTACTTAACGGGGTCTGTCATCTAATCCAGTGAAGAGGTAGGCCGTCAACTTTGCAGTTTACGCTGCCAACATCTCCTTTTATATCATATACTAAGGGAAACAAAGGTGTATAAAAAATAAAGCAACCATTAAGGTGTGAATAGTCGCCAAGTTACTACATACTGACACACACATCATTATCTTGAAGAGTATTGTTATTCGAATAGATAGGTACAACACAGACAAAAACTCCGCAATCTGGAGACACAAATCGCTAATCCGTTAAGTTGTTCAAGAAACCTAATTCAATTAGATACAACGCAGCCAGAATACTTGAGGAATGTAACATTATTACTTAAAAATTGGTGAAGGCGAGCAGTGGAACGTATAAGACATAAGATGTTTGCGAGGAAATGCATTTTCTCCAATTTTGCATTGTCCGCCAATATGTGTAACTGTTCAGCCCTCCAAGTGATACATCTGCGCCCCTAGGAGGTATAACATCAGATGTTACAGCCCAGTTATCAGAACCACCCAACTGCCTCTACTAATTAAAGTGGTTCAAAACGATCAACTCAGATGTTTGCAGCTCAAGTACGCTGCAACCCTAATGTTCTTCCAGACCTAAAATGTACCCTAAGAAATCACACCATTTTTAATTATAAAAGCTGAACAGTGTAGCAGATAAACTGATAAAACGTTATCTTAGCTGCTGCTGTGAGCTCGATTTAAGAATCCGTTATAAAAGAATCAAAACTGCACTTTGTCGTGACTGAAATCGGTTAAACCGCTAAACACCCCAGTCACTTATTAGGCTATTGAAATCCGGGAAGTTCTGTATAACAGCGGATTGATTCACTATTATAAACATCATCAAAACCAGCCTGCCGTGAAAGTATTCGTCAGAAGGAGAGTGAGGTCATCATTAATGACAACTTACCATTAACACGCGATCGCATGTAAGATTTCTTGGAGATTCCCCATTGGAAAGAGTTCTTACTAGTGTCCACGTCTTTTGTTTGTCTGAGTATCCTAGAAAGCTTTGGGTACCAGATCATAGCGATACACTAGCACATCGAAAGACGATGCAGTCGATTGTTGCGCACTGAACCTAGTTTTGTGAAACTGTTGTAAAATTTACGGAAATACGACTAAATCCTCCCAAATGGATTTTGTTACTCTTTGGCCCCAGGCGAAACTTGGAGTTTGAATTAAGACCGATAAAGGTAAGTGTTCTATCGGCAATGTGAACTGAAATTCAGTGGAATGGGAATCTGGGGCAACAGTATTCAGAGAGACAACAAGACGATGACCGACAGTGAATGAAGCCTCTTATTTGCTCCTAGAAAACAAGCCACCAACTATTAATTGGAACGTGGAGAAATATAAATTTTCCATTAAAAACACTCGCTTGAGCAGTTCTCCTCTCGACCCGGTCCTATTATTTCGGTGAGCCCACACAAAAGGGAGGAAAAGCGTTGGGCCCAAGTTTTTTTTCTCTTATTTGAACTAAACAGCAGTGTACAAAATTGGCTTTGCCAGTGATTGACCCCCAATTGTCTAGGGCGTGGGACAAGTGTGGTACCAATACTCCATTAGAGCATCTCCGTGGCGCAAACCGCTTCGGAATTTCTGACGGGTGAGGCAAGACTCGTTTCGTTCGGCACAACCAGGACGGTTACTGGATCGTCGTCTGAAGTGTCGGACAAAACAATCACATGGATCAAGTGTGAACACGTCCACCCGGTCAGACGTGATAATTCAGGTGTGCCCAGCGCGAGCTGGTGGAGCAGTGGTCACATACCCGCTTAGCATATCAGATATTCGGAGTTCAAATTTCTGCTCGGTTCAGAGAGCTGCGTTGCTCATGAGCTCATATCACATCGAAAATCGAGTTCAATGATTTCCAGCTCTGGGGTGGACAAAACAGGATGGAAACTATCTGAACGAAAAAGAGGTGAATGTAAATGCTACTTATCTCGCCACCACCAAAACCTGGACCGTGAGAGTTTAGAAATCACTAGTAAGTGGTCATTCTAAGGGACATGAATCGATTCGTCGGCAAAGCTGAGCGGATTCTTGAAAAGAACAAGGGTTTACATAGCAGAACAAAGGGCAAAAATCCCTTTTAGAGACAGTTTTTTGAACAGTTGAACACAAAGAGGAATAAACATAGACGATAGAAGGATAAAAGCTGTCAGTAGGCATGCACGACGTTGCAAAAAGTTCAAAGTGCAATCAGTAAATTCACAGTACTCGCAGATCGTGCCGCACTGAGACAGAACAGTATCAACGGAGGATTACGTGCTTATTTGATCGACCTTGGCCGTGCATATCTTGGCCCAGTGGATGACAAGGCAGGCCACCATTTTGGCATCCAGTGTTCGATTTCTATCTAGAAGAGCTTTCTTTGCAACTGCGGCTGCTGCTTAACGCAAGTACACGAGCAAGCAAGTCAAGCAAGTTGAAGATTGCAGTCCATATGAGACAGAAAGAAAGAATATGGAATAACAGTGTAAACAAAAATACGTGAGAGATTGCTTACTCACCAGTAGCCTGAGGTAATATATAGTTTGACCAGTATTATTCTTGTAAGGAATCAATACCGATTGCGTGAACACTGTAAATTCAGTTCAGACAAAGAATGACGACCACAAAGATTGATTCCCAGTGTCAAGCATCCTTCATAAGGCAACATCGATTTAGGCACAGAAACGAAAACAAACACTCATTACAGGTACGCTCAACGTGTCGTTTTATCTCCCTAGACGAGATGACCCACGGAAATAGCAGAAGTAACTCGGCCCGAATGTTTTCACTTCCGTTTCTAGTTTCCCCTAGTTGTGCCCCTGTGTGTATGCGGGACAAACGATTTCTCGAACTCAAGTTCCACAAGCAACGGAAATGTTTTACCCGAACACGCGCGTGAGTGCGGACAAACTTTCTCTGCATTTTCAAACGCTTAGTACAACAAAAATCCGTCCGTGATTTGGAACAAATTCATCCACATTTGGAGCAACCATTCTCATCCAAACATTTCGCCCAAGGTGACAGACATTCTCAAGTTTTTTAGCGCAAGAATTTCTCAAGATTCCCTGCTTAGTTAATTCAGGAAATCAGGATTCTGAGAGTTGATTTGTTAAGCGAACGTGACTGGAGATTTGGGAAGGCGGCTATTTTCAAATAAACTGAAGTAAAACAGTGTTTTTACCGTAATAGGGCGAAATGTAATCATAACAAAACTACAACCATCCAAAAATAACCCAGAGCTTCGGAAGCAAGTGCTGACTAACCAAGGACGTCATACTGGCGCTCAGTTTGGCACAGTACAGCTGTGCTGGAACTGTCGAAGGAGACTTTGGACTGAAGAGTTCTACGAACTAGGCAATGCGTTTCCTTTCAGCCTGAGGTGAAACGGCATGCCGATGTTACCAAACGCACGAGGTGGTGACATTGATTCCGGACCATCACTGGCTTAGCTACGAGCTCAAACATATCATTTGAGACCGTTGTGACTTTAAGTTTTAAACCTTAGACAATGAATATATTTTCTGCTGTTTGACATTTTGTTTGGGTTTCAATGTGACAGATTTCCTCACACGGATGGACAGCAAAGTAGAGTGGGCAGTAGGAGAGGAGACGGTGAACAACTCTGTTGTGGAGTGCTCCAATGCTTTGCCATTAATGAGCAAGATATTTCACAACTACAGTTGTATTCAACAATTATGGAAGGAGACTATCATATGTAGTCGCTGAAAATAGAAGGAGCGTGAAATTAGCAGTCTTCGCACTGACCCTTACACTTGCCACCAGATAGCAGGTCCCTCAGTGGATGGCATGATAGCAGCTTGTTTGCCCGAACGGGATAAGGTTTATTAAGGTATCCGACATTCAGAACAGTGAACTCTTGCACAGAACGTTCTGTCCTTTCCCGTATAATGCAAGCAATATTGCGGAGATTCTAACACAATACTCATTATCAAATTCAGCGAATGTGCTTGCTGACTGTACATTATAAATCCATGGTTGTTTCGGGGTTTTTGAAATGGAACACGGATTTTCGAAGTTCCTGTGCTGTGCCAGCAAAAGAGTCAGAATAAATTAATGTTACGCAATAACACAGATTTTGGATCATAAATGATGAAATCTTCGGATACAGCACTGAAAGCCTTATTGTGAAGAAAAGAACAAGCGTGGACGGGGAAAGGACTTAGTGCTGGCTTACTCCAATCATTTCGGGGTGCCTACAACCTCCAGACACTCATTCAGACAATCTGGATAGAAACTGACAAGAACGTCACTGACGTCGGTCGTCAGTCATATCTTGCAGCGTCTTTAACCAGGCGCAGTTGGGATCACGCGGTCCCCATCCTGGAAGGCGCGTAGAACCAACAGCACCCAAAATTTCGTAATCTCTCTTTCATACTCCTCTGCTAGGTCAAAAGTTGGCCACCTCTCTGCTTCCACCACCTTGAATTTAGTACGAAAAACAGTACAATCTGAGGCACAACAGCTCGGCATACGCAACACGTGGCCTAACCAAGGCAGATTCTGGTGCTGGATACATTCTTCTTTGGAAGTGCAAGTTGCACAACCTAAAACTCGCTTTCTAATTGCCTCGTTACGGATCCGCCGACACCAACCCACACGAACTATGGTTCTGCAATAGCGATTATCGAATGCCTGGAGGCTTCGCAGTTTCCCTGCTCGAACAGGCCAAGTCTCAGCCATATAACAAAACAGCCCGCACTGTAGTCTAATACACAGATCCCTGGAGATTCAGCAATATACCGGTTTCACTTCATAAGTGTCTCAATGTGACAAACGTGACCTGGGCCTTGCAGATTCGTGCATTGACCCCCCCGGTTGCACTAAAATCAGAACTAATACAAAGTTCAAGGTACAGAAAACGCTCCACAAATTCGAGGGCTCTCCCAGGATTGTGAGCCCCGTGTTCAGTGACTTCATGTCCACGAGCATGACCTTACACTTTACGGATACAAAGTGGATACCAAAGCACGGGGTAACTTTCGGTCAGTTCATCCAAAAACACCAGCACCATCTTCTCCTCTTCGAAGATGAGAAGGATGTCGTATGCATATTCCAGATCGGCAAGTTTTTCGTCACAGGGATTTGAACACAGGGGATTTGAAGACCTTCCAACGTTCGCTGCATTATCTTTCCATCAGGAAGTTTAATAAAAATGGGGAGAATGGGCATCCCTGAAGGCCGCAACAGAGCATGCAGGGCATCCTAAAACTTGTCTTTGATGGTGCCAGAGCTACAGTCATTTGAAGCGCAAGTAGACACGACAAAGAGACACCGATCAACTTCCCCTTGCCACAGCAGTCACTGGATCGCCAAAGATGCGTAGCTGAAAGCAACAGGAGAGTGCTGGAGCGGTTACTCCAACCGCTATGCTTGCACCTTGAATTCTTGTTTCTGAGATACAGCACACATCAGTACCAACCGAGTCCGGTACGAGTGCATGAGCAGCTTGTTGTCCTGCTTACTCCAGAGTCCGGCACTGAAGGCGGCCAGATAGACTGGGCATCGATGCTTAAAGACCGGTTTTGAGATGCATGAGGATGTCGGCACCGAATGACGCGCATGTGTTGCTTGCAAAACGTCACAAAACGGACGGAACCATCAGTCTTAAATGCTTGGTCTTCAAAAATATGGTTATTAATGAGGTGGAGAGAGTTGGAAGAAAAATTATGTGAATGAGAAATAAGGGATGCACCAGCAGTGGCCTGTTTTTGCTTACCAGCCCTGCTGGAAACAGCGAGTAGGGCAACCTGGCTAATGTCACCACGCAACGGCCGACGTAGCATGAATTTATTGTTAGACATAGGTATCATGGTCGTACGTGGACTGGGACACTGTCAGAGCACCCATAGCTAAGAAAGGGGACGCTTAGGGTCCTCAACCATAGCCTTCGGCTCAAAAGCCTAACCGCAAGGCAGCGGTGTTTGGTGGGAAATTCAAGTATATTACAATGTTCCAATCCCCAAGTTGGGAGACCAAGAGATTGTTTGTCAGACCTCTAACCATTGACCAACCTGGTATGAGAGACTCTGTGAGTGTTGCGCGGACACCTTTCAGTATAGCTCGATAGGTCGCCGAGGTACACACACCGACACATTACGGTAAGGCCCAGTCTCTTTGTGGTGGAGGATAAAAATACTTCAGGATATACTTCACAAGTGAGCCAGGAGTTTGTCGAAGTATGTCTTATTTCCACAAGAAGGTGGTCTTTCGCGAGCAATCTGTTTGGTAGTAAAAAGAGACTGTTGTGTACACCACGGCTTATCATTTTTGCGGTTTTCCTACAGCCGCTTTTTCGAACCACTAACCTTTGGGATAATACTCCGTGGGTCATTTGTAAAATTTAACGGAGTATGCCGAAGGTGGTCTAAAACCACAGTGTGTGAGATCCCACAGCAGTTGCCAACTTCAACGGTGAGCTTACAATTGACGAGCGATACGTGTACAGAAGCAATGCTCAATGAAGTTTTAATGTGCTAAAATTATGATATTATTAAGTGGTTTGCTTAGAGAAGTAACCGGCCAAAAAATTCAACAAGCGTTTCTTGACTACATCATCTGAAGTACTTTTCAGCAGCATGTTGAAAGGTGGAAGATCAACTGCCCACGACAATCGCTTATCTGCGATTCGTCTAGTGTGCCTACTATTGCAGTCGATCAGGCACATAAGGACAAGTGCGGTAGTTTACTTTAGTTCTCTAAAAGTAAAAGAAGCGTTTAGCCTCTCAGAAACTTAATGAACCGTGTACGTTAGTTTTTTCGCATAGAGCTCTCTTACAAAGAACAAGTAACACTTGCTCGATCATACAAAGGCACTTTCGATTGTTCAGTATTTACCTCAGCTGAACGTGAGATATCCCAGACGGGGGGAAAAGAGGTTTGATAAAATACGAAGTAATCACAATTTTCCATAGACATGCAAAAATTCTGAATTCGCAAAACTCCCTGCGCACCTCGTGAATGATCCCAAATGAAAGGATGAAAAGGATGAAAGGGTCCCGAATGATGGATTCATTCACAGTAGATTTTTTAATAGGGAAAAAGATACGGTAGTCGAAGTCGCCAGAGGAACTCAACATCCAGGCAGTTGCACGCCAGAATTCTTTACATAATGAGTTGGATTTTAGAGTAGAGGCATGAAAAATTAACAGGATGTACTAGACTTCGCTAAACGAGTCAAAGTTATTCTGGCTACTGGAATTAAGCAAAACATAGGTGTCAGGTTTGGTGGAAAAACTGGTAGAAAACAAAGTTAGGATTGTTTTTTTCTGTGGGAATACGCACTGTAGGCAAATAGATGCAGAGTTTAATTTCTTTACTAGATTCGTGTCCTAGTAGAAAATCTCAGAACAAATTGGAGACGGAAATAGCAAACGTTGTTAGGACCGAAGTGTGAACAAACATTTTGGCCCACAAGTATCTGTTATCGTTTGTTGGAGGCAAGACCTCTGTACGTTCCATGAATTGCCTAGCGGTTTCCTTCCGAAGAACAATCAGTGCAGTTTTTGGGTAATGCATTTCGACACCCCATCCTGCTCCTTCCGAAATTGAAAACCTGACTCTCAGTCCATATTTATGCGACCCTGTGACCATCATAGAAAGTACCAGAGCTTGTATCGTCCCGAACTAGACGAGGGTGAGACCATTATATGACCACTGCAACTGTGATCCATATACACCACCAAGCCAACCCGGCTGATTCGTTCAGCACGCAGTTGCACAAATCCCGTCCGAAAAAACATACTTGAAATAGCAGCGAAAAATTCAGGGCACGACCGTGACCGAACCATCAATCAACATACAGAGCGAATGAAGGCAGTGACTTCGCTTTGGGTATTCAGTGACAGAATTTCGAAGGCTCATTTACGTGCTAGTTAGTTCTGAATTTTACCGAGACATTCTTGCTTGTTATACTCTCACCCTCTCAACTTTTCAATGAGATATTATCCAAAACGTTGCTCATAATCAATGTGTCTTGAATTCAAGTGGGAATATGCAGCAAACAAAATTCGTCCCCAACTAGAAAAGTATCACTTATCTTATGATTTATTTCGTAGGGCTAGACGCTAGGGTAACAAGTAAATTCACACGTATGATCGCCATAGCAACATGTCCGACTCGTGTACATAGTTGTTGATAGATTGGTTTTAAGCTGGTTTGATATTTTTTTAAATTCCAATGAAGACACTTTGTTTCTTGGTTGAGTTTTTTGTGCAGTTCCTACATCATTTTCCTCTAAAATTCAAGTGATTGGCTAGGTACAAAACAAGCAAAAGGATACTAAGACAGTTCCAACAAATTGTTTCTTATCCTCTCAGCATAATATGTTATGTTCTTAGGAAGAATGTTTGGTGTGGCATTAGGAAATATGAATGCCTTGAGAATAATAGTAACTATTACGAAATGAGCCTCCATCCATGAACTAACATATATACAACAAGAATAGAGGATGTCTGTAGCGGAGTTAAGGTTTATCTCCCCGATGTTGTGTCGCCTCAGTTGTTCGTAAGGTTTTTCTTTAAATTGGTAACATTATTTTAGGGCTGTTGAGGGTGACATTGAAACCGTCATAGGCTTGAGGAAAAAGATGATTTGTGTTTGGACCTATGTCATGTTTTCGTTTACCAGGAATGTTATTTTAAATACCATTTTGTCACGGGGCGCATTGCAAAAGTTATGAGTGTTCTGATGTGTATGAACCAAAGTCATCCAGTCAGTATTCATTTTGGTCGTTCAGATGAATAACACAATCTAATGATTTTGAATTACACTTTATCCCCGACAGGTTATACCACACTACTACTACAGTAGAGAACACTGGTTCACTATCTCAAACAAACTCGGCTCAGTCGCATAAAATCCGCATTGATAAATCGTCTGTTATCCCATGGTTTCAACCCAATCCAAATTCCCTGCTCAATAGGTATCACAGCAAAAAAAAGGTAGACCAAGCTTTCGTGCTTTTCATTGCCAAAGAGGTACCCGAACGGTCAGCTTAACTACAAGTTTGATCATAAAATTATAGCAGGCACCAAACGTGTATCCTTAATTCATAGCATGACTAACTGGATCAAATGGGAGGATTCATCAATCCTCATTGAGGGCCTCAAGAACCTAACAAAGCCATCCCTTTGAACAGAAATTACGCGGCCTTGGAGGACAACTGCCAAATACTGCAGCTAAGGTTACCGTAGATAATACTCAACCAGGAGCGTGCCAATTGGAAGATGCAGTCATGTGGCGCTAAAAAATTACATCCATAATAAAATAAACTCACTCCGCTATATTTTACGAAATATTTCACGCGTGTTGCAAGAGGGCTGTCTGATGTTTCACTCGGAAGGCATTATGTGTATCGAATTATGTTTCACATGACATGATACTACTTTGAATTTCCATGAGAAATCCGCTGCCAGTTGCCCTTTTAGGAGACTCACCTTGAAAACACCTTACCAAAATTTCTGTTAACCATAATTCATAACAGTTGTAAATGCACTGAACTGGTTTGTGGTTAAAAACCCGTTTGCAAACTTACACGGTGGTGAGGAAAAAGATGGAATCTTGAGAAGACTGTTCAATATTTTCAAACATTCCGGATATGATTTTTAATTAAAAATGAAACTCCTTCTCAGTACATTCGGTTAAATTTCATCTTGAAGCAGTGGCTTACCCTGGCGTCCCGATAACAACATCTGTGTCGCGAAAGAGCATGGTGGAACACGTGACTGTAACCTCGTAAACATACAAGGAGATTTCAAGGTCATGGTGACGAAACGTTTGCAGGTTAATTGCCAAACTTCGCAAACAGATCAAAAGCCACCTGATTAACATCTCATGAACTCAAACGAGCTACTAATATTTCGAAAGTTTGATCTTTAGTGCGAAGTGCTCTTTTCTTAAATAACCCGTTTTTTAACTGCGCTCCATAGGGTATCTTGGAAGTGAAATCTCCGAGATTTATTTGCCCACAGGAGAAATTTCTGAGCATGAACAATAATCCTGGCCAGTACTTGCATACTAAGCATTCCGGCTACGAGCGGCTAGTCAGCAATGTGACTGCCTGGCATTTGGTCGGAGGACAGCACCACTGAACCTTCAGTCACGAAATTTAAATCATCTGGTCGAGAGTTAACTGGCTCATCAAAAGGCGACTTTTCAACCGTCGAGACTGATACCTCCTTAAAACATGCAACATGCTGGTGTTATGTAGTCACCAACACTGCCGCCCCTACAAACAGAAAAAGTTCTGATCATGAACAGCGCAATCTGGAAAGGTTCACCGCACATACTGGGGGAGATGGTCAAATCACTCTCTTCTTGCTCACTCACTTTTTTGCTCAAAAATCCCACCTTCAGACAGGTACAATATTCCCATTTTCGCTACAGTTCCAAACTCCTAGCAACAACTCCCTCGGCCGCATAGAAAACTGTATTGTAGTGAATTCTCATGCTCGACTGTCCCCTTTACCATGCCGAACAGTAGATGGACAGTGGTTTTTGAAACAGTGGCGGGAAGGAACGGCCTAGCAGCCCACATTCTTTACATCTTGATCAAAACTGGAAATATCATGCTAGTACTAACTATCCACAGACAGCGGGTAGAAAATGATCTCCAACACAACCGTCAAAATGTTAATTTATTGACCCCTCACAAACAATTTATCTAGTCTTCTATTCATTAGCCACTTTAAATTAGCCCAAATCATTCTATCCTCAAGTCATATAGCTCGGCTGATGAAATGTGGGGCTTCCGATCAAAAACAGCTTATTCTTGTAAGACGCAATTGTTAAGAGACCTATAGCCTGAATACGCGTGAGAAATTCTTTGTGAGGTAGAATGAAACGCATTCAAATATGCGAGCTGGTTCAGAAGATCCGTAAAACACGCATCTATGTACTATCTACTGTCTGAAACACACAAGTTCTCCATCCGGCTGGGCAACCGCGAACGATACATAGTCAACGATGTAAGAACTAGCGGCGGTGGTACTGCGTGAAACGACGGTACGACGTTTAGTTACTTCCGATTACGAACTGAAACCTAACCAACCTCTTTGGAGTCTGTTTGATGAACCGACTTTCATTCGTCCGTCGTTGTCATGCTGATAGCCTGGAGTTTAGCACTCCTTCCAAAGCGAATAACCCGTGAGCTTTGGAGAGACCAGGTCACTGGCGAAACTACAGTCCAATGACACAAAGACAAATTTTGTGGGACATGATTTCCACCACGTTATGGCTTTCAAAAACGTCAAATCATCACCCCACGCAAGCTCGTCAGTAGCGAACAACTTCTCGGTTTCTCAGAAATTCCCAGAAAAAACGGCTTTACAAAAGCATCAGCAGACCAATTTGAAATCCTGCTCCAATAAATCATTTTTCAAAGCTGAAGAGGACAAGCGAACTTCATGGGATAAGTCTTACTGAGATACCAAAGGCTGCTTTTGTGTGCGTCAGTGCTTCCGGTAAATATAGTGTTCCAGGATTTTATAAGACTACAGCGACACCACGCGACAGTTGATAATGATTTTATAATTATTCAAAGAACACACATTCATTTGCGTTTCACATGCAATCAGAAAACAAAGAAGTCATACATTCTTTTCGCGATCCAAGCGTAAATTTACCGTAGACAAATTTTCACTGGCAATCATTTTCCTAATCTAACTTCACCGTTTTGTAACCCTCCCTTCTATCTCCACACACGTATTCTGGCGGAATAAGCATGTCTAACAATTTTTCTCATTGTCTTTCTTGTAAACGTCTACTGTTCACTGAATAGCTAGTGATTGGCAGTTGTATATTGAGAAGGAATAAATGAGGGAAGGACATGGCCGGATGATTGACCTGCTCCAGCGGCCGCACAGAGAGCGCAGAATGGAAAACAAACTTAGCTGTTTTATCAACAGTGAGAGTAGCATTCTATTCAGCGACGATGGCCGATGTGTTTCGTTTACAAATTGATGTAAACAATGTAGTATAATAGAATTGGATAATGGACCGTACTAAGATGGTTCTGATTACTCACCTCCAACGTAGGGGACACTGAAAGGATGTTGTTCAACTTACACGAATACGACACATCGGAACTGATATCCTGATTTCAATGAAAAACATCGTATCTGATCCAATATTCGTGATGTAGGACAAAGAATACCATACACTACCACATATTCACATACAAAATTTCTCGCAGGGAAATAGAACCACCAAAGGTCCCTGTTTGAGTTGCCTCTGCTACAATGCAGTTTTAGGTTTGTAAGACTTTTCGTCATTAACAAATAAGTGTTATTTTCTCCAAGTTATTTGTTTGCTGAATAGGCTGCACATCGATTTTAGTGATTCTGTGACCTCACGTCTGCATCCGGTTTTAAACGGGTGTTTTGGGAATTCAATTCATATTGGAGTGCACTCTTATCACTGGGGGTGGGGGTGGAAAACAAGCAGCCTCTATTATGTTACGGAGCCGGGCGTTGGAAAGACAAAACGATACATCATCACCCATAACATCTTTTAAAAACATCAAACTTGAAGCTTAGAAAATACATAGAGCCAGGCACAAGGATATATACTTCGCAAAGTTTACTACATCACGTTTGGCAGTGTCAAACGTCAATCATCCGAAGGTCCTTTGATCTGTTGCCTCAAGTGGTGCCAATTTTAACCGGTAATCCCAAAATCACTCTTTAAAATCGATGAAATCATGCGAATAACGCTAACATATCTTACTAAATCACGCGACTGCTGGATATTATTGTTTGTTCCACCAACCGCCAGAATATATCAGCATAAGTTGCAGGTGGTTTGAAAGTATATTAAAATAAAGATGAAAATCGAGTCAGCACTTGAATACCCACCAATATTTTGGAAGCGTTCAAACAATCCTCGAGTGATTTCAACCTAAAATATCCGCTTGTGTAGCAGTGTATAATACTGATGAAGCATGCGAGGAGCCTATGATCTGGTGTCAAAGCTCCACCTCGCACCTGATGAAGGGTGTAGGTTATTACGCATGTAGTGTGCCTTTACTATTGCTTACTAATCAGGAAACGTCCAGAAGAGTTCAAGAGAACGCTTGAGGATCTTCACGTTCCAAAAACTCTGTACGGATGATATGTTTACTCTCGTATCCAATGGCCTGTAGCTGCCTAGTACGTGTTTGCTAATAAACAACTTTCCATCGAAGGGTTTTCCTCCTTTAATTTGGCGCCGTCGCCAACATACGAGGGAAAGGTCCCGTGACCACAACCTTTTGAGGGTGGGGATGTGCAAACTTTACTTGAGAACTTCGGGTACCCTGCAATGGTGGCAGGACTGACGTCCCACCGGGGTAAGTTGGTGGCACTGAAGACCCTCCTCAAAGGCCGGGCGACCGCGGCAAGAAGAAGCCCTGGGATGATGGACCACGCTATCGCAAAGCAAGTTCTTGCGTTAAAGTTCCACACACCGACCGACTGCCAGGAGATAATGAAGGGCCTCACTGCCACGGGAATGAGAAGGGGATGCGATTCGACAGTGTTTTTGTAAGTCTACAGCAGTTGTTGGATCGTGGCTTACCACGACTGGAGGGACTGTTGAACCTATTGTTACTGTCTGAACAGTTCATCATCAGCAGCCGACGCTTGATGCTCATTTGTGGTTGGTGAGAACAACCGGCTAGTTGAGCGCGGAAGCTGGTGCATCTGGTACGGAAATTGGCCGAGGTGCCACTGGTTTTTGCAAAAATTATTTTAGCGCTTGTACTGTTCGTTTGCTGTTGTTTAATAGCAGTGAACGTCCAGAACAGTTTGACAGGATGCTGGGAGGAAAAATCACCTAAGTTTTAGATGGAAAGAAAACTGTTGGGAACGTTTGGATTGGGCCTAATTGATGGGCACAAGATTGTGCCGCCCGAGAGGCGTCACCAACCTTACACGCTGTATCTGGTAGGCAAGAATGCCGCAATATTTTGCTTTTGGTTCAGTTTTAAGCGTAAATCCAGTTTTGAACAACACAGCCAGATAATGAATAATACAATCTAACGACTCAGTTAGGTCTTCGTCAACACCGTCCAGTACTTTAATTGAATTCATAGCTTCAGATGTGGTTTTAGACAATCACTAATATCTTGTCCTCCTGGCCGACTCGAAAAACAAACTTTTACATAAAGCTTGCACATAGAAAATGACAGTCGTCCCACGTTTTGGAACTAGCACACCCAGACTGTCTGAAACCAACCCTATCAACACGGCTGACAAACTACGTTTTAGGAAAAAAAATCGTAATCCACTTTGTCAGCATTTCATTACAGAGCGTAAAACAAATACGACCTGACTGAGTAGGTCCAACTGCGCCAGTAGATAGTAGAACTCGTATCAAAACGAAAATCCTCTGGTTAGAGTCTTTTATCTGATGTAAGATTGCACGTATTTCGATACAGTTTGCATTCCGAGACTATCAGTGTAACCATATCCTTTCCAGTACGAGAGACGTTTTTCTAAGCACTCTGATTCAGTACATCTTACTACACTAAATCAATTTTTTCTCAAGCTTGCAACGCTTGCTCTATGTACAGAGTAGGCTGGCCGCAAATTATATATCATTTAAGAATCCGGAGTGTTCATCAAAATGCAGTCCTATGGTCTTTCTATCCTCCACGGTTTGGTCTCCACATTCAATTTTAAATGGTATTTAGGAAAGAATCAAGCCGGCTGGTGACTAATCAAACCGTATTAATATTTTGGAGATCAAAATTTCACCTCTGTTGCGGACAACAAGGCAGAACTTGTTTTTGGTGACAGTTTAGAACATCGGTGGCTAATTTTGCTGCAAATGAGGTTATCAGCCTTTGACGAAAACGTATCCGGCGAGCAAATAATAGCAGTCTCTTGTGGGAAGAAGTTTCCTGCGCCATAATAATCCGTTTGCAAAATAAGTTACCTATTTATGCAATTAATCATTCCTGGGTGAGGGGGACAGTTATAATCACAATACATAGCTGCAGCCTGTGAGGATCGCAGTAACACGGGACTATATTGTGCCCGTAAACTTCATTGTCTGTCAAAACTTTATTATAACGGCGTAAGTTTAACACAGCTTAAGGTATTCTTGACGTTGTTACGCCCTTGTCTACTCTATCTCATGAAATTTACATGCATGTAGCTCACTTCTTGTGTAACCAAGCATTATTTGCTTGAACGAAAAATGGAAGGTAAAATTAAGTTGCTCGTAATAGAATTAGCGTCCGTGTATGTTCTCTGCGTTATGCTTATCTTAACTGCACAAGTCCTCTTTAACCATGAAAATAGTGAGGCTTTGAAAAGTTAGTTTTCCTCGGACGACATGAGGTAGTTATCTAATCCAACGTGGATGCTACAGCCGGTTCTAACACCGAGACTTAGTAACGTCAACAACTGGCGTCGCCTGACTCAATGATTGTGGTTGAACTGATAGCTGGACACTTATTAACGGTAAGCTTTGTAAGCCATTGCAAATGCTATTTACATTGGGATCAATGCGCTTAGCGTTTTTTAAATATACAGCTGCGTAATTTATCCCAACATCTAATACTGGGTTAAGAAAAGATTAGGAATATTTAATCATGTTTTGTTCCGAAAATAAACCCTCAATAAACACGGAACGCAAGAAGAGTCAACGAAGTGCTTTTGCTTTAAATTTTGTGTACTTAGCACGAGGCAAAAATAACCTGGTTCATGTTAGGGTGAGCAAACTGCCACACGCTGATTACGAACCTATCAAAATTGCTCCGAATGTTTTGTCAAACAGTTTGAAAAGATTGGAAAAAATCATGTTGACAAATAATCATCTGGGCAGCCTCATTAGATGTTGAAAACTCATTTTCTACTTGATTCATGTGAGCAAACCATATGCACAAATTTAACTTGCAGTGAATATCCGCTGTTACACATGTTTACTGACCTTCTGCTCAGGATTCGTTTCTAAACAAAGAATAAAAAATAGAGATTGTTCGATCCTTCGAACCTGTCAGTTGCATGACGCTCCATGAGCTACACATCCGTGGACCTAATTTGCATACGTTTGCTTCATTTCCGAAATTAACACTGCTCCTATATCTACGGACCGTGCTCTCGCCCGACCATCAATTTATTCGGATCGAGCGAATTTGACCCAGAGCAGAAATGTCGACTTTCATCTATGAAGGCTGCCCGCATTCCAAAAGAAATTTGCTTTTGAGGCGGATAAATCAAGCTTATTGGCTCAGGAACACTGGTTTATTTGATTTTCTGGCTCTGCACGCATGCAACAGCCAAGAAATTCGTCAACACAAATTATCGCAGAATGTCGGCGATTCAACAAAACCTACATATCCAAATAGCGCACATTCGTAGATTTCACTAACACATCCGACTGCATTGCCATCAAAAACATTTGCGTGCACAGCGGTAAAATTTCCGCCGATCCGGTGCTTAGACAACCAGGGCTTCGAGTCCAGGAGACCCTGGAAAACTCGGCATACTTTGGTGTGACCTGCATTAATTCGTCCGCCTGGAAACATTCTAAACCTTTGGTAGTACGGTGGCATACGTACGTACGTACGTAACATCACAATTCGAATCTCCCACTGACTTCGTCAGATACCCGCCGCTGATGTCTCCCAAGAACTTTGGAACATCTTTGCGGTGTTGCTTACAATTCGGCATGGGATTTATTGACTTAAAGTAAAAAATATATACGGTTTAAACCCCAGTATCTCAGAGCCACTCTCAGTATCTATGGTTTTCTTCACGAAATCCAGTTGGATTCAAATCTTTAAATGTCCTGAATATGACTTAGTATCATACATTTCAACATTTTTACATCACTCAAAGTGAGCAAATGAAGGAAGGTTTTGTAATAGATTCAGAATGACGAATTTGCGACTTCATATCAACATAACGTTAGTTCAGATAATTAGTGTTCGTTTGTATCCCGTGGCTGATAGTAAGAATCAGAGAATGAACGATGTTCTAGATATTTTTCTACTAAAACCAATAATAGTGTGCTCGATCTCAACTGGCACACTGAGTTCAAGCTCTACTCACGCAGTCTGTCCCCTTTCCATGCGAAGGGAAGGCTTGGTGGTCTTGAATAAAATTTTGAATTTACTCGCCAATTAGGCGCTTCTAAATCAGAGCCTACGCAATTATATAGCCCAGTTACATGTAGAAAAAATAACTCGACAGTCCCATGGTAACTCATTTAATCAGCCGTCTTAAGCTTTTATCATCTCTCAACGGTGTAATGAAGTGAAAACCAAAAGCGTTGCGACTGGTGACCGTTTCACGTATATAACACAGTTAGTGAATTGCTTACACAATCGGGAATCACAAATAGTAGGAAATTTAAAACTTAATCAAGATAGGATGAGTAATGTAGGATGACTTCTCTGCAAGTAGGTCTATCAAGCTTATACATAGAATCACGTCTAGCACTCAAGACATAATTAAATCCTAGGAATTTGGCTACGCTCGACTTTGAGCGTAGCTGCTTTCATCTATGTGGACAGGTCCCAAAAAATCTCTCACATTCTATTATCTAATATGCAGCTAGCTCAATAAGTTGGAAGAACATGGGTTCAAATGAAAGCCAAAGGTTAAACATGGATGAACTAAGAGAATAACGTCATAAGTTCGATCACTCTCTCCTGTTCTAAGGATCTTGACTGTGCATTTTTAAAACGTGTTCTGGCGTGTTCTGGCTTACATGTACGTGGTTTTGCATCATCCCTTTTTAATAACGCTAGGGCTTAGATACTACCTGACTATATATTACATTCTTCCTCAGCAATGTTTACTACCTAGTAACCAGATCATTTAACACCTAAGGAGTATATGCGATTTCGACCCTTGTTTCTAACCGGCACCGACCATATTAAACAAAACGGCCCAAGATCACAAATTTGTCGTCTAGCTAGTCACCTAAATGTCTACATCACAACTACATTTTTTCGTGAAAGAAACCGGGCTGAAATTTCTGTGCAGAAAAGTCTATGAACTCACGGATGACAGTGTTCATGAAGAAAAGTCCAGGCTGTCGAATTCATCCGTCAGTGCGCCTACTTAGGACACTGACCGCATGAAGTTGGGTAAAATTTATCTACAGACAGATCACCTGTTTCACTAGTGACCAGTGACAGATTAAGCTCTCCATTCGTCAGTTACCCTTATTTGCGCACAAATTTAGTTTTGACGGGGGACTTGGCTGAATCCAGCTGAATCTCTCTTTTACGATGGTCTTCAACTGAATGTGCCGCACCGGACCGCTTCATGCCTCACTTGACTCCATATTCCAGAAATCCTCACCACAAACACGAGACTCATGTGTATTTAGCTAAATCTGTCAATAAAACTGAAGTATTTTGCAAACGCGAGTAACTGGGGAACTTCGTCCATTTTGGGTTCAAGTAGAACATAAGGTTGATGGAAACTCGGTCAATGGACCTACCTGGTGATACCCAGGATGGACGTAACTGGCATTGAATGGCAACCTGATAAATGGTGTGTTAGGTCTATCTCCAAGGTTCTTATTATCATAACAAACCTGCATCAAAATATGTCTACACACGTTCAACAACTGACCTCAGGTACGGAGCCAGGTCACACATACCTATGAATATTATTTGTAATGTCATTGACCATCTGGCCACGCATGGTACTATTGTCTTTTAGAAATTTATAAGTGAATAAAATTGGCGGCGACGTAGACAAATGAACCCAATTTATGTTCCAACTTATTCCAAAAATAAATTTTATTCAACTGTGTGCCATTAGTTTGGAGGGAAATTTCTAGCCACAGGTGATTTCAGGTGCCTAATTTTGTGAGCACTTCTATCTTATCTCTAGTTCACCGCGCAATAACATAATAAAATAATAACACAAGAGACATTTCTGCTTCTTCGCCTGAAAGAGACTAGCTTAAAAGTCTTATTCATCATTAAAAACGGTGGCTCAGTCAAACAACACCTCGTTGCGGTAGACTGAGAAGTTTGGACCAACAAGTCAAAGTGTCTCCAGCTTTTACCGCTCCGAAAAGTTAAGATGGACAGTAACTGAGTATTGGAGCTCCATGATGAGCAACATTTTTTTGAATTTACAGAACAACACTTCTTTGGTTTGATTCTGATTTTCCTCCGTTTCCTGGTTGGCTGCTCTTAACCTTTTTATGATTCACCGCGCTACTGTTCTCTGTAGCTTGATAGATATTTTGTTGTCCTTGCTGCTGAACACAACGTAACCTCGTCGTGGAGAACTATCCTAAAATATATCTACTTGCTTCTGCCAACCAAACTGTGCTATGCGAGTTTATGCTGACTTATAATATACCTATATTCAGTCGCAGTGAATATATGTATTTGATGCCCCTTGTGCCGCACAGCAACAATGAGAAAGTTGGTATGAGATGTTCCTATCTGTACTCTGAGTAAATTTCAGCTCAAATGTGATAAGCAGATAACCTTAAAATTAACGTGGAACACTTGCATTTCTACAAAACACATTTGAACTATTCCTTTCTTATGCTGTCAAGAAAAAAGACGTAAGAAAGCTCACGAAAGCGTCTACTTTGTCCACCTTATCTCACCCCCATCACAGTTCATTCCAGTTCACAGTGTAATAGGCAGCAGACACTATGCTTAAACCTTAAAACGACGTCTTAGACCTTCACTATCAAGGGCAGTTTGCAGGAGCTTATCTTACACAGACCAGTACAGAGTTTGACAGTCTCGTAGCCCTACTACAAATACGCAATTCGTTATGCAATCTCAGGAATCATGCACTTGCCTTCCTCCACCTATGCATCAATTAGTCACACAGAAGTTATATCAGCTTGTCTTTAAGTTCTCTTTGTGATACGGATGAATCATACTTAACCCTGATCTGAAGAAAAGAGCCCAAAAATAATTTACTTCTCTTATTTGAGACTGAAATATTCAAACGAAGGAATATGTCTGTTTACTGGTAGCGGTACCACGTCGGAGAGAAAGCTCAAACAACCACTTCTCTCGCCTAGTTCCGTTGACAAAAATCAACTAGGAGCCAATGATGCATTTGCATACATCGATGAATGAATAAGGCTAAGCAGTACGAAAAGTTAGCTCCTATTACATATAGACAGAGCCATTGGCACAACTCATTTGTATCACGGAATGCCGTGACATCGGTGATGATGAAACAAGCTATTCAAGTGAGGAACGAGAGACAAGAGGACCCTACTTGTTTGGGGCTAAAAGGCCATTAAGTGAGCCCCGACCTGTTTCCTCTCTGGTTCCGAAAATGTCATTTCTTTCAACAGGAGATTATAGTGCGGTAGGTGGAGTGCCTCCTCCTCTGAGACTCCCATGTGGATAGGTGGTTAATGGCTTACACGTCATGCACTACTGATAACGTTGCTGAAAATTCTTCGAGTAGTGCATTACGTATATACATGTAGCGCGCTATCTCAAATATCGTAGCAACTGAAACATGAGGCGGCCTGGTGCAGCACATTCGGTTGCCTGGAAAAACCACAAACAAGAGATTCAGCTTGGTTCTAGGTGAGTCTCTCGTAAAACCACATTTGTTTGCAAATGAGTGTATTTTGGTTAATGGCCTATTTGGACACATTGCTGATCAGAGGCAGTCTTTCTGAACATCGTTTATGTGGTGCGGTAATTTAGCTTTGCTTTGGCTGGTAAATAGAGTTCTAAGACCTTTTGCTCCAAATAACTCATGATGGCCTCTCAAAACTTAATTCACATTCTACAGTACAATACAGCGATGTGAAAAATCCAAACAAAACTGATGCAGTTTTACTCAACAGTCCCTTTCAGCTGATCAAAGGAAACTTGTTTTGAATACGTATTCATTAATCTCAGTGCTGGTTGTACAGCGCCCAACAACAAACCACAAAATTTTCCGTCGCTTATCCGATATGTTGTTTACTCTGGTCATCGAGCCGCATCAGCACGTGAGTCAACTGCTCCGCAGATGAGTCGCCTGCACTGTACTCTCAAGAGGAATTTCATTTGTTTTGTGCATCGGTCGCTTCCTCCAGGCAAAACAATATTCGCAATGGATCGATTAGCTTTTCCTTTTTTGTTATCATCTCCCAAGCTACGGCTTCACGTAATCCTGCAAGCGTTTCCCTATCAAAGGTAACAATTTGGGCGTAAGGCTTGGTGCGAAATTTTGGTAAACACACGGACAATGGGCAGGTAGAATATCCCAGGCTGAAATGCATTCATTCACTTCATCAGTCAGCATCCATCGTTGGCAAGTGTTCCTACATAGTACTGGTGTTCCCGCTTCAAAAGCTGTTTGTTTCACGACAACGCGGATGGACGACAAGTATACACTTGGTAACAGAGATAACGGGAAGCTAGACACAACTACTGAGTAATTACAGACTTCAAAATCAATAATATGTTAACGTTGCAGCTGTTTTTGCTTTGCCGGGCAACAGTGATACTGAGGACCCACCTAAGCACTGCACGGTCAAATCAGATTCAGCTAAATTTTTTCACATTCAGTCGAACCAGAGAAATATTCGTGTCAGTGACAGGTTGACAGTTTACCGTACGTTTACCGTTGCTGGCTATCATACAGGTTAATGCCTGAAACCGACGTTCAAAGTAGGGAATATTTACTGATGACATCTGATTTAGTTATTATTTCAAAAAGCATTCAAAATCCAACTAAAAATGGACCAAACTCTAATTCAATTACGCGAACTAAAGAATATTACATAAGAATTCACCAATGGATAAGTCATCCCCTACTAACAATGTTTCTGCCGATGACATTCCAGATAAAGCAAGATAATCACATAGTAACTTATCCAGTTGCAGACAAACGGGAAATTCTTCCGTAAAAAACGGTTAAAGAATCACGCCGATCAATTCTTACACCCTTTTGGTTTTTAGACGTCATGAAACAAGAAAGACGCCCCAAGACCCAATCAAAAGAATATCAAAAACCTTTGATCCGGTACCACTTGGTCCGACTTATTCAGACCGAGGGTGGATTTCTCATTCTCCGGCTGGATATAACTTCTTTACCGCTTGGTTACTAAAGGTGGCCGCTCCTGATCTAAGACATATTCGTCGGATCAGACGTAGCTTTCGGAAAAAAATAAAAGGTGCAAACGCATATGAAAGGCAATTAGGCTTTCCACAGAGGAACTCTCTTCAGATGTTTAAGTTCACGATAAATGTTATGGTCGTAAATATTTGGGTCTATTCTCAAGCCTAATTAACTTGCTTTCCAGGTCTGCGTTCTTATTCCGCATCCAGATCAGGGAGTGACAAACCCAACTTGGTAGTTTTTTCATGCTTTTCTCAGTAAAGTTATACGAATCAAATCGATTTTGTCCCGGTTTTGTATTTTGCTTTGGAATCCAGTGACATTTGCCTTGAAAAGCTACTGTGCATGTACTGTATTAGAGTGCGCACAGGTTTTAAACACTGCTTACGAATCCCCATTTGTTTTGGGAGCTCAAGAACTAGACAGTATACGAGAAAACTGCTAGCCGACACCAGGTAGAGAAAGCATCGATCACCATAGGGATAGTCGGTAGCATCAGAACAATTCAAAGATATTGACCCTGAAGGACACATTGGTCCAAGACATGACGCTACCTAGGATTCATTGTGGTAAAAACTAGACTTTTCACACACTCATTCTTGAGATAACTGCTTCAGGTACGGCTATATCATCGAGGGATATTCGATCGCACACCTAATTTTCTGGATTGAGCGGAATGTTGCACCACCACGTGGGGGTTCAGTTACCTGACCGACCTCTATCCAAACCCATTGAACTGCCTTCTGCGAAGATATCTCAAATGTCCTAAAACTTCAGGGACCCACCAGGGAGAACTTACATCGTAATAACTTATAAATCTTACAAGTCGTATTTTGTTTTGGCGTTTCTTTGTTCCTTTCCAATTCTAGCACATTTTTCGTGGAATTTTTATTCTTATTAGTAATTAAGGGTGCGAGTTGTGACGAACTATTTACACCTATATGATATGATGATATAGATAAATATATCATAAATATATTATATACATATATATATTATGTTAAATCATGATTAGAATATAACTGAATTATATAATATGACGATATAATATAAAACAAGCCACCCAGGTGGTAGACTGAACCCTCCATCTGCGGATTCATCACTCAAGCAGTCAGACACTGTATAAGGTGAACCTGCAAGATAAAGGATCAATGGCCCCATATCTTGCCCATGTGTGGGTAATTTGTCCAACTAGTCAGCCGCCCCTAGCCGACCGATTCGGCCAATAAGCGGGAGAAGATTCGTAAGACGCGCACTGCTAATGAGTCCCAATAGGGATGGTGCAACTGTACAATCCACAGATTCCTGGCAAAAGTGGTTTGATTTAAGCGAAGAACCTGCGATGGAAAACAGCTTATGGGGCCAGCGTTTTTCTAACATACAACACCGTACTTCAGATTAGCTGATTGGTTTGTTGAATAAATTGAAACCACTTGTGGCTTACTCACTATGCTCAGTCAGAGGTTGATTCGGATACTAGTGGCTAGCAAATGCTTTAAAGATGGCATTCAACAGGTAGATAAGAAGCTCAGAATATCTCACAATGAAAATCACACACTATGGTGGAAGGCCTCTTTTTGGAGGATTTCGCAGTGAATCTCGGCGAGAGAGAAACTCTATTCTGGTTCTTTTAAAGAAAGGCGTATTTCATCCAGAGAGGTTCGCTTTGAATACTATGGGAAATCTGAGTGCCACATCATTTCGTTTTTTCTCCCCTTTGACTAATATATTTTTAATAAAACACATTATCGTTCGATTCCTGCAGACAGCTTCATACAACGCAAACAAAATCTCCGGGGCTTTTGACTTCAATGATGGATTTTAAATAAATATTTTTCTTCTTCTTGGGGTTACCCACTAACTGCATATACGTGTTTTCGAACTTTCTTTTCGGAGGTTCGTGGCTCAAGCACTGGGGTAAGAAATGGATAATTTGCTCAGCTTGTTTTTTATAATGCTAGTCTACTTGTATGCTTTCTAGTCAGACAGGAATGCACCGAGCATTGCCGCTTTTTTGGACAGTTGACATCCTTGGGCCTCTGAGGTAGAAGCAAAGAGTTAGATTCTATTTGAGTATAGAGTTTGCCGTACGAATTTGAGCAGTGCTTTAGATGCAGAGAGATGTTAAAATGATGACGTTAAAAGACGTTAACTAAACAGTCAATCTGAATGAGATAAATTTATTTCTCGGGATAACGGAACACGCTTCGATGCATGTCACACAGTGTGACGTAGGGCAAAAGTACACCACGCATAAAACTGTGGAACACACCATCCGTTGAAAAATTTCATGATAGATGACCTTCTTGGTAAGGGAGTATTTATTGATAGTTTATGGAAGCGGATACGAGGAAAAGTGCAAGGATTCCGGCCTACCATAACATAGTGGTTACATATTACTTCATCAAACAGTAATCAGATTTGTGCGAAGGTTACCGAGCACTCCACGTCAGTGTCAGAGTGGTTATTGTTTCTCTTTACACTTCTTATGTATTCCAACAAAATAGACTATTCTAGAGTGCATACAGGCTAAAGAAAACTGAGAGCGCATGCAAGCCCCTGATCTAACGACCGATGACCGGCATTATGCCAACTGAATTTTAATTAGTAAAATTTTCGTCTGAGCTTCCGGGCAACTGCGTAAGTCATGCGTGAGACTCACTGACTTCGTTGACAGTCATCCCTTGTCCATATATATTGTAGGGGCAAGACCATTCGCAACGACTTTCAAGTTTCGTTTGCTAGGGCACCTCCCATTTAAACGAGACGGCCTAGCCCAATATCAAGTCTATTTCTTTGTGTATGCCACATGTAATTAGACTTTCCCTTTGCAGGCGCACAAAAAACAAGGAAAAGAGGAGGTAAGAAACCACCAACGGTGGTCTTATATTCACGAGGCAGACTGGAACACCGTGCACAATAAACTAAGCGTAAATCTTGGGTTAATATTGTGGAATATCAGAGTGGCCGTCTGCCTAAAATCTATCCGGCACGAAAAACAAATATTCACACGTTGTTTGTCATACATATGAGACAGTTCGCCAGACGCAATTACATTAACCGTCGATAATCATGTTATCAGTTAACAAAAAATGTATTTGCGGTATGTCTTCAGTATCCATGCTGCCCATGAACTCATCATCTAGATGGGTTGTTGTTGTTAATAAAAATGCTTCTGCGTATCATTCGGCACTTTGGAAAGCCGTAAGCAGTTAGAATAATTGCAGTCCAACAATCCCCACATTGAGACAGGTGCCAGTATATTTTCCAGAAAATTACCCACGTGAACGTTGCCTCAATTCTTTCCTTATTGAAATTAGTATTCCCTTTGTGGTCCACACTAGGAAGTACGCTGTAGCTCGAGCGGTACAGTATGAACAGTCTTGAAACCAAAGGCAAATCGGGTTAATTTTAGCTACCTGTATGCGTTAAGTTTTAAAATGGCTTGAAGCAGCCGCGACAAATGATAGGAAAATTATTATGCCTTCGCCAAGATTATACTTGTTCTTGAATAGTCCAAAGACGTGAGTTGGCGTAAGAGAACAGGGGAACGCCGACCGGTCCTACTGGCGGCAGGTCTTGGGAGCTGGAGAATCGGAAAACCTAACCGACAAACCGTTCGTCAAGGTCTTCTGTATTCAAGAGTGTATGTTCTTCCCACATGCCAGAATAAGGTAAAGCCGGGTGGTTCTGACCGCTAAGGTTACTGCAATTTGCTAACATGTTCCTCGTAACCTGTCACACCAGAGCCATGAATCGCATTCATTTATTTCCGTAATTTTAATACGCCTTTGTTACGCTATTAACCCGGTGACCGTCTTTAAGGTTCTTCTTATTCTTGAGCACAACCTTTGCAGATGTAGTAGCGATAGATCGATTTGACTCCCCTTTCAATGTCCAAAAAGACCTTGTGGATAATTCTGCACTAGCTTAGTTAATCAGAACAGTATAGTTGGTGGCCAGATTTTAGTTTACGTTTGATCACACTAACCCCATTTTTCTCGGCGCATATTTGACTGCGGTTTTGATGTCTGTCAATCCTGTCACGCGACGTGACCTAGTGACGTAGCGATCAAGATGACCGTCCGTGAGGTGTCATTCATCTTAAGCATAGCTTTTCTCAAACAGTTTCTAGGCTTACTTGAACACCCCACTGCCTATTGTAATCATCCATCCAGATTGAATTTGCGTTCACTATCCGGATTTACTTCAGGACTTGCGCAACACCTCTTAATGTCGCGTTCACAAAATCAAAAGCGCAGATTGTGATCGTTGCTCCGGTTGCTTTGGCCCGCGTTTTAGTTTCAAATTTACCGCTTCTGAGACGTGAACGTTTTTTGCTACAACCACAAAGATACGAAACTTGGGGATTCACGTCTAATATAGATAAGCTTTAGTCTGGTAGTTACAAACCGAAACTTCACCACCCATTCCGCAACCTCTCTTCATGTCTGCCTACTTTCACCGCAGCAACTTTGATCCAAATAATTACCACTCTATCGGCTGACAGGGCATAAACTCATTACAATGAACAAACGTACCAGTGTGCGTGAAACCGGTGGCAGTCTAGTCCGTTATAGTGCTCAGGTATGGTTCAGTCTTTCAAAACAAGAAAGTAAGAGGCTTACATAAAACTAACAAACTGGTGAATATTTGTTACCATGGTACGAAATAGTCCAAATCGAAGGCCATTAAGTCGAGGTGCGATGTCGAAAGTTATTCTTCAGTTTGAGCGCCCATCTTGAAGAAGGTGGACAGCAACATTTTCAGCAATCGTTTTGACTACAACTGGTACAATTTGCGATCCGTCTACAACAAATTCACACAGAGATTTCACGCCAAATTCTGTGTCGAACCTCAAAAATGTCAAGTCATCCGACCGAAATCTATTCATGAAAACAGCTTGTGCTCTTTAGTCTCACCTTTTCTATTAAATCCCGTCTAGGTACAAGATTATGGTAAAATATTAGTCAGCACCCGGTGTGAATGACATGTGTGAGTGTACACCTTCCAACTTTGTGGATCCAGCGGAATGGTTCACCACCACAGTATGACCTTCCTGCAGAGCAATACTTGAAGAGTCCGTTAACCGACCTACAAGCCCTATATCTAAAACCACTGAACTGCCTTCTGCAAAATATGTCAAATGTCTGGAAAATTCAGAAATCCATCAGAGAGAACTTACATCGGGTAATTTTCCAAAATATCGGAGATTCTCTACCTTTTGTAAAAGGAGAATATCAACTTTCAGCCAGCTGAAAACGTTTGGATCCAACCAAGAAAATGAAATCTCAGACAGCGGTTCTATATCAACCTAGCTTAGATGTAGTATAATGCAACTGTCAGCCCAGGGGAGTCATTGACCGAAACAGCCAAACCGGACACAAGGTAAAGAAAAACCCTCCCCTCCCCTTCTGGTTGCAACGCTAAAGTACTCACAGACTACCAGGAAATCTCAAGTGACACGGCTGTGGAACTAGTGATTGCACTGTTGTGAATCAGAAGAACCAACCCAAATCCATTTAAGGTTGCTTTTTCAGCCTATTAGCTTATCACCTACTCATCCACAATAACTGACGAAAAAAGCGCCCAACACTGATATTGCTTTCGGTAAAAGACCCTGCTTATTGAAACTTATTCGGCATTAAAAAGTAACAAACCATGTAACCTTGTCTCTTGGGATAACGGAGCGTTTATTTCAAAACAACATTGTGTTACCCACTAAATCCATCAACTTTTTACCAAACCTTTCTTAAACAATTGGGCTATGTGAGCGGATTAGTGTTTTGGACATTGTTTCATTTTATGTCTACGTACCTACTGCCAGCGGCCCACAAACACAATAGAGTTTATCAGAAACAGCGATTATGAATTGTATCTAAGTGAGTCTAAAAACTTGGTGGCAAAAGTTAAATATTCATAAACAGCAACTGGACGCATTTTAAAGAGACCTTTTGAAGTTATTCACCATGACGTTTTTACCTACAGTACGAGCTCAGTAGATCGGGAGGCTTCAGATCGAATCCACCCACGGTATTTCAACTGTTCTTCCCCACCGATATCTTTGGCCTCTTACTGCTTTTGAAATGCCTGCTAGCGCAGCTGAATAATGTGCTCCTGAGGGACCCCACGAAAAGGATTCCGATTTTGTGTCAGACGAAGCTCACTAAAGAGACCAGCAGACACCATTTTCCGGCCTTCATGTTTGTCTCCTGAGAAGGTAACGTATCCTTTTGATTTTACTCAATACAGGGTGCAGCACCCCACAACTACAGCCTGTGGGCTGGATTAAGTTTCTGTTACTTAACATCGAACCTAAAACAACCACCTTTTCGAACAAGGCTCAATTCTACAAATAAGGTAGAAACCAAGAAACACTTGACATCTGTTTTGTCCTTTTTGGAGGATGGTAGAAGTTTGCGTCTCACTAGACTTTGGAAAGTTTTGGTGCCTTGAACACCACTGGGCTCGAGGTAGCTCAGTGGTTCAGAAGCGACTTTACAGACCGGAAGACCCGTGGTCAGAGATCACATTCAATATCTTGACTTCTTCTGTCTAGATTTGGGCAACCGGAGAGTATCTCAGCTCTCGTGCTTCCTACAGATACATGATAGCTATGCACTGAAAGGATGTCACAACTGAACACTTATTTTAGTTATCATTATCATGTTGGCCATGACTGACTAATAAGCAGAGTGGATGATTCGTACGTAAGCCCGTATTTATAGCGCTTTCAATAGCGCCATGCAACCCACATCACGTGACCGCTTACTGACGTACAACAACTAATCCGAAGGTCAGGGGGAACTGCCGAATTGGACCTTATCAATTTTGAGACAGTACATGAAAATTCCCAACCCTATCCAACTAAACTAACTTTTCTAAAAGTGCAGAAAACCGTATTATCGGGTAAAACTTAATGGCTAGCGTGTTCAAGAAGCTGTTTATAAAACTGTGATTAGTTTTGTTGCCTTCCAAGTCACAGTATTCTGCAATTGCTGTAGAAGTATCATTAAGCTGTGACACCAGTCGCTTCTTTTTGGACATTATTCAATACTTCAAGCTCAATCACCTCCAATCCCAAGATTTTTTCAGCTTTTAATTGTGATCACCGTGCTTTGCATTAGTGTTTTTCAGTGGTTGGCTCATCAGTGATGCAGTTCAGTTATTCCCTACGGCACAAACAAAAATTCTTGTGTTTCTCACAGCAAAAAATCAATCGGAACAGCTTTTGCCAGATCCCATATGACTGGCCACAGGAAACTTTGTGATAGATCTGATGGCCCAGTTCGATCGAAAAAAACACTAACAATTGTAGGATACTATAAAAAGACTTCAAAGAAAGAAGAACACCTGTCATTTGTAAAGTCAGTTCACTTTCAATTCAGTGAGAATATTTCGGAGAACTTTTCAATGCCATTGAACCTTCCCTCATTTAAACAATAAACGAGGTTCAAGTATGTTCTCACAAAAGGAGAATTGTTGACTTTCACCGTTCACAGTGCACTCAGTATGCATTGTTAGATGTCAGCAACTGCATTACGGTTTGAATAAATTAACCGGCGGTTGAACAGTACTTAAAAATGGCAGGAAAACTATACAAAATATCTGTAAATTGGACAAACTTTTGTAAGATAAGGGTGTTGTGGAGTGAATGAAATTGTCTTGTGAAAAAACCTTCACAAACGGCTGCGATGAATGAAGACTCCTTCATTACTATTTGGGACAACCGCCACGTAAAAGCAGTCGTTTTAACTAGAAACCCCAAATTAAAATGAAATGTAACTGTTCAGTCTAAGCCTGTTAATTTGGTCTGTATGTTTAGCCATAACATATCAGTTTGGCTCTGCTTGCAGTCCACCCATTGTTGTAACCAAATGGCAAGCTAGATCATGCTCAAAACCATTTGATGACATCTAATCTTCACTAAAAGATATTTGCACTGTGTGTTTTCAACATCAACCCAACTAGTAGCTCATAAAGGTCCGTTTAGTTGAGTACAACTAAGTGACTGAAACCCACAGTGAATGCAAAAGGTCAACCTGTATCTACCGCTCGTGAGATTTATCCTTGATAAACAGTAGATAGTATTCAGCTTGATTTGTACAGCGGAGGTCAATTCTGGCCCCACTGTGACTCACGTATTCTGACTTGACTAGACTGTTCCGAGGAGAAACTTTCATTTGCAGATAGTAATAGCTTGGCGACTGAACCCAGTGGTGTCCAATTGTTGTCAGGTAAGGCTTACGTTACTGATAGTCGGAGAACAGAATATATCCGCATGGTGTTCTGCGAGTAGCCATGACCTTACCTGATTCGATACACTCGAGCATCATAATTGAAAGTCGCTTGTAGCATCAGCACGGGCTAAGGACTCCAAAACGTTCAGTCGCTTAGGGCATGATCGTTAATTCTGGTATATCAGTAGCTGATCATGAAAGGTCACTTCTGGCACCCTCGAATGCTTAACTACATGACAAACACAGGAAGCTGAGGATATATATATATATATATATATATGCTGACCTCAACCAACCCAACATTGACATTCCAATAGTGACAACATTGGTTTCAGAGAAGATTTTATTGCGCTGGGTGTCCAATCAACTTGATCTGGTGGTTCCGGATAACACTTGCACAGCAGTGTACTAAAGGAGATGCGGTATTACGCTGAAATTTCAACTAATGGATCGTTAATGCCGGTACCTCGCTGATAAGCAAGTAACTGGTACCAGTGCTTCGTGTTCAATTTGGCTACGGGTTCATGACAGGTCTGAGCACGTCAACCCGCCGATCCTAGTAACCCGAGTTTACATAAGTGCCAATTGAGTGCAGCGTCACATTCAGCTGCAGTGAAGCTGCTGGTGAGCAGGATTCCGGTGATTTGATCACTAGTGACCGGAAAGTTCATTCGGATGACAGCCATTCAGTTATATACTTATACATAGACGCGTACATATATAGAAGACACCGGCTGAAAGCGTAGACACCAACCCAGAAGTTGTCCTTTAAGTGATATTGGCTCAGGGGTTCCCTTTTATAACTAATCTTTCACAGAAAACGGAGTATTCTTGGTGTGCCAACAACAACAGTTATTCAGTCTCGGAGTCAACGCGAGTTTCAACATATTCTCGCTCATTCGGTTGGAAGGATTATAAAGTGGCAAAGCTTCCCAGCTGGATTATGCGTGCGACTTAAGTTCGCTCTACACTGCGTTGGTTTGGTTTTCCCTAATATGGAAAACTAAATTTTAAATAAGGCAAAACAATAAGAAAGTTGGAGCAACGAGTCAAACGAGGGAAGAACATGGAATAAGTGTCCGTTTGCTCTAACGGGTCTTCTCAAACTACCATGACGAGGGACAGAATAATTAAGGTCGAATAACTAACAAATCAAACGCCTGCTATAAGTGGTGATGGCAATAAATTTTATAGTACGCATTACCCGGCTTGAAGAGGTCACAAAGGCCTTCAGTGGAAAAGGTATGCACATCATCCAAAGTCTGTCCAAAGCCCTCTATGAGATTACGATTCATCCTCTTGTGTTTTCATATGCCATAATGCTTTTGTGTTGCGAGATTTGCGGAAGTCGTGTCGGAGAGCCACACGGCCCTTCTTTACGGAAGCAGGATCACTGCGGCTTTGTTGGAGAACAAACAACTCTAAGGAGTAACTCAAATGTACGAAACATTCCGACATAAACATCCACGTCTGTTTTCACTCTTCTCAGGTCCCACGTGTGTATTTTTACAAGCGGCGCACGGATTTTTGAATAGCTTTTAAAATTACCCAATTGAATACCGTTTATGATAAGCTTTGCAGTATTTTTTGGTAACCATTTCCTCATAGGCCAGATTTTTCGCGTAAATGGGATCGTTTTTTGCAAGTTCACCTTAAAACTATAAAACGCATTTCTTTGGTTTTTCCAGAATAAGTTTATCCTTATATTTTTTGTAGCATTATCTACCAATTCATCAATGGTCAGGGTTTCTCGGAGAATTGTCCTTATTTGTACAGCAAAACGCCAACAGAGTTTTGTAAATAAACATTTATCACCATGGACCTTAATCCTGCTCTACTAGTACAACTCGACATTTACTAAAATATATCCCAGTAGTTGAAGTGACAATCGCTCAAAATAATTGCTTTGTATGCACCCCGAGAGGTCCTCTCAATAAATCTTAGAATTTTCTCCTCCCATTTTAAGTTGTCCGCAGAGCCTGTTTTGTTCAGTTGTTTTGGTAATAGGCCACTGTACCCGGAACCAGAATAGTTCTAGACAGATGCATCTATTGGAGTGTCTTTGGTGCCACACAAGATTGTGTGCCGTATAAATAATAAGTAATGTCGATTTGGAGAGGATTTCACTTGTAGTTGGTAGTTTTGAGACGTATTCAGCCAACTGAACCAATACTGCGATTTCCAGCATCTCTGATTGACTGTGTACATACCTGGGTAAATGACACAAAGGGGCGTGATGGCTAAATATGCCTTACAAAATAAAGACGCGGAAGATAAAAATTCCGATAAAAGAGTGTTGAAATAATTACACTACAATGTTTCTACGTAACCCATAACTTGTTTCACGGCTTAAAAATCCAATCAAGCAGGTCTGGTTGAATTTACCTGGTGTATTCAAGGAAAATGAGCAAAAGAAATACAGCGAAGTCCAAGCAAAGTGTACATTCCTTAACAAAAGCGTACACAAATTTTGTTGACTGAAGGCAGTTTAAGGTGTTCATGATAACTAACCGTTGAACAGCTTTTAGACTGGCCGGGGTAGTTTCTAAAAACATACAACAGCGCACATTTATTTAGGCATACATCCGCATGTCACGCAACTTCTATGTATATCTTATACGATTTCTTGCTTTAGAGAAGGTAATGTGGCCAAGACCCGCCAGCAAAGAACACTTATCCAAGTGAAACACATACCTAAGGATAGTACTCAGATCCTTATTTCATTCCTTGTATTACCTAGGGCCGCTGCAACTAATGAACAACTTGTTCGACGTTGAACGAATCAACTCAATAAAACAAAGTGGCTGAAGAAACGATAGAACCAAGATGGTATGCACGCATACGAGATTAGCTCAAACCTGGCTTCAAAATGCTGACCCGCGTTCCAGTTCTTGCCAAAAAATCATTTTTTATTAACGATCGGCAATTTGCGGAATGCGCCGACTCATGTAACACTTACTCCTCGAGGTGGTTAATATTCCGGTAATTTTGGGCTTCCTACCACATAGCTGTTTATCGCAAAGCTGTAAATAATACATCTGGTAATTTGAGTAGTTGAATATGGTTGATGTAAAATTTTGGTTGATTCTAAACGTGATCCGGATAAAAGTCCTTGCTTGATGTTACCTATTCCAAACATCATTTTGACTACGGAAGTAGTGTCCAACAACAATGGCTTTAAAATAAAACGCATGAGCGGTCACCTATTGTTCTGCTTGACTGACTGTAATAATCATAGGCAATTTAACGGACTGAAATAATTGTTACGTTTCAGTTCTCTGTCATCAGAAGCGCTCACTCTGAGGCTTCGTAGATATTGTTCATGGACCCTATCACTTTATCTGTCAGCTCTTGTCGTACTATGGCAACTAGGTGATAAAAATTACTGAGGCACAACCAGAAACAATCGTGGAGCAAACGGTTGCCCTATGATTTAGACAAAAAGGAATGAAGCTAGATCTTTAACAGTAGTACTGGATGCGAACTTCTGGCAGTGGTAGCATTCAGCCCACGGACTTTCAAGGTTGTCCCATCCTGTTAAAGCAGAGTGGAATTATTCGTCACCACATTGCTTCCCCTTTATCCGAATCCTTTGGCCTGACAACATTGTGAGGTGATCTTGTCTCATGTTCAAAAACCTATCTCCTTTCGTACAAAATGCGTGAAGCATGGAGCAGTGCTGACCGACCTACCCAAATGATATATCGACGAAACCAATTTTTCTATCACCGATAAATGAATAACGTACATGAGTAAAATCCGGATCTTCTAATGAATTACAAGGAAAAAAGGAAAACTCCTTGCTGACAAAAGATTTGCGGTAGAACTTGTCGAAGTCTCTGGGAAACCAGCGGGAGTATATTCCTGTTTTTTACAGTCACGTTCTCCATACCCATGTGCAAACTCATGTATAAACATGCATTCCTGGTTCTCTCAAATGATTGTGGAAGCCATTATTATATTTGAAAACTGGGCGTGACAAACAGATCAAGGTTTATGTCTTGAGCCACCGATGGTCCACACCCGGTGGGTTATGGTGGAGTTTGAATCCATTATTATTAAAGGATGCGTAACCCAGATTTGCCTTTATCATTCGTCAGAAAATATAAAAGTATACTCTTGCGAAACAAAAAGGTTAAGTGGTCATAATTGGTAACTCTGTTTCTAGACTTCACCCAGTCATCACTCCTGCACTTTATAACATTCCATTAAGCAGTTCACTTAGCTAGCTTCGCCCATAGATATATAAGTCGCCACCTAAAGAAATGAGGAGTCCTCATTAGTACTCCTGTGGAGACATTTAGGCAAATACATAAAAAAAAGCCTGAGCAAGTAAACTCTGAAGCAAAAACTGACATTCTTTTTTAATGCACTACAACCATGAAATCGTCCATGCAAATGAGCTTTCTCCAAAATGGAAACGTTATAAAAATGGAAATAATTTTGCTATTTAATAACACTCAATTCTTTGTAAATGTCAACAATACGGACAGAATTGCGAAACCAAAGAGCCTGCAAATATTTTCAGGACTCATCATTGATTTTTCAATCATTAAGATATCCAGTTTCAACAGCCTTTCCTCAGCCTAGTGTGAGTTCACTTTTTTCCTAAAACCACTGATGGTTGTCCGTGGTGTGCGACCCACATCATGACGTTATGGGCACTGTAGACTAGGTTAACATGAATATGTAGAAGCAGCTTCCTTATCATCATAGAAATCCGCAAGCAATAGGCCATTTTTAACATATGTAGTAAAAAGACAGTCTTAAACACGTAAAATCTGTTTTCTAAGTGATGAAAACTTTGATACCAACGCATTTAAGATAACTATTTTAGAGAGAATGAATCACTGGCCCCGGGGTAGTGGTACTCGAAATTTTTAGAATGATTCCTTTACGAGCCGGCGTTTTAAAATCACCTGATTACAATCCGAAAACAATTCAGCTACAAATTTCGGGAGAAACACAACTAAGATGGCCGGAATATCCGAACTCGTACATCGGGCAGTCATATATTTGTCCCCATCAACAACGAGGACTACAGTCAATTAAATAATTGAGCCTGAACCAGCATTTTATGCTCTGTAAACAGTGCCAAAAGCTTTTTCAGATGAAAACAGTGAGAATTAAATTGTGAAGACAATGTGCTACGAGTATTCTAACAGTAGGTGTTCAGTTATTCCTTCACGAAAAGCACGCAACAGGAATCACATGTTGTTCTACTCCACAGTTTTACACTTCTTGGGGCAGCATAACTTCATACATGGAAACTTCAGATATCCACCGTTTGGACATCTTGAAATTTCTGTACACCTGAACCACCAGTTTCTTATGGAAAATAACGGAATGTCCTAACTGTAAAATGAAACCGTAAAAACTATGTGTAACTAAATGAAAACGATTTCAATCAATTCAAAACATAGAGGCTTTTCAGGAAGTTCCTCGGAAGAATGCGTATGTAGCTCAATCAATTCAAAACATGAAGGCTTTTTAGGAAGTTCCTCGGAAGAATGCGTATGTAGTTTTGTAAAACACCATTCTAGATTTTGTTTCTTTCAGAATCGCAATCCACTCTCGTCGGTAGACAAAACCTTTGGGCCTGTTACACGCTCGAGAGCCACCTCCTTCATGCTTATGTTGATACAAATATCAAGCATAATTTTCCCTCAGAGGATTGAAACAGATAAAATATGGGATATATGACACTTAGGTAGGACTAACTACACAATATTTTCACAACTTTTACACATACATCTTGCGTCTACCTGCTAGGATGTGTGAAAACACTGAATTGACAATTATCCTTGCATGCGTCGCTAGCTTACCACCGGACGCTATAAAAATAATATAAACTCCATAAAATTTGTTGATGCTATGTGAATGAGTGGATAGAAGTATAAAGCTGGAATAAAAGTACCTCATCTTCAACAGCCTAATGCTGGAAAAAATTGTCTTGCATTATACTGAACCTATATCCAGACACATCGCTTACCAGCCGAGTATATTTCATCCCATGGCATCAGCATTGATTCGGTCAACGCAAAACGAACAGGTGATCAGAGTCCACAAATCATCAAAACATATTTCCCACAAATTTAACTAGAATCTGTTCGGATTTTGTCCAGGTTTGAACAGGCGTTTGCTCTAAAACAACCGGTGGGTGTGTGTACGTGCGTTTTAAAATGGTCAGCCGTGAAACTTAAGGAAGTCAGGCTGCTGTTCCTGCCGCGACAACATACTAGCTCAAGGTGTGCATTAGGCAGGTACAAAAAGGACTGTGATTAATTTTGATTGGCCCACTGGTTAGTGCACGCCTGTAACACAATGAATAAAGACGCGTGAGAAAGTTTTTCCCATTACTTGGCGTATTCTACTTGAACTGCGTAAGTAAAAGCACGTGTGTTGGAGACGGACAGACCAGGTATTAGTACGAATGACCGCAGTGACAGAAATGTCCAGAGCAGGTGAAAGTGTGAGGCAATGTATTCTAAACTGAAGTGAGTAAATACCAGACATTAGTCTAGTGAACCGCACTCAGTACACGTTTGAGTGAGTTGCAGATAGCTCTAGCGGTTCTGTGCTATAAAACAGTCCGCCTTCGTGTTTTGGAATAACTGCGACAGACTATGGCCAAAAAGCACTCAGCCAGGGCCAAGAGGCACTACGCGCTGACCCCACAGTTTCACAACAGTTCTGCCCAGTTTAGGTAAAACTCAGAAAATGGAATGTCGACCAGGTATGACCCATTTCCACTAGGCCGAATGCAAGCTAAAGCAAAAATTAACTTCTGCAAGCCACGATAGGGCGTTTAGCGGCTTTCTTCTCCGGAGATCTGTTCAAAAATGCGGTTCTTCAGTGGAAAATGCTTTGTTTTCTAGAGGATCCAATATACTAAGTTGGCGTTAACCTGCCACTCCCATTCGTGTTGCGGCTCACCGCTGTGGTTGTTTCTAAGGGCGTATGTTCAGTCTTTGCGAGGAAAACCTTGCAAAACTGACAGGAAAACTATACAGAAGCAATTACGCAGCCAGAAACATCACAGAAAGTACACTAGACTGATTAACGTCGTTTTCATGTGCAAGCCTTTCATTCTCAGTGGAATTTGATTCTGTTGACAAGTGGTAAATCGGAAACCCTCAGTAGGATATCCATGGCTGTGTAATTCTTTGTTTGTTCACAGCTTAATCTTACGGACGGTGTATCAGCTTTTGCACCTGACTATATTTTCTAAAAAGCAATACAAACATTCTGAATTAGGAAATAACAGAAAACCGGAGTGGTAAATTTCTGGTCAGTTTGGGCCTATTTGTTGGATACGACACCATCATTTAAAGCGAAGCTTACTGAATTGCGCAGATACAAATGCATGACTTTTCTGTGAGCCCAGTCCTGATGTTGTCACCACATCACACAAATGACAGGAAATTTACTGCTATTTACTTCTACAGCTATTCGCTGTCATCCAACTAACATAAAGTGAAGATTTGTTACACTTTTGTCACGTTCCGCCTGTTGTCCACAGCGCAGCGAGTGTCCGAGTGAAACTCATTATTGGTCTGCATTATGTTTGCAAATTGTTGACCATCCTCTTCAGTCACTGTCCAAAGCGTAGGCCCTTGAGCTATTTTTTATAAACCTGTGATCAAGTGACCAAGATTGTTGAGCTCACTTTTGTAAAGTCCCAGGAACTAAACCAATTCAAACTGAGCATTAGTCGCAAACGATGAACTTTTGGTCCAACGTTTTTTCGATGCTATCTATGAAGAAGATCCAACACTAGGACGAGTGGAATGAGATGAACAGTCTCATAACTTTCCCCTAGGATGGACCAGTGTAAAAAAAATTTGAGGATCAATCATTGTGAATCAGAAGCGGTTTGCTACAATTCAGTCGCCCTAAAAGGCTTCTAAGTGATTACTCTCTTCCGGTGCACACTTTCAGCCTGGACGGTCCACGGCCGCCTACTCGATCTGTTGCTTTCTTCGAAACGAATGCCTAAATCCTGGATTTAAACCAAAATACGCATTATGCGAACAAAGAGGCAGAGGCATTGGAATAGGAACAAGCCCGTAACCTCCCACCTACCAAGCGCTTGATCCACCTGCCGATATACAGCCGTTGCATCCCCAATTCGTCAGACCTCTGGGACTGACATCTGGACCAGCAAGTAATAAGCAGGGCGTTTTTGTTTCCGTCATCTGAAACTCGATCCAAACTGAATATTTTTCAAATTTCACTATCTTCTAGGTTAACGCACAACCCATGTCTTTTTGGACTCCAGGCCTACGTTTAATGTCGCAGCGGCTGTGGTGGTTCAGTTGTTAGAGAAGTTGCTCAGCTAACAAGAAGTGCCGAGCACCATTGAAGTGGTCTATTTTTTTCGCTTTTATTATCCATACTTTGTTTTATGTGCAAGATTTTCCAAACCTCGCCCCCTTCAAACTAATTTGTAGTCAGAATTCCTTATGTTTTCTCTTAAATTGGCTCATTGTGCATTTCATTAACGAAAGACTCGATGAAGTGGTCTTCTCCCCATCATTGAATACAGTTTACGAACTTTGTCACAACTTAGGTGATGTGTGAGACTACCTACAATAAACTTACTGTCAAGTTGAAATAAGGTTCGCTGATGGAAAACCCTCCTGCAAGGCAATATAGATTACTACGACAACAGTTTTCAGCTAAACAGATGGATACGAAACTCTATAGGCGAAGTTTATACGGAACAAAATTCCGGTCTCAGCTAGGGAACGAACCCACTGTTCCACCAGATAGACAGTTTGCCGAAGGAAGCCGTCGTCAGCTCGCCTGTAGATGTCACATTACCTTTGATTCTGAGTGTAGAATTGTTTGTCTATGAAAACACATCAGCGCATGTATTTGGTCGTTATCCTCCCCAATACCAGACATGTTCCCTGCAACTCTGTGAGAAATGATTAGAGATAAACGTAACAGATCAGGCACAACTGCCAAGGTATGAGCTGCTTAAAGTGCATCAAGGCAGGTTAACAACAGAATTCAAAATGAAATTCATGAATTCAAATGTTTTGTCTCGTACCTGTGCTGAAAACTACCACAACTGAGGACACGCAAGATACAGTCGTTTTGACCTATTGGTGGTAAATGTCACCCAGTACGTTTTGACCTATTGGTGGTAAATGTCACCCATATGGATAAGATAGTAGTAATAGCGTTGTTTTGCGCCTTTCAACACTTTGGTTTTCGTCTCGGCTGAAATTTATCTTCACCCGTGACCGATTATGTGAGACTCTGAACCAAACAATACTGTCCACTTGTTCAGGGCAAAGCCAACTTGACCCACCGATTGATAAACCTGCAATCTAAAGCGATGGTTGGCGATGGTTCATTAATACTCACGGAGTACTGATTCGGGAGTCCAATTGGGTTAGTTATGAAAAGTCACTAGCAATATCTTTCTAAGAATTCTGACCTTGATGAACCAATAAAGTGAAGCTCGACTGATAGATATGGAAACATTTTATCAGACATTTTTTTAATTGGGGGTACTATAAAAGGTACTAATGACAATACTATTTTCAGTTTTTCTAGTGTAAAAACTATAGGAACGAGGCAGCAATCTTGACTTAAGCAGCACCGGCTCATAGCCCTAAAAGAATCACAAACGAATTCAATTGTTTGTTTTAATCAACCTAAGCTTCCCTTGGCAACAAACAAGCAAAACGCTTTTGCTTTTTATCCACTCACTGAGTCCTGCAGAACGCTTGTCATGTTGTATACACTGAGAAAAAGATAAACCTATTTTTGGGCACCTATATTGCACGCCCATAGCTGTGCATGTTATCAATATGGCCGTCTTCAAGCAGTTAGCATGTGGTAATACTATTTACAAAGTCCATGTTGTCGTTAGCTTACGGATTTATGACTTTTCTTCCTAATTTCTATCCGTCGGGCAAAACCCTATGTGTATTGGGAGTGAAGCAAGTTTCTAGTAAGTTTGCATTGCTTCATATGTACCTACTTCTGAAACAACGCGTGCACAGAAGTTTAGGACGGAAGTCAGCACCAAATCTGATGTCGCTAGCGTGGAGATGGCCCGAAAGCCATCTCACTGAACATTCAACAGGGTAGTGAAATGATAAAAGAAAGAGCCATGCTAGTGAACTGGGACCATCATGATCAATCCTCACTTGCGCGTGTGGTTATTTTTCTAGTGTACGAACAATAGACATCGGGAAGACAGTGATACCACAAAGGATACCATAAGGGCTTGATTGCGGGATTCAACTTTGGCGGAAGGTTACAATCACGGCACGAGAGTCTTAAGCTGGGCTAGATTTTTTCTGTCCGTACATGTGGTTTTATGTAGATGAAGAGCATTAAACATTTTAACTAAAACTACTATCATCGCAGGACTTTGTAAAGTGTCTGTGGTGAAACAAAAAATATGTGCTCTCTTTGTTTATTACACAATGCGTCTGAAGTGTTTGAGACTAACGTTTATCCGTTAATTGCTCAAGGCAATCAAATCTTGCATAACTAGTTTTTGTTGGAGAAAATTTGCGTGGAAAAACTGAAAACATAAAAATAGCCGTTTATGCAATAGCGGCGAAGCGTCCGCGAACAGATTCTCGAGTCATAATACAACTTGTAAAGGGCATTGTCTCAGAAAATCATCTCTACATGGTCTGATTTAGCTACAACTTGCCGAGCATTTTGGACTCCTAATTTCGCAGTTCCTGAAAGGACAGTGTATGGGTAAAGAGATGCTTTCGTGCAGCTTCCCGTTAGGCCCATATTTTTCCATATATAAATCTAGATCATTCGGCGCATTAGGTTCAAATAACCAAAAACAGTCAAACCATGGACAGGTTACTAAATCCTTGGTTGGGGGCCGAATTTCCCTAGAGACATTAGGAGTCACTGAATTAGTTTGCTTTACCGTATAGTGTATTTTGACTAAGGATAACAGGGCCAGATTGGTATGGCCAGCAGCAGATCAGGACCGAAGGCTTTCGAAAGCACAGCTGTTTTGTTCATCATTCCAATCCTGGATTTCTGTGTTTGATTAGGACAAACCTCGTAGAGGACACTACTGAACTGTTAGTAATTTCTACAACTCATTTAGCCAAACGGGGAGAATAATTGTTCAGATAAACAGTGTGCCTGCTGTCCCTGCAATGCTTCCAGCCTCATGAGGACGAGCGAATCGATAAACAATCTTGCGTATTCCCAGCCAAGGTAGTTCGTCCTTCAGAACCTTTACGAATATCGGACAGCTAAGGAATGTTAGTTGAAAACTACCGACGCTATTTGTGCGCGTTACGAATTACTTCCCAAGACGTTAACTTAACTGATTACCAAACAGGTTCTATAGGTAGAAACACTAAAAATGTGCTGTTAGGAGGTATGTTTTCTTACCATTCTGGCCACACATACGGTATTCATGTGGTGGACTGGAAGCATTTGCTAGTTTGCTTCCTAATAGGTTTTCGCTATGGTGTATGTCTACTGTGTGTATCAAAAGCACTGATGGACCCAATATCTGAGTAATCCCCCATCCTATGTTCTAATTCATGTCTCTACCAGTATGCACGCGAAAGGCAGTTTTAACCTGTGTCTGGGGTCAACAAGAACGTTGCTTTTATCAATTGTGAATCCACAGGTGTATTTAAATTACATGGTGATTTCCCTACTCCTAATGAGGTACATTGAAATGGCATTCTTCTAACGCATAACAATGCTATTCGCCAGTCTCTCTTGTTCGTCATTTGATATGCACATGCACGCAATTCCCCTAGGTCTAGATTGGTAGTTTAATGGTAAAAAAACGAACCAAACCACTGTTTAGTCACTTATAAATTGTAGAAACATAACAGCCGGATCGGCCGGTAGAATCCGGACTAATTCTTCTTTTGTTTTACGTCAGTTATCACTGGTTCAGGTGATCCTGGTTGCTACCAGAATCTGAAGGGTGTGCGTCATCACAATATTTTATCCTTTATCCACTTGACACGACATGACCCCGGTAATCCACGCGTAGTACGCTACCATTCAGACAACCTGTATCAGGTTTACCAAAGTATGCATCAAACGACGGGAGGTCACAAAACCCTGCACTCCATTCAACAAGGGGTGTTCCCCAAAATATATAAGGGTTACCCAACATCGACGCTCAGTCGACAGTAGCCGCAAGTAATGTTGAGAGGATAGCAATGCCAATGAAAATAGCCTTCGAACTCTCATTCCTTCCAACAAACCTTGTGTTGAAATAGTAGCTTAAGAGAAGAGGCGCAGTCAACCCTCCCATATGGTTAACTGTGTAATTTAAAATCTGTATGCCCCTTGTGAAAACCGAATGGATTACTTACCCTTAAGGGAGCTCTCCAAAACAGGGTTGCTTTTCTGCAGAGACTACACGTCTACTTCCCAGGAGATGTCAGAATATCTATTACCCCCGTTAGCTCTCCTCTTCAAATTGACTACTGGGCCCCTTTAGGAACATTTGGCATTCAACCAGGAACAGTGACCCTGCGTTTATCGCGTAAATGCGACGGAAGATCCAACTGTTCTTTTTGGTACCGGTATATAATCCAAGCCCAACCGGATGGTCAAAACAAACGTCCAAGAATGCGGCTTCAAGGTGCGGCTACTATTGCTGATGGGAGTGGTAAATCAGATTATTTGGTGCCTCTGCTTTAGCGTCTTACGTATCATCATCATCATCATCATCATCGACAGCATGATCTCAGTGTTCAACAGCAATGCTTCGCTGCCATAGATTGTCTCACGTATGGTGCGATTTGATCCAGTCCGTTCCATTATAAAACATGTAACCCTTGGATCAAACTGAACAACGGGGTGCTAAAAACATTGTTGCAGGATGTTCCGTTTCACACTAGTGTTTGTAATCTCGTCCTATTTCAGTCGGTATATAAAGCCCTATTTTTGATACACGCAGCTTAAATACACTCTTTCTCTAGAAACAAGTCAAGTGGATGATAAACAATGGAGCTATGTTTCAACATATCCCCTTTATAGTTGAACAAAACCGTTCAACTAACAAGTCTCTAATCCACCATATCAGTGTAAGATGACGACGTGTCCAATTAGAAGCGAAGATTGGAGAACACTGTCACAAGATCAAGTTATTCGGATGCACATACTGTCCTGCTGTCCTCACCAAGGAAATCAAGAAACACCGCTGACCAAAACTGCCTTGTAGTAGACTTGGAGACTTTGTCGTTGAGAAAAAGGTTGCAAGCATAGCCACCAATATCAACACGACTTTAAACTAAACGAACAAAAATTGGTATATGGTTGGAAAGAAAAAACTCGGTCGAGTGACGTAGAAGGGATTTGCATTTTTTCAGTCTGCTCCTTATTCGAAGATTTCAAGCAGCTCTGCTAAGCTTGATCATATTATTAGCAACATAGTCTTTTTGCCCACTGCATCGCCATAAACTGCACGCACTTACGATAATTACTGAGACCGATTCCTGAAGGTAGTTATATACTCGATTTATTTTTAGGACGATTATCTGATAACAGTCTTAACTAGAATACAAAAATGCCTTGTCAGTTCGCAAGAACAAACGAAAAACTGCAAGTAAGTAAAATTGCATACTTGCTGGGGACCAGTGTCAGTCATTATCTGGCACTTTGAAAGAACGCGGCCAAGCATCATCGGCAGCCCCATTAGCTTCTTACTTATGTAGCACAGGTGGACGGTAGCTGGAGCAACTGTACGAACTATTCTTCCGTACACTATTCCAGAGTCAGACCTACGTCAGTCAACCCCACCGCTGTTTTAAAAGTACCATCACTTGTAGAACAACGGTCAGGCGATCGGCAGAGGAAGTTGAAACGGTCCTTAAGAACAGGTGGGATACGGTACACTAGTAAACACCCTGGTGCAACCATTTCGAATAAGCACTTACTCCTACGGTGAATTGTCTTACTATGCGCGCAACATGGCCTGTGTCTCAAATGCGTACCAATAAATAGTTTGCCACTGAAATGGTCTGTGGGGTTAATCTGTATTTATCATTCACCTGAAACATTTCAAAGTTTCTATATAAAAACTGAAGTTCAATGTATGAAAAGGATAGAGCCAGAACACGGCGTATTGGGATGAAATGGAATGATCCAAATTCTGGTTACCGTGGGCGAGTAGTTTTAATAACTTTTGAAATCCGTTGACTGTAATGAAGTTTAAAGACCTTAAATACATTTTAAATCAGGTGTCTTGCTAGAGCATAATGATTAATTAAGTGGCGTCTACGAAATATAGCTTATTTTTGGCAACAGCTATTTTCCTCTGAGAAATGATTCGATCATAATTTCCTTTATAAAACGCTATGGATAACCATTTTCCCCGAGGGTATTTCTTAGCGTGACTCGATTTCAGACACCCAAGTAGAGATATTTTCTTCACTCTGGAAGCCAGACAGTTAACAAGATTTACAGTGAAAGGATGAGCAGCACCAAACTGTGAAAGATTCTCTGCCACCAGCTTCAAGATTACTTTAAAACCTGGAACGTTAATTGGAAACATTCGTCCGAAATCCCTCCGATAGACACCCAAAAGAGCGACTAAAATTAATACAGATGTAGTGTTTCGTCTTCAGTTAGGTCAGACAACAAATGCAGCATTTAAAGATATCATTAATGATACCTTTTCTCTCATAATTCTGGAAGGTGGACCACCGAACCCCTGAGTTTCGCGGAAAGGACATGTGTACACATAATCAGAGAAAACAAGCTATACTAATGACATGCCTAAAAGGACCATATCCACAGTGAAAATGTACCTAAAATGCCTCTTGAAAACCTTTTGTTACTGAGGTTTATCAGCAAATTTGCTTGCCTGGTTACTTATGATCCCACATCTTCCAGCTACCTTTGTAATCCGTCCACCCCTGACCTGTTTTGCAAACTAAAATTAGAACGATCCAATTGCCCTCACTGCAGGCCATTAATTACCGCTGCTTCCTAGACATTTTAACCCATTTCCTCTTCGTCAAATGCATTTTCCCTTAACCCCTTACCAACTCCTCTGTGGTGGCGATGTCAGTCAGGAGATATCATCCTGAATCTTTGGAGGGTTTAAACAGCCGGCTACTTAACGCCCAACCAAGGAGTGTCACTTAAGACGAAATCGTCCCAGAACTTCATACCCGGTCATACCTGAACCCTGAACTCAGTCTGAACGAATGGCGCCCAATCAGTAGAGCTCCTGCGCATAGTTAGAAACACGCACAGAGGTTGTGCCGGGATAGGTATGTGGTGCTGCCTGAAGGCCATTAGTGTCAGTGCTGACCCGACCAAATAAGATTGGAGGCCGAACATGCACACACCGTGTGCAAGCGGAACACCAATCACCAGAAGCAGTTACTTGTCTTTCATTAAAATTTAGGAGTTGTCCAACAAGCGCTTTAGGAATTGCACTGGTACTCCGCTTCTCGCATCATGGTAGATTGCCAGGCTTTCCAGAAGCTGCTTATCCGTTCACCATAAGGCAGCTACTGAAAACACGGATGTAACCTCATTAAATTGTTGATAGCGTCAGGAGATTTTAGGATTTTTAGTGGAAATTTCTCTCTGCAAGTGAAGCATATCGACCATATCCTTACTCTTCCATTGGCCCAGAAGGATATGAAGGCCTAGTCGTCTGATCGCTTATTCTCGTATGCCTCAAGTGAACCTATGATCACTTCCCTATTCAAATGTTTCCTGGGTAAGTGAAAAATCCAACCGGGCTATAAAATGCAGCTCCTGATCATTGCACGAATGCCTCAATTGTTTCAACACACTGAAGGTTGTTGTGGGTCTTAAAGATGCCTTTCCTACCGCCCCTGTGGACATATGAAACATTTCTTCTATACACCAATTGTAAATTCTTTCCCTAACTATCGGAATGTTACACTCGAACCATCATTCCTGGGCTCTCTGGACGATACATGCAAACAGACAACTTTGCAGAAGCTGCATTGAAACAGGAACCAGTAAACTGATAGACTAGTAGTGGATGCGTAAGTGTTTTACAGTGGTTCGCACGATTGTTTTTGGTATTCGTCGCAGTGGACGTGAACGCACGACGTAACCAGAGTAAAAGGGTAGGTCATGTGTTGCCAGGAGTCTGGAGCCAACCTAATTACGGAATAATATTCAGCTGACAGTGGCACGCAAAACTCCTTCAGATCTTTTCATAATTGTCCGCGCTGGTCTATTTTTATTGGTTTCCTGGATGCGCTTTATGGAGATTCATCCGATTCTGTACAGCTGCATACGGTTACAATGATCTATGACTCAGCTCAGTTTTGATTACCGAGACACAAGGACCTAATAGCCTTCTTCACTGCCTACCCAGTATGATCGAGTGATGGAAATGAGTTCGGCAGGGTTACTGTAGAAATCGAATCGACTAGGGTGAAGTGAGAACGAGGCTTCTGGAACCTGACTGAGTCTGGAAAACGGTGAGTGGCACCTCACGAAACTCTAGAGCGTGTCCAACCCTGCAACCCATTGGCAACCAGCTTGAACTTAACCGTTCGCCATAAGTGGCCGGCCAGCAGTGTGATTAGTTCTGAGTGCCCCATATATACGTGCAAAGCTATGGAAAACTCTGAACTATTCTACCTCGTTAGCCATTTTACCATGTCGTTAAGGGAGGTTCAGAAACACTCATAGACAAATGAGTTTCTTTTGGTTAGCTGCGAAAGCCGTCAAGGAGGTCTTGCTCCGGTACTTCCTGTAGCTGGATTTTTTTTGTGAATACCCATTTGACGTTACTCATAGTTTCCAGCGTTGTGCAGTCAAGCTTGATTTAAAAGGCCATAAGTTGGATGTTACAGATAGAGTACAATGACTTTGGTAACATCTACGCAAAATTTGACTCACCGCTGTAATTGGATCAGAAGACAGTGATCATGGATGTCGCTTATTATCACTGATAGTGAAACTCCATCAATTGTTTTTCTGTATTTACGGTCGCCTAAAATCATTCAGGGTTACAAAAAATAACGCTTAACTACGTTTTTTCGAGAAACCGTTCTTTATCTAGTCATTTGAGGTTAGGATATAGATTATGGCACCCTAAGAATTAGGGGGTAGAAAGTTTTCAAAAATTTAGACTCAAAATGTTCTACTTAAGGCGCAAACTAACTATGCTACCTAAAGTTTTCCTAATACGCTCATATCCACCTTTTGGGAACATGAACGTGTGAATAAGTACACAAGAAATCTGCAATGAAACCTGACGGTAGAAGTGAAATTCAAGCACAGATTAGCAGACATATAAGGCGTACGAAACAATTCTTTATTTTATTTGTGGTTAGTTAAACACTAAAGTCTCCGTCAAATTGGATTGCTTGCTGAAAATCAAATGTCAAATAGGAGCACACTGAGGGGGTTTCTAGAACATTAATATGACTTGTGGTTAATCGAGGAATCAAGAAGCATTTAACTCTGGAACTGCCAGATATCTTACCGATGCTCTAGCCACAACCAAGTGGTCAGTACCGCCCAATCATAAACGGTACACCTGATCAAACTCGTAGAGAATAGGGAAGCATTTTCCATCCGGTGCTTCAGAAAGACGCTTTTTCCATGCATTGAACATTAGATTACACCATCATCCAGAAGCATCAGATCATATCAGATATGTAGCTACATTGCTCAGAATACTTGCAGATCACAGCTCTCCTCAGGATGAAAACAGAGCTGTTGAAGAATCAAGACATTTAGCAAGTGTTTGATTATGGTGATTTGAGAAACCGCTTTTTACGGATGACCATCGGAGAGCTAGTAAACGACAAATGAGTGGCAGTTTGAGTAATGATGCTACATATGTTACAGTTTGTTTTACCGTACGTCGACATTCACGGTTTTCATTGTCGTTCTAAAGAACCGGTTCAAGAGTGTGTAGATTGCTCTCTTCACGTTGTCGGCTGTGTAAAGTGAGCGACATGAGTGCAACTGGAGATCCATCTCTGCCTGCCGTTCTGGTCTAGCGGAAAAAAATTCCTGCTGGTTTCGCGAGTAACCACGCTCCGATAATCCAGGTGAATCCATGGGAAACAACAAATTTACTTCTGATTCCGCTCGCAGTACATCTGGCGTTCACACGAACTGAGGGTTAGATTCCCTACCTATAAGTTCCAACGAGTCTGACACTGCGTTCTCTGCAGAAGTGGAGATAATCATGCCGGATTCAGCCAGTAACGGGGAAAATCAAGTGAACCGAAGGCTTAAAGATGCTGGTGCTATATCCTGTCTATATGCAGGGTATTAAATCCATTGCGGTGCTGCTCAAGTACCAGCCGCGAAATCTGATGTCCATTTTTTACTGAAAGTCTTCGAGATACTCACCGGCGATGAGTCCGAACAAATATAAAGCCGCTCCGATTCCCGGCTTGGGTTGACCTCACAACAGGACCCCTCATTTGGATTATCCGAAAGGTCTCGATTGCTGGAACTGTATAGGAAGGACCTGACAACCATCGGGCCATCGGTTTACAATTTCACAGGTTTTGTTTTGAGTGGATACTGAAAATCCTGAGAAGCTTGGGCATTCCATATTTGTTGGGATTCATGAGTTGTTCATACACTAGTATCAAACCATATACAAAAACTCGCCATAAAAGATCTGTCCCATATTACAATCTTGTAAGTAAGCCCTTTAGGCGAAATCTATATATGCCTAAAAGCCAAGAAACATTGTGCATTAGGAACCACAAACACCGCGCATCTCGGAGGTGTCCAAGGGGATTTAAGCTGGCCATCTCCCGTCTAGTGGTCAAAGACACCATCTTTGACCGGGAGCAACTGACCTTCAGTGTGAGTAACTCGCTGATCGTCCGTCAGTCGCGATGTAATATTATCTGATCATGTGCTTACCGAACACTCTAGTGATGGCTTCCCAGATGGAATGTGTGAATTATTCTTCTTCTATTGGAACTATTTGTGGCAGGGCGACGGGACATCTCGGGACACTGTAAATTACGTACACATCTAAACTAGGTAGAACTTGACCCTACTAAGTGCTATTTCAAGTAGCCCATTAGACTGCGATAGCCGGATAATCCTCAGTACCATATCTGCTTTCAGCAAAATGAGTGTCTGTTCAACACTTCTAAGGTTACTTCTAATTTCCGTTTTAACTCATCTCTGTGTGCACAAAAGCAGCCTGTAAGCAACACAAGATTAACACAGTAAAACACCTCTCTCTGGCCGACAACCTGTTTTCAGCTTTTATTCCACTGGCCTTTTGAAACTGATCCTGGGTTTTCAGCTACCGATCTGTTCATTTTATTATCAGCGTTGATATGCCTTTCACTTCTATCGGTCTCTAACTTCCCCTAATCCTGCAGGCATGAGGGCATGCCAGTGATGCGTATCGCAGTCAACGACAATCGTGATGATGATGATGATGACATGCCAATGATCTCTATAGACGTCCATCAATATTAGATAATCACGTTACCTACCTTTGTGCATACTGGTCAGCGATATATCCATCCTGCTACACGTGCTCAAGAATTCCTCATCCTTGAACTTCTCAAAACACCGAAACACCGACTGAAGAGCTATAATCGCAGTATGTCTCACAAAACACCCTGCATGCTAATTGTCACTCCTTTGGCCTCCTTTCGCGGGCATGGATTCTCTACTCATTTACTGCACTGTACTAAGGGAAAACGCTCGCTAGTTTTGATGAACCTGTAAGGCCACTCAGATGACCCCGATACGCATAATAATGAATTCAATGAACACTTGCAAATGTAAGGACATTATACAACCCAATGGAATTTTATGTGCCCCTATAACACTGCTTAATAATTGATTTGTTCCTACAACCCAATGCTTATGTCTTTGCGGACGCAGCGCGTAAGTTTGCCCAGGCACTAATCAAACAACCGCGATCCTGAATCGCTAGCACAGAAAGGACTACATCCAGTTGGGGGTTTTGATGGATAGTTCAGGTCATAACCTCGCTTGCAGTTAGTGTCACTTTTCAAGTAGATTTGGTCGTCCTAGAAACAACACATTCGACATGAAATACTCTGACACTTCTTTGAGTAACCTTTTGTTGCGACGATTCTCTCGAGTTCAAAAGGGCCACAAACTTTATTTTACACGTCTTCGTTTGAAGACTCCTAAGTAACCAGTGACCAACAAAACACAGCTTCCTAAACGAATACAACTGCACCTGATAACCAAACAGATACCTTCTTTATATGTTGTTTTTTAAGCCAGCACTGATTTTACCATTGAGCGTAGAAGAATTAAAACGAAACTTTTGTCATATCAGTGAGTGCATGAACATGTTGAGAAGTTAAGGGTCCGGCGGTTACAATGCTAACAAGGGATAAACCAGAGTCTCACACCGACGGAGTAATGCTGCTGAATCGGAATCTAGACAAACGATGCAATGTTCCATGCTATTGAGGCTACCCATTTAGGACAGGTAAATTTTAGTGACGCAGAAGCAACGGCAACTAGAATGATGCCCAAAAAAGCAGATACCCCGAGTTTTTATATATTTGGCGCATTCATGAATGCTGATTTCGGTCCATTCACTCGGCGCTGTGTTGCAAAGTACCAGTGAACCTCCATAATTGCAATTGAATCAATCACGGTGTGAGAAATTTTGATAAATCTTTCGTTATGAGGACATTCTGTGACGAATTCCACCTCGGCTGCTTAGTCCAGCGCAGGTTTCACCTTACCTCTCCGGTAGCTGTGTATTTTCAAGTTAGTCTAACTGAACTTTCGTCGCTTTCAACAGAAAACTGTGCGCAAACTGACGACAAACCTCCCCTAAATAATGATGCGTGCGTTTAGACTCCATCTAGTTACCCGAAATAACCCAAACTTAAGATTTCACTGTGTACTCTGATTCAATATATATATATATAATATATTATATACATAATTATGTATGTATAATCTTCTGAGCGCAAATAGTTCAATTTTGTCTGTGTACTGCGTCACTAGAATTAATAAAAGTTCTCCTATGAAAGTTGCTAATAGGTAGACTATGTAATGAAGCTATTTCCGGTACCGTCATTGACCGCACAACTTTCAGGAACACTTAGGAGTGCTTCCGCGCGCTCATTTGATTGGACTTTTCCGGTTTTCCGAGCAAATAATCGGAAACAGACAAAATGGTGAGGTGAATCAAATCGATCAGCTGATTCGGCCACCACTGATATTGTTTTCTTCCACCAATGTTTTAGCATGACTCCAACTGTATGTCTTTAATCGGAATAAGGCAAGTTCAGATTAATCATGACCGACACACTGCTTCATTGATACTGATCCCGCCAATAACTTTAACCAAATAGAAAATGCTCTTCGAGTGTGCGTTCTAGTGATCACGACTCAACCAGATGCTCTTTGAACTTCGGGAACCTAAAGCCTGCTAAATTGGAAGCTTTTGGTGACCTGAGATTTATTTTGTTTTCCCTTTACCGGTGATTTCAAAACAAAGCTCCGAAAAAAGGAGTTATATTCCAGCATATTTGTCCAAGTTTCAGAACAGCTTCGAGCTTTTCGCATACGTAAGAGCACACGCGTTCCACAAATCTTGTCTTTCCACCAAACAGGGGATAGTTGATCAGATTGATCCCTTATCTCTCTCGGCCTCTTCATCTCGCTTTGTCGCCCACAACCCATACTATTGCTGGATGGGAACCGTGTCATTTGGTTAGAGTGCTCCAGGTGGCATGTGGTAATCAATAGATGGATGTCGCCCATTTCACATTCCGGATTTCTTTGCTTACATTTTTCTCATCGACTTGAAACGGCTGAGCAAGAAGCAAATGTTTTTCGTCTTGGTTTGATAAAAGGTAAAGCGTGCGCTGTGTCCGTGTGTTTTCTCAAATGAAGAGAATTACTGTTCTCTATAATTATCTCCCCTGGAGAGAAAGAATGAAATTATTTCAATTTGGGACGGTTTCTTTAAAAATAGAACTACCTGGGCACAAATAACTCTTAATTTTCCATTCATTTGTGTTCCATGTAGTTACATAATTGAATGCGTGCGTGCAAAATAAATCCTTTTAAAGTGTAGCCTTTCGTCTAGAAGATACTTAGCCTGAATTCGCTGTGAGTACATCCGAAGGAAACATTCAACATAAGTAAACCGAGCCATGCTGCGTTTTCGAATAAAAAAGGACCGTCGAGGGTACGGTTCTGTTACTATCCCACCTTAACATTCGTACGAGAATTTGACTCTTAGCTGTGCAACGCACGTGACCGCTATATTGAGGGCCTATTGCAATCCTGGCACACCAGAAAATGTGTAATTATCAGTAACAGACCTTGATACGTTCGAAGGGAGGGTGCGCATCGGTCGACCGTTCCGACCCAGCTTACTTCGCGATTTCCTTAACGTCCTTCTCCCGCTGGGATAACACCGCTGAACCAGCAAACCAACTTGTCGTATATTTGGGCTACTTATATTCGTATTGCTTAACAACCCAAGTGTCGATAAAAAACGAGCCCGGTTTTTTAACCCCACTATTGATGGACCCCAAGCAATCACACTTGACAGCAGTAACTACCTCCACATCCTGTTGAACTACTCGGCACAGTACATGGAGGATCACTTCGTGGTGTTACCGACCGACGTCGGCAGTTGGAACTGATGAGATGAGCACGTGAATACCACACTAACTGATAAACGTAGGTGGGAACATCTAGATAGATGAAATCTCTAACACATGCAATCACGAGATGCTATCTTTGAGATGAAAAATTAGGGGAGGTATGGCTAAGATGATATGGTTAATCAGAGAGCTGAGAGCCTATCAACTCAGACGAACAGCGGAGTTCGTCAGGGTTATCATACAACCGGGCTCAGCTCGTATCGCTACTCGGAAGAAAAGGGAATGCGGATGTGGCTACGCTCTGCTTTACAGCTCCCCGTGTTGGGTTCTGCATGCAAAAATAAGCGGTTGCGCAATAACCTGCTTGGAATGGTCTACTGAAGCATATGTTGGAGTTCTCTTAGAATTCACAAATGCCACATTTCAACTATGGCGGGCTGCCCTCCGTTTCAGAATTGGCCTGTCGCAAAGCCGACTAACCCTTACATCCAGTAGGTAATGCTATGTACAGTTTGTGGTGAGCCATCTGAACGCTCTGAAATGAGTGTAAACCAGACAAAATAAAACCAGAGAATGAACAGAAGGGATTTCTCAAGCCATCGGTACACCCAATTGGTGGCCCGTATTTCCCAGGCCATTTGAGCACAACTAAAAATTTGGGGTCAGCAATGCATGCGAACGGTCATCCGTTGGTCCTCACTACTCACAAGGGACACACTAGACACAAGCTTGAAAAGCTAGGGCCAGCCAGTATCCAGAAAGTCGCAAAGTCAACCGAAACTACAGGTGTACGGTCAGCACAACAAGATGTCCTGAGTATTATGGCGTATCAGTTAAATTTGTGTGTACAATGCAGCAAACCATAAAATACGATTAAAAAAATACAATGCGGTGCGTAAAATTGTAATGCAATGCACTGTAAATGGGAGATACCGATGGATGTAGACTGACAAGCTGGCGTATGAACCAAGTCGAAAGGCTCAGTTTCCAAACACTGGCTGGAACGGCACAGGTTCGAAACTGAATTTTGTCAGATGCGCACCACGGAGGATTCCAAGTTACAATGAAACAACTATACACTAATTCTCAGTCTTTCAGGACAGCTTGCTCCCATTGACAGGATGAAATATCTTACATCTGAATACATGTCTCGGAGGATCTCACCCCAACAACGCCACGGGCTATGCATCACGTGATTACCTGAGTAAGCCCTAGTAACTTACACATCCAACTGAAATTCATTGAATGTGCAACCCGCAGTCGGTGTACGTACAGAGTTACTTGTTCGACCTCTCTACGTTCCACCGATGAGTGTTAAAAACACTTGAACATCTGAGGTTCTTAGGACCCAACAACATTTTTGTTAAGATGTTAAGGACCATCAAAGTGTAGCTTCAAAAGAACTGCCACCTGAATTTGCCAGTCAACTTCTTAAAACATCTTAAACCACCACCAACCCCAAATATCCCCAAAAATAGACTTTTAATCTCTACCTACAATACACTTGCGCCTAACATGCATTCGTTATAGGGAAATCTCTGGCTGCCTGGCGCCAACCATTGTCAGCCGTTGACACTACACTAACTAGTTACCTGAATCTTCAACCTGAGAATTCACCATTCGAGGAGCGAAACAACACAAGATTACGTGATGTGAACTGCCTGACTGGAGAATGACTAAGGTTACATCCTGTTCAAGTACCAGTTAACTGAATTTCTGAAGGTCTCAACTTCGTTTACCCGTGGGTACTTAAGGAATGTGCACTGTCAGTGATTTCCAACACCTTTACAGTGCCTTGCCTCTTTTCGGCGTAGACCGGCTTTACCTACAGAATAGAATTCCAACTAATAAAACTATCATTTTTGAACTATTTTAGTATCTAGGGCAATTTAACCTAATCAATATCTCAAAAAAACGAATGACTTCGTCATTTAATTGGCTATTTTATAAGTGTTAACACCAACATCGGTTGTGAAAAGTATAACCCCATCTTGCATGATTGTGTAAAGTAGCCATGATCACCCCGCGAAAGAAGTTATTAATACTGGGAAATGTTACTTTCAGGGTCAGAACCACACAGGTTGTTACCGCTATACCGAAGCGTCTACTCCGAAAGTGAACAGACGTTTTGTTCTAATGGACGTATAAAACATATACCTCGTTTCCAACGGGTCAATTTGCTTCCGATTCAGATGTCACATATCTTCCAATAGAAATGTCTCTGAACTGAGCTCAATTTGTTCTACTGGTAACTATGGTTATTTTGTTGTGGGTGGTTGTGGGGTTTGTAGACCAGCGGGTTCCAGCGTCTGTGGCGCCACCTGAAAGGGAAGTCCTGATAGGCCAGTCGATCGATTGCCTCAACTATAACGCAGTTGAAACTAGGCTGTACCCGCCAACAGGCGTTTATTGTATGACCAAATGTGCATATGCATATCTCCCTCCCTATTGCAGGTACTCGCCATGAACCACTATGAGCCCCAGACCGGAAGTAGTAGTCCACTTTTACATCCATTTGAGTGACCTTGTAACTTACTTGCCTTCTGCCTGCCTTTTCGGTTTCATTACTCACGCGTTGTTGCCTCCCTTCTGTCTCACCCCATCTGTGTAAATGTGTGCTTTGTGTTCCGTGTAGTTCCCACAATTTCAATCTCCATATCTGTTCGTTTCGGAACTGGCGTATGCCGTCATTACACCATGCGAAAGTCGAGTACCACTAACTTCCTTACTAACCACGCTACACAACTACAGCAGTTACTGGGTAGTCGTTCGAGGCTTTTGGCAACCCAGTCACATCGCTCAAATGTGAACAAGTTCGCCTGTTTAGACGTAAAAATTCAGATGCCTCCGGCATGCGCTGGCGAAATATTGGTAGCACGCTCGCTTCGTATTTCAGATCCAATACCGGCATAGTCAAGGATATGCACTTCCGATGAGATCTAATAAGGGCGAGTTAACTGTTTCCCCACTTTGGTGTGGACTAACAAGAATGAATGCACCAGGACAGAATGTTGACTGTTCAAACGAAAGTGATGTAAATGTGAACTATGGTTATCATATCTCCTCACCAAAGCGGTAGTGTCCTGATAAAATGATTACACTTTGAGAACTTTACGAAAATAGAAAGAGGCTGTGTAATAGCTCACAACGGGGACACTAGTGTAGGGTGTAACCGGATGTCTACTCAATAAGTTTTTTTTGCAGCCGGCGTCCAATGAGAAGCGTTCTTTATGTCTCCGATCAGATTCCTATGTTTATTGGATGTCTTCAACATGTGTCACACCTCTCATTTTACCCGCGGAAGATACCATCAGGACTCGATCGTTACATCCGTAACTCAGCCTAGAAATATGGTGAAAAGTCCATGCGTGTACCACGCTGCTTAAGTCTCCAATTCCTAGAGTATTATGCACTGCTCATTGTTTGCCAGAATGCTGACATCCTTCGCTCTGCACTTCGATGCGTCCCCTTTACTGCTGTGCTGAATCAACTGGGCCTCTGAAGTGGCAAAATGAGATGAGACCAACTAGTGGACAGAACCCAGTCATGCAGCGATTTAATATTTCAGCCTTATATCTACTTTTTGGTGCCGACCCTTGTAAGCAAACAGAAACGAAACTTGGAAAATCACAACCTGGTCCCCAACGTGGACGTGCAAAACGAATAATCTCATAATAATAACAGGCTGGTAAGAAAAGATACCTTGCTTAGTTTTGCCTGTTTTACCTACACGTTAATCAAGTGGATCGATCGAAAATGACACGAACAAAAGTTTACCTGATGGATTAATGTTAAGAAATGAACTTTTTAACTTTGTCTTCTCATCACTGCAAAATTCTCGAAAGTGATGCCCATTAGTCGGTCCACCACAAACCGTTTTGGTGTAATATACTAGCAACGATTCACTTTTTGTTGCTTCCACCAATTCCGATCGCTTTTCAGCATGCGGAGTAGTACGTGTAAACTAATCTGGTTGCCCAGCGTTGTTGACTTCATAGGGCTGTTAATGTGAATACCGGTGTCAACTTGATTCTACTGGATGCTTTTGCCAGATGATTCGTCTGAAAAACTTCCGCCCACAAGATTATGGAAATTTCAAACGTCCGCGTGAAAGTGAATATTGAAATGTTGCAACTTTGAACAAACGTTAAACTGAGTTTATTCAATTTTATGAGTTCGAAAAAGACAGCTTTTATCGCAGTTGTCGAGCTCAGAGTAGCTTTGTGCGGAAAACAGGTCTACTGCTTGGAATATTTAGACCTCAGTAAAATGAATCGCTTTTTTTAACGCTTGATTAAAAGTTTGCTTTTTGGAAGAATCAGATTGAGCTGAACGTCTAATTGCTTGTGTGCAGTGGGAAATAAGGCCTCCGTTCTATTGTTCACTATTCCGTTTATAGATTTTCAAGCTTTTTAAGAAGGTCCGGCGCTTTCTTTTCAAACTTTTGATTAGTTTTGCCCTTCAACTAAAACTTTTGTGTTGGATCACCCTACTGTCCTGGACAAATCGTCGACTTAAGTAGACTGTTTCTTCATATTTGTTCTAAATTTAAAAAGCAACGTGAGCTGGATTTGAAAAGCCCAGAACAATAATAGATTTGTTTTAGTCCTTTCTGGAACGTGAGCCTGTAAAAGTATTCAAATCTATTACCTTCCTTATCGGAGAGTGAGTTCACATCATTCAGTTGTGGTCTGCTAATCAGCAGTAAGATCAACTTAGACCAAGCCAGAATAAAAGAATACTCACTCTTTTGTTACGCATCAAGTGATTCAGTGTTGACCGGCCCCTGGCTGACGGATTCTAAGAGAAAGGACTGCCTGATTTGCAGTTTTCTTAACTGATCCTACTTTGACGAGAAAATCTTCGAGAAACTATTCGAGTCCTAAGTCGTCTCATACTGAAAGGTTAAAAAACGGTGTACAGTTTGTTTTTTCCCGCTGTGAATAACGGACAGTGTGTTCCTTAATTTCTAGGATGACTTGCACCAAAAGTTTCCTCGTAGAGAGGCATTTCTGTGAATTCTCTCATAATGAAGTTTGCTAGTTCCTTCCCGGTCACCACGACTCAGTTCAGTGTTGGCATTAAGTGGTTTCCAACAAAGCTAAAAGCAAAGACTCGAGTCCTTCCTGGTCAAATAGATTCCTCCTGTGTGTAACGTGAAGTCTAACGGCGAAACAACATTTATGTTAACAAGCCGATCAAAATAATTTAAGAGGCCGCGAAAGTCTTCCGGAGGGTACTGAAAGGTTTATCAACAATTTTGATGCTGTCGCTCTTCATTCAGTAGAGATTTCGTCCTGTAAGTGAAACCGATTTAGGCCGAAAAGCCGATAAACACTACAGCTGTTTCATCCTGACTAAGAACCGTCAGCAGTGTGTCTCGCGAAGCGCCAGAGTCTTGAACCCGTGACCTCCCGGCTCGGAGGGTCTGATCAGCAGTACGATGAACTAGCATTTAGACAGGGTGTAGTGTCGCTCATCTTTCAATCACGGGATCCATGTCACGTGGATTGTCACTAACAGAACGAAACCTCTCTTAATATCCTCAAATCCATTCAGATTATGGAGCTTTTATTTATTATTTCCTTCTTCCTTGATAAAACGCTGCTTATTATTAAAATACCGAATGGAAAAAGATAAATCACTTGGTAAATATTATTATGGTAAGTATTATTTAATTTTCATCAGTCTGCCGACAACTGGTTTAGAATCCACCATATTTCGGCACTCCTTGAAAAGTTGCTTGCCGCACTCTCTTTTCAGATTAGTGCGATCTATTTCACAGCTTACAGCGTCTTTTCCAGGAACCGCCCCTTTCGGCACACTAGTTTATCTAATCGGCTCAGATAAGGCCCTCATTCTGAAAGTTCAGGAACTGGTTAGTTAGCCCACAGATGATTTGCAGCTGTTCGAAGCGAAACAATGGATGATGTGCCATCCTTCTTTAATGGCTTCAAGATCTTGGGAGTACCCAGATTCTGTGAACTATTCTTCTTTATAAATGATCCTTTCCAATATTCACCTACAACCGTCCATCATAGCACTTTTGGGCTTTCAGAAGTCTTCCTAAAACAAATTATCAATCACCGTTGCGCTTTGAAAAGACCTTCAGATAAGTTCCAGTCTTCCAAAAGGTAAACGTCATCCTTTACGTTCTGGCCAACCATTCTTCACTTTAAATGATGAGGATTGGGTGCAAAAATTTCATATTGATTTCTGTGTACTCCTGTAAAGTATCTTAGATCAAACTAGATAATGTAAAGTGACCAAGTCATAAGATAACCGTCCTGTCGCCGGCTTTCGCCCTCCTTCAGTGGACCTACATTTTCTGAAATAAGTGCATTTCAGTGGCTGTCTGATTTGAAAACTTATTTACTTTGAACAAACAGTCCAGTGAGTTTAAGGCAAGTTACCATTTTTACTTATTGAAGATTTATTTTCTCACCCAAAACTTACTCACCAACCAATCAACGATAGACAACATTGTTTACCTGACTAGAAATGATGAAAATATGGTTATCTTAGTGCCCCCAAACACCTGTTTTCCACATGCCTCGGTAGCTTGTTTATCACCTTGGCGTATGTAAAACATTGCTGCGTTTTTTAATCAGCAGTAGACAAGGAAAGGCTTTTCACAGTTCATTGTGTTACATCTCCGACCACCTGGCATCCCTTCATCATCATCCGGGTGAGAAAAATTACCCCAATAGTATAGCAGATAACAGTTCTGTTCGTTTCACCGAGGTTGCATACGTTTGGCAGGAATCGGTTTTTACTTATCAGAGTAATGCAGACGAACTTTTAGTGTTATGTTGGCTATTTACGTTGCTTCTTGATACACATTCCAAAAACTATGTAGCGCCACCAATGTAAACTCAAATGTTTAGCCTTTTAACTCGAGTAAAATTCATCTAGTTTCAATCTGCACTTCTTCGTCCCATGAGAATCGCACATTAGAAAAAACAAGCCTTTCGTAACTTGAGACCTGAATGCTCACTCCAATCGTATGAAACTATGATTTAAACAGTAATGCTAGTGACAGCTTGCAGAACACGCATTCCTACAGCTTGTCTACTCATTACATATAAGTAGCTTCACAAGGCTGGTCACAAGGACAATGGGCAGTGTAAGCGATGCTAACAGCCACAGCGGGATTGCATAGTAATGCAGAAGTTGGTTTTATTAATGAAATAGTGCGGCTGGCCATTTTTTACTTGTCAGCTAGCACTTTCAAGCTGTTTTTAATAACTCAGAGGACGATGTCATTTTCCACTTGATGACGCATTGTGATTGTTAACAGGACGAAATATTCATTAACTTTGTTGAACTGGCTGAATTAAACCCATCCAAAAAGCTTGGGAAGGGGGATAATGCGGGTTTACGAAAACCTTTGCGTGATAGAGGAAATGATGACAACTATCATAGACAAAGAATTTATCGAGAACTCGAAGAGAAACTATACCAGAACCACACTGCTTCAATGAGAAACACTTCGTAATCCACAGAACAAGCATCTTCATGTGCGCTTTTGGCCGTAGTATTTTTTTGCATCTTCGTAGCCTATAGTGTGACATTCCAACTTGTTTACGCATTTGCTCGAAAAAGGCAACATACATTTTGTAACTAAATGGGTTTAGGCTAACTTGTTTCCATTTTGTTATCTGAGTCGACAGGGAACCTACGATCTGAAACCAACCGGTGACCATATAATCGACAATAAACTTGACACTACCTTTCACTGGACTCGGCAGGTGGAGGAGAGGAGAACGCAACCCAAGCACCAGTTCTCCTGTTGAAGTATTGTACACAAATGTGAGTCAAATTATACGAGTGACTGGCATCACAGTAAGCTACATCGCCCAAATAACCGTTAACAGGGATGATGAAGCGTGCAACTGATGCTCACCTCACAACTCGTCCCCGATTCGACTCAAAGTCGATTAGCAATTCCCAATTTCAATTCAATTATACCTGCTTTTGATCGACTTGGAAACAACATCCACCAGTTCCGTTTGTTTTGATTGATTGTCCCTGCTTTCGAATCGGACGGGCGACACGAGGTGCGAAGACAAATTATTCTACTAATTCTAACTGACGTGCTCCAGAATTACGAATCAATCTCTGCCTAGATAACACTAAACAATTGGTTCGTACAAAATCCCATTCATGCTGTACTGCCACCACCAGCAACCTCACTCTCCTGACACACACAAACAATCATCTTTCTTCTCACTTATCCACTTGACTAAGTTGATTTCATGCAATGTTCCATGGGACATCGTCTACTTCGTTGCTTGTTTTCGTTGCTAGGTAACCTGTACAGACACCAGAATCAACTCAAGAAAACGACATGAATGTAGGGGGTGGTGCATTTATCCACAGTCTGTGAAATCGAAGACTAATCGAAGACTAATCAACCTGAAGATCCACCTCCATATCCATCAAATAAGAGAATCTGTTATGATTTTCAAACACGGGGGTTCTTGATCGTTGCGGGGTGCAATAAAATCCAACGAAATCCGCTTGCTTTTTCCTCTTTGTGCGATGCCCACATAGGGGAATTCTAAACAACAAAATACTTTTAACCAGAAGTTTTGACAAATAGGTTAGGCCCAAGAATTAGGACGAGATGTTCTCAAAAGAGAATGAACCTACAATCATCCCCAGAATTTAGAGCACATAAAAACGTCACATGAGTATGCGCTAAAGTTTGATTTTTGTTGGCCGATACAGCTAACCGAAGTTACGTCATTTTGGTTCAGTAATCCTAGTCTTATGCAACCTAAACAGGACAGGAAATCGCTGGTAGTTCCTCACCTGTATCCAACGTATATCGGTTACTTCGTCACCCGGCTACCAATCAGCTGAAACTTCACGGTGGTGCAAGTTTTCCCCAGTGAATATGTCTCATCTCACGCGGCCTTTTTTCTACCCGGGTACAATGTTCATGTTGGTTGCTTTCCAAAAAAGAACTTCTTGTGAACTATTTTCTTGTTCATCAAATTTTCCCTCAACCAAGCTCCCAAAAAGAAAGTGCGCTTTGTTACGAAACTATGCCCATGTCAACTGCATTCTTCCGGTAAAATGCTGCTGAGCACAAAACACGATAGAGGCTACTAGTGGCGTCATCAACATTCGTTGTTATTTACGTATAGCATTTTGGATAAAACGACAACCTGCTCGTGTTCTCGCCACTCTTGTTCATTGGAGTTAGTAACACAATAAATCCTCGGAGATATTAACTGCTGTTCGAAAAAGACACCGTGTGGGTTCATCCTTTTTATCTGCTACGCAAACTACATACGATCGCACAAAGCCCCATAGATGTTTTCACTTAACATCCGTGATTCAGTATGTGGCATAATGCCAACATAAGCAAAATGACAACAGTTTTATTAATCACGATGAATAAACTCTAGTAACACTCGTTTCTGGTGCTTGAGGTGAGACAATTTGGCGGATAGGTTATTAGTGTCTGTATTGGTTTCATTTATCACAGTACAGATGGTGCTTGCACAGTTGCTAGTAACAGCCTGAAGCATCGCATTCGGGTGATTCAAGAAGGTAGGTTAGGCTAAAAAACCTGGAGCAAGCTTCTACACTTTGAAAGAACTGCTTCTGATACCACCCAGAGTGTCTTGCACAACAGTTTCTGCAAAACCAGAATAACGACCGTCAGCAAAAGGCGGATGCTTAAAATAAAGAACGATTAATAGTTCGGCCGACGCGAAAGAAGCGGTTGCTTAGAGGGATTTAACCGCTTAACCAGTCCCCTGCTCGGGAGCTGGGAGTAACATCGACACCGGTATTCCAAATTTTAAGAAACTGGCTGCCACACACATCCAAAACTTTATCGAAACTGCCAGCAGACTACTGGTCTGACTTTTACCCACTGACCATAATTTTATTCCAGGAAGTCCTCCCAAGGAATCTTCCAAGTACGCAGATATGCCAATGGAGCACAAGCCCCCACGCCGCAATGGAGCCCAATCTCTTCATTGAAACGCTTAAGGTTAGGATCCCATCACCCGCATTTTACCACGTCGAACTGTTTTGGAACCCATTGGGCAGTTTCAGGTGGATTGCTCCAGTGTGTGCATCAGCAGGATGTGCACAGCGCACTGCTCCATTCTGCATGCAGCCAACTTAGAGACGTTGGCCACTTTAATTTGAGGACCAGTGATACTAAAATGGAGAAAGTTCTGAACAAGGAAGCTACAGTATCCACATTTTCAGCAAAGTTGGTTGTCTCTCAAGGCGCATATAGCTTGTGCGTATAAAGTAGGAGTGCTACATGTATATCTAACAATCCGCAGTAACTCGGAATTGGCTGAATCCTCACGCCGACGACCGTGTTCTCCAAGACTAGAATCCTACATTAAACACAGTGCGTAAATATCTCAAGTCGCCTTAAAAACTGAGTCTGTTTGCGATCTCATAATAAGGCGCTACTTGCTGCCAATGCGGTTGTACCAAAGTGAAATCGTTGGGAAATAGGACGTAAAGCAACCGGCTTTTCAGATGACCAGTTTGAGGACAGTAAAAGTTTACAATTGCTACGTGGAATGAAAAGATGGTTGGTTAGTAGACTATGGATCGCTGAAGAAGATGAGTATCACAAAATGAAATATAAAGTGAATCCTACCGGTAGCTCTCAGTAGCTGGTACTGAGATGCAGTCAAAAGGCGAAACCCTTGGTTGTTAGTATTCATCCTTGGCCAAAACCACTGCATAAATTAAACTCTGAAACAATGGCTTATCCACGACGAACTATGGATTTTTCAAGTTTTTGCGCTGTTCTATCTTCCCTAAGTGACACTGCGAGAGCACATCTATAGTTTGATGTGCAAGTGAAATAAGCCAGGACTTAAATCAGCCACATATTCCTAGATTGTGAACTTCTCAATATACATGCTGGCGTTTGTATGTGGTGCACGCACACTCTCAAGCTCGGCGCAAACAAAAGCAAATGAAGCTGAGAACTTCGGTTGAGTGCGTAAGTAGTCACATGACAATCAACTGGTGGTGATTGTTGGTATCAAATATGAACAGTGTGCTACCTCGGTGTGCTTGAGTGATGTCATCAGATGAGGAAGCACGTGCATATAAGCCAGAAACCTTTATTGTATTCCCAACACAACTTATGGCGTCGTAGCCCAGCGAAAGAACATGTGCTTGTCGGCAAATTCAGTACTATGACTGACCAACTGAACGAAACCTGAACGAATCATGAAACACTTGAAATAGTTCTACGTCAGTTTTGATCATCCCATCTTTTATTCAACCACACACATTCACACACAGACTAACGGTTTCCACGCCTACCAGCATATCAGGATGTGAGTGACAAACTTCAGCCCCACAAGTAGATTGAAACAAATTGATTTCATCTTGCTCCGAACAAACTAGTGGTTGTTGTTGGGGTCCAATTTATTCTAAAAACTGACAACCATGTGTCCCAACTTGACACCGGCAACAAATGGACGATTACGAATCTATGATCTTTACTGAATAAAACCTTAAAAATGGGTCGCTTACATTGTGCTCGGCTTAACCAATCACACATCAATAAATTTTTCTTCCTCGATAAGTTTTAGACAATACAGCCGCATCTACAACTCAAAAGCCTCTTCGTACCTGGAAATTAATGTTTGATCCCGAAAATGTATGGATGAGCATCAGATCGAACACCGTCGCCTAAAAATAGGCATGATGTGGTTAGCACATCAATGAACATAGAGACATTTCTTTGCAAAACACAGCATGCATTACATACCTGAAAAAGTTAGTTGCTTTGTCGAATACATTGTGAATTAAGTTCAGTTGTGGGAACTTTTGATCATGTCTTTCAAGGCTCTCGGACTCCAACATTACTATGTGATGCTTACTTTTAGCAGTACGTTTACCCAACCAACTGAAGCCCTTAGGAAATTCACTCCATCCGTTGTTTCATTCCCTACCAAAGCTGCGAACATAATCACAGTGCTTACCGAACACGTTTTCACATCTGAGAAACTTCGAAGTTGTCCGAAATCTGGACCATTTTGCCCGCATTCACCTTTCATGTGTATAAAACTGAGGCCAAAAGAGACCAGCTGTTGTCCTCGTAGGAGACCGGGAAAATCACCTAAAGCCGGGTTGTTGATCTTAATCAGGATTTCTTCCGCCCGGGGAATCAATTTTTAAATAACTACCACTAAAAGAGCGGTGAGATGAAAACACTGAGAAAAGTAAGATGTGTGAAATGAATTGGGACAGATTCATACTAACATTTTTCACGCTAAACTCAATACTGAAACAGTACTGATTTGTGAAGAGAGCTATCCAGAAATAACGTACTGTCTCCTAGTCAAAATGTCCCACATGCTCTTCACGGTGCCTGCACTGGTGTGAGAATTTGAAATCTTAATGGTGACTTCGTCCTGTAAGTGAAGCTAATCTATGCCGAAAAGTCGAGAAACACAGTGAATCTCTTTCATCCTTACTGGGAATCATCAGCAGAACGGCCTCTCACGAAACTCCAAGGAGTTTTGAACCCTTGACCTCCCGGTTAGTAGTCTGAATGCCTTGCCGCTAGGCTCCGAGCAGGGACCCAGTCAGCACGTGTGACCAGGTGAGGTGAATCCTATGATTGAAAGATGAGCGGCACTCCATCCTGTTTAACTGAGAGCCAATCAGCCGCTCGTAGCCGAAAGGTTAAGTTTTCGAGATACCAGCTGAGAGGTCGGAATTTCGAGACTCCGTGGATGTGCGTGAGTAGCGGTGGTGGCGGTATTTATGGCGTCCATGACACTTATTCTATGTCACTCTTACGCATCACGCGTTGTTAACCAGGCACTTCGGTTGTCCTCAAAAAAAACTAAGCTTTTCACCATCTGTGCTAACTCGAGAGTTATGAACAACATAACCTATTTCTTATTGTACGACCAAGTTCGTTCAGGCCTGGCGTACTACTACTAACTTTCGAGTTAGCACAGGTAGCGGCCAAAACAACTACTTAATGATTTATCAAATCGTTCGGAAGATGAAGAAACATTTGGCCGTTTTGCTGCCTATGAATATAAATGAACATATCAAACAAAAGTCATTCCGTCGGCTGAAAATCATAAGCTCGGAAACAAGATACGGTTCATTTTTGACTAACATACTTAAATCTTGCTTCCACCCGTATTTTGTTCAAAACTGGAACTAATATCATGTTTCTCGGTGCGCCCGTTTTGTAAAATTTTATCTATATTTGATATACGCCTTTCAGAATAACCCACGTAGTGGGAAACCCAGGACTAGAATCATCGACTGAGTTCCTATGTTAATGGGCAGACATTGTACTAAAACGGAGATAAGTTAACATAAATAGTTCTCTCTTTTTCTGTATGCAGAGAAATGAGTGAATTTTCTCAAAATTAATTAAATTAAATCATACGAAATCTATGAGACCTACTGAACCCCTGTGTTATATAAAAATGAAGGTTTTTACTGAACGAATTTATTGGAATAGTTGGTAATCAAGACCTAAGATGGTCGATATTCACACCAGTTCTAAAAACCTCAGAACCACCTACAACGAATGTACTATTTGCCAACCGTGTAGGAGTTAAACTGATAGAAATATTACGCAACCAACAGCACGTGGCATAAATGTCCCGTTGAAAGAACTTTAAACCGATAGCTATAGGATAGAGTTTTGCAAAGGCAAACTTGCCGATATATTATATTGCTATTCTGGAGTTGCCACATCGCATAGTTCATATAAGATATCAAGACAAAAATGTGACAGGAAGGTAGCACGTCCAACTGCAGTGGCAGCTGAAGTCTATTTAAAGTGCGCTGCTGTTTGTTTGGTAATTGAAACAGCCATGTAAGAGTGACAAACCGACTCCACTCACATCATTCTTTTAAAGTACTTAGAGTATAACTTGATTAATTGATTGAGATGCACCACTAAGGTTTACAAGACAATGAAAGATGTATTTGCTTCCGTCGCTGCTGACATTCAGAGATTTGTGTTTTAAGCAAGCAACAACATTGTTAGCAGATTTTTATGGTTTTGCTTCAAGCTGACACGTGCCTAAGGGGCATGATTCCAAGTACCAGCCTCCGCAACTGTTGAACGGGGCTGAAGTGCAAGAAGTAATAGAAGTACACGAAGGAAAATTAAGTGTGAATTTAATGCTAACGGAATACCAGAGTTTGGGTATGTTTGTGTGATGCGGGAAAGATTGTAATGCCTTTCAACTGTTTGTGACGCCTGTCCGCAATAGGAAATCCGCGTGTCGGAAATCGCGGCTTCCATGAACTTTTGTACGGCGAAGTGAACGATGAGGAAACACAAGTTTCCCTCAAAATGGCAATATTCCTCAGGTCCGTGCCTAGACAATCCGGGACGGTGCATGCATTAGGCTTAGGGTATACCTAGGAAAGCATAGGAATTTCGTTTTGCACGCAGTGACGGAGCAATTTTCCTGAACACCACCTTCCAATATGATCTCTAGCGAAAATGCAGTAGGTCGAAACAAAATCACCTGTCCTGTACCAACAAAACTAAAGGAGAAAGAAGGGGTCGTACTACCGCACGCAACTGTTCACTAAGGATTCTTACGCAAGTATAAACGTAGCATTTCCGAAAGTTTTGTAAGTAAAAAGCCGGCACAGAACACCTATTGTTCCAAAAATAGATCACATAATCAATAAGAAACTAAGCAAGAACAGATCCTTCTCACAATTTCCCTTCACAGCTCTTGCTTGCCAAGTAGTATCGCCCATACGTCATGCCTTTTTCCGTGTTCTGTAGTAGCCTGAGCTGAAAATTTTTGGAATTAGAGCATCAGGATCCCGTCCAAAGGCGACAGAACAGTAACCGATAGTAGTAAAACAATTTGCAGACTTGGCAAGTTCTCAAGCCTACAGGTTACTATCCTGATACCCATTATATGGGCATACTTTGGTGTGTAATTTCAAAAGTGTCACTGAAAAGAACACAAAAATTCACCTGATCATGTTAGCCCGGACGACAGATAATCATGTCGCCACGCTCCGCAGTATAATGATTTCGGCGAGATTGACAATAAAGCACATTTACCTAAATTGCCCAGCCGAACATGGAAACCAACCAGTTTGAGCATATTGATTAACCACCACGTAATCTGTTTTTAAAAAATGGTTATAAAGATCGAGCAGCTTGCGGAAAGGGTCAATATTTCCAAGTCTTTGGGGTTTTCTCCATTTTTACGTGTTACTTTTCACAGTCGGACCGTTTGTGACAGCCTTCATTCTTTTTTGGTTGCACTAGTATTGCATATCAGTAGTTCGCTATCAGTCCCAGGTGGACTAGGTTTGTATTGACCACATGGAGACGTCGAAACAACCTCAGTGTTGTCAAGGCAACCGGTGCGAGCATTGGTCACTGCCTTAGAAAGAAGCAGGAAGTTGGAGAAAAAGACAACGCAGTAATGGTTGAGCTAAAAAAATTTGGTTCACAGTGAACCTCAAAGATTTGTATCGTATTGATTACTGATAATAAGCAGGAATACTTTGGAAAAGAACAAACTCAAACCTGACGGCTTAGACTGGATCGATTTGAATACTGAATCAACTAGCCACGAAAAATACCTCAATAAAAAACAAAAATATTCACGTGCGAATTGTTAAGTGTAGCTTTGTTTGCAAAAGTTTGCTGAATTATTGGGAAACTTTATGCCTTACAGGGTTAGACAAGATATGAATAGATCGCCAAGGGGGTCAGGTCAGTCCTGAACTGAGAGTAAGACGTAGGACGTATTCCCTAACGGAACTATTCTAATGCATATCGTTGAAAAAGCCGAATTCCAAATAGATGCTTATATCGTATTTAGCATTGTCCTCAGGAACAGCATTCTACGGACAATCAAACTCGTGGTCAACTAAATTCGTAATAGCGCACAGAGACAAAAATAACTGGACCGTACTGGTAAAATCTGTGACATTTGTGATGATATTGTATCGCATTACAGATTTTGACGTATAATATTTAGCAATCTGGCAGCGAGAGCGCCCTATATAGTCCCAAACATTGTGGTTTTACAAAAGTTCAAATGTATTAGAGATAGATAGTGATGATGATGATAATAATAATAATAATACTGAGTTTCTAAGTATGTCTAAAGTCACGATTGGCTTCCGTGGACTATCGAATAGCCAACCTTCATTGGCTTAGTGCAGAAAACAGACTCTGTTATGGGCGTAAACATGAAATCAAATGCTAATCCATGGCAGAAAACACGGGAAACTTCCTCCTCACACATCAGGCATACGGCAGAACAATCTGTGAGCCTAATCGGTTAACGGAACTGCACTTTCCTGACTTTTCCCAAAAAGATATCCAGATCTCATTGGTGCAGCAGCGAGATTTAACTGACAGTTATAGTGGATATACTGTGAGTGGATTGGAGATCCACTTCACGTTAGTGAGCAATCTCACAAGGACTAAACGAACGCTTGTCCTCATTTGGTTCCAGAACCCTGTGAAACTTGTGCACTGTGATAGATTCTTTTTCAACGTAGTTCTTGCAAGAAAACCTGTCCAGTTTTCGGAACACTCAATGATACTTAATACCTTCCGCTTTTTACACAAACAGCTGCACTTCTTCGCGCGTTGATTGCAGTTTAACCTCCGTGATGTTAAAGAGATGACGCAAGCCATTTCAGATTGTCTCGCCTGCAAACGGCTGATGAAATCTCAAGTAAAAAATAAGGCTTCTGTGGAGGTGTCTGCACGAACTTTTGTGCCTTTTATCACCTGAAAGTTATATTCAACCCTGCTAATATCAGCCATAATCAATGGCTGTAATTGTAATCAGAGCAGTCCTAAGGCATCCACTTTCGATGATAGAGGACGACAGTTGTCTGCTACTAGAGGATGAAAAAGAATGTCATTCTATCACGGATGTGTCAGAGTTTTTAAACTGACGCGCTAGTCGTAAGAACTCAATCCGCCTGTGCCGTCCAGTAACTGTGTACTATCCAAAATGATGTATTACTCAGTGATACTTTCATATAGAGTGACTCAGTCTTTTTGCTTACGCATTCCGATGGCATACAAAAAATGCGATCAGTTAGTTTCAAGAATCTCCGTGTATCTTGCACAAAGTTTTATTTCTGTCACCCAACACTTCAGTCGGCTGTTGCGTTGGGGTTGCTCTGTTGGCTGCCCCTGTAATTCCTCTGAAGTCCGGTGCCCAACGAACCATGACTACCTCTACAAGATGATTTTTTTCCAAAGCAACTGTCATCAGCGAAACTTACAGCCAACAGTCTACCCAAACTGATCGACCCATTCCCAGTAAGACCCATTGACCATGTTCCTATTATCAGATGATGACTTCCTCCAAATCAGCGCATGGCTTTCGTGGTAAGTTAAGTGAGCTTAATTCATGTAGGGCCAAAGTGAAGTGAAAGTCCATATTTAAACTGACTTCTGGATAGGATAAACCGAGGCAAGTTACACGTACATTTCAGAAGCTTATTCAGATGTCTTGCATCAAAATGAATGTCAACGTACGTTGTGAATAGCGGCAAACCTAGTGGTATGTAAGGACAGTATTCCACACTTAGCTGAAGGAAGGAAGTCTTATGTAGTGGATGCGTATAATGGGGGCAGTGGACGCAGAATGATTGAACCTAGTTATCTTTGGGGAATGTCACCACAGTAATCTCTGATCTTTTGTCTCATCGGTGCCTCTGGTTTGTGGGCTGACTTTCTTATTGATATTAAAAGCTGTCAACTGAATTTTCCAAGTTTTTACCCTCTTTCTATCAGTCACAGCAGGCAGGTTAAACTTCGTCCAGCACAAAAATAAAACATTTCGTCAGAAGTGCTTGTTTGATCGGACAAGTAGTTATTTTCGATATCAACTTGGAGATAGCGTTCGCTGTGATAAGGCAGTACTTTATCTAGGGAGATTCATATTAGCTGTGGACGGAGTATACGTTTCTAATTAAGAGCGTGTGATAATTTGATTGCCTGTTGTGCGGCAGGATCAGCTGCCATGCGAAACTAAAATGGACCTATCGATCAGGCTTCCGAACAATGTCTCTAAAAGAACGAGAAGTCCGCATTTGGCAAATGTCTGATAAACGCTCAGTCCAAGTGCCTGTTGCTTTATCGACGCATTTCAAACGGGGCTGATAAGAGAACAAGAAAATGCACATTTATGAATTCCGGCTTGACAGTTTTTCGTGCAGCTGTGCACTATGACAAAATCATGTTTGATTCACGAACATTTAGAAATACCTCTCCTTGGAGGTCAGTTCCAAAAAAATTGATCTTGAGCTGCTTACATAGCACCTCTTTCGAATTCACTGGAGAAAAATATCTAAATAATGCAATAGGTTTACCCGCAAGTAGTATCTTGAGACAACGCCATTCAATACTGCCATTTTGTTAGTGTAGCAAACAAATAAAAGCTAATTAAAATACGAAACGTAAATTTTCGGTAGTGTTTTTTGTTGCCACCATGGGCACTTCAGGTTCCACCGTGAGGCATCCTAGCCAAAATTGAGATTACATTAGTCGAATTTAGGGATCTAGGACCTCAGATGTTGAGATGACATTCAGCTGTTCATTCTTGAATCTCCAGGCCTTCAAATGAATCATTTTAGGCCACGATGTAGGCTGTGTATAAGAAAAAGTTTGCGGTTTAACATTAGGGGGTTTGGAGTAGTTAAGACAAACAGGAAATTAACGATGTCATGGCAACGTGTTGAGCGTGTCGCTAATTGTCTAGCCAGTTTTTGACTAGAACAAGCATAGTCTATTCCGGTGTCTTAAAAAATGAATGTTAGAGTTTTGAAAATACACCAAAAAAGTAGCAGCTAATCTTCCGATTTGGGAAGTGTGGTTGACAGTTTAATTGTAGTCATTCAATGAATTCCGTTGCCTTCAACGTGCTTTGCTTATAATGCAGCCAAAGTTTCTCCTAACAATCCAAAGTATCATAAGACATGCAACACGTAACAGCAAAAATTGAGTTTGTTTTCATTTCATCCATTCCGAGATGCATCTACAATGAATCCATAACTTTATTCAAAACAAAACCTCATTTCTTCATTATCTTCAAATAATATAACGACAGCTCATTGTCATCAGTATCAACAGAAACATCGAACAAGATCACTGGCACTTCGTCACCGTACAACCATGTCAGTTTATTTGAAGGAAGCCATATAACGGAAGGAAAACCTGGGCCTAGCCTACGACAAACATCCGAGGTACCCACAACCCTAGCACTCAGTCAGACAGTCTGAATGGAAACTGAAAGCCTGGACGCCAGTGGCACCGGTAAACCACCGTATAGTACAGTGTCTTCAGCCAACAACAGGGCAGATCACGTGGATCCCATCCTGGACGTTGAACGGTACGCAAACTTTTCGGAGCATCTTCACTTTCATTCGGCCATGTCAACTTTTGCCCAGAAATGGGTTTCTGCCAATCCGAGTTGAGCATAAAAAATAAGGCTCGTTGCGATTGGCATACTCGGTATGCGTAAAACACAGCTCAGTCAACTAAATTTGCAGTGCTGGATGCATTCTTTGAGGTGCTTACTCTCTGCTTCAACAAAACCTGTTTCCTAACTGCGAGTCCACCAGTTAATTCCGGCCATAGTTCTGAGATGCAGGTGCTGAAAGATCCAAAGATGTCTCAGATCCTCCACCCGAACGGGCGAAGTCTGGCAGCCGAACAACAATACAGCCTACAGAGTGGTCTGATATACGCGTTCTTTGGGATCCAGTAATGTCTTTTTATATCCAAGTGGTGCAAGTTGGCGGACACAATTCTGGCCTTCGAGATTTGTGCACTGACTTCATTTGTCACAATCCCGTCAGAGCTAGTGCAACTTCCATGATATGTATAGTGTTCCACAACGTCCGGCCTCACCCCTTGAATCATTAGAAACATGTTCATAGAATGTAAGTCCCGCAGCACAATTTTGCACTTGCGAGCACAGAGCATATGTTGAAGGACTGGATAACCTTGCGCGTCCTCCCATTTTTCACGAATGAGCATTTTATCTGCACATTCCAGGTCAACAGGGTTCTTGCTCGGAGAGATCTGAACACCGAGGTTTTGGCAACCTTGCAGTGTTTGCCTGATTACCTCGGCAACTTTGAAACTGAAAAATGGAGAGGGTAAACATCCTTCTCGGATATCATCGCTTGCAGGGAAAATATTGTGGAGCTGTCCATACACTCTCATGTGACCACAAGCACTTGTATAGAAACTACAATAAAGGTGCTCTTTTCATTTTCTGAGTTTATAATGATGGGTGTCACTTTGTGCATACTAAGAAATTTATCTGGCTTCTACCAAAACAGCTAATGGTACCATCAATCCGACCGCGTACACAGGATATGCATGACCAATGTTGTGGAATATAGGTAGCTCTGGTGCGCTGATTGATTGCTGATCCGTTCGCCGAGCTTGGCAGTTGGATTGCAAACGTTTCATCACCAATCGAGGTGACATCGTCAGTGCGGGGTTGAGTGGGACCCTCCCCCCCAACTCCGCATTGACGATGATGAAACGTTTGCAATCCAAATGCCAAGCTCAACGAACAGACCAACAATCAATATACATAACCCTCCGAAAATTGTTTAAGGGACGCTGGTTAACTTTGCCTACTCTAATTGGAAGATGAGGTGGAAATGTATCCGGATATCGGTAGCTCGCGTGTTGTGTAGAGATATGGTATGGAGAGAGCTAATTCCGCCAATTCTGTGTTACTCTAAAGGGATCTTGTTGCTACTTTTCTCACTGGGTTATCCGGTAGATCAGGAAAATTCTCCTATTCCAGAGGGACCACTTCAAGGACCAACCAACTGGGGATTCAGGAGAAAAAATGGTTTTTCTTTTATTGTAGTCTCATTCCCTCCGAGAAGAGCATATAAGCGGTTCGCAGGCAAAAGCTTCAAATTGGAATAATGGCCAAAAAGAAACTTACTAACCGTATTTTTTAAAAGACAAACCCTGGATTACATCTCCAAACTTCTGTGAAAAAGCCAATTTACGTAGCCCCTATCTTTAGGCATATATATACATAACTTACCCGACAATTTTGCAGCTAAAGCTTCTGTCGTTCAAAAACCCATTGTCTGTGTTGTTTTGTAACACTCTCCAGATGGTAGTGAGCTGTAGTCTCCGGACATCTGCTGAATAATTATATGGTCTACCATAAACCATCGTACTGATAAAATATATTATTCAGAAGAGAGTTCCACATAAGTGCCACGCAGTTTGTAAACAAATTCTTCAAGGTCAAGATAGCTTGCCCAACAAGGGTTGTAATGATGGTTTTATTTGGTTGACCTACTTCTACCAAAACGTTTCAGTGTTGTTTTTTCAGAACCAATAGTCAGCAGCCAAATTAATCATGACTAGGGTACCGTTCAATCATATCTACTGGTTGTCTCTAGATATCATGGTCCACTCTCAACGTTGAGTTGTTGATAATTGGTGAACATGAAAGAAGTGTTTCGATTAAATGCACAAACACACAAGAATATCACAAGAATATCATCAACTTGAACACTATGTCTGTAGGTGATATGGGGAGATTTGATAAGGTTCCGAAGGGATTTTGTCCTGTCCATGAACCCTGTGTGTGCTGAAAAGCCTAGAAGCACTGTACAGCTGTTTCATTCTTGTTTCGGGAATCATCAGGAGTACGCACCTCAGGGAACTCGGAAATTTCCGAACCCACCTACTTCCAGCCAACAGTTTAAACTGTGAGATCCGCACTGCTAACGATTTCCAACAAGGATGAAACGGCCGCATAGAGCTTCTCAGCTTTTCAAAGTAGACTGGGTTCACTGAGAGGACGAAATACCTAATTCACGCTATGTTTGTGCCAGGATGACCCAATCTGAACCTCGTTATCCGTCGGCGGAGAAATGTGCTGGATAATGAGAAATATGTGCACGCATCTATGCGCAACTATACCCCAGGTGTTTTGATGCGCTCCAAGCCTATTAACGAAGTTAAGCAACCCAGTGACTAAATTTTCCGACATAATAACCACGATTTTGTTAGGTCTTTGGTGTGCACTGACAATATACCACTGCAATTTTCATCAAAATTTTTATCAGTGAACGTGAGAGAGTAGTAATGCCACTACTGGCATACAGAATGACCAGGTGTCGCAAACAATGTTCTCCAGGACTCTAAAGAACACTCATTTTGACTTCAGTTCCTGAAATCTATTTGTTCTTTGACGAGGTAATGTAAGTGCGGCGCTAGGATGTTCCAACCGTTCAGGATAATTTTTCCTCAGAAGTCAATACCTACATGGCAATGGTGTGGTTTTCTTTACATACTAGACTTGTCGCAGTTGAACTGACTTAAAACACGATTCCCTTTTCGTCCTCTCATGCCGCACATGTGGGATAGCCTGATATGGTAGTTAAACTCACTTGATGCATATACAGACCTTCGGAGTGTTTTTTATCGCCAAAGTATTGATGCCTGTTGGGCAGTTGTTCAACAGTCTCTTCCTCACCTTCTAAGCAATTCCCGTAGAAGTTTGCTATGGCTCCTTGACATCCATAGTGGAAAGATAATTGTGCACTGCCCAATTTAGCGTAGCATTTTTTTTACAAACTACCTGCTATTCAACTGCTGTATTTGTGTGCCAATCGATTTTCTTGTTTCAGCCCAGTCGGTGATGAAACATGTATCGCCTAATCCAGTCAGTCAGTCCAAGAAGTCGTCACTTCAACACGTGAACACGGTGTGAATTTCGCGGCTGCGAGATAAGTTACGCTATATCCTGCCTAAGTGCGCGTTAATCCCAGTGCTGATCATACGCTCATGACCCAATGATCTAGCCTTCGACTACTGACCGGGAGATCACGGGTTTTGATCTTGCCAGAGATTTGTGAGATGCGTAGTGCTGATTACTCCCAAAAAGGTAAAATAGTTTTCCGGTGCTTTTCGGCTTTTCGGTATTGATTGTTTCAACTTATAGAACAAAATCGCCATTGAAATCATCAATCAGATAATCTGCGGCTCACATCTCGATGGCACGACATACCAGTACTTAAAATTTGTTGTTAAAAAACTCCCTTGTCTGCATCATCGGAAGAAAACCAGAGTTTATTTCGCCTCAAATATGCTGGATGGAATAGCCTTTATCAAAATCATAACGAGCGAGTTTGTGCACCTAAAATAGACCGTTCCCATGTACCGATCGCTGACCCAAGCCTGGTAGATGCCTTTCGGATTTGAGTGTTCTGATATCAGAGGAGGCGAATCTGTTTGAAAATAAGTGGTAGCCTTATTGATATCGCTTGCACGTACCATGCAACAGTTATTAAGAGTAAAGGCCTAAGCCATGCTTTGAACAAACGACTTTCTTTTCAGATAATTCCAGCTAAACTGGTTGGACAAAACTTCGCATTCGAAACTTTGGTTAACGTAATTGAATTAAGATTTAATTTAAGATTTAATTAAGATTTACTCTGTACGTAAAAGTTATTGATAACAACTGAACCAGTTCAGATTTGATAGGTATTTACTGAAGGTATTTTTTAAGGCTCCATATTATGTTCTCATATTCTGAAAACCAGTCATCTACTATCTTCTAATTGGGAATGGTAGAGCGGTTTTGTGGTTTCCGCCTCCACTGATTACAAAAGTACATCAAAAACAACTGCACACAGAATAGAAACGGCCCAGCCACCATCTGTCTCATTAATTTGTCGAGAAGAATAAACCTATCTTTTTTCACCATAGTCTCCGCTATCCAAATTCTAAAAGAATGATTTATCACAGGATGTAACGAATTCAGTCCAGATATGTTATCATCTACTGCGCAAAAACTCTCGTCTTCCTTGAGTGTTTATCGCTTTTGAGAACCTCAATCAAGCGAAGAAAATAAATTTCGCGCGCAGCGGAATGATACATTGAGTTTAGCTAGAAAAACCCGGCATGCATTCATTAAAATTCAACTTTCGGTTTATGCGTTCTGATTTCCTAACTTATCTCGCTTCGCCAAGCGCGACAGAATTGTTAATAACCAAGTCATTTCGTCCGCAGCAGGAGCGCTTACCTTGGGGGGAAGACATACTCACCTCAAACATAAAGTGTATTTCCGACTCAGCGGTTTGAAAATCCTTCAGTCGAAACAGAAGAAACTTAAACGGTCCCTGAGTTAGTGATAGTTTACCACCATCGGATAATAGTGTCGACATTACAAACTATTCCGCCTAGTTTTCCAACGACAGACTACCATGTGTTGAATGTGTGTGAAGGTTGATCATCAAAAACCCAGCATTGAGGGATTGAAAATGAAGTCCGTCAAGTTTATCATCCCCCTGTATAGAAGTGCATTATGTTACGTTCTCGGATCCCAATTCAAAGTGGATGCATGCGTTGCGGTTCGAATGCAAAATCATTCATTAATGATGGTCCACAGTTGGAACAAATCTCCTTCCACTGCTTTTCTGACAATGGCTGAGTAAAACTGTAGAAGATAGTTGAATCTACTGTCTGCATGAAACGGGAGAGACACATGCGCACGCATCAACCAGTCACAACAAATCCGATCAACGCCAGGAAAACACTGGAACAAAAATGTGGGGAAACATGTTTTCAACGAGTCGAAAATGCCTTGCGCATTTAGGAAAATCAACGCGGTTGAATGCATTATTCAGCAGCGCAAGTTGATAATCAAATGTTAATTAGTTTTGCACATCTGCATTCCATCCCTCACAAGGTTATTCTGACATTCCAATTCCTGAGCTGAACCATACGGCTGGTCCACTGTTTGGACAGTCAGGCTGATTCATAAGTCTCTTGCCCAGATCCTTCATTGTGCTGGCGCTGTTTGCTACGGAGGAAAGTTAGATGACAATGAAGGTGCTTTTACATGGAGGTACGTTTAGTAACAGACGCCATCTTAAATCTACCAATGAGCTTTTGTACCCATAAAAATACGCACCTTACTGTTGAATATAGACAGCCGAGACTATTTGGTAAGCTGGTTATTCTTACAGAAATCGTTCGGGATATGCCCTCATGAAAGTTCCATAAATGGCAATCCGTATTTGGTTTTCTAAAATCTTAGTTTCCAGGGGATGGCATCAGGACTTCCAAAGCTGCTCTGCGTTCCCCATACTTGTCCGGTTCCAAAATCTTCTTCACTTTACTAATAGCCTTCTCAGTCGATCCAGATGCTATATTAACGTTCCCGAACTTCTTTTGCATCAGTAGGTCATACTTAGTAGGTAGTGAAGAAGCATATTAGGGCAGTGTACCTCAAGCAATTTGACAATCAAACCTGAGCCTGGTTGCAGAATGTTATCACTGCACGTAACTGGACAGAATTGTACGAACCTTTTTAAAGTTTATTCGTGCAGATTAATGCAAAAAAAAGACTAAGAACCACTACCCTGAGGCCAGGGAGCGACCATCAACCGTTGGCTGCTTTGAGCAACACACTTCCGTCTGTATACATTTATTTGGATGGTTTTCCACTGTGAAGCTCTGAGAGGTCAGGGATTCTGACTACTTTCGCATTTACAACTCTGCCCAATGGAACACTGTGACTATGTTGCTCACAAATATAATGCTAACTTCACGCAGAAGAATAGTTCCAGGGGCAGTCGAAATCGTGCTACCGTGAAAGCCTTTAATCGAGCACCAAGAGCATAAGGCCTCATTGTTTTAGCTGTCGTGGAGAACATTAGAATGAAGCCAGTTTTTTAAAAAAATATCATAGAGTTTCCACCACGAATTAAGGAATTGTATCATTCTGACAACCTTGAGGATCTAAAAAAACTGAAACGGCGCTGTCAACTGCGTTCAAGTGTAAGCCCACAATGAAAACGGATTTTTCAGGTAATGTTCACCTAGCACTGCAGGTCAACGAAAGGAAGCGACCAAAGCCACCCCACGTGGTTTTCTTGAAAAACTGTCCTCATTTTTCATTGTTTCTTTCTCAGCCTGAAATACCTTTCAGATCGGAACAATTTTATTGATCTGTTCAGACGGAGACAACTGTATCAATAGTATTTGATGGTTTAAAACAGTCAAGCCAACGAACCTAGAAACATATGCTGTCTGACCGTCAGTTAGCACCCTTAGCTTTGCAGAAGAGTGCACAACTTTCGAGCCTCACTGTGCCACACCCGAAACAGTTCTCTTATCATAGTAGGACAATGCATCCAAACGTACGTCGTATTTCATGAAGAAAGACCACAGCAGCTTTCTCAATTGACTTTCTGAGCAGTAAAGCCCATAAGCTGTTGGTTCATATCATTTAAGGTAACAGAGTCGACTTTAACCTGTCTTAATATCATAGTCTTGCAAGTTTTACTGACGTCTATTCTGGACTAGTGGACAGCCGCCAATTTTTAAATCTCCTAGACGTTTTTGCTCCTTCCTTGCTGCATCACTCCTCGGCATTTCCAATGCATTTTGACTGGAATGCAATAAACTCCACTCTCCAACCGCCGTTTCTATTCAGCTGTAAACAATGATACATTCATCACTGATGATGTATTGTTGTGCGAACAATAATCGTGTAACAATTCAGTCCTGGAAAAACTCCCATTCTTAAATGTCCACACACTCCATTGTTTTATTACGAACTTGTCTGGACTTGTCAAAAACAAAAATTTTCATCAAGCAACCTGATTACATTCGCACTTTTTCGAATAGCACTGCGATTTTTAGCTATCTGATAGCTTTGTAAAACAGCGTGAAATTTCCCATCGGACGAACAAAACTTCAAATTGAAAACCCCCTGCTACTCAGCCATAGTTATGGATCAGTATTCATGGGCACTCGCCGACGTGGTGAGCTCCAACCGAATCCTCTAAGTTCGGTATTGATTATCTTCAGTTAGTTCTAGCACGGAACCTGGAACAGTTTTCCTCATGTCCTGGCATAGCAATTCTGGTGAAAGGACACTGGAAACAAGTGCTGCAGATGCAAGACCTCATCAACCTTGTCCGTCTTTGGCTCAGGAGTGAACACTTTCGTCTGTTCAGGCGAACAGCATGCACCAGTTTAGTAATTCTATTGTCTTGTTTGTTTGATCTTCGCTGTTCATATCCCAGCGCGGTCATCGATATGCACCGATGGTGGGCGCTGACAAGGATGAAATTCCAGCCCGGCACTCTCGCACTTTGGTAAGGACCAACCGCAACAAGTGTTTCAGGACAAGAGGAGTGCCGTTCACACTATACCTATGTTACTACTACGTATAGTCATTTCAATCTCTATCCAACATCCATACTGCTCATTGCTCAACTTCTTTCGGGCCCTTGTTATCCGAATTCACAAAGCCGATGTTTTCCTAGAGTAGTTGGAAAAATCCCGATTACATACCTAAACATGGAATGACAGGAAATGTTCCATGTTCATCATTATCTGCTTAGGTACATGTATGCAATCGAACGGAACAAATTTGCCGAAATCAGTGTTATCGTTTTATACCTACCCGGAACACTGTCTCCCTCCACTCCTAAATCTCCGGTAAAGGGGACATATCTTCAGTTTCAGATTTGTGTCACCAACAAAGTTTCAGCTAAAACTCAGATAATCCCACAAGCAACGTAAACCCCCAACTCAGTTCTAATGCCTGAAGTTTTGGTGTTTGAAAATGACGGTGGCTTATGAGTGGATTTTGAGGTCGAACGGAGAGATAAATTTCGATATCGAACTAGTAATAATAGTCAGAAGTAAAGAAGGCACCCTCAAGGCAAAACTAGTCAGCCAAAAAAAAGTAATTTATATTTTTATTTGTGGTAAAAATTTGAAAATTATCGGGAATGTAACCGAGTGCATCAGAGGTGTGTCCAAGTTGTCCTGTACCCGTGATTTCGCGAGTAGTACAACTAGAACAAGAAGCTGAGTAGCTGAACTCCATCTGGGTATTTTTAGCCAACTGAAACTTGCCAGGTAGGCCGAAGAGTAAGCGATCTTAACCCGGATGTCAAGTTAGTGATATTTATGACCAGGATGTGATCCTTTACTAACAATGTTGGTTTTGCTACCAGGAGAGCAATTACAGTGAGCACTTTCCCAGTTGCATGAGTATGTTCATAGAAGATTTCTCAAGGATTTTATGTCTTATATGGCTTCTTGTACCTTTAACGTTGTAACATAGATTCAAACTCACTCCTTATCTTTCTCAACCGTTTGATGAGCGACTACGTACTTTTTCGGACTGAATCAATCCAGGTTAGGCAGATGTTAATGAGAGACCCAGGGAAATTCCAGTTAAACCCCTCGTTCGGCAGAGTTTGCCGCACAAAGACATGGGTTTCAAGTCGCACGATATTCGAGATGTTGCATTATATATTCTTGCCTTGTACAACTAATAAGAATGTAAACAAGAGCTTCGGTTGTTTTTCAAATAAATCTCTAGTTAGCATTAGCTTAGTTTGCACGTGAATGTATTTCGCCAATTAATTACACTGTGGTGTTCAAGTAGGGTGATGGACCGATGAGTATCTGATTAGCCCCAAGAATGGGCCGTCGAATACTCTTCAGCGACCTTACCATCAGTGGGTTATGTCGAGAAAACAGCCCAGATTTACGTGGGCTGAAACGTTAATTTGGCCCAAAAAGTCAGCTCATTTGTCGCATTTATGAAATGCCCCTTGAAAACACAACATCGGTGCTTTTTAGCTCCATCCAAAACAGCAGTGGTTTGCCTTAAGACCGGAATAAGTTCATCGCAGTTATTTTTGACAAATGCTGTGGACAAAGTTTTATGAGATCTCGCAAAGCAACCTAGCCAGCTGAATGCTACACAGAGCTTAAGAAAAAATACAAAGCGAAAAATTAGACTCACTTGCAGATTCTGAGCACATAATAATTCTAAAACCCAAACAAACAATTGAGCAACAATTGAGCAATTTGGGTTAATTCTTAATGAGCAATTAAACAAGGCCGCGAAGGGCCATCCTTGTCATTTGCTACTGATAATCGGAACTGTGACGTTCACAAAAAGATAAAAACTCTGTTGGTTCCATTCCACAAGGTTTTTGATAAACCTACAGACCATCTAGATGAATCTATCCAGATTTCTACACGAAACTTCGGATGTTCCCAAAGTTGGAGGCGTATATAAACGTCCACACACACATTCAATATAAACAGAGCGCTATAGTACAGTTTGGTGAAGTATGGTACTTTAAGGTACGGAAAAGTATTGTATGTAATTGCATAGTCTGACGCAGTTCTTGCTTCCTCTCCATGAGTGGTGTTCATAGAAATCATTGACTACTGAAATGCTACTGTATATAAGGTGGAGCACGTGTGGCGAAGCAGTATTTCCACCCGCATTGGCAGTAGTACTGAGCGAATTGTCCTAGATACTACACGACAGACTAGGGGTATTTTCGGTAGTTACTTTGAAGTTAGAATCACACTGGAAAAAAAACAAAGCTGATCCATGCAGTTAGCCACTTCTCCGCATCACACTTCTTCAAACGTTTGTGCGTAAGTAATGGCAACCACACTGTGGCCCCCAGAAATGTATTTTGCTACTTATAGAATTTTACCCCCTTTTGAAATTTCTTCTCCGATGTGCATTGGGATTTCCCCATCATCCATCTGTGAAAACTTTTTGATTAATTCTGAACTCCGCTAGGATTTTGGGCCTGAGCGATCGGGGTGATCAATCTTCCCAATTAAGCAATACATCTTTAAACACGGTGAGGCAGGTGTCTGGATGCCTAACTTACCTTCCCCACCCGATTCAGGTTGTTCCCTCGTGGTTTTCAATTTTGCTCAGTCCTACCGCCAAACGTGTGTGCTCTCGGTTTCCACGAGGTTGGCTGAGATTAACGCCAGCTTCCGTCGGAGCGAGTGTATACACACATCAACCTACATGGTGCGTGTGTTTCGTACCTGCTTTTTGCATGCAGGAGGATAAATTGGCTCATTCTATTTTGAGTTCGCACTTAATTATGTTTAGGCAGGCTGCAAGTTTATCGCTGTAGGTGTGTATCCGGGACGAATCCCAAAGCCTGGCATCCCTAAATCTAAAACAACTTGGTCAGAGATCATCACATGGTCTCTTTCTCACCTGTCGGTACCATCACACAGCAAAACAAAACCGAGGAGTTCACAAGGAAACCAAGGTTCACACTCGATGAAAAAATGTCTTGAAACCAACTCCTCTTATTGTTCAGTCCCCGTGACTTAGTTAGCGCACATACTCACCTCTACTGTATGAGCGCAAGTTTATAACAGCTTTAGGGTGAAGTAAAAAACAGATGCCGAGAAATTACCTAGGTGGAACACTCGCGAAGGACTAGGGTTCTAGAAAGTCCAACAACACCGTCTACGAAAAATCAAGGAAGGATCAGCTAGATGCAGCGAGAAACAGAGTAGATGAAAACATCAAAACCTTCATCAGATGGTTCACGTGTTTTGAGAACATTAATGACTAAATGAGCAGTAGTAGGAGAAGATCGACAGGGATAGTATGCGATATCGGGTTGCCTAAAACATGTATGAAACAAATTACAAACCAATCCAGTCTTCGTTAAACAGCCGCCAAATGTTATTGTGCAGCTCCCTCAGCTTTCTTTGGAACCACCAGTAGTTTAAATCTCATGATTCTCCGTGCAAATTCGTGCCCGCGACCTTCTTAATGATAGCCGGACACGTATGATCAACATTGCAAATGCCAAGGGTAATTAGGCTATCGGTGTATGTCATCGGCCAGAGATACTTCTCCCGTTCACTGGCAATTTATGTTAACCTGGTGGACTTAAATAATCTTGAACTTCCAAATACGAACACCTAGAAATAAGTGCGGTCCAGCGCAGCTTAGACTCACTGAGTTTTGGCATCAAGCTGCTGACCATCTAAAGTTATCAGAAATACTTGCTCCTTATTTGATTTTGACGATTTCAGCGGACAGAAACCACTTCAACACATAAACCATTTGCTACGCAATTCGACGAAGCATAAGCCTCCGTCATATTGTATATCCCAACATAAATGGTCTTCATCTGTTTTCTCTGTACGTCCGTTCTCACATTCCGTTCATGTGTTCGGTAGTCTAGATAACATCAACAGCTGTTTTTATGGACCAAACTTTCACTGCATACGCTTTTCTCATAGTGATCCATCATGGTAAGGAACAATCAAGAAATATCGGTAGATATGATTTATAGGTAGTACCAAGGTGGGAAAATTGCGGTCGACTCCTGGGTAAAAGAAGGCGAAACCTGTCCAAGTAAACTGAGAAAAGATACAAATGAAAGCGATCTGTTATGGAAAAAACATGAGCTCCAGGGATTCTTCGGATAACCTAATCCGGGTTCTTTGAAAACATCATCCGCTCTGTGTGCGATAAATGTAAGAATGAATTTTGCCAAAATATTTTTGCCAGTCTCTAGAACACTGCCCGTTGAAGGTCATATACCCATTTAACATTCCACCTAGATGATATGCGTCATTGCCGCGCTTATTTAGAAAAAATCGATTAAATCGGTGTGCTGTCAGGGCAATATACTGAGATATCTGGAATGTCGTAACAACCGAAACCTGAGGTGGCATTTTGCGGCAAATTCAGTGGGCGAATATCAAAAAAGGAAGATCCCCTGCGTTGAATCTCCCGTAAAAACCCAATCAGTTTCTAAAACGGAGTAGTTCATTGATTCCGTACCATTTGTTGCTCAGGATAACATTAGATTGACAGAAACCCGGAGACTACGCCTAACTAATGAGCTCCAAGAAGGTTAAACCGGTGACTGGCTGTCAGAGAATCTTCAGTGACCTTCAGAGTAGTGTTCCGTCAACAGGACATCAAAATCGTAAGGGCTGCACACATTTGCCTCGATCGTAGGACCTCACGATCTCCTTAAAAAAGCTGAGTTGGAAACTCATTTGCAAATTACGTGGTTTGAGCATATGATTTAACTGAACCTATCATACAAGCTACTTTCTTATGGTTTGGGATCCTAACCGAGAGTCTCATTTCAGATTCATCTCAGTTTGCAACTAGACATTTGGTGCTCACCCACCCAACTCGGTATCCAAAAAGAAATCTGACTAATGAAATTTCGTGACTGCGCCCAGCTGATGGGGTTGAACTAAGATGAAACTGGTAGTGGAGTTCAAACGATTTTCCCCAGTCTTGCAAGCGGTATAGCTCTTCAGGTATTTATCCTAAACTCCGGTCCTAATTGATTTCAGGAGAGCAGTTATGACATAGACACACACTAACAATCACTAACAAGAGGCTCATGTCGGAGGTGCCTGAGTGGGCGAGATCCTAAATTAGCGTTTCCATGGAACGAGTTGGAACGTTAGAGTGAAGCCTTCAAACTGGCTGCTGGTCTCAGTGCAAAAGGATTTACATCTCTCCCTAAGTCCAATATGGTGTTCAGCTGAAAAATAGTATGCTGGGGACTACACCTACCTGATGAGTGTGTGACGCAGCTAAGATGATATTAAGCTTACGACGGTTTTCCATCAGATCTATGAGTCACACACTGCGTAAAAATTGTTCTGTTCAGAATGAAAATAAAAGGCACTACCGATCAAATAAGAGACTTCTAGGGTTCAACTTCCGAGTGACATTTTACAAAGATACGTAGTCCATAAGCTAAGGGTAGCATTATAGAATGACTCACTGGTGGTAGGAGCTACTGACTTTATTCGGATATGTACCTATTCTAGAGGTGGATGCCTCTAACAAAAAAGTGCCGCCGTTGTTCGAAATCTGCGCTCGACCTATCCATCCTCAATCACTCTCGAAGTTGGGATCTTGCGTTAAAATCACAAGTGTTTACTACTTGTCGTTCTTGTGGTTCTCAAGTAAACTGAGCGAAGTGATTTCCAACTGATGTTAATTGGTAATAATCTGACGATTAGATAAATGGATTTGTCACAAATTTTGGTGCTGTTTCAATGGACTTCCTCTTGCTCAAACAACTTATACTGTTTCAAGTGGAATATACCCTCCAGTGAACTGCGTGTCATCGTTTTTTAATGCATTTATCTTTTGAAAAGCATTAACGCGAAAAAACAATGGAAGACAGATTCACGAGTGCTTCATTGAGCTGCAGTTTGGTTTAGAATCTATGAGCTAGTATTTTTCAAAAATTCAAAAAACATCGTGCCCAAATATCACAACTGTTATACTAAGTCTTACACTATTAAATTAGGAATGATCTGAAAAGGACACATACACGCACACTCAGGTGAACACAAAGTAGTTTCGTGTTGTGAACTTTATTTTATATGAAAAGTTTGCGTAACACTACAAATTGGTTTGTGAAGAATCTTCGCAAAAGGAACAAACGCGTGCCCTCGGTTGCGGATTAATCGGCCCATCCAGAAGATGCTTATTGCTGCATGAAGCTGTATTATTTTTTTCGGCCATGACAATCGCTTGAAATTCCGCGGCTTGTCGTTGTTGCGTGTTTCTACGTCTCCTCCGAGGTTCCCAGTTAACTAACCTTGTTAGGTGTGCCCAGAGTTTTAGGATACATATTTCTGGAAACATCCAGTGGTCCACCAGTTTACTCCTGATCTTGAGACACTTCTTCAGACATGACAGCACACAACACGCATTGTATGTGAATTCCGATCGAGATTCTCTACACCAAAAGTTATTCCGCCTGGTGTAAACGAGAAGCGAATGCAAAATCGTATTCAACTGACGGTTAACTTTTGGTATTTTCATTAAGACAGTGTATACAGTGATGTGAATCCAAATATCTTAGTCATCAGAGACGAACTGTGGACAAACTCTGCATATGGTTAGTCAGCCTAGGTCATTCGAACCACGGAGAACAACTGGTACGATAGCTCACCACCTTTTGTTTGCTAAATATTGGCGAAAACAATGGTCATCACTACTTCAGCTGCTAAGTGTTCAAATACCTATGCTTTGTGCGTATCTAAGACTAACTTATGCACTAATTTAAGCTAAATCCGGTCAAAAAAGTTCGCTATGGGTGATCTGTGCATCAACTGTACCTACGACCTAAACTCTTCGGAACAATTGTCACTTGCTGAATATGATTCAAATTAATGAAGCATTTCCAATGTATTGTTTCCGGAAAGGAAATTACTGAAGAAACAGAAATTCCCTTCTCTTTTCCTCTAGAGAGTTTGTTTTCCGGGGAAGAAATTATTTCTAAAAATTGTCTCCAAGGCAGAGGGGTGTCATTTTAAGGTCCTTGACGCAAAACTACAGCATTCGAATTTGTCGCATTAATTAATCCACCGTACGATTTTTTGGGGATTCGCAACGACTTGGTACTCAACATTTAAGGAAGGAGATTTTTCAGCCTTTGTACCGTCAAGCCAGTTTGGCGACTGCCCATCCGACCAGCAACACCAAGACTTATCTGGTAGAAAGTACTATCTCGAAAGTATGATGGGCGTTGTGGTGTTTGGATTGCGCTAAGTAACTTGAATTAGTGAACTGCTTTGAAAACACCTAACAAGATTATCTTTTTTAAAGCAAGGTTTTTTAAAGTTAAGGTTGAGCCAGGAACATTAAAGTTTTATAGGCAATTGAAGTGGCCTCCAAACTTTTGTTTAAGCTTAACTTCTGGAAGCACACAGTAGAGAAAACACTAGAAAATGACTGCGACGCAGTTATATGGCTGCCCTGATATTAATGTTGATTAATCGAGAACATTTTTCGTCTTGCGATCACATTTTTTTCTGGCAGAAAGCGGACGTAAAATACTGTAGAAATCGTACCTGGCTTTCACTAACACACTCAAGTAAGCTCCATCACCCGGACGACGACGCTTCTGGAGTATCTATGCTCTTGTTCCCTGGAACTTGCGTGAAATTTTACTGCGTCACGAAACTCAGTGTAACGGTGTTGTTAACAATCATTAGGATACATCAGATCTAGTGTCCGGTTAAACTGTACTGCTTACACAATGCAGGGCAACAAGCGGCTTGAAATCCGTCCTGACCAGCCAGGCGAGACCAAAAACAAGGAGACTCAGTCCCAGAGGTGGAAAATAAGCGGCGATGGACATGGTGATGGACATGGGGCCGGTAGCAGTGAGTTTTAGACGTAAGTAAACAGTTGGATGTTCATCGTATTAACCACTAAATGAAGTGCTTACTGGATAGAATAGGGGAACAGGAACAACAGTATATTGAAGATAAGGTGGATAAGCTACTTGAGAGCAGACTAACATAAAGTCCGAAAATTCTGATTCTCCTAATGAGACCCGTACTATCAGAACGACCTTATTCCGGTCATGGTTGATTGGTTGATTTTTGAGGTATACGTTGACCACAGAAGTTCACTGTATCGATCTACGCTATCATTTCTAGGAGGAGAGAAAATTCTGAGCCTGTGATAAACTACGTTAAAGTGTGGATAGGATTAAACATTTGTGAGGAGCCATGCAACGTTAAAATTTCGAACATCAGCAGTTTCAGTTTCGCTAGGTGTAAAGACCTTTATAATCAAAAACTAGACGTCTAATTTGCCACCACAATGAGTCCAAGATCAGATCTAAGGTGTACCTCTAAACCATAGTATTGTCTGAACAAAATATTGCAGACATCAACAGTCCCAAAACTACTTGAAAAGAAGAAATAAAGAAATGTATGAACTCAGTGAGGCTCCAGGTTCAAACGTTTTTTTATATGGTTTGCTTTGTTGAACGCCTTTTAAGTAATGTGGAGATATCGAGTTGGTATTGTCGCGGGCTGTCTTGAGATTTGTAGGGAGCACAAGACCTGACTTACATTCAAGGCAACAAGGCAAGCATAGATAGAGCGCCGGATTTCACACAGATTTCACCCAGTGCTTGAGAGGATTAGCTGGTCAACAGCTAAAACTAGGAAAGCAGACAGAACAAAAAAACAGATAGTGGTCTGCCGGCTGTATATACGTAACCTCCTAGTCAACGTGACAACCAACAGATGCGGCAGCTATTGGATGAAGTGCATTCACTGGGTGCCAAAAGATCGTTAGTGTTTGCGATAATGCTTTGTGTCAGTCGCGCTTGGAGAAAGCCTTCGGAGAGAAGGATTCTAGTCCTGAAACGTTGGAGCTTTTAGAACCCTATTCCCCAGTTGTCAACCCCACTAAATATGGGCATTTTTGCGAGGTTCATTAGATGATATTCTGGGTGAATGAAATACACTGGATCCGTATATCAAGACATATATGCCACAGGATTATGAAGAGGATGTGACTGGACAAACTGGCAGACCGAATTAGAGGGTACAGCTTTGGAAGTAAGAAACGGATGCTTCCAGAGAGCACATCACTATCAAAAATGATACTCATAGGTTTGAACACGTAACACGTGTACCAAAGTTTCAAACAAATACTATTATTGTTGTTATATTATCATTATTTATTAGTTCGCACTTCTTTACCTGGAACAAAGGAGACCAAGATATTTGGAGCCGCATTTCCGCGCTTAGCCATATGCACGATAGTGCTTGTTCGCCTTCACCGATGCTAATATTGAGAGTATCCTATTTTCTTTTTGATGAGGTCCGGGCAGTCGTGGGGTTTGTCGAGTATATGTCCACATCCCTCGTTTCAGTAGTCTTTCCCTTCACCTTACGCGATATTTTTGACTAACCCACACTAAATGGAATAAGTAAGGGGTTCATGCTCCGCTCCTGATAGAGCTAAACAACAGTGAGTGTCGGTTACACGTCCACACATGACCATCACACAACAAATCCGGATAACATCGAAATCAACATGACACTGGGCGTAGCAAGTGAACTACTTCATTTCTATTCCTTACGCAGAGTACATGCGGAAAAACTAGGCCACACAATCATCATAAAAGTTGTTCTCTTTGCCTCCCAAGATGGGCGTTTGTTGTGCTTTTAATGTACCCGTATGGGTAACATTTGATGCGATATCTACCTGATCACCGGATTCATTAGGCTCATCAAGGGTATCAACCTGATGTCATCAATCTGGACTACTGCATTCAACCTGGTTCCTCTGTTCAAGGGCAGTATTATTGCCTTTTGCTGGCTGCTTACGTAGAGGGGCGGAATGACTCTGTTGTAGCCTATAAGCCCGCGGGTGATTTGCACAAACTGAGACTGTATATAATTAGCTTTCAGATTCATGTAGTTGTCAGCAAATTTTCTCAGTATTGTAGAAGATTTTTCAAAAAGCGAACTATCATCTAAACACCGTATGAGGTCACATTCAGGCCTAGGTAATAACTGGCCACCGTGATACCCATGATAAGGAACTAAAATATTGTTTCCCCCTTATCCATTTGAACGAAGGAGTGATTAGATCTCGGTTGTTTCTGACGAGATCATAGTTAGGTTACTCACGCTAGTGAGTACTGCAATTATTTCAGTGGTATCGCAGTGAACTTTTTAGGCGGAAGAGTTGAACACAGTTTAAGCTGTTGGTAGCAAGTCAAAAATTGAAATTCCAGCGCGGTTACAGAATATCCGTTAAAAATAACACGAGTTCGAGTCCCAATGAGTGCCTTACAAATTATGTGGACTCTCTTCCGGACAGAATGTCTAAGGGTCCGCCTTGAAAATTTGCCCAAGTTAAAACGAGAACATTCAAAACAAGCAGATATGAATTTTCGTCAAGGCGAAACACCGCAATCTGTAAACAGGTTCAGCTCTATCAAGACAAAAAGTGTCACAAAATGATTTGGCAAAGCGTTTGGGAAGTACTAATAAACGCGCCACAAAGCGATTTTGCAGCCAGTGAATATTCATATCGCTAAACTCCAGAAAAGTAAGTTTCCCGAAGCTAATCCTAAAACATTCCTGCTTTGATACTCCATATTTATGGAAGACACATCGGAAGCATTAAAAATATTTCCTTACTTCAAGGCTTTCTCGAATGTCGGGCCTGGAACACGGCTAAAATCAAACAACGTTGCAGAAACTGCGTTTTTCAACCACTTCAACAGATTTTGTGGTATTTCTTCTGAAAACTTGGTTATGTCAGTAAGCATAGGCTGCCCTGTGAGCTTTGTTCACTTCCGTCCGTCATGTCCAGATAGTTGTCCACCTTCCACCACAAAGTTTCCGATAGTCCCGAATTACTTGACCCTATGGGTTTTGCCCGTTTCTCCAAACTCCGATGCTTCGACAATGTTACCATTCTAACCTAGGTTCAGTGAATATAGTAAATTGTTTCAAGCCGCAACCACACACGAACTGGATGAGTAGAAGTCAACCAAGTCCACTGTATCCGACGCGAACGGATGTCACTACAGGTGCTTGTGTGACATCATTTTAGTTTCTGTGTGCATGATTCCTGCCTGAGAATTGGAGGAATTCAATGTCAAGAAACGCCAAGTTAGCAAAATTCATGAATCACGAAAGCCGTTTAATAGTCAGCAGCAGCAGCACCAGCATCATCGTCATTGCCAGAAACACCAGAGGATAACACTGGTGTCTCACTGCCACACAACCACGTCAATCTATCTGAATAGAGCTTTATGCTGAAAGGAAGGAGATGGGGAAGGGAGGGAGACCTAGTGACAGCCTACCGCAAATATTTTAGGTGCCTATATCTCCAATACCCAGTTAAGCAATCCGCATAGGTGGACAAGTTTCTCGCTCGGAGAGATCTGAACACCAAGGTTTTCGAGACCTTTCAGTGTTCGTCTCATTACTTCATCAACGGCGAAAGTAAAAAACGGATACCATCGCTTGTAGGAAAATGTTTACAGAACCCTCCATACAGTCTCACGCGCCCAGAAGTATGTTAATACAAAGGTCGTATGGTATCCAGGAGTTTATACGACAAGCTTGTTGCACAGGTGCGTTGAGAAGAATGAATCCTTCGGTATTATCAAACGCAACATTGCAGTAAAGGAACAGTAATATTGCAGGGCGTCTATAAGCATGCCGGTGTTCTAACAGTTGATGTAATCTGAAGACTTGGCTCTCAAAACAATCTCGTGGCAGGAATCCCGCCTCCTGTTATCAGGTCTCGCATTCACGCGCACTCATAGGCATAAAGAGCTTGGCTGCAAACCAAATGAAGCCAATTCCTCTGATTGCCACAACCACTGCAGGTGTATTTTTTGTCGACTCACCCCAGTCGGTCTCTTTCGCCCGTATAGATGCAAATAAGTTAGACAAGCACCTACTAAAGATTCAACCCCTATCCTTAAAAAAGCAGACAGAGACTTGTCAGGACTACCAACTCACTGACGCTTGAGTGAGAAAGGCAATCGCTTATTTCCGAAGCCGTTTACGGTTTCAAGTTCACTATACATGGCTGCGTTTCCGATTGAGGATGCGACTGAGCACCTGCAGGTGGAGGGTTCAATTGTTGCTGAAAGTGTCTAGCCCGGCTATTCGGTCGTCCCTATTTTTTGATGATAAACAATCCTCTTTAAACAGCGATCGTCTCGCTCATCACAGGCTCATTCGGGCTTGTTTGTTGTGTCAGAAGGAAGTTTTCGCACATTCTCAGAGTTTCTCATTTCATCTATTTCCTCAGCTTTCCGGACCTACCAAGATTCCCGATCAGCATAGACGCTCTTTTTCACATGAAATCTGACAGCTCCCTTTGTATTGTATTCTCGACCGAGCTTCAAGCAATTTCAGAGTGTTGCTCGAGATACAGTGCTTAGATCTATTTGGTTTCGCATGGTTACTGACAATATTTTCCTGTGAGACGTATTGTCCGAAAACGGCTTCAACAGTTGGTGTTGGTAGGATTGCTTCACATCAGATTCCGAAAGCTTTTTAATGTCTAGACGAGGTGCGCTCATCCAACGCTTCCCTGAAAAACACAACGAGAGGCAAAAACGGAGGAGCGCCTGACTAGAATCCACATTGGAATTCCAGAACACACAACTCACCACTAACTGACCTACATCAATCAAAGACTAACGGCGATCTGGTCCATCTGTACTGATGGTTGCCTCGCATGCTGGGAACACCATGTGGCCAAGCGTATCCGGTTGTTTCAGGAGTTGTACTGCACAGAAACAGTTTGTGGTTAGCACGCAACTTCAGCAGCCGTTTGTCTTTGTCCGTGCGTCTCCATCCCAGTCCAGGACGGCCACATACGTGAGTCTCAGGAGCGCCTAGTCTACCTAATTGCGCGTTCATGTCCTCGGAAACTGCCACTATGTCTGAACTCAGCCCGTTGCAACAGCGGCCTCAAAGCGTCGTAAAGACTGCCTTTAAAATGTCAGGATTATAGTCTGTTGGAGCCTAAGCAGACAGAACGAAGTGATTATCGGCACGATCATGGGCTGTTCTCACAGAGGTTGTCAGAGGAACCGCACAGCGTCAATTATGTGGCCATAGACCGGGTCAACCGTGGATATACAGGCAGCTAACGGCAACTGGTGACGAGCGGATCTGTCAGTCCTTAAGAATAGGCCTACGGAGTTGTCGTTACCTACGAGCTGAAGATGGAAAGAACAAATATGTGAAACGAAAAGAAGGGATGCACCAGCAGTAGCCTGTTTTCGCTTACCCCCTGCTGTACGCAGCAATTAGGTTGACATGGATGACATCACCGGGATGACGTCGCAACGCAATGCCTGATACGATTATTTGTACCCGTGTTGATCACGGCTGTAGGTGGGTAACGATAGTGCGACGGCGCCCAGACAAGGCGGGAAGAAGATTATGGTCTATAGCCAAAGCTTTTGGCTTCAAATCCCAACCACAGGGTAGCGTTGCTTGGGGTAAGACCATCAGAACAGCTCGCATTTTTAAGGTGCAAGTCGCCACACGTTCCAACCCCCAACCTGGAGGACAAAGAGACCCAACCTGGTATGAAACGTTCTGTGGATGTCCTGTGCGCACTTCCCAGTTCGGCGCAATGGGTTATCGGAATAAACAAACCGTCACACCGCGATGAGGCACAGTCTCCTTGTTGTTTTATCGGAAGTGTGTTTAGATAAGAGTTGCCTGCGGAGGGACAATTTTGGTCTCCTTCAAAAGTTTAAAGGAAGAAGCTACAATTGTGAGACCACATCAATCCATGTATAAACTCAGTCACAGTTAACTTAAATTTGGAACACGCTTTTCTCATCTGTATACTGAGTTGACTTGTCAGATGTTTTCTGAAAGAATACGGCTCTTCTGTAAAGCAACAACTTCAACGGAATACAACGTGGTTTCCTATGTTTGAATTTAATCACCTTGGGAATACCCACATAAGTTGATTGCAGACGAGATGGTGCATGAAGGAATAGAAAGACCAGCTGTATACTCTCCTTTGGTAGCATTTCGCGCTTTAACCAACTTATGAAAATACCCCTATTCATGCAGAAATTTCAGTCTGATGTATATTCGTTTCTCAAACTGGCATCATTTTGCTCTCCAATGTAACTAGGATGTTTACTATTCCAAATCATCATCGTCATCCACTTCTCGTCTTTCACACTGCGAACAAGCACAACTGTTAGTCTTCCGTTCGTATATCGAACGCCATTTTTAACACAAGATTGCTTACCGAAAAAGAAATATTTTTTATCACAGTTACGTAGAGAGAGCCGTTCACGTTTGTGCTCAATACACGAAAACTAGTCTTAGTTGAAGTGTTCTCAGCTGATTCAGTGGCCAGGAACTACGTTGTTTCTTTTGTGAGATTTGGATAAACCTGCGTCACTTGCGTGAATGGTGCATACCCGATTTTCCACGCAGAAACTTGCGCCTCTCCTCGAGTCGTTGGACCTAACACAAGTATATTTTTGCTGCGGGTACTCAAAAACCACTACGGCATGCTTGATCATTCAATTTCCTGTATTCGCGTCAGCATACAGGCGAAATTTTTCTACCATTCGTGATACCCTCATTCTACTGGCGTTGTCTTTCGTCTTTCGCTTCAGCGCACTCTGTACTTGTGTGGAGGCTCGTGTTGAAACAGTTGGTGATATACCCTACAGACTAACCATCTCTCCTCTTGTACAACCTCGAATTTCCTCGTCAGTTTTAAGTTCGTTCTGAGTCCTTTGACATGGCATGACTACACCGCCACTAACGGGAACTGTTGAACGTTGAGAGAGCGGCTCAACCAAATTAGATTGATCGGTACATGGATCATAGGATCATGAACGTGTTCGATTGGCCGCAAAACCCTATGGCCCCATACTTTAGACACGCGGACTGTTTGGTGGAGATCGATCTGCAGCCCTGATCTTGGTGTGTTCGCACGAACTTTCAGGCACCAAATTTTCAAAAACACGCTACGACCAGTGTACTGTTTGACTGCCGATTGACTGCATTCTGTCACGATACTGTTCATGATGGTCTTGAGTTAGAAGTTGCGGGTTGGTATCAGTACACCTTGCACACTTTGTGTTCATTGGTTTTCAGGTTGTTTATTTTCCGTATGTTCGCATACGGCATGACCTGTTCGAACATCATTCAGCTGTAGCACACTTTCGGTCGCCCGAAAAACGCACAGGGGATGGGATACTGACATGTTGCCCGAGCCTAGACAGAGGAAGTCTAGATTCGAAGGTCGGGTTCGAACCACGGACCTTCCGGTCAGTAAATTCCCGCTCTAACTACTGAGCCATCTCGTCCCCCCCCCTGGTTCGAACATGCCAGTTACAATAGGCACTGAAGGCAACATAGCTCTATTAATTAACAAAAATTCTTAGTTATAATAAGATGGATATTTGTGTTAAATCAACTAGTTCCATTATACTTATTCCAATTTGACTAAGCGGTACAAAAACTCGCGCGTATGTGGTGAACATAGACAGAAGCTGACAAACATCATACCAGGTCACTGCGTTGCACCCTTGTGTTTCATTCATAGGAAAACAAGATCATCGAGTCCTAGTTATTCTGTTTCGTACCCCCGTGCAGGAGGCTCGAAGTCATTCTTATTATTCACCCCGCGGAAGGAAACCGTCACTGAATGGATAGTTCCCTGTCGCCACGTGTTTCCTCGAATAGAGAGTGCTGTGGTAAAGTCGTTCAGCTGTAGCACCCTTTTGGTGCCTAACTGCCATGCCACCCGAAGGAAGCACGAGGGCTGGGATACTGCCAGGTTGCCCAAGCCTAGACAGGGGAAGTCGAGAGGCAGAGGTCGGGTTCGAACCACGAACTTTCCGGTCAGTAAATTTGCGCTCTTACCACTTGGGCCATCCCGCTGTGGTAAAGTGGGTCTGGATGGAGGCCGTAATCAGAGTGGCAGAAGAGGTAGAATGAGAATTGGGCAAACAGCAGCAAATTCTGATGGTGCCCTTGCTTCCAGATAGCTTGAAAATGAAGCATGAAGGCGAATAGTCCTATGTACGTCCTTGAACGAGAGCGCAGCTATTCTGTGGACACGATCCGTTCCCACATCCCAGGAAGCTTCGGATTCAAAAAAAACTAGCAGTTATTGAACTATTTCAGGCTTTAATCTTCTGTCGCTAGGTAGTAGTGGACCTCTGCCAGGAAGGGTGAATCAGGAATCAAGTGTACCCGTTTCAGATAGAAGTTGGTAAAGCACACCGGTAAAAGCACTCAATTACTGTCCTTCCCACTGAATGTAACTGACAACAAACCGAATTTTCAAACATTTGTCCATGTACTAATGCAAGTGCAAACTACTGATAAAAGCTGCAAGCACCGTGTTTACAGCGTGAAACACCACCCCCGTATTTGGCTGACAACTGAGCTAGATAGTGTTAATCTCACTCGAACGTGATCCTCCATTGATCAAAAACATTCAAAAAGGCTCAGTAAGGTCGAGAAATACGTCCAAGAACATCAAGTTTCCTAAACTCTATGCAGATGAATCTTGGCTTTCAGGTCGGAGTTCTTGTAGCCATTCGGTTCCTGTTTCGTAACAGATAGCTCCGCGTTCTTCTGGATTCATTATTTCACCAGTAGCACAACTGTTTCTGGAAAGTATCAATGACCGCTATGTATAAGACAAAACGCATGTTCCGGCTCCCAGGAAATTCACAGACTGACAGCCACGGGGCTAAACAACAAGCTTTATACAGGCCATCCGGTCTAGCGTTTCTTCATGCCGAATAACACAACTCATTACTCGTTTCCTTCTTCTTGGTAAAGGTGACAACACCGTTCCTATACTGTTACCCATAAAAGTCCCGATAATAACATGCAGGCAGAAATTGAACATAGATCAAATATATCGTTTTTCGACCATGGAGGAGGTTGGTGGTTGTTATTAATGGTACAATAAGGTAAAAATATGCGTTCAGCGCCACTGACCACATCGTTTATCCGTCATGTCCCTCTAAGTGTCTCCAACGCCCTCTCCGTAGTCGCCGTTGCATTTCCTGTCTAACCCACCACGATGGCATCCCGTCCGGGAGAGGCACAGCAGCTGGATATTCCACTTGTTTTCGTCTGGGCTCATTCGGGTCCAAAGGATTCCCCTCAATCTGTAAGCGCTCACGAACGAGCTCCTCAGCCAGCTCTTTCCTATCTCGATAGCGATCCAAATATACATCAAACGATACATCATTATGTACACCATAACGTTCTCGTATTAGCGGGAGACCATGTGGATGTCGTCTGGTTTTGTTCCAACTGTTGGCCAAGGGGAAACGTTCCTGCGGAGGAACACGAGGTGATGGCCATTCAATTTCAAAAATTGGTTCAGAAACATCTGCAAAAATACCAGAAAAACACAATAGGTGAACAGACAGCCGTGTATCATCAAAAGATATGATAAGCGTAACCCCCTACAGACGAATAAGGTCTAAAAATAAACTTCTAAGAAAGACATTTTCCAAAGTCAATAGATTGAAAATGTTTTTTGGCTCCGAAGAATCTGCAAGCTGCTTCCTCAAACGTGCCCTCATTTCCTTCCCTGTGATAGAACTTTAGAAATCCGACTAGCTACAGGTCCGCTCAACCAGTGGGTTATGGTGGGTTATTCGAACCGCTTGGAATACACAAATGAGTCGGCTCTTTAATTGACGCAAAGCTGGACATTAAAGTTTAAGACGCACATATGTTAGAGATGCTGTGCTTCATGAACTCGCGTACATCCTGATCCCAGTATTGCTACTGCACATGGACAGTTAGGCTGATGTGAATCGTGGCGAAGGTTTGAAGGTCCATTACTCCACGCTACCGGCTCCAGTCATTACAGATCTCATTAGTGCACACGCGAAGAACAAAACTCATGTTTCTTTAGAATCCACCAAGACAGAAAGTTGAATGGTAAAGCTGAAGATATCCACTTGCCGTCATAAAGATATCAGTCCAAGAGGACTCCCGTGAAATCCGAATGATAATATGCCCTATCAATTTTATAGCTACCTCGACAATAAAGTGGGTCCGATGACTAACAACTGAAAATAAACTGTAATTACGCGTAACGTAACGTGAATTACTTTGCGGGGAAAAAACAACTCAGTCAGGTAACTTTTCTAAATATCAATACCATCAGTGTTTAATAAATGGTAAATGAGAATTAGGAGTAGGAAGAGCCTGTTCGATCTACCCGAAATCCCACAGACGGACGAAAATAGTCAATGTTAGTTTGCACCTATTTTTGTTGGACGAGGGAGAGAACAAGGAACAAGTTGTGCACAGTTCAATGAAACAGAGCTCACGCATGGTCGCATCGAATTGGATTAAGGTGGGTAAATTCAAGATTGGCGCACCTCTGGCGGACAAGAAAAACGAGGAGTCAAGTTAGTGTGTGTGAGTTTCCGGGTGGGAGTTCGAACTGTGGTGAAGGTGGAACGGAGACGAAGGTTGGTGGTTGTGTATGGGAGGAAGCAAAATGTAGGGATCAATCAAGCGAACGTTGTTTGGTCAGTCTGAGAATACAAATCCCGAATTACTCCACGGACTGAATGACAGCACATCGGAGATGGATGAGACCGAGGCACAAAAGAACATACATATTGGGAAAAAACCAATCGGTTAACAAAAGCCTCCCTATATGAGAATCAGGGGAAACAAAGAACGTGATTCATTCAAGCATCAAAGATAGGCAAAAAGATCGCTAACGTGGACCAAGGAATGCGATAGATTTAATACTAACCAAAAAACGTACAAAACCAGCTGGGTTGTGAATGGAACCGGAAGTTTTGTTACTCAATGATTTATCAATTTCCAATTCAATCAAAAATGACAATATATGATATCAATCAACCAGGATGAAGTCAAATCGTCACACTATGGTTGACATAGAACCAACGGAACAGTCAAACACCATACATCACCATCATCGTACAGCACCATAACCCAGATAGAAAGAAGCTACTGTGACTAGGAATCGATCCTATAACGTGAGGAAAGCAAGTTAGTTACTGGCTAACCAATACAATTTATTACGAAAAATTAACGGAGAGAAAAGTTAGGTAGAAGGCAGATACCCGTACGGTGATTGGGTTACGAGTTCGAAACTGCATAGTCGAAAAATATTTCCCACTTAATAGGCTAAAATTAGATCAAGCGCTAGTGGTACCTTCATAACTCATGCTGAGAGCGAGCGTAGCACAATTAACCTTAGAAAGCCCAATCAGCAATTCATATACGCAAAAGCGAGATGGCTCAGTGCTTAGGGCGCGAATTTACTGACCGAAAGGTCCGTGGTTCGAACCCACCCTCTGCCTTTCGACTTCCTCTGTTTATGTTTGGACAACTTGGCAGTAGTCCAGCCCTCGTGCCTACTTCTGATGGCATGGCAGTTAGACACCGAAAAGGTGCTACATCTGACAGATTTCTTTATACGCAAAAGCCAGTTCTTCTAAAATGTCTATTTTTGGAGAATTCATTGCCATACATACCAATACGCCAGTATAGGCGCGCGAATATCATATAACAAGGGAGAACAGTGCACAACTGAGGGATTAGAAGGAGACGGGAAAGGTGGAGACCTGGTGGATAAAAGTTTCATGTACGCAAAGAAAACTGTCACGAACGAAGCATCCACACCTTCGAATAGCATTGAAATGAACAACTATGAGCATACTGTTAGAGCAATGCACGGTTGTAGATGAGGATGAGCAAACAGAAAACCAAACATATGCAAGTTTCCTTCTCCTTACCAAGCACCGTACGATAATAATCCCGTACACTCGGGTCCCAAGAAGACTGGAAGAACGACAGGCCCCCAGGAGTAAGTTCGGATTCGTACTGTCGATAAAACTCGAGCGTACTGAACTGGCGTTGAGTGCGTAAATCACTGGAAAGCAGAAATGAATCAAGAGCGGCATGTGTGAGGCGATTACTTCCAATGCACAGTTACGAATTAAGGAAAAAAGTGGACTTAAATAAAGCAGCTTCTGAATTAAGAACCACCTTCAAGGAGCAGCAAAATGAACTCTGATGAGGCTGCTTCCTCTTGAGAGAAGCGACTAATATGAGACGTCTCCCGCACTTTCCAAATTCGGGTAATGAGAATTCGCTTGATGAAGGTTGTTGTGGGGATTACTGGAAGTCTAGAAGCACTTCATTATTCAGATCATGTCAAAAGAAATGCCTCCACACACTTCCGGCCCAAATGCACTTAGTTAGCAAAAAGGAAACGACAAAATTGAATCACAGCACGGGTTGACTGCACCGCAGGCGAACGAAACAACTTTCGCACTCCAGTGAGCAAGACAAACATTGTGACACACACCATGCTCGGAACACGCATATCGAACAAAACAGCGTTTGTGATATGAAAAAGTTGTCTAGATCGGTAGACCCGACTAAGAAAGCAGCCGAACGACAGAAAGTAGGACAGAGGCAAGTGAGACCCGTTATCCGACTCGAATGTTAATCCGTGCCGTGTAGCAGCGCGCAAGCAGGTATAGGACAACACACAAGAGATCAACATTTCCGGCAAATAACGAATGTAGTTGCGGCATGTCTGAGAAGTGTTCCCAGGAAGTGAAAACTAATGATTTTAGTATTGAACGGAAATTGTATTGAGCTCCGTCTCTCTATGACGTCTGAGCTAGTCACTTCGGCCGAAAGCCACACGCAGATAGGTATGTGCTGAGGCAAGCGATCGGAACAAAAATTTGAAAGATTTGTGTTGAACTTTTTTCACGATGCGAAACGTTCATGTGACGCATGCATTTTTCAAGGACTTTGAAATAAAATCGCAATAAGGCCTGTAAAAATGCTGAAAATCGTCCGCATTCGCCCACAGGTAAGTAAAATAACAACTACCGTTATAAGAACAGGAAGCCGATCGGGGCCAACTGAAAACGACCGCTGCGGTCTTGGCCATCTGAAATCACGTACAGTGCGAGAGGAAAACCTTATGACAAGACGCATTACCAGGACAGCTCTAGCCAACGGTCTTTAGACCTCCATCAGGTCCGCTGAAATCAACTTGATCTATGGTTTTAGCCACCACCAGGAATGCTGGCACATGTATTTGGACAACTCGACACTTACATGGTCGGACAGTCACCCCTCAAGCTCATGTGATTCCGACGAACTCGTCAAGCCTTCACTACTAGTTGATTCGCTCTGTCGGCAGAGACTTTCTGACCCAACAGTGGTTCACACATACCGCAACAGCCGCTGTACTCGACCATGACAAGATAGATTTAATTTAGACGGTTAAAACTGCTATTAAATTCGATGGCTGAGCTAGTCGACTTCAACCGGATACCCAATAAACTCAAGCCGTCCCAAAGTGTAGGTGAATACAGTGTGGTTAAAGGGGACTATCATAAACCAGAGATTCAGCTGGATTCTGTTGAGTCTCTTATCAAAACAAAATCCGTGTGCAAATGAGATTAGTTGTCAACTTATGTCCAATTTGGGTTCAAGTAGAAGATAAGGTTGAGGGAATCTCGGAGACTGTGTCCGCCTGATGATCCCCAAGAGGGGCAAAATCGGTCGTGGGCTGTCAAAAAGTTTTCAGCGTGTTACTTAGAAGTTGGTTTGGACCCGGCGAATTTAGTGGCCTGGACCAACCGTCGGCGCGTGGCTTAATAACGGGTCCAGTTCCGGCGATAGTTGTTTCGAAGAGGGGATCGTTGAAAGCAGAGTGTATCGTGTCATTGTACTCTCGGCATTAACCACACCAAATTTTGCTTTGGGGTTCAGACTGGTTTCTATATTAAAGCCCAGTCAAGCTGGCCAACGAAATAAGTCTTGCGATGATCATTAACCTCCCGAATGATGAAAAACTGGCCTCATACCAGTGTCAGCAACGGGATAAAATAGCACCAATTTCTGAGAGACAAAAACCGGCTCCACTCACTCAATTGGAAGCATTTTGAAACTGTTTGGAAAGTTACTTTTTATAAAAATTTCAGAAAATAATCGGGGAATTTGTCTGGGGAACTTCAAAAATAAAAACTCAAACATTTTGCGAAAGGGGATTGAATATGACAGCAACATCGACACATTGAATAGTGTCATGAATTTGCGACAGCGGGTAACACAAATATGGCCCATGCACCAAAGGCAATCACATTTGAACTGCTGCAGTTTCGTTGGGCCAACTGAAGAGAATGTAGGCCTACTGTAGATCTACTAAATAGTAATTATCCGGCAGCTATTAATGCTTTTGGCCCGAAGTCACATTATGTGGCAAGCCAGCAGTGAGCCAAAAGAAACCACATGGACTAAAAAAACACCGGTGTCGAAGAGTTGCACAGAATAAAGCATATCGATCGGATACGGTGCTTGGCTGGACACGCTGCAAGATGTGGTCGAAGAACGGGTTCGTTGGTGTGACACCGCAATTGTCGTTTTCAGAAAATATCCAACATATTTAGGTGAAATAAACCGTTTGCTGGTCGAATGAATTCAAAAACTGGAGCGTTATATGGACTTCACATGAAATTCTCACCGTCGGTAGCAAATTAATGAGTGCGGCGTTCCAGTATTAAGTACACATGGTTGTACACGATGGAGTCACCAGTTTCAAATTCTCGTTCCCGCTACTGATAAAAACGAACGTTTTGTGACCTTACTACTCAAAGGAATGAGTAGGCGGAGTTCAGACAGAAAGAAACGCACCGGATTGTCGTTGACAACCCGGATACAGGAAACCAAACTAAATAGCGATAGTGCACAGTAAAATTTCTACGGGCATTCGGAACTCAGTGAAAAATATTAGGTGGATCAACCACACGGATATGACAAAACAAAACAGGGAGCAATAGATCAAACGACCCTCACCACACCGCCTGATCTTGAAACAATCCTCTTAGGCTCTAGTGGTAGCATACTTACCCTACAGCTTTCTCTCGCCTCATGGGAGTGAAATCAACCCGTCCATTATCCTGCCGGTATAGGATGAAAACATAGCGATGATATCCGGTGCCCACGTATGGCAGTGGAGGAAGGTAGGGGACGATTTCATCGCCCTCGGCCGGCTCACCTTCTCCGCAAACTTGGAGGTTTGTTCTGCAGGTGGAATGTAAAAGGATAATGCACTGTGAACACAAAGTAAGTATAAACAAAGCGGCCAAACACAGTCCATTGCCATTTAACGAAAGGACATTTCTCACAAAATGGTTCGTTCAGCGAGGTGTTATTCTGCCTCGAAATGATCATACACTCAGGAATTTTTAGCGTTAGAAAACTAAGAGGGTAAAACGCTGAACGTCTAGTCACGTCTAGTTTCAAAATGATTTGCGAGATTCCCTATGAACAATGTTATTTATAGAGAAACGTAAGCGGGTTCCAAGTAACTGTGACTGAGTCTTTTTCGAAGACCGAAACGCGCTTCGAAATGCGAATATTTAATGTTTAAATACAACGTTCTAGTTCGTGAAGTACTGTGGGACGCAACTGAAACAGACTGTGACTTCAGTTCGGGACGCAGTCAGTCCACCCGTTGCACAGTCCAATCGCACGTATTCCATGGTAGACTTGACTTCACCTTCAGACCCTAATCAGTGTGTTTGTTACCAGGGGGCGAACTTATGAACTGAGGTGGCTAATGCCTTCCCTGGATGTCTTTGCTCTGACAACAGGCAACAACAGACAACAGAAGAAGCAGTCGATACAGTGATATGGTATGAAAGTCCAAATCTTCACATGACCACGAATCATAAGCTGGAAATTTATACACCAGAAAGAGTTTTTGTAATCCATGTCCGGTAAAGCGATCCGCTACACATCACCAATCGGGGAGCAACTGCTACGATTGTCAATCTCCTGTAAGATGTAAACATCTGTGTGATAGATGTACTTCTAGGCCAGTGAGAAACAACGGTTACGGGGAATTTAAGAGTTCAACATATAGGCTGTTGTTGAGGATATCCACTTTAGTAAGTTCCTTTCGTAAACTGAATTTTCTAGAGTTGATGTACGCGGAAGACTCTCGGGAAATGCAAACACTGTGTTGTTGCTCCATAAGAATAGGAAAAACCCTAATCGTTCTAGAAATCGCGGGCTTGATTTTCTCTTTGGCAGGTGCATATACAAAGTTGTTGTATATGATAGCGTCGTCAACTGTCATGATATGATTTGATATATAAACTGGATTTACACCTGGCTGGGTGCAAGCAACTTCGTCCATTTTCAATAATGAATCCCAGTCGACGGTTTTCACACATTGCTTTTCATATATTTTTATTACTAAATGTCCCATGTAGGTTTTACGCACTGATACGCCCAGTATGCTTTCAGCGCATTCCCGTTGCAACGACCTTGCAACTATGAGGAATCGTTTCACGATCCTAACATATAGCATACAAAAAAAACAAAGATCCCGACTGGCCCACGAAAGTTCACCTGCTACTGTAACTTTCAAGAAGGTATTTAACCAGATGCAATTAATTCGGCAAACATTTGCACATCAATCCTTTGCGTGGCTGTAATGCACGAAAACGATCGAAAAATAAAAATGCGTTCGAAATATGTACCCTTTGATCAATAACTAATATATCTGAGCTACCTCCAGCTCTCTCTCTCTCTCTCTCTCTGGTAAAGAAACGAAATACATCTTAATACTGTTCTCATCGAGTCGAATTTAAGGCTGTTGAACAAAATGGCTACCGAAGTGAGGCAAATCGGGAAACAGAAGTGAATCAATACAAACAACAACAACAGTGATTTTCACAGGTAGAAACCCAAGGTCAACTGGAACTCACACCATCCAGTGCAGATATTCGTTTGCCGCGTCTGAACCATCATCCCCTCCAATCGGCTCATCTGGGCAGCTCATGACCAGTGTCCATAAGTGGTCCGTTGGTGTCGCGGATAGGTCAATAAGCGGAGGGACCTAAAAGTGAGGGAATTCTGCACGAGACTGAATTGAACTATGAGACTAGATGAAATGAAACGTGGCGACGGGTGTATATATTGGAACGCCGTAAAAGCGCAAACCGAGTGCGTGGGTGGGTGGGCTTCAATCTACTTGAAACTAGTTAATCATCTGTCAGCTTTTCATGAGCACGTTACAGCACCGGCAAGTAGTCACAAACATGGAAAAAAAACTGAGTAAATTAGGAATAGTTAGACTGGAAAAAAATCAATTAGACATAGTCACCAACACGTACCATTGCGCGTTCCGGGGTGATTAAGTTACCACTGAATACGGGAACAACACTGATCGACTCGGGTGCGGTAGTACCAGATGACGGTTGCACATCAGCAGCGACGTGGGGATAATACAGATCAAAATTAATCTGAGGTACGAAAAAGTGCGGTGGCCCAAACAAAGCGTTGAAAATGTCAAAATGTCTTGCGGCAGAAAGGCGCCTTAGTGGAGCCTGAGTGTCCTCCAGGACAGAATGGACCGAATCAATAGGGACGGTTAACTGGCGCTTTCTAGCCGCGGGTTCCAAGTCAGGACGCTTGCTGTGAAATCGCTGCGAGGAAAGCGGAGGGGCTCTGAATGGAAGTCCAATGTCAACTGGTTCCAATGTCTCCAGACTAAAAGGTTTCTTGTTCAGCTCTGTTGAAAGACGAAAAAGAGAAAGCCAAGACATGATTCCGTATGTACCAACTTCAAGGAACACCTTCCGCTACGTCAAAAAACACTTTTACTTCTCTTGTATTCAAGCTTGCAACGTGTCGTATTCACTAGTTTTGTGGAATGTTTTGCTAGGGCACCCAAAAATAGAGAAAAGGAAGGTTAGAATCCTCAACCAAAGCATTTGGTTCAAAATCCTGACTGCAAGGGAACGGTGTGGCACAGCAGTCCAAATTTCAAGGAGAAAATTGCTGCACTTGTTCCAAGCCCAAACCTGGATTGCCGAGAGGATGTGTTTATCGGGCCTCTCGTTCGGTAACTCACAGTTCGCAGGCCCGAGTTCAAAGGCCCTTTTTTCGTTCGCACTAAATGTAGTGTTAGGCGTATTTCCGCACCGATACCGCTTTACCATCCACAGTTAGGCACCGCTGCAGCCGAGAAGCCAATCACGCACGCGATTAGTCAGAAGATCGGACCGCTTGCCAGTCCAGCATCAAGGCGAACTCTAATTGGCCCACCCAACAGCCAATAGTGATCCAGTACCCGCCGAATGCCGATCGTCAATGACGCATGCAGAAGGCATCAGAATTTCCAGAATGTTGTCACTAAATACACGACCCGCTGTAGATGTTTTTCACTTTTTCAGGTGTTCATACACATTGTGCACCTTTGTTGGTTGTTTAGACGGAAACGCTAGCTTGGAAGGCTAAAAACTAAGCTGGGAAAATACTGTTAGTACAAATAACAATCGTTCAGTTGTAACATCCTTTTGGTTCACAGCTGCCATACCACATGATGGAAGCACGAGGAGTGAGATACTCAGGTTGCCCAAGTCTAGACAGAAGTCCAGAGGCATAGGTTGGGTTCAAACCACGGACATTCCGGTCAAGAAGTTCGCGTATTAAGTGCTCAGCCACGTCGAGCCTTCGAGCCCCTGCACTCCGTGTACCCAGACCCACGTCCTAGATTTTTCAAGTTGCTTTCAATTCTACATTAAGGCCTACATGCGCTGGTCAACCTAGTGGAAACTCCGTGGATGACGTATGGTCATTCTGCGGCATAGCCTAGTGGGTTGATGATGCATGCTAACAGTCGCACAGTTATAAGGTCCGTCTCTTCGCTGCCATATTTAATGTATATCCATATCTAATATTGTTCGCTGGGATGCGAAAATAATTACGACAAAAGGGCGCCATCAAAAAGAAACGTAGAATAGACTCGACAAAAATGTACATACCTGCCATACGCTCAGAGAAGGAGAGCCTTCCGCATGAAGGTACTTGGCGCTTAGGAAATGGATAGTGACCGGGTTCAACATCAGGAGGAAGAAATCCACGCCTGTACCAATGGTTCCGAAAGCAGAGACACAAAGGGAAAGAATGTTTGGTCAACAATGGACGCCAACTAGGCATTATTCGGTGAAATTATCGCACCCAACCGCCGTATAGGGAATGAACAAACAACTTCGACTGAACAATAGCGTGAGTAGCTCCAATAATCTCGACTCCATAAACTGCGATGAGCCTCAGAGTGGACGACGCTGCAAGAAAGACAGAAATGGAGGCAATACTGACGCAAGACCGATACAAAGGTTGAAAGACGGCCATTAAACTAACGGGACAAAAGCTGTCTCACTTATACATGGTGTTGTCAACAAGTATTAAATATGCCTGTGAAGAATAATTAGGACAAATATCTAAACTGATTAAACTTCAACCACCCTGTAGTTATCCACGTTTAGAATGACTGTGTAGAAAGATCTCCAAGGGGTGTCAGTCGTGATGAGTCTCCTTATAGGAGGGGTCAACCCGATTCCTCTGTGATTCCCACATTCAGTGCGAGTATTTTTTGAAAGTGGTCATTATAACCCGCTCCCACCTGGTCTCATTCGCCCGTATGGAGGTAAATAAGTTAGGCACGCACTGACTGAGGATTTCACCTCCACCTTTAAAAAGAGCGAGAGTTCGTCAGAAACAGCAGCTGCGCGATGCTTGATGGAGGATAGACATTCATACATTCCTGAAACCGCCAAGGGTACCAAGCTGACTGTCCATAGCCCCGACGCGAGTTGAGAATCCAGCTGAGCAACTGGAGGTGAGGAGTTCAATCGCTGTTGAAAGTGTCCAGCCCGACTATTCAATCGTGCCTCTTCTATGGAGACAAAAACCTTTTTAGTGATCGTCTCGCTCATCAGAGGTCTATTTAGGCCTCTTACGCGCACCAGCTGGAATTGTTTCCGCACATTCCCAGGACTTCTCGCTTCCCCCATCCCCTCAGCTTTTTGAATCAGCCGGGCTGATGTTCCTTTTTGCCTGAAGATTGATAGTTCGTCGAGTGATGTTGTACTCTCGACCAGAAGGAATCCATGTCTGAGCTTGGAGCAATTTTCGTGTTGCCCGAGATCTGATGCTTAAATCTGGTTGTGTGCACGATTCTACAGACCGCGCACCTAACATATATTTTCAACAACAGTGAAGAGCATATGGATTATCTGAAAGAGACTTTAACGGGCAGCATTGGTGAGTTTGCTTCATCATCATCATCATCATCGACAGCATGACATCAGTGTTCAACACCGATGCTTCGCTGCCGTACAACCGTGTTTTATTTGAAAGCCTTATTGTGAAGAAAAGAATAAAGATGGACGGGGAGGGGACTTACTGCTGCCTTACTACAATCATTCCGAGGTGCCTACACCTCCAAACACTCATTCAGGCAATCTGGATAGAAACTGACAACAAGATCGTCACTGACATCGGTTGGCAGTCATATCTTGCAGCGTCTCCAACCAGGCGCAGTGGGGATCACGCGGTCCCCATCCTGGAAGGCGAGTAGCACCGACAACACCCAAGCGTCTCGTGATTTTTTCCATACCCTTTTGCCAGGTCAAGGGTTGGCCACCTCTCTGCTTACGCCACTCTGAATTGGGCACGGAAAACAGCACTCTCTTCGGCAAACGATGGCTAGGCATGCGCAACACATGTCCCAACCAACGCAGCTTCTGGTGCTGGACACATTCTTCAATGGAAGTACCCGTTGCACAACCCAAAACTCGCTTTCTAACTGCCTCGTTACGGATTCGCCGACACCATCCCACACGAGCTATGGTTCTGAGACAACGATTGTCGAACACCTGAAGACGTCTCAGTTCCGCTGCTCGAACAGGCCAAGTCTCACAGCCATACAACAAAACAGCCCGCACTGTAGCTTGATACACGCGTCCCTTGAGATTCAGGGACACACCACTTTGACGCCATAGGTGTCTCAAATTAGCAAACGCGACCCGAGCCTTGCAGATTCGTGCATTTACCTCATCTGTCACACTACAATCAGAACTAATACAACTTCCAAGATATGTAAAACGCTCCACAACTTCCAGTGCCTCTCCCTGGATTGTAAGTGGCGTGTTCAGTGACTGCATGTCCAGGAGCATGACCTTACACTTTTTGGGTGCAAAGTGCATACCAAAGGACGGGATGACTTTGGTCAGTTCATCTAAAAACACCTGCGCCTTCTCCTCCTCTTCAAAGATAAGAACGATGTCATCTGCATATTCCAGATCGACAAGGTTTTCGTCAGAGGCTATTTGAACACCGGGGTTTTGGAGACCTTCCAGCGTTCGTCTCATTATTTCATCGATCACGAAGTTAAACAGGAATGGGGAGAGTGGGCATCCCTGACGGACGCCACTTTGTGTACGGAAGCTTTTGGAGAGCTCGCCGTATACTCTCACACGTCCGGAAGTCTTGGAATACAAAGAGCTTATTATGTTCACGAACTTCCGGGGCATTCCTTGGTGGGCAAGCGTGTCAAGCAGAACAGACCGGTCAACCGAGTCAAATGCGCCTTGGAAATCCAAGAATACTAGAATTGTGGGTCGCTTATACGTATGGCGTTGTTCTAGCACCTGACGAAGTGTGAAGATTTGGTCAACGCAACCCCTACCAGGCCGGAATCCCGCTTGCTGCTCTCGAGACAGTGTCTCACGAGCCACCGTAAGGCGACGAAGCACAAGTGACGCCAACAGTCTCGTTACGACCGGGGTCAAGCTGATCCCCCTGTGGTTGCCACACTCACTACGAGCCCCTTTTTTGAAAATGGGCACTATCACCGACTCTCCCCAGTTGTCTGGGACAGACTCCTTTTCCCAGATGCAGGCAAACAGATCAGACAGGCGTTGACTGAGGATTTCACCCCCATCTTTGAACAATGCGGGTGGGAGGTCATCCGGACCAGAGGCTCGGTGGCGCTTGAGAGAACATATGCAGTCATAAACCTCCGAGGCCGTAGGTGGTTCCACGTTCACCGTCCAGGGTTCTACGTCACCTGTGGGTTCCAGATGGGCGCCAGCTGGTGGCCATGACAATTGTTGTTCGAAGTATTCGGCCCATCGGTCGAGACGTTCTTCTTTATTCGAGATGGTCACTCCATTCCGATCCTTGATAGTTTCGCTCACAGGTGGTTTCCGGGGACCGGTCGCACGGATCAACTGAAATAATCTTCGGGCATTACCGGATTTCTGGGCCTCTTCCATTTCCTTGGCTTTCTGTGTCCACCACACTTCGCGGTCGGCTTTCACACTCGCCTTCACTTGACGTCTGATAATTCGTCGCACCAAGTTATGTTCCGGGCCGGCTGGGATATTTCTCCGAGATTTAAGCAGTGCCACCGTTCGGTCTGATATCCAGTGCTTGAGTGCGCCTGGTGGTGCCGTGCCACAGGCGAAATTCCCAGCACTATGCAAAGAGGTGGCAATCTCGTCCCAGTATGCGTTCACATCTGATGGTGGAGCATTTGGAAGAGACCCTAGAAGACGATTCTGGTAAGTTCGTCTAACATCCGGATCTGCCAGTCTCTCAGTTGCCAAGCGATTTGTCCGCACCTTACGCGGTCCTGGAAAACGTAGGGAGAAGCGACTCCGGACGAGCGCGTGGTCGGAATCCACAAATGTGTTCCAAAACGACCGACAGTCAGTTACTGATCCGCGCCATCGGTAACTGATGGCGATGTGGTCGATTTGAGTTTGTGGTCGGCGTGTCGTTGGAGGACACCATGTGGCCAGACGACTTCGGCTATTCCGGAAGTTAGTACTGCATAGAAACAGCCTGCGATCAGCACACAGCTGAAGCAATCGTTCCCCATTGTCCGTACGTACCGAGTCCAATCCATGTCGACCTCCTAATTGAGTCTCAGATACGCTAAGCCTGCCCACTTGTGCATTCAAATCTCCGGCAACCACCACGATGTCTGAGCTTTTAGCTCGCCGCAGCAGGGCATTCAGGGCGTCATAAAACCTGTCTTTGACGGTGTCGGAGCTACAGTCAGTTGGGGCGTACGCAGACACGATAAACAAACATCGATCAACATCCCGCTTGTGAGACCCCTTCACAGACGTTGCCAGACGAACCGCACAGAGGCGACTATCAACAGGTATCCAGTCAAGCAAGGATACTTCCGCCCGGTGACTTAGGACGATACCAACCCCTGCACATCCAGCTGCAGCAGCCTCTGGATCACCAGAGGTGCGCAGTCGGAAGCGAGTGGAGACTGATGGGGCGGTTAGCTCAATCACTGTGCTTGCATCTTGAATTCTTGTTTCCGAGACACAGCACACATCAATGCCAAGCGAGTCCAGTGTGAGAGCAAGAGCAGCTTGTTGTCCTGCTTGCTTCAGAGTGCGCACATTGAAGGCGGCCAGATAGACTGAGTGTCGAGGCTTGAAGAGTGATTTGGAGATACCTGAGGATGTCGGCGCCATGTGACGAGCAGATGCTGCACGCAAAACCGATGCAAGACGAACGGAGTCATCAGTCCTAAGTGCTGGGCCTACAAGAGGAGAGTTATTAATGGGGCGGGGAGAGGGGGAAGAAAAAGTATGTGAAAGAGAAAGAAGGGAGGCGTCAGCAGTAGCCTGTTTTCGCTTACCCGCCCTGCTGTATGCAGCAAGTAAGGCGACCCGGCTGATGGCACCACGCGACGGCCGATGTGGCATGAGTTTATTTGTATGTGTGCAGTTCATGGTTGTACGTGGGCTAGGATACTGTCAGGGCTCCCACACCTAGACAGGAGGACGATTAGGGTCCTCAACCAAAGCCTTTGGCTCAAAAGCCTAACCGCAAGGCAGCGGTGTTTGGCGGGAAATGCAAATGCATTACTGTTTCTACGGAACAATTCGCCACATGTTCCAACCCCCAACCTGGAGGACCAGGAGACTGTGTTCGTCAGACCTCTAGCCATTGACCAACCTGGTATGAGAGACTCTGTGAGTGTCGCAGGGACACTCCCCAGTATAGCTCAATAGGTCGCTGAGGTGCCCAAACCGCCACACCACGGTAAGGTCCAGTCTCTTCGTGACTGTTTCTTCTCTTTGCTTCACATTGGTCTCCCACAGCTTGTCAATTGGTAAGCGAGATGTTCGCAGCATGCCCGTCCCCGAAAGACGCAGCAACGAGCAGAAACGGAGAAGTGCCTGATCAGAACCCAAATAGGTGCTTCAGAACGAGCAACAACCAGTAAACTAAACAACTAATACGTGGATTAATGACGATGTCTAATGGCGATGTGGTCTACCTGTATTGGAGGAGACTCGAATGCGAGGGGCATCATGTGCTCAAGCGGCTTTGGCTGTTTGGGAAGTTGGTACTGTGGTCAGCACATCAATGCAGCAGGCATCCACCGTTGTCCATTCGTCTGGATTCCTGTCCAAAAGGACCCAAAGTTGAGCCTCGGTAGCGCTAAACCTATCTAACTGCACATTCATGTTCCCAGAAACCACTGTGTCTGAGCTCTTAGGCCGCCGTAACAATGCGCTCAGAGAAACATAGGAACTCTTTTAGAGTGGCAGGGCTATAGTGTGTTGGGGCGCAAGGAGATATGACAAACGGGCAGCGATTTTCTGCGCGTTTACGGGATACTGTCACATACGTTGCCCCACAGAACCCCACAGAGACCAGTATCATTCGACAGCCACTCAACCACAAAAACTTCAGCTCGGTGGCTTAGAACAATGCCAATCTCATCAGAACCATGCAGTTAGTACCACTCACCTTTGCAGTTCGTCGCTCACCGGCCCTCCCCACGTATCGAATGGTGCAGTGAGATCAACCTATCTGCCAATCCCCTATCCACCGTTCCGTGTCTGAAACATCGCCCAGAAAAAACAAACCCAAATAATCAATGCTAACCTCAAAAGATCTGACCCACGTTGCAACCTTCAATGTAAGTGCTATGCGTCAAATCGGGAAACAAGCAACTCCTGCTGAAACCTTGCATTCCTCATCTGTCTATGTATAGTGTCTCCCAAGATCCGTCGCGAGTGCTTTGGTCGGCAAGTAGGACGGGTATAGTTAGCTTGGCGAGTAATATGAATATCCAGTTTGAACGACTAATTTCGGAAGAAGCCCAGGTAGGTGGTAGATTTGGCATCGATCCTGAGCGCACGGATAATAGAAAGCGGATGCTTCAGTTGTGTGCTGGTCATCGTCTGTTCCTGTTCCTGTTCCAGCACGAACTTCCTATACAAACGCTCACATCGAGTTATTTGGAGGATACCAACCGCAAGAAATTCATTGACTCAGTTGGACCATGTGGCTAGTAGTTACCGATGGAAAGCCTCAAGTAGAGATTTTCGAGCCCAGTTGTCACTTTGCTTCTTGTCAGCATTACGCGTGCCGAAGCAGAGCGGTTTCCTTCATCAGCTTCGAGAAGTTTCAGTAACTTGAGAGTATCGAGCTGATCTGGCTAGAAAGCTACTGGAAACGCACGGTCATGCGGATGACGAAGAATGATTAGAGGTTGAATGGAAGCGAGTTAAAGAAGCTGTGCTTTCAACTTTCAGAACCATTTGTCAAAGCCATCCGACTCGACTAAACGAACACTGGATACCATCAGGTTTAAAGATCTTATAGCCGGCGAAACGGTCATACCAGCAACCAGCGACTGCGACGGCACACGCAGACCCCTCAAATACCGGATGCTTAGGAGCCTCGAGAATGAGAAAACGCTGGAGAATCTACAAGGTCCACAAAATAGACTGCGAATGCCTAGGAGATGGAGAAGGTTTTCGCTGCAGGCAACAGCCACGTCCTACTTCAGTTGATTCGATCAACCGATCAAAAGAAGCCATGTGTCAACGGAACGACATGCGAAAAAGTCGGAAGGGCAATTCATTCACAAAATCGTCTCCAGCGATGAATTGAACACTTCAAAGGACAGTTAAGTCTACCGCTGGAAGAACCCGACGGGCCTGAATGGAACATGAACAACAGCCATCATCAACAACATAAATCCAGCGTGAGATATCAACGCGACAAGTTCCCTGGTCCGGATGGTCTCAACTCCAAACTTCAAAGGTGCGAGGTCCTGGTGAACAGTCAGACGAGCATAATTCAGAAAATTTAGAAGAGAAACATAATATCAGTCGAATGGAGCTCCTCGAATGTCACCCCAGTTCTCATAAAGGGTGCAAGAACTTCATGAGAAAATCATCGTGGCACCTGCCAGATATCCGTTGCATCTAAGGTGCTTCCTGACATTACTTTGAGTAGGTGGATCGACTATCGGGGGGGAGATTCGTGAAAACCAAATTGGGTTTCGCCCTGGCCGAGGATGCGTCCACCACATGTTTGCCGTGAAACAAGTTCTTGAACAGCGCCACTCCTTCAAACGCCTCGCGTTGGTCGTTTTTTTCTTGATCTACAAGCTGCTTTTGACTCTGTCGATTATCAGAAACTTTGGTGGTGTCTGGCGATCAGAGGTGTCGCTTCCAAATTTATATCCCTTTTGAGAGCACTGTATGCGAATTCCTGTGGGCTCGTACGAGTATACGGCAATCTTTCACTTGAATTCACCACATCCAGTGGTGTAATACAAGGCTGCCCTCTCTCACCTTTCCTCTTCAACATTGTCATTGGTGCGCTGCTTGGAATTTCTCCGCCTGCCCTGGACGTTCCCTCACGGACATTGAGTGTGCGGGCGATTTTGCTCTCCTTGATCCAGATCCTTCAAAAATGCAAACCATTTTAAATAAACAAAATAAATATACCGCACGGTTTGGCATGCGCTTCACACCTACAAAATATAAAATGCTGCTACAACACTGGGTGGGATCAAACCCAAACCCCATGCTTGCAGATGAGCCAATCAACGTGGTAGATAAATTTTTTTACCTAGGCAGTTATATGAGCTCTAGTGGACTGACTGGAGACGAGATTACTTCTATGTTCGAGGTCAGGGCAGCTCTTGCCGACATCCGACACCTCCGCCAATCTTCAAACACCGTCCAGTACAGGGGTCCAAACTGTGACCCTCTACGCGCTGCAAACAGCAACCGTCGAAGGTTGCGACCGGGAGGGGGGAATATTGACCAAGCATTAGGCTGTCTACATTGGCACTTGTAAACTACGAAGCCACAAACAACGCAATACACGCACGTCCTAACTCATTAGCGTATTATTTGTCCGCATGGTTAGCGAAAATGTACCACATTAATCAGCCTGTTACCTCGCAGATGCAAACATCGCACACTTGAGTTCCCGTCAATTTGTTTCCGCATGATTAAGTGAATGCTTCCAGTGACATCATTCGTGTATTTCATGTGACCTATGTGACCTCACTGCGCCAGCGCACTGCATGCAATGAACGCCATTCATGGAATGCATTCGTGTATTACTTCTTCGCTTGGTTCGCCAAAAACTGCCGCATTACTAGGCCTATTATCTTGCAGACGCAAACATTGCACATTGCAAATTTCGGGGCCCGAGAGGAGTTCACTAATGCCTCCGTAGGACATTGTAAACAATGTAACCTTCGTTTGTCTATGCGTAGCGCTATAGTTTTCTTCTTGTTTGTCACACTGCCACGGTCCGTTACTCACCAGTGTGGGTGGCTGGAACAGTTCCTTCCCCACCCGAGCTTGCAATTTCAGCAAGATATCCGCGTGCGATGTGACAAGTCCTTCGGGGAATTCCGTCTGCTGGAAAGCGGGAGCATCCAAGTTCAGCAAAATGGCCTGCGACAGTTTTTCGTAGTTTGTGATGCTCTTGTTCGTGGTCTGGTTGATGGGGGGCGGAAAAGTAAATGGCTGGATTTCTTGTTGACCCGTATGTTCAACCACATTGCCAAGCCATGAAACAAACATGTTGTAACGTTCATTATCAAAGCATGCAGTGCTCGAACATAATTCAAGGCCATGTTCAAAGAGGCCCGGCAGTTCGGTTGCTTCCACATTATGTTCCATTGCAAAGTGTAGTAGACATCGACAAGGGACTCCAAACGCAACAAACTTCTTGCACGTGTATAATCGGGTTGCGTGGCTGACTGTCTCTTGTCGACTATCCCTCATTAGCGTGGTATGTTCGTCGCTGCTCACAACCATAAGCAGATGGGTTGAGCACAAGTCGGATACCATTTTGGAGACGGCGTATGGCATCAGTCAACGGCATAGGCTGTGCAAATCAGGATGACCGACAATGCGGAGATCGCGACGAGACGCCCGAACATGTGTTGCACCCGAATGTTCCCGACGTCGCTGTTGGTGAGATACTTGCCGAACTTCGAAGCGGACGTTGAAACAGCGGCTCCGGCATTTCAGCATTGCCCGTATGATCTCCAGTTCCTCTGGATTCAGTCGACGGTTGCGGTTAAAGCACCTGGATGCTTCGGTACCCAGAAGTTCCTGGTTGTGATTCATATTAAATCGGGTTATTCTGAACGAGTTACCCAGCCTGCCAACGTTGAAGTACGCCTGACACTGTGTGTGATCGAGCAGTCGGCGTCGTTTTCCGTCGTTAGGATGAAGTGCAAATCCTTTCCGATGGCACTAATACTTGACGAAAGTTTTGCCACCGGAGAAATTTGCTTTCGAGGTTCGCACGCTGCAGTACGATCCTGAACGGCTTGATGTAGTGTACGAGTTCGTGAACGTTGCAGAATAGGCGGCTGCCCAGGTTTCCCCGAACAGGGTGCCATCGTTCACTGCGTACCCTTCAGCAGATACGGGGGCAACTGCAACGACCGATTGTGTAGTTAAGGAAGCCGTAACGAGTGTGCCTTACAGGCGGGCGCGGACAGCTATATAGGCCACGTCCACCAATGGAAATGGGTAATCACCCCATTTCTTTGATGAAAGATCACTATTGAAAGCGTGTTTGGTAGTGTAAATTAAACGAGAAAAAACATTTGGAGTTTCGGACAAAAATGAGAAATCAAAAGTTTGTGGTAATAGTGATATTCTTTCGTGTAGTCTAGTGTCGTCTTATTTGAGGATTACCAGCCCAACAATTCCAAACAGGACTTTCGATGTTATCCTCGATTTTGCTAGAGGTTTTCTACCTCCAGGATGCGACTTAATGGTCACACTTTAGTAGGCGTTGCTGTGTACCCGAAGTGTCCCTCCAGGCACGTACCATGGAGACACTGTTCCAGATCTAGAACTTCGAAGGAAAGAAATCAACAGCTCACTTGTCCGGGGAGCTGCATACGTTGTACCTGTATCGTGAGAGATCAGCAACATCTGTGAACCTGCATCATTTACGGCATCAGGAACGACGCTCACTGAATTTGAATGACATTGTGTACAGAGTACGTCTAAGAATAGTCTCTGGTACTTTCAGTTGTTTGCATGACATTTTCCGATAACTTATCCAGTACTTGCATCGAGATTTTCAACCATCGCTGCGCCCAAGGTCACGGGCCACCGAAAAAGGTCATGAACACTGGATAAGGAATCAAGTGTAATCGGACAAAGTATTCCCGTTGTGAAACTTGTCCCTCCGAATTCGCAAGTTTGATCGCCGCCATTTCTACAGTAAAAGAGGCGATCGGTGGCTGCTGGGAATAAGTGTATAAAGTAGGGTAGGTTCATAGGCACAATAGGTACAATGGGTATATGTGTTACTACAAAGCCAAAACACGGTTGACTCGGATCAACCTCTGTCGCATCTGGACACGGAGAGGAAAGATGGCCACTGTCGTGTTGGCACTGTGGTCAACACTGTTCATCCTCAACTGCGGATATGGTCATCGTGTGGGCAATTCAACTCCATCGGATGTCCCCCAAAAGTTCATGGGTGATTTGAGGGGAAATACCCCACAAATAGTGAAGCAGTAAAATTAACCCACTCCGTATCATCATCCGGGTTAGCCCTAGGATGAAATACGTGCCTGTTGTTGGCAGAGAGTGTCCATGGATAAAACACATGACAGTCTTTGATACATTTGTGCTTTCCGATAGCTCTATATGAAAACAGCGCGGCAAGATATCGCAGCAGAACCAAACTCTAGTGGCTGGCATCCACCGACTTGTTTTTGGTTAGGGTTTTGATAATGCTCGTCCATCCCCTCCCCGAACAAGCTAAGCAGTTTAGGCATGGGGTCGAACCGCTTGCTTTCTACAACGTCACGCATGATCGACCGCCCAGTGCCCTTGACGTCCGTAAACAGTAGGTTGAAGCTTAAGACTTAACTTAAAGGGTCAGCGGCGCGTTTACGACGTCTGAAAAAAGTGTGTCTCAGTGAAACCAGTCGGATCTGTACAAAACAGAGATAGTCGACACCTCAGCTAGTACTGGTATATGTGTTAAGTAGCGAGGAAATTTCCTTATTCGTTGGCTACAAAATGCCGCAACTTAAAAGAGGGAATTCCGCATTACAGAAAGGCATTGCACAAGCTCAACTCCTCCTTGGTTAGCCATTTCATTTTGGACAGCCACCTTGTAACTTCCAACAAGATGGTGAGAGATGAGTGAAAGATGGTTCTGGCCCTTTCTGGCTGTCTGTCTGCAGGTGTATTAACGCAAAACAATCTTGCTTTCTGTGTAATAATAATAGTAATAATAATAATAACGTTTATTCCCAACTTGTGGGTGACGTACCGTCTGGCATGACCATACGTTTACATACGTTTACACGATCATACGTTTACTCAACTAACGAACCAAAGTCGTGCATAGGTGTTCCAAAAATAGACAAGGGCGTAAGTGAGAATTAGGTCCCCTCGGAGGCGACGATACTCCAGGGGTAAGAAATCAAGCACCGCGAGACGCGTTTCGTAGCCCACGGATTTGAGGCCGGCAACCATTTTCGTAGCAGCTCGCTGGACACGCTGAATGAGGGTTACGTGTTTCGTGCGTCCTGAGTAGACAACCGGGTTGGCATATTCAAGGAGCGGTCTGACATAGGCCCCATAGAGTATTTGGAAGTCCATGCGAGTAATACGGGCGAAGGTGCGCCGAATCATCCGTAGAACAGCAAGTGCCTTTTGGGCAGATTTCTCACGGTGCAGAGAGAGCCAGAGAGCCAGAGAGAGCCAAATCCTTTTTAGCATCTATCCTCGTGATGTCTTCTGGCCCTTTCACACCAAGCACGACAAAAAATAGCACTTCACAATGTGAATACAGGCTTGGAAAAAAACAGTTACTCCATATTGTCGAAAATACATTGCAGTTATTTCCACAAGCGGGTTGGCATACGTGATCGTAATCCTTCACTCTTCCGAATATTTTGAAAGAGCAGCATGGCACTGGTTTTGTAGGCATCCTGGGTAGCCATTGTTTTGGGATGTCAGATAACGTTTCTTCTTTGTTTCAGTGCCAGGTTGAACGGTAAAGTCCCATTTCTGGGTCTTTTCAGATTCTAAGCACCATTTAATAGCTCCAAGACGATTAGTTGCTTCCGGGTACAATTTTGTTCACAGAGGACATGAACTGGTGCCGATTATTTAAGTCTACGAAGACACGAACGGACATCATTTCGATCGGCTTGCTCACGCAAGAAGGAAATGAGGACGAGAGTTTGCCGATGGGTGGCATTCCACAAAAAGTCAGTCAATAAACCTGTCGTCAGCGACCCAGTCTACCGGTCGTTACAACCAAAAGAACTGCACTATCATGGGACACTAAACCACATGGGAAACTAGGCAAGCTGGCATAAACCGATGGACCGAAGAACGGTGATCGAAGTAAGACGAGTTGCCGGTATATACGACGTTTCTTTAAGGATCCTTGGGTGGACTTCGTCGGGGCCCAACGCGCAGAATGGGTTGATCTTGTGCAAGAATTGACGAATGTCCACCGTGAAGACCAAGTCGGTTAGAGGCCGTTCGTAGATAGGCCTTGGCAAGCTTGGATGTGACGAGGACGCTGGGACTGAATATAGACCTGCATAATGTTCTCTGGGGAACTCAGAAACCACTTTGGATGGCTTGCTTCTGCGGCGATGTCTCATGTATTTGAACAGCCCGTTTCTGTTTCTCCGCACGAGGTCCAGAATGGTGGCTTGTTTTCGTATGTTCCATTGGCAGATTTCTGATTTACAGCGGTTCCGCATTTTACGAAATGCCAGTCCATCTTCTGTGACCCCTGTAGTTTGAAAAATAGTGGAGACCTCTTTTCCAGAAGACGCCGGATCCTTTTGGGTAGCTTGCGACTCATCTGACTGCGTGCTGGTTTTTTGAGACGAACATCGCGTCAGCCTCGTGGACTTTCTGGACAATAGTCCTATGTAAGTCTTCCACTGAGACTGGTCCCAGTTTAACTTGCTTAAAAAAGATGCGCATTCCTGAAAAGTCTGCACTGCAGAGGTTTTGAAGCCACGGTTGGGGTTCGGAATTTCCGGCCCAATAGCAGATGAAATCAAAGGTCAGCACACAGTGGTCGCTATGTCCCAGTGGAGCGTTAATTATCAATTGATCAACGAAGTGTCTTTCGTTGGTGATGACCAAGTCCAGGAGGAATGGTTGTTGGCCAGCGCGGTATCTGGTGGGTGCAACGACATGTTGAGTCCCAGCGCTCTGTTGAACGACTTCGGTCAGCGCCGCTGCAAAAGGTCCACTTGATCCGGCGCGCTAGAGCTCCATCTAGTAGGCCTTTGGAGCGTTGAAGTCACCTATTAGCAGGAAATGAGTGAAGTGGTAGCTGGAGGAGAGTTGCTCAAGGGTTCGTATGAGGAGCTGGTCATCTTCCGGAGGACTCGAGGGGCAACGGTAGACCACACCGAGAAAAGAATCGGACCCGCGCAGCGGGACTTGAATCCACAGTGCATCGAAAAAATAGCAGGAGTGGTATCAGAGAGAACAATCGGGATGGGCAGGGCCGCATGTCAGTACAAAGCAACCCTACCAGCCCTCTCTTGTTTTGAATCAGCTCAAAAAACAGAGTAGCCGTCTATTGAGATCTCCGCATCAAAGACATCTGGTGCGAGCCAGGTCTATGTGAGTGCGATGATGGACGGCTGTTCAAGACAAACCGACTGTTTAATATCGCAAGGTTTGTTGAAAAGGCTCAGGCAGTTTGTGGACAAGCATTTCAACAGTCTCTGCTACCTCCGAAGGTGAGGTGCCGAGAGTTGTGTAACCAGAGAGGTTGGCAGACTTAATAGCTGTACGTCGGGTTGGAGTCGAAGGCTCCGAAGGGACCTCTGAGGCATACTTGTCTGCTTCCTCGCTTGGTGGTTTCGAGGGCTGCTTTTCATTTGCAGGGTTTGTTTCACCCAGTGGAAGCCCGGTTTGCGCGGGCCTTTTACCTTTGGCGGACGAAGTTTTTTCCCTGGGAGCGAAAATTTTCACCACTGATACTCGTAACCCTTTCACTACCGCCTTTTGGACGAACCGATTTGCTATTGTCCAAGGAGTTGGAGCAATCTTGTGTCTGTTTGGTTTCTTAGGCATTTTGGCGCGGTTTGCTCTGAAAGGTGTCTCTGTGGGGCCCTGAGCGCTGGATGGCAGCATCGAGTTCTTTTGGTGGTGCTCTCATGAGGCTGCTTTTGCAGAGAACTACACCTTGAAGCCAGCCAGCAGTTTTCCGATTTGGTGAATCGTATGTGGCCTGTTTGGCTACAGTCGCCCTTCGTTCGTGCTTGTGTGGACACCCGAGTCGCCCGCGATCAGCGTGGCCAACTGGGTGTACGAGGGACTTTCCTGTGCGCTGTGGTCAGGTTTGAGGCTTTGGCTGTTGGGGTCCCGGGCGACAACGGTGTCCACAATCGAAGAGGCCACTTTTGACGGAGTGGAGCTCGAGATTGGCAGTTTCACATTCTCAGTGATTGTACGGTTCTCGCAGCATTCCCCGATGTCGAGGTCAACGCATGTGGTTGATTTGTCGGTAGGCTTCGCCGCTTGTCTCCGCTCGTCTGACCCAGTCCAGCTCGGAAGTTGTGACTTGGGTGTGGAGTTCACTGCTGCACCTTTGTCGTCTGTTACCGAAAGAAGCGATGGTTGCTCTGGGCGCTCCGTCCACGTGAGGCTTGCCTCCTCCAAAGCATGAGTTACGACCAATTAAATATCAAAGCCGGTTGACTTTAACTGAAACGCAAAAGGCTTTGCTGGTCACGGTTGACCTTAGGCGGTTGAGTACCTACCCGGGATTACAAAAGACAAAATGGAGAAGGAGATGGAGATGGAAGAATTCGAAGCGGCGACGAGTGGCAATTTTCGTTTGAAGCATATGGTTTACACTGAAACTAGATAGACTCATTGGTGTTGCTGTGTTACGGAGGTTAAGTGTAAATGATATTTTCGATATAGAGGTGGTGCATAGGGTCGAACGACGAACTTTGTTGAACTCGTTGAAATTGAAAGTGGCGAACTGAACTTTCAGCAGGAAAATGGGGTCTGTTAAATCCGAACGAAAGGTCCAGCGGCTTAGAACAAACTCGTCGCAGAGGCGGGTAAGGCCAGGTAAATAATTTGTTCAGGTTAAGTAACGAGTTGACAAGAGGGTACGGTCAAGACTAGGTGGGAAATCGTTGCAGTTGTGCCATCAGACTGGGTACGGCAGCGACGTGTCATTATTGCACTAATGTACTTCGCTTTCTGGACAGCCCCTGAACAAATGTCGTTTTTGAGGTAACCGGACTGGGATTTGCACTTCTGTGAGCAGGAAGGTTTTGTGTTGTTCAAGTGGATCTGCGGTAATAGGACAAAGCCAGGGTAAGATCGCAGAAAATTTTTGTTTCAGTTGTGGATTCCTTTGGATGTAAAGCACAAACCATGTAGAGTGGATGACTACCAAACATGGCGTTCGATGCAGGTACTGCCATTGGTCGACGCTTGGGAACAGGAGGGAATCGGTTGAGATCAGTGAGGCCTGGTGAGCATGAGGAGTCATCAGATACGATAGTCGATTAGTACAGAAAGCAGTTAAAGTTTACCACAATTAAGGTGGTGTCAACAATTAGCTACATGAGACAGGGTAGGGGTAGATATGCACGTAGCAGCCCATCAATCAAGGACTTGGTCAGGTTGTCAATCTAGTGTTATTTTAGTGCCAGGGATATGGGACAAACCGGTATAAGTATGCGGAGAAATGGTGTGATAAGGGACAGCAAACACAAATGGACTGATGGAACAGAACTTCCGAGATGATCGATTAGTTTATCTGGGCTTTGTTACGCGAGTTAGACAGCACCACAATTTAAGAGAGAAATGGTAAACAATCCCGTCGTCACGGTTATCAGCTTCAATCATCAGGTTGTACATGCGGAAAAGCCTTTTGGCGCTAGCCTTGTATGCTACCTTTGAAGGACCAGAAATCTCACTGTGTACATTTTATTTTTTATCATTACTATTACGTGTCTACTCCTGGGAGCATTAGGTGAGGGTGTGTATTTTGTTTGGTTGGCGAAGTGGGCTTTGTTGTAGTGTAACCCCAAGTGCGACGAAGGCGCCAACAGCGGTGCACGTAGATATGAGGCGTGGGCGTCGCAGAGTATCTTAAGGCCATCCCATATATGTTTTTAAAGATTTTTTCAAACAAACTAAAGTTCAGTTTTTTCACCAGCTGCAGTTTATATCTTTGTCAGATAAATGACAATCGGGAGGGGTCCAACCCTGAAGCAACAAAGAGAAAACAACAGAGCTCTTTTACAGATTTCTTGAATAAAATTCCATTATTAGAACCACCAGCGATGGGCTATGCGCCCGTGTCACTGGAGGGGTGGCGGTATACGAACTCACCATAGTGCAGCGCAACTGGGTGACCCCTCAGCAGGACGTACCTGACCATCACACGAGGTTTACACTCCCCGTGTATGCTACCAGATCTGCAGGGTGTTATGCCAACAAGCAGTCACAATTGCTGCCATTGCATTAAAAAAGGTTCCCGCTTACTGGATACTCAACCCGGTCGTTGAAAACTAGGCCAGTAAAACAGCTCGGTCAGTTCGAACAAGCAAACGGCAAACAGCTGCTGGAAAAGGCAGGTCGGGGGTGAGGAGGCAAATGGAGCGGCAGCTACCACTGGGACAACTGGAACAGACTGGCGATGTTCCGAGCGTGTGAACGACTAAATGATGACGGAGCGTTGGTGTGAGCCACCAAACCAAGCGGGGGCGACGCGCTTGTTAGTTAGTTTCAACGTGCTAATGGTGTGACTGTGATATCGTGCCCACAAGTCCCCCAAAACGAGGGAAGACGCATACATAGTCATTCGGCAGACCTCGCTTATAACGTGGCCATCATAATCCAAGACTTCTATCCAGTCACATTGGTACATCGTGTTTCCGCATGAGCAAAGCAGCGTGCCGGAACACCTGTATAGCACACTGTGGATTGCCTTAGATATGTTATGTTCATTCCGCACTGTTGCACCTTTCGTTCGAACGTAGCCATTTTGGAGGACTTTCAGTCTGTGCTCCACACAAAATCAATAATATCCTATACAGTTCGTGTTTTGGCTCGTGTGTTACCACCATCCCACGCTTCTAAGCAACTATTATACCCAACTCCACAATAGCGACATCAGTGAGTCTCTACAGTTTCACTATAAACCATGTTTCCCAGGTTCCTGTTGCCATTTATCCACGTTGCTAATCCTTCCAGTTCATCATACTCACTTACGCTTTTTGTGACCCTGGCCACGAGCCCAACAATCCAAGGCCACGAGTCCTCAGCGGTTGCATTGGGTTTCAGTTCAAGTTGACCGGCTGGATGATGCCAACGCTGCTGCTTCACCAGAGCTGATGTTCTGGTTCCACATTTTCCGCAGTTTACATTTCTGTTGTCATATGTCAGGCAGGAAGCCTCTTGTTTTGACTTCCTTCGTTTTGTTTTTGCCCGCCACCTTCAAATCCTAACGAGCTGACCTTGCCCGATGGCCGAGCCTTAGATGCACACCCAAAATTTCTCTGAAACCATAGTTCGGAGGAGGAAAACTTTAACGCAAAGTTTAAGCACTTGATGGCATTTATTCAGTCCCTTAAGATCTTCCCGTGCGGGCACATTTTTGTTGGAAGTTGTTTAAACGTACTCGAGGTCCACCATGGGCGCGGAGTTTATATTTTATTGGCTGCCAATGGCTTCGCGTGAATTCTCCCTGATGGCGATGGGAAAGTTGTGGAAGAGACGGTTTCTTCACGTGTTTTATTTTGCATTGCGTTTGGAAATAATCTCGAAACGACAAGGACAATAATTTCGCCCTCTGTGTCGCCGTAAACTCAAAATTGAGCAGCTTTTAACGACTTGTGTATGAAAAAGTTTCCTATCATTGTGGCAGGTGTCCTGCAAAACCAAGTCAAGGAGTTCGTCACAGCTAGTAAGTTTTTTTGTTTTTTATGATGGTCAGTACATGCTATATCGGGCGCAAGGCTATACCGAACTGTCGATAGTGATATTGGTAGAATTAGTGTGTTTATGGGCAGAACAAGCAGACAGCACAACAAGTTGGCCAGTGCTTTCAAGTCCTGGCGCAAACTAACGGATTGGGGTGGTCTTGTGGGTGCACGTAACACACTCATCCTGTAAATATTGTGGATATGCTGAACTACGGGCAGTCCATCAGACTGGGTATAGTAGTCGCGGTACCGTCATCGCAACGCCGTACTTGGGTCCGTGGACAGTCCCGTACATGAACCTCTTGGGTGAGTCGTTTACAGTTGTTATTGTAGTTACGATTCGCCAGGGAACTGTCACAAATTGAGACCGGCATGCATTAAGAGTATTCTGGGATCCATTGAGGGCGCACGGTGTTTCACTGCTGTAATTCAGACAATGCAATGAGACTGCCGTGTCAATATATCCGGCACACAAAATAGGAAACGTCTCAGAAAGACTTCTAGAAGGTACCATGATGTAAGTTAGACTGCGGCCCGAAATAACAAGCGGCTAAAAGTTATCACAGTTCCTGACTAACTAACGTCTTCTGGACCCCGGCTTTCAAATAGTTGAGGAAAGCCTTGTCGATATGGAGCATGAAGACGTCGCTCTGATCTTCAAAGAGGAGGAAAAGGTGCAGTTGCTTTTGTGTGAACTGACCAGTCATCCCGTCCTTTGGTATGCATCCTGCACTCAAAACCTAAGGTAGTAATAATGTTTGTTCACAACTGGTGGGTAGCATGATCGGGTAGGCATGATCATAAGATTACATTCGGAATTAAACATGAGTTTGTTCGTAGTTGCAGGTAATGGACCGAGTGGGCGAAAGGGTACAGTCGAGAGTAGGAAGGGATTGGTTGCGGGTGTGCTATCAAACTGGGTATGCCAGTGCTGTGCCATCATTGCACTGCCGTACTTCGGTTTCTGGACAGCCCCGTAACGGACGTCATGTATGAGACGACTGGGCTGGGATGTGCAACTCTGTGAGCAGCAGGGTTTTTGAGTTGGCCAAGGGAATTTGCAGAGGTAGAATGAAGCCAATGTAAGATCGCAGGTATTTTTCTTGTCCGTTTTGGGATCTCTGGGGATGTAAATCATTGACCAGGTGGGGTGGATAATAGCAAACTGTGTTTCCAAACCGGGTATTGCCGGGAATTGAGTAGACTTGACACCAAGTACCCGCCCGCTCAATACGTCTTCGTTACCCCCAGCATCCATGGGTGCACGTATGATGACGCACCTGTTCCTTGGATCCTAGGGCTCAAGTCTATACCACTTGGTCTACGGCTGATACATATACACACTTCTTTATCTTTACCTTCGCTGTGCTCAATAATGCATACGGTTGCTGAATACCGCTATTGAATAATCGATGTACACACGAGACTAACAGTAGGACTGCAGCTTCAGCATGGACACCCATTTGGAATGGAGTGGACAAAGGGATTTAGTAAGCACTTGGTGAGTTGGCCACTACAACTTTGTTTAATTGCATGTTTTAAAGGATGTGTACGGAGTGTGTACGAGTCGTAATTGATTATACATTTTTCCATTTAGAAATCCTGTCGAGTAAAAGCGGCTTCCTGAAACTGAGCACTGGATTGACCACATATTACGTTTGTGCCGATACAACCAATAAATAGAAACATGAATTTTTTAAAGGTGGTTGTGTATTTTTAGGCATGGGGTTGGCAAACGGATGACATGTATAGATATGAAGGACCGCCGTTGGTCGTTGGATTGGTCTATTATGTATATTTGGGGCACTAGTCAGTTACGAGGATGTGTACGGGCCCTTCAGTTACTATAAGTAGCCACGGTAGGCAACGTCGAGTACGGTTATAAGCGTGACGGGTCGTGGTTGGCCATCGGGTTAGGCTGTTGAGCCTAGTTGAGGCCTCATATTCGGCGTTGCGCATAGACACAGGCCTAGCAATTGCCATAAGTAGCCAAGGTAGGCGATATCGACTGCAGTTATGAGTATGACAGACCCACGTTGGGCGTTAGATTAGGATACCACGCATAGTTGAGGCCTTATTTTCAACGGCCCACATAGATTCTGGCCTGGTGTTTACTATAGGTAACAGGGATAAGCGACATCGTGTACAGGTGTGCGTGAGAGACAGTCGTTGGTCATTGGATTAGGTTATTGTACATAGGTGAGGCCTCATAAGCAGCGTCGCACATAGAAGTGGGCCTAGCAGTTACAACAAGTATTCGAGATGATTGAAAACGCGTACAGTTATGATTATGAAAGACCGTCATTGGCCATTAAATTAGGTCGCCGTGTATAGGTGAGGCCTCATAATCAGCTTCACACATGGACACGGGCCTAGCAGTTACGATACGTAGCGAAGGGAGGCGATATTGAATACAGTTATGAGTATGACTGGTCGTCATTCGCCGTTGGATTAAGTTATCGTGTATGGGTGGGGCCTCATAATCAGCGCCGCACATTGACACGGGGCTAGCATGCTGCAGTGACGACAAGTAGTCGAGGTGAGTGACAACGATTATCGTTATCATGATGACCGCTTTATGACGTATTCCACCTATGGGGAGAAATATTCCTAATAGAAATGATACCATTGTGTTGGTAATTTACCGAAGGTTACCTCCTGACGCTGTATTATCCACGGGCTAGTTATGCATAGCTGAGATGGCCCTCGCATCTCCATTGCACAATTCCTGCTGTTTTTTGACAATGTTATACCTAATGGGAGCTGAGCTCCATAAGAAAGTGTTGTGATGAAGTTCGCTGAACAAAATTATCTCGTCCGTTAAATCTGGGGAGTATAAAGCAAACAAACGTTGATGACCGATTTTCCTGGGTGGAATTTGCATTGGATATTCTGTAGATGTTATTTTATTCTTAAATAACGCCAAAATATGGTAAAGTGCGATTTCGTGTTTTATCTCTCGTAAACCGGTAGCAAAATGCGAATCGGTGATGGTCCGTGACCTTGAAATTTCCCTCACTTAAACAAAATGCTATGAGCAACATATCACCTACAAGTGTAAATGGATTATACTAACTCCCCGTAAAAGTCGCAACCTCGAAAACCCTACAGTTCCGGCGAAAATAATTTGGGTGTGCTTCTAGTGAGCGGCTGCTCGATGTTCTCTCCAAAAAAAGCCTAATAACTGTGCCTCCCTGCTCGTACCGGTTTAGTGGGGATCACGTCTGCATCGGATAGAGCCCACCGCCCATGACACTGTTCCTCTTCCCAAAACCCCCTGTACCCACAGTCCTCGCCAGTCGTGCCTTTATTCTGACTGTAACCTTATGATCATCCCTGACGGCATGCCACCCACAAGTTGGGACTACACAATATTATTAATGTACCGGTTTTTAGGCGGCCGTTGGCCTTCTCCAGACGGTTGTTAGTCAGATTGCCAAAGTGGACCATCTCGGATTGTGTGCGTACCTCCCATCTGCGGTTGACATACAGCCAGTGTAACATGAGTTACTAAACAAATCTTGGGCCCAAAGGATGCAACACTCGCAGATTTTGGCGAAATGTGTGTGCTAGCAATATGATAAACAGAAAACCTACTTACGGCATCGTCCAGATATGCCACACAGTTGAATATGTGCCGGCTTTTCGCAGAGGTGTTTACAACCTGAATGCACGGATATTATATGATGTTTGCACGCTCTCTGTTAGCTAGTCCAATATGGAAATAGAACAACATAAGACTGCAGTCAAAAATGATTTTCTACCGCGCTCTGTGCCGTCAATTTGTTGCTGTTTTCCCACCATCCCTGTGAGCATGCTAAGCGATTACACATTAGAACAAACTGCTCAGTTTCCACAAAGGTACGCATAACTTGACGCCCAGCATCCTTGTCTTCTGCGATCAGGAACGTGTAGACTTTGTATCTGCATGTCATACCTTATTGGCTTTAAATATACACTAAAATCGGTTGGTCGGGTGTTTATTACCGACATTCCTTACACCTTAGAATAGCCCAGACAGTGATACCTGCTGTCATCTGGCCGTCTGCAAACTACCGCACTTCACGTGACGGCATTCCATAATTCAGCAGGGTCCTGCAGGTGACCAACTTCTCCCCTGCCAGTCTTCGATTTACAGGAAGTCGGCCGTACCCGTACTTGGTCATCTTATATATTTGTTGAAAATGATGATCGGAAAGTGAGGGGAAGTTTTCATGTTTCCTTAGACAAAGCCCTACCTAACAACCGGTGCTTCGTATACTGTTTGGTATTAGCAAAGGCGATCAACTTACTAGCTTCATCCGATTCCTTGACTTTCGCATGGCTTTGATGTTCGTCTGATGCGCTTGTAGTGCACGTAAAACAGCACTGGTTATTTTTGTGCCGTGTGAACAGACATCAAATAATTATCCCTCAATGGTTCATTCGTCGCCTTCTCCAGTGCCACGAAGAGTGAAAACCTGACGGTCACCAAGTTTTCTACAAACATATCTGTAGCAACCCTACGAGGTACTGAGTTATAGCAGTGCATATGTAAGGCTGAACGCGCGGCAAAACTTACGGATGATGGTTAATTAAAACGAATTCCTGCAGGAGCAAGACAGTTTTCGGTGGTTTGTGATGTGCACGTACTGCACAATGCGGCGTTCTTGTCCAACTTATAACAGGTTTGGAGAAAATTGCATGTGCCGGACTGGGCTTGGTTTTGTTGGTCAAAGGCATCCCGATATTGTTCAAGCATGTGAATTCCATGATCTTTTGTAGTAAATCAGGTAGGCTTATTAGAACCTCAGTCTATGTTTCGACCAAGAACTTCCTTTCTCAGCGGGAATCGTGGGTTTACGGATGTGAATAGATTGATTTGAGATTTTAGAACGAGTTCCTGCCATTTGGTTCATTTTTCGGATTGCTGCCATTTTTTATATCATATGATATGAATGATATGGTACTTCGACTTGATGGAGTGTCATTTTGGCGGCGACTTAGTGAAAGATAACCCATACTGACCTGAAGGTGACATTGATATGTGAAATTTCCACTTTTTGAAGCACCGGTTCAAGGCCATCACCGGGACATCAAATTGACCATTTGTGAACTACTATCGATTTTTGGAACGGAACTTGTGAATCGGTTTAAATATGCTGGAAATGATGTTGGTTGTTCGTATCTACAGATCACTACCAACGTTCAGGAACCATGTGTGGTACAATGTCCTGGCGGTACGTTCGAATTTGGCTTCGCTTGTCCCTCGTGCAAGTTCGTGAAAGACTTCTTTCACTGTTCGAACTATTTACAGAGTTCACGTGTGTTATTTGTTGAATTTTCTCACACTTATGTAACATTTATTTGATAACCTGTTATTTTGCACTCAGTTCCTATTTTGCACGCGGTCGCAATCATGTCATTAATCAATAAAGGCTGGTGTCTGCAGCCATCGATGGACCACAGCAGATGTGGGCGAAACGTCTGTTCGTCGGATGTAAGACGCGGTATGCAATGCCACAGCTGTGAGGCCTGGTGGCACTTTAAATGCACGGGTTTTCAGGATGGACAGGAAAGCCAACAGCCAACTCACCTGACCCGTTTGTCTGCGCCAGGTGCCTCTACATCAGGGGAGAAATGCATCCTGCAACTAAGAAGAGAGCCATCAAGAACAAACCAAATCCCCACTAATGAACCAGAAAGTCCAGTCTACATCCTCTGCTATAATCGAGATACTCGACACGGAACTGAAGCTTCTTTCTAAAGCTCTGGAGGGTGCAAACACAAAGAAGGCAGCGACCCGGATGAAAGTTGATAAAGAATTTTCTCCGCTGAACGGGCACCTAGCGCTATCTGCTCCTGGTCCGCTGGCGGCGAGAAGGCCTGATGCGGCACTAAAGACTGCAACGGCGTCTCTAGTGGACAGGGGCGTAAGGGAGAGCAGACTGATCATCTGGAGGTCATCGACCAGAAGAATCACGCCAACGAAGCAGGCCTAGTTGCTCCTCGGTAGTGTCCTCTCAAAGCCTGACCACGAATCGCTTCACGCAGACTGGTCATACTAGAAGGGAAGCAAGCGAACACTTTGGCTTCTCGTCACCTTTTTCTCTCCGTCTGCCGTACAGAAGATCTTGGTGCGAGCTGTCAGCATCCCAAATGCATACCCAACGATCAGGCGTCCATCTGAAGATCGCCATCTAGGGGCGCAAAAGTTAGACCAGAGCAGTTCTTGGGGAGAAATACGAAAAAAGGCCTCCACTCGGCGACAGTTCAGCCGACCCAAACTTATAGTCACACCGAATGTAGTAATAGCCGTTGTGTTCCAGAAAGCACGCCGAGGCAACCGACTGCGATTCCGGATAGCAGTTTCCACTCAACCACCGCAGACCCCTCGAGTTCCAAAGGCAGCGACGCCCTGGAGGAGGCAAGCCTCACGTGGACGGAGCGCCCATCAACCACATGCGTTGACCTCGACATCGGGGAATGCTGCGAGAACCGTACAATCACTGAGAATGTGAAACTGCCAATCTCGAGCTCCACTCCGTCAAAAGTGGCCTCTTCGATTGTGGACACCGTTGTCGCCCGGGACCCCAACAGCCAAAGCCTCAAACCTGACCACAGCGCACAGGAAAGTCCCTCGTACACCCAGTTGGCCACGCTGATCGCGGGCGACTCGGGTGTCCACACAAGCACGAACGAAGGGCGACTGTAGCCAAACAGGCCACATACGATTCACCAAATCGGAAAACTGCTGGCTGGCTTCAAGGTGTAGTTCTCTGCAAAAGCAGCCTCATGAGAGCACCACCAAAAGAACTCGATGCTGCCATCCAGCGCTCAGGGCCCCACAGAGACACCTTTCAGAGCAAACCGCGCCAAAATGCCTAAGAAACCAAACAGACACAAGATTGCTCCAACTCCTTGGACAATAGCAAATCGGTTCGTCCAAAAGGCGGTAGTGAAAGGGTTACGAGTATCAGTGGTGAAAATTTTCGCTCCCAGGGAAAAAACTTCGTCCGCCAAAGGTAAAAGGCCCGCGCAAACCGGGCTTCCACTGGGTGAAACAAACCCTGCAAATAAAAAGCAGCCCTCGAAACCACCAAGCGAGGAAGCAGACAAGTATGCCTCAGAGGTCCCTTCGGAGCCTTCGACTCCAACCCGACGTACAGCTATTAAGTCTGCCAACCTCTCTGGTTACACAACTCTCGGCACCTCACCTTCGGAGGTAGCAGAGACTGTTGAAATGCTTGTCCACAAACTGCCTGAGCCTTTTCAACAAACCTTGCGATATTAAACAGTCGGTTTGTCTTGAACAGCCGTCCATCATCGCACTCACATAGACCTGGCTCGCACCAGATGTCTTTGATGCGGAGATCTCAATAGACGGCTACTCTGTTTTTTGAGCTGATTCAAAACAAGAGAGGGCTGGTAGGGTTGCTTTGTACTGACATGCGGCCCTGCCCATCCCGATTGTTCTCTCTGATACCACTCCTGCTATTTTTTCGATGCACTGTGGATTCAAGTCCCGCTGCGCGGGTCCGATTCTTTTCTCGGTGTGGTCTACCGTTGCCCCTCGAGTCCTCCGGAAGATGACCAGCTCCTCATACGAACCCTTGAGCAACTCTCCTCCAGCTACCACTTCACTCATTTCCTGCTAATAGGTGACTTCAACGCTCCAAAGGCCTACTAGATGGAGCTCTAGCGCGCCGGATCAAGTGGACCTTGAGGCTTTCCATCGGTAACTACTAGCCACATGGTCCAACTGAGTCAATGAATTTCTTGCGGTTGGTATCCTCCAAATAACTCGATGTGAGCGTTTGTATAGGAAGTTCGTGCTGGAACAGGAACAGGAACAGACGATGACCAGCACACAACTGAAGCATCCGCTTTCTATTATCCGTGCGCTCAGGATCGATGCCAAATCTACCACCTACCTGGGCTTCTTCCGAAATTAGTCGTTCAAACTGGATATTCATATTACTCGCCAAGCTAACTATACCCGTCCTACTTGCCGACCAAAGCACTCGCGACGGATCTTGGGAGACACTATACATAGACAGATGAGGAATGCAAGGTTTCAGCAGGAGTTGCTTGTTTCCCGATTTGACGCATAGCACTTACATTGAAGGTTGCAACGTGGGTCAGATCTTTTGAGGTTAGCATTGATTATTTGGGTTTGTTTTTTCTGGGCGATGTTTCAGACACGGAACGGTGGATAGGGGATTGGCAGATAGGTTGATCTCACTGCACCATTCGATACGTGGGGAGGGCCGGTGAGCGACGAACTGCAAAGGTGAGTGGTACTAACTGCATGGTTCTGATGAGATTGGCATTGTTCTAAGCCACCGAGCTGAAGTTTTTGTGGTTGAGTGGCTGTCGAATGATACTGGTCTCTGTGGGGTTCTGTGGGGCAACGTATGTGACAGTATCCCGTAAACGCGCAGAAAATCGCTGCCCGTTTGTCATATCTCCTTGCGCCCCAACACACTATAGCCCTGCCACTCTAAAAGAGTTCCTATGTTTCTCTGAGCGCATTGTTACGGCGGCCTAAGAGCTCAGACACAGTGGTTTCTGGGAACATGAATGTGCAGTTAGATAGGTTTAGCGCTACCGAGGCTCAACTTTGGGTCCTTTTGGACAGGAATCCAGACGAATGGACAACGGTGGATGCCTGCTGCCTGATTGCCGGGTCACAGCCGTAGATCAAGCGCGAAAACACAGTGTATCCAGGGCGTCTGTTCTGGGTTGTAGTAATTACGGACAACATGGGCTTGTAGGGCGCGCCGAGCATGCGCCAGTGAAAAATCAATCAGTACAGCTCAAGAATGTACGCACAGATAATTTCGTTGCGGTCGGTAGACACAATTTTAGATACTTATGTGAAGCGGAGTTTTGTGTGGACATCGACAAAACCAACCGACAGAAGTGACCGATATGAGGAAAGACTGGATTTGGACGTCAGCGGGAAAGAAACATCAACCGCTTAGTTGAATCTATGAAGTCACAGAGCGGACCTGGAAAATACTGGAGTCTTGTTTTAGAGGGAAATATCGTAGGAACCAACGGATTTAAGCATCAGCGAGACGCTAACCCCTGCGGAAAAGTTGCAAATGAGCTTTCGCTCAGCTGCAGAATTTAAATGACGATAAAAAATTTGCCTTGATATTGGTTTTGAGGAGAATAAAGGTGTAAATGAGAACCACGCAGGCGGGAGTGCTTGAGGGATTTTGGGTTGAGGTAGGACAGCATATCGAATTTCGCTACGTTGTGAAGTGAGAGTAAGGACCCATACTCTTGTATTTATTTCTCCTGAGATGTGGTGCTGTTCAGCCCCCGTGGCAACTGGTCCTTGTTCATCGCGTCGGTTTTTTTCCGGCGACTGACCTCCATAACAGCGACATTCTGCGCAACGGGATCCTTCTGATGGGACTCCAAGAGGACTGGAGCCCACCACAGCTTTTCGTGTAACTCGACCTGTAATTGCCCAACGGCTATCCTTCTTGCTCATTATCACATTGGCTAACTGTCCGCCCTAACAAAAGGAATATTTTCACCCAGCTACCCACTCACCCTGGTCCTGCGCCTGATGGTCGACCAAAACTCAGTACCAAGACCACGATGCATGCACGAGGGATGAAAACCTCGTGTGTGGACGGTACGTCCTGCAGGGAGGGTCGCCCTGTTACGTTGCACCATGATGCGTTCGTATACTCGCCACCCCTCCAGCAGCACGGGTGTATCGCCCATCGCCGGTGGTTCTGAGCCTGGCCTTTAATTCAGGAAAACCAAAAAAGAGCACCGTTGCCGTTTGTCTGTAGCTGGATTGGACTTGTCCAGGTTGTCATTTGTCTCGCAACACCAAGAAATACAAGCGAATGACAGGTGTCTTTTCGTTTGTCTTATATATATATGCATGGGGTAGCCTGAGGGTACTGTGTGAGGCTCACGGCTAATGTCGACGTGCAAGGAGTTGCCACCTTCGTCTTAGTTGGATCACACCATCCCAAGCCCACTTCACCATCCAAACACAGCACACACGTTCTATCCTCTTGTCATCTATAACGATCATGTGCACAAAATGCAAATAAATTATTATTTCCTGATTACAACCAGTCACAGCTAGCATTTAATGGCTGTTCTTTTTGCTATGCACCATTCGTTTTCTGAGTTGACAGCAGTGACTCGGCGACTGGTGATCCTTAATCCCATCTCCTGTTAGGTTGACGCAGTAGATCTCAGTTAAGCCACGGTTCTTATCCATTTTCTGGGAGCCTGTTGCCTATCCGCTTTTCACTTGTCTACTGTCACTGCTCACATTAACCCCTTTCTTTGCACAACGGAGACCCTATGTCATGATTCTTTGGTAAGCTAAAAACTGCCGCCCGTTCCAACTAGTCCAATGTCTAGCCTCCCTGCTAGCTACCTCGACGACAAAGTTCTTACTATCCTAAAACTATGCACCTACTCTGGCCCAACTAGTACTTGGTTTCTAGATCAGCAAACGTATCCACCTTTCCTGGGTCCATTTAGCTTGCTGTCATCCCCTTTAGATTTTTTTCTGTTGACACCGTTGTATCATGCCTCCTGACACTCGCAACATGCTACTGCTTTCATTCTACTTCTTCTCGTTGCCCCTCTTCCCAAGCTTCAAACTTCTACTGCAGTTGCTCAAACGCCCCGTAGGACTGTTATTCATTCAAACTGGCTGGTCCCCGGTCTACACTCACACGGTCCTCCAACGAAAGGGAAATTATCTGACCCTGCATCCGTCTGACTCTGTGTCAATACCCGTCTCACCCAGATCCAGCTGCCACAGAACTGCGTATCCCTTCTCCGATCGCGGCACCCTTGACGACCGTTACGGGGCTGTCCATAAGACCGAAGCATGTCAGTGCAATGATGGCATGGCACTGTCATACCCAGTGTGATGGCACTCCCGCAACTATTCTCTTCAAAATCTCGACCGCAACCCCTCGCCCAATCGAGCCTGTAGTCGCAACTTCGAGCAAATTTTTCAACCGGCCCCGTCTCTGGGACGAGTTCTTTCGTACCCGATGAATTTTCGCCCAAATTTGGCTAGCCTGATTTTCTGCCACAATTTCGGCTTGCCTCTTCCACAAGTTCAAATCCGTATACGATGTCTGGTTCGCCCTATGCATTACCACCACGTCCCCATCCAACCTATCTGCTGCAACTGACTTCCCTACAACAGTGAGTTTGCTTAATTTCAGATTAAGCCACATTTTTGAGACAAAACTCGCCATGTGCTCCCTATTCGAATTATTCTACCTCCATCTCCACTTTTGCTCGTTGTGACTCCAGCCATTTGCCCAAGCGCCCAAGGTCACTCATGGCCAGCAATGGTTTTCAGTTTTAGTTCATGCCATGTTCATGTCTTTGAACTAGTCGGACCTCCTGACCATTGTTCCCTACAAGTTGGGAAAGCAACCTATTATTATTTCATCGGATATTTCCCACTGTTTATGACACTGTCCTCTTTTCGCGCAATCCGCACTACCCGCAAATCCCCCAGTCATGCTTCATTCTGACTGTAAACGTATGATCATGCCAGACGGTATGTCACCCAAAATTTGGGGAATAAACATTATTATTATTATTATGCATGTCTACCATTACTCCTTGCCTATTGCATCGCTAGTTGAGTAGATTCCGTAGTCACTAAACAGAAGTATACTTGTACTGGTTTGTTTCCCGCCCTTTGTGGTATACTATCATTGTTCGTAAGCTCATCCAGTCCTTGATTGCTAGGATACTCATCACCAATATACTCCTGTTCCGCTTTGATTAGCCACTTGCTGCCACCACCCTAATTGTAGTGAACCTCAGGTTACTTTCTATTATGGGATTCTACGCCATCTGATATCCCCTCAGAATCACAGTCCTCTCATCTCATTCCATCTCCCTGAGAACCAATCTTCAGCAGTGGCATTTTCGAAAGCTCTGTATGGTTGCTCTCCAGCCTGCCGTTCCAAGCTTGACATCCACGTGGAGCTCCAAATGAACCAAAATTGCCGAAGATCCTACATCGGCTTTGCGTTACCTGCGCGAATTAACTTGGTTACCCTGAAATTTCGCTGCCCACAGAAATGCACATCCCAGTCCGGTCACCTCAAACATGACAATTGTTACGGAACTGTTCAGAAAGCGAGGTATGTCGGCGCAATGATGGCGCGGCACTGCCATATCCAGTCTGATAACAGACCAGCACTAATTTCCTCCCTACTCTTGACCGTGACCTCTGGCCAACTCGTTCGTCTGCCTGCAACTGTGAACAGATTCTTTACCTGGCCCCATCCGCCTCCGGGGCGAGCTCGTTCTAATCTGCTGAACCTTTTGTTTGGACCGAACTATCCCGGTGGACTTTTAGTCTCGTTTTGCCCTGTGCGCTAGCTCTAAATCACCCTCCCAAGGAACATCTACGCCCGTGTTCGCTCTAATAGCGACTCCAGTCTTTACAGGTTCACTGCGTTCCGTGATTCTGCTATTCACGCTAAGACATACCCGCATTGCGAATTTCTCCAATTCACCATCCCCATTTATCCGTTTTGTGACCCCAACCATAGACCCAACTGTCCATGCCACGTAGCCTCAGCAGTGGTTTTTGTTTTTAGTTCAACTGGAGCCGCCCGGTCACTGCAACACTGCTTTTTCACCGGATCCATCATTTTCTTTCCTCATCTTCCGTAATTTGCAGCTTTTTATTGAGTGGCGTACAGGATCATTTGGTTTTGCTTTCGCGCTGTTGAGTTATTGCTCGCCATATTCAAATTGTGACGGTATCATCTTGCTTCAATTTGCTGTGTTTCCTAAAAGATGGAACCGCCTAAGAAATGTGCTTCTCTGCCTTCGGTGTCCTCCGCGCTTAGATCATGGCAGTTTAGGCGTGGACTCATCTGCGTCAAATACTTCACATTATTTGTGTGACCACCCCGCCTCTGCGCAATCCTGAGTAGCCACAAATCTAATCAGTTGTGCACTTATTCCGACTGCAACATTATTATCGTCCTAACTTGTGCACCTAATCAGCTGAGAATAAATAGGTAGTATGCTGACCTGCACACTGGATGCTCCTCAGCGAGTTTTTGTGGCGTTTCTGTTGTTGAAGCCAGGCGATGCCAGTGTTCTAGAAGAGGATTCTATAGTTGCACCACTCGATGTGGAGGACAAGTTAGGAAAACTGACAATTTCAGGGAACGAAGTTGCATCAACGAAGCGAAAGGGCAGTGTGTGGTTCAGACTTCGAGCTCTTTGAGGATACCAACTGTGGGTATGGTTTGGGGCTCGGGGGTCGGAGGTAGACCGAAGCCACAGGATACAGGTTTACTAACGGACAATTGTGTGGCTTGCGGAGGATGAGCAAAAAGGGGCTAATAATGATGATTATTTTCTAGATTGTCGATATACTGTACAGAGCTCCGAAGAGCCGATGGGTTTGGGATAAATGGTTTGCGCATCATGCGGTGTTCTGCTTCTCACGAATAGCTGGAGAAACTTGCGAAGCTTGAACCTTGCCAATTGTTGTGGTGAGCGAAGATGATAAAAGTGATTTTGAAAAGGTTACAACCTGCGATTTCGACGTTTTTAATGATTTTTCCACACAATTTGTGGTTGGATTATCTGAAGAAACCTTTATGGGCATTCGACTTACGCTTCTGATGGGAATTTACTTTGGAACGACTTAAAAGCCCGGTGATCACCTAGGCGGTCTTTGTCTACTCCGGATACGGAGTTACCCTGTTTCCCCGTGACTACCGATCGGAGATTCATTCAGCTGGATAAAGCCCTGGGAAGAAAGATCTCCCTCCGGTCCTAGTCATGGGGTGCGAACTGCGCCAGGTTGCATGTAAAGAAAATCACTTTTAAAGCCACCTTATGAGCTCCGGAAATTTATGCCGTTCTCCACTGCTGGATTTTGCTTGATTTGTTGCCACCACCGCCGCCCATGATTCTGTGGTTGTCTGCAGGAAGTTCTGGTAAACCAACGGGGCTTTCAGATTTGTTGCTCAAGATGATGAACCAGTGCGCAAACACAAGCTAATAGATAAAAGTGAAAGCAAACGTCGGTGTAAGTGGCAATGACATGGCCAAAATCTGCGACTAAGAAAGTACCCGACATCTGGATGGTCGAATCAGCACGAACGAAGCACCATAAGTAAAAAACTTGCTAGTTTCGAAGTGATGAACTTCGCAAAGCTTGAGTGAGCTTGGGTGGCCAGGATCTTGGATTTATCCAAGAACAAAAAAGGGGGATGACGGGAGAAGAAAGAAGAAATATCCCCCGAAAATACAGGTGTTAAAAAACACTGGTGATGAGGATGTCATATCCTCCACCTTTTACTTTGGAGCGGCACCCTCTAGCCGACATTACATCTAAGAAAAACAATATAGAAAAGTGGTGTTTGACGAGATTTTCAAGACTGATTGAGGGAATTAGTTGTACAAGAAATGGAAAAGTTGATGGTGATCTGAAACAGTGGGACTTCTTTCTACCGAGCCTAGAATGCAATGTTGGGTGAGGTCGCTCCAGAGAAAGATGGCTGTAAAATCACTTCTAAGCCCTGTCATCTGCTTCTGCTGCTGGAGTGTTTGGCTTACCGGCTCACCAGCACACGAAGGGAGTACTGAAAAACAACTAGCGTTCCACCCGGGTAATGAATGCACCAACTGGCTAAAGCTAGGTTAACCGCGCCACATATATGTGTACCTGTCAAGGCATGGCTGGTCACGGCCCACCAAACTGCTTACCTTCTGAAGGGTTCCAGAACTCTTTGCCAGCTTGTCGGCCTTTGTCATGAAGCAGAAGTATGAAGACCTACAGCGGATTGCATTTTTTCTGGCACACCTCACCTCGGGGTTTTGGGTACTGGGGGTTCTTAACATAAGTGTTTGAGGTGCTCACTGAAATAGTGATGTTGTGACAAGAAGTACCGTTCTGTGTACTTATTCTTAACCATTACTCCGTGGTTCACACTTTGCTGGTGCTTCCCGCACCAAGCATTATCCTCTATCTTCAGACCACCGCCTGTCACATGTGCCGACGTCCCTTACTTCGTGTGATTTGCGGCCGCCGCACTGAGATTAACTAAATTAGAATTATTTCCATCGTAGTTTCGACCAATTCAATATGGTGGATCCGGAATGTCTTCAGTGCGTAAATACACTGCTAATTACATCCACGGAATTTCACAATTAGTTGAGCATCGCGGGCGTATCTCACACCACCACTCAGCTGTGTCAGCCTCTCATGGCTTCAAAGTAGTCCTCAACTTCGTGAGAAACTTGCCTCCTTCAGGTGTGCCTAACCAAGGAGGAATGTCTTGGATAATTGTGATTTATGCTCATACCTTTTACAGAATTAGTGTCTCAAACCGTTACCCAAAAAATAGCTGGAAAACCAGGGTTGTGCCCTCTCCACTTTCGTCTAATTTTGTCGTTGACCTCATCATGCTGTGACTCTTTAGAGGCCAAATTATCTGGTAACAGAAATAACTAGAGAGATACTTGTGGACTTGGATTGTGCGGGTGACCTTGTTTTGTCATCTGATGATAATGCGTCCGCAAGAACTACCCTACGCAGAAACAAGAAGCAGTCACTTTCGGAGGTACGACTTCCGAGCGCAACACATTACTCCGAAATTTCCCACCATCAGGGCAAAATCATAATTGTGTTGATCGGTTTGCTCGTCATGGATGCCGCGTCAACGCCGTATCCTACGGTTCCGCCGTGGTTAGAAAGCCATGCCTACAAACCTCTCTCGAGAGCAATCTTGCCTTGTGGCTATGAGATCTGATGCCACAATTGTTGCAGATTTTTGCTGACCGAACTGTTGACCTCACGACAGGCGTTAAAAGACCGTGACGAAGTGGAAAAGCATGCAAGCCAGAGCAACAGATGAAACATGTGCGGCTAAGATGGCCCGAGCCCGACCATTATTTTTCGACGAAAACCGTGTCCTTTTCTTCAAACCACTAATAGCATTACATTCGTGGAGGGAGAGCCATCAATTTGTAATTTGAAATGAGTGGCCACCCTAGAGTTGAGGAAACTTCATGTCTTCGCAGATGAAGTGACAGGTCCCTAAGTTCGCGCGTCTGAGAACCCTGCAGAACATGGCACGTAACCGATCACAAATCCGAGCTTGTTCTCCCTTCTAGGCCAAACTTCCTAGTTAACGCTTGTCCGTCCTGGGCTTGTGTTGGGCGAGTGCAGTGGAAAAGGCCGCAGTCCAAATAATTCCCCAGTCGTCACATCAACGCACTTCCGTACTATTTTTTGACTATCCAGCGTTATGGTTCAGTTATCCTAGGTTCCGCTGAGGGGCAGTTGACGTTTGTCTTCTGGGTTGCATCCATTTCGTTCCCAATAACCAACCTAAAGTGTTCTCGGCCCATCAAATACCACGAATTCTAGGGCTCGAGATTGCTTCTGGACAGATAATAATAATAATTAAGCCCTGGCATCCCATCGGTTCACAGCCGTCGAGCAGCTCGGGGGAGAATGACTGAGCGTTGGTCCCAAAATTTCCACCAATCAGAATTCGCCATGATGCTACCCGAGGCCGGCGACCCAAAGCCTTGCTAATTGCAAGCGGGCTAGGTTATTGGCGGCTCCAACGTTTAATTGTAAGCGTTTAGGCAGTTTTGGTGCAGGATTCCGCCTAAATGTTATCTCAAGTTTAATCGAGGAGTGAAAATCAGAAAGAAGATCTGTCACCACAGAGAACAGGCACCAATGTTTAATTAAGCACCTCGCCCCTCAGGGTGGGACGAATTCGGAATGAAGGCGGGGGTGAAGTATTCGTGTGCCCAAAAGGGAAACTAGATGCTTTCGTCGCGGGGACGACGACATGTAATTACCACTGCAGCGTAGTATAGCTTATTCGGCTGAACTGTGATAATACTGTACTCAAGAATTTGAGGAGAATTGGAATCAACGCTGATACCTTTATACCTTTGTAGATACCCTACTGCACCCACCACGGATGCACTATTTTCTTCATGCCTCATTCTGGCACAAGGTTCTTGGCGTAATCGTTCGCCTCCCTGCTTTCACTGACAGTCAGCTTTTATTGTTTGGTTCCATTTCAATGCCACATATTTGGAATAGATTGGGTGATGCTTCACAAAACAAATTCTGATGGAGTTTAGCATACCACTTTCCATCCCCTATAAATTTGTATGTAAAGTGATAACATGAAGTTTTATCACGTAGCTGGATGACTTTTGAGGAAGTAAATGTCGCGATTTTCTAGACATCGTGCTCCTAACAACAAGCCGTACTTACAAAGAAGGAAAGTCGGGATCCTGGACACTGATCCTATCGTATTTATTGTCCCGCTAATTCGACCATCGAAAGACCAGAGCTACTATAGAGAACTGCAGAACTTGCGCTGACACTTTTGTCTGTGAACTCTGCTCCAGGTTTTATATTCAGCACCGAAAAACACTGCGCAGAAGATAGAACACCTCCCAAATTTGGATCACGTATTCTCCGTAGACCGGTGGTAGGCTTTGTGGTTGCAAGGGATTTGTGACCAACAAAGACTCTAGTTTAGCGTGATCGGTCTTCTCCCACGGGAGATTCGTTCTTCTGATTGGTTTGTGCTACTTTGCAGGGTAATGTACGAGAGGCTTCTATGTACTTTTGTGTCAAATGGCGTAAGGGCCGTCCTTTACATTTTCGGAGTTCCCCTTATAGGATGATTTCTCCTGAAGCATATTCCAATCAGCTTGCCGAACTTCCTGACCACAACTGCCCTCTTGTTTTGACGGTTGCTTACAGTGCCAGAAGCTTTGCATCGCGTGGTGTATGATGCAGGCGTGAGCCAGTTATACCGGATGATTCACCCAGTTAACATGGCATCTTAGAGCTGACGCGTTAACTCTTGTTGACCGGCAGTAAAACGTCAGCGGGCAACACATTGAGTGATTAAACACGTTGCGGTTCTTCACCCGTCCCGACGGATGGCATCTCAATACGCACGGGCAAAGTGTTGAGATGTTGCCAGGCCATCCAGTTTGAGAATCAAGGGCTGCGCTTGAATCGCTTCGTTCGTCTGCCCTTGACGTCTGGAGTAAACTTGAACCATAATCAGGACCTCATAAAAAACTCGCAAGCTGACCACCGCTGTATATGTAGACACAGTTCGAAATTATTACGTCGTGACTAAACGGGCTAATACACGAAGAGTGTGATTGCGGTACATTTTGCCCCATTGGATACGAATCCATTAACTGAACTTACCGGTCCTTGGCTGTATCCGTGGTGGTTGACTGGACACCAATTTCAGCTATCGTGCGCAAACGCCTTGTCAGATATGAGGATTCATTCTGACTGAGATATCTGAGAGGGGCTTTGAGATTTTCGTCACTCCGCGTTCAAAGGTTTTGGATACATACTTCCATCCGTCACGAAGAGACTGGACCTTATAGTGGTTTGATGGTTAGTGTGCCTCCGTGACTCATTGATCTATACTGAGGGGTGTCCGTGCGACACTCGCAGTCTCATACCAGATCGGTCAATGGTTAGAGGTCCGACCGACACAATCTCCTGGCCCTCCAGGTTGGGGGTTGGAACATCAATGGCGATTAGTTCGTTTGAAATAGGAATGCACTTCCATTTTCGGCCAAACACCGCTGTTTTTCGGTTATGCTTTTGAGCCACAGGCTTTGGTCTTGTACCTTAATCGTCCCTCTGTCAAGGTCTGGCGGCCTTGACAGTGTCCTGCCCAACATAAAACGATAATAATTACAACTGACCATACTTCATGTCACATCGGTGGTGTCACCAGCCGTTTCGCCTTACGTCAACATTCTACTGCTTACACTTCCATTACACTCTCACGGATTCTTCCCTTAATCCTGCGCCATCTCAATGTGAATACTTACTCTGTAGGTTGCAGGACTAACGGCTTTGTTTGCCCTGCATCACGCTAGGCTGGAGCTTCTGTACGTCCGACATCACTAACAACTCTAGAAACATTGAAGTTTCCAATCCCCGAAACGTTAACTGCCTTTGTTGTTCGCATACTGAAGCAAGCAGGACAACGTTAATTCCCTCTGCATTGATGTATGCTGTGTCAGAAACGAGTATCCAGGACTGCAGTTAAACTGGCTGCCCCCTCATTCTCTTCTAGTTTCTGACTTCGTACCTCTGGTGACGTGGGGGCCGCTGCAACTGGATACACCGGGGTGGGTATTAGAGTGACCAATCGAGAGGAAGCACCTCTCCTTGATTTGATACCCGTTGGTATTCGCCTCCCTGTGCTTCGTTTGGCAATGTCTGAAAGAATCTCTAGAACGTGATGTCCATCGCACACTGTTCGTTATCTGCTTACACTCCGACAGACTGTAGTTCTGAGTCTGCCAAAGACACGTTCTATCATGCTGTAGGGCTCTTTTACGACAGATTAAAAGCTCAGACATCGTTATCGTGGCTGGTAAAACTGGGTCCCCGTGCAAACCGAGAAGTTTATTACACCCGAAAAGTTGAAGAAATGGAAGGTGCGAAAAATGCTGGAAACCTCAGCAGGTTCTCCCACCTAATTCGTTCGATTGACCCTCGCTGTCAGCTAATTATCAGGGACTACAATGGCTCTCTGATATTCAGCAAAGGAGAACGTTTGGACCGCTGAGCCCAATAATTCGGACGGCAATTCACTTGGCCACCTCCTACCATAGATCTGGTCTGTCGGCCTTCAATAGAAAGGTGGACTACAAACAGGGAATCCCCTCAGTTTCAAAGTAACCGAATGTATTTCCCTACTCAAGCGTCGGCGTGCTCCTGGCTCTGACAGCCTTCGGCCTGCTGTATTCAAGGATGGCGGTAAATTCCCCAGCCAGCACTTGTGTCGTGTATTTGTCTCTCTGGGAGAAAGAGCCCGTTCCAGCTAACTGGGCTGAGTCGATAATAGTACCCATTTTCAAAAGCGGTACTGGCAGTGAACACAGTGATCACGAGGGTGTCAGTTTGGCTGTCGCTGCAACTATTTTTTGGAACCATTGATTCTTTGTCTTAGGGCGCCACACGAATCTTTGACCCGTGAGCATCAAGGGATATTTTGACCAGGTAGAGGCCGCGTCGACCATATCCTCACACTCGCTCAGGTGTTAGAGTGACGGCATATGTACAGACGATCCACAACCTTGGGATCCCTTGACTTTAAGGGTGTGATCGAATCTGCTGATCTCTCAGCGCGAGATGGCCCAAGTGGTTAGAGCGCGAATTTACTGACTTGAAGGTCCGTGGTTCGAACCCGACCTCTGCCCCTCGACTTCCCCTATCTAGGCTTGGGCAACCTGGCAGTATCCCAGTCCTCATGCTTCCTTCGGATGTTATGGCAGCTAGGCACCGGAAGGGTCATCATCATCATCATCATCATCGACAGCATGACATCAGTGTTCAACACCGATGCTTCGCTGCCGTACAACCGTGTTTTATTTGAAAGCCTTATTGTGAAGAAAAGAATAAAGATGGACGGGGAGGGGACTTACTGCTGCCTTACTACAATCATTCCGAGGTGCCTACACCTCCAAACACTCATTCAGGCAATCTGGATAGAAACTGACAACAAGATCGTCACTGACATCGGTTGGCAGCCATATCTTGCAGCGTCTCCAACCAGGCGCACTGTGGATCACGCGGTCCCCATCCTGGAAGGCGAGTAGCACCGACAACACCCAAGCGTCTCGTGATTTTTTCCATACCCTTTTGCCAGGTCAAGGGTTGGCCACCTCTCTGCTTACGCCACTCTGAATTGGGCACGGAAAACAGCACTCTCTTCGGCAAACGATGATTAGGCATGCGCAACACATGTCCCAACCAACGCAGCTTCTGGTGCTGGACACATTCTTCAATGGAAGTACCCGTTGCACAACCCAAAACTCGCTTTCTAACTGCCTCGTTACGGATTCGCCGACACCATCCCACACGAGCTATGGTTCTGAGACAACGATTGTCGAACACCTGAAGACGTCTCAGTTCCGCTGCTCGAACAGGCCAAGTCTCACAGCCATACAACAAAACAGCCCGCACTGTAGCTTGATACACACGTCCCTTGAGATTCAGGGACACACCACTTTGACGCCATAGGTGTCTCAAATTAGCAAACGCGACCCGAGCCTTGCAGATTCGTGCATTTACCTCATCTGTCACACTACAATCAGAACTAATACAACTTCCAAGATATGTAAAACGCTCCACAACTTCCAGTGCCTCTCCCTGGATTGTAAGTGGCGTGTTCAGTGACTGCATGTCCAGGAGCATGACCTTACACTTTTTGGGTGCAAAGTGCATACCAAAGGACGGGATGACTTTGGTCAGTTCATCTAAAAACACCTGCGCCTTCTCCTCCTCTTCAAAGATAAGAACGATGTCATCTGCATATTCCAGATCGACAAGGTTTTCGTCAGAGGCTATTTGAACACCGGGGTTTTGGAGACCTTCCAGCGTTCGTCTCATTATTTCATCGATCACGAAGTTAAACAGGAATGGGGAGAGTGGGCATCCCTGACGGACGCCACTTTGTGTACGGAAGCTTTTGGAGAGCTCGCCGTATACTCTCACACGTCCGGAAGTCTTGGAATACAAAGAGCTTATTATGTTCACGAACTTCCGGGGCATTCCTTGGTGGGCAAGCGTGTCAAGCAGAACAGACCGGTCAACCGAGTCAAATGCGCCTTGGAAATCCAAGAATACTAGAATTGTGGGTCGCTTATACGTATGGCGTTGTTCTAGCACCTGACGAAGTGTGAAGATTTGGTCAACGCAACCCCTACCAGGCCGGAATCCCGCTTGCTGCTCTCGAGACAGTGTCTCACGAGCCACCGTAAGGCGACGAAGCACAAGTGACGCCAACAGTCTCGTTACGACCGGGGTCAAGCTGATCCCCCTGTGGTTGCCACACTCACTACGAGCCCCTTTTTTGAAAATGGGCACTATCACCGACTCTCCCCAGTTGTCTGGGACAGACTCCTTTTCCCAGATGCAGGCAAACAGATCAGACAGGCGTTGACTGAGGATTTCACCCCCATCTTTGAACAATGCGGGTGGGAGGTCATCCGGACCAGAGGCTCGGTGGCGCTTGAGAGAACATATGCAGTCATAAACCTCCGAGGCCGTAGGTGGTTCCACGTTCACCGTCCAGGGTTCTACGTCACCTGTGGGTTCCAGATGGGCGCCAGCTGGTGGCCATGACAATTGTTGTTCGAAGTATTCGGCCCATCGGTCGAGACGTTCTTCTTTATTCGAGATGGTCACTCCATTCCGATCCTTGATAGTTTCGCTCACAGGTGGTTTCCGGGGACCGGTCGCACGGATCAACTGAAATAATCTTCGGGCATTACCGGATTTCTGGGCCTCTTCCATTTCCTTGGCTTTCTGTGTCCACCACACTTCGCGGTCGGCTTTCACACTCGCCTTCACTTGACGTCTGATAATTCGTCGCACCAAGTTATGTTCCGGGCCGGCTGGGATATTTCTCCGAGATTTAAGCAGTGCCACCGTTCGGTCTGATATCCAGTGCTTGAGTGCGCCTGGTGGTGCCGTGCCACAGGCGAAATTCCCAGCACTATGCAAAGAGGTGGCAATCTCGTCCCAGTATGCGTTCACATCTGATGGTGGAGCATTTGGAAGAGACCCTAGAAGACGATTCTGGTAAGTTCGTCTAACATCCGGATCTGCCAGTCTCTCAGTTGCCAAGCGATTTGTCCGCACCTTACGCGGTCCTGGAAAACGTAGGGAGAAGCGACTCCGGACGAGCGCGTGGTCGGAATCCACAAATGTGTTCCAAAACGACCGGCAGTCAGTTACTGATCCGCGCCATCGGTAACTGATGGCGATGTGGTCGATTTGAGTTTGTGGTCGGCGTGTCGTTGGAGGACACCATGTGGCCAGACGACTTCGGCTATTCCGGAAGTTAGTACTGCATAGAAACAGCCTGCGATCAGCACACAGCTGAAGCAATCGTTCCCCATTGTCCGTACGTACCGAGTCCAATCCATGTCGACCTCCTAATTGAGTCTCAGATACGCTAAGCCTGCCCACTTGTGCATTCAAATCTCCGGCAACCACCACGATGTCTGAGCTTTTAGCTCGCCGCAGCAGGGCATTCAGGGCGTCATAAAACCTGTCTTTGACGGTGTCGGAGCTACAGTCAGTTGGGGCGTACGCAGACACGATAAACAAACATCGATCAACATCCCGCTTGTGAGACTCCTTCACAGACGTTGCCAGACGAACCGCACAGAGGCGACTATCAACAGGTATCCAGTCAAGCAAGGATACTTCCGCCCGGTGACTTAGGACGATACCAACCCCTGCATATCCAGCTGCAGCAGCCTCTGGATCACCATAGGTGCGCAGTCGGAAGCGAGTGGAGACTGATGGGGCGGTTAGCTCAATCATTGTGCTTGCATCTTGAATTCTTGTTTCCGAGACACAGCACACATCAATGCCAAGCGAGTCCAGTGTGAGAGCAAGAGCAGCTTGTTGTCCTGCTTGCTTCAGAGTGCGCACATTGAAGGCGGCCAGATAGACTGGATGTCGAGGCTTGAAGAGTGATTTGGAGATACCTGAGGATGTCGGCGCCATGTGACGAGCAGATGCTGCACGCAAAACCGATGCAAGACGAACGGAGTCATCGGTCCTAAGTGCTGGGCCTACAAGAGTAGAGTTATTAATGGGGCGGGGAGAGGGGGAAGAAAAAGTATGTGAAAGAGAAAGAAGGGAGGCGTCAGCAGTAGGCTGTTTTCGCTTACCCGCCCTGCTGTATGCAGTAAGGCGACCCGGATGATGACACCACGCGACGGCCGATGTGGCATGAGTTTATTTGTATGTGTGCAGTTCATGGTTGTACGTGGGCTAGGATACTGTCAGGGCGCCCACACCTAGACAGGAGGACGATTAGGGTCCTCAACCAAAGCCTTTGGCTCAAAAGCCTAACCGCAAGGCAGCGGTGTTTGGCGGGAAATGCAAATGCATTACTGTTTCTACGGAACAATTCGCCACATGTTCCAACCCCCAACCTGGAGGACCAGGAGACTGTGTTCGTCAGACCTCTAGCCATTGACCAACCTGGTATGAGAGACTCTGTGAGTGTCGCAGGGACACTCCCCAGTATAGCTCAATAGGTCGCTGAGGTGCCCAAACCGCCACACCACGGTAAGGTCCAGTCTCTTCTTGACGGAAGGGTGCTACAGCTGAAGGTTTTTTCATGGTTGTTCACTACACTCGCTCAACAGGGGTTGCTTCAGAAGTCTGTGAACATAATCCGTCCCTGTATTCTGGACGTGTGAGAGTGTATGGTGAGCTCTCTAATAGCTTCCATACAATGTGGTGTCAGACAAGGATGTCCACTCTCTCCTTGTTCATCTTCGTCCTGACAGATGACATGAGTTGTATTCTGTTTTTTTACCACCGATTTCTCAGAACTAAAGCTGGAGTCGACTGGTACTAAAGAATTTGGAAATAGGTGATAAGAAGACGGGTTTTTGATGAAGCGGAGGATACTTAAGTTTACTGAAATGAATTAACATGGTTGTAAGACAGTAAAGTACTAGTGTTATCCTCTAGTGTTGCTGTCAGTGATATTGATGCTGCTAACTCCAGCTCTACAAGGTTCTCCAGAAGCGATTTGAACACCAGTGGCTTGAAGACCTTCGAGCTTTTGCCTCGTTATTTCATCATTTACAAAGTTGAACAAGATTAGACATTCTCGCGGACAAAGTTTCCTGTAAGGAGGCTTTTAGATAGCTCACCATACACCAGATTATGTTCACGAACCTCTGGGTCATCCCCTTTCAAGCGGATGTGATTGAGAGCACTGACCGATCGACAGGATTGAACACTCCCGTATCATCAATGAACACCAGGATTGTGGGTCATCTGTACATGTGCCGTCACTCCAACAGCCCACGGAATGTGATGTCAACGCAGCCTCTACAAAATCTTTCGGCTGTAACACCCTTTCGATGCCTAGCTGCCATGCCACCCGAAAGGAGCACGAGGGCTGGGATACTGCCAGGTTGCCCAAGTCTAGACAGGGGAAGTCAAGAGGTAGAGGTCGGATTCAAACCACGGACCTTCCGGTCAGTAAATTCTCGCCTTAACCGCTGAGCCATCTCACCCTTCGTAGCTCCTACCGGGTCAAAATACCCCTCGATGCTCACGAGTCAAGAATTCGCGTACCACCGTAGCACGAAAGGTCATTTGCTCCAGCAACCTAGTTGCAGTGAGAGTCAGACTGGCACCCTTGCAGTCACTACGTTCGCTGCAAGTACCCTTTTTGAAGATGAGTATTAATATCGATTCACCATGGGTTTTTTGGGACGGCTCTTTCCCTTAGGTAGATACATACACTAGAACACTCCTGAGGCTGAAAGGGGTGCCATGTCCACGGACTCTCTTTCTGTTATAGACAGACAGTCCGGATTGAAGGTAGCTAACTGAACTATTGTTCGAAGTGCTGTGCCAGACGCTCCAAATATTCTTTTTTGTTGGATATCACATAGTCGTTTTGGTCCCCGATAAGTTCTCTATTCTCTATGTCTTTGGCCTCCAGAATCCTCTAATTTTCCCGGGCTGTACAGAAACCCAGTTTCACCGGGCGTCGAGTTGAGTTGTGGTTTCCATCAGAAAGAACCTCTCGCCGGGTCCCGGCAGAGGTTTAGTGTATGAATGAGGTTGACTGGGTTCAGCACAGGCTGAAGTTCAGGCTTAGAATATCTGTCTCCAATGTCCGTTATCGTCCGATATCGGACCGTCTGACTGGCGTTGAAGGAGCCAGTTCTGATAGTTTCGTTTGATTCCCGGGCCCATGGACTTCTCAGTGGCCAAGCGAGGTGTACGCGTTTTGCGGTTTGCGATGGAGAGAAGCAGCGGACAAGCTGATGGTTGCAATCCGGCAGATATTACAGAAGAAGCGGCAGTCAGTGGTCCATCCCCACCAACGGTAACCGATGACACCGGCAACCACAACGATATCTGAGCCTAGAGTATCATAGGAACTGTCCTTGACAGTTTCCGAGTTAAATTCCTTCGACGCAGACACAGAAAACAGAGGGCGATATGGCTCGCTTTCTCGAGATGCTCTCACTGACGTTTCCAAACAAACCACACAGAGCCAACTGTCAACATGTATCTAATCGAGTAGAGACGCTTCCACTCAATGACTCAACCCAACTGTCGTATTATCAACCATAATCCACTTGTAGTTCCGGAGATATTCAACATTATCCAACGGTTTACCGACATTAAGGGACTGGCGTGTTTATCTATTCCTTCGTTAGATGTCCTGACCTGCTCAGAAGGATTTTCGTAGGACATTGATGATTTCGGGAGAAATGGTGTGTTTGCATTTATTTACACTGAATGTCGGTTCGGCTGTTCCCGTCACTACCTTTCTGACCACTGAAGTAAGGTTAACTGACTTGCACTTGTCTGAACCATGCTTACCCCCGTGTAAAAAGTAATTCTCAGGGCAGTCAAACAGCACCTGTCGCCAAACAATAGTTCATCGCTGAACCAACGACCAATATTTCTGGATAACATCCTAACAAGTCGGTGGGTTGAAGATCATTCGGATCGGGGTTTTTCAGGTGCAAGGCCAGACCACTGTTCAGTGCATTTGGGCACTGTGCCGTGATTTCGTCGTGTCATGTTTATTTTTGTACAGTGCTATACAACATTGCTGTTTATGCTGACAATGATGTGCAAGTCTGCGACGTTCTGTTGGTTCCCTTATGTCATCTATTACAACACGGTCTGTGTTTACAGGTGGTACAAACTCATTGGATTTTTGGAAGCAGAAACCCTGAATGGCGTTTCGCACTGACAACTGAACTAACTCAAACATTTGGTTAAACTTCCTTGAGAGAGTTGTTCGCGTTCTGTGGCTTCTTGCGGTAGTCGTACTCTTCCTATAATCGTTCAGCTGTAACACCCTTTCGGTGCCTAGCTGCCATTCCACCCGAAGGAAGCACGAGGGCTGGGGTACTGCTAGGTTGCCCAAGCCTAGACAGGGGAAGTCGAGAGGCAGAGGTCGGGTTCGAACCACGGACATTCCGATCAGTAAATTCGCGCTCTAGCCACTTGAGCCATCTCGCCTATAAGTCTCGATTTCACACACCGCACAAGGCGCTTCTCCGACCACGCATTTTCAGAGTTCCAGTTAATCTACGGTGGTCATGTGGTTCCCATAGCTGTTTTTATGGGAACTAACTGATCGCTCGATGTTTGTGTTTTGTATTGAAAATCATTCCGAATTTTGTTGGTGCATCAATTAGACTCAATCGGAGTGGATAGTTACATCAATGCACCTTACTAGGGCCGTTACTTCAAACAACTGGGTTGTGTGATTAACGGGCTGAACAAAAGACTCACTTCCCTCTTGGTAGATTTGCATGGAGTTTCGTGCTTCATATTTGCATTATTTTGCTTCCAATGGTTGGAAAGTTACTTCGAGGAAAACTCGTAGGATTGCAGCTAGGGTTGGGGTTATTGTCGGAGTTTGGGGCATTGTTCATGTTAAGGCCGTTTTTAGTTGCTTTGACGTCGGCTCGTCGATTAGACCTCTCAATTTACCCTGCAACGCCTAAGTGCACAGAGTTCCGACTATGATGATACTTCAGCCTGGTCCTAAAACAGTGTTTCTTGGCCTTGTTACTGCTGAAAGCACTTATCTTGAAGACTGCTCATCAGGCAACCGCCAGGAAACCAGGCATAGCCACTTAAATAAGGAGGTTTTTGGGAGACGGTCATCGTGAATCTAGTGGCAGTATGTCCTAGTTATATTTTTCTGGGTGGTTAAGCCCACAAAATGGGGTTCGTTGGCAATGCACAGACGTCTTACACAGCAACTTTTTCGATGTGCTGTGTGCCAGTCACTTGGCTGTTCGGTTCAGCGCTCGAGAAACTAAGGGGTTGAACGACAGGTCTGTCGTTTGGGTTGGCTTCTTACTTTGCCATTCCCGGGACTGATTCTTTCCGCGGATTCCACTCGCACCGCTCAATAGCAAGAAATCGGAAAGAGGGCACAACCGGTCAGTTTGCTTAGGCTTCTTTTTATTGAGTTCTAGTGATTTCAACGACTTTCATGTAATTCTTACCACAATATGTCCCACCTTTTTCGCAGGCCTAATGACTGACCAGGAGATTTTAGTGGAGGAATACAAGACCAATGGAAATTCTGCCCATCAGAAAGCATGTTATGATGAGGCGGTAGAATGGTACACTAAGGCGATCAATGTTGATGGCAGCAACGCACTTTTGTACAGTAACAGGGCTGCAGCCTACTTGATGTTGACCAGATACCAAGAAGCATTTCAGGATGCAAGCAAGTACGTTGTCTGTTCGTCTCTCCATATGCTCTCTCAAGGAGTGTCGATTTGAATCCGCAATATTGCAAAGGTCTGATCCGCTACGTCAAATGCTGCATTTGTCTTGGCAAAGTTGCGGATGCTAGGAGAGTTTGTTCGCTTATCAGGGAACTGGATCCCACCAACACAGAGTTTTCGTCTCAGGTATCACATTTTCCACATTATCACTGGTCCTCAGGCTCATCAACTTGATTTACTTCAACAAACATACGAATCTTATGAGCATCAGCTTACTATCCCAGACTTGCGTTATGTTTGTTTTTGTTCCGGTTTGTCATAAAATTCAAACAGGCTCTCCATCTGATAAACAAGTGTATTGATATGGCTCCCGGGTCGTTGGACTACAACTTAAAGATGGTGGACTTGCTCATTCGACTAAAGCGCGTTTCCGAGGCCAAACGACATGTGGAGTGAGAGGATTTATTCGTTTTTGCTTATCGCTACATTTTAGGGCAATTTTGAGAGCTCACCCGGCATCTGTTGAGGTTTTGTACTACCGAGGACTTTGTCTTTTCTATTTGGACCACTTGGACAAAGCTGTAAGCCATTTTCAACACGTGTTGCGTCTTCACCCGGACCATACAGAAACACAACAATCTTTCAAACGGTGTAAAACTCTTTTGCGCTTGAAAGATGAGGGAAACAGATATATTCACGAGCGGCGCTATTCCAAGGCCTATGAAACCTATACAGATGCACTGACCGTCGATCCTCTGCATGACGCGATGAATGCCAAGCTGCTTTGCAACAGGGCTTGTGCTGGTTATAATGTTAGTTTCCACTTGGTTCTACTCATGTCGAACTTTTCTCTCCCTCCACGTTTACCGATTAGTTAGGAAAGTATGAAACGGCGCTAGAGGACTGTAACCAAGCAATTGCTCTAGATCCCTCTTATGTGAGAGCTCATTTGCGACGTGCCAAATGGTGAGTTGAACATCTTTGTTTCAGTTACTAGCTACTTTTCAAGTGTCTTACCCTTGTGTTACTCTTTGCTAAGACTACGGATTTTTGATGAAAATGACGGGGAAAAATTCCCAAATAGCACGCACTCTTTCTGGCATTCTATTTCTGACTGGTTCTGTTGAGTAGCTTTGAAGCAGATTCTTTCCTGCAGAATGTTTTTTTTTCGGGATATGGTCAAGTTGAGAAAAGTGCTCTGTTGCACACTTTCTCCTATTTGATGTAACAAGATCGATAATGTGACGCATCAGTTATCAGCTTTCATTGCCCACAGTTCACGTTTTTTGCGGATGCGAAGAACGCTTTGGATCAGCAAAACATCCAACTACCAATGAAGTCGAATCCAAGGCAGCTATTCATTCACTTTACCCATTAAAAAGGCATTTCCTTTTTCAAAATTTTTTGGTGCTTCCTACTAGACACGGTACGGTTGTTTTCATCTTCTTATTCAGAACATACAACTGCTTGTCAACTAGAGGCTGAGATATTCAACGAACTGGATAAAATGAAGCACTTATATATATATATATATATATATAAGCACTTATATATAATTAAGCACTTTGTACTTGGATGATGACAAACTTACCGAATCGATTTGCTTCCTTCAATAGTTTGTCCAAAATGGACTGGACTAATTTAATGTATTCTCCTAACTAGTCTACATTGAATACCATTCTTGGTTGGAAGCTCTCTGCCACCAGCACTTATCTCAATCAGCGTCCTTTTGAGAAAGTCGGAGAAACCGGTCGTCCTTGTCGAGCTCCAGTAGTTATTGGAACAGGCGATTAAAACTGATCATGCAGGCAGTTGTGGTGTTGTATGTTCTCACGCAGTGCCATCAAGATACTGCGAAATTTCGGTACATAGTTTTATGGAATGCGATTCTCCAAGGCGTCTTAATCAACCCAGCCGATTGCAGCCTTGATGTCCAGTAGACTGTAATGGTCGGTCCCTAATATATGCGATGATGTTTCAGGATTTGTCGTAGTACGAAGATCTGTCCAACGAAACCAAGCCGGTTTGTTCTTCGTGACACATCAGTTTGCGGATATTAATCCATGAAGATTGAGAATAGCTAAAAACTTATGCACAATTGACATTTCTCGGTGGTTCGGTTGGTCGGTTCCCCGGTCTTTTTTGAAGATGTAAACTACAACCAAGGAGCAGAGACATGAACTCTTCCAGAGTTCGTTAAATAAACCGGTCAGCTATGCCATTAGAGTGACACCACTACACTTGAATAGTTCGTTTCTGCCGGGAGGCTCACTGTTACTTGGGGAGCCAACGGGCTCTACTACTTCTTGAATAGGCAGACAGATCATCCAACGATGTATCCGTCCATGATTATGGTTCCGTCAGGCTGGATGATGCATCCACAAAACGTTAGTTTCGACCCGTGTTGGATAGATGACCGGTATTGTTATGAATCTTTAAGAGGTTCCGCACCCAGTTTCACCTAACTTGCAACATCAAAAGGCTTTTGTGGAAGAGTCTCATCATTTCCCTTCATAACAGCATGATCTGATTCCAAACAAATGCTCCAGTACGATCAGCAGTTGTGGACGCAGCTTCTAAAGTAGCAGTTGATGGGGATTTGATCAGTTTTTGGGCAGTTGAGAGTGAATGCCAAATAGCTTGGTGACGGTTATTACGTCTGGACTCTACGCTGCCTAGGTGTGGTTGGTTGTCCGCATTAAGTTAGGAGCCGACCACCGTAGTTTCGAGTTCAAGCAAAACCATAAAGGAATTCTTCTGAAACCAAACGGCTGACTCACGCGTCAAATATTCGGTGACTCGAATCACATCCATTCTCAGTGCTTATCGAAAGAGGTCAAGTTAGATGTAAAATTTAGATGCTTAAAAGAGCTTCAAGTAGTGGGCGCAAAGGCCAGGACAACAAAAAAGCAATGTTTCTCCTGTCGATCTGTTGTCCTGTAAGTGATGTTATCTATGCCCAACGACCGACAGGCACTGTACGTCTGTTTCATCCTCGCCGGAAGTCACCAGCACTGCGAATCTGACGAAAAACAGCTGACTTGCGTTGGGGTAGCAATCTACGTATGTCTTACGTTGTGCACAGTCATACAGTGAATAAGAGGAGTAGCCGCAGGGAGAAACACGACACATAGAGAACGACGATTTCTGCTTAAGTGGGAATCTGAGAAGTTTCACCAAAATTATTCCCTTATGTGGCGATCCCAACTATTGGTATTCGCATTTTCTCAGAATGAATGCGCTCGGGATGCGTGTTTATTACTAAATCCGGCCATAAGAATAGCTAGTGCAATTTACCTTACTGATCATTGTTTAACCTCATCATCTTTGCTTGGATTTTTCGACCCTATAGCATGATCTATTACAACGAATTGAGTGAGTACACATACACTCACTGAGTGATGTTGATTGCTTTTGCAATTTTACTATTGGGGCCGAATAATTCTGACAATGCTGTTCGTCCTCGTGTTTTTGTCCTTGGATCTTTCTGACACTAGGGCCTTCTGAAATTCTCGAAGTGTTCTCTCCATGGCGTAAATGTCTCTTCCATTTTACTGCACCCGTCTGTACCAATTTCAGCATACCTTTTGGATTACCAGGAATATCTTGATAAATATTATAAAGAAGCTCTTTTGGATTTCACTTCACTCTCTTTTGAGTCGGTTACCTGTCTGGATAAACAGAAGCAAGCAAAATGAATCATGTTTGAAGCTGTCACTAGCGTCGGTCGGATCATTGGGGAGGGGAGATGAGTGTAGTTGGACTGCCTAGTTCTGACACACTGACACAACGCGCTGATTCTCCGCCAACTAATATTCTCTTCACTCGCTTATTGCCCTATTTGAAAGATATGACTTGAAGTTTTTGTCTTGTATATCCTTTCATCTTAACGCTATGGCCGCTATGGTCTTGTTCGGATCATATCTAAAATGAAAACCACCGTAGTATGCATAAGTCGATTTGAGGTCGTACGTTCTCTCTCACACGCTCTACTTGTTTAATAGGCCAACTGCTTATTGAATATTAAATTCACCCTGTCGCGTCAATTTTTGAAGCCCAGTTTATCACAGATGAATTTTGGGACAAGTTTGGTTTTACGGCTTCCCACGATACATTCAATGCCCATTAGGAGTAAGAACTAGTGGAACAGGCTACTTCTTCGTTTACATATTGACAGGCAGAACTGAAGGTATCGACATTGCACTTTTCACTAGTGTTTGACAATTATCAGCCAATGACTTGGCTTGACCTGACTCGGGCAAATGAAAAATCGGGTTGTCCATATTGATCAATGGAACTTAAAGCGTCAGACAACTACGTGAAAAGGCGAAGCATACCTGCGTCGATTTCGGCTAAGTTCTCTGAAACTTCAACAATCCGTGTTTTTTCACAAAATTTCATTTTCCGTCAGTTGCCATTTCCCGCGAAATACGCGGGCTCGTGGTGATTGGGATGTGGAGGTTGGCACTAACAACCGCATTTCAGCCTGTTTTTGGCCCATCTGTGAAATTTTATCTGCATTGAAAGAAGGGCTACACGTTTCCAAATTAACCAGTTACACTGTGTGTGCGACGGTAGTCTTCATTGGGTTCTCGCTGCTCGTTTTCGCTTTATACATGCTGCATATTTACAAGGCCTAAAGACGTTTACGTGACCGAAGTGACTGGTTGGGACGCTTCAAAGCGTTGCTCTTTTGGTCGTGAGCTGTATACCCCTGGCAGATTAAGCTTGCCGACGCCATAATGAACTGTTAAAGTGCTAGTGGCAACCTGGCGAATGATCAACTGACAGGGTTTCAAAACTGTCATAATTCAGGCCTTCCCCGAAACGTGAGGAGGATGTGTAGTCCGACAGGTTGCTTGCTGGGCTTGTGGTTCACCAAAGTTTCAGTTCGCCACGCTGCGAAATTGCCCCAGTGACATCGTCCCTGGGGCTTTTGGTTGGGCCGTCCGATTCTTGCTTGATGTCAAGACGTTTTATGCCGAGTTCGGTGCAAGCGAACCTGCTTTATTTGTTCCTCTCGCGATTCGCCTTATTGTACCTGTCCATTGCTGTTTATGGTAACGCTGTTGGAGAAAGTCTAGTCCCGCATAAGCTTTGTCCAAAGATGTAGATTACCCGGAGAATCCGACGCTAGCGACTCACAAACGGCAGAATTGTGTAACAATGAATTTTCTCTCTAAAAGGATGGGTTTGCTTTTGGATGATGAAGTTGGAAATCTAGGCACCTGATATGCCAAGTTAAACTAATAGAGGTAGTCCTATATACACTGCCTATGTTATTGCCAATTTACTTTCGTGAACCGGGCTTTTTAAGCACCACAGAAACTACGTCATTACGTTGCGCCCTTTTAATTACGAATCTGCGATTGTGCGAACTACCACAAGTCTCCCATCATGTGATATCACTGTCAAAGTAGGAAAAATGGTTCCTGTTAAGGTCTATTTTCCTGGATTCCGTCCATAAACCACTACTTTATTGAATGACAGAGACACACTTTCTGTTTACTCATACATACTCTTCGTTGTTTATTATTTGACTATTATTTGTTATTATTTTCTTATTTTGGCCGCAGCGCCCCCTCCCTATAAGAACCTTCCATGTAACCAATAGGTGATTAGCTGAAAGAGGTGCATGTGACGAAATAGTTTACGAGCCACTGTTGTATCTCAGTCAGATTCACGAGGACGGAGGTAAATCAAAAGCCTGTCTTGGAGTGTGTGTGTTTTGAAACTAATTACTCACCTTGGGGTGGCACTCCGAAATTCCAGATGAGTCGCCTTTATGTACACCTGTTAACCATTGGAAACCAAGAATAGCAATCCATGGACGGTCGCCTAATTTTTAACAGCGCGAATTCCTTGCCAGATTTCTGTAGCATTTTCAGTTTTGAATAGATCACTCCTGCCTTCCAAAAAATCCCAGGATTTTGTTCCCAGGTGGACATTTTTTTGCCTCATGAAGAGCCATGAATCTCACGGTCTAAAATATGAAAATAACCCACCTGTTTCAAGGTCTACATGTCACGTGCTGTACATGTACATGAAAACATGGTCCTCGGAACAAATAGATCGGGATTAGGACGTGAACTCACTGAGTTCGCGAAATACCTCGGAATTCCACTTGCTCCGAGGATCTGCCTGAAGTAAAATGAGGAGCAGGGCAGTAGGACGAATGTGAACACTTACTGAATACTCCTCATCTTGGTCAATAGTTTTGCTTGGTTGCAGAGACTCCACAAAACCAAGCATTTTTGCTGCATAATTCCTTGACTCTCTCTTCTCAATCCCACAAACTATCATACTTTGGTGGTGTAACGCCAGAAGAAAGCAACCAATCAGTTACAAGGTGTTTGGTGATGCCTAACCATTTCCGACCGCCATGTGACAACTTTCAGACTTGTCCCCAAAACTATGATTCACCTGTTTACCTGATGAAAAGTGAAACATCTGTAGCATCGGGTTGTCGCCACTATGCGCACTGATCTGCCGCTAAATATGCACATGGTGGTCACATGGTACGCTTTTGATGCTTATTTCGTCCAGATGAACCATGAAGAAATTCAAAACAATTTGATGGGTCCCCGCAAACATTCTTCTCACACTATCACTCACCTCAGGGTTCAGGAGTCTAGCGCATGTACATTGCCGATCTGTAACGATTACACATTTTGGTTTATTCTAATCGGATTTTGAAGTGCACTAGGATGGCAAATCACACGATCAGAAACGTAACTGTAAGTCGTTTACCGTAACCAGCGTGTGATGCGCATTCGGACTCTCCCCTCAGGTCGCTGAATTTATTCTAACTATAACAGTCGTCTCCATATAGTTACCCCCCCCTGTTTAAGTGGAAAGCACAGATATCGTGACAGTTTTTTCCTCTAAATTTCTTTCTCTCCTAATAAACGCCACTTCAATTGGTAACAGGGCAATACAAAACCACCTCCAAGTGAAGCAGTCCGTACATTCTTACAGATAAACAAAAGCTTGTTATCACAGTTTCCATTCATTGCCCTGATGGTGAGCCTCTACAGACCAACCGTTTTCAAACTTTCTACTCCCTCCGAACCCGTCTCCAATGGGAGTCATAAATGAGCGGGAAACCCTGAAGGCCCTAGTAGTCATCCGACTTTTAATCAAAGTTAACAGGTATTTAGTAACAGCTTTTAGTGAATGCCAGTTCTCCTCTATGTGCTAGATAGGACCGCAATGCTCTTTGCCTCTTCTCAATAGCGACCGTTTTGTGCAAGGTGCTCGCTCGTCGTACGGATAATTTTCGAACCGTTCACTTAGCTAGACTTTTTAATCTGCTGATGATTTTGTTTTCTGTTCAGCTGTTTCCCTACTATCCCACATTGATCATTTCGAGGAATTTTTGGTGCGATGCACTCCTGTTCCCAACTAAAAGCACAACTCAACTCTTCCAAATGTGTAAAAAACAAATTATATAAATCACTCCTCGTATGATCACAGCGTTCTCTCAACTGTGTGTGTTGTGCATGTCCTATCTCTAACTGCTCCAAATACTTAGTTTTGACTGTTCACGTGGATACAGTCGCCAAAGCAGAAAATTCTCCTTCTCCCTAAGAAGGCTACGCCGATTTTGTTGTCCTGACAATTTCTTCGTTCCCCTGTCGTTTCTCATGGCTACTCGAGAATAACTTTTTTCTTTTCAAACAAGATCAGACAATTCTTTCCGTTTCCGCACTCACTTATCTTCTCTTAAACATGTTCTTCCTTGCCTGTTCACGATTTCGTTCAAATTCTCAATGTCGCACCTCTCCACTCGGATCTCTTCAACTCGATCTTGCAGTCGTACTAGCAATGGCTTCAAACATTTGCACACCCGTACTTCTCCGTACAAAAATTCATTTATTCTGTTTTCAGTCTGTTACACCACTCAAATTCCCAAGGTCCGATTTCATACAGCCTTCCAGTATTTCGTGTTTTCTGTTTCACAGTTTTTTTTACCAACCACTTTTGTAGTGGAAATACGCCGATATTCTGTCACTTGGACAGGACTTATTTAGACATCCATTTTTGTCCTATATAATCGGGTAACCGTTGCAGGTGAGTCGAGGTCGGATACGAATATCCGATCTTACAGAAGCTGTTCATACCCACCTAATGTTAAGCTACGTGTTCATCCACGGCTCACTTGTAGCGCTGCATGCGACTTCTGTCCCAATGGAATTGGTACTCATCAGTACTAATTTCCTGGTGGTTTTTCTGCCCCGCCACAGCAGTCACGGTCAGCGTACTCAGACAGCTCATTCCCGACTGGTCTTTTGATATCGCGTTGCTTTTGGACAGACAAAGCAAAACCCCAGGGCAAACTGACGCAGTCAACACAGCCTTCGCCGTACCATCCAGAGTCTTGGAGAGTTCCGGCGTCCTTTGTGAGCTCGCGCGCCCAAGCTGCTGTCGTTAGCCGTCAGCCAGTTGACCATCACTTTATGATGGGACCCACACGAGTACACCGCTTATTTGTATTTTCCAAGCAGTCATCTTTACTTTTCCAACAATCCCGCATGTCGAGAACAGATTTACTTGGTTTGCAGTAGTGTGCGTCATTGGGTTAGTCGGGATGTTTCTTTACCAAGACTTTAATAGTGAAGCCTAAAATTTGTATTAATTTGTTGCATTGACAAGGTATTTTTTGGACTAGAGGCATCCTACTTATAATCTACAACGAAACACCTGTAGTGGTGATTCCAAAATCAATTATTTACTCTACTATTGGGTCTGCGAATGAACTATGAATAAGTCCGCATAAGTATGCATTTTTTTCAGTAGCATCATTTCCGTGTATTGGAAACTCCTGTTTGTGGCTCAAACATCCTGACCACTGATTACTTTTCATAGTTTTATTTAGAATGGCTCAAGATCCTCAATTGACCGAATAGGCTGCATCGACTTGCGTTTCCGGACTGAGTTTGTTTAACAGCCAGATTACCTTACTCTGTACTTTGTCGTTTCCGACTAAAACATCACTGATACGATTGTCATACTTTGATTGAGTGTCGCAGTGATAAACTTCAAAAACAGTTACAAATGGTCAAAATTCAGTTGGGTGCTGATTTCATATCGAACCTAAATGACACGTACTGATCGGTCCAGAGTGCACAGCCGTCTTTACACGGTTCACTACGTTTGTGTTTACAAAATCTACCACTTTTACAATTCGGGATTGTTGACTAATGTGTAATATACATACCCGGCGGTCCACCCATTACCACTATGAATCTGACACTCTCACATACTATCGGTTCAAGAAGATAGCTGTACCGTACATCGATGTTTAACCGCCCTCAGTTTGGTTTGATGGATATCAACGATCGAAGCATTATATGCAATACGGTATAACAGAGAAGACTCTCTTCTGACTATTATGCAACCACGCAACCTGACGGCTAAATGCGTAGAAAATCCCAAGAATTATGAATAATATCTGTCTCAGTAATCACCACAAGATTTCTTTGAATTTCTTCGTGTTCTGTAAGCTTTGATTTGTGTGCACAGCAGATACCTTCCATTTCTTGGGTAGTCTGAGTATACTTCATCCTCTTAGGCATATCTAACGTTAGTGTAAGGGTATACAAGGATGTACAAAACTCTCAGAACCGTTACTATTTATCTTTGTCCCATTTTAGCCACTGAAGCTCCTGAACAGTTTTCGCACTTATGAACCTGCTTCCCCCCCCCCATCGCCTTTCAGCTACTCCAGTTTGGAAATGTACGACAAGGCTGTTGAAGAGTGGACAGCTGTGGTGAATATGGACCCCAGCGATGAACACAAGCAGGGTTTACAAATGGCCAAACGGGAACTGGCTCGGTCGAAGGAAATAAACTACTACAAAGTACTTGGTGTAAAGAAGAGTGCCTCGTCAGACGAAATCAAACAGGCCTATAAAAAACTAGCTCTCCAGCATCATCCGGGTGAGCTTTTTCACCTAGATTCGAGTACTTTCATGTTTTCTTCGAAGTGACACAATGCAAGGGCCAACATTTCTTGCAACCTATCATGTTGTGTACATCATTGGTCGTGAGCTACGACAGAAAAGCATTGGTGTTGAGCACTGATTATGTGGTTCAGATGCGTCCATATTGCTCTCAGCTGCCTTATTTAGTTACAAATAGCTTTTTTCGGTGCACTCTTGCAAGCAGTTGGCCTCAACAAGAGAGCGCTCATTAACTCCAGCTGGTACATGTAGTGATCGGAAATCGCCCAAGTGAAAAAGCTTCATTCCCACAAACTTCATTATGATTCTATGAATGACTACTTCCGTGTAAAGAAGGTTTAGATTAGACAGCTACAGGGTGTTTTCCAGCACCTGCGATGAATGCGAGTTCTCACAGGGTTGGCGAACATCACGCTGCTCTTTCAACGTCCTCCCTGTTTTCCTATCCGACCTGCACTGCTCGGTGAGTGGTTTTAAATCATGCGGAGACACAAAATCTGTTATATGTAAGACTACCTTCATATCAGCCACAGTCTACGACGTCGGGCACCTTTTTGAACGTACCGAGTTGCCAGTATAATTCGAATGGGTCAAATGCCATGTGTCTGCATTGTTTGGTGAACTCAGTGGCTAAGTTGCGAGACCTAACCAGAAGATCTGGGTTCTTGATTCCTCCTGTCCACCCTCTGGCAACTTGGAAGCATTCTTTCCTACATATGAACAGCAATATCGGAAAAACAATCCATGTGGGTTTGTACCCTTTTGAACACCCTGTACAGCAATGCTCACAGAAAGTCAGTTCTAGCGCTGTTGTAGGCTTCATACTCCGGGGTTTTCAGAGTTCAGGCTCGAACAGGGATGCCCATTCAGTTGAACCCATTGGATTCCCCTTGTGGTAGACCGGGGCTTGCAGTACCGATGAGTCTAACTCAGACCACACCAACTTAGCGTTCTGGAAGCAATCGTGGTCTGACGCACTTCGGCTTATACGCTGACGCTTTTTTTAAAAAAAAACTCGCCCCTTGCACCACCGTATGCCTACCACAGCACAGGGGTAATTCCGTTGAGGCACTTCGTGCGCTGGCGGATATGGAAACAGTTAAACAGTTGAACTCAATGTTGTCGGCCCCTGGCAGACTGGCGACCAGAATTATGAAGACATCTAGCCAAAGTCACGTCGCGATGGCGCGCGCACACACACAAACCTAAGGCTGAACACTTAACCGTTCGCCTTTGTTTGTATGCCGGGTTGCCCGTCTGTATTCATCGGTGTCGCATATTCATAATGCATTGTATTATGGTTTTTTTACTGTTATTTTTTATTTTATCGTATTTCATCTTTTGCTGCATCGTGTTGCATTGTATTTCATTGAATTGGGTTTTTTTACTATTTTCTTAGATGGATTTGTTTTTTCAACACATTTTGTGTACACAGGCCAGTTCCGAAAGGGACGGCAGCTCGCTATGTTTAAATTGCGACGTATGTGAATTGCTAAGCCTAGTCCAACATACGCTTTAGTAGGTTCTTCCAAGCAGGTTACCGTACACTCTGGTCGTTTTACTTAACTGTACTTATCCATGTGACAGGCAGAAACCAAGCCGATAAGCTGTAAAGTAGAATGTGGCCACCAAGACTGTTGTGCATTACATTCGCATTTCTTGGTCTTCCAAACAGAATTGAGCTCGGTTGTATGATAACCCTGAGGGACTTCATTGGTTGTCCTAGTTATTAGTTGCTCAGCTCTCCGACCACCTGTGTGTCACCTGAGGCTTTACCTTTCCTGCGTTATCACCTCCAAGATAGATGAATTAATCATACTCCACTGGTTGCGCTCACTTGGTCATGTGCTTCGAATGCCGGTCGAGCTAATTAATCGAAGGGTTCTTTTTACAGAACCACGCGAAGGGCGGAAACCAGCCAGGGGAGGTCAAACAATGACTTAGCAGTGAAGCGTGAAAGCCATTGCCAGCAAACTCAGCTGCACTGGTCATTGCCGTCTCCCTGGATGGGACCCCGAGGCGGGGCCACATCAATGGTTAGAGATATTGTTAGACATGGCCCAGTCGTGCTCTCAATGGCGCTCGTGCATCCAAGCTATTGCCTTCAATGCATAGCTCCCTTCCCAATCCCTCCACTTAAAAGTCTGCTGAGAAACCTGAATTTACGCACCAATTTATCAGCTCCCGCCTCCACCGCGCAGCTACATACCCCACCTCGGTGAACGAAATTGTGGCAGCTACGACCACTGTACGACAACTACGCGTTTCTTACAGCTGATAATGATGATGATCGTCATCACTTGGAAAAGTTCAGTAAGAAAATCGCGCCGTAAGCTGGGTTGGTACGGTCGGTTGATGCACACGCCTACCCCGCCTTGGTATTCACCGAGGTCTGTTACTGAAAATTACACATTTTCTGGTGTGATAGGAGTGCAGTAGGCCCTCATTTGGGGCGCCCACGCAAACTACACAGGCGGACAGTGGCTTCAACGCTTGTAGGAACGTTCCATCCAACTCCATGTGCATATCAGTAGTTGGCAACTTGTGCGCACTTTTGAAGAGGGAATAGGTGTAGTTCGAGGCGAATCTCATTCCCTATTGAAGGCTCGATAGCCTATTGCTGGGAACGTTCCTGATCCAATACACACTTCACCGAAAATTGGTCACATTCATCAAACCGCTGTGCACAGAAGGGTGGTTTGACGGTTCGGCTTATGCTTTTGCTGGTCATATAATCTGTTTTTACTCCAGGGGTAAGTGGTATCCTAATCAGCTGTAACACTTGTGGATAAAACGGAATATCTTATAGCCGTTTGTTTTCGTTCCACATTATGTGATAAAAGAATATAAACCATATCACAGACAATATCTAGCGGTTCTGATCCTGTCGTGATTGTCCTTGTGAAACACGCTTCACTTTTGAAGCAGTTCAATGGTTTGCCTGGTATTATTCATGTGTCTGGATTCGTAGTTTTCAAGTCATTTTCTTTTATCCCATGTCACTAAATTTTGTTGCTCCCTTTCCATGGTTTGATAAACTAAAACGAAGCGTTTCGCACAATTTCATGCCGTTCACCTATGGGATCACATTTTGGGCGGATTTCTTGTTTCTTGCAGTTGTATTCTATCGAATATTATGTACCGCCTCCATTAGATATGAGACATCCCCGACCTCACGGTACGGCTGTTGCAAGTTCATTGTGCCTTCACTGTAGATTTCAAAGTGAGTGGAATGCAAGGAGCCTATAAATTAAGCAAACCCTATTGCTGTGATGCAGCTATCGGTTTGAAAAAATTGCAGGGATACATTTGACCAGCAAGAGTAAGGCAACCTTGTTCGGCAATGTTGCTCATTCAACAGTAAAACGATAGACCCATTAAGAAAACCATGAGTTTAACCCCGTGGGAGACTCTGTGACTTTGTCACAGAGGTAGATTGTATCAACAATAAATCAGCAGTCAGCTGGAATCTTTAACAACTCACTAACCTGTAGGACAAATTCTTCCGTGAATTGTTGAAATTTCGTAAATATTGTTCCACTTAGAAGTATCCAGTCATGGGTCGGCTGTTCTCATTCGTCATCACCATCGTCAATCATCATCATCGATAGCATGACACCAATGTTCAACACTCATGCTTCACTGCCGTACATCCATGATTTATTCGAAATCCTTAATGTGAGAGAAAAACAAAAGTGGACGGGGAAGGGACTTAATTCTAGCCTACTACATCTCCAGACACATTCAGGCAATCTAGACAGAAACTGACAACAAGAGCGCCAGGGACATCGATTAGGAGCCATATCTTGCAGCGTTTCTAACCAGGCGCGCTAGGGATTACGCGGTCCTCATCCTGGAAGGCGAGTAGCACCGATAGCACCCAAACGTTTCTTGGTGTCTTTCATGCCTCCCTGCCAGGTCAAGGGCCCGCCACCTCTCTGCTTCCGCCACTCTGAAGTGGGCACGGAAAACAGCACTCTCTTCGGCAAACGATGGTTCGGTATACGCAATACATGGCCTAACCAACGTAGCTTCTATTACTGGCCACATTTTTTATAGAAGTCCCCGTTGCACAACCGGAAACTCACTTTCCAATTGGCTCGTTACAGATTCTCGGATACCAACCCACACGAGCATGACTCTACACTTTGTGGGTTCAAAGTGCATACCAAAGGATAGGATAACTGTAGGCAGTTCATCCAAAAACACCTGCGCCTTCTCTTCGAAGACGAGAACGATGTCGTCTGCATATTCCAGATGAACAAGGTTTTCGTCAGAGGCTATTTGAACACCTGGGTTTTAAAGACCCTCTAGCACTCGTCTCACTCTCTCATCGATCGCGAAATCAAGTAGGAATGGAGAGAGTTGGTACCCCTGATGGACACCGCTTCGTTACAGAAGCTATTTGCTAACTCTCCGTTTACTCTCACGTCCGAAAGTCTAAGAATACAAAGAATTTATTATGTTCACAAACTTCCGAAGCATTCCTTGATGGGCGAGCGTGTCAAGGAGAAAATACCGGTCAACCGAGTCCCCTTGGAAATCAAGTGATACTATAATTGTGCGTCGTTTGTACGTATGACATTGTTCTAGCACCTGACGGAGTGTGAAGATTTCGTCAATACAACCCCTACCAGGCCAGAATCCCGCTTGCTGCTCTCGACTCACTGTTTCACGAGCCACTATAAGGCAATGAAGCACCACAGCGGCAACAGTCTCGTTACGACCGGGGCCAAGCTGATCTCCCTGTGGTTACCACGGTCACTACGGTCACCTTTTTTTTGAAAATGGGCACTATCACCGACTCTCTTCAGTTGCCTGGGATAGTCTTCCTTTCCAAAAAGCAGGAAATCAGATCACACAAGCGCTGACTGAGGACTTCACCCCCATCTTTGAACAATGCAGGTGGGAGGTCCTACGAACCAGAAGCTCGGTGTAGTCGTAAACCTCTGATGCCGTAGGTGGTTCCACGTCCATCGTCCAGGGTTCTGTGTCAACTCTGGGCTCCAGATGAGCGGCAGCTCGTCGCCACGATAACTGTTGCTCCAATTATTCCGCCTGACGGTCGAGACGTTCTTTATTCAAGCTAGTCACTCCTTTCCGATCCTTCCGGTCCACCGGTGGTTTCCGGGGACCGATTGCATGGATCAACTGAAATAATCTCCGAGCATTCCTGGCTTTCTGGGCGTCTTCCATTTCTTTGGCTTTCTGTGTCCACCAGACTTCACGATCGGTTCACACGCTCACTTTCAGTTTACGTCTGATAGTTCGTCGCGTCAAGGTATGTTCGGGATTGATTGGGATATTTCTCCGAAACTTAGACAGTATCACTGTTCGGTTTGATATCCAGTGCCACAGTGGTCCTGGTAGCACCGTGCAAAGAGGTGGTGATCTCGTCCCAGTATGAATTCACATCTGATGATGGAGCAGTTGGAAGAGAACCCGGAAAACGATTCTGCCAGTCTCTTAGTTGTTAAACCATTTGCCCGCACCTTACGCGGCCCTGGAAAACGTAGGGGAAGCGGCTCCGGACGAACGCGTGGTCAGAATCCACAAATGTGTTTCAAAACGGTAGTCAGTTATTGATCCGCGCCATGGATGGCTGATGGCAGTGTAATCATTTTGAGTTCATAGCTGGCACACCCTTGGAGGACGCCTTGTGGCCGGCTATTTCGGATGTTAGCACTGCATAAAAACAGCCTGCGATCAGCACACAGCTGACGATACCAGCCCCTGCACATCCTGCCGCAGCAGTCTCGGGATCGCCAGAGGTATGCAGCCGGAAACGAATGGGGTGTGATGGGGGTGTTAGCTGAATCACTATGCTTGCATCTTGAGTCCTTGTTTCTGATACACAGCACACATCAATGCCAAGCGACTCCAGCGTCAGGTTGAAAGCGGCTTGTTGTCCTGCTTGCTTCAGAGTGTGGACGTTGAAGGCAGCTAGATAGACTAGGCGTCGAGGCTTGAAGATTGATTTCGAGATGCCTGAGGATGTCGGCTCCGGTTGACATGCAGATGTTTCTGACAGGACGAACGTCCTTTGTGTCAGTCTAGTTAATTTCCTTACACACGTGATAAAATCAATTAGGATTGGTGACTACAAGTCAAGTGTCATTCCTTATTTCTTACGAGCTTGTGGGAAGATCCGAAAAGTGCCAAGTCTCTATGATCTAAGTGCATTACCTTCAACAGTGGAATGCGGATTGCTTGTCAGAAATAACCAAAATCCACGGTCAAGACGTCTTCTGCCCTTTTATTAGGTTCACTAGGCTTAGTTTTTCCGTGACTTTCAAGTAACAGCTAGTTCGCCTTGCCCTCAGGCGGAGGGAACATGTGAACACGGGTTCTGCTCCGAACCCTCAACAATTTTTCGATCACATTCCAAACTTAAAGGGGAATTTATGTTCTTGCGGTGGAATTATTTTCACTTTCTTCCAACTATGGGCTCGAACAGATTGGTTCTCAATAGTTAGCAGATACATAGGCGATGTGAACATCAAGAGGAAAGTGGTTTCTGCATGTGGCTAGGAGCCATTTTTTATCTGTCCACAAAAATTGCGGTGGATGTCTTCGCCTCAGAGAATGAAATGTTCGATCCCGAAATTTTTTTTTGGGTCGGGGTAACAGACGTACAGACCCACTTAAACACCAGAACTGATGTCCATTGAATGATATTTTTCCTTTACACACTGTCCGTATCTGGATGAACTAGAAATGTCCCGTGTCTTAATGTCCGCACTGTTACGTAGTAGGTGGAATTATTTTTCTGGTTCTGTTATAGATTGACACTGTGACAGCTGCAGTTTACCATACGGGCCCAACCCAGACAGCTTCTGCCATTTAGAATAAACTGGCCCGCAGAACACCGTTTTCCTAATTTTCGGCTAAAGGAAGTGATCCATTCTGTGAACTGAGCCTACCTTTCTCCCTCTGTGTAGACCGCCACACGCATGCAGACGATGCAACAAGACAAGAACAAGAACAAAAGTTCAAGGAAGTCGGAGAAGCGTACAGTGTGTTGTCAGACCCACAAAAGCGCCAGCAGTATGATAGTGGCATGTACTCGGCCAGCGGTTTCGACGCAAGTACGTTACTTCTCAAACTTTGCACGGGTCATTTGTAATCACTAATATTTCCCCGAGTCGGTACATCACCCACACTGATGTATCGTCTTTAGTTCTTAGTTCCTCGCCCACTCGGATTCAAATGTGAAGTAAATAGTTATTGATGTCACATTCGATCTACTTGTGAGTAGGTAGAAATTCCATGACATTCCCGAATCTTTTGGGTAGTCTGTCAGCGAAACGCTTATTGGAAAATTTGACTTCTTTTCAACATGGACATTTCAACCTTTGAAATAATATGACCAAACCTTCTTGATAAATCGAATTGCGTTCGTTGTTGACCAGTGAACTCCTAGTACGAAGGGGGACACAAACGAGGGCGCGAAATCTTTACTAAGTCATCCGGAAAACATTGGATACCACTGCAAAAACACATTATCATTTGCCCTTCGCAACAACATCCAAGCATAGTTGAGATCAAACTAGCATTGATGTGACTTTCGGAACTATGTTTCTCCTCGTTTTTGACTATTTTGAGCACCTCACCAGCAACAGATCCGATTCATTATAACGTATGGGTCATGCGCCGGTCTGTGAACTGGTTAATTGGTTGGTCAACAATTGCGAGATGTATCAAACAATGGCGGATGTATCAGACAGACAATGTGTATGGACAAATCGTCGTGCTGAAACATGCTTGCAAAACATGTTTCGGACGCACGGTCATTTCCTCAGGAAGTGCTAGAAAGTGACAAAACATGCTTGCGAAACGTGTTTCGGACGCATGGTCATTTCCTCAGGAAGTGCTAGAAAGTGCCTTTCTTCGTGGTGCCCCCTTCTCAAAGGGATCATTCTATGAGGATTTGAATTAACTCCCATCGAAGGGGATACTGATGCCCCTTTTGAGTAATTTTGGACTGGATTCACAGGGCATTTATACAACGAGAGCTGCTGGTGGCCACTGCTGTGTATAGAAGGACAAGTCGGTGTAGTCAACAAGAAAACCCCAGGACGATGATTTGGGCGGATTGTTTGAAAGTGAAACTCTTCATAGTTGTCGACGATGATAGTAACAATGTGAATAGTAACAATAAGAATAACTTAGATATAACTCATGGTTGACCAGTATTTTCCCATTGATTGCAGGTAAAGTTCAAGCGAGGAATTTATTCACTCAGGTATTCCCGAACTTCACTACCAATGGTTCGACCGTGCACTTTTGCTTCTCTTGATCTCCGGAGAAAGGCATGACCATGTTAATTCATCTACTTATATGTACCGGAGCTGCCCCGTACTCTTTCTCGTGCTCCACCCCGTCCAGCACTTATAGCCAGTCTTGCACCTTTTTACCCTGTTCTAGCAGTCTTTCTGACAGTTTTCAAGAGCTTGCAGGAACTGAACGAAGCAAATGCACAATTTGACTCTGTAAACTTACTGTAGATTTCGTTTCCATCTTTGTTCGAATCAGTTGTACGCGCCGGGTATTTCAATTCATTTTCGCTTCTTTTGAATCTTGCCCTTCTGGCTTCTGGAACAATGTCGAGTGTGTTCCGTAGTCGAAGCTTGAGTAACGGCGCATAATTGACACGCATAATGGACACGCATTTCGTCACCAAATCGGATACTAATCTGGGTTTGGAGAACTGAGAGCAGATCGCAACTGGAGAATAGTATTGCTGATGTTCGATAGACAGTTGTGGTTCTGTCCCGAATTTAAAGTACGATCTTAATGCTTCGATGTTATTTTGAAAAACGAGGTATGGTTATTCCGTAGTCTTTGTTTGTGCGGAATTCTTCAAGATTCACAGATTGGTAAACGATTTTCTTCATTATCTTCTGGGGGCGAGATAGCTCAGCGGTTAGAGCGCGAATTCACTGGTCGGAAGGTCTGTGATTCGAACCCGACCTCTGCAGCTCCACTTCTCCTGTCTAGGCTTGGACAACCTGGCAGTATCCCACCCCTCGTGCTTCCTTCGGGTGGCATGGCAGCTAGGCACCGAAAGGGTGTTACAGCTGAACGACTATCGACTACCCATTATCCTCTATAAACTAACATTGTAGAGCATGGTTTTCCACAAGACCAGTTTACATGGTATCCGACTAATCTTAATTTGAATTCACACTTGCATCGAATGCTTTGGATAAACAAGCAACATAAAACGATTGATAGAAAGAGGGTTTTAAGTGTTTTCAAGATTGTATCGGCTCATGCTGATTCAATTTGTCAGCCAGTGTATCGTGAGCCAGTTGCACTCTCTTGTTCAGTCATCTTTAGGTCTTGCCTTCCGCGAGCGTTTACAGCGACCGTGAACTCATGAACAGTTCGCAGATATGAGACCAGAGCCCTGGCTGTTCGTTGCATACTACTGCCTGCTATGCCCTTCTTGTGATTCGCTGTTATTATTAGTCTTCCCTACCGGTGCAGCCGCTGATATCCAACGCAAAAAAACCTGTAAGAGTAAGTAGAGTACTGTAGTGGCTATTTCACTCTTCGAGCTCAAGGCCGTTGGTTTCGACGACCTGTGAATAGCGGCGGGTGTTCATGAATTACGAAGGCTTCGTTCTGTTTCAGAAACAGACTTATTGCCTAGGTAGCTGCTTGTGCAAGTGTTTATTATACAGCGATTCCTCTAATAAATTACGCTTCACACATCTTGGTTTTGAAGCGACCTGACTTATTTGAATTAACCCTACCTTCATCAGCTGGCACGAATTCACAGAGCCTTTTAAGTCAGCTACAGTGTTGGTCGGATTTTTTAAGGAGGTGGAGGCTCTCTTATCAATTATATCAAGGCTGGCCGACAGAATTTAACGCCTCTCTCGGGATAATACAGTTTCAGTCCTGAGACATTATAAATTTTATCAGCTAAATTTGTATTGGCCAAAGGAGATTCGTATAATTTCTTGGAGAATTTCGCTTTTTCAACCGTCGTGTCTTGTGGAAAGCGAAGGAACTGTCGTCAATAAATTCCGTTCCGCACTCGCACATCCTCTAGATCTGCCGTAATCAGCGAGTCGGAACAAGATCGGTCACGTGATGCTTTGGTTAGCAGCTGTTACTGTTAACCACAACATAGCAAACCACTCTTGAACGCAGAGAAGTCGTCAACTCGCGATTCCTAGATTATCTTGATCATCGTGGGTTGTCTGCCAAGTTGATGGAAACAGCCACAATTAGCCGAGCTTCCTAGCTAGATCGTATCTTGTTGTGAACTATGGAAGCACTTAGAACGAAGCAAAGCCATCAGCCTTTTCTAAGTCTGTCAGATCTGGATGAACATATAAATGCTGCAATCCTCGGATTGGATTAATTTAATCGTAACCTGTGTGGCAAAACCTGCTTCTGCTTAGGAATCTCTATGGTCCGGTTGTTCAACGAGTAAGTTTTGTTCCAGCTGGACAACGAATAAATTACGTCGGCTGCCCAGCTCGTACGAGTGGGAATGTCATCATCGATGTGCTACAATCGGATAATCTAGTCAGTACCCGGAAAGTTGCATCGATAGACCACCAGAGTGCCGACATGAAAAGGCAGATGAGCGACATCACGCCATAGCCACTAATCCATAGGGTTCACAGGAACTTTCGTTCGTCTTCAGTGAGCAAGGTTAGTGCGAACTGACTGGACGTTAGAAATAGAATATGCAAAATTAGGCAGTAAGGCATCAAGTCTCCAACATCATCTTCGTTATCCTCACCAGCTTTAAATCGTGTACGAGCTGTAGGTTGGTCCTAGCTACTGCATTTTCATTCGCCGATTAGGTTAGAGTCGATAGCAGATATTTTTGGATTATGAATTGGATAGTGGTATTTCGGGAACTTTTTGTTATAGGTCTGGTGTTCGGGTAGCTACTCACTGACGTCAATAGCTTGGGTGCACGAGCGCCATTGGTTGTTTGACTGGTCCCTTCTTGGGGTCCCCATCCGGAAAGACGACAGTTGCCAATGCGAGTTTTTTGGTGAGCGGCCTTCATGGCTCACTGTCAGGCCACTCTCTAAATTCCCTCAATGCCCTTCCACTCTGCACACGTCTGGGCGAAGACGAATCTCCGATGAAGTCAGTTTGCTGATAATCGATGAACACGGTCAAGCAGGCGCAATCCAGGTCACAATTAGTATGAGTCTCTTCTCCCAAAGACTGTCCAATGTATCTCAGCATTCCTACTATATCCGATCAGTGTTTCGCAAATGTCAGTGGTCGAACGCTGACCGGCTTTCAAGTCCCTCGCCCGTATTGTCCAGGTTTATAAACCGTTTGACAGCGTAAGGTGCACTGCATTGTTGCAAACCCAACAAATAGACTGGTGTCGCATCGGTGCCCCAGGTGTCGAGATTTCATTTTTGACCAGAGCGCCAACTGGCGCAGATGCCCAGGTAGGTAACTATACCAACCGCATCGATTTGCTCAGCTGCAACCACCGGTAACACAAACGAGATCAAAATCAAGATGCACGAAATAAGGTTTAACTGCACTGGTGCAACGTGGTCCTGTTGCCCGTACTGGATTGCTGCTAAGCATGCACACATTGGAAATGTCTTAGTTGCGAAGTTGAGCAGTTATGCATACACCGATCCGTTTCTTACAATCCAGAATGACAAGCAGAAGGATTACGAAAAGCTTGGGTACCGTCTTTGCGGTTCGCCTTCTAAGGTAGGGTTTGCGTGGTCTTCCTGTGTTTGGTTGAAGACGCTGCAAAGTTTGGCTGCTAATCCATATCAGTGGCATTCTTACCGTTTCCATGCAATTTTTTGAACGAGTGTTTGGAGGTATAGGCATCTCGCAATGATTTTGGCAAACTAACATTAGGTCGCTTCCCCGTCCACTTTTATTCTTTCCTTCACAATAAGGCTTTCTGCAGGCTACATAGCAGCGAAGCGCCAGTGTCGGACACTGGTGATGATGGTCGTGAAGGAAACAGTCAAACCTATAACAAATAAAACCTATCGCAGTATTTCGACGACAGGGGACACGGAGAGTTTTCAGCAACCTTATGAGTAGCATGTTAGGTCGGACAACAACTGTCGCAGTACAAAGACTCAGTAACTCACGAACCAAATGGGGTTGCCAGTGTGGTTTTAGCGTACATGACGAACCCGACACTAGGACACCAAAAAATCCGTTGTCAAGCGAAGACAACTTCACAGAGACCGTAGAAAAAATTAACTGCCGTATATATTCTTGGCGGAATACACTACCGGAATATTGGTAGCTCGTGTGGCTTTTGATCTGGTAGCGGAGTTTTCAAACGGTTCATGACCAATCAAGAGGACATGTCAGTCCGGCTGTTCCATCAACTCTAGATGAACAACGTAGAACCGGGGAATAATTTCATCCACTCAGATAAATAGGCAAGAATATCCTACCAAACTTCCGTATGAGCAGTGCCCCGGTATGCCCTATCCTTGATGTGTATAGTTCTCTGTAACACTGTCCGGTGGTTGCGCAATATTCCTAAACCTGTTATTGACTTGTGCAACTCGATAAGTACAGCATGGAAGGTATTCCTAACTAGATTGAACATTAAATTGATCTTAATGGAATGAAACCATGGAATAAGTGGTACTACTCAAACCCACAAGCTCGAAGAACTGTTACTGTATTGCGTTATTAATGTACAGTTCTTTTCTAGGTAGATGGAGTGTCCAGGTCGTGCCGTTGGGCCAGATTCCAGCCGATATGTTTACAACCACGTTAGAAGATGCGGTAATCAATGCATCAACATCTACGATTCCCTCGCCCAAATATTTGTTCTGCATTAACTTTACTGATAGTCCGGCTAACATGAAATCAGGTCATAAGTGGAGACGACTGAAAGAAGAAAACCTAGACGGAAATTCTGAATGAGTACGTGTAGACAAAATAGTTCACCAGCAGTGGAAGTCTGGTAGTCTAGCAGCGACCGTAGTACAAGCTTCACAAGCAACCTGCAGCAGCGGAAATCAAGGACAGGAAATCCTGACAGTCACTCTATACATCACTTCAAAACTGACGTTGGAAAACAATAAAACTGGACACGGAACCAAGGTGTCCACACAAACCGAACTGTGGAAGATTGCAGGACAGAAGTGTTCGTGATCGGTATTAATGGTCAACGATTTGCGCACAGTCACTGAAGTGAGCTAAAGTAAATTCGAATCAAGGCGGGATAAGCAACCATTTCGACTGTCCTCAATTTTTTGCATGGTGGCCATAGCAATACCTCTTTATAAAGAGTCTCCGCTTCAGCAACAGACTAGGGGTGGTAACTTCGTGGCCCACTCATCTTGCTATGTAAAACTATCACGGTCAGATTACTTAAAATAATTCCAAAATGTCCGAAACTTATTGGAAATAGCCAAAATCGCTTCAGAAAGACGGCCGCATCTGTGGCCAGAAAAGCCAGCCATCTACTGTACGTTCGAGCATCCAGTCAGCGGACTTACGATGCTCGAGTGCGTCTTAGTAGCGATGCCGATCAATCACTCAACATCGAACGCTAGTTTTTTTACAATAAAGCCGTTGTATTTTTGCTGGGTAAGTCTTTTCCGCCACTACGGTTCTGGAGCCGGGGGTTGCAGCAGAATCACCTAAGAAACGCGCAGGAAACAAGTGTCTCCACAGTCCCCCTCATGGAAAACAAGTGCTGCGCAAGCAAGACTTTCGCTAAATCTTTGGTGGTGAGGCTGTCGTCGATACATGCGCACATGCCTAGGCGGTTTGAACCGGTCACATTATCCATGGAATTGTTTCGTATTAAATCCTTTTATCACAAGATGTTCGAAAGCTCGACTGTTAAAAAAGAGGAATTTCTCTTATCTTATCGAACTCGTAGAAAAACATCTCGTGACATCAAATTTACGGCAACAGTATATCACCACTCATGCACGTTGACACCCTCCATTCGAGACCGAAGAAAAGTATAGCATTAAAAATATAAACATTGTATTCCAGTATTGAAAGACAATTATAGACGGAAACAGAGCACAGAAAAGTGATTCGATAGTTACGTCTAGTAGAAAGTACGTCAAGATAAAAAGAAAGAAAATAGATGCACACTGATTAGAATGACGAAACGTAGACTCTGTGGGATGATGATAAGGCTGGGGGTGGAGGAAGAGGATGGACAAAAGTCTGGAACAATCTCCTGCGGCTGCACCAGATTCACCGCCCTATCCCAAGGCCTTGGGGAAATCGCCGTTTGGTTGTGCATGGAATAGGCTTCCGTAGGCAGTGAATAATGCCGGGGACGATAGGATATAGTATGGGCTCGGGTGAACTTCCGCAAAGACGAATGAAGTTGAGAAAAGTTACGCATATGAAGCGGACATTCTCTGGGCTGTGGTAGGGACAGAACAGTGGAAAGACAAGTTGGATGAGCCGACCCGAAAGAAAAGAATATAAAATCGACTCCCTTTCACAAATGGGACATTAGGTACCCCTAACTTTACATCAAGTTGTCTTCGCAGAAGCGACAAAATACTGCCATTTGCAGCATGCCATGGAGGTGTGAAGCAATGACAAAACCACTCAAATGAATCCAACTAAATCTCTCATTTATGATGGTCCGCATCGACTGAATGTACTGCACGTGGCCGCCTTATGTTTCAGTTATTACGATAATAAAGATACCGCACTACATTGTCTTAACTTAGTGCATTACGTTTATACAAAAGTGCATCTATTTACTTCGGAGTATCACGCTATTTCGTGGCTGATGAGGAACATTATTGTACGGGAAGATCGATCTATCTCGATGGATGATTATAGCGTGAATTTGATCTTTATGCGATTTGCACAATATGGCAGCTTCAACACTATCCGGGGCGAGATGGCTCAAGTGGTTAGAGCGCGAACTTACTGACCGGAAGGTCCGTGGTTCGAACCCGACCTCTGCCTCTCGACTTCCCCTGTCTAGGTTTGGGCAACCTGGCAGTATTCCAGCCCTCGGGTAGCATGGCAGCTAGGCACCGAAAGGATGTTACAGCTGAACAGTTTTTTTTTTCAACACTATCACCAGTGCAAGGCACGCGCACTTCGAAATGGACCCCCTCTCCAATCCATTCGTCCGCTGTAGGTCAGCAACCGCGGTGCTGAAGGAATGGTCGGAGAAATCAGCGTTATGAAATGGGTTTTGTTTGCTCAATGGTAAAATGGAACAGAATGGAGTTTTAGAGTACATGCTGTCACCCTTGTTTAACATCTAGTACTGTTTTCTGACCGTCAGAAGAATTGCCGGCCGAACAAACATCGAGTCAACACCGCAGGTCTTTTCAATTAGACCTGAGTGAGGAATATAAGCCTAATCCCACCAGTACAAAGGTCGAGCTGGATAATCCATACTGCGCTTCTTCATATCACTGCTCCAGGTCATGTGCTGTTCGGTCCATATTCTAAATTGAGGACCAACAATGTAGTAATACATCCACAAAATCCTGCACAAGTAACCTGAAAGTCATTCCGAAAGTAAGCAGTGTACAATTGCCTCTTCCTTTCACAAGAGTAGATAATACCAAGGTCGCATCTCCCACGTAGTATTTCGCGACGCAAGAACCGCCTAATCCAAGGTCGCATCTCCCACGTAGTATTTCGTGACGCAAGAACCGCCTACCTCTTTAATAACATCCTATTCAGACCACTGCCATCCAACTTCGACTAGGGGTGATTTAAAAACCTCATTGTACTGAGTTTCTCATGTTTGTTTTCCCAAACAAACCAACCGTTTGATCAGACATTGCTCGGGATGATAAACTTAGATTTCTATTTCTATAATTTTACTAAAATGGAATTGAGATACCCATGAAAGTGTCCCTACTTACATTAAGCTTTGTATGCAGCAAGGGATTTGACTGACTCCCTGATACAGTAAAACTAAGCTTGCGATGAGAATTTGCACCGAGCGCCCAGGGAGAAGCATTCCTGGCATCCTCGTCACGCGTCAATAAACGGTGAACAAAACAGACCATCGGGAGAACCCTCTCACCTTTGTAATCATGCTTTCAGGAACAGCTCTCCCATGAGAAGTGATAGCATTATAAAATTGAAAAATGTTCTAACGTGACCTCCAAACAGCCGTGTGTTGAACTCACATCACAGAACAAAGAACATTCCGGACAGACCAACTGTCCGTCTATGCTGAGTCCCTGTGATTTTAGGCACGCCTTCACACGGACCGTACTCCCAGGGACCACACAAGGAAGTGCGATCCCACCAGCCAATTCGATGACCAGACCGCCTTCGATGATGGAACAACGGAACTAGGAAAAAAGAAAAACACAATCGAAGACAATGATCCTTAGGCGCTGTTCACAATTTGCTGACATTCTAAGGACTTCAGGGGAAAATGCTTGTATAGCTGTCACAGTTCGTGTTGTGTCCCTACAGACGTATTTCTCCGGTGCAGAGTCCTGGGCTAAGCAGTCTCAATTCTCTACTCATGACACCTTTTCGAATAGAAGTGATACTAAATGAGTCCATACGGAAAACTGAGAGAGCTTAAATGACGTATCTTTTGCCTCATGATTATGCCAATCTGCGTAATATTTAAGACCTGGTCACAACAGATTGACCACTCGACTATTTGTACGATAAATCTGGCCATGTAATCGCTAGTTCCCACAAGATCAACTTGCATGATAATCTGTGTTGATAGGCTACAGAGTAAACGATAACACTGTGAGATCCAGTAAAAGCCAGTACATAAGTAGAGTCTTGCATGACAGAGGTGTGGAGTTCAAACCCCGGCACGGCCATTGGATATGCACTGTTGATGAGCTCTAATAAGAGCGAAACTCGAGTCCAGTGCTTCCCCGTCTTTGGTGTGGACTCACCAGGACGATTGCAGAAGACGGGTAGACGATTATTCAAATGAAAGTCATGTGAATGTGTTCCACAAAATCCCGCAACCACCAACACCTGAAGGCTATAGTTATTGCGAAATCATGAACAAATAGTGGCAGTTAAATGCCCTTAATCTGTTTCCTCATATTTCTAGCCAATGCAAAAACCGTAATCTCATATATGCTCTTATTTTTATCGCATCTAACTGGTCTTTTCGTTCTCAAAGTGGTCGTTCTACAAATTGAGCGCCATTCACAAAAGAACTGACAATCTGAAATTCGATTTAATCATCCCTCATAAGCTAGTAATTGATCAGATGGCCTGGGGATTGACTTGGAAAATTTCCGTCATCATTCGAAGAGGCAACACCAGTGCGCGGTTGAGTGGGTAGTTCCCCCCTTTAATCTTTAACTTGCTGCCTCTTGCGTCGTGGTGTTCGTTTCTTGCATTCGATCGGTCCACTCTATACAATCCTTGTTGTCCAATGTTTCATGTTGTGGTCTGCCTTCGTTACAAACTATACTTCGTTTGGTGGTGGTTTCCAATGAAGTAGAAAGACGTGACAATAGTATGACACCAAGTTTATAAAATCAGAATTCACTTGTTCTATTTATTCCGCCACGTGAAGCCGTACCCCTTTCGCTGCTAAACGCCAAACTTGATAAAGCTTCGCTTGTGTAGTTGACAAGCACTGGGATTCACGAATGTCATTCGTTTGACTCCACCTCGGATTGACTCAATTACTTTGCGCGCTAGTGTACTTGATCCGCTGCCAACATCCATACGATTGCGAAGTTATGACATGAGTCAAATACCACAGCCAAAGCATCCACGTTTTTGAGCTATCTGACAGATATCGGAGGTGACGTAGTTCCCGGGCTCGTTTCATCTGTCTATAAATAGTGCAATTTTGAAGCATATGTGGGACATCTAAATGAGTCCTTGTTGACGGTGAGTTTGTCTTTTGATATTGTAACTAACTAACCTCTCTACTGTCATGCATTCTCAGACTCTTGAACTTGAATTGAGTAGACCTGCTCATCCAGTTTGTCTTTTTGAGGTTACAACCTGCTACTTGCAAATTTGCGAGTAACTCATGTAAAATGAGTTCCAAGCGGCCAGGGTCAAAATATCGGATAACGGTGACCCTTAAATTGTTACTAAAGTTACGTGAGTGCTTGACTGAGGTTTCCTGATAATTGGGCCAGCATCAAACGTCTTGAGTTTATATTGTGGTTCAGTACCTGACTGGGTAGAAGTGAATACAACAAAAGCCTGAGCGGTTCAGTTCTGGCTATCCAAAGTAATTAATGCCACGGAAGGTAAACAAAACCGAGTGTAAGGTTCAGTGAGAACTGTTCATAATATCAAAAAAAACTGAGGGAATGGTATTATATCCAGTCTAAGGAAGAACTAATCACACTGCTGTTCAGCCACCCGTGGCGAAACGTTTAAGTGGTCAACCACTGGCAGGAAGGTCATGGGTTCGAAAATCTACTGAAGTTTCGGGAGGCGCGCTGCCGATGATTCCCATTAGGGATGAAACAGCCGTACAATGCTTCACGGTTTTTCAACATACAGGTGCATCACTGACAGGACGAAATTTCAGTTGCAGATGAAAGCCCCTCAAACTACGACCAAACAACGTACCCAAATGACCTAAGGAATCCGGGCAGTCAGTCGGGCATGCTGGTAGTTCCCGAACCGCCTTCTTCTATTCGTTTTCCGGTTTTATTCTCTCAAGTTTATATCGGCTAAAGAGCGTTCAGATGGAGGTTCATGCTGGTGACCACAAACCGCACGTGACACTATCCATTACCCACCCACATCAGCTATCTACGATGCAACAGGTCAGTTCACAAACGTACGCCGTCCCATCCTGTTTAAACTGCGGTATTTGTGAATGCTTAGGCTAATCCAACATAGTCATTAGACCATTCCAAACAGATACTGTACGCCTTCTCGTCATGTTGCCTATTTGCGCTTTTACATGCGACAGCCAGAAACCAATCCAATAGGCCTATAAATACTGTGCATTACGTTCGTATTCCCCTGTGTTCCGAATAGTAGTACGAACTGAGCTCGGTTGTACCCTGGCGAACCGCGCTGCTTGTCTGAGTTGTCGGCTGCTTAGCGCGCCGATTAACTGTGTGTCATCCTAACCGCTCTTTTACTCGGTTTTCATTTCCAAGATAACATTTCATCATCACTCGTGTATTGGAAAATTCATCTATCTAGACATGTTCACACCCACGTATATCAGTTGGTATGGTCTTCACATGCTCATCATATCAGTTTCAATTGTCGACGCCGGTTGGCATCATGCAGTGATACTCAACGTACCATGCCGAATGGTGGAACAGGATGTGAGTGCAATCACCTGTGGTCAAGTATGATCATCCGAGTTAAATATCGGGGCTCACGTAGTATCCATACTTGAAGAACCAAGAAATACGACCGTTAGTGGCCTAGTTTTACGATATGTTGGTTTACTCGTTCAGTGGTATCATCTTAACTGAACAATATCAGTAAGGAAAGCCCACAGTAAGCTGAGTGGGATCATTCACTTGATGCATATGCCTGTCCTCCCGTGGTCTATTACTGAAAATGACACATTTTCTGGTGTGACAGGAATGCAACAGGCCTCCATTAGAGAGGTAACGTGTGTTACACAACTAGACAGTGGGTCAGATTCACGTATGAAAGTCCAGTCCAATGGCATATGCAGATCACTATTTGTCGGGCCGTGTGCACTTTTGGAGAGGGAACTGGTTTAGTTTGAGTCGAATCTTGTTCCACGTTGAGGGAACAATAGCTATTTCCCAAGGACGTTCATTCCGACTCTGCTCTGCAAAGAAAGGTGAAATTGAAAATTATCAAACTATCACAATACCGTGAAAACAGTATAGCCGAGTGGTTGAGAGTAATAACTGGTTAATGATGGTCCAGGTCAAATAAATAGGCTAGGCTGTCGGCAGTGTTTGAATGTACTGGTGTCCGGATAGAGGAACATTATTGATGGCTTTTCAATAAAATACAGAGGCGCAGGCGAAAGAAGTAGGCTTCGAGTGATGTACCGAAATGGTTTTACCTTATTAGAACAGTTAGCTTCATAGACCCAGGCGGTTATTAGGAATGAGCTTTCGCTACCGCGAAGGAACAACAAATGACTTACTGAATAACACCCAGCGCCTTCAACAGGCGATCCAAAAACCTGTTTGTTGTTACGCAGGCGCCAGCGAGGTAAGTGTTGCACACAAATAGATTTCGGTGTAAATTGTTCCAGCCTGAAGTTATTTTTTGGTTCTGAAAAACAACAATCGTAAAACACCGTGTTTACGGCACCACCCGTGAGTAGACAAAAGGTGTCCGACGGGAGAAAACAGATACCCATCATGGCATTTAATGGAAAACAAAACAATCACTTGTCTGTTTGTGAAAATCGATCACTTCAATCCAGCAATCAAAATGCATGTATCAGGAAAGCAAGTAGTGGGGAAAGAACACCTCATGAATCAGAAGCTGCGGGCGGTTCAACAGTGTAAACTACTTTCTCACAACTGTAAGAGAGGCCTTGACTATATCGTAAGCAAACTGAAAATACAAATGACACGGCAAGTTTCAGTACGTCTGTGCGAAAGATTTCATAGGAACTCCTAGTAACTGTGGTCCAAAGAGATGAAAATGAATCCAGTCAAGTAGCTTGCTTGCTTTCTGTTTCAAGATCATAGACTTGTCCAATCATACGAGGGCGGTTATCTGGGATGTAGTTCAACGAGTAGACCGGTTGTCCAATAAAATTTATTGACTGCAAATGACAAGGTTTACAAAGAGCAGGTAGCGTATTAGGCAGCAAAATCTCATTCGGAGCGCTGTTCTTCCATACACACTGCCTACAAACTCATCTTGTGGATTGAATTCCTTAAAATTACGTGTAGAGGAGCACGCACGCTTCCAATTCCCGTACTTCAACTAAACCCTTTTTGGAGTAAAAAGCCGGTCAAACATGTTTTATACATAGAGAACATGTAGATCGAAGGGCATGGTAATGCTTGAATAGGAATTTCTGAATGGTATTCAGGTTTTTCAGTTGACCGATTCATCACTACGGGGTAGTATCCTCTATCCAAAAACTTAGAGAAGTGAGAAACGCTGAAAACGGCACAATTTTGTCCTGTTTAGTGGTTCTAAAAGCGACTGAGCGAACTTTCTAGACAATCCCACGAGAACATCTTAAAATGGTGACTTAATTCACAATTTAGTGCACATTTAAAGTGCATTGGTCAAGTTATGATTCACACTACGAAGCACGCTGACTTTTCAGTCATGGAGTGAGGCCCAGGGACTTAGAATTATGATGATAAATCGCTCCTCTTTGGAATGCGGAATTTTGAAACAACCTGAAACAATTTCGAGTCATAATCAGGCATCGCCATAACGAGAACTGCTTTCGGTTAGTCCAGCTACGTGTGGTTACACAATCACACAAGACAGGAGAGCACAACCTCATCCCCAATTGCGACAGGACAACAATGCTCGAACAGAGACGGAAACGTAGACCAGCAACAAATATAATCGATAGACCGAAACTCGAGCGGTAACAGATTCGAGAGCATTTTAAACACACATGTCCACAACAGAGTAAGGCTACATGAGTTTTGATTGTTAAAAGTGAAATTTAGCGACAGTATTCCCAAAGAAATGCATTTGACTAACTCTGGTAAATTCTCGGCCACGCGATCAATATGAATCTAGTTGTTTCATCCGTTACACATACAACTCTGATGAACTCATCTGAATTTTCGACTAGCCACTATAAAGCACCAGGGCTGAATTCGCGTTCTTCCTGTGAGTTCACCTCAGCATTTACGCGATACTCCGTGTCTCCATTCCGAATTCACTATTCCCGAGATCACTTGCAAATAAGACGTTGAAAGTACAAATCTCGGATGACACTCGGTTACGTAAACTCAATCATAGTCATAATTTGTAATTCTGGTGGATTGAATGTAGAAGTCCATTCCGGATTAGACGACCGTTGCTCAAGTCTGCCGCCTGTTGTCAAGGCAACCATGGGCCAGTGGAGCATCTTTCGTTGGCGAATTCACTCATGTGACGTCATTATGGTGATCAGTCAGAAGTTCCAATGAGACGAATGAATCGACCGATTTCATGATGAATCTCTGGGTACGAGAGAGTTTGGCCTGTGAATTCACAGAATAGTGACCCTGAGGCATTCCTCTGTGAGTTTGACGCTTTGAAGTTTATTTTTTCCGACACATCATTGCCCATAAAGTTCCTGAAAAGCCTTCGACAGCCCACTGTTTGCTTCGCATCTCTGAACTCATCAGATAGATGTAGTGTCAGTGTTTTCACCAGGCTTATGTTCCACCTGAACTCTAAATTGTACGCAGTATAGCGAGCTAATTTGGTCCTAACGGATGACTGATAAACTGACTTGTGGCTAACTGAAATTAAGTGAACTACATTCATTTGCTAATCGAGTACGTGGTAACGACAGACTCAACTGAATTAGTGGTTGACAGTTTTTTTAAGTGAGTTTTTGCGCATGGTTCTACTGGCACAATATTCAAAACATCGGAATGATTCAGTTTGCAAATAAGTGTTTCTCCGCGCCTTGGTGTTCAAGTAGAACAAAGGGTTGACGGAAGCTCAGGGACGCCACTAACATGATGAGCCTCAAGAAGGGAGAAACCGCTAGTGGATTGTCGAATGATTTTCAAAAAAACGCGTGGTGTAGTGCAAGGAAAATATACTTCGGTATCCTGAACACCACACCAAATGAAACATAAGGCGGTGCTTGTTCAGCATACTTAGATGAAGAATACCATGAACGAGGGATTTAGTTGAGCTCCTCGTTACCACCGGTGAAATCTGCAAATGAGTGTGTTTCACCGCTTCAAAGTTTATTTGTTTTCATCAGTCAAAAGTTATGTCGGTCGACTTTACTTTACACAGCCTACGTTGAAAGAAACACTATCAAATGCCGAGCTGTCGACGGGGGGGTTAGATAACTGAAGTTGTCGGCTCCAGTTGACGATTGCTGACCTGCCATCGGTCATCAATCAGGACGGAACGTACAATGGGCTGAATATTAAGGGCAACTATATTTACGTTTTGGTTAGTAAATTGTACACTCACATCTTGCTAGGATGGTTCATATAAAATCTTTCCCGGGGATCTGAGAAAGCACAATTCCGTTTAAGGGTACTCAGGTTCGACGCACAGACAAAACTAAACAATGCACTGCAGTGCATATGCCCGTTTTCACACGTTTCATTGCTGCAAAATTGGAGATGGGGCTCAACTGGATCACACATGTTCGATCCAGGCAGCACCAAGCATGAAATAGGACACTGTTGGGAGCATTGCTCACTACGGTCCTAACGGATCGTGGGCCCGTATTTCCGTACGCCGACTGAGCTACGCATGGCAATTGTCCATTACACTTCTGATCTGATAATTTTGGGCAGATGTTGGGACCACCCCACTACCACACGGGAGACAGACATCGCTAAGTTAAAAAAAGGTTGCTGAATGGCTCCAATGACCGATTGAGTAATCTTGATTTCAGGCCTTGAATATTTTAATTCACATACTCTCGTAAATAAAATCAGTAAAAAGACCATACATGTAATTCTTAGATTTTCGTCTCATTTATATTGACCATTTCTAAAAACCCAATGCGTCCATAAAAGTAATAGAATATATATTGGGAAAAATTTACATCAATTGCATTCACGAAGGTGAAATGAAAAACGATGAGAGTGGGTCGATGAAAATTTATCTTACCTTTGTAATTGTTCAACGTGTGACAGTGTGTGTTAATTGTCGGTTCATCCCACTTTCTTTCCCATTCAATTTCCTAAGACAGAAAGAAAAGGGTGGATAGTTGCACGCAGCGGACAGAATCATCAAAACAAGACACACATCAGACAAGGCACTAGGTGGAACTCGTCAAGGGTTGGTAAAGGGGATTTTGGGAAAGTCACACTCAGAAGCAAACTGACACAAACTGAAGGAAAAGGGACAGGAAAGCACCCGAAAATAACAACAGGATGATTGCAAATTGGAGATAACTTAAGTGTGATGATAACACAGATTGCGATTGTGCAGTGTAGCCTTAAGACCCATGTATGTAGATGTTGGAGTGAGGAAATACGATATGTGGCAGTTAGGCGTAAACAATGTGGGCAACTACTCACCGTTTGTTGGAGTAGTTTTTATTAGTAAAATCCTCTGCTTAAAAACGGCCATTCAGGAGGATCACTTTCCTTCTGATCAATTTAGTGATAAGCAGATGAAGCACTTTTAAAACAATTAATTCGTCTTGGAAGTTTGAATAACACAATGAAAGCAAGGAGACTGGCAGACGCAAGCGTTTCATACTGCCTCGTTAGTACCAAGGCCAATAAAAACGGGTCTCATAGCAACCGTCGAGACAAAGAGCACCGACCGCATAGGTCAATCGACCATACAAAAGTGTGATCTATTGCACCACTATGTCCAAGGCAGCTTGCTGGTCACATCAAGTTGCATAAAAACACAGAACAAAGGCTTTGATGGACTTATTGCAGCAGCCTCGGCAAACCTGAGAACACGAGGGGCAGTAATGGACAGTAAACGCTGGGGTGAAATCACCTTGAAGGTTTGTGAGCAGCAGATGTCTGGCTATAATAGACTGTGGTTTTTCCCGTAAAAGGTCCGTTGGCTTGAAATGGGTGACACACAGTACAAATACCCTGGGAAAATCATTCAGGTATTCTTGTGGATACCCATTAGAATGAAAACAACCATGGATACAAATTCCTCGGATTACTGAGGACATGAATTAACGATATAGTGACGGTAATGTCACACCTGTCACGGATGAACCGCCATACAAAAATTGGGCAACAAAACAAAATAGTTGTAGAGTTTCTTTAGTAAATCAACGTTTCATCACCGTGGATGACGTTCGTGAGGAGCGAAACGGTCGGAATTAGAAAGGACAGGTGAAGCAACAGATGACTGGAATCCATCGCGCGTGATCAGCCTTAAAGAGACTGTTCACAAGCGATGAGGTTAGCTTCTATATTTACACAGCTATATAGCGAAGCGAAACCAACATAAAGCCATTTCAATTAGTAAGCATGAATGACGCATCAATCACTCACTTGCGCAATCGTCCGAACTATGGATAAAATAAACCGACGGACTTTGAATGCACTAGCTACATACCCATCATAGATGAAAAATTGAGGGCTACTGACGAAAAACCACCGCTAAGCACAAGACCTTTAGAAGGCACTTTCAGGAGTGTAGATAGGTAATTATAGTCCTTAGGCTACAACAACTCACTTCGACGGCGAAGCTGCCTATGATGCCAAAATATCTGAGCTCGACTAGCACCGTTGCTTGCAGGATCGATTAGCTTGGTTTTAAAAGCAGAATAACGTAGAGGAATAGACCACTTTGACCATAAGTGTAGGTTGTCTAGCTAGAATGTCCTAATGTAGAAAGCCTAACTGAGTGACGCCATACAGAGTCACACAATAGCTAGCTACAACACTTTCACTATTTACATACTAGTAACTACAAGCTTCAGGTGATTTTCCGGTTACTGCAGCGGCCTGCAGCATTTGTTGTGTAGTCCTAAGGTCTCGAGTTCATTCGACTGGATGACCGTAAACATCCGACTAAACGCCGTTCGTCTGCACACTCGCGGAAACACTGACCGTTTCTTACCTGGCAATTGCTTATCCACATACGAACGTCGTGATTTAAGAACTATCTCACCAACAACTGCGTTTTACTATACAACGAAGCCCACAATATAGGATACTGTGAGTAGTTTGCTCCTACTTCAGGATTTAGTGGTGGCGTCCAAGCATACTAGCGGTATCCTGAGCTACATCAACGTGACGTGACACATTAAACCAGAAGCGTTTCCTTTTTGAATAATTTTAAGCGGCTGATATCCAGTCTATGCTGTGTTTGAATTACGAGCATTAAAAAGTTCATGCTATAGGACCACCTTCCCTCCAAAAGGCCTTCTCATCCCGTCAAAACAAGACTTATGTTCAAAAAATTCACTTGCCTTCGCCACAACGTGCGTATCATCTCATCTAGTTAAAATCAATGCCGTAGTTGTTTAGGGTAACTTTCTGTCGCCGAATACTTCATTCATGTCACCGTACAGCAAAAGACCACATACGTTAAATGGGGGTTGATGCGATCGACGTAACCCATTTCACGTTGGTGTCATCACTTTATACAGCTGGAGTTTCTGGTACTGACACGAAGAAACCACTTTAGGTGTCCATACTCACTCTCACGCGTTTCGGTCATTTTTCTGTTTCCGATCTCCACTGTCCGGAAGGTGCATGGTTTGATTCTCCCAAGAGCATACTGTATATATGAAAGTAAATAACCCACGGCTATTTTGCAATGTCCCGTACTGACGAACCACTTGCGACCCAAAAGTTAGGAAACCTCGGTGGGTTACACCTACCATACTCCTTCACGTTGCCGAATGGAGAAAGATGTTTATTACACCTAAGAGGATGATTGCGTGTCGGCTGGTCTTCGTGCGTAGCTGATACCTGAAAAAGCGAACTTTCAAAACTCAGGAGGCCGGAAGGAAGTACAGGTGTAGAATGGTATACAGGCATGCCTCCGTCCACTGAGATCAGGGAAAAAACAAACAAGAGTTCACATTTTGGTCCTAATCTGTGATCAGACACGTGGATAGGTATTTCGGTCGCCTCTGATGTGTACAGCCGATAAGATTCGTCTGTAACCAGTGAGATCAGTTGGGATAGGGTGAAAACTGATCAACAGAGCGTTAGAAACCCGATCTAGTTCACCTTCAACTTCACGAGATCCTCAGCGAAAAACGTCACTTAATTGCTTAGTATCATTTGATAGAAGATTCTGGCCTTGCAGGACTTTTTTCTTGGTCTCCTTTGTCAGGTTTAACGAAGAATGTTAGGGAATTGGAAGAGGCCGTATAGGATTGAGAGATTTTACTGTATTCGTAATAGCCAGGCCACCACAAATATGGCGGCCCAGTACATCACAGGCAGGTGATATGTTTCGTTTAAAAGCAAACATAAGCGGTAATGCTGGGCACCTTTTGCAACTTAGTATGACCTACCACTTGTTTCTTAGTAGTCCTGAATGTAGATTGATTTGACAGCCTAGTGTTGCCTAGTTTCGTCCTAAGGCTTAGCGATCATCCAGTCATTAACTGCCGAGAGCGAGACTAGGTTCTTAACCACCGGTCACTTCGAACTACAGATGCCATTTCGGATCATGATCTCATCCCGTGTAGATTTTCGTTAAATCCCAGGAATTAGGTTCCAAGCTAGAACAAAAGGATTTGTGGGCTACGGTTTAAGCAGGCGTGTAACGGCTTACTCTGCAACGCTTACAAACGGTTTCTTTAGTGGACCCTGATTGCAACGAGACAGAGATAAGCGTAATTAGTTGTGACAATTCGAACCCCACGCTCGGTGTTTCAAAGCATGTACACCGAAACCATTGTATCTTAGAACGGTCACTGTCACTCCGTGTTGCGAAATGCTGTATCCGTTTGGGTTCAGAGAGCAACTCAGAATTTTTCAAGCTTTTCTGCTGTGCCGCCAATTGTCCTAAACTCCTGTCGACCTACCCCAAAATTGACCAACACCGCAATGGCTTGAGTCGCACAGCACAAGTCATACAAATAAATTAATGTACGCTTCTCTTTGACTCAATAACACAAACCGGTCGATCGAAAGAGAGGTTTCAACTCAGAATTCATGATTTCCGTTACATGACGCGCCACCTATAATGAGATCATTGTGTCTGGCTGTAGTTTCGCTGATATCTGAGTTCAAAAGAGTCAAGATCGAGCGAAGATATCCCTTTTAAAAAGATCCATATGATTCCATTTCAATGTCAGTAGAATTGTCGCCTTGCCAAAACGATTGGCGCATCAGCAGATACATTTAGGTTTATCAGCGTGGATAGACAACCGGTACCTGGTTGCAAGGCTTAACGAGAAATCGAGTTACAACATAGCTCAGTCAATGCTCACATCAACAACGACAAAGGGAAACGGATCCACCATCTATAATTCCAACATCGACTAGACAATATTGCTGAGTCGAGTAGCCATGTTGATCGTCAGCAATTGAAAATGCGCTGAGAATGCAACCTGAATGTTCTACTGACGAATCTGGGCAGACCGTTATTAGAATATTCATGAGACGCACTTCCTGTGCAAACCATCTTGTTCTGGGTACATGAGTCTTTGTTCCATTGACTTACGACATCTTCGAGTGTGCATGTGCCACCCACTCCGCCCTGATCCTTCAGAATGCAAAATGGTGTTTTTCCGGAGGACTAATAGTTTGGCGATGAGAGCGGTAAAACCAACAAACTGGCGTAAAACAACCGATGAGAACTACATTCAATCGTACATTGATGATCAATTATCGTACCGGTTTGTTTCAATAAGTCACTATCAGGGATGAGACCGTCAAACACACGTAGCGTGGTTTGGTTTCTTCAATAAGATCTGAATAACCAAAAGTAGTTCCTCAAAAAAGTTTCCTAGAAGGTTTCCTATAAATAGGAATGATTTATTTCTGTCGCCGATGATGACAAGTGAGGTAAACTAGCGCACATATGTCACCATCGAAACTTGCAACCATCTACATGTACGTAAGAATGGGGAAATGCTAATGTCTGATGTGTGGCGAACAGCTTAAGGAAAAACGGGCAACGTACATCTGGAACTCAAAATCAGCGTCTTCGGTTCTCAGAGAGAATTCCTACGTAACGAGAATAATTTTAACCAAGGCAAGCATTTGCAATACTGTTTTTTTGAAGCCGGAGACTAGGCGATCAGCGACACTTCATGATAACTCGAAACAGTGAAAGCAGTTCTTCTAAGACTTTTATCCCGACGAAATGTCGCATGACGCGTGGCCTTTTGGTTGATTGCAGACGAAGCTAAACTAGAGTGTAATGCAGTCGTGATACGTGTTATCTTCCTCTAGTTTCCGGTCAGTCTCTGACAAGTACACGTGTATACTATTTACTGCAACTCCAGATTGAATGGACACAAGTCACTTATAGACAAAACCAACAATAGCATTACACCAGTTGGCCTTGTTGGGCCACATGACAGTATCGTGTTGGTGTAATTTTAAGTGTCTTTTTATATAAGCCCATCAATGTAAAGGACTTCAAAGAAAAGCAGCTTTTTCAAAGCTATTGTCCCAGGATTTTTGCTCTGCATAGCGGGTAGCTATTCGAGCAAGGTACATTTTGAGTATTTCCATTCCCCCAGTCAGCGCATCCGTCAAATCAGTTTATATCGCTGTGACGCAAAAAGCGACACAAATAAAGCAAAGACCAGGGACACGGCAGACATTCATCCATTGTTCGTAGTGCCAAGACAGAGTTGTAAGACGCTGTAACAAGGGGAAGAACATAAAAGCAAAACTACCGTGACAAATTCAATCTAGTTTACTGGGAAACCGGACAACCGCTGGGTTCTCCAAAGTTAAAATAACCAGCGTGAGTGGAAGAAAATCTATTACTGGAGTAGAAGATGTAATCACAAACTATCACGATTCAGTCAGTTTAAATGCACTTTGGCACAGCATGATCCCGCAGAATTCCAAAATATGTTAGAAAGAGAAATGACTTAGAGATTGGTTTCGCAGTCTTCCTAAGGCTAGACTAGCAAAGCACAAACGAAACTGAATGAAAGGAAAAACGGGGCGTTGAGGTATTGAATGACAACTATACAGAATGTACTCGTATTCCGCGAAAGGACCAGTCAGACGGCATTCGTTGAGGCAGTAGGCTGAGAATGCGGTTCAGGTTTTTTTTATCTGAAGCTAAACAGGAGCGAGATATTTGTGCCCGATACTGTTGCTGTCTGTGGTGCAATAAAAAGACCAAATGTTTTCGACAAAATTTACAAGGTGCGACGAAAGCTATTAGAGGCATCCGCTTCTCTTGATCATTCCACTCTTGTTCAACTTAAGACATTCAACTGTCAGACACAATAATCGAGACAGCTGTCTCTTTGGTGCGCCAAAATCCTTGAATCATCAGGTTGTATGCTGGAAGGGTTGGAATCAACAATAAGGCCAATGCATTCACAGATTAAACCCGTGATGCTCACGGTCACGATGCAGCGCTCCCGACTGCAGCTAGTACCCTTGATGAATTAGTAATGAAATACTGAAAAGAGTTGCTTCACTCAAACGAAAGCATCTTTCTACTAGCAGATAGTCGTAATGCACTTTGTCCTGAATGTTGCGAACTGACAGATCTATTCGTATCAGAGGTTAAATCCTGAGAGGACAAACAGCCTGCCTGCTTCGGGTGACGTAAGTAGCCAAGCGGCCTTATCAGAGATGCTAACCGGTGGCTCTCAAATAGAAGGAACCATTCACTGGAGACAATTTTTGCGTTGTCAAGACATTCGTTGCTCACGAGACTGGCTGTACCATTCACAGATGCGCATATCCAGCCACAACTGTGCCCTCGAACGTTCAGGTAACTGTTAGACAAAAATCTCGAAAGTGTCAAATACTTATGCAACAGACCGGTCAGCAACGTCAGAGCGGACGTGAAGTTATTTACAAGCCATAGCGTACGAACAAGAAGCTATTCCGAAAGCGCACCATAAAAATAAAGAATCGCTGACCCTAGCCTACCTTGATGCTAAAAAATCCTTTGATGCCCAACTCAAGGTCACATTCATTGAGCTCTCCTCTGGGTCGTACTAAGTTCCCACCATGATGCCCACCCGTATTCGCCCAGCTGATCCATACCTAGGCTTAAAACTTTGAAACCGGTTTCGTTTTTAGCACAAATGTCAAAGCAGCGTGACTTCTGCTTTCTGAATTCTTGCTGCCACCACCTCTACCAGTTTTGTCCCCGGCTAAGCGACGTTTCTCTGTAGTCGCATAGGAAGAAAGTAATTAAAGGTCACAGACGCGAAAATGGCACGACAAACACACGGGACAAAATAAACCAGTGTCCAAAAGTTCAGTTGCACTGACAAGTCAAAGTGATTATGCTAGAATTATTGGTTATTCTCAGCCGAAAAGGTTACCACTGGACAGCTACTGATCACTAGTGTGTGATTTTTGCAACGGGATATATAAGAGACCTCCGAAAATTGGGATGCTTGACCACAGGTAAGACGAGAGGTGTGCTGTGCTTTAGCGTACCAGCGGACAATAGCGAGCAATAACCGGGTACTTCGTTGTTCACTTAATAAATGCGTCAGATATGGAGCGGTTTTAGGGAGAATATGGTACACGAATATAATTTGTCCATGATGCAGCACGCTAACCCCTCTATGACAGGTTCAAAAATCTCTCTTGGGAAGATAGTTTCCTTCTGAGGTGAGCGTACCTCAGTTTAGAAAATCCATGCAATCAAGCTGCAGACAACCTACAAAAACAAGGCAGCCACGCGTTGCGCATCTCGAGCTTTCATCTGCGAACATTACTGGCGAAATTGTTCAGCCAGCGATTCAACCGTTTATGAGTTGGAATTACTGTTTGGATTCCTTTTGGATGAAACTCCTGTTGTTCCTGGTTTTGTATTGGCGCGCCATTAACCTGAAAGCTGAGTTCAACTCCTTCAAGCGTCAGGTACTACCACAGCATCACCATAAAGGCCAGATTTAAAAAATGCGAACGTTATAAGCTGATTTCTCTGAACGTCTGTCTGCAGTAGGCTCTTACCTCAGTTTGAAAAATCTTATGAGAATTCGACGTACAAACACCAGGGGGATGAGAGATGAGAGATAGAATGATGGACGTCTGCAAGCGCAAGTTCTGTCTTTGGAACGACGGCGATGAGATAATACCTGCGTTGCAAGCAGAGCAGGTGGACTACATTTGCTGCGTGAAAATGTCAGTTTTTTTATTCCAAAAACAGGAAATGGAATCGAAGGTTTCAGTTTAGTGAAACACGTAAGGCTCCTATCCCTCTCTGAACGACAGCGGGCTTTCTACCCGCTCTTAGTCCTTTCACGAGTCAGATCATATGGTTTCACGGTATTAACGGTAGCGGTCCCTCTCTAACTGGGTAACCGGAGTTTTCAGCACGGTGTGGTATAAGAGAAAACAATTTTCAATACGGTGACCAGGTTCTTCTCTTCCGCGCTGGAGGCATCGGACCATTCGCTATAAAAATCAACTTGGAACCAGGCCATTTCAATTTCTTGTTGCGAGCAACCGCTCTTCGGGGACACCATCTTTCGAAAAGCATCATATCCCCATAATGGTGCACAGTCACACACTGCGGTTCTTCAACAGGCAAAACACTTATTTGTGACAAAGTCCAAGCTAGGTTGTTACCAAAGTTGAAATCAGTCGGATGTAAGTTACGATTTCCACTATTCATTCATTATTCAATCGATTCGAAATTCGGATGAACTAAACAACGAACACAGTTCAGCTCACTCCTCTGTACGATAACAGAACGAGGAGCTGTCATGATGACGACTATGCTGAATGCTTCTTGACGTATGCATGAAAGTGCATATTTGGAAACTAAGGGTGGTAATTGCGTTCGTCTGGTCTCTTACAGGTTGAACTTGCTAATCGGTGAAAGCGAAAGGAAATATGGCTATTCAGAGGATATATGACAGTAAATGTACACAAATTAGTTCCGACATCGTTTTGGTCCAGTGATTAGCTTGTTGGTTCAGAACGAGTTGGAGTAGTGCTGTGAATACTAGTGTAGAATTTGATAAAAATACGATTTCGACTTGACCATCCAGAAGACTCCAACCACCGAATTATCTGGAGATTTAATCAATGGCTCAATTTATGTTAGCACATCGAAGTTCCATAATAGATCTTATTCTGTCCAACGGCATCAGCATTTGGTCACAAACCTGTACCAGTAGCTGATGGTTAGTGTGCGACGAACATTGAAGAGGTTGTAGGGAGAAATAGACGAATGAAGAGTCCAGTATCAGTTCTGTACAATCCGCAACCCGTTCAGGGTCAAGAGAAAGTTGACGACATTGCTAACCACCCCAACATGTGCCTTTTTGTGCCAAGTGCCATCCAAGACAGCTTCGTCAACCAAAGTTGGTCAGGAATGAGTTCTCAGAATCGAGAGTGATCACGTTCGACAAAAGAGCTGAGTATTTGAAGCAAAAGGTAAGACAAAGCAAGAAAAACGAAAGGATGAAAGATATCCACAGCGTCTGGCTTGCTCATAAATCTTACCTGATAATAAGGACAGTAGTTAGCCAGAGCGATTTTCCCCCCAACAGTGTCGAGTGGTTTTTCGCGATCCGTCCCAAATCCACTGGCTAACTCTGGTTCTTGAAACGACGAAGTTTTGAAAGACTGTGGCCCTTGCACAAAGTACACGTATTCCCGAGGTAGGGGCTTCGGATGATGTATCAAGTTGCAGAAACCGTAGCTCACACCGTCCGGGGTGCAGCTCACCTGAACACCTGCATCTTCCGTTCGATGCAGAGGTGGCTGGATTTGCTGACAGAATGGGTTTATCTGACGACCCCTGAAAATAAACATATACAAGCACATTTGTACATATTGCAGGCAGAGGCATGCCCCGAAAATGTAGCGAATTCAGCTCCTCTGTCAAAACCTATGGAAAAAAATGCTATTCTTATTGACATGAAGGCCACATACAAGAGGTGCAAATGCCGTTCCGTCAAAACCGGAAGAATACGGGTCACCAAAAGATAAAATTGAAGTTTTATTTTGAATTTTTCAGCATTTTTAGGAAATATTCTGACTGTTTTTAGAGATAAACAATAGTTGTAAGCATGCAAAACAGACCCACAAACGTGTCACCAGAGAAAACAAAGATTTCAACTTTGCAGATGCATGTGAACAGCCAAAAACTAAGCTCTATGATGTGGAGCTCTATATTGTTGTTTTGGGCCCTTAAAAAAAAGAACTTATTTCTTGGTCCGAGTAGTCGGCTGATTCACTAACCAATCGCCTAATCTGGATTTAAAAGTTGATTGTTATCTCCGTCACAAAAAGCAGAAGCTAATATGAAATATAAATTACCCTCAGGAGAAATCGCCACTCAAAAGAAGCCACTTCAGGATGACCTACCGAAGATTGTATTGAAACTCACAGCCCTGAAAGGACAACATCCTAGGCCAGAATATGAACCACTGCTCGCCCATATTCTGCTCAAAAACCTTCTCACAAGAAAACAAATAAGCAAGCACTCAACTGGTCTGCAGATTCAATATCTCAAATTCAATATCGGCAGCAATACCATGGAAAACAGTGGTGCACCAGAAAGAGTAGCAACACACTTCTTTTATACAAAACAGGCTACTTCAGCACACACCAGTTGCCTCACGGGTGAGAACAGCTCTCATAAGCGATCACTTCGTGATCGTGTGAATTACCTAACCACAGGGAACAACTGTAGTTCCGTAATCAGTACAGGTAATGGGTAGTGCGCCAAAAATGTGACGAACAAACTTTGCCAAAATTTGTAGACATAATCAGGCGAATTGAACTCGCTTTCACATCTTCAAAGTCTCGGTTCGTCAAGCAGTCACCTGACTACGATCAACTAGTTCAATCTGTCAGCGACGCGACAGTCATTCTCGCTATCATTGCAGTCAAAATTTCACCAAAAATGAAAGCTGAATCTTTTCGTAAGTTATACTGATTACCTTTTACATCCTCAAGAAACGAAGCTGTCCATCATCAAGTCTTTACGAAGCAACTTACGAAGATGAAGGGAAAGTAAAGAGCTTGTTAGGTAGACCAAAGTTTTTTAGCCAGTAAAAATCTCCACTAAGGAAAGGATACAAGGGGAATGAAAGCCTCTAATTTTCGGGATACCGATTGCTGAAATAGTTGCTGTTGGTCGGATTCATTTGATGTTGATTTATTGAACATCCGCCTGAACATATTTTTTAATACTTTTGTTGACCGCAGACGGGTGGTCAAAACTTGTGTTTGGCAATGCAAGACGCGTTTCAACTTGCTTTGGAACTTATCAGTGAGACTGCATGTACATGAAAGGAAAGGAACTAGACTGTGTGCCTTTCAACTGTATACCAGGTACACTTGGTCAGAGGGTAAAATCCACAAACGCATGACGTGTCCCGACTCAAGAGGGATGGGAAACGCTTAAAGTCACGACATTCACATGTACATCGGCAATATCAAAACGAACAGTTGAATGGTAAGTGAAGGAGACTTGTAGAGAGAAATCGACGGGGTTTAAAAATTGTCACATTGTGTCTCAAACGGTGTGGTGTGTTCTGCTGTGAAGTTAGGGATCCTGGCCGGACAGGTTGCTTGCGAGGCTTGCCATGCAACGCACTGGTATCATGTCACAAACTGTCAGTTTGTTTACATAAGGGGTGTTATTACATCGCATCTCCATCCCTTGCTAACTTGTGTGATTATGCGAAGTATCTAGGATGCTTACTATGAGTCCATCCCACCCATTTCGTCCGCGAGTCACTTTTCTGTAGGCGTACTGTGATAATTACTTGGCTTTTCATGGACTCGCCATTCGGGAAGAACCAAGTTTCTTGCTGTCCTAAAATCTGCGTTTGTTGAATAAAATAACGCTGTTGGCGAAGAACTCGCTACTAAGGTTTTAAGACAATCAAAAGTTGGAAAGCGGTAACAAACCTGCCACGTACTGCCATAAGCCCGTAGAATAGACGGTTTGCGAATTTCTCTGCATGTAAGCCGTGATAAATTATTTCCATCGCATTTTGTTTAATTTGTTTATTTAAATAAGCTTAGGACATGCATTCCGTATCATGAAGGAGAAAGGTTGTTCACCCATGGATTGCATAAAGTTATATCAAAGTATGTGATGCAGTAATTTTTTTTACATCTGTAACTGATTAGACTGAATGAACGGGGTCGAATGGAGGCGAAAGTCGGTAATTGTTGTGGTTTTCTCAAACTAGAAACCCGACAAGTTTGCCATTAACTAACGTGTCATTATGTTCTAGTCTCCTTCGGAATTCCCACTAGGCTATAATAGTGATCCTTCTCCCAAGTGTTACCTATGAGTAATCCCCGTAATATCTAGGGTCTATTATTTGGGTCATTCAAACCTGCAGAGGGAATGGCAGCTCACAACATCTTAAAAATGACGCACAGTTCCAATTAACTTGAGGACCACCGATGTGGGCAGACAACAAGTGGTAGGTGCTTCAGCTGATCCGCTTAGTTTTAGCGATTATTTCCGAAAGCCAGTTCCTCGGGACAAGTCCTCAATTTAGTTCCGCTCGTCTAAACAGAATAGGACTAGGAAAACCCGTGTGTGTGTGTGTGTGTGTGTGTGTGTGTGTGTGTGTGTGTGTGTGTGTGTGTGTGTGTGTGTGTGTGTGTGTGTGTGTGTGTGTGTGTGTGTGTGTGTGTGTGTGTGTGTGTGTGTGTGTGTGTGTGTGTGTGTGTGTGTGTGTGTGTGTGTGTGTGTGTGTGTGTGTGTGTGTGTGTGTGTGTGTGTGTGTGTGTGTGTGTGTGTGTGTGTGTGTGTGTGTGTGTGTGTGTGTGTGTGTGTGTGGAAAAGTGCGTTTGTGCTAGCACAAGTAGGCTTGCAACATCTGGTTTCCCAAGCTTTACGATAACTGGGATGTAGTGGCGACAGGATTGACGTCACTTTTCAGAAGAAACGACGCCAGATTGATACACCAAAACCCACGAACTTTTTGTCTTGAAGCAATTCTTACTCAACGAGCATGAAGGGATATCGAGATTTCAAACTCACTATGTTCATCTATGCACGTTTTACACAGAAAACGACGGTGATTTCAAACAGTAAGATGCTGTTTTCACGTTTCGTTGATCGAATGGGGATTCGACGAGTAAAGGTGGATTGATAGGGCAATTCGGAAGCATGGATTTTCACAAGCAGTTCGTACATCGAACTTCTAGTAAACGCTTCAACAAGTATACGGAAACTTCGTCTTCAGTCTTACCGACCTGATGCTGTGTCATATTTAGTTCGAGGATGCTCGACGGTAACTGTACAGAACACCTTAGGTAAACCCTTGGAAAAAAACTAACAATCGTTTTCCCGACAAAATCCTAAACTTAGGGACTTCAACAGCAAGCCGTTCCAGGCATAATTCAAACCAACTTTGTTTTGCTCTCAGAACTGCAATATAAAATTCTACTGGGAAAGGTCCATCGAGTACAGACAGAGGTCCAGCTCGCAAGCTTGCATGTTCAAGTCAAAGACCTCATGATCATCACTGACAGCCATACACCAGTAGTACATACTGCCATACTAAAATAATAATAAAAATAATCGTTCAGCTGTATCACTCTTTCGGTGCCTAACTGCAATACCACCAGAGGTGGAAAGGGAAAAGGTGGGGACTTAGCGAAAAGAAGAAAAACGTCCTTAAGGAAAATCACTAAGAATAAGCTGCATACATCGCTGGACAGCACCGAAATAAACGCACCTGAGCGCCATTCGAACTAAGGCGCTATTAACGGATCGACGCAGCGTCCTTTGCGAAGCCCACCCGAAATTCCAGTACACAACAAAAAGCAAACTTTACCTAGACAATCCAGATAAAAAATGGAAGCATGCGTGCCACTGAGATCCGTAGTGTACCATGTTCCACAGAGTTTCAACCACGCGCAAGCAAGATCACGTGGGCCCAGTTGGGAAAGTGCAAAGATCACATAGCATTTACTTTGAATGTAGTCAATTTCATTTCATTATGCCCCTGTTCCTTGCAAACTTTGCGCCAACAATAGCTGGTAACGGAAAACAATACTTTCTGAATAGACGATTGTTTGATAGACTTATACACACGGGCTTTTGGCTGCAGTGCTTCTGAGGCTCACGCCTTCATTATCCGCGCACGGACTTCATCTACTACAGCGCGAACATGGTTTATGCAGCCGCCAAGATAGGTGAGCCGACTGAAAAATTCAAGTTCCTCATTGTGAGGTTTTAGAGAAACGCAAGACCATGGGAAATCTCGAATAAGACTTTGCACTTTGAAGGCGTAAGAAACAAGCCAAGCATGGGACCCCTTGCAATATTTCGTGAGGAATGTGTCCAGCATCAGATGCTGCGTTGGTTAGGACATGTATTGCGCATACGGAACCATCGTTTGCCGAAAAGAGTGTTGTTTTCAGTGCCCAATTCAGAGTGGCAGGAGCAGACAGGTGGTCAAGACTTGAGCTGGCAGAGGGGGATGAAAGAGATTAGGAAACGTTTGGGTGTTGTGATCCCCACAGCGCCCCGTTGAAGACGCTGCAAGAGATGGCTGCTAACTGATGTCACTAGCGTTCTTGTTGTCACTTTTTATCCAGATTACCTGAATGAACGTCTGGAGGCGTAGGCATCTCGGAATGGTTGTAGCAAGCTAGCACTAAGTCGTTTCCTCGTCGACTTTTATTGTTTTGTCACAATGGGGCTTTCAAATAAGTCATGGTTGAACGGTAGCGAAGCATCAGTGTTGAACACTGATGTTATTTTGCGGACGATGATGATGATGATTTTGTTAGAAGTGTTTTGTGCGACCAGATAATTGTCAAACGACAAAACGATGCTGTCAGCCTGATCCAAGTTCATTAATATATCTCCAGACCTAATTTAGATACCTAGATTCATAGTGCCTTGAAGGGTGCACTCCACGATAACGTTGGCGACAAAGTTGAACAAAAAACAAGGGACAACCCTGACGAATTTCACCAGTTGTGAGAAAGCCTTTATACAGTACACCCCTAACCGACACCTAGTGTGGAAAAACAAGGCACAGGGAAAATTATATGCCCACGGAGTCGAACGCTGACTCAAAGTGGAGGAAAACCGCAACCGTTGGTAGTTGTGTGATCAATGCACCCTGTGCCAGGTCGCAATACCGCTTGGTGCTCTCGGACTTGAGTCTTACATGACGAAGATAGGAGTCGCAATCTAAGGGAAGTCAGTAGTCGGGTTACAAAAGTCAGATTTGCACGGCGATTCTGCGAACTGCCATATTGAGTGTCTTTTTAAACATGGACATGGCGAACGATTGGCCTCAATTCGCTGGAACACATTCATGTTCCCAAATCCATAGGAAAAACCTGGTCAATCCGGAACACAGAGTCCTCTATTTTGAATAACATTAGAGAAAGCTTATCTGACCATGAAGCCCGATAGAGCTCCAAGGTACTTCAGAAACTGACGAAAGGGTGAATGGAAGACCTAGACAACTGATGGTAATTTGGTCAATTTGACTCCAGGGCTGCTGAGCGGTGGGGGGACGCCAGCTAGTTTAACGACGCCTACTAGTGCTGAGAAATAAATAATGGTCGGCACAAAGGTGTAAAAAAAACGTTAGTCATAATCAGTGCCTCTGAGGTTCAGGCTAAACATACCACTAAAGCCTGCTTGAGATGAACTGGAGTTTCCCAGCCCTGCATTGAAATCTCCCGCTGTTATGACTATATCCGAACTTTTCGTGATAGAGAAGATGGCGATCAAGTCTCAACGAAATGAATCAGAACCACAGTTCGTCTTACGTGACTGTACACAATAAACGAAGAGCTTCGGTATTTCTAGCAGTGCGAGTTTTCGTCTGAGTAAAAAGTTGAATAAGCACAGAGTCGGCTGTTTGCCTGTATCCGGTCGAGCAATGAATTCTCCGTTCGCAAACTTAAGGTTACACCAACACCGGTGCAACCTGCGCAGGAACTGTAGGATCATCCTAAGTTCCTGGTCTGTAGCGTCCAGATGAAGCGAGTGCCTTAAGCTCAACAAATGTACTCGGATCTTGTATTAAAGGTTCAGAGATGCAGCAGACGTCAATCGATTGAGTTCTCCGAGTACGAAAGAAAGCAAATTGGTTGGCTGATCCTCATAAGAGCTCGCATGTTAAAGGCCGCAAGAAAAGCGGGAGAACGAGGACTAAATAGCGGTCGCGGAGTGGTTTATATGAACGGCGGAGTGCAATTTGTCAATTTGTCACTGACGTGCCCATAACTGGGATCTACACAAGAGTGGCTGTCAAGTGAGGGAGCGCAGGACTTGAAACATAACAATGAGGAAAGGTTAGAGGCGTCAGCAGCCACAAGTTTTCTTTTACCCGCTCTGGTATGTGCAGCGCGTAGGGCGACCAGTATACGCCACCACCCGATGGCTCATGCATGCAGTTACTTTTATCTGTAAAGTTCATTGTCGTCTGTAGGTGGTCAAAAGTAAGTAGTGAAACAACTAGCTTGACCGCAAGGTGGCGCCGGTTGCCATGAGTCTACTCGAACAGCCAACTTTTAAGAAACAAATTGTTGCTCTTGTCCTGAATCTGAAACTGGAGGGCCAGGAGACTGTTTATCAGACTTCCATCAACTGACCGAGCTAGTGGGAGAGACTCTGCGGATAGGTAACCGAGGTACACAACCCGTCATATCGCGATAGGGCAGTTTCTTCGCGACGGAGTTAAATAGCTAGCAGTCACTGACGGTGATAAGGTTGGGTATTTTACAGAAAAACTAGTTAGCATCTTGAAACACTTCTTCCCACCAGAATCCGGAACATCATGTACGCTGCGGACATTTTCAAGCTACTAAGCAACCATCCATGTTTGTGAAGCCAGGTGAAGGATCTTGCAACGTAATGAAGGACAAGTGAATTGTGTTCCTGAAATGAACGTTGTACATTCTGAAACAAGAAGATTCCAACAAAAATGATAAGCGAAAACCCAAATGTGATCGAAAAATAGATCAAACAGCTTCAATTATCACTATTCCAACACAGGCATAGTAAGGACAACTGAAGCCTATCGGAACACAAACAGGAATGAGAGGATCCTCGAAAAACCCCACTAAGACCGAGTCTTGTTATGTGAAATTCAGCTCACTCAATATTGCCTTGAGGACACTTTCAAAATCGATCGCACCTTAGAACGTCAGTGAGTTATTAGGCGAGCAGCTCACGGTAAGACTACATGAGGTGATCAAAGTCCCTCACAAAGTGTAGCGGAGCATCCTCCAGAGTTTGCTACGAGACCGCCAAACATATACATGTAGTACGGCCAACCACACGGACCCCAACCTTACCGGTTGCACGACATGCAATTGAGATAGGTCACCTATGCCACCTAGCAGTTCACTCTCGATCTTATGCAATTCGAACCAAGAGTGCCAGTATGGAGCGATCAACACTAAACGGCTGGCCTTGTGAGAACAAACGAAGAACTCGTATCCACCCTGGGATTAACCACATACCATTCGCCTTATTTCTCACTCCGCGTCCTCGTACGTCTACCATATAACTATAATGTGTGTTTTGCGCCAGCAACTGATGACGGCAAGCGGTGCATTGAGATCTCGCGACTTACATTTTCTTGCAGTTCAAATAAAATTAGGAAACACTTATTCCGATGAAACGTAGGTGGTAAAGAGAGTACAATGTGACTTTTATCTACAAAGTGTCACTCAGCCATGGTCAGTTAACATAAATTTTAGAAAAAGACGCTGCCGCGCGTACGATCTCGGATAAACCGATATCACAGTGTCACTTCAAATGTACTCCAAAGCGTGGATTTTCCTGATGGACAGGGTAACCATACACCTAGTCAAAAGATCTGGTGAATATCTCCGCAGCACAGGAAAAGGCACTAAAAACACGGACTTTTGCGTGCAAAAATAGTCTTGCTTCAAAAGGTCGAGTCGGTAGCGAGAATTTGGGACAGTGGAAATATAAACTACTGGTTGACGCACCCTTATCTTTATTGACAGTAGGGCCAGGTGGATATAAACATCATACATAGTTAGCGACTAACGTCAAGTACCCAATCGATTGCCACATCAGTTGCGGTGAATTACGGGACAGGAAGGAATAAGGGGCACAGTGATAAACTAGTCTAGTGATTCTAACATTTACCCACACTGAATACTGGCATAGAGTATTCACTTACTGACCTAATCAGTCACTGCGATTAACCGAGTATGTGAAAGAATGGCCGTCACAACCACATTGACTAAAAATGTCGATAAATAAACGGCTCGCTTCGGTCCAGTTTGTCGCACACACCTAAGCGCCAACTGAATCAGTCCGAACGCGATACAGACCGATGAGAACTCAGAATCCAAGCTCAAATGTGCCACATTGGTTGATATACACAACACAAGTGTAGGCTTTTTGTAATCCTTGCTTAAATTTTCTGGGCTCGAGATAGCTCAGTGTTTAAGGCGCAAGCTTGCTGACCGGAAGACCCGTGGTTTGAACCGGATCGGGCCTCTGCCTCTAGACTGCTCGTGTCTAGGTTTGGACAATCTGGCAGTATCCCAGCCCCCGTACCTCCTTCCGTTAGTATGGCAGATAGACACCGAAAGGGTGCTAGAGCTAAACGATCTGATTTTCTTTGAAATTTTCTAAAGGTAGAGTGGTGTCCTCATTGAACACTGTAAACGGAATGGCATCACAGCGCATAGCTAGGTGACATAGGAGGGCAGGTCAACTTATCACCAAGCGTTTGACCATATCTTGCAAATTTTTGGCCAAGCTAACTGGAAAAAGCTTAGAATTAGTCTCCTCTCCAGTGGGGAATCAGCAGGGCAGGAATGTAAAAAAAACGAGAACGAGGAGACGCGCCAAAGGACGCGGAACGGGCTCACAGCACTTTCTTCAATTCGAGCTTTTGCATGAGGCTTTTACGATAAAGTAGATTGTTCGTTCGACTTCAAGTGTAAGCTAAACTTACGAAAACGCTTTTGAAGAAATACCAACTCTCTAAAGGAGACACCCCCTGATAGAGTGTATTGTCTCTTGATCCCCGAGAAAAATGTTTCCGAGAATATCGTCTGACCTGAAGACAAATATAATTCTATTCATAGCAAAATAGCGTGATTCATGACCTCATAAATGCTGCCAGTGATATAGCATCAGGTGACATCTCTAACTGCAATGTCTCGCCCGATACTCACTCCTAGAAACATTAAGGAAACAGTTCGCTTTTATTCAAGTTTAACAAAATAAGACCTGGTTTGGCCATAGGCATACCAGTTGAAAACACATCTATTTGAAACCCCACTGTTCGTGGAAGTTCAATGCCTGCATTGGGATATCGAGTTTTCCGGTATCCCACATGAAACGATAATTTCGGTACTGCCTTGTACCGGCAGTCTAAAGAATTACTTCGGAAAATGTCCAGCCGAAACACCCGCAAAACTCCACGATGCCCAGAAAACTGTGAAAGCAATTGAGAAGTCAATTCTTCAGGTTTTGCCATACTCGAGCCAGCGAGTCCCTGATCCCCTGCAGTGATGCAGCTTTGTACAAGTTTTAACAGCAATTCGTCCAATAACAATCGACATTTCCTCGGGAGTTATCAATCTGTAATTGCCAGGTTTGTATAACGATGTATTCTGATGCCATACGCGGGTGTACGCAGCATTATAAGCAGGAGTATTCTTCTATATATTTTTATATATACATATTCTTGTATTTTGGTTGCCTTTCTTCTAAAGTTAAGGGACTATCCGACGGAGAATTTCGAACAGGACGACTCCGCCACGATAGCATTAACACAGCAGTCTGAATAGATACTTGAGGTATCGCAAAATCCCTCTACGGGTCACATACACACAGTTTGATCACCGAATACTCTTGTACTTCGTCAGCGGTGGGCGCATTGCACTGATAAACGGCTTAACTGCGCGGTTCCAGGGTCCGCGATAACTCCAGCTCACTCTGGAAGTTTGCAAAGAAGCGAAAACGTGAAGCACGGGATCGTGGAAGTTCATAGCGAAGGCTTGTGAGAATGTGCAGAAGCTAGGTTCTAGTTGTCGTCGCTTGGCATGTCATACTCTTCATAGGTCGTTGTGTGAATTTTGCTGTGAAAATCATGAAATTCACAAGTTATGATCTTGCTAAAACTCACAAGTGATGTGCTTTCGTTCGTAGCATCAACTTACAGATTTCAGTCGAGATTTCGCCCTGAAATAGAAGCCAATCTATACCGAAAAGTTGAGGCATGGCGCAGCTGTTTCATCCTTATTGGAAGTCAACAGCAGTGCGCATCTCAGGAAACTCCAGGGATTTTCGAATCCGCAACACCCTGGATATCAGTTGAAGACTTAACCGTCCAAACACAAGCTGCTGCTTATCAGCGGCGTGACCAACTTGCACTTGGACAGGATATAGTGCGGCTCGTCTACCAACCATGGAAATGACTTTGAAATCGTAGTGAAGGAGGTGAAAGCACCGATATCTAAAAACGGTTGAAGAGTTACTGAAAGCAGATATGTGTGATGTTAGGCCGCACAGATAATGAAAAACTTAGAATTGTAGTTCATATCTATAACTGGTATTAGTGTATATAACGTGTGCGTGTGAGTGAAGCGATGACATTAAAACATTAAACAAGAAAAACGTGCATTACCTGAAGGGAGGCTTTTCTGAGGCACGTACTTTGCGCTATGAAGCAAGCCGATGGGTTATTTTCAAACGAATTTCATTAGTATGACGGACTACAAAGTAAATTTGTTCAGACTAAGAGTAGAACGATTGATTGGCTCGGCACATGACCACAAAAAACCATACTAAAAAAGTAGAGCTCGTAAGGTGCTGTATAAGATTTGATATGGGCTGATCGTCATGTGGAGAAGTGTAAAGTAGGGATGAATAGAACATTCCGCTTACATCTGACGCCGTTCGAGCATATATTCCAGGCAACTGGCCATCGCAAACGAGCATCCAAGACCACCGCCCCAACTGAAATCATGGGACATAGTGTAGTTGGCGAGATACCAGCTGAGAAGCGAAGAGAAGGACAAATGAAAATTTAATCTTATTCGTTTGGACAAATCCAAGAAGAGATAGGCTGTATTAAATCGATGTTCGCAATACTGACCAGGTGTGAAGTGCTGTTTTACCTGAACAAATTTCCGTTCGGGCGAACCATTTTCCCTGTTTGGTGCAGTTGAAGGATAGCAATCATGTAGGGATCAGGCGAAGTAAAATAAAGAATGAATCTTACGCTCCACATGGTTCTCAAAATAATCTGACCATATGTGGTCAGCAAGGGAGATTGAAAAAACGAGACAACCAACCGTGATTCAAATGGTTATTCTTACACCAGAAGATCACAACACTTAACACCTCACAAAATCATTCCGTGCGTGTTCGTTCACAGTAAAAGCTACTTGCATTAAATAAATAAGCATGGCGACTTCTGTGTATTCAACAAACCTGTACACAGGTCACAGAGCTAGGTGAACAGACTAATTTTAAGAAGACTCCATCAAGATATAAGAAATCTTCCAGTAGGAAACGATTACATTTTCCTTAAAACCGTAGCCTCCGTTATACAAAGACTGTTAGGAATCAAACCGAAATGGTGAAGTGCTGATTGGCACTATCACGTCAGTGTGGATAAGTGCGTTAAACGAATGTTGGACGGTCTAAGCCTGAGTAGTACTATTTTCTTATGGATCAAGAATTTCGGCACGTTTACATTCGAACCCAATTATTCTAGTTACAAAAACTTTAGAAAAAGAAAAAATGCCGAAGTGGCCTTTGAAGGGAAAACTACTGAAAGGAAAATGACGACTGAAGTGTAGCTCATGTTGAATTAGAACTTCAGTGAAGCAATCCTCCTTGAAATTTAAAAACGAAAATTCACTAGTACTCTACGTGAAACCAATAAACTAAAAGTGAAAGAGACTGTCATTCATCCGTGACTATATTCCATCGTGTAACTAACGCGTTTCTCAGGTTCCGCTGAGATTATGTAGAAACTTGTATAGGTTATTGACAGAGTTTCCTTTCCCACACAGAAATAGAAACGGGGTTATTTTGGGATATCAACTTTCTACTACTCTCTATAAAATCAGTTCGGCCGAAATTTGTGCCATTAGCGCGATCATCACTTCACTTCCAAGGTGATCAGTACGCTGTCATATAAAATCACGGTAAGTAATTTTGATGAAATCTCAACAAGTTCATCGTTAGACGGCTTCGCTTAACACATCAGGCTTTCACGATGGACACTTTGCTGCACTATGAATCTCATCAATCCCGCCTCACTACATTAACCCCATGAAGACAGCAATACTGGGGGACAAGGATATAATAATAGATAGTCATTCAGCTATAGTGCCCTTTTGATGACTAGCTGCCACGCCAGCCAACGGTAGCACGAGGGATGAGATACTATAAGGTTGACCAAACCTGGACAGAAGCAGTCGAGATGCTAGGGTTGGGTTCGAATCAAGGACCACCTGGTTCGCGCCTTTACCAAATGAGCTACCTCGGTAGTTTGACCTCTCATGGGAGCTGACCCTTTTCCGTGGGGGTGACTTATTGACCGAAGGTGGTGGATACTCTTGTGGCCCCTTCTCGGAGGAAGTCTTTTTGTGGGCGTTGCTGCATTGTTCATTTTGAATCAAGACATCAATAGAAATTATACAGATAAACTGTCGAGATGAGTGTATATCAAAAAATCTTGGCGAGTGCTTATCCTGAAGGAAACTTTACTAGGTTTATCGCTCCAAGCAAGCAACTGCTGGCGAAAGCGACTCCGGCTCTGCTCCCGAAAGCTTCTTGAAATTCTCTATCTTCGATTACCGGCCAAACTGCTATTCCCATAAGCGGGTAGCCAGTGTTTACCTATGCACGTCAGTCCCTCAATAAGTGCTCCTCCGAACGGAGGCAACGCTCCTGGAGGATCCACAACTGTTTCCTAGAGACATAATGGTTGCTCTCGGAAGGTTTACTGCAACTCGACCATTTTCCACACTAAAAGGATTACAGCCAGTTAAGCAGTTCGATCATGTAACCGGTAAACCAGATAAACCAACCACATCGGTCGGACCTAAAGGAATTGCTTGAAACTGTTCCACTGTCACACCCTATGGACTTGGAACGGAAAATACCAAGTTGACTAGAACGTGGTTGCCTGACAAAAAAAGTCAGGTAAGTCGATCGGCGAGCCAAAACCCAAAACATGTGCAAACTACCTTTATGTGTATAACAATGAATTGAGTGCATGGCTGAGCTTGGCTAAATTTATTTTCAATAAACGGTTTAGAAATCCGCCTATGTTCCGTGTAAATTTCGAATTCAAACTTGCTCTGGCTATGCAATACTCAATCTTTCCTGTAGACGCTTGAGAAGTGGACGGAACGAAGTCAACAAATAGTGCACAATTTCCTTCTCCTCTTAATAGCTTTTGTACGTAAGGTATGCTTCAGTTGTTCAAATTAACTGGCAACCACGCTGTATTTTTATCCCTAATCGCACACGATTAGCCATTAATGAGTTATCACTCACTACGAGTGATCGATTATGCGAATCTAACCCGTGGGAAATTCCAGCGGATGCATTCAGCTTTCTTTAGCATGATCGAAAACTACCTGTAATGAGCATTCCATGTTAGATGAAAAAAGAGTGAGTGAACCCATCCATCGTAATCTACGTGTTTGTTCATCCCAGTATACAGAATACATGGATGAGAAGAGAAGACGAAAAATTTTCGCAACTCCACAACTATCGAGCTATCAAATGATGCATAGCCTTAATTGTTGATTTGTACAACACAGGCCGTACTTCAACTAGAAGGAACGATCAAACTCTCAGATAAACTGAGACACTTTAATAACGGTTTACCACTATCGCAGGACGATGGTAATTATTGATTTTTGCGTAATTACCGCCTCGTAAATCTTATTAAGTGACAAAGACGTACGGTATTCGCTCTGGTGCTAAATCAGCCACTCCGGGAACAATCAAACGATTCCTATTATGTTCAGCGGAATTTGTCACTTCGACATCCAATGCAATGGAAAAAAGTGTCATGCCGTACGATTTTCTCCTTGAGAAGCCTGTTTGCTCTACAAGGATTTTTTATGGGGGGAACTTTCGTGTTAGGAAAAGTGTACCAACTGCATCGCTGTGGAGAAGCAGAATATTTAAAAACCGCTTGAAAAGTTCCCGAAAGAATAAACACCGTGTGCGTTTACAGTCATGTGGAGAGATTATATGAACGTTAGAAACCACGAACTTAGCGCCGGTTTCTGTGGTTTAGCTGGTTATTCACAGGCTGCGCACTGATTGTTCAATAAACCGGACGGTTACAGCTAACCAGCTGCAGCCGCGTGTCATGTTGAGTGGTATTGGCAAAACAGTCATGAACTAGTGCCTTAACTATCGGCCTGAATTTTTCGATGTTTAAAACTAGTGAGGATTTTGGTGAAACACATTATTCATTTACAAAAACGGGATTGATATTAGGATATTTCTTTGTCACGACTGCGCTCCCAAGAAACTGCAGTACTCCATCGACAAAACATGAAAAAATCCAAAAACTTTAACTTCATACAGCAGCATTACAAAAGGGATATGCCATGTCCCGCGGGACATATCTTAACTCACCCCGTATCTTCCATCATGGCCAACGTGATGGGCGAAACACGGTAGGAATTCGTATAGGTGGCTGTCATCAGTTCATTCTAGAGTATAAGACGAGGAGGTGGAACATTATAAGGTCACTTGGCTGATTGAGTGAGGACAAAAATATTGACGCAGAAAATAAAGCCACAATTCAATGAGCCGGGACGAGCTGATTCCTAAGTGGATTAACATCACTCGTGCGCCGTAGGGTCCTACAGCTCCTCAGATGATGCACTGAGAATGTCGCCCCGATTGGTGATGAGATGCCTCAAACAAAACCACTAAGCTCATTGGGCAATTCAGCCGCCACAACGGTAGTGACCGAAACTTTAGAATCGGTGGGACATAAAAAGTACTGCGACGCACGCTAAATTATACAACAATTTGGACTTGATGGCCTAGGAAATTCGTTCAGTCTGTGATCTTTTCGTTATCACCAGTTTTCAAGTGCAAACCGGCTCAAAAATGTTCATCTCCTACAAAGCCCCAAGGCCCTCAAATATAACCCATTATAATATTTATGAAAAGTGACATCCCAGAAAGTAACAATCTTCCGTGTAGAAACGAATTCAAAGAAAAAAAAACAGAAAAATATGCTATGAGCTAGTCATCCACTAAGAAAACCACCCCCAGAACGATCATGGACTTTGAATGGTCTTGGTTGTCCTGTATGGAATGATGTGAGAGCTAAGGGGTGAAGGCGATTACCCAGATGCAAGACATTCATTGGCAGTGTGACAGCTATATCCGCTGAGTTTGCTAACCTGTAGTTTGTCCCGTCCGGCAGTCTCCACGGAGATGGCAGACATCGAGTAGACTAGTCAGCACTTTTACGCTTCATATTAAGAGGCAAAAGGTCCCCTGGTATATGAAGTAGGTGGCCTAACCGACGTATCCTGTAGTGTGACCACCTGATCTATTGAGGGAGTGACCGTTCCCGAAGACTATCCGGTGTAATCAGCATCATTGCCCCAATGCTCCCACCAGATCATCGTAATGCTTTGAGGGCATCGATGGTCAAACAGAGAGCCCTCAAAGGTCTTCCACACGCAGCGGCCACGTCACTGATCCATAAAGCAGGACAGATCGCAGCGCGACATCATACACCTTACCCTTGAAAGTCAAGTTGATGTTACGTCGACGCCACAAAAATCGGTGACCCAATCTTCCCAATTAGGGAAGTGCTTTCGTTTTTCGCCAATCCACCGAGATTGCGCAGCTGCCCACGTAAACGAACTTATCCATTATATCGATCAGTCCGGCTACAAGCATGAGGTTTTGTTTTGATGCCATTCAATCTTACAACAACATTTCGGACTTTACAGGTGCGAAACATCCACCGAACTGTGCGGCAGGATCATCTAGATTTCGTATTTCTAAATGCGAAGACCAATATCTTCGGCATACTCAATATCCATGACCGAAGGCCCCGGGAGTAATTCGATCCCTGAGACCTTATAGGTGGGTTAGGACTCATGAAGCATATCTAGTGTATTCGAGGAATACACTCATTTGCAAATCAATTTGGTTTTTGCGAGAGACTCACCTGGAACCCAGCTGAATCAGTTGCCAGAAAACATCACAAACAGGAGATTCAGCTGGGTTCCAGGTGAGTCTCTCGCAAAAACCAAATTGATTTGCAAATGAGTGTATTTCTCGAAAACAGTCCAATTTGGGTTCAAGTAGAACGGAAACTCGGGGACTGCGCCTACCTGATGAGCCCCAAGAATGGCGAAACCGGTCGTGGGCTGTCGAAGAATTTTCAACAACCTTATGAGTAGTGAATTACGCATATCTAGTGTACTTTAGGTCTAAACCACATCTGCTAAGGACTCTTGACTAACAACCTCAAACCGTCACGTGTCAACTAGACTGATTTGGGGCCACTTTCTACACGCTCGACGACTCCATTCTATTTACACCGGGATGCTTGGAAATCTTCCTTACCTCGATGATGATCGAGGTGAGTAGTATACATCGTACATATGAAAACTTCCCAATTTTTCTAATTCTATTTTATGTCCAGTATCCAGTGCATGTCCCGCCATCGCCGAGTCCTTGACCAAGGCTTGATATTTACGTGCATTCCACTCTCCTCTTGTATTCACCAATTCCGGAATATACTTGTTTGCCTCTGTGCCCCATGTTAACTTTCCTGCAGTCATTACATTCAATTTTATACACGCGATCTGTGGTACTTTTAACCGGGAGGCCGTCCCCCAAAAGTGAGCATAAAATGTCATTCTGGAGCGTTACTAAGGTATTAGCTCTGTAAGCATCCATCGAATACTCTGAGATTTTTCACTTTTGCATGAAATCTGCTGTTAATCCGCTTCCTACTGAGTTCCGATACCAAGCCCAATCTCCTCTGAGACAATACCTGTGTATGCCATCTTGGGTAGGGCCCACAATTGGTCTAAGACGAAATCTGTCTGTTAGGTTCTTGTAAATGGTACCGTTTACTTTCTAATCATACTTAAGTATCACAGTCCAGAAAGTGTATTAAGCCACAAGTAGACTCTATAGTCATGCTGAACTTTATGTAGGAATTCAAATTACTGGCACGCTCGTACCGGGCCCTACCAGGCTCCATAACAAGTCACATTTGCATGACGGTAAAAACTCTCGGTAGAGAATCATACCCCATCAGAACCTTCTGTTCGAAGTCATTCAATGAGCGAAAACCCTGCGATTACGAAGAAGGACCTGTCCTTGAGATTAAACAACCGAGTCAAAAACAGTGATCCCGATTCAACCATGTTTGAGTGCCCTCAACTAACTCGTCCACTCAAAGTTGTGTTCATTCTTGCAGTGTTACTTTTACCAGAAACAGTCGCCCCGCTACATCCAAAGCGTCCGCCTTAGAAAGGATCGCGCATACCAAGATGACATTAGAAATCCGTCTATCTCCAAAGGAAAAGAAAACGCGTATGGATTCCTAATTTATATGGATGGTCTCCAGGTAACTGGCATTAGGATGTTGGTAAGGAGGTTGGTTATCTCGCGTGGTAGGGAACTGCTGGTTTTATCAGGATGTCTGCTTTAACAACCGGGGGAGTTGTAATTGAGTTGCGCTTTTTAGTATACAACCAACACCAGTTGCTTTGCCGCAAGTGGTTCACCACAGAGCTTAAACACCCATCCACTTCAACCTCACTCTTATTATCGACGTAACACTACAACCTTTAGTTTGTCGGTGTACGTTTTAGAACCTTATACAGGAAATCGCTTGCATTCACGACGGCTGTGGCATCACTCTTATTCCACTTTGTAATCATTGTATCATTCAACTGTCATAGGTTCTTTAACTCTCCCCGCTTTTACGGTACAACATTCGGATTTCCTGACTGTTGCGACCTTAGAACCGGGAACAAGTGTACTCGCAGCGCCTCCGCTTCAGCTGAGTATTCCGAATTCGAGAGAAAATTTCCACACACCATAGTTTCGCTCACTTCGAAATTCGCTCCTTTTTCAGCAAACCAAGCTCTTTCTTTGACAACTACGTCGAATGTTCACCTTTCTTCTATGACAATAAATCATTAAAAGCAATTTCTGTAGCTTCCATATCTTTCCATGCTTGCATTATCGACCCCGATAAATTCCACCTCCGCAACTTCACTGTGGAGTATTTGGAAATCTGCGGTTGCACTGAAAAATCCTTGGAACTGATCGAGAAGTCATCGTTCCATAAATACTTGACAGATAATCTGTAGATTTAGTCACGTAACGGTGCGCAGTTGTCAGTCGAAAATAGTTATCAGCAGACGGAGGCTGAAACCGATCGAATTTCAGGCACTCTCCGCCTACCCAAACCCAACAAAGATTAACCCACACTCATGGAACTTCAACTTAAGTACTCCGAACCTGTTAGGACAGTCAGATCCTAACGAACAGTTCAAACTTTTGTAATATTTCACTAAGATTCCATTTCTCCTCCGTTGTAGCCAACTGAGCCGCAGCGCTCTTTCTTCCATTGGTTCATCTGCAATACAGCCGATCTTCATCTGGTGTCCTTTGTCTTCTTCCTTGAGGTTTTTCGCACTCAAGTAACTAGACTATCAACGTGACAGAATAAATTGCATCAAGTTCCTAAATCACTCAGCTAGTACACCAAACACAATAGAACCTAAGGAGGCGAACACCGATATCCGTCCAAATTCACGTAAGGTTTCCACCACCATGCCGATCATAACACTCGCTTACCCCTAACTGACCAGCGAAACCTTCCGAACGGCACGCCACAATGATTCGATTTGCTGCTAGAAAAAGATCTTGCTGATCTGTTTTAGGTGTCTGGAAACTCGACCAACCTTGTAACTTAATCACTTAAGTTGACGAAGCTTTTGTATCAAAAGCGAAACGTTAGCCACTACTAAACAGACCGATCGTTTCCCACCTTCGTGAAAATAGAACCAAATTCCTCGAATCCGCAGTTAGGTGTTCTTTCACCAACTCCATATGTGTATTGCTGGTAGCACTAGTGATTAGCCATCCCACTATCAGCCTATCGTCAGCAATTAAATTGTATCAACGGAGAGCATGGTTGCTTGATTCACTCCTCCACGACCGCTACAAACTGAAATCGGTTTGCAGAATTGGTTAATCGAAGCTTTAGGAAAAGTCATTTAATAGTGAGAAATAAGTGATCTAACAATACTTTGAATACGAGTACAACAGAATCCCCGGCTAGCACGATCAAAGGACATCATAAACGAGAGGAATGTGGGTCAATACCCGTTAATTAGGTGCAGAAAAAACAATTTCAGACTAGGCGAACATCTTTGGAACATCGTACTAATGAGGCTATATATACGAATGCAATGACCCCGTACCGTAATAAAAAAAGACAACACGTAATGAAACAACGTGCCTACCAACCAAATTTTTCCGAGACATTTAGTAATAACCTATTTCCTCGAAGTTAAATGAAAATGGAAAACAACGATAGGAGGAGGAAATATGTAAATGAGGGTAGGATACACGCTCTCACCACAAAACCATACCTCAAGCAATCGTTTTTCCCAGTGTGTCAGGAACACTCCCACTTCATCCTGGTCCTCCAGCTCCACCCCATCCAAAGTAGGACAGTCGAAAAATTTGCGAGCAACTTGCTGTAAAAAGGTGAGAAAAAGTGAACTGAATTATACCCAGTGGTCGCAAACCAATATTGAGAGAAACGGGGAATTTAACAGTGAAGACAAACGGCTGGGATCCAAATAGGTGGCGAAGAAATGAAATTCCAGAGGCAGTGGTTAGAATAGGAGTATACAAAGTGCGAAAAGCACAAAACTATCCGAAAGGCTAATAAAAATTGGCATCAAACACAAGCCAGTGAGCTCGACAGAACGTACAAAAACAAACCAGTTACGACACTAGGGAGGTTTCGCACTATTCGTGTGAGAAAAAACGACCTTCCCCCGTCAAAATATTATTGAAATCAAGGATCCTTGCGACTGCCACTTCGGGACCCATGAATTTTGCTTACATTTTTGGGCTCCATCAGGAAACGTGGAAAAAGACAACCATGATCAAGGTAGCAGAGCAGTCAACTGGTTGTTGTTGTTGTTGAGTAGTTGAAGCCGCGTGAATTATTGATAATCTGAATTAAGTGCAGTCAAGCACAAAAGGACGTATGTACTGAACGCATAAAGTGCCGTCGTCTGCAAAAAGCACGCGTTCATTACATAGGAGTGAAAGGCACCGTGACAAAGGCTGCAAATAGCGATTGTAAGAAATTCAAAGCGATGCCTCATTAAGAAACTGACGAAAACCAGGACCACTGTGCAACTTCCCATTGGCTCTTTAGGTAGACGGAGGAAACATGGGTCTTTTTAACTGCAATAGAGCTGCCTCCAAAGTCAACCAGTTGATCGAAGCCGGAGCTATCCTACCTATTATTTTAATAAAGTTAATGCAATCCGCTGGTCACATTACCTGACTCAGTTCTCAAATCTGTGAAACAGAATCCTAAACTTAAACACATCTCTGACCCATAATTATGGGAGTATCCAGACTACAACTGTCAACTTTGGTCGTGTCTATCGGATACGGGGCAACGGTGTTTCAATACATCTATCTGATTCAGTGCATTTAGATGCTTTCGTCAGGCCTAAAAATTCCCAACGTAAATTCTTTTTTGCCCTACGGTCGTGTAAGTTACATACCCATTGAGATAGGTGTTCTCCAGACGGCTCATTTGGCGGTTCAGCTCAAGTCAATAAGAGAGGGTCCGACTAACAGACAACTCGGGAAACGGACGCCAGCCGGCAATCGTCCCTATAAGCAGGTCACTCGGTGGACTGACGATTCAGGCATTCCTAGCCACGCGATTTCTACTGAAAATCGTGCCTACTAGTTTTACGTCTGACCATCGAAATTCCAGAATCTACTTGGGAGTCTGAAATGGAGGCACCTTGAGTTGAAAAGTATTCCACCGAAACTCCTTTACCTTTGACGGAGAGTTCATTCAAAGTATCACCCCAGCCCTCGACAGAATAGCTTGAAATTCAGGATCTGAGAGTATTCATTCCGATCTTTTTTCTGAAGTTTTTGGTGTTACCAAGCAGAATGGGGAATCAAATCATATATGCAAAGCACTAAGATGCCCGTAGTTGATTTAATGAAGCCGCTTAGGCTAGACCCGTGAAGGCGATGAGCGAACTCGCAAGCAGTCACGCGAAGGGGAGAAAAGCAGCTATACAATTTAGTTCCAAAAACCAGTAACTATGCATTGGGCAGGGATGTTGCCATTGGAGTTTAAAGTGATAAAACCTGGAACATTGGCTCTCAACGTAACTACGTAGATCCAACCATTGTGTAGCCTTGTGTGAGCGAACTTGATAACGGGGCCTGTTGAATGAATCATTGTAAACGGAACTAAAGTGGCCTTTCAAAAGTAATGAGCCGATGTCAATCGGGATCACGCACTAATCTTAATGACCGAATCTGCTGAGTTAGCATATAATGTAAGAAGACAATGGGTGAACGTATTTTAGGGTCCTGTTTCTAACATTCGGAACCTTAGCCACAGAAAACCTATCCGTGTGTAGTATTCAAACTAATTGACTATGTTTGCTGCTTAAGCATGACCGCCTGTTTATGTCCCCCGTCACTCAGTCGGTCTTAATAGATCAATGGGAGCCATGCGACTGTCTCGTCCATCTAAAGATTGTCTACCACGTACAGCCTCTGGTTCGCCCTTCAGATTCATATCCGAATGACGGTAGGAGAAGACAGTTTCTGCAGGACAGAAATATTTTAACGCTCCTACCAATCCTAATATGCGTCACACATACAACGAATAAACAAATGTACAAATCAATATCAGAAATCAAAAGTTCTAATTCTAGCCCCATTTAGTGAACTTTGTTTTCAAAAAAGCTTGAATCACATGTTGCATCATCGTTGCACACGTGACTTAGTTGTAGAACAGTGTGTGCTTCCGTTAGAATTCAAAGTTGAAACTTCAGGTTTTGATTTTACCGTTCGTTTATTCTTTAGTTATTCGACTTTCATTACGTTCGAAAATCTATGAGCTGAAGAACATTTTGCAGAGCACTTTGGTGGATTGCTAACGATATATTCACTGGTCGCGCCTGTGTTTTTACCATTTCATGAATAAAGATATAGTGACTACAAAACAGTTTTCATATAATTTCTTTGATTCGACATCCGATTGGGTCTGCTTTTCCATGAAAGCAATAGCTCAGAATCCTAAAATGTGCTTTAGACATCATCGAATGTTTGTTATGGAGAGGAAGAATTGCACTCGGAAAGCTTTCTGGTAGGTCAAAAATTTGGGTTGGTCAATTGCTCTCACTTCAGACGAGCACGTAGGCTGTTACTCATCCGAGCATGTAACAAGTGACCCTTACTGTTGGCACAAATAAAAAAGATAACTAACTCAATTCAGAGAAATGGATACGACACCCTTCACCAGAAATAGGTCTGGTCTGAAAATGCGTTGTGCACGGTCGACTGCTTCCGCAAGACTGCTGCGCAACCAATCGCCGAAACATACGATCGGTTGGTTGAGAGCTTAACCATGGAAACCGTCATCTGGACAGAAATATGCGCGCAAAGACAAACAATCGATCACATGCAACTTACCAAAACGGTCGGAGTGACTACAATATGCGCAAGTTTAGTGTGATTACCATAGGCACTCATCCATCGTCGTTCTACAACCCGAACAACCTTATCGCTCCACTGGTAGACTGCATGGGAACTGTGAAAAGAGACCATTAAGCAGCGAGTCTTGAGGATATAAAAGGACAGTTAAAAATTTTCGAGTTGTTTATCGATTTCACTTGACGCTCCGTAAAAGGAGCATGATAAAAAAAAGTCCAAATACTACAAGTGTGTCTGTCTACTTCACACACAAAAACTGGTTGCAGCGTTTCCAGGAAAACTTTGCATCACGTAAACAATAAACTTCTAGAGGATGACAGTTTGCTCTTGGAAAACTTGTTAGTGGATTTACTCATAACCACAAATGATTGGTTACAGTTGAGTTAGAAACCAGTTACGGACCACAGAATGAAAAATTCACAACGGACAGCACGAAAACAATTTCAGATGGGTATAATTCACGCTGATCACACGGAAATAAACAGTGAGCGTAGCTAATGAGTTGCACACAAGCAAGTTGATGGATGAAGTTCGAGTAATTTAGAAAACTCGTCGACTTTATTGAGTACCGAATTCAATCACAGAAATCCCGGTAAAAAGACGTAAAGTCAAGCGAGCATAAACCGGGTATTTTAGACAGCATGACCAAGAGATTAAAATGTGCATTGTTCAACCAGGTTGTAAACCACTGAAAAGTGATCATCACTTAAGCTTTCGGCATCAGCCACAAGCTGGGTACACTTCGCAACACCAGGGGAAATTACCGTCGCCCCATTAAAGCAATTTCGTTTCAGAAAACTGTTTACATAGTTTGCTTTAGACAAATGAGGTAAACTTGTGCTTACTCAGTCAAGTGTAAACCGTCACAAACGTAGCATAACGAGATAAGGAAGACAATTGTTCAAGTGAGTTGGTAATAGCTACCTGTAAAAAGTACTCGTAAAAGCATTTGCTGCGCCATAAAAACGATAGGCTATTGAAAGTCAAGTCAATTATTGAGCTCGGGATAGCTCAGTGGCTAAGGCACGAGCTTACTGACCGGAAGGTCCTTCATTCGAACCCAACCTCTGCAGCTCAACTGCTCCTGTCTAGGCTTGGGCAACCTGGCATTATCTCAGCTCTCGTACTTCCTTCGGGTGACATGCCAAATAGGCACTAAAAGGGTGCTGGAGGTAAACAAATAATTTTCTTGTCTTCTATACTAACGCATTACTGGCCTCACTGTAAAAGTCTCGCGGCGAAATTCAAATGGTGTAAAAAAATCGTTCAGCTGCAACACCCTTCCGGTGCCTAGCCGCCATGCCGCCCGAAGGAAGCACGAGGGCTCGGATACTGCCAGGTTGCCCAAACCTAGACAGGGGAAGTCGAGAGGCAGAGGTTGGGTTCGAACCACGGACCTTCCGGTCAGTAAGTTCGCGCTCTAACCACTTGAACCATCTCGCCCCCGGTGTAGCTGTATCACACTGGCACTGGGCCCGGCTATTCACAGCTCAACAGGAAATACGGGAATTCTAGCTGCCAAGCATCACCCCGAAGGGTAGCAAACAGGTGCAACCACCCTCCACAGGACTGTGCGTCTTATGGCCCCTTGCGTTGTGGGTCTCAGATTTTATATCAATGTTCGTAGCCAAAAGTAATGCGCACATAGATGTTGTTAAACTTTTAGAGGTTCCAGAGATTTTTATTATTAGAGTTCGTGGAGAAAGCGTACAGTTCCACATGGGGAAGGTTAAAAAGTAGGCCTCCCAACGACAACGTTCACGATAGTATTCAGCTCTGCGCGCTGCACGATGATAAAAGGGGTCAAATTCAAGAATTTCTGTACCAATATTGACGAATAGGGCTGGTGCGATGCCGTACGAATCAGACCATAATATAATCTTCAGAATACGTTTTGGAAATGTAATACCGTGCACGGTCGATGCATGGGGCATTATTAGTGAAACAGATACATCTAACTGTGACACACGTGCACTACTTATGTGTTAGGAAATAAGACGATGCGGTTGGCTTGAAGGTACCACTCGAAACTAGTCCCGGCGGTATTCTCAGCATAAATCTTTGTGAAAAAACATGAAATACACTCAGTAACATTGGAGTAACAGTAACTGTCCTTTCTACAAGACTCACCCAATCTTTGCCAAACCCAAGGCCGGCAGTTGTGTAGTTGGGTCTCGCGGAGTTAATGGTCTGTTCTGGTGATCGCGATACATGGCAAACAGGCTGCTGGAGAATCCCTAAAAATGGAAACGGAATGGTAACATTCCCAAAAAACGAATCGGACTAAGAAAACCGATCTATTTTGGGACCCACCAAGGCATGTAGCAGTTCGTGCTTCGTCACGAACAGAGAACGCACGCGATCACTCACACGAGACCCCAAGGTATTTGGACAAAAGTTGATGTATCCAGCAATCGGTCTGTTGAAACGTACAAAGTAGGGGAATTTTTTCTTGAGGACCTTATGAGATTAGACGGACAGCCGACTCTAACTCCACTTATTATACTGAAAAGGCAGAAAACACATGGCTCTTAATCACCTAGCAGTAAGATCACCCGAGACAGAGACAGAGACAGAACATAGAGACAAGGACAATTCAATGTTGAGTTATGGCAGGAAGAACCTGTATGCCAACGTCTTCTTATTTACTTTTGAGTTGGATACCGTCCTCCAAATAAGTTTATCAATTTTTTTAATTATTTGAGCTCCAGTTATCCCATCTTGGTGTGAAGGACTGACAGAAAACTCATTGTCACCACATTCCTCTGAGTGTTTTAGCTCATTACTGTAAGCCGCTTTCCCCCTTATCCCGGTCCCCATATACTCGTCAAAATTTAACAGTCCATACTGATCATAACCAAGACGAATAGGAAAACATTAGGTATCTGAACTGAGTAAACGCATATAGCCCATCGCAACTGTAGTCTGAATTGATCGGGTGGACCGGATCCACTAAGGCTGCAGACGTCAGTACTCAATCTTCTGCTAAAATTGCCATCAAAAGCTACCGTGCAAACAACTAGGGAGCAAGATAGCGAGTGACAGTGGTTATTTGTAACGTAGCTGCGAACAATTGTAAACTGGATACGGTGAACTACATGTCACTGTTCGCGTGCAATGTAGGTGAGAGGACTGCTGGACATGGCTGATAAAATATACTCAACAGTAAATCAACTGTTATTTCGAGGCTATGAGGATGAAACGCACAATCACATGTTAGAACACGGTACTGATGAACACTCACCTATCTGTCTGAGAAGCCAGCTGGCAATGGGCCGCATAACCCAGGACTTTACCTGTGTGACACCGGGCAGTGGGTAGCGAGGCGATGTATAGGATAAAATCTGTATCTTTTAACCCATGTCCTTGGTTACCAGATAGTATATGCGAACCATTCTTTATATATCGACATCGCTGAAAGGAGAGACAGGTGGATGGGCAGATAGCTGAGTCAATGAGTATTTACGCTCAAGTGTTCTTCAGGGATTGCCAACGGACCGCATTTAGTGACGTCGTGACAGCCATTTACACAAAAAGTGAGCAACTGCTGATTCAATGTGCGCAGTTTCGTAAGACCACCTAGGCAGGACCTGTCGGACAGAAGGGATTTAGCAAAACAACATTTAAAAATTCACCTGTCTAGAAGCAGTTTCGTTTTCGTTGAGTGAAAGCGCAACCGCAAAGCACTTTGCCAAAACTCAACTGCCACGTTTAATACATTCGTCTTTGGGTGCGACAAAATGTTTATTAGAAGAAGATTACCTTAATCTCATCAAAATCACTCAGTAGCCGTATTGATTCATCGTAATGTACGTGTATACGCAGTGAGCTAGGTGACAACTGCCGCAAGAATCTCCGCTTGGAATACACGGCGACTCGAGTAATGACCGAAGAGACGGGTGGTACCTCGTGCTTGCACCGGGTAGCTGATGACCAAGTAGCTTGAAACGTAATGTAAATGAACGCGACAGCAAAGAAACCAATCCTGAATAACAAGGAAGTCATCGGGTCTTTCAAGTCTGTCGACACCAATTCCAGTGACGCGTCCAGTCAGTCCCCACGAGCATGAAATTGGGCATCATCCTTGTTTACCAGAACAGATGACGGTGGAGGCTAACAAAACGGGAACCTGACTGAAATGCGTCAATACTTTAGGGGGGAAAGTCATCGGAGACACCCAATTGCCGTTATTGCTGTAACAGAGAAAGTTTGATCACAGAGTAGCTTCGAAAAATGTCGAAGAATACTGCGACATAGTTTGGCATCAAAAACGATTCTGCCTCGAATGACACAAACGCGATCAACAATATCATCATACTCCGCGAGTGCCCTGCTTTGGGGCCGTCAACCTAGAACACGCTTATTGTCCCCAACTGAAAATGCAGAAGACGCAAGCCCAAGTTACCAGGTAGTGGTTGCGTTATCCAAGTCTTCGCACTCCGTCAAGTGTTGGAACAACGCCATACGTATGACTGACCCATAAATCTGATATCCCTGGATTTCCATTTCACTCATCTGACCGGTCTACCCTCCTTAACACATGTGCTCGGTAGAGTGACACGGAAGTTTATGAATATAAGTTCTTTGTATTCTCAAACTTCCGGGCATGCAAGAAAATACGGAGAGCGCTTCAAAGGCTTTCGTACACAAAGTGGTGTTTGTCAAGGATGGCTAATCACTCCATTCCTTTTCATCATCAAAGACAGCAACATCAGTGTTGACACTGATGCTTCACTGCCGTACATTCCTATCTCCTTTTATGATTAACGAGATGATGAGAACGCTGGAAGGTCCTCAAAACCTTGGTGTTCAAATAGCTTATAACGGAAACCTTGCCGAGCCGGAAAGTGCGGACAACACAGACCTCGTCTTCGAAAAGAGGGTACAGATACCTTTGGATGAACTGACCAAGATCATCCGGTACTTTGATATGCACTTTGAACCTCCAAAGTGTAAGGTCACGCAGCTGGGGATGTAGTCACTGAACACGTCACTTACAATCCAGGGAGAGGCACTCGAATTCGTGAAACGCTTTACATATCTTGGAAGTTGTATTGGTTCCGATTCCAGTGTGATAGATGAAATTAATGTATGAAGCCCTAAGGGTCGGGTCGCGTTTTCTAATTCGGGACCCCTATGGCGACAAAGTGGCATACCCTTAGATCTCAGGGGACGTGCGTATTAGGCTATAGTAGGAGTTCTTTTGTTGTATGCATCAGGAAGGTCAGATTCCTGAAAGTAACCCCAGGACGCCCGGAACCTACTGAGATCCTAAAACTCCACCAAAATCTCAATAGAAAAGCCGGCAAGCATCCAGGCCAGTCAATCATTCAATCAATTCAACAAAAGCCTATGTCTGTTCATGCACGCCACAGAAGCACGACAGAACGTGATCAGTGTTCAGGCATTTCATAGAAGCACGATTGATGTTGATGTCACTAAACGCCCACCAGACAGCCTGGATCAATGTCAAACTGTTCAGCTGCAACACCCTTCTGGTGTCTAGCTGCCACGCTACCCGAAGGAAGCACGAGGGCTCGGATACTGCCAGGTTGCCCAAGCCTAGACAGGGGAAGTCGAGAGGCAGAGGTCGGGTTCGAACCACGGACCTTCCGGTCAGTAAATTCGCGCTCTAACCACTTGAGCTATCTCGCCCCGCCCTTCAAATAGCGCGGGGCCGTTGTAACTTCTGCACTCGCACGCACGCGCTTGCTTGGAATAAAGCTGTTGTGTACCCCTGTCGGTGAGTTCTTTCTGGCGCCAGGCACTGGAGTGAGAGCAGCGGTTAGATATAACAGTATGGCCTGTTTGAGCAGCAGAACTGTGATTTATTCAGGTCTCCGGAAGCCATTGTTTCAGGACTACGGTTCCTGTAGTCTGAAATCGGCGAATACACAACCAGGCAACTAGAAAACGAGTTTCCGATTGTGTAGAAGGGACTTCGATTGAGGAATGCGTCCAGCACCGAAAGCTAAGATGATTTTGTAATGTATTGTGCACGCCGAACCATCTCTTGCCGAAAATAACGTTGTCGTCCATGCCCAAATCAGAGTGGTGCAAGTCTACAGGTCTATAGAAATGCAGATAAGCGGAAACATGTCACGGATGAGGAATCTTGGGAATTTCTCGGAAAATGTGGGTGGATACTGACGGGAGAAACCTCAGGAGGTAGAAGTATGTAGGTGGACTCGTGAGGGAACATATGGTGAGGATTTGATTAGAGAATCCAAGTGAGGCGGAAGCAGACATCTTATATCGAGGAATTCCATCGGGCTGTGCATTGTCCTCCTCATACTCCATGACGCGAGTACAGAAAATCACGACTGCGACGAACAACTAGTGCTAAGATACTGCCAATTTGTCCGAGATGGCTCAAGTGGTTAGAGCGCGAATTTACTGACCGGAAGGTCCGTGGTTCGAACCCGACCTCTGCCTCTCGATTTCCTTTGTCTAGGCTTGGGCAACCTGGCAGTATCTCAGCCCTCGTGCTTCCCTCGGGTGGCATGGCAGCCAGGCACCGTGTGTTGCAGCTGAACTATTATTATTATTATTATTATTATTAATTTGTCTAAGTCTAGATGGGAGCAGTCGCGACGCCTAATTTGGATCCAAAACATGGACTTTACGTTCAGTAAGTTCACGCCTTCACCAGTGAGCCATTTTACCCTGAAAGATTAGAAAGCATGACTTCTTCTTCATGAACCCATATTATGACAGGCTACGACTGTACTTACCCATTTGTTCCATCATGGTGTGTGGTGCACCTGTGAGACTAACAGATCAATAAGTATTTGCAGTCCTTAGGAAATTGACTACTTTCAAATGGATAGAGATTACTCCAACAGAGCAGGCGATGGCGAAAGGAGTATGCCGGACATTAAAAAATTCCAAGATCGGTAAACACCGAAAGAGAAAAAGAAATCGTCATGACCGATGTAGCTGCGTTGGGACACAATTACAGCTTGTGGCTTCGTAACACGGAGCAGTGGCTTATGGGGACATGGCTATTGGAGCTTGACAACCGAGGTCAACCAAATGATGTCAGTCGTTCCGCGTAAGATGGTTTAGCCTTGGATTAGTCTAGTGACCCAAGGACGTGACACACCTGTTGTAGTGCTTCAAAATCAGTCTTCCAAAGTTTCGGAATTGGTATGGGCCGGACCAAATCGGCTAGCGAAGCTGCATATCAGTCACCGCGTGAATGCTCGTCCCAAGTGAAGGCAAGACAACAACACTAACTACCAACTTTAGTGTCTTGGTGGAGATTAAACCCAGACAGGACTGACGTTGCTGGTTCCCGTAGTGTGTGGGTTCGTTGATGGTTTTGGTCACCTAACTGTTTACGAGTTCAACAAACAGCTCTCACGGCAGTGGAATCAAAGCAGCATGAGTAAGCTGCTTAATCGAATCTTGTTAGTTTGAATTCACACGCTGTGACGTAACTAGGTCTGTCATCCTGGTTTGGGGAAAATCGGATCCAAGTTGCGTCGGTGCTAATTGGGCTCCGAAAGACGATTTCAAGTGATACAAGCTTACTAGCTCGAGAGAGTGCAGTGGTTATGACCACGGCTTACTGTCCGAACCTAACTTTTGCATCTCGACCGCTCGCGTACAGGATTGGGTAACCGGCAGTAAATCAGTTCCCATGCTTCCTATGGGTGGCATGCCTGCAAAGCACCTGCAAAGCTGAACAGCAAAGTAAATACTTGACGGTCTTGGTGAAAGTAGACCGACACACTGGATCATCCGCTAAGATATATTACAATATCGTCGTGTTTGGATGCTGCCCTACCGAGTCCGATTAGGTGACAGCAATCAGCGGAAATTTCACTGCCTCATTATTCTAGGGTTCGGTTACGCCCATGATGCCCCGCCTGAGCAGTTCACACCTCACGGATCAATTAAGAGCCCGATGAGTCATCCTGAGCCATGATACTATCTAAAAATTTATTATGGTGGAGTTAGTCTCACCTTCCTGGAACCTTTTTCAAGATATCCAACCGCTTAGCTTATCTCCCCTGACCCTCTAGATTTCAATATTACAAAAAACGATTCTCCTTTCAAGTTGTAGAATCGCTTTAGCAGGCGCTGAGCCACCTGGATCAGTGAAAACCATTCTCAAAGGTCCGCGGTAGGTTCTGTGCGAGAAAACCTTACCGCATGAGTGCTCTCGGGCTCATACTCTGTTCACCGGGATCCCATAGTTTTCCCAGACAGTTCTACACCACGAGTATCGTTTAGCGGGAGACGGTTTGTTCGATAATACAAAAGGCATTTGCCAAAACTCCAGAGGTGTTCCTGTTTGTGACCTGGATTTCTCATGATCCGTGGTGGTCCCACTTGCATGAGGTTGCGGGCTCTGCTTATTGGTCGCCCTACCTTCCAGCGCCGAGAGTGAATACCATGGCGTTTGTGGGATCTGGACAATCGGGTCTTCTAACAACCCTATGTTTACTGTCAAGTGTTTTTATGCCACTTTCGTTTGCGACAAGAGGATTTGGATGGCGTAGTGGAACAGTCAGTGGGTTACATCGTTAGATTCTTATCTGTAATTCGGGTATCCTGAGATCCAGGCTTCGGTTGGATTTAAAGTGTGCTGGCTGTTCTGTGCTTGTTGCATATGGTTGCACGAGGGCGAGTGCGTTCCATTTGCAGTACAGCGGAATCAGCACTGGCCATATTTCTGGCTTGCAGACCTTCCGCCGCCGTCGTGTTGGACATACCGTACAGAATAGCGATAGATCGGGAAGGTCTTCCACCAGAACATATCACTTACCTCCAGGGTTATGCTACCATCTATTAATTTTCACCACAGTGCAGGGTCAAACCATCTTCAGCCTCTGGAATATGTCGCTTTTGGCGCTCTTTTAAAGCTGCACACAAAGCTCGGTATCTTAGTTTCGAAACCGTCTGCAGTCGAGGTCCAGGCGAACTTTTATTGGAACCTATCAACAGCGCACATTCTTGGCCGTGTGGGGGTGTGCAATGCGGATATCTGACATGCGAGGCGAGTGTTACTTTCACTCCACGAGCACACGACTTATGGCTCCGCGTCTGTACACAATATTCAACGTGAAGCCAGCCGACAGACCTCCGCTCAATTCGTCTCATGTATGCATAGTCCACTTACCGGAAAAACAATGCGAGCGGTGGTGGAAATGAATCCAAGCTAGTCGAATCACGGCGGATTTCTGTAGTGTGGGTAGACGATGTGTAAGCCTCAACCAGTATTGTGATGTCTTCTGATGATGAACGTCGTTAATCAGGTGGCTGGGTGTGCGAAATCCTATAAATTGGGCCACATAAGTCGAGAACGTCGTCGTGTGGCACTAGATCGTCGGTCTACTGGGCTAAAGTAGCAGGTTGTGTATCTACAAACTAGGAGCAACGAGCACGCAGCAGGACCACTGTGGGACGGGCTCCTAGAAGTGAGAAGTTTCATGACAAATTCCGTAAGAAAAACAGAGTAGAAATCCATGCAGGCCGAAGCTGATTAACCAATACGGAACGAGCCAAAAGTACTGTCCTAGAAGTACGAAGTTCGCGCCCCGCACAACTCAAAACTACGTCGCTTCGACTCAACTGCACTACTTTACGCCTTCAGTTCACCGGACCCCGTCTTATGATTCAGGGTGGAGTTCAATTAATAGATAGAGGTAACTATTTGGTTGGTCGCTCGACACGCGTGTCCAGGTTCGTTTGTCGGGCATCAAGTAAGTGTAACTGCCCCTATCAAAACTCCTTCACCCCCGAGGAAACATAAAGCTTACTTATGGCCTCTTTGAACAAGGTTTGGCCAACAGGTTTTTCACCACTGATCCAGCTAACACACGGCGGGGACATGGTGAGAAGATTTTCAAGCTCAGAGCGCACAGAGGCGAACAGAGCAACAGCCACCTGATCGAATACCAACACTTTTATCAGGCAAAATATTCTCTCATTTCGGGTAGTTGTTCCACGGAGTAACCTTCCTCCCTCGGCTGTCCATGCTATATGTAGTAATCAGTTCAAAGCATTATTAGACGCTTTTTACGCGAGTCCTCGCGCTGGCGAGTTTACTGCCCTACGGTGAGAAATTAAAGGGCAGTGATACACCATATTCTCGCTTGTGCCTTTCAGGTGATCGGCGGCCGCTGAACGACAAGAACAAAACCGACCCGGGAAAACTGGGTGAAAGCCTCGATCCCGTGTATCAATCCGTGAGCACGAGGTACGCAGGTCGATCAAAAATTAGGCCGAAAATAGTTTTTCCGAAACTACAGCCTCTCCGACCTCAAGATTTCGAAAGCGATTAACCTTATCGGCATGCGTACCGCGGTGGCGTGTATGTGGCAGTTGCTGAGTTAACCTTCAAGGTCAATAAATACCTATAATTCAAAACTAAATAACCACCATTTACTCACTTAGACAGGTGGAAAAAGCCTTAAACAAAAGGGCCGAACGGGTACGTATTAGTACGATAAGGTACTACAGTAAGGTAAGTACGGTAAGTACGATAAGGTATGCACAGTAAGGTGTGCGTAAGTTCTAATGCACAGTTGACACCGCGAAATACGCAAATAGTACTATCATTCGCTCCATTCGTCAGCCGAATGGAACTAAACAGCTAAATAAAATGCCCTTCGCAAGTTTCCGGAAACATAAAGTGTACGACCCTCGAGTCTCGATCTTTGTAACGTTCAAAACACATATGGTAGGGCGAAACAACCACCCATTTAAGCACGTCGCTATTTCCGCTTATTCAGAAGTACAGGTGTTTGACGGCGGCTGCTGTTCGCGTATGTGGGCTGAAGATGGCTCGTAGTTTGGCTATGAACAGATTTTTCCCGCAAAGGCGCATGCTTTCAACAATTGTTGATAACAATTCCACTGCGCGCGACGAGCCATGGATAATACGGTTTGTAAGAAGAAGGAGATGCACTCTGCTGCTGATGCAGCTATTACACTAAGGTACGTGTACCGGAGGACCGCTGATTATGGAGCCTACACCTGGGAGCCCAATCCAAGAAAACTTCACCACAGCCACAGGCAGCGTCGCCGAGCTGGGCTGCTCGCCGCATCTTTTCAGGCTAACCCCTTGTGGGTGTCTGCTCAGTTGGAGATTACTATGCACACCGGCCTAATCGCCACTCATGACTTCAGGGATCGATGCGAAGGAAAATATTATTTGCTGAAACTTCCTCAGTCGAGTTTGTCATTATCGCTCAGCACTTTCATCTCGTCTAGGCACAAGTAAGAAAGGTGCGGCACTCTACCTTGGAACCTAAGCGTGGAGTTGTAGGTAATGACAAAGAAAGGGTAAAAAAATATTCGCATGACCGTGGTGAAACAAGGCATGGGTACCAAATTCTTCGGAGGTTACGATGTTCTTGGGGAAAGAGGCTAATGATCTCTAAGCGTCTTACAGGATAAACGCAGTTGAGGCCGGCAGCTCTCTTTGCAGCACCCCACTAAGCACCCAAAATAATGGTCACATGACCCTCCAGTTGGAGACCTGTTCGGCGCATTCCAGAAGCCGGCTGACGTAGGTTCCATAAGGTCCATGTAAATCCATACGAGTGACTTTGGGGCATAGTGCAAAGAACAACAAGTGCCTTTGTGCCGGGTCTCTGTGAGGCAGTGGAGACCGCCAGCTATCGAGGTTTTTTGTGGCCAGTTTCACTACATCTGATACATTGTCGGCGCACACGACAATCACTTCTTCCGAAATGGGGGAAATTTTGTCCTTTAGAGGAGGTTCAAAGGCTACCGGTTTTCGGTGGGCTAGCGCTGAGACCCATCACCCGGCGTCAACTGACGGCTTCCCTCCAAAGCCTTGCTGGTGCGCTCCCTACCAGTTGGAAAATGAAAATATTATTACTGATGTCACTAGACCGCTTTTTGCTCGTAACGCTTGAGTCATTTTTGACTGCAAGTTCTGCCTATTTCACACAATTCATACGATAAACCGTCCAAAAGGCACGCAGCGCCATCCTTTGTTTATCCTCAATGCTCCGCCTTCCTCAACTACCAGTTGCACACAGCCCCATAGCCTCAAGTGTTTTCAGGAGATTGGCATACGTGGTGGGCCAAGCCACTACTGTCGGCACTATGCTAAACTGCCGGCCGAATGCCTTGTGTTCAAGCTCCGGGTCAGAAGTTTACCGTCAGAGCAAAAAACACGTAGAATAGACTACAGTTTCTTGCAAAATCGGATAGGCATCCAAAAGCTTGGTGGTAGAACTCAGTAAAGCGGTAAAGCGTCGGTGCTAACACCGACGTTGCCGTCTCTGATGATGATAGTGGTTTGGGGACCCAGACACTAAGCAGAAGTTATAGATGCTAAGGGCGATGCTGAGGGCGATTACCGGGAGCCAACACGACGTCATAGTAAACGGGCATAAATTGCATTACTTATGAGCAGTCTAAACAAATGAATAAATAATCTATGGTTGTCGCCGGTTCACGATGAGATCGACGTTTGTGTAGTCAAAAGATCACGTGAGAGGGGAGCAGAGATTGACCGGTGGCCCGGACGCCGTTCTCCTCAAAAGTGACGTTACGCAGGCCGGGGACATACAAAAATAATTGTCGGCGTAAAGCGCAAAGAAATTTTAGACGAGTATTACTTAGAGTTGCCTCCTTGACCGCATCACCGACCGAAAGCAATATCCTTTCAACCCTTCCTTTCTTCGTTGCCCGCTGTATGTCGAAGCATCTCCCGGCAGTGCACAAATCTATGATTTCATGCAGACTTTGCCTAACTTACTTGGGCATCATCTTCCGGGTAAACGCGTGCTCATTTGTCCACAGATTCCAAAATGGGGAAGCAAGGTGAGCTATGTGACTTTATAATCCAGGGTACACCAGTGCAATCCTTGAAAATGTTCGTGTTTGGCGGATTTGTGCTAAAGAGCGACAACTGGTTTGGCGTCACAACGACGTAGCCATTGGAATATGATATCAGAATAACCAATGGACAGAAGTTGAGGGCGCATAAATTTCACTTAAGTCGTCTGCATGAAATATGTCATTGTGCACAGGTCATAACGGGGTCCGCAAAATTAGCTTGATTCTTTGGACCTGCCTCCACGACGACAGGCCCTCGGAAGGAAAGACGCCGGTCGCACTTGCACCATGTGAGCTTATTGCCAACGCCTTGGTGGTGCATATTGTGATATTTGCTGCTCACGACTTTAGTGCTTCTAAACTAGGCAGCGCTGCTACTTTAAATTTTACTGAATGGCTTTGACTAAAGACAAACGACAAAAAGTGAATTCATTTCCAGGGTATGAGCTGTCTCATTATGAAATCCATAAACGGCTACGTACTTAAAAACAACCGTATTGCTTCTCGTGGCCACGTCCTGATCCCACTGATGCTTGGCCCATTTAGCACACAGCTCGACTGCAATTACTTCTCTTGGTTGGAAGAAAAATATCACTTAGAGGCACTTCAGCAAAAAACGGGGTGAAAGGACGCGCCTGACACTGGCTTGCAGTGTATCTGCTGGCATCTGCTTGGCTGCAACGTTGCTATGAATTCGATAGTAACATCCAATGTCAGGCGTATTGACAAAGTGATCGGGCGTAGTCTTGATGTGCAAGGCAGTTCATCGGAGGTGAAGTTCCACGCAAAGCATTTTGTGGTCATCAAATGGCTCAATCTTGTGAGATGGACCGGTAGAGGAGATTAAAGAAAGGCTGTCGCAGGCAGTTTACGTGCGCGACATGTGAAGCTCTTTTGGGAGCACATCTATGAAAACATGTTTCACCACACGCCAATGATTCTACTGGCCTTTGCCTGATACAGGGTAGGTTAATATCCTTTATGGGGTCGGTAAGTTTTTAAGTAGGATAAAAAGCCACGTGATGGAACGCATGTCCGTGAGTTTGATGCTAAGCTCTCGTGAACAACATTTTGTGGGGCCATATATACTGCACTGTTTTTAATGTCAAAGTTTCACCACCAACAATAATAATAATAATAATGTTTATTCCCAACTTGTGGGGGCATGCCGTCAGGCATGATCATAAGGTTACAGTCGGAATAAAGGTATGACTGGTGGGACTGTGAGTACAGGGGGTTTTGGGTGGGAAAAGAGGACAGCGCCATAGGCGGTGAGCTGTATCCAATGTAAACGTGGTCGTCACTAAACCGGCACGAGCAGGGAAGCTCTTTTGTCGAAGAGAACATCAAGCAAGGTCAGATCGTTAGGATTTGAAGGTGGCGGGCAAAAACAAAGCGAGGGAGGGCAGAACAAGAGGCTTCTTGCCTGAAATCTGACAAGAGAAATGTAAGCTGTGGAAAATCAGAAACCAGAACATCAGATCTGGTGAAGCAGCAAAGTTGGCATCATCCAGCCGATCAAATTGAACTGAAGCCAAAAACAACCGCTGAGGCCTCGCGGCCTTGGACTATTGGGCTCGTGGCCAGGGTCACAAAAGCGTAAGTGGGGATGATGAAATGGAGGGACCAGCAAAGCGGGTAAATGGTAGCAGGGATCTCAGAAACATGGTATACAGTTAAAACTGTAGTGACTCACTGGTGTCGCTGTTGTGGAGGCGGGCATAATAGTTCCTTTGGAAGAGAGAGATGGTGGCAACACACGAGCCGGAACGCGAACTGTATAGAAAAACTGTATAGAAAAAAACTTGCCCAGGAAGCTTGGGCGAAGGACTCTATGCTCTATATCAGTGCGCGAATCCGTGAATACACACCCGTGAGTTCGCGCATTGTTGTAAGCAAGCTAGCTCAAATGCCCTGGAAACATGTTGTTATAGTGTCAAGGGTGTGCAGGATAATCATCAAAGGTGTTCAGAGAGTGAACCATCTGACCAAAATGAACCACTCTTCTCTTATTTGCAGCCTCCCTTTTGCTGACATAATTGCGGGTGTAAGGTATAAAACAACGATCATGTACGACCTGAGAGGTGCAACAAGACTTTTCAGGCATATAAATTGATATTGTTTGCAATTCTCATTCTGTAACCGTAGATCCTCTTCAATCCTTCTGAGAAACAGTGGGGCTGGTAAGATATAAAAATCTCAAGAAATCTTGAAGTCCTCAACTCAGCAACAGCCACCGTGTAGCAAATCCATCATTTATGGTACGGCTAGCTTTGTTTTAAGTCAACTACCTGCCCGAAAGAATAAGTCATTACTGTACGTCCTACAGGTTGAGACCATGTATCTGGTTCCACAAAGGCGGTTTTCTCAGCGCACGTAGCATTGTGGGAAGGGATTCCTTCGTTTGTTTATGGGCCATTTTTTGAGTCAGAATCCACGGGCTTCTACGACATTTTTCAAATTTAACAAAACGATGGTGTGAAATTTTTCGTGGGTTCTGACGACTTTCTTTAGGAATAGATCAGCCCACAATAAATGGTAAGTCGAGCTAAAGGAATTTACGGGTAAAACAAGGATATATCTAGGCTGTACTCTGTCTCTGGACAAGTCGTAAGCCCATTTTTCATCGATTTAGTAAAACGTGTAGACGGACTGATGTGACACTGTTGAGCGTCATCAGCTCAGGCGGTGTGCATAGGAAAATGTAGGCAATGTGCACAACCATGAGAGAGTGGGTGCATTTTTCGGAGTGCATACTTAGACACTGAACAGGAAGGCTAATGGGGATAGGTCAGGCACCTAACGGAACAACGAATGAATAGTCTGCGCTCAACTGTAGTTGCGTGGAGAAATCATAAAGCGTGCACTTTTGTTAATTATGCGTCGGCTGCTTTCGTATGTGTATCTCGCGCTGGAGGGCTAGAAGTTCACTTAGCAAGGTAACCAATACCAGGAAAAATACCTTTCACTCGCGATACTGGTGGGCCACCCGAATACATGATTATATAGGTGGCCATTGGTGTTCGTAAAACCGTAAGGTTTCTCGTGCAAGAAAAGGACTGAGTATGAAAAAGGCAATTTTGAAGGATACAAAGTTAAAGAAAAAGTTCAGGGATAACAGTGGCCTGGGTTTCAGGTGGTTACAAAACAACAAAACTGTTTTCTTGTCCCGTTCAACTTCCAATTAAGGCATATGCGCACAACCTAGCCATTGAAATCAGCCTTCATAAAAAAGTAATTTTGATTCAATGCACACATAAATGTGTCTACAGGTGCCTTAAGTGGGTTTAAAGCGAACAGTACCACAACTACTCAGTATTTCCACCATCCACCTCGTTTTGTTCATCACGTTCTAGCAGACCTGCCCCAGTGAACTAGGTGTAGTAGAAGACGATTGTAGTTTGTCATTCTGTACGAGATCAGGGTATTTAGCATACGCACACACGAAGGATTTCTTTCCTGTCCAAGTTACAACGGAGAACCAAGGGTTGAATCAGGCGAATCCAGCACAATACTTCCATGTAAGCTGTGGGCAAAGAACTTGGAGAGGTAAAAGTACCATTTAAGACCAAAAAGACAAACAGTTCAATTTTGTTGGTGACAACGCTTCGATAATCTCGTTCAATGGCCGTCGTCCACCTTTTTACGCCACGAGTTAAGAAAGAATAACTGAGATAATTTGATAAACGTTGGGGCAACTAATCCATTTGGTAGGGAAAATCTTTATTTCCTAATGTTTTAAGCAAACTTCTTGGCATCTATGTATGCACGATGATAGAATTAACAAAAATTTTCGGCAGCAAAGGGCCGCTGAGACAGGCAAGTCGTGGTGGAGGCAAGTGAAATGGCATCTACCAGCGAGGGAATGAGAGCCAAATGGAGATATTCAGAGAGCGTACATTATGACGAAACGACGGCGGGGCGTCTGCGTCAGCTACCATTTTAAGCAGATGCGCACCGCAATGTTATGTGAGTGTTACGGAACAAATAGAGGAGCCATACAATAATTAATCGTTTTGCATCATTAGATTAATAAATTTCCCTGGCATATAGTGCGCTTTCAGGACTGAGAAATTCGACCTTCATTTTTGTTCACGCCAGCTGAAGCTGGGCAAAAAGCCCCAGAGCTCAAACAGAGCTTACGACGTAGTTCAGGGCATGCACTGTGCCAGAAGTGACCAGAAACGGCTAGTCTGAGAATAATGTCATGATATTACTACAGCACACTCAACTCAAGGAAACATCCAACAGGCCACTGTCGCCTGAAGCAAATCAAAAATACTAAATCATCTTGTTTTCTCCCACCAATTCTACTGTAACAACCGTTTCAATTTCTTAAGCAACAAGCACCAAACTTAGCGACCAAACCGGCAAAACTCCGAACGAATGGTTATGCAAGTGTGCTGTACTATAAAAATAAGAGTTGTCCCATGGATACGAAATTACAAAATAGCAAACCTCAGCGGTTTTCGACAAACGGCGAGGCACTCCAAAAAGAAAGCGAAGCCGATAAGCAGCAACATTCAGCGCGTGATCGAGACCGGGTCGCAGACTGGTGCATTAAAACGAATTTATGACTGACCAAGGTTTTGGTACAAAAATAATATAGCAGAAGCGGTAAAAACAAATTGCCTGGCAAGAAAAACGGCAAATACAAATGTCTTTGTCAAAATGAAATAGAGTACAATTATACCAAAAATAAAAAGGGTGGTCCATTTGAACTGTTAACCGGGGAGACAGTTATGCAGGACGGGAGGCAACTTTAAAGATATACAAACTTGCAACATCTACCCTCAATAAATTAAAAAGTACCCTAAATCAGACTCTCGGATGAGATCGGGAGTAGTCATGTATCATGTAGGCCAGCGCAAAAGGGTTACACGTGGGAAAATTACGTGGTATTTGTGCGCGCAATGGGTGAAAACAATGAACCTGCTTTGCAAAACGAATGGTGTTGATGTTCCCGATACGGAACTTTGAGTAACCGTAGGTTCGACAATCCCGAATATCAAAAGAAAGAATTATGTTCGTAATTCTACGGTACTATATATACAAGGGTAAGCAAATGTGTACAACAGATCTCAGTTGTTCACGTTCGTAGCCTCAACAAGTTCACAGGACTGTCACTGACCGGCACAGCGCAGTGTCAACGTCCGCACACCAAACAACGGCGAACGGAATGATGGCTCAGTTGCGTGGGTTGCGGTCGTCCCTTCTGACGATAGTCTCGTGGTTCCTATTGGACGTGCGATCACACGGAAATCACGAGAAAACAAGTCAAGGCAGGCTCAGCAAACGGAACATGAAAGCGCATGGATGAGTAGGTCAGCTGCGAGCATACGCACACAGACACACATGCCAGTACACAAGTGTCGGACGAGACGGCCTCTGCGGCAAGGTGAGTGACGGGTACGAATAAGCAAAACAACTGGAGATTAAAAATACATAAACGGAGTAAGCAAATGAATGGGAGACTTATCATGAGGTTAAGTTGGATTCAACAATTGAAACCACTAAAAGTGCAGGAGGCGATTCCAGAAACCAAACGAAAGTTGAAATGTCGGAACGAGCTAGCAAATTTAGTGCACTTGCTAATGAAAAACGGTGCGCGAATCACCGGTTTCCTGGTCCCATTTCGTCTATAAAGTCACGAAAACCATATGTGGATCACTTTTTACCATCCCAATCACAATCATAAGGTGGCTCAGTTTTTGTACAAACGAATTTCTGTGGGCCGACGACCAACTGAAGAGGGATTTAGCACACGCAGGGGCCTTTTGAGATATGGATCGCTACCGTACCAAGTGCGTTAGTTTGTGGACAATTACCCTGGTAATTTCCTTACCACCCAAGATACCTCAGCCGACCGCCAGGCTTGTTGCTCTTTTCTGTTTAATAAGTGACAGATGGTCTGATTTTATTTTGACACGTGGTATGGCTTCAGTACCGGCAAAGCGTTGAGTCCGGACGGGCTCTTGTGTACAGTCGGAAAAAGGGTATTACGACCACACATGATTCGCCAGATGGTGGCAAATAGCCCTATTCCGACGCGTTCCAAATGTGCTCACCTTTGATTTCATCTGCTATTGGGCCAGAAATCCCGAACCCCAAACGTGGATTCGAAACTTCTGCCGTGCAGACTTTTCGGGAATGCGCATCTTTCTTAACCAAGTTAAACTGGGAACAGCCTCAGTGGAAGACTTATATAGGACTATTGTCCAGAAAGTTCACGAGGCTGACGCGATGTTCGTCCCAAAAAAACCAGCACGCAGTCGGATGAGCCGTAAACTACCCAAAAGGATCCGGCGTCTTCTGGAAAAGAGATCTCAACTATTTTTCAGACAGTTGACTACAGGAGACACAGAAGATGAACTCGCATTTCGTAAAATGCGGAACCCCTGTAAATCGGAAATCCGCCAATGGAACATACGAAAACAAGCCACCATTCTAGACCTCGCCCGGAAGAACAGAAATGTGCTGTCCAAATACATGCAGCATCGCCGAAGAAACAAACCATCCGCGTTCTCCCTGAAGGACAGGAACGGGGAACCCACGAATGACCCAATAGTGGTATCTGAGTTCTACAGAGATCACTATGCAGGTCTGTATTCAGTCCCAGCGTCCTCGTCACATCCAACGATGTCAAGGCGTACCTACGAAAGGCCTCTAACCGACATGGTATTCACGGTGGAGGACATTCGTCAACTCCTGCACAAGATCAACCCATTCTGCGCGTTGGGGCCCGACGAAGTCCACCCAAGGATCCTGAAGGAAACGTCGTACACACTGGCAACTCATTTCCATCTGCTGTTTCGTCAGTCGCTTGACGAAGGCCACCTTCCCTCTGTTTGGAAGGAAGCGATTGTCACGCCAATCTACAAAACTGGTGACCGACTATCGCCTGGCAGCTACAGGCCTATAAGCCTCACTAGCGTGCCATGCAAGGTGATGGAACGCATTCTGAAGCGAGCCATTCTAGATCACCTTACTTCCAACAACTTGATTTCTCAAGCTCAACACGGATTTCTCCCAAACCGTTCCTGCGTGACGAACATGCTCGTATTTATGGACAGCTTAACCCAAGCCAAGGACGAGGGACTCATATCGGATGCCATATTTTTCGACTTCTCAAAAGCATTTGATCGAGTCCCACACGTCCCTCTGCTCCACAAACTCGAGTCTTACGGGATTCAAGGGAAAATCCTACACTGGATCAAGGCATTCCTATCAGACAGATCATTCCGAGTGAAAGTAGGCTCGACCTACTCTTCTGCGGCGCCGGTCTCCATTGGAGTTCCTCAGGGCTCCGTTTTGGGACCTTTGCTGTTTCTGATATACGTCAATGACCTTCCAGATGTTATTTCAAGTCCATGTCTACTTTTTGCGGACGACTTGAAATCGTGGAGTTCCAATGCCAGTGCCCTCCAAATTGATGTAGACGCCGCAAAGCAGTGGTCGCTGGACTGGCACCTTCCTCTGAATGACGAAAAGTGCGTCCATATGTCATTTGGAGGAGACTCAGCGAACTCCTTTGTCATGCATGGTGAGAAAGGACCAGAAGACATCACGAGGATAGATGCCAAAAAAGATTTGGGTATCTGGCTCTCTCCAAACCTGTCCTTCTCACTGCACCTTGAGAAATCGGCTCAGAAGGCATTCGCTGTTCTACGGATGATTCGGCGTACCTTCTCTCGTATTACTCGCACGGACTTCCAAATACTCTATGGGGCCTATGTCAGACCGCTCCTTGAATATGCCAACCCGGTTGTCTACTCAGGACGCACGAAAGACGTAATCCTCATTGAGCGTGTCCAGCGAGCTGCTACGAAAATGGTTGCCGGTCTCAAGTCCATGGACCACGAAACGCGTCTCGCGGTACTCGACCTCTTTCCCTTGGAGTACCGTCGCCTCCGAGGGGACTTAATCCTTACTTACGCCCTGTTTGAACAAGGCTTGGCCAACAGGTTTTTCACCGTTGACCCAGCAAACACACGGCGGGGACACGGTAAGAAGATTTTTAAGCTCAGAGCGCACACCTTCATTAGGCAAACTTTTTTCTCATTTCGGGTAGTTGCTGCGTGGAATAACCTTCCTGAGACGGTTGTCCACGCTCCCTCTAGAACTCAGTTCAAAACACTATTAGACACTTATTTACGCGAGTCCTCGCGCTGGCAAACATACTGCCCCGCGCTGAGAACTTAAAGAGCAGTGCTACACCCTTTTTTCACTTGTGCCTTTCAGGCGAACGACAGCTGCTGAACGACAAAAACAAAACCGACCCGGGAAACTTGGGCAAAAACCTCGCTCCTGTGTATCAATCCGTGAATCCGTGAAACACTTTATCACCTCAAATACACGTAAACCAATAGCTTTGGCGTGACTCATTCGAAGAGTTCGCTTGCAGCCAACATATTGGACAACAACGCAAGCCACGTCACCGCTGGAGCATGTGGGGATGTTAGTCCAGCAACCGTAACTCAAATTTCAACCTACTGCGTCGAAGGAAATCTCGGCCTCTTACGAAGTTCATCCGAAATCTGTTGAGCCTCAAACGTCCGCGAAAACTCCTGAGTTGTCACGGTATCAAGTACACCGTATACACCAGGTCCACGTCTCACACCGGTACCACACAAATATTGACCGAATCTCTCGTACCGCCAAACCAGTCACCTTGTCTCACTGATCTCATCCCATTCATTATTCCTCCCCGGCTTCGACCTTCGGCAACACCTGATTTGGACACCCGATTTTGTCGTTACCCACTCCAACCGATCCGTACTCTACACCTGAAAGGATCCTCATCAGGGCCAAAAATACCTGCGGGCTTACATCGGCCTCCTTCTAGCTCTGTGGATTCCCTTGACTAACACAAAATATCCGGTTGCTTAGAGAATTGCACGCCCGTACCCAATCACCTCAAAAATGACGTCCATTATGGGGCTGTCCGGAAACTAAAGGATGTGAGCGCAATGTTAGCACGGCACTGCCACAAACAGTTTGATATCACAACCGCAACAATTCACTAACTACTTTTGATTGTACCCTCTCGCCAATTCGTTTCCTTACCTGCAACC